>OY282395.1:14931577-16251369 GCA_958295455.1 Coleophora deauratella
GTGCGGAAAGCCAGCGAATTTATGGTGTGTTTATGGTCGATTAAAAACATGTACTTTCAGGATTTATAATTTCTGCTTTCACTTTTAGTTAACTATTATTACACAGCATCTGGTAAGTAATATTTAATATTCTCATAAGATTAGAAGTAATTAGTTTAGTTGTTTATTAATCTTACCATCAGGTGAGATAATGCCAAGGGACGAGTGTGAAATTGTAAAAGTAAAAAAGAATATTAATTAAATTAGGGATATACTAACAACAGAGGTTACTTTACTTGCAACAGATGCGTTTATAATTATCATGTGATGGTAAATTATAAGGGGCATGTTTAAGAATTTGCAACAAGTCTTAATAAATCCAACGAGTTAGAATTATATTTAAAATAATTTTTACTAGGTTTCATATAAATGAGTAAATATACGTACACAGAAGATAAAATTCACATACCTACTTACCTATGTACTAAATATAAGCTAAGAATTCAAAAATACACCAAATAAGAAGTCATAATGGAAAAAGATAATAAAAATCGAAGACAATTAAACACATTGAAAGTCTATTGAGTAATTAATCGTTATTATTCAGTCACCAATCGTCATCAAAGTCTTCAATCCTTTGTGGCTCCTGTTTGATAAAGTTGCAAGGCATTATCAATGAGCCTTCCAATTTCGTCTGCTGTGATGGTGCATCCCTTTGCTCCAGTAACTCCTTTAAATCATTCTCTGTGCTTAAGCCCTCACAATCATCAGCATCCATGGCTGAAGCTAACCCGTTTCTTGGATTGACACCGAATACCAATTCACTAGGTGACTTACACATTTTCACGTGAAAAGTAGTGTTCAATGCATACTGGACGTATTTTATACCATGATGCCATTTCGATGACCTATTTTCTATCATCCATTCGTTAAGCATCTTAAGAATGTCTTCATTCGATTTCCCGATAAAATCTCTCTCGGAGGTGTTGACGTCACCGGCGACAATTTTGATGTGTTTACACAGAGATGAGATTCTACGGCAAATAGGCTTCGTAACAGATATCCCATTCTTTGACTGCAAAATATTTGGCGCTCCAAATACTAAAAACACCTCCAATAAAGCCTCTACAGTATCATCTTTGGTTGACGCTTTCAATGGTTTCAAGTGCGTGAATTTTGTAACCAAATCTCGGTATACCATTAAATATTTGTATTCTTCAGTAATGACCGAAGACACTTCAAGAATATCCACTTGTCCTCGAGAGAAAAGTTCAGGATACACCTTTGATCTAGTTGAGTAGTTCAAGTTTATTTCTATCTCAGCCTCTTCTTCTTGTCCGTCCACCAAAGGGTCTGGGCTATCCATTGCCATATCCGCCGCAGTATCATTTGTCACGGAATAATCTTCAATCGTAGAGCATCCAGGTTCTTCTATTTTGGCATCAACTTTTTTCGATCTAAATACCATTCGCCTGCCATTGTTACTTATGCAACCTTTACACAAGGTCAAATAAATCATAACACATTGAGTAGTTATATTTTTGTACTTCTTCTTTAAAAGTACCATAAGACGAGACCTTCCTGCGTGGTTCAATTCCAAATGGTAGCGTCTTATAATGTCGTACATTTCGTCGATCGCAACGTACATTAGCCGGTCATTTTTCCCGGGCTGCGGCTGCAAAAACAATCGCTCGCCTGTCGGAGTGTCGAAGACTTCGTATCTCTTCGCCCGTCGAAAATCAGACGGTGTTTTCGTGGGAGTCGTCTTAGCATGTTTCACTTGTTCGATAAGCCGATTGTACTTTTCACGCGTAAGCAGGAACGTGTTCGGCGCTTGCTTGCTTGTCAACAATTCCCTTATTTTCTGGTAAAACTCTTCACGGTCGACGTCACCGTCGGGTTCCGGCTTATGTGAACTTTTAACTCTTTTTACTAACAAGAAGGTCTCTTTTTGTTCGGCGACTGGATTTTGTGTGTTATCTGAATTCGCTTCCATTCTGTATTTATCCGTAGAACGTTCACATGTAGATTAATTTCCAGCACGATATTCAGACATGCGCGTTCGCGTGCTTGGTCACGATGTGTACTGACTGGGGAAGGCGCGAATGCGGGGAGAGTGGAAAGCAATATGGCGGCGCTGCCCGGTCGAAGCCCGAAGCCGCGCGAAACGAATCAACGGTTGTCAGACAAAGATGAACTATAACCAGTCTCGCTCGCTCTTAGCGGATGCACACATTACCCGATCGAATCGGTATCATCAATCACTCAGAATAAGGGAATAAATTACCGTCTCGTAAATCTACGTAAAGTTAGTTCAAGCAAATGGTTTCGACTGCTAAGTATTTATTAATATTAGAATAGATTACTATTTTAACAATAAACTCATGGCATTGCCGTCGATTTTGTAACCATTTAATATAATTTCAGGTAGGTGCTTTATCTACTCTCTTGCTTCATGGTTATTTAGTAAAATTACACTATTATGAATAATGAATGTCATAGAACGATCATTTAATGGAATGAAGCGGGTCTTAATTATATTTATGTACTAATTTAAAGTTGTTTAGGGCTGACTTCAGTGTTATCTGCTTTTTAAGTTAAATGGATTTTTAGCGTATACTATTTATTATAGATGTAACATAATGAGCTGACACTATTAAAAATTCGCATACTAAGTTGGCCATTTAGTTAACTGGAATCGCGTTTTATCGTAGAAAAGGCGAAAACTTTTTCGCAAATTGACTGTTGGGTCGTTGGAGAAAGTTTTTCAGTTTCATTCATGGGTAGAAGCTTCAGTTTAAATAATTTTAGCTGATTTTGTTAGACCTTATATTTTAAGTAAACAATGTAATTATTTTTTTATTAAAATCGATTTGCATTATGGAATATTATTTGATTTGAGGGTGATTTTCAGTTTGTAATTGCGGACGTTTTACTCCCATGGCATATTATATGGCGGTTCTTTAACCAACAAAGACAGAAGAAGCCCATACGATCCGAAATGCATGATACGTAGGTATATTCGTACGATGTTTCTTCTTATCATTTGAAAATGACATAATTATCCAAATTAACGGAGTTCGTAGAAGTCAACTCCGAGTCAAAAGAAGTGAGCTGAGCGTGCTGAGCAAGAAAAAAATATTTCCAAATATTATATTTAAGCGGACCCCTCACCTAGGATATGGCTTCCCATCAGGACCGGGACAGTCTGTGCCCTGCATTGCATCGCCCCATGCATATTTCAGTCTTGGTCCACAATCCGCCGCTACACTGCATGCTGCTAACGCCTGAAAAAAATAAAATAACTATTAATAAGCATTATCATGATATTCTGCTACATGGCATGTTATGTATTTACATGCCATTTGTGCACAAAAAACAGTGACAGATACAATCTTAATCTAAAAAATATAAAAAACATTGACGTGGCCGAGGACGAGACTAAGTAAGTGAGGTAAATAAATAGGTAAGTATGACATCAATAGGACCACTGTAAGAAGATAGAGAGGATTATGTAAATGATAAAAAATGTAAATATAATACAAGGAAACTATTTTAAAAATCCGATCTTCAATATTTGTTTTTCACTTTCCCATACTAAGTCTGAATAATGAATCAAGAATTTGTATGTGAAACTGAGAATAATAATTGTAGGTCGGATTTTTTCAATATTCTTTCTAAGTAACCCCTTAAAATTTCAAACGTACATTACAGGATATGGGACATACTCACGTTTGAAATTGCCAAACGTTAAATGTAAATAAATTAAGTTTAAAAAAAATTGAATGATTAAATGTAAACTATTTTATGATGTTGAAAAATGAAGTGGAGCGAGTTGGACCTCGAAGTTAGCGTAATGTGTCGCTTCTCTAACACTTCCTGAAACGTTAAGTGCACGAGTTCCGAGTGCTAGTTATGGGAGAACTAGTTCCTAATAGGAACTTAGTAAATACTAGGTAGAAATAGAAACTACTTCGTTTTTAAGTAAAATAAATCAATTCATTCGATTTTTAAATATAGGAACCACACTTAACATGTACGTCTTTTCGAACACTAATAAATATTGAAGGAAGGAAGCGTTTTACAATTTCATCAATGACAAAGTAATTTTGCTTTTAAAACTAGATGTCTAAGCTGAGCTTTCCTCATTTATAGCTCTCGAGAAACGTGAGGTCTAACAGAACGAGGTCAGTAATCTTATAAATCTATCACCTACTCTACCGATTACTATAATACTTTGCTGCACTCCACGACGATATCGATATAATAAACTTTATAGTGATCAGTCGGCGCGTGGCGTCGTCGTCGATCCATGATTGTGGCGCACGCGCCGCGGGCCGGTATGTGTGCCGCGGCCGCCTGACACAGTTCCCGGGTTCCACTCCCGCCGCAGGCAAACTAAACCCGAACTGTTTACCAGTTAATGCACATAACCATCGCGATGCATCGATGTGCCCCTAAAATCTGGATCTCAAAAAGCAAAGGATGAGGAGGGACCATGGCACGTGACTAAACCAAAATAAAATGACCTCAAAAACTTTCTATGTAGGTAGGTGGTAGGTAAGTAACTTATCTCGTGATAACCTTTTTTGTCTGAATCAGATGAAAGTCAATAAAACATTGTTTCAAAGATCTTTGCTCTTCCTTATTTAGGATCTGTGTCGTCCGAGGTAGACGAATTTATGCCGCCTAAAGTTAACCAACCAACCGGTTTTTCGCAACATATTGAGGAAAGGTATAAAACCTTATCTTAATTACAAAGAAAATCAAGGTTATTAAAAAATAAATAGGTAAGCAACAATTAAAGAAAGAAGAGACCCGTGCCCTGCAGTGGGAACGTTATGGGTTGTTAACAAGCAATATTTACGGGACAAACAATGTACCTATTTTCTTTTCATAGTACCTAATAACATTACAATGAAGCTTGTAAGTGAAGTGATAATTTCTTGAAACATTCAAGTTATAAAAGTACACGTGATAAGTCGAAAAATTTGAAAATGTTATAGTACCTATTACCTACGTACTGCACAGAAAATCGTTTGAACAAACTTTTTGCATGTTTTACTCGTAGCTATTACAACTGTTGCAATGTGTTTGTAAAACAATAGAAACAACTTAATTCACAAACATTTTCTTTTACGCAGGCAGGAAGTATAATATTATAGTGAAACATGGAATAGCTTAGAGAATTTTGAATAAGTTAAACTTTTGAATCTGAAAATGTATTCTACGATTAAAGCTCAATTTTAATGAAGTTCTTAAAATTGACATTCAATTAACGAAAAATAATATGGAATCCATTGTTTTGTTTTGTTTAAGAGCTATTTAAGAAGATATTAATGTTTTTCTCATATCAATCACTGCAAAGACTACTGCTGAAAACATACAAATACTAATAACCTGACATTTTTGTGGTTTATTTCACATTTCAGCATGAACAAAGACGCGAATTAACGAAGAATTAATCTATAAATGGTAAACTATTTTCGTTGCTTCCCTTCTAAAATTACATCAGTGGCATCCCTTTTATTCCTGTGCAATTGGACAGTTAGTATATTTGCCCATACTTGCTCAATAAATGTTGAAAATTCTTCTAGCTTTCCAAGGCTTTTTTTGTGTTTCTTGATTTACTGCAAGTCTGCATAACTGACCCAAGTCTTGACCCAATACCATATCAGCAATTAGACCTGACGTAAAAGGACCGGCATTTAGCACGTACATGAACCACGTATACGATTGCGATACGCCGAATCGAAAACGGTTCCCGATGAAAGTGTCAGTGTCAGATTTCTGGGTCACTCATGTATGACCGTCATGTCATTGCGCTGCTGGTCGAAACTACGGAACCGGTGTCAAGTGTATATTGTATTATCTTATGTTTTCTCGAGGCGTTTATATCATGTGAAATGACAAACATTGGAATGAAAGACCAAAAGCCTTCTAGTACCATTTAAGTACCTATCAGGTAGTTTCTATGAGCGTTAAACAGCTTGTATAATATTGCTATTTTGTCACACTTCGTTTAATATAACTTGAATTTATTTCACAAAGACACTGGAGAAATTTGTTATGTACCTATTTTATCTTTGTTTCCTGTCTTCCAGATCTACAATATGTTGGATATCATACAGACATCATGTCTCTGTTTCCCCAATAAATTATTGTAATATGTCTCGAGATTGATCCTCAATGTTAAAAGGTTTACTTACGCCTATAAGTCAGCAAATCTGTTTCCATTGGTAGCGTCTTCATCTTCAACGTCTCGCTTTGCTTTCGCTAAGTGGCGGAAGTAATTACTTAAGAAAATTGCTTGGAACTGGTCATGCCCCCTGCTGATTATATCATTCATTCACACTTATTGCACCAACTAAGTATGCATTCGTATTCTCTGCACTTCTAATTGACGCAACATCACATCGGGGACTCTTTTATATAATTATGTAGTCCATCGAGTCTCAGTGGACATTGGCCAAGTAATTGATACAAAAGTGAAATTTGTGTAAAGAACAACCAGCGAAAGTGCTCATCGGCCCAAGAGGCCCATTGTATGGGCAGCACGTTCTCAACGACAGTTTAAACTTCACTGCCTCTTAGATCTTGGACTGTTTTACTTATAAGAGCGAAAGCTGAGAAATGCCTAACGAAATTAAGTACAAACTTGTTTATTTTGGCGGAGAATCAAACATGCTGAATCATAGCCTGAGCTTTCTATGGCCCTGCATAAGTTGTAGATAAGCTATCTCACGTACGTAGGGTACAATGTCAACGACACGATGACGACGGTTGTTGAGGTTGAGAATTGCAGTGGTATTTTTCTACAGCTATGATATTGTAAATATAATAGGAACCTCGAACATGTAATGAAGAAAATAGAAATAGGCACTGAAATATACACAGGTAGCATTTCACCTACAAAAACACACATGAAAACAATGTCTTTTAAAATAATTATGACAATGTAGTATTTATTACAGATGTAATTTTGGAAGTATTCTGAATGATCATGTATAGAGCGAAGGATAAGTACTGAACAGTACTTCAAAAATATTATAGACATTTTGATAACATTGTCACAAATCGCAAAATTAACAACATTATGCTTCTACGTAAATGCAACTGCTTCCACAGAACTTTATAGCCAATATGAATCTGACCTACCTCACCCACGATATTATACCAAAAAGCATATCCTGCCTACAATCTATTTCATGTTCCTATCAAAGTTCCTCATTGGTCTGGTCTGCCTTACAGCTGCTATGTTTGTCGGTCAAGAACCTTTACTAATGACAACACGCCCAGACGGTAAGGTGCTTGCTCCGGGTGAAGAATAACAGTAAAATAATAGATAAAGCTCTCTAAGCCACAGTTTCAAGTCTTTTTTTATGCCTTTTACCTATCTCCGGTTCGTCCGCTCCAAATGCATAGGCAATGAGTCAGTGGACCGTGCAATGATTTAAACCATTTAAGTAACTAAGAATGTGTTAGTTTAATGAGAAAAAATAGGTAGAACGTGGACAACAATGGGAAGTGCGAGGCCAAAAGGCGTTACGAAAACCTATCAAGCGCATTTAGCAGCGAATCTTCACGCATCGGCTGGTGAAAAATTTGAATTTCCTGCTCAATTTGACAGTCTTTTTACCGGGATGCGGATGACCAATGATTTCATACTTGGAGATATTCTTGCAGTTTTAGTTAGAGATAAGGAGACATATTTATTAATTAGATTGTTTATGATGGAAGTTTTCTAGTGTCTACATAGACAAATTATTTATATTTTGACTTGACTTATTTATATTTTGATATAATAAAGAAGTCTAAGCCTCTATTTTAAAATCTTTGTTGGTTTCTTTATTATTGGTTTTAAAACTACGTGCTTATCGTCATATAGGAACAACGTTATTTGCCCCCAATAGCAAAAGTTTTAAGTCAAATGAAGTAGAAATGACAACATTTATTTTAAAATTATTAACTTACCAGGCAAAAATAGACTGCTAAACTTTTGAAACACATTTTTGTAATTTGTTAAGTTCGATAATTGCACTAATAGGTTTAACTTTTTACTATCGCGACTTACGGCAAACTTTGTATGCAATTTTTTTCGGAATGTGTTGTCGATGGCACATTCGCGCTGGCTGCGGCGTGCGGTCGGCGCACTGCCCAGGCTCAGAACAAGTGCTGTTTGTTGGTGTTCATTATAACGGGAGTTCGGCCGGGAGTACTATCTTCAAGCGCCTACTTTGCCTCTCGTAGCGCCATACTCGCCAACTCTCTCCACTAGAGATCTCAGTCAACGCCATCTATGCAAACGCACACGAACTACAACAAATGTTCTCATGTTACGCCCAATACTAACTCAAATACCGGTGTTAGATTTAGACCTGTCACTGTCATCTAGTATTTATTATCGAACATGGCCGCATGGTTAGGTGACAGTGGCTCCGTTATTTCGCAACAAAACAATTCAAAAAGTGTTCCTTCTGCAAGCATCGGTCTGAATTTCAAAAGTGATATAAAATACGATGACTTTGCTGTGGCCTTTCAAAAATTTTCTATGTGCAGTTATGAAAAATCACCGCCTGAAAACAAATTGACACCTGAAACTGAAACCAAAGAGAACTCTAAGGATCGCATAACAGATAAACAAAAAGTATCGTAAGTTTGAAAATGCAAACCAGTCATTGCGCAATTTTGGAGTGTTAATAAATTTAAACTAACGCGCGGTGCCGCCTTTTCATCCTAACATCTCTTTCATTATTCAATCAGCTGTTTGTCAACATTGTTCCTTTCTCTGTCGCACTTACGGCCAAGTATACAGTATATAAGCGGTCTGTTTCGTCAAGTTTCATTTTTGGGCATTCTATTTTGGTCCATTACCATCACGATGCGGTATAGAGATCCTTACTTCTGTATCTTCTTGTAAAATAACGACACTCTTCACTCTGAAGGTACCTACTTACGAGTAACATCATTATTTTATGTACACATAAATATACCTCTAACAGTTACGTCTTATCATTAAGTATCTATCACTCAATCACAATCGCACAATGCTTGCATTTATCTGTGCCTACATGCTTTATAATTTTTTGGTACCGACGTGTAAAGGTACATAGCTTATTATAAAACAGTTTTCTGTATAGGCTTGGCTCTATTATTGGTGAATCATCCTCAGAACCGTTTTTTATATATTTTCCAGACTCCTACGCTTTTTAATTCTTGAGATCATCCAGTGATTAAGACAGATCAGCGTGATTCATTTCTTAAAAAACGTCTCGTATTTTCCAACTTCTGTTTACATTGAAAACTAAGTTAGATATAGTTCCAACTAATTTAATCCGTCGCACAAGAAGCTGTAAACATAATAATATACACTAGTCTTCGAAAAAAATTGTCCGCTACACTGTCTTTCTATATGAATAAACTGGATTTTAACGGCCCTTCATTGTAACGGTTTACCCATACTTCAAAAATTTGGCAGTTGATAGTATTTTTAAGTAGCTCTATTTGATGTTTATTCTCTTGTATGTATGTATTCACATATTCCGTATGTACTAACTAGATATCGTTTTTATTTAATTCACGGCCCAACCACATAACATGGTGTTTCCTTCGCGATTGATAACCTTATCTTCTTTTACATTTATCGTATGGTTAACAAATACATTGCAGTCTAGGTACTATCGGACATGACTACCGTTTAATTCTGTCGATCAGTGACTAAACTGTTTATTTGCTGAACTTATTATTTTTTAACACAAAGTTACTCTTTAAAAGAAAAAGGAAACGTAACTGAATTAACATTTACATAGTAAGTAACAGAGTGATATGCTATCTAGACGTGTAATTTTAACAAATGAGATGGTATATCTCTCCAACTGACATAAACCTTTTGATTCCAGACACAATGACAAACAATCGGGCGTGCAAAAGAGCGTCGATATTACATTACCAAACATGGACAAGAGCAAAAGGAAGCAGGAGGAGAATAGCGCAAGGTACAAGTGCGAGTATGACGGCTGCGAAAGGACTTATAGCACGGTCGGAAATCTGCGGACACACATGAAGACTCACAAAGGTAAAAACCACTTGAACTGCAAATGCAGATTACGTATAAAGGCTCCTCTACACATTGGGCCATCATAGGCCAGCTAAAGGAACAGAACTATAGGTTAGAAAAGGACGTACTTACATCTTCACTCTACTTTCATATAGTTTTGACTTTCTAGCTGGCTTACGATGGCCCATCGTGTAGAGGAGCCTTAAGAGTGAACTCCGATCGATCACTAAGAACCCATTGACAATCAAAATTATATCGGCCACGGACTTATTTATTAACTTAATTTGTATCGTCTCACAGGGATAGTATTGATATTGGACTCATTTTTACATATTTAATCTCTATTTCATACATTACCACCATTACACATGCACACGCTGTATTTACATAAAAATATACAAGGGATTTATAATAGTGAATAACATATCCAGGCTAAAATGGGTCAAATGTTAGTAGGTCAATTTAACTAATTTAACCCTAATACTTGGCTGGATATGTTCATATCTGCCATTAAAAAACTTGTATAAGCTTGATTGCTGGGAATACTATTATTATTATTCATTTATTATCAGGCAACTTAGTACCTAATTTACAGACCTGAAGATACATAAAAACGTATACAATGAAAATGACATAGATACTATAAATAAATACAATTAGGTATAAGTTACTTAATCTACTTTATATGACGCTGTTTATAATGTGCTGTTGCATTGCCGATATAACTGTGTTGTATGTATGATCGTTTGACAACGGTCTCTGTATCCTTGTTTTCATATCAGAATCAATTGATCATCATACCTATCTTTTGGGGGCACTTGGAACAATACTATAGATCATCAAATATTGATTCATTTATAAATCGGTGCTGCAGTAGTTCTACTTTGTCTCTGGTTCTGCAAACGAATCCCTTTTGTGTTACGCTTTCTTTATTAGAGATGCAGATCTTACGCATAATAAAAATTGGTCATATAACGTCACTATTTTCTATTATTTCAGGGGAATACAGATTCAAATGCCCACTTCAGACATGTCATAAAGCATTCTTAACATCGTACAGTTTAAAAATCCACGTCCGAGCCCACACCAAATCAAAACCATTTGCTTGCAACATTGGCACCTGCAGAAAAGCATTCAACACTCTTTACAGGTCAGTCATAGCAATAGTCGCAATAATTTCATTAAATCTAACCATAAGTTGTCTAAATTAATTTTAAAATGGCAAGATTGCGAATTGGGTTTTCATGTCTCAAGATTCCACTAAGCGAAACTCATTATTATTTGGTGATCTAATACGCCAGTAACAAACTTTTTATTTATTGTGTAATCAGATCAGGACGCAAGCCAAGTCTGTGATAACGTTAATGATCAAGTTTTATTACAAAATTCGAATATGTTGTGACTTATAATTAATTTGTGTCTTAAACGAAATCCAGTATATCTGAAAGAGTTATGGATGATTTATTCTTTAGTTGGATTTATGCCAAACAACGTGGAGTGAAACGTGAAGCGCGAGCGGAGTTTTCGCGAAAAAAATTTAAATAGCAAAATACTTTCGAATTGGGCTGTAGTTGAGATATTTTTTTCTTCTATCTTCTGCATTTGGGTATTGATTTATTCCTCCATAGCTAAATGTAGTTCTTTTATGTCCTCTTTTTCCTTAGCATTGCTTCATAAAGATGCTCTATAGATAAGAAAATTATCGCTTAGCTTTGTCTTTCTTGAGTTTCATCTAATTACCTACGTTGAATATCGCGTAGTGGTCATTGCAAGAGCAGGTCTATTCGAAAATTATTATTTATTTTATTAAAGCGACTCTGAATAAATCAGTACGAGTAATAATGAGAACATTACTGCTAGATAAGTGCTATTTTTGTTTATACACCTGCTATTGTCAGACGTCCAGAATTCCAGATAGCATCATCAGGCAGGAGGTGTCATCTGAAAATTAATGTTCTGTAAATGAATTTATTTAGTAACAGCTTCATCATAGTAATAAACATCTTAACGAACAATATTTTATACTCACTGAAATACAATAAAGTGATCAAACGAAAAATCATGAAGAAGCAATAAGTGATATATTTAAATTACCTACCTTTCTATTTCCAGACTAAGAGCACACCAAAGGCTACATAGTGGCAATACCTTCAACTGTAACGCAGATGGGTGCAAGAAATTCTTTACGACTCTCAGCGATCTGAAGAAGCATATAAGAACCCACACGCAAGAACGGCCTTATAAGTAAGTGACTTTACTAACGTGACTAAAATGAATTTAGGTATCAGACAAGATAAAAAAGAAATGGCTAGAATAAGCAAACTAATTTATTTCCTACATATGATGCCTGAGACTTGATCGCTACGCTATCCACGAGCTCAAATTGCTCAACTGGCTATGGAAACAGCTCGGGAGTTTAATTACATGATCGAATGCGAAACAAGGAAATCCGTAGAAGATCTAGTCAGAGTAAGCAACAAGTCGCTATGGGTAGGCCATAGCTTGCAGAACTAATTATGAAGAAGAAAAGTGCAGATGTGTGAGACGGTCCCCATAAATAATACTTACTAAATTTTAGTCCCTACTAAACGGACTGATGGATCTAACTAGTTAGACGTGTAGGAAGCTGCTGGATGTGTGTGGCCCAGAATCGTGCTAAGCTGATTTCTATGGAGAAGACCTATATTTAATAATAATTTAGTGTTAAAAAAAAACTACATAAAGTATCTACTCCTTAGTATGCTATTATAGCAGAAGTAACGTTAACGGTAAACTAATTCGGATGATATTATAGTTTGCACAGCAGTTACATACCGACACATGCTCTCCAGTGATAGGAAACTTTGGACAAATATTTCACAAGTAAATAGGAAGTATAGGTACTTATAACCTCTTGCTTTGCGATTTGTTTTTTTTGGTACATATTACATAGATCTCGTTGATTAGGTATGCATTTTGTGTAATATTATTGAAACTTAGATAAAAGAGGTTAATTACGTAAATTCTGTTATAATTCCTTTTACAGGTGTAAAACAGACGGCTGTGGAAAGTCGTTCACAGCATCGCATCATCTCAAGGCCCACTCGCGCACACACTCAGGATCAAGACCTCACGCATGCGCCTTCCCAGGATGTGGAAGGCTGTTCTCCACTGCAACCAGTCTGAGGGCACACGCTAAAAAACACCAGGTAAGCAGTTTAAAGTAACAATTCAGTCGAAAACAATAAATAGACATTTGTTTTTTTTTATTACGAAATAATAAAACAAACCTCATAACTTTTCAGACTGACGCGGAAACACCAAAAATTGAAATCACCTTAACGCCAACGACAAAAGTTGTACACGATTTTATGAACTGGGACGGTCTACTAGAATCTTTTGGAAGGATATCGACAGAATCTAACTCTACTGATGGCAGCTTAGAAGACGTTAATCAAGTTAACGCTCTTACAAATGATGCTGTTGATATCACAGAACTTTTCTTTGATAATGCATCTAACACTATAAAACAAGGCGAAAGCTTAGCTGTAGATTACGACCTTACAAATTTGAATGCTATATCACCATTTGCAGTAGATAAAAGTAAAAAAGATAGTGACGCAAACCCTTGGGTGCAAGTTAGTAATCTAAGTCCTTTGAGACTGCCTGCCCAAACAATTAATGATGTTAAAAACATGGAAGGTGCTTCCAAAGCCATGCAATTAGCTTTAGCAAATGAAGTGGAACTACAAGCACCATGGGTTGATGTAAGCGCTTTAGCGGCCTCGATATCAGAAACCCCAGTCAGTATTAAAGAGAAGACGCCAGAAAGTATTTTCACGCTCGCAACATTTGTACCGACTCACATGCAAAGCTACATAGATTTAAATTCCGAGGTAGCTCCAACCGCAAATCTAATGTCGCAAAATTCTTTTGAATTAAACACGCCGACAATATTGGAAGTAAATCACAGAGTTTTTGATGACAGTGAACTGATCACCAACGTCGAGTCAACTAAACTTGAACCTGACCTAGAGCAACTTTTAAAATCTACAGATTTTTATGAAGGATCCCTAAACACTCCACCACTCAATAAATTAGAAACAAAGAGTCAAATCGAAGGCGACGAAACTATTTTTAACCAATTCTTAGAGATACCCGATTCACATACAGATACGAATTTAAAAATACGTACGCATTCAAATGTTACTTCTAAACTTAGAAACGACACAGTTGAATCGGCAATATTCCATGACAACTTTTTAAAAGATACTAGTCCTGACACAGAGCGGCTTTTGAACACACCATCTCCAACAAGAGTTCAGCACAACATTGAAATCAACCCTGCCAATTCTGTTCTCTTCAATACTGACCTTACTTTAGAAGATACTTTATTATTCGACAACGAACCAGCTTCAGATATGTACGTAGTGAGGACAGAAAACATATTTGGAAAAGAGATAGCGAAAAGGAATGCCCTTCAGCAATTAGCGGCTGAAGCTGGAATTTGTGCATGTAAGGAATGTAAATGCGATCCTTCTAATGGTGAATGCAGAAATTGTACCGAGCAGGAAACTCCTGAGAAATGTGATACTTGTCCAGACGACACCTGTACATGTGTTGATTGTAAATGTGACCATGGAACAATGACGTGTGTAGTAGGTTGTGGTCGTGCGACAGATAAAAATCACAACACGTTCTTACACTACCATCGCAGGCATAAAAATTCAAATTTAGAAGACCTTGGGGTTACCTTTCATGGGCCTGAAGAAGAACCATCAATCATCAACAGTTTGAAATGTGTTTGTAAAACAGAAAACGACACACTATCAGGATGTTGTTCAAGTGACTTGGAGAAAGAGGCCTGTACAAATATCAAAAATAGTAACAGAAAATCATGTTGTGTCACAGTATGCATCAAGAAACTTGAGGCATTGAAACAGTTTCTGTCAGAGGACTTGTTCCAAGCGCTGAGAACTCGCCACTTTAATGTGACTACAAGCAATTGAAACTGAAACCTAATGCTTTGTAAATGCTGCATTTAATACATTAATAAGTGCATTAAGTTCCTTGCAGTTCTATGAAATATTTGATATTAATATGTATTGTTGATTACTTTGTATTGTCATTTTTTTGTTATATTGTGTTGTAAATACATATTGAACACATGCACAAGAACTTCAAAAGTTAAATTGTAAAAAATATATACAGAGTGTAACAGAAAGGTGTGACAATACTTCAAGGTTGGCTTTTACCCATCAAACTGAACAATTTTTGTTCTACAACTTTGTTCAAATCGCAAAACTTTTTTTGGACTTTTCATACAAATCGATCAGCTGGCGAACCAAGTTTGTATGAAAAGTCCGAAAATTTCTTTGCGATTTCAACAAAGTTGTAGAACAAAAGTTGTTCAGTTTGATGGGTAAAAGCCAACCTTAAAGTATTATCACACCTTTCTGTTACACCCTGTATAATGGTACAAGTAACTGAGATCACATGAAATAAAAGTGCCTAATGATATTAAAGATTTAGTCTTTAAAGAATTCTTTGTAAAGTGCCAAATTATTGATGCAATATAGATACTGAAAACACGACTTATTAAGTTATCAAAAGCTCTAATTTATAGTGATATGAGTGCCTTAATATATAAAATTTTTTTATTGAATGTAGCAAGTATGTATCAGGTGCTTTTTAGTGTTTGTGTATACAGCAATTCGTATAATGCAGGCTTTTTTAAGAATCCCTAGTGAATGTATGCAAATCTCCAATATGCGGCTGGCAATATGTGAAAAGATTTTAAAGTGCACTGATTTAAGAGGGTAGACAAACAGATCTTAACAGAATCCCTTTTATGATGATATTAGATATGTTGAAATAATCATCTACTTGATTTGTGAAACCATGTGAATTACACTCTTCAGTCTAGGGACTGCAAGCAAGTTAATAAAAAAAAAAATTACTGTTTTTTCACACTATTATGGCTATTGTTGGAGA
Organism: Coleophora deauratella; assembly: GCA_958295455.1. Classification (NCBI taxonomy): domain Eukaryota; kingdom Metazoa; phylum Arthropoda; class Insecta; order Lepidoptera; family Coleophoridae; genus Coleophora; species Coleophora deauratella. The sequence continues at coordinate 14,947,587 of OY282395.1, forward strand.
TTCTATATATTTTTAAGCCTTTATACAATTATTGTTATAAAGACATTAAAATGTTGATTAATTTTAGAAATTCATCAATCATTATATGAAACCATACAAATGGAATGGATCCTACAATTTCTAGTCAATGTTACACAAAAATAAATAAATGCTTTTTGTACTTTATGGGTTTTTTATTTATGAAAAAGAAAATACTACAGAAAAGTGTTTGAGATCTGCTCAGTAATGATATTTAAATATAAATACCTATGCAATATTTTCTACACTTTGTTACTCTTACATTAAATCTATTATTACATTACTACATACACTTAATAAACACTTTTATTAATACATGTACTATAGAATGTTATTTTATGAGTATTCTTATTTATTTATTTTACTGCAACAATAAACTAACACTAATAGATAGCATTGCTACATATTTAAAAAAATACATTGAAAACCTTAAAAATGAGATTCCAAAATGTATATTTTAAAGAATTAATAGATCACCATTCACCACTGATTTCAATTAAAAAATGTTCAAAGATCATAGGAGTTGATTGTTCATCATCATTAATGGGAAAATATGAAACCAAATATAATCACCTCATAGCTTTAGACCTGAGCTAACGTCGCTTCTTCTTTTCATGTCTACGGGCACGGGACATAGTAGCCCGATGCCCGGGAGATGACTGCTCTGAACTACAGTCATCACTGTCCGTGTAGCTCTGAAATTTAAGTAACATTTTTCATGTTTACAATTTGAATTGTAGAAGATACGAAAGATGTTGACATTATTTTATGACTAAAAGAGAGGTTGCTAGGTAAGTAAACTTATTCATATCTTAAGTGATTGATGCCTAGTCATTAAATCTTCCTTGTTATAATAATAATAATAATATCTGGGACAAATCACACACGGTCATCTGGCCCCAAACTAGGATTCCCTGTATCTTGGGAACCAGCGACTGATATACATACACATATACTTTTTTAAATACATACATATATAGATATAATACACCCAGACTCCGAGCAAACAATTCTGCTCATCACAGAAAACTTTGTGTGGGGATCGAACCCACGACTCTCGGATCAGAGGTCAGGATCGCTAACCACTAAGCCACCGAGTCAGTTGTTATGGTGCATTATCTTAATTTTAGTTAAAGGACACACCATCAGTTTTTCAGCACATACAAAGTTACACCTTATATTGACTTAATTACCTATTGAGAGGTAGCCTGGCAAGCTATGATCAATATTAGCTGAACATATTTTCAAATCTAGAAACTGTTGCAGTTGAACTTTTTTAAACGAATAAAGGTTGGGGTGCACTTAAGACGGCAACCTAAAGCTCAAGACACAAGAGGCGGCCGCGGGGCGGTAGCGTTCCGAAGGCGTACCTGCGGAAAACGAACTTAGAGCGCCCGCCCGGTTTTAGTATGAAGGGTTTCATAGTAATCAGAATATTACAAAAAATACCACTCCGGGAACGCTTTCGTACCACCTGTCTGTGTTACGCTTAAATATCTTGTTTAATCCACAGGTAAAAACCTACCTTTTCATAGGGATGGTGCTCGCTCTGCTCATCACTAAGGGTCACGCAAGCGAGCAGGCAGAACAGCTGGAACGCCGCCCCTATGTACAGCCCGTACCTAATCACGGTACTCATCAAGTCCTCAGCTAAAATCTCACTAGGAATCATAGCTGAAACCCAGTTTTCTCTCGCTCAATAGATAGTAAAACAAACCGGTAGAGTTTTGACAGAAAATCGATATACTAATCTGATTTGCTTTACTGTCTACCAGTTTTGCTTAATGGAAATACAGAAACAGGGTTTAATGTAACGTTTCAGTCCAAAATTCTTTAAAAAAGTCAAAAAATTGTCCTGCTCGAAGTTTTCTTCGACCGACACCAACCAATCGATTGCGCTTGTGTTTGACATTATGACATTGACATTTGGGGGCTCGTTCAAAAACTACAAGTGATTGTACTGTACCTTACAAGGGTGCACGGGTAAGGGAAAATGAATTTGCGTTCACAGTAACCATGTTTGTATTATACTGCCTATAAAATATAAAAGCGTAATGTTAAAAAATAACGAATAAAAACGGAACCAAAGTTTATAGTAAGTAGCAATTAGGTACATGTCTGAAAAAATGGTATGAAACATAACTTTCCTAAGTACAAGTAGACTTTTCTTACTACCTTCCTTTTCTTATTAGGCTTCCTTAATTCAGGATAGTATGAAAGTTATGTACGTAGATACGGTGAAATGTTATCTTCTTTGGATACATCATACTTTCAGATATCCTTACTTATCGTTTATCCTTACTCCTTATCCTTCCTTTACCTTATTTGATGGCTTTCTAAATTCAAGTGTAATCGCTACTTTAATTTAAAGCCCAGTAGCTAACTACTATATAACGTCATCTATCTGAGATTAACTGTTTGAACTGCTAGCGCCCTATATTACTTTTGGGAAATCTAGCTTTGATATAAAATAAAATAAGACTCTAAAATTGTCATAAGTACTGGTTTTTAATTAAGGACTTAGATATGCGTTACAATAGGTCTGATAAGTCGATCAAGGCGAGAAGAGAAGAGAGCTTAGAATGAAATACATGGCCTTATAGGTATATCAATTTGGAAGAATGAACATAACAAAAATGAGTGAATTAAATAATTTTGTACGTTAAGAATAAGCTTAAAAATTAAGATAGAGCGCGCCACTATAGCCGCGCGCTTATGTCACGAACATAACTTTTAAACAAAAGTACATGTAACTAATCTTATAACGAAAATCCAAGCCAGTAAGTGTTAGGCTGCTTTTCCACCAGATACCTATGTGCGAGGAAAATGTGTCGTACGAGGTTGTGTAGCTGTGCTGTGGAAATATGTGGCGGTTTCCACCAAACATGTGCGAAGAAGCGTCTCGTGAAGAAGAAGAAGAAGTGTCTCGTACGAGGATGTATATTGATCTAGTATTTTTCGCAACACATTCCTTTGAAACACATCCCTCGCAACACATACCTCGGAACACATCCCTCGTACACATTTCGCAGTACAAAAGACCTCGCTTCGCTAAGCCCTTTTTCACCTAAGCTGTTCTAAGCGCGGAGGCTAGGAAAATGAAGCGATTCTGTTGGTAGATTATTTCGTCGCATACCGCTCCGCTTCCTCGCACATCTCTGGTGGAAAAGCAGCCTTAAGTGTGAACAACATTTTCCTAATTATTTTTTTCTGCATCCGACTCCCAGGTTAATTATACCTATGGTTCATTCCAATCAAAAAAAAGCAAAAGGTAAACAAACATAGTATGCAGATGACATTGACATGTGTCAGTTCCATAGTAAGTTTGTTTACGTTTTGCTTTTTTTTGATTGGAATGAAGTATATGTTAGAAACTTCGCTAAAAACATACCTGCTTTTAAGGACGTCACACACTAGGGCGATTTCATCTTACGATATCCGCCACACCACACTCATAGACGAAGTGGGGTGACTGTGAAGTTTGATGCCTCAATACTTGAATATCTGTCCATGAGTGTGATGGATATCGTAAGAAGAAATCGCCCTAGTGTGTGACGCCCTTTACTAGCTTATACCCAATGAGAGAGATGTAATGCCTCTATAAATCTCAGCGACTGAACCTCGGTCCTCGACTGATCAGCGTTAAAGGATTTCCAAAAATGATAGGTCTTTCCTAGCTAGGTAAGGTGGTATTATCATATGAACGGGGAATATAACAAACGAAGCTATACATGATTAGCAAAGAAATTAAGTATGTACATATGGAGGTATGTATCATATTTAACTATACCTGTTTCGTGCGTACCTACCACCCAGGCACCTCGCTAGACATACTCGTACTGCGTAAAATCCATTCTAACCGAATAATTGAAGAAATAATTGATTAAGTCCGATCTATTATCTGATATAGTGTACTTAGGTACATATTTGTCCATTGCACGCACAATTTAAGTAAAGATGAGATTATTAAAAATTCGTAAGTATTATTTTAAAGTTTTTTTTTAAAGGGCACGCTATATTTGTTTTTTCCGCGTTTACTGAGAGCTGAAATTCATAACACCACCGTTCTATAATGAAAAGGGTCTGTTGCAGTTGTTCTGAAACAGTATAGGAGGACCACCCCACTAATGACACAACCAGATCATCTGCATAGCCCTGCGTGTCCAGGTTGGCTCCATAATATTGAGCTCTTCAATCAAACGGTCAACCACTAGGGACCATACTAGAGGAGATAAAAATCCGACCTGTGGACAACCTCGTGTTAGTCTCACTTCCAGAGTATCTCCAAGTAGTGTTGTTTTGAATGTCCGATAATTATCAACTTTAACTTAACCCAGTCAATTGTAGTCGAGTCAATGTTCCGAATGTTCATACATTTCAGTAATAATGTCAGTTGAGGAGTTGTTAAAAGCTCCCTCTATGTCTAAAAAGGCGCAGAGGGCAATCTGTTTTTGATCTAATGCTCTCTCTATTCTATCGGTAAGCTCCATCAGGGCCGTTTCCGTAGACCTGCGTTTCTGATAGGCTTGTTGTTTCGCGTACAGAGGTTGCTCCAGTAGGTAAGATTCTCTAATGTGCACATTATTGACCTTCTCCATTGTTTTTAGTAGAAAAGAAGTAAAACTTATCGGTCGGTAGGACTTGGGCTGTCAATTTTTATACCCTCAATTGGTAAGCCATTGGCATCATCTCACCTGATGGTAAGTGATGATGATGCCCAAGATGGAAGCGGGCTTACCAAGATTCCCCAATGCATTGGGGCTGGCATTTATCACAATCTCCAGCCTTAGGGATGGACGCTACTCTGACCATGATCCACTTGTGGGTCATTTGGCCCCAGGCAAAACTGACTCTGAATATTTTCATCACCACCGGAAGGATGGTATCAATGCCCTGTCATCTGACATACTTTTTATCAAATATCAAAACGACAATTTGTTCTTAAAATGTTTGAAATTGTGAACGATGACGTCATTGTACAATATAGTAGGTAGTTTGCATACTACTAGAAATTTAAAAATAAATAAAAATTTCGCATTTCAAATTCAAAACGAGTAAGTTTTTTGCAATTTCAATAAAAGAGCTATTTAGTGAACAATATTAATTTCATAATTTACTTTTGATACCTACAGTCTACTGTTTACCCCTATTCTATGACCTGGCCACGACACATACAGGGTGTACAAATGTGCGTTTGAAATTTTAAGGAGTTACTCAGAATCAAGTATCGCGAATACAGGCAAAATATTGAAAAAAATCAATATACGATTAGTTTTTTCAGTTTCCTATACAAATTCTTGATTCACTATTCAGATTTGGTATGGGAAACTGAAAAAAAAATATTATAATTGTAGGGCGGATTTCTCAACATTTTTGATTTGACTTGATTTTCAAGCGCAGTTTTTTTTACAACCTGTGTATACCGAGGTTAAAAACCCTAGAAGTTCCGTCTGACTGTGACTGTTGGCCGGTAGGCGGTACTATGCAACAAAAAAAATAAAACAATGTCTCTCTATGTGCATAATTTTATAAATCACTGAATCACTTTATTTCATGTTATCATTTCAGTTTTTATAACGATGTCGTTGGGTTTATCGATATGTGAAGGTAAAAAACACAAAAAAGTTGATTCGTTATCAGATGAATCCGACGAATTCGATTCACCACCCCTGAAGATCAGCTTCGTGGGTAATTTGAGGAAATATTTTGCAATTGTAAGTACAAGAAAGAAAGATAATGGTATGTAGGCTTGGTAGTTAAAGAAATGGAAAAGGTATCTAACCAGTATCCTGAATAACAAAATGACAGCAATGTATAGCAAAAATTCACATATTAGAGGTATAATACCCTGGAACAAAATACTATACAAAGTCTTTCAAAGTAACTATACTGAAAAATATTTACCGTGGTTTCTACTCATGTGTCTCATCAAATTCCGAAAATAATTCTATTCGCAAAAAAAATTGATTTCCCTACACAGATGTTTTGGCGAATGAACTATTTTTTCCTTGGACAAAAGTTCAGATTCGTGATTAAAAACTACGGTTCCTTTTTCTTTAGATACTTCAGAAAGATTCTATATTGATTAAAAACCAGATAGCATCCACTTTAGTACTTATTTTTTTATCTTTTTAGAATTTACCAGTACCAATATCAGATGAAAACTTATCTAGTCTTAAAGGGCGTAATCAATTGCGACGTTTATGACTATTTAAGAACTAAAATTCTCTACTTTATTGTTTAAAAGAAATTCCCTCTTTAATATAATGTCAATAACCAGCTTGCAGCCTTAGAACCGCCTCTGAAGAGCTCAGTTTGCTCACCACTCTCCGCTCTGCTGCCTCTGGGAAAGCTGGCTCTGGGTGCCAACGCCAAGACCCTGGTAGAACTGCTCAAGACCGTCGGGGCTACCCAGCTGTCTGAGGTAAAAGTGAACTTGCATTACCTGCATCTATAGAGAATCCATTTTTGTTGGAGAAGAGAGGTTCCGCCACCGGCCGGAAGACGTTTTTGGACGGTCGCCCGACAGGTGGCCTGATGATCTGGTCAGGCTTGAAGGAAGCTACTGGATTGCAGGATTTAGACCTACAGGCGTGTGCAATATAACCTTAGTAGACATAAGATAATCAGATGTTCTGGTTTCCTCACGATGTTTCCTTCGTCATTATTTATTTATTTAATCAGTCTTTGCAAAACATACGCTATTTTTACATTATAAAGGTATACCTCAAAAGTTTGGCTCAACACCGATCTTGGGTTTAAGCAATCTTCTCGTATATGTAAATTATGTATGACAAGATCTACATCAAAGATTAAACATCTTGTGTTATGGTACCTACTTATTTTGTAGTTGTAAAAACAAAAACAACAAATAAATACCCTTGACTTTCTCACAAGCTCAGGCAAAGATTCAAGACGATGATTCGCTCGCTGCAAAGCCTTGACGGAGTCGACCTTGACATAGCCAGCAGGATATACTTGAACGATGAAGTTCAGGTCTCTGAGAACTTCATAAAGGACACGAAGAAGGTCTTCAACTCGAGTGTCGCTAAGATGGACTTCTCAAACCCACAAATGGTTGTGAAGAATATCAACAAATGGGTAAGCATTTAAGAAAGTGTTAAAAATTTGAACTTCACTGGTGCATCCTGTAAAATAACAAAGAATAATAAATATACAGTTTAGAAGAGTTTCACTTTCGACCGAATGAGGAGCGAGCGGTAGCCAGCAGGAATGACGAAGGAGTAAGGAAGCAGAAAAAAAACTAAGTTGAGATTTTGATGCGGATTTATAGTATTGCAGTGCAAGATAGACTCAGTTTATATAAAGTTAAAAAAAATTGTGTGCGTGTGTCCGGTGCTCTAGTACTTAAATCACTAGAAAGTTTGAATAACATTTGGGCTAGGGCAATAAATATTATGTATTAAATATCTCCAATCATTTTTATATTTTTTCCAAAGCGAAATTTTAGCTCGCTTCTTAGTTGCGTGAAACTACCTAAAAGCTATGAACCGAACGTGACCGAACTATTATAGACGCATTATTATTTTTCCTATAGGTAGAGGCACAAACTCACGGTAAAATAAAGGATCTTCTCACTCCCAGTATGATTACCGGATCAACTTCTATGGTCTTAGTAAATGCAGTTTATTTTATGGTAAGCTTTTATAATTCGCCTACTATCACAGAAACTTACTTAAAAAGTTGCTACGCTGCGTAATTTAAGTGACTCGGTGGCTCAGTGGTTAGCGCTCCTGATTACTGATCCAGAAGTCGTGGGTTCGATTCCCACCCAGGCCAAACATTTATGTGATGAACAGATTTGTTTCTTCTGTGTCTGGGTGTATTTTATATACATATATTAATATTTATTTATTTTGCATTTTCTGGTACTATTTTGGCCAGTTTTTATGAAGAATCAAAATTTTTCGTGATTTTAGCTAACTTGTTGAACAGTCTCTGTTTCAAAAATAGCATCATAAGAAGAAGCCCCAATGGGGAAGAAAACGCAAAGCTATTTGCAGATGGCGCTACGGACGCTTGACTCATAACAACTTTCAATTAGTTCCGTGTTTTTTATTATCGAGGTGTTATAAATTAGTTTTTTTTCTGTAAAATTGTTAAAAGGAAAATATATGCGACTTGGACTGTTGCTCAATTAAAGACGAAGTTGAAAAGTACATAATTGAAAACGTAACTTTTCCCACGTCTTCTTCCTCCGAGAATCTTTAGGAAATCAATGATTTCCATTATTATTGCAACCAATCGCCACACAACGCGGCATTTTTTTAATAATCTTATGTTTAGTTCACGTAAACAATTTTTTCTATAGGTACGTTTTGACAGTTAGTATGAGTCAAGCGATATCAGCGCCTCTATCGGCGAGCTTTGTCAGTTTTCTTCCCCATAACGGGTTCTACACCTATTTTATTACACCATCTATACACCTTTTTGGACCCCCCACCAAAACTTCAAAGGGCTTCTACTCATGAAACTGAGCAACTTTCCCCAAGTAACCAATGATCAATTCGCAAAACAATTTTGGTCGTCTCCACTCCATCTTTTTGTATGGACGAGCTAAAAGTAATGTTACATGGTTACTTGGCAAATAAAGAATTGAATTGAATTGAATTGAATTGAATTGAACATACAAAGTAGACCGATTAGGTGATCATATTATATTGAAAGGTCCACATTTTTTTTTTGTGAATTGAATTCGTTATTGGGAAAAGTTGTTCAGTTTCATGAATAGAAGCCACTGTGAAGTTTTGGTGGAGGGTCCAAAAATAACCTATATATGTTAATATGTATGTATTTAAACGTATAATATAATACAAGGAATCCTAGTTCGGGGCCAGATGACCGTGTGTTATTTATCCCGAATGTACATATTTATAAGAAAAACGAATGATAAGTATAATTTCTATTACAGGGTAAATGGGAGCAAAAGTTTGAAAAAGTCAATATTGGTTCATTCTATTCACCCATGGGAGAGATAAAAATACCCATGATGCATAGAACAGGAAACTATAGATATGCAAAAGACATGGTTATAGATTCTGAGGTACGTTTTTTTATGTGATAGGTGGCAAACGAGCAGACGGATCACCTGATGGTAAGGATTACCGTCATAGACACCCGCAACACCAGAGGAGTCACAAGTGCATTGCCAATCTTTGAAATAGTACGTTTCCAAAGAGCAAATAACTAATATACACAGATCTGATGTAAAAAAAAGCACTCCCGGTGACTTTAACAGGGTGTGTTCATGTAACAGAACAACTTTTATGATGGAACATACACTGAATATGAAAAAATTAAAGGAGATTGCCCGATTTCGTACCATGTTGCGTCTTAACCAGACATTTGTCAAAAATCGTAATTAAATTTATTAAGTACACTTAATTTTTTCTAGACCTATTCGAACTGCAGGAAAGAAATGTATGAAAAAAGATTTTAATTTGATATATCCCCTACATTTTGTACACTCTGACAGCCAACGTTCACTCTGACAACAGGATAGAATAATATAAATCGCCTAAGTATGAAAGAGAGGGTACAAAGCGGTTGCTGTCAAGTGCACCCTCGGAACGCGGCCCTGTATTCATAAAATGTGTTCCGAAACTACATTATGGTTGTATCGAGATTTTTATGCTTCATCCACATATTTCTTCTTCTTAATCTAAGAGATGTCTTCGCATTACACCACCATTTTCCTATACCCGCGCCCTCTTCTTCAACTCCTGGTAAGATTGACAGACGAACGACGACGATGATGATGATGATGACGATGACGATGACGACGATGTTTTATAGATTTGATTCTTGATCACATTGGTGCGTCCCAGGGTTGCCAGACGTACAAGAATTTTTGTTTGGACGTAACGTACGTAGGGCCATAGTCACGTTGCGGAGCGGCATTTTTTTAAATCCACATATGCCACACAGTAAGTACGTGCATCGCACACACGCCCCGTTACGTCATGTTACGCCGCTGCACTTTACGATATTTAAAAAAATATACCTAGTATAGTATAGTTTCATTGTTTTGTCAAGTTTCAAGCAGTGTTAATCACAAATTACAGTCTGACTACGATCTTTTGGTAGGTGGATGATATTGACAGGACAGCTTTTGTCGCAAATCTGTCATTTTTTTCATACAAATAGTGTATGCCACCACATCCCCCCTCCTCCCCACCCTCACTTAAAGGAATACAGTGTAGCTGTATGATAGAATAAAATACAAGACACTATAAACTAGAGAACACGAAATAATAATTTAAAAAAACTAGGTCACAAATCTAAAATATCCTTAAATCTAACCCTGACCTGATCGTGTGACGGTGGGAGGATTTGGTGCAGAGTGAGCTGTTGGTGGGACAGACGTAGGACCTAGACATGTGGTTGCATTGCGAGGCCGGGGGCGTCGCGGGCGCCTGTGCGCTCGGTGAGATCGCGCCTCGCTCGAGGTCTGCAGCGATGTGTGCAGGCTTCCATTCGATCCAATCGACGCTCACCTGTACCTTATTGTGAAACATCTAAGGTAAAAGTCTTCAGAGAATGACTGAGGACTTTATAGGGGCCGGTGTACAGTGTTCGTCGCGAAGGAAAACGTGAGATGCGTCTGCCAGGTCCTTAAAAGCGAACGACTTCGGGACGCATGTCGGTCATGGCCAGGTGTGCCACGAAGTCCTCACTTACATTTTGTGTGAAAGCGCTAGGTACCAGGAGCTCCCCTGTAAGCGTACAGGAGGTCTGCAGCAGAGCATTTGAGGTCCTCCTTGAGAGCCAATCTGATACCAAGAAGCACAAGAGGTTGGGCTCTGTGGCAGGTTTCTCGATGGCTCATGAGTGCAGCCTTCAGATGGCGGTCGAAGCGCTCCACCATGCCATTCGCTTGCGGGTGGTAGCTGGTAGTTCGTACGCATTTGGTAGCGCCTAGGTCGAGGAATCAGTTGAATAGCGCTAACTCAAACTGGCGACCTTGATCGACGGTGACCGTGATGGGCACGACGAATCGCGCGATCCAGCCGCGTACGAAGGTATCGCCAACATCCTCGGCGGTGATGGATGACGTGAGCCACGCTTCGGGCCATCTCGAGAACCGGTTTATTGCCGGGAGACAATAGGTGTAGCCCTCAGAGTGCAGCAGGGGGCTGACGATTTCGAGGTGGACATGGCTAAATCTCCCAGGTGGGAGGGAAAATTCACCGAGCGGTGCGGTCACCTTGCGTCGCTGGCAGTGGAGGCAGTGACAGCCCAGGTTCGACAGTCGCGCGCCACGCCGGAGCGCACGTAACGGTCAGCGACGAAGTGCGCGGAGGCGCGGCCGCCGGAGTCGCTCAGCGCGTGCAGGCGCGCGTGCGCGGCGCGCAGCAGCACCGCCGGCAGGTTCGGCAGCGGCCGCCCGGTCGACACGTTGCACGCGATGGTAATATTCGTGCCTGGAATTAGCGTCGGTTCCAATTTGAGAGAAGAACCGAAATCGACTCGACGTGGGAAATCGCGTCCGCGACGATGTTGTCTTCGCCTTTGACGTACTCGTCTCCGTAGTAAACTGCGAGATGATCGTCAGTTGATTCAGCTGTACGGGAGGCAACTTTTAGCGACGTTGTGAGAACGCGTACAGTAGTGGTTTGTGGTCGGTATATATGATGAAGTGTTTCGGCTCCAATATATGCCGAAAATGTACACGGCTAACAACTCCCTGTAGTAGGCGGGCCAGGTGGTTTGGCTGGGCTTAAGTCTTCTACTGAAATATGCCAGCGGTTGCTAGCCCTGCTCTGTCCACTACTGAATACAGGCGCCTACGTGTGTGCTTGAGGCGTACGTGTGGAGGCCCAAGCATGCGTTAGGAATTGCATGCACGAGTGCGAGGCGTGAGTGGTGCTTTTGCATGAGCGTTCTTCTATATTAAAGCACTTCGTTTTATTCGTCGACTGCACTTTATCATTACAATATACATACAGTGCCGCGTTCGGTTTGTGGTGCTCCTTTATATTACTCGTTAGCATCACTGAACCATACCATAATTAACTAAAACTAGCTAATGATTGGTTAAAACTAAGAATTTCGTGTACGCCTGAGCGTAGATAAAGTACTTAAAAATAACCTCAAAACATAAAATGAAAGTGAAAAAGCTCTGGAGTTACAGTAGCTATGATAGTAATTTTTCGTATAATAATTAAATATGTTATCCCCTATCCAATTCAGAAGGTTTTTTCAAGACGCAATATGGTACGAGCGTTTCATACTTCCGTGGCATTCTCCTTTGGCCTTTTCATAATTTTTTTTCGGTTAATCAGCCATACTGTATAAAATTTTTTGGGAATTCAGTATTGCTTCCATGGAAAAATTTTTTCAATTTGTTTCTGATAATAAAACACTATCTATAGTTACACATTATACTCGTACATACTTGAAAATTTTCCAGATATTGGAGATACCCTACAAGAATAAGAAGGCATCATTTGTCATTGTGTTGCCTCATAGGAGAGGAGGCTTAACAATGTTGCTCACTGCCCTCAAGTTGGCTCCAGAAGTCTTGAATAAGGCTCTGCGAAAAATGACGCACACGCGGATTGATCTGTCATTACCTAAGTTCAAAGTAGAATCCACGTGGGACCTGAAAAAGAGTTATAAACAGGTATGTACGTTATAGATGATTCACTTTATGCATACCGCCGTATGTGCTTTGTCAACTATGTTCTGCTGACAAATAGCTTTGAAGGTTTAAAGAATTTTAGTAACTTCTTTACCTACGTTAGCGTTCGCGTTGTGTAGATTTAACTCGTTATCAACCCATAGTGATAGGTCCCTTCCTTCCGTGTCTCAACAGTGAAGATAAGGCGGATAACACACTGCTCCGGAATCCGCTCCGATGTGCGATGCGGCGGTTTTTTTTACTAAATTGGAAATTTAATAAGATTCTAGATTTAGATAATCTAGAATCTTACTATTTTTATCTAGATAATCTAGAATCTTCTATCTGCTATCTATATATTTTTATCTAGATTTTTTAATAAACTGGAAATTGTGACGTAAAACCGCACACCGGAGCAGTATGTTATTCGCATAACTGTTGAGACATGGAAGGGACCGTTCCCATACCTTGGGAAAGTTAGGTATGGGGTCCTGTTTGATGTCGAGAATGGTACGGATTCAAACATACTTTTATCATCTGTCACAGTTGGGCTTAAAAGAGATATTCCCTGGTGGGGCGGGTATGACGCTCATAGAAAAGAAAAGTAATACTCACGTATCAGCAGCCATACAGAAGGCATTTATAGAAGTAAATGAGGAAGGCACAACAGCTGCAGCGGCGTCAGGTAAAGTCTTCGCTTTTTCCTCGAGAGTAAATGGTGTCGATGATGGAACAGATTCAAAAGTTCCTTTTATAAACGAGAGTGCTATCGTTATACATAAAGTCATGAATATTTGAATTCCAAAGAAATTGCTGCAGTTTATAAGAAAACGTGTGCAGTATTTAAGTCGTAAGCGGTTGGCGGTTACGCATGCATTTGCTTACAGTTTTTTATCTGACGTTTTATTATTTAAATCACATTATTTTTGTCGCGAAACTCCTATACGAGTATCATATCAATCGACGCCGTTTACTCACTCGCGTTTAAAATTTTCTTTTTTTTAATTTGCAACAAGTTTCTAGGATAAGATATTTAGAGTTTTTGATGCTCGCGTTTCCAATAATGACAATAATATGTTTTTGAATTATAAGAATTGGCTTACGATAAAGATGGTTGAGTGATTTTATGATATTAATAATAGATATGTTTCCTAGGTAAGTACCTACCATTATAATAATATATGATGGTTTTATTAAAAATACCTATCTGCATCATTTTATTTGTTCATAATCAATAACGCTGAACATGTTAAACAACCGACTTCAATCGTAACAGCTACAATTTTTCTATATATATATATTTTTTTTGATGAATTTTTCAATAATCGCTGAATCAATTTAGATAAAATTAATATGGGATCATATTACCTACCAAACAAAAAAGAATCATCAAAATCGATTCATAATCGGCGGAGTAACCGCGTAACAAACATACAAAAAGAATTGAGAACCTCCTCCTTTTTTGAAGTCGGTTAAAAATGTATCTTTTTGTTTTATACTTGCAGTGTTAAGTATTCTAAATTTTCTGGTGAAGGTACCCTACATAACTACTAGGCCTAAAAGAATCCTGTTATTTCAGGTGCTTTATTCCCAGTTCACTATATCATACCAAAAGTAGTGAAAGTGAATCATCCATTCTTATTTTTTATCCTATACGAAGGAGAGCAATTGTTTTCTGGCATCTTTACAAGTGTCTCTTGACCCTGATAACTACGAAAGGCAACAAAATAAGGCACTTTCGTAGGTACGTGTTCAATCATGTGCTTTTTTTCCTATACTTATAAGCAGCCTATAATTTAAGCTTATAACTGCGCGACACTACCTAAGCATAAGTACAATAGATGAGCAAATAAAAATTAGGGAGCTTTAAAGGTGAGGCTTGACTCCCTCGGGATCCCATCGAGTGTCTGGGATCAAAAGTATATTTATAATGTATAATTTAATATAATAAATGTATTACAACTGTATTGACGTACAAGGCCTATGATGATAGTATATTATGATGCGACACGCTTAATTCATTCCCCTCAGCAACCCTTCAATATTTCGTGATTTATAAGAAATTTCCATGGTATAAGGTACTATCGTAACATGAAAAAATTGTATTCCTTACATTTTTAGTAGATGAATATACAGGATGTAACAGAAGTGTGTGACAATACTTCAAGGTTGGCTTTTACCCATCAAACTGAACAACTTTTGTTCTACAACTTTGTTGAAATCGCAAAATTTTTTTTGGACTTTTCATACAAATCGATCAGCTGGCGAACCAAGTTTGTATGAAAAGTCCAAAATTTTTTTTGCGATTTCAACAAAGTTGTAGAACAAAAGTTGTTCAGTTTGATGAGTAAAAGCCAACCTTGAAGTATTGTCACACACTTCTGTTACACCCTGTATATCAACAAAAAGTTTAAATTATAATTATTTTTACAATTTTTAATCTAATGTAATTTGACATGTAATTATTTATTTTATCTTTTATTTTTGTATATCCTACCTATCAATTGATATTTTTATGACATTGTTATTTATTTTATGTTTGACATTTTTATTGCCATTGTTATTTCTTTTTATGTTTGACATGAGTATTTTATTTTTATTTTAACAATCATGTTTTCCTCTGACATCTTTTTAAATAAGAATATTTTGTAAGCTGACATTAGTAATATGAAATAAATGAATCTAATCTTATCTAATCTTTCTTCATGATTCTTCATTTGTATTTTTATGCGTTTCTGCAACGGAGTGTTACAGTATTTGCACCTCATAATATAATGTTATGACAGACAGACAGACAGACATAGGGCTAGAACTTGCAAATAACATGTAATGGTTACCTAACTTTATAAAGCCACATCAACATAACCCTATCTACCATCCATCAAATAAAGTAGTTTGAACTTTTAAATATGAGCACAATGTAGGACTTTTACAAAATAGATCAGGTAACAAATAGGTCGGCAACGCACTTGTGACTCCTCCGGTGTTGCGGGTGTCCATGGGCGGCGGTAATCACTTACCATCAGGTGATCCGTCTGCTCGCTTGCCATCTATCCCATAAAAAAAAAAAAAAAAAAAGTTTTAAAACATTCAAAAGAGCGATAATTCACAAAAAGACTCGAAAAATTGAAATTCATGTCACTATCAAAACGAACCAATCTTTCCTACAAGTTATGTAAGTTACAATCAGTGTTGATTTTGTTCTTATTTTATTATGATTGGCAACATTTAGATTTTCCTTTTTATCAGTAGGCTTTTTAGGTAGGATAAAGATAATTTTCTTTTTATTTTAGGTGGTATGGCATGGCTAATGCCAAGTCATCAATACGAGTATTTCAACGCCGACCATCCGTTCTTATTTTTTATAATAGCCAAAACGGAGCAAGTAATTTTCGGGGTTTTCACTGGATTACAATAATCTGAAGATTTCATTACATTCAAATAAATTATTTTATTTTACATTTTCTCTTTTTTTAAATTAATTATTGAAAGATTAAAAAATAGGACGAAATACGATATATTTTTTTATACGGAACTCTAAATGAAGCATGATAATTAGATGTTTTTATTTGCAAAGTCTAACTGATGTTTAATATAAAATCAAAAATATTTTGAATCAATCACGCATCGTAAACCCTCACAAAATTCAAGGGATTGCTAGTTTTTTAATTTGACCTTTAACTCCCCAAACGAGAACTTTCATACAAACAAACACACTTTCTAGGATTCCACAAACGTGTTTATTTATTACAGTACATTACATTATAAACATTAGTATAAGAAAGAAAAAGTTTATTCAGCCACACCATTAAGAAAAACAAATAATTAGTAAGTAAATACGATAAAAGATAAATATAGTATTTATAAATTGGCCAATTAGGCATTAAATACTTTTAGTATTATAATTTAATTCAAAAATAATAATTCTTATTTTGTTGGTGGATTAATAATTATTATATCTGAGTAAATATATAAGGTGCTACTTTATTAGTGCCCGATATTTTAGTCAGTGCTCCTACTCCTGATTCTGATCAACTTTCCCCAAGGAATCCATAGTCAAATCGCAAAAAATTTTTTGGGCTCTTCATACTAATTTGGCCGCTCGGCTGATCGATTTGTATGAAGAGTCCAAAAATATTTTTTCGATTTGACTATGGGTTTCTTGGGGAAAGTTGATCAGAATCAGGAGCAGAAGCACTTACTAAAATATCGGGCACTAATAAAGTAGCACCTTATATAATATAATTATTATACCAGAAGTAAAAAATACGGTAAAAAAGGACGTGTTTTTTAACTGTTAACTTTAGCTGCACCAGTCAAGCCATATGCTTTCCTTGGTAGCATTTTAAGTACAAATTATTGTTATTTTATTATTTTTGTTTTTAATAGCAACACTACAATTTTTTTTTCAGTAGGCACCTATTTAATGAGTATTTTATTTTTATTTTAGGTGCAGTTAATTTATTAATGGGAAGACCACGTCCTGTGAAGTTCAGCGCTAACCATCCGTTTTTATATTTCATAATAACTGAAAGAGAGCAGATGTTTTCCGGCGTTTTTACTGGATTATAATCATTTGAAGATTCAAATGTATTTTTGATAAATATAATACATTATCTCATATTTCAAAATCGTTGTGCTATTAAATTTTCTATATTATAAGCACTTAATATGTTGAATAAATATTCTCATTATTTAAATATCAGGCGTGTTCAAAAACAAAATTAGCTGCACCTAATTTAATCAATTTCAATTTCAATTTATTTTTGATAAAAATAATTTACACGTCAAATGTTAAGATAATGTTAATTCTAATAATGTTTAAAATATTTATTAATTATTTGCTATGCTACATTTGGTAAACATTTTATTTATCAGTATTCCATCCTTTGTACCATTTTAAGTCCTCATATATGTTTAAATAAGTAATACTTACTTCTGGTTTGTCTTAAATTGCAAAACTTTACAAATATTGTTTTTGTGGTTGTACTTAATTATTATTTTCTTTTTATTTTAGGTGCAGTTATAGTACCTTTCTCATTGCCACATTATAAAAAGTTCACCGCCAACCATCCGTTCTTATTTTTCATAATAACAGTAAAAGAGCAGATTATTTCAGGGGTTTTTACTGGACAATAATCGTTTAAAGATTCAAAATATGTATTTAAATAAACTATTTTATGTTGACAAGTAAAAAGCAGTATTTTTTTAATACGTTTTAAAATCATTATTTATATAAGTAGATACAAAATACTTAATCCAACATGAAATAAGACAATAAAAAACTACATACATATTTTGCTGTAAAAGCCCGTATATTGGTAACTCTTAGGTTTTACCAGTAAATCTTAGGATTGACCAACATTTTAGGTTAGGTTAATCTTAGAATTTACCGTAGATTTGGTAAATCTTAGAATTTACCGTAGTTCGGGCTTTTACAGTAACATATACATTAAACCAGTTAAAAACATTTGAATTGTACTAAATCAAATAATATTCACTTTAGAAAATTTCATGCAATAGTTTCGTATTAAATATCAAATTATTTTATACTCCTCCTCGGAGCGCGGGTCCAACACGCGCGTAGCCGTTTTTAATTTTTTTATTCATAACGGCTGCCATTTTCTTTATTACAGCTATAGTGGGATTTGGTGCCTCAATGCCAGAAAGATTTAACGCCAACCATCCCTTCTTATTCTTCATCATAGCCAAAAATGAGCAACTGTTCTCTGGAATATTTACAGGTGCATAGATGCATCTATAGTTCCTATGCCATAGTACTAAAGTTTTAAATTTTAAGTATTGAGACAACGGAAATATATGTAAATGACTCTAAATAAAAATGTATTTTCTCAAACGATCTTGCTTTATTCGACTTTTATGCTGTCTGTCTGATTTTTCTGGCGGGCTGGGCGAGATACCCACGTAATTACCAGCATAAGAGGCATTTCATCTTAATCCTCTAGGTTCCGTAAGGCACTATTAACCTTTCTAGGACTGCAGATCATAAACGGCAGCAGCCAAATTTGAACCAAGTGGGCCGTTACCTGTTGCCACTTTACAAATAAAATAGAATGTCCTTATGAGGTGGCGACAGGCTCTATGACGGGCCTATATCGACGGAGTCTTGGGTGGCTGGATGCAAGTCAGGGGTAATAGTAGAGGCTTATGTTCAACAGTTGTGTCTTCCAAATAGTGATAATGATGAATTAAGTAACGCCTGAATGACACACTTTTCATGAATTTCAGGCCTAGAAGTAGTCCCGCTGTCCGATCCTTACGTACAAACCTTCAGAGCTAACCACCCATTTTTTTACTTCGTCGTGATTAATGAAGAGATTTATTTTACCGGAACTGTTGTTAATTTTCAATAAAATTATGATAAGATACCTATTATTAGTTATTCTGAATATTTTACAATAAGTCATTGATTTCCCTTTCGTTATTGGTATAAAACCCAAGGTAAGGGTAAGGTCACCTTTATTGAGAAGTCAGGGAGTGGCCATACTGCTTGACCGTACTAAAGTGTATACCTATACTGTGACTGCGGTAATCGGCCTGCCCAAGCGTAGTGATTATGGCAAACTCCCATATATAGGGGAGGCCCATGCTCGACAATGGAACTTTTCATTTGAAATGATGAAGACATACATAAAGGAGATTGCCCGATTTCGTACCATGTTGCGTCTTAACCAGACATTTGTCAAAAATCGTAATTAAATTTATTAAGTACACTTAATTTTTTCTAGACCTATTCGAACTGCAGGAAAGAAATGTATGAAAAAAGATTTTAATTTGATATATCCCCTACATTTTGTACACTCTGACAGCCAACGTTCACTCTGACAACAGGATAGAATAATATAAATCGCCTAAGTATGAAAGAGAGGGTACAAAGCGGTTGCTGTCAAGTGCACCCTCGGAACGCGGCCCTGTATTCATAAAATGTGTTCCGAAACTACATTATGGTTGTATCGAGATTTTTATGCTTCATCCACATATTTCTTCTTCTTAATCTAAGAGATGTCTTCGCATTACACCACCATTTTCCTATACCCGCGCCCTCTTCTTCAACTCCTGGTAAGATTGACAGACGAACGACGACGATGATGATGATGATGACGATGACGATGACGACGATGTTTTATAGATTTGATTCTTGATCACATTGGTGCGTCCCAGGGTTGCCAGACGTACAAGAATTTTTGTTTGGACGTAACGTACGTAGGGCCATAGTCACGTTGCGGAGCGGCATTTTTTTAAATCCACATATGCCACACAGTAAGTACGTGCATCGCACACACGCCCCGTTACGTCATGTTACGCCGCTGCACTTTACGATATTTAAAAAAATATACCTAGTATAGTATAGTTTCATTGTTTTGTCAAGTTTCAAGCAGTGTTAATCACAAATTACAGTCTGACTACGATCTTTTGGTAGGTGGATGATATTGACAGGACAGCTTTTGTCGCAAATCTGTCATTTTTTTCATACAAATAGTGTATGCCACCACATCCCCCCTCCTCCCCACCCTCACTTAAAGGAATACAGTGTAGCTGTATGATAGAATAAAATACAAGACACTATAAACTAGAGAACACGAAATAATAATTTAAAAAAACTAGGTCACAAATCTAAAATATCCTTAAATCTAACCCTGACCTGATCGTGTGACGGTGGGAGGATTTGGTGCAGAGTGAGCTGTTGGTGGGACAGACGTAGGACCTAGACATGTGGTTGCATTGCGAGGCCGGGGGCGTCGCGGGCGCCTGTGCGCTCGGTGAGATCGCGCCTCGCTCGAGGTCTGCAGCGATGTGTGCAGGCTTCCATTCGATCCAATCGACGCTCACCTGTACCTTATTGTGAAACATCTAAGGTAAAAGTCTTCAGAGAATGACTGAGGACTTTATAGGGGCCGGTGTACAGTGTTCGTCGCGAAGGAAAACGTGAGATGCGTCTGCCAGGTCCTTAAAAGCGAACGACTTCGGGACGCATGTCGGTCATGGCCAAGTGTGCCACGAAGTCCTCACTTACATTTTGTGTGAAAGCGCTAGGTACCAGGAGCTCCCCTGTAAGCGTACAGGAGGTCTGCAGCAGAGCATTTGAGGTCCTCCTTGAGAGCCAATCTGATACCAAAAAGCACAAGAGGTTGGGCTCTGTGGCAGGTTTCTCGATGGCTCATGAGTGCAGCCTTCAGATGGCGGTCGAAGCGCTCCACCATGCCATTCGCTTGCGGGTGGTAGCTGGTAGTTCGTACGCATTTGGTAGCGCCTAGGTCGAGGAATCAGTTGAATAGCGCTAACTCAAACTGGCGACCTTGATCGACGGTGACCGTGATGGGCACGACGAATCGCGCGATCCAGCCGCGTACGAAGGTATCGCCAACATCCTCGGCGGTGATGGATGACGTGAGCCACGCTTCGGGCCATCTCGAGAACCGGTTTATTGCCGGGAGACAATAGGTGTAGCCCTCAGAGTGCAGCAGGGGGCTGACGATTTCGAGGTGGACATGGCTAAATCTCCCAGGTGGGAGGGAAAATTCACCGAGCGGTGCGGTCACCTTGCGTCGCTGGCAGTGGAGGCAGTGACAGCCCAGGTTCGACAGTCGCGCGCCACGCCGGAGCGCACGTAACGGTCAGCGACGAAGTGCGCGGAGGCGCGGCCGCCGGAGTCGCTCAGCGCGTGCAGGCGCGCGTGCGCGGCGCGCAGCAGCACCGCCGGCAGGTTCGGCAGCGGCCGCCCGGTCGACACGTTGCACGCGATGGTAATATTCGTGCCTGGAATTAGCGTCGGTTCCAATTTGAGAGAAGAACCGAAATCGACTCGACGTGGGAAATCGCGTCCGCGACGATGTTGTCTTCGCCTTTGACGTACTCGTCTCCGTAGTAAACTGCGAGATGATCGTCAGTTGATTCAGCTGTACGGGAGGCAACTTTTAGCGACGTTGTGAGAACGCGTACAGTAGTGGTTTGTGGTCGGTATATATGATGAAGTGTTTCGGCTCCAATATATGCCGAAAATGTACACGGCTAACAACTCCCTGTAGTAGGCGGGCCAGGTGGTTTGGCTGGGCTTAAGTCTTCTACTGAAATATGCCAGCGGTTGCTAGCCCTGCTCTGTCCACTACTGAATACAGGCGCCTACGTGTGTGCTTGAGGCGTACGTGTGGAGGCCCAAGCATGCGTTAGGAATTGCATGCACGAGTGCGAGGCGTGAGTGGTGCTTTTGCATGAGCGTTCTTCTATATTAAAGCACTTCGTTTTATTCGTCGACTGCACTTTATCATTACAATATACATACAGTGCCGCGTTCGGTTTGTGGTGCTCCTTTATATTACTCGTTAGCATCACTGAACCATACCATAATTAACTAAAACTAGCTAATGATTGGTTAAAACTAAGAATTTCGTGTACGCCTGAGCGTAGATAAAGTACTTAAAAATAACCTCAAAACATAAAATGAAAGTGAAAAAGCTCTGGAGTTACAGTAGCTATGATAGTAATTTTTCGTATAATAATTAAATATGTTATCCCCTATCCAATTCAGAAGGTTTTTTCAAGACGCAATATGGTACGAGCGTTTCATACTTCCGTGGCATTCTCCTTTTAGGAAACTAAATTTTCCGTCTCTATACAGGGTGTAATAAATAGGTATAGAAACTATTAAGCCTATACCGTAGGCTTCTCATTATAATACTGAACGAACTTAAATCCTGACTTTTTCTAAAATAGCAAAAAGTGCACTCTTTATACAAACTTATCTGGTGCTTGCAAAATTGTTTAATCATATTATTTTGCGATTTAAGTAAAACCAGGTAAAGCTAAACAAACAGTAGTTCGGTGTGGCGAGTAAAAGGCTTAAATAAACGGGTCTTAACCTTATTCTGTAATTCCCTGTTTTTTACTCGAACATTGTTTAGATTAAAAAAAAAAACAATTTAGTAAGCAGTAGTATTTCAAATCAAAAGTTTTCATGAAAAGTTTAACTTGTCGAACTTCGTAAAAGTTCTGGGCATGCGCAGTAAAAATGAACGTAGAAGGGTGACTTTCATTCATCCCCTGTGCTACTCAGTTGTGTGCGATCGGCCAGAGGGGAGGTGCATGTCGTACTATACCTCGGATATCGGAAAGTTTTACGATATAGAAAATTCGTGAAGTCAAAGTGTTGTAATGAAATAATATATCAATAAATAATTTTTTTGCAATGTTAAAAAGTAAATATTTCATTTTTATGGAAGACTTTTAAAACAATAAGATACAGTTTGTAAAAATAAAAGTTGTATCATGAAACTACAAGATAGCTGAAGTAATTGGTAAATGAGATGTGATTAAAGGTGTTATTACATAAGTTATGGAAAACAATGGCATCGAGAAAACCGTGCTCGATTTTCTAAATATTCCGAATGAAGACAAGTTTATAAATGGAAGTGAAGTTTTGGACTTGCATACTTTTAGTGCAACTGGTGATATGTGTGGGGGGAGAGAAAATAACAACTGGTAAGTAAACTGCACAATAAAACTTTATAAACAGAAATAAAAAAGATTCACACATTGCAAATAGTCTACCTAGAATAAAGTTCCTACCGCTCAAACACTAAGGAATGATAAATAAAGTCATTATGTTGATAGTATAATCTCTCTCTCTGTCGTTATTTATGATTAAAGCAAACCAATCAAGAAGACGTAACAAATTTAAATTATGCACAACATAAACTAAAAATTCAGAATCTGGCTGAGATATTTGTACCTTCAGTCGCTGTAAGACTATAATCATTGTTTATATAAACATCCCAAAGCTGGTAATCCACCAGTGTTTTTTATTTTTTGACAACTTTATTGAAATTATAAAAGTTTTTTTTTTCATAGAAATTATTAGCTAATGAGACAATTTACTCTATTACTTCATTCGTAAGATTTTTCTCTTCAATACTTTATTTTTATCTTATTTTCTTTGGGAAGCTTACAGCTTGTAAATATTACAAGGTGAATAAATAACACAAATAACAGAATGCCAATAATGAGCTTTCACTATGGTAGGCATTTATGTAATTGCTAAAAGGTGTTATTTTGTTATAGTAGGAACACATCACCATTCAGATGATGAATCCATACAAAAACACGTTAACAAAGAAGAGTTATCTAAACCACTAGATCTACTAGCTAAAACACAAAAGAACGAAAATGACTACTTTCTTCCACCAGTGTTTACCAACAATGAACACGATGAAGAAGATGATGATGAAGAGAGTCCTTATCCAGAATATGATTATGAAAAAGAAGTCAATTATAAAGAGATAGCAGAAACAGCAACGGAGAAAAGTAGTATTTTGACTGTAGATGATAAAATTCCTTTGCATACAACTAAAGACAATTTACCAATATTTCTGCTGGAACCTGAAAATACTTATGTTGTGAAAAACAAACCAGCTATTTTGAAGTGCCGGGCTGCTAATGCGTTAGAAGTAAGTATTATAACATCAATTTATTTAAAAATGCAGTGATAAGCAAGAACAAACATCAACGTTTAATTATTTACTGCATTTATGACCTTCACCACAACTTAATCTACTCATTGGGGGATTTTTCTCGAAGGAATCTGTATTAATAGAGCAAAGAAAATTTTTGAACTTCTTAACTTTATATTTTTAAGTATTGACCATACATTTAAGTTTTCCTTGGAAACAGTCGTCCTTTTTTTACAAATAGAAGATTAAATAACTTATTATAAGTTACAGCGAGAGCTTTAAAAAGTCTGTATTTTGGTCTCGAATAATAATAAAATATATCAACTTTAAATTCCCAAGGTATTCTTCAAATGCAATGGTGATAAAACTCAAGCCATCAATTTCGAGTTCGTGGACCCCCAAACAGGAGTGAGGATAATTGAAGGAGAATACAAGGTGACCAGGGAACAGGTTGAAGAGTACTTTGGAAGCGACAAGTATCAGTGTTCGTGTGTGGCATGGACTAGCAGAGGTCACATAAAGAGCCAGCCCGCTACCATTGAGCTTGCTTGTGAGTAATTAGAGTGTTAACGACCTCCTTTCCTCTCGTTTCTATCGATGCCCGTGATGTGCTTTTAAATATATGTTAAACTAATGGATGCAATAAATAAATTATTGAGTACTGAGTAACTGTCTGGGGTTTGAAAAATTGTGGCAGAAGATTTTAAGTTCGATATATTTTAGGTAAAACAGTCCTCATTCTAGGTAATTTTGCGTACAATGTATACGCGTTTTGCTCCGAACTAGGCACATACTGCTACAGGCAAAGAGTTTTTCACTGGCTAAAGGCTACATATTATTATGTTACCGTCGTGTTAGCGTAGACACCTACAAAATCTAAAGTAAAACATGTGTTACTGATAGTACTGCAAATAGATTTAGTAAGATTTTCGGGAATTCGCTAGATGCATGTAGCTTAGAACTGTGCTATGTAGAAATCTATGGAGGAGACCCATCTTTTATAATAATAATATCCGGGACAAATACACACTAGGAGTCCCTGTACTATGGGAACCAGAGACTGATAAACATACATACAGTATTCCGGCTGATATGATAATGATGATGAGTCCATAATCTTGTAGACATAAAGAAACACTTCGCATTCGCGCCGGCCTCCCAACTCGTGAAGCAGCATTCACCAGTTTCCTTTCGCTGCGAGCCTCCACCCGCGGCGCCGTTTGCGCAGCTATACTGGCTGAAGAATGGCGCCCCAGTGGTCGTGGATAACAATATACAGATTGATAAGGAGGGGGATCTGGTTATCAAACAGGCTTCGTTGTTGGTGGGTATTTCTTGACCTTTAGAACCATTAATAAATGATTAATTATAATGAAACTGCAATCAACGCATTATTTTAGTTTACTGCATAAAATGATATGACTATTACTCGATGCAGTGCAAAGTACATAGAAAAATTAAATTATATTTTATCTTTTCATAACAAATAATAATTAATAACTCTACTGGTTTGGCTAATGATATTGTACAATATGAACAAAAAATTAAAACGTTATTCGTTTTCAGGACATGGCAAACTACACTTGCGTGGCAGAAAACTTAGCTGGAAAACGAATATCAGAACCAGCTTTACTTACTGTTTTCGGTATGACTAATCACAATCACAATTCTTATTATTATCTTTATTATAATCATATTAAGTCATAATCCGAGAAACCAGTGGACATCACCGATGGTGCAATCAAGGTGGCAACATACTGGGCTAGAAATACGTATATATAACTTATGATCGATAAGAAAGAAGATCTAATTTTAAAATGTTTTCCCTTCTAGCATTTAACATACTAATCCCGATTTACATGAGCCCAGTAGAAACAAAAGAAAAACTTTGTGTTTTTTTATCAGTCCACAGAATTATTTTTTGATAACAAAGCTTTGTTAGACTTGTGATGGTATAAGTAACAGTGTCTATCATCAGATATATTTTAACCGTAGTCCAAATACAGATATCTCATCTTATGCAAATATGTAAGATGTTATGAACTTCCGCAGTTAACGGCGGTTGGACGACCTGGTCGCCGTGGTTAGATTGCTACTGTCCAGGTGTCTCGCGGCAAACTCAGGAGGTCCGCGGCAAGAAACGTGAGAGGACCTGCACTGCGCCTAGACCTATGAATGGGGGACAGCCATGTATTGGACCTAGTGTTCAGAGGACTCCTGATTGTGTTGATTGTGATCTTGGTAAGGTTGATTTTCTCGAAGCTAAAAGGTTAAGACGTTTTCAGACACTTATTAATTAAATTCCTAAATTTTACTGCTTAATAAAAGTGATACTAAAAACATGTTAACGTGAAAGAAACCATCGATTTTTTTTTTATGGCAGAGGTGGCAAACGAACAGACGGATCATCTGATGGTAAGCGATTGCCGCCGCCCATAGACAAAAACCTAAACCAAACAAAACCTTTAAAAAACCGTTTAATACAGATCAACTAATAGTAATTTTGTTTTTAGATATGTACGTAGATGGCATAGACGAGCTAGCAGACGAATCTCCTGGCTTTCTCGGAAACATCCCTAGAAACCGCTGGTCACAATGGTCAGAATGGTCAGCATGTGACACGGATTGCCTTCAGAGCAGACGACGCAGATGCCTTTCAAGCGTAGTCTCTGATTGCCCTGGAAAGGATTACCAGGTGGCCCAATGTCCTCTATGTGTGAGAACATCGAAATCTGACCTCATTCATGATGGTAAGGCTCTTTGCGATATCTTAACAATGGAATAAACAATCTTTCTGTGTTTCTGTAATAAATTCTTTAATAGCTGTTGTTCCGCAGGGTCGTCATATAGGCCTCTTTTAATTGCTCTAACAATAACATTCATCGTCTTCGTTGCTGTAGCTGTCTTGGTTATAAAATACATGAAGATTAAAATGGTCGATAATTCACCATATTCGAAGCCTCCACCAGGTGAGTTAATAACAGTTGTAAACGTTTAATTGAAAAATGCTTTAATATTAAATGAGCACCGAAACTCAATAAAAGTTCTCGATAAATGTCCCATATACCTACATACGTATGGACGTTAAACTTGCTGACAAGATTCTGTTTGCAATGAATTTTGTAGAAATGTAATACCTACATAGATATACCCAAAGCTTTCATGAAAGACTCATTAGTGAATATATAACATTGTCAATAAGAAAACAAAATAAGAACTTTGTATTTTGTATTAGGTTCAAATTACTTCGGGAGTGTTATTAAACGTACTCTCACAAATCAACCTGACTTGACGATTCATGAGGAGTTCCAGACGATAGATTCTAGAAGGACCCAAAGACGTATGACTTCTTCAATTAATGCACGAAATGAGCACTTATATGAAGTTCCACAGCTGGCTAACAGGTTTGTTGACATATATCTATGTATCTAGTTTACTGTTATGCACGTACCTATTTTGTTTCATATCTTTTTTTTTCTGGGCGATCTGCGGGCAATTTTAGTGAAATGCTAAAGTATTACTTACAAGCAAAAACGCAAAGCGTACAGCTTATCTCTAGTAGAAAAAATCATTTATTATTTAATTTATTTTCTTCGGAAAACTAAGTTGCATTTTATTTGTAATGTGTTTTTTTTATATTGTTATAAATTTCACAAGGAATAGGTACCTCATACTTTAAAACTTATCTTATATGAAACGTATTTACAAATATACCGAAATAAATACATTCATATACCTGAATAATAATTTTCCCTGAATATTGTAACCTCAGTATGGTGGTCTCTACTTGTTCACTTTTTTAATCCATAATTTTCATGTAAATAGTTCGATCAATATTATTTTCTTCTTTTTCTTGCATCTAGTGGTACACTATTAGCTATGACATGCGAAAATGTTCACTAAATTCCAAAAGATTGGAAACGCCATTGCCTTTATCATCTAGTATTTTCCTTAATTTATTTTATTTTTCCATAGTTTAATCCATCCATCTTCCCTTCTAGCTATATGTCACCGATCGACCACGAGGTAAGGACCACTGGAAGCGCGCGCCTCCCTAAGGACCTGGCGTCAGTCAGGTCCGGCTCCAGCTGCTTCTTGAGCTGTGAGTTACACCTGCACTTGCTCGGCTCATCTAGCTTGTTATCGCTTTTTTTGGAAAAATGCTTAGTTGCTATTTTGATTTGTTAGAGTCGAACGGAATCCTATTTGTTCCAAATTTTCATTTGACGTAATCCTCAATGCAGGTTACTATTATAGAAGATTAAACTTATGTTTTTTCATAACGTTAAAGTGATGTAGATGTCGTGGCCAGATCATAGAATTGATCACTTCATGATGTGGCCAACCATTTCATGAAATGGTCGCATTTCATGAAATGGAAAATATCTGCTGATCACATCATGATATGGTCTGGCCAGATCAATGAATACATCAACGTTTCACGATATACAGCTAAACGCACGGCTATTTCATGAAATGGTCAAGCATTAGTGATCATATCGTAAAATAGTTACAGTATCCACCGTTAGAGGCTCTGATATCTTTTTGTTTTTGTGATGTATCATGGCGGAGTACAGTTAATAATAAAAAGGCTATTAATAATGCACAAATTGAAAATAAAATAGAAGTTTAATGTCATTACGATACTAAACTACATTTTTCGAAAGTCAATCAAAAAACGAGCGCACCGTAAAAACCTTGAAGTTCGGAAAGTGTTTCATAGGTTAGTAGATATCAATCTTAAAAGATAAGTATTAAGAATGTATAATTTCTCTGTTAACCAAGATTTGTTGCCAGATTTCATGGCATGAAGATGCCAGTAACTTTTCAACGTATTTTAAATTTTTATTAAACCTTTTATATAATGGAATCCACGTTTGGCCATATCATTAATGTAGGGGACATTAATGATATGGCCAAACGTGGATGGACATATCATTAAACGTTGACGTTTAAACGATATGGTCAGTTTTAGCTGGCCATTTCATGAAATACGAGCATTTCATGAAATGGTCGGCCACATCATGAAATGATCAATTCTATGATCTGGCTACGACATAGATATAACCACCTACCACTAAGGCAGTTGCGCTTGTAAAATAATAATGCAAATGGCGACAGTAGAACATATTAGACCCACATCCATTTGCCTGCACCTGTAGTGCTAAACGAAATACATAAAAAAAGAAATAACTTCTAATTACAGTGTTATTTTTCCAAACAGCGGGCTCATCTTACAACGAAAGTGTAGAGATGTCCCCTTCGCTGAAGAATAACGCATCAGTCGATTCAAAGTCCACTTCGTACCTCGAGAATGCTACCTCCAAGATTGTTAGCTCCGACGGCGACTGGTTGCGTCTGGATAAGTGTGGAGCAAGTCTGTTTGTGCCTGATGGGGTCATAGAGAAAGGAGAAGAACTGTTTTCTATTGAAGTCACTGATGAGGAGTGGAATAGGCCTAGTTTACAAGAAGGTTAGTAAGATGATGAAAATCACAAAATATCTACCTATGTTTTTAACATGAAAAAACTACTTTTTATCGGGATTAAAAAAAAAACATTTCAAACTCAGAAATAGAGTCAAAGACTGCAAATTACATTTAAGGTTAACCCAGTCAGTCACCCTATTTCATACAAAGGAAGGGTATCGTTAAGGCCTTATTTTCGCCCCAAAATAAAATAAAAAAAGATGTATACGATTTGATGTTTTCTTTATACATCCAGAAAGTAGACTGTATACCTGATAAGAAAAATGTATATTAAAGAAAAAACCCTACAACTAATATTAGCTGTGGGACGCTAAACTTCGGTCTAACCGTGATTTTCGTTTAAAATTATACATTTTCAATAACATTTCAATTTTTTTTATATAGAGCGCATGTGAGAAGCACTTTCTTTTTTATATTAGTTTATCGCTCTTATGTTACTGTACAATATATTTAAAAATTACATTGCTTCCACCCTGCGCTCATAGATAAATACAAATGAAACCATTTTACAATTTAAAAAGTTTCAATAATATTCCATTTTTTTAATACAGAGCGCATGTAAGAAGAACTTTCTTTTTAATATTATTGTAATGCTCTTATGTTACTGTACAATATATTTAATAATGACATCGCTTCCACCCTGCGGTCATAGATAAATACAAGTGCAACGATTTTACAATTTAAAAAAATTCAATAACCTTTTTTCTATATAGAGCGCATGTAAGAAGTACTTTCTTTTTTATGTAATTTTAATGTTCTTATGTTACTGTACAATGTATTTAAAAATTACATTGCTTCCACCCTGCGCTCATAGATAAATGAAAATGAAACGATTTTAAAGTGAAAAAATGATCATCTTATAAATACATAAAATAAAATTGAAGTGCCACCACGACACAAGCTTAATGTCGTTTCGTTGTTTTGACGGTGACGTAAAGGAGTGACAGAGAAAATATTTTTACATAAAGAACCGAGTGATATTTTGAGAATATAAATTCAATCTAGGCATACAGCTTCTAAAATATACTCTCTTTGGATACAATACAGTTCCATTACTATAATACTCTAGTACTGTCAATGCAAAGTAAGGGCAATACTTGTTGGTTGTTGCGCTCATATTGGCTCCGTAATCTGGTATTTAAGTAACTGCAGATATCAAGATCATAGTACCCAAAGAGTCCCGTGCGACTACAATTTATTATTTGATGGATGCAGATGTTGAAAGACGTGGGAGTGACGAGAATGAACACTAAATGGAGAGTGTAGGATTAAAAATGTTGAAAAGTTTCAAAATTACCCAAATAAAGTTGATTAAATTCATGGTTTCACCTTTTCATAAAACCTTCCTATAATAATAATATGAACTGCAAAATATATGTTAAATGAAAATATTCTGGCATATTATTCATTCCATATTACTATTCACTTTTATGTAAACCTAATGCACATATAAGAATTCATGTCGGGGATGGGGCGAAAATAAGGCCTTATCGATACCCCTCCTTTACCTCGGTCAAAACTATACAAATACACACAATATTTTTGATTTTATCTGTCCAACGTAAACTTTACCTTGCGGAAGATCTTTTTAGTGATTTATATTTCGCACTCTTAATAAAACAACAACTGAATTCAAAATTTTGGCAAAATGAGTTTTGATAAAAAAAAAACGAGCCAAAAGAGCAAGCCACACAGTCTCGGTAAAAAATAAACACCTCTATTTCTTAAGCAATAAGGTAACAAAATATTTGCGTCTTTAATCGTCCCCCCGCACACGCGAGTGTCTCTCTTTTAGGTCGGTTTTTTTATCAAAACTCATTTTGCCAAATTTTTAATTCGGTCGTTGTTTTATTAAGAGTGCGATTTACTTACCTAGTTTTCCTACCTAATCACTTGATATGCGTGAATTAGTAATCTCCATCTGACGCGAAAGTAAGCCCAAAATATCAAATTGATTACTATATTTGAATCGGATCATAATACTCCAAAGATATCCGACCCCCCTTCCATTTTCACATCCTATTTTAAGTTTGACCCGAAACTTGTAAATAATCCACTTCTAGCACGGATCTAGGGCAACTCAATCTAAGTTTCTAAGTTTGTCTTGAAGTTGTCTAGCCTAGGTATAAATTTGGAAGGGATTAAACTGAAACATCCAAATTCGTCCGCGACCTGAATTTAATACATCAACTGGGGAAAGCTTTAATTTGGTGTGTCATATGGGCCATAGTTTTAACTGCAGCAAACCTAAAAGAAAGAGCTTTGAATCTCAGACTTTTGTACGAATATCTATTACAATTTTGCCGGAAATGATGAACGAACTAATTTAAATTATTTATATGTATGTAATTTCTTTAATTATTTCTTCATCCATAGCAGGTACGTATCCAATCACTACATTAAATTAAAAAATATGCATATTATATTTCTCATACAAATCTATTAATATTTCCAGGTCTTAGAATACCGACCATGTTTTTTGTAGAAATTAACGTAGAAATTTATACGTAATGAAACTTTTTCCCAAATTTTAACTGCGTTCATGTTATGTCTGAAAGAAATTTTACTTGTATTGTAATATAAGACCATTTTACTTTATTCGGTAGCCAAGCAAACACCTGATTGACATTGGAAAGATTTCTCAATAAGTACCTCTTAAATATGTATATTTAATAATATGATTTAAATATTTAATGACCGACGACGGTCCTAAAAAACTAATTACGTATATTTGAGCCTAAAATTGAATTCACAACTCGCTTTAAAGTTTTGTTCGTACTGCAACTCATTTATTCTTATAAAATTTCTGTAATAAGAAAAGTTCAAGGTGAAAATTATGGAAATTTCATTTTATTTCTTCCTATTAAGAAGTAGCTTTTCTTGTTTTCCGAGGTAAAATTGATGTAATTGTCCCCAGGAGAGACCCAATTGAGTCCAGTTATAAGATGCGGTCCCAAGAATTTCCATTTTCGAAAAGGCGTGATCATCACGTTCTCTCATTGTGCTTCTCTCAAGAATACCAGTTGGCTTCTATCAATTCTGCAGAAGCCTGAAGATCTCAACACCAGGGAATGGAGAAAAGTCCTAACCCTAGGCCAGGAGACACCAGGAACTCCAATCTTTGCCCAGATCGACCCCTCAAAAGTTTATCTAGTCTGTGAATTTCTTAGTGACTTTGTTTTAATTGGTAAAAGTTTTGCTTTAGATGCTAAATTGTTGAAAGTAGCACTGTTGGTATCAAAAGATGATAATACTCGTTATACTTTAAAATGTCACGTTTTTAACGACACACCTTATGCATTTTATGAGTGCATTGAAACTGAAAGAGCTAATGGTAGCAGATTGCTGTGTGAGCCAAAAGTTCTCTCTTTCCAAGAAAATTGTTCAGACTTATGCTTTAGTGTTCGAGATGTAGGAGTGGGATGGAAGATACAGGCCGGTGGAAAATACCAGGAGCTATCCTACTCACACATCTGGAACATGAACAAATGTGCGAACTGCACTTTTGTTTTACAGCAGACCGATTCAATTAACTGTTTGGAATTTAATTTATCAATTTATCAGAAACAGAAGCAATCAAACTCAGTCAATTTTAGTCTTAAGACGAATGACTTAAACTCTAATTTCGCTGGTAAGCGATTCAGTTCATCAAGCATAGAAACGGGTTACACGGTGAATGTTTTGGAGAATCCATTCAATTACTCATCACTGTCGAGAAAGGAAGGTCAGCACGACTTCGTATATAAGAATAACAGTTTCAGAAGTAACTTCAGCGTTGACAATAACTACCGAATAAATGTTCTGACTAAATCTGACAGGGTTATCTTGTGTAAACTGCTGGACCCTCAGACTCCAAAAGGGAACGACTGGAGGTTGCTGGCTGAGAAGCTGCGTATCTCTTCATATTACTACTATTTTTCTAACACATGCTCGCCAACTGAGAACATTTTGAATCTGTGGCTATGTAGGCATAATGATGCTAAGATGCTGGTGAACCTATCAAGAATATTCCGGGAGATGTCAAGGATTGATTGTGCGACTGTAGTTGAGAGAAGATGTTTCCCTAATTAAGTGAAGGAATGCATATTCGTTCTATGAAGTTTGTGTACTATTTTATAGTGTATACAGGATTTTTAAAAAGTGCGTTTAAGATTTTAAGGAGATAATCAGAATAAAGTATAGAATACAGGAAAACGTTTAAAATACAACTTTAAAAATATAAAATACAACTTTTTCCAATTTTTTCATACACATTCTTGATTCACTATTCAGATTTAGTAAAGGAATCTGAAAAAAAATAAGAGTGGATTTTTCCAATATTTTCCCTGTATTCTATACTTGATTCTGAGTAATCCTTTAAAATCTCAAACGCAATTTTTAAAACACCCATATATAACTTTAAATGACCCGCCGTACCACCAGAGGTACGGCCAGGGGTACGGTGGGTCTGTAGGGCATATGAAAAGGGGTTTCATATATTTGCCAGTCGAAGTCATTATTTGCGTTTTTCAAATTATTACACCAGCACATGTAATACGTATATAAGAATTCTTTTCTTTCACATTATGTAGTCAACTATTGAGTATAAAATTTAAATATATATAATTTTACTTTACAAACTACCAAGTATGAATTAAGATACTTTTTTGTAAATAAACAAATATAATTAACAAATTTAAATTTAGCTGGAGTTATATAAATAAGGTAGACACATTTTATTTTAAACTAAGGTAGAAATTAGAAAAGTAGTGATTACAGGTTTTCAATTAAAAGTTTGGAATATTTTAGATATTGTTTTATTTATAAATCCCTGTTTCATCATTGAGGGATTCAGAAACCGCTTAAGGTATAAATGTAGTAGGTATATTCTTCTATGGTAAAACGTTCTGTTAGTGATTTCAGAGTAACAACCTCATTTCGACTGAAGGTCCTGAAAGTATAATGTGGGTACACTGTATAGGAACAACTGATTGGACAGAGCTGTTCAGGACAGTTCTGGACAGTTTTCTGTTATTTATTTTATCTAGACATAAGATAATGTACCAGCCGACTTGCGTTCCTTTCTAAACCTTGGTGGTTTTTTGGAACGTTTTTTGTAAACATGGAATGTGACTTGGTTATAAATAATTAATAAAAAAAGAGCAGTAAAAATTACCAAAACTGTTAATTTTATGACTGTTATGTTAACGAATTATTACCTAATATTTAATTTATCAATGACATAAGCTAAAGCTTAACAAACTAAAATATAACTAAAAGAAAAACTTAGGAATCGTAATTATTTGGTCTCAAATGATTTGACTGACTCGGTGGCTAAGTGGTTAGCGCTCCTGACCTGACTGATCCGAGAGTCGTGGGTTCG
This sequence comes from Coleophora deauratella, assembly GCA_958295455.1. Taxonomy (NCBI): domain Eukaryota; kingdom Metazoa; phylum Arthropoda; class Insecta; order Lepidoptera; family Coleophoridae; genus Coleophora; species Coleophora deauratella. The sequence goes on from OY282395.1 coordinate 14,982,563, forward strand.
ATCCCCACACAGGGCAAAAATTTCTGTGATGAGCAGATTTGTTTGCTCTGAGTCTGGGTGTATTATATCTATATATGTATGCATTTAAATGTATATGTGTATGTATATCAGTCTCTTGTTCCATAGTACAGGAATCCTAGTTTGGGGCCAGATGACCGTGTGTGATATATATTTTTTAGGAAGGATGCTTATCCAAGAACGCCTTTTAACTCGCAATTACATACTATGTTATGTAACTTGCATAAAAGAAGTATAAGTTAGAATCTTATCATAAAACAAGTTTACAACTTTCGTAAATAGTTTAGTATCCGAGGAAGATGCTAAAGATTCCAAACACGAACTTCGTAAACATAAACTTAGAGCACCCTCTCTCTACATAATCTAAGTTTCTTTCACAGAGTACAGGTGGCACCAGTTAAGGTTTTTTTTTTATTAACAATTGTAATTTTGGTTTTTGGATAAAAAAAATCTATGCCTTATCAGAATCACCTAAAGATAATTTTGTTTTTCGTATTGTCTATTGATCCATTTGATGGAAAAGTGTATCAAAATCAAAATGTTTTTTTATTATTTTGCACATACTTTTAAATCGTCGTTTTTTTTTTACCTAGTTTAAAGTTCCTACCACGCGGAACTTGTACACTCAACGTTTCGGAATGTGGAATGCGAAGCGAGAAGAAACGTCGAGCCCAAAAGAAACTCGCTTCAACACATTTTTTTAAATAATATTTAATTACTAATACAATGTGTGTCGTCAATACAGTTATCAGGAAGAGCAAAACGTACGTTTCCAAATGTCATGTATCATGTGTAACACCATAAATCTATTATCTGCTCACGAACACGTTTAAAATTTTCCTTTTTTAACCTTTGGAAAGGTAGGTAAATTATTTGTTTGTTCATATTTTTGGAGCAACGAAACCTAACGTTGAAATAGATGGGTGTTCGATGTAATGTGACATTTTTGAGGTCACCTACCGAAGTTTTGTCTTAACTATAATTTTGATGGGTGGCATAGCATTTACCGAAATTGTAGGTTAGTAACTTTATCGTTTCGTATTGATTTGTCAACCATTTAAAGTACCTACTAAGTACATAATATGTAGTTAAAAATCTTTAAGTAGATTTTTAACTGGGTTGGTTGCCGGGACTTTGTGCCGAGCACACGTCTGTTAAGTTAATTTTACAATTATTAACGTTTTAGAATAGTTTCAACGTTATTTTTGTGGTGGAGAAATAGCTGTGAATCAGATTCAGAGATAAGCGATAATTAGAAGAGTTAACTCGGGAGACAGCTCTGTTTTCGAGTTCCAGTAGCAAACCACCATATAGAGCGTCTTTAAGTGCCTATTGCATCACCCCTAAAGCCGTGAGTGACATTTACTTGACATTGGCGTTTCGCCATTATTAAATTGAAGATTTTCCCAAATATTCGCTTATCTCTTTTCACTTGAAATTGGCAAAATCACTCTTCATTGTTGTGGAATGCCAAAGAGAATAAAAGAAGAACTGAAAATATTTTTTAACGATTCATTCACTATGTAAAAGCGACGCATCTGGCCTGTTAAACTGAGGAACTGATGCTGACTGTACTTTGTTAAGGCTCCATACGTTCTCACGGTTGGTATCCTGGTATCCGTGACCCAGATAGTTGGTGTTCAAGTATTAACGCTAGGGCTGCGCCGACACGGTGCGATTGCATTGTTTAATAATTGACAGTGCTCCGGTATGGGGATGGATTGGTCTATAGATCGAGCGTTGGCGGGCTTCAGAATCGTATTCTGCCGTAGTATATGGAAACTCCATTTACTTTGCGGCCTTCTTTCTTATGACTGCAGTATTGCTTGGGACGTTTGTGCTTAATTTTATCGTAAGGATGTTCTTTATTATGCTATTAACAATTAAAATCTTAACCGTTAACAACACATATCGTCCGCACTCCAGGGGCACGGGTTTCCTCCCGTAGGTATACTCCACATACCAAGCCAAGTCCGGATAGGAAAATCTTAACCAACTAGTTATTAAGAGTAGGCACCAGAGGACACATATAGAAACTTTAGCGGGAAAGCTTAGTTGAGCTGCTTATGCCGTCAAAAAAATTAGGCAGTTAACAGATGTAGACACTGCACGGCTAGTGTATTTTAGTTATTTCCATAGTATTATGTCTTACGGAATTTTACTTTGGGGACATGCAGCTGATATCGAAACTATTTTCGTTTTACAAAAAAGGGCAAACCGCGCAATCTATCAGATGCGATCCCACGAGTCGTTGAGGGATAAGTTTAAGGAAATTAATATTTTAACGGTTGCTAGTCAATTCATATATGAGAACATTATGTACGTCCGCAAGAATCTGCATTTGTTTCATAAAAACAGTGACAGGCATGATTTAAACCTAAGGAATACAAATAACATTGATATTATTATTATTATTTGTAAGTATACATTTGAGCTACTCTGACCACTTCGCGCCAGGCGAAGTGGCAGGTGCTGCTCCAGCAGAAGCACATTATTATAATTATTATTATATTATTATATTGCCTATTCGACACTGAGCAAAGTTAAAAAGTCGTTTGTGGGGCAATGTGTAAGATTCTATAATAAAATACCAGACAATGTAACAAATCTGCCTGAAAACAAATTCAAAACGTATGTAAAAAAATGTCTGTGCTCAATAGCTTATTATAAGATAATAGATTATGTGAATGACAAAGACATTTGGAAATGTATTGCTCTTCCTGATAACTGTATTGTTGATAACATACATTGTATTAGTAATTAAGTATTATTTTAAAAAATGTGTTGAAGCGAGTTTCTTTTGGGCTCGACGTTTCTTCTCGCTTCGGAAACACTTCCCGAAACGTTGAGTGTACAAGTTCCGCGTGGTAGGAACTTTTTACTAGGTAGAAAAAAAGACGATTTAAAAGTATGTGCAAAACATCTAGTTATATAAAAAACCTTTTGATTTAGATTTTTTGATTTTGACAATCTAATAAATTCAGTGGAATTACTTAATATACTTTGCTTCGACCTAAAAAGAGTCGTTGTCAACGTGTGTCAAAATAGGCTATATAAAAATAATAAATAAAATTACACAGTATGTTAACTAATTAATGAGTCGTGTATCACTTGATATTTTTAAACTATACGTCTTCTGGTATATCGAAAAATATTTGTGAGTTTTTCGAATAAGTACTTCTGACATAGATGTTTTTTTTTTGTTAACGTGTACATTTTCCCGCTACCGCTTATACTTTAAACCTCTGCGAATGTTTCCGACTCTTCCATTCCGCTCCACTAAAGATGCCTCTCTGTAATAAACATAGAGGTGTTATGTCGGTTCCATATTGCTGTATCCTACGTATACAGTAAATATACAGTGAATAACAGAATTAGTAAACACGAAGGTGCCTAGTTATAAATTATTTAAAGACCAACGGAAGGCGAGGCATTTGGAATTGAATTACAGAGAAGGTTAGAAGGTCATAAGATTGTTTTTTATCCTTTTCAGTCGTCGTTTACTGACCTCAAAAGGAGGAGGTTGTTATGGCGATGCTTTTCCTGCTACAAATGCAAGGTGTAAACTATGAAACTGATCTAACTTTTTTTTTTATGTGATAAGGAAGGCAAACGAGCAAGTAGGTCACCTGATGGTAAGTGATCACCACTGCCCATAGACACCTGCAACCCCGGAGGGGATTGCAGATGTGTTGCCAACCTAGAGGGCTAAGATGAAATGCCTCTTGTGCCTGTAATTTCCTCGGCTGTCTTACTCTCCACACCGGAACACAACAGTGCAAGCACTGCTGCTTAGCGGCAGGATTAGCGAGTAAGATGGTGGTAGCGATCCGGACGGACCTCGCACAAGGTCCTACCACCCGCAACTTGCCAATATTTTTTTAGGCAATTTTAAGATAGAGATTAGGTACCACAGTTATATAACATCTGTTATCGTGGAAATCCACATTATAATGCCGGTAGTAAATTACTTACATTTCGCTCTTTTACATAGTAGGAATTAAGACAGATATACATAGTAACTATTTGTGGGCAGTCTTATCGCTTAAAGCTATTTATTCCAATTATAATGGTGATCGGAAAAGATAACAAGAAATGTAGGTACCGCAAAAGTGACTAAGATTATTAATTAATCACATAAATATCGGGGATCACACACAGTTATTTGGTCCCAAACTGGACTTCCATGTGTAAACCATTTTAAAGGGCTATTAACTATCGGTACTTACAGATGAAGTCCGTATTAGAATGACAATCTCAGCGAATACCTGTTCACATTGCGGTACAACTTCCATTTGCAAACTGGGACCAGCAAAATGGCGAAATTTCCGATATAACTACTGTAACTTACTTATGTACTAAAATAAAACACAGAGGCAAACAAAATAACAATCGCGGGACAATTTCTGAGAACACTTCAGTAGATGAAGGCAAGCACTAATTGGAGGACCGCTCACGTCACGAGCCCTTACCTCTGTCGCTGTCACCTGAAGTCTAGGCAGGCGTTTAGGCTACTCGAGTTTTGTGAACTATCTACTGGTGCGCAAGAGTTGAGCCTTAGGTAAAAATGTTACCATACATTCAGTTACACTGTGTCGCAGCCAAGCTCGATATTCTGCCGTACAAATTTAGAACATAGTAAGTGACAGATTTGGCGCGAATGATTTTGAACTTTGTACTACGTTTCGAATAAGGTTCAAAATCATTTGCGCCAAATCTGTCACTTACTGTGTTCTTAATTTCTACGGCAGCATTTATTTAAATGTTGTTGTACAGTGAAACTTCTGTACTTGTACTATTGCGTATTCTGTGGCTACACTAGAAAAGCAGTTGTGCCGTCGTTTTTTTTTTGGTAAGGTTGAGCCTAGGGTAACAAACGGATAGATACAAAAGGGTTAAGAATATTTTAGCACATTCGCAACCGGTTTCGCTAGGCTTTGTGAGTTACGGCTACTGTGAAAGAATAGGGATTTTACAAAATGTGCCTTTTTAATGTTCTTCCATAAATAAACTTTAGAAGCATGTTATGCTACTAGGTAATACAAGAATCTTGGATTTTGTTTATAAGAACGATATATAAGGTGCTACTTTATTAGTGCCCGATATTTTAGTCAGTGCTTCTACTCCTGATTCTGATTAACTTTCCCCAAGGAACCCATAGTCAAATCGTAAAAAAAAATTTGGACTCTTCATACTAATTTGGCCGCTCGGCTGATCAATTTGTATGAAGAGTCCAAAAACTTTTTTACGATTCACGAAAATCACAGAAAATCGATTCCTATCGACTAGAAAATAAGCGTTAAAAAAATGCCACTATTGCTTTCTCCTGAATTACCCGCCGAAAACAGCCACAACAGCCACAGTGGCTACTTTCATTCCTGCGGGGTAGGGCACAAGCGCCACTCAGCCCTTTTTCCGCGGACAGTTTTGAACAGTTTTAGTTCACATCCTCGTAGAAAAAAGACACTATGGCATTTGTGGCTATATTCCACGAATTTTTTTCTTGGTGTCGGTATGAATAATTGGTGGCCTAAAAGCATTTGTGTCTTTTTTCTACGAACAAATTTTATTTAGTAAGTTTTTCGCGTGTTTTACAAATTGTATCAATGAAATTATCAGTTTTATTGAGTTCCATTTCATTAACGATTCAAACAGTTTAATAAAATACAGAAAAATACACATTTTACGACTTTTTTAACAGAGTTGTAAAAGGCCCTTGAGGCGGTTGTGGCTTTTTTCATATTATTTTATACGAGTTCTGAATGGTAGGAAATAAAAATAATAACCTTCGGAAAGTATACACTGCTACCAACTTCTTATAAAATAATTATTATTTATTAATGTTCCTCAATAATCAGGCACAATATTTTCTAATAATTTACTTTCATGTCTAGGTCGATTCGATTCCCGGGCGGGGTCTTACTTTGTAGGACTCGGTTTGGTTAGTAGTATGACATTTTCTGAGCCCGCCTGGATAGCTACCACCATTTTATCTAAGTCTTGCCGCCAAAAATTAATGTTATCAGCATTGATGTGTTCCGGCATGAAGATAAGATAGCCAGTTCCCCATTGCGTTGGGGAATCTTGGTAAGCCCGCTTCCATCTTCGGCATCATCATCAATTACCATCAGGTGAGATGATGCCAGGGGCTTACCAATTGGTCGGCAACGCACTTGTGACTCCTCTGGTGTTGCGGTGTCTATGGGCGGCTGTAATAGCTTACCATCAGGTGATCCGTCTGCTCGTTTGCCACCTATGACATTGAAAAAAAGGAAAGGAACTCAGGAATTCGCTTTGCTCCCCTGCTCCATGTTCTTAAAAATTCATGGTAATTTTGAGCGTTGGCCTACAGTGGATAGACCTACCGCAATGCCGTACTGATATTGAGGGACTTGGTCTTCCTGATTGTAGTTGTACTTTCCATGCATTAAGAGCCTCTTCTCAGTCTTGTCGATTTGAAGAAGATATTACTATATATCATCGGCGTATAAATATGAAGGAAATGATGTTTTTTTTCTGAGCTCTTTTTATTATTGACTCCAATCTTTTTCTTCCTCCGTCCCTCAATGCTGAGGATTGAGACCGCGAACAAGGTCTCTCCATTGGCTGCGGTTGTAGGTGATATGGACTGCCCTCTGAATGTTTCCTCCCACAGGTTTCTACACCTCATCGATCCTTCGGGAAGGTGCTCTACCCCTGACTCGTTTGCCATCCATCTGACCCAGAATTATGTGCTTCTCCAAATTATGCCTAGGAGAACGCATAATATGTCCGAAGAAGTAGAGAGCAATATGCTGAGAGCCTCGTTGTGTAGCTCCTGGAGTATGGATTCATTAGTGCTCATGGCGGTCCATGGAATTTGGAGAAGCTTTCTCCAACACCGAGTGCATCGAGTGCATCGGTTAGCGGAAGTAAATTCGCTCGGTCCACAAAAATTATCATGGTCTTCGAATGGTTGAGCTTAAGACCGAGATTGGCGCTCTCAACTTCTATTTATCCAGCAAGAGGGCCAGCCATCTCTATCTCGCTGGATGCAACAATCGTTGTATCATCTGTTAGAAATCTTGTGATTTGGAACGCACATAGTCTGCCTAGTATTGACAGCTGTCATTGTCAATTTTTTTTTATCGTCTGTCTGTTCGTCTGCCTTGCTCTGTAAAAGTTGTGCCCCCCGTCTAGTCTAAATATAATCTATTTTTAATCAAGTAATCTAAGCTTATTGTAAACTTTTTCCCACAATATTAGTGAATAATATTTGTCTGGCGAATATCAGCATTTTTATTTCTTGGCCCGCTCCGACTTCAAACAAACAGGTTATGTGACCAGCCACGCTGATTGCGCCTTGATGATCTGCGCAAAGCACTGAACTGCGAAGAAATAAGGAAGCAAAGAAAGCTACCTACTGTGAGTAAACTGATCATTACTTTTTACAATCACGAAATACAATGTCAAACGAGGGCGAGCACGGGCCTCATGCCGCCTACTCGTTCGAAAAACTAGACGGGGTGGCCAACTATCACAATTGGAAGTTCCAAATGAAGATGGCACTGATTATGGAGGGGCTTTGGGCCTGTATTGAAGGAACAGAAACATCAGAAACCAAAAGTCAAAGAGCGTTGGCACGTATTTGTTTGTCTGTGAAAAGCAACTGTATACAGTATCTGCGGTCTGTTAATTCTGCCAAAGAGGCATGGTCTAAACTTCAAGATGTCTTTGAGGATAAAGGACTGTATCGTCGCGTCCTTCTACTCCGGAAACTGCATCGATCGAATTATAATGATTATAATTCTATGGGTCAATACATTGATGGGGTCATGACGCTGGTACAGCAACTCGCTGACATTGGTCGAGTGATCGAAGATAAAGAAGTGGCCGAACTGTTGCTAAGTGGCTTGCCACAAGATTACGATGTGTTGGTCAAGCATGGAATCTGCTAACATCCTAGAAAACTTGACAAGCGAAGCAGTGCGCGCTCGTCTTTTACAGGAGGAATTCCGCAAGCAAAGCGATAATATAGTTCCAGTTTCGAGTGAGTCCGTGTTTATCGTTTGTCACTACTGCAAGAAACAAGGCCATGTGAAGTCAAAATGTTTTAAACTAAAACGTGATAATAAAAATAAATCTAACAAAAATAAACCAGTGCAAACATCCAAAAGTGAAACTTTTTTAGTGTGTGCCTTAGCTGAATGCGTAGAAAACAAAAATTGGATAATTGACTCTGGCTGCACATCTCATATGTGCCATGATCAAAAGATGTTTACATCTATGGACACTAATTATTCTAGTATAGTTACTGTAGCCAATTATAATAGCCTGCAATGCAAAGGAATAGGCTGTGTAACTATTTCTTTTGAAAATGGTGTTACATTAACGCTCGAAAATGTTTTGTATGTTCCTAACCTCTCCGCAAATTTAGTATCAGTGAGTAAATTATTAGATAAAGGATATTTTGTGGAATTTAAAAATCATAAATGTAATATCATAAAGAATTCACAAATATTGGCCAGTGCATCTTATTGGAACTGTCTTTTTAGGTTAAATTGCCGTGTGCTTAATCCTTCTTGTTCACAGAGTAGCTTTGCATCCTCATGCTCCCTGCCAGGCAATGTACAGGAGCGGGAGAGCGTATTTGCAGCCGGTTCAGTGCCAGTGGAAGTTTGGCACAAACGACTGGGACATCTGAGCCCCCATGGTATGTGTGCACTTCGTGATAATCTTGCTGAAGGTGTAAAATTTCACAGTGATAAGATGGAAGATTGTATCCCGTGCATTAAGGGAAAGCAAACAATGAAGAGCTTTCCAAAGGGTGCTGCCAAAAGAGCTCAACGACTGTTGGAGTTAGTACACTCTGATGTCTGTGGTCCAATGTCGGAGCCTAGCTGGGGAGGAGCAAGATATTTGGTGACGTTCACCGATGACTACTCTCGGAAGACATTCGGCTACCTAATTAAGAAAAAAGATGAGGTAATGTCCTGTTTTATAAAATTTAAACTTCTAGTAGAGAAACAGACCGGTTGTTTTATTAAATGTTTACGCAGTGACAATGGTGGTGAATATTGCAATGCAAAGTTCACGAATTATTTATCTAGTCATGGGATAGTCCACCAAACCACAATACCGTACAGTCCACAGCAAAATGGAGTCGCAGAACGATTAAACAGAACTTTAGTCGAGAAGGCAAGAACTATGCTTGCTGATTCGTGTCTAGGAACGCGTTTTTGGGGTGAGGCTATAATGACATCAATTTATTTGAAAAACAGGTCCCCTACTGCTGCGATACCCGGTGCAACACCTGAACAAGTTTGGACTGGTTCCAAAGTGAATTTAAGTCACTTGAGGGTGTTTGGTTGTAAAGTTTTTTCTCTTGTACCTGACTGTAAACGTAGTGGAAAATTTAGTGAGAAATCCAAAGAATATATTTTTGTTGGTTATTGTGAGGAATCAAAAGGTTACAGATTGGTGGACCCTAATAATCCCAAAACTATAATTAAATCTAGAAATGTTCATTTTATTGAATTGACATGTAATAATAATAATGATGATAAAGAAAATAATTATAATAATAATTTTATCAATCTAGACATTAATAATTTGAAGAATATTCCCTTTCCTAGTGGAAATAATAATGAATGTGTTGTGATTAATCCAGTTTTTTCTGAAATTCCAGGCACTCCAGTGCAAGAGCCCTCTATTGGTATTGAGGCAACCAGTCAGAGTGACTCTTCCGGTGATGAGAGAACTGAGCCTCTGAGTCCAGTCTCTGCAGAGGCGTCCTTTCATGATGCCCATCCTGTGGACGAGCAGCTGCAGCCTGAGAGCCCGTTGGAGTACTGGAGCCCATTGTCCAGTGACACAGATGGCACCGAGGCGACTCCTGAGGCCACTGACAGCAGTCGTCCCGTGAGAAGTACCAGAGGTATTCCACCAAAAAGGTATGATGATTATGACTTTTCATCTAATAGTTCTTTTCTCTCATATGCACCATGTTTTGATGAGCCCCAGTCCTATGAAGATGCAATGGCTGGTACCAATAAAGCTGAATGGGAGTGCGCAATGAAAGAGGAATATAATTCTTTAATAAAAAATGGGGTTTGGAAGGTAGTAGACAGACCATTGAACCGAAATGTTGTTAAATCAAAGTGGGTTTTCAAGGTTAAACAAGACACATCAGGAAATTTTGATAAATTTAAGGCTCGTTTAGTAGCTCGAGGATTTAGTCAGAAACCTGGTGTAGATTTTAATAAAACTTTTTCACCCGTAGTTCGACACTCAACTTATTTTGTTCAATCTGGCAAATGAAATGAATATGGATATTGACCATATAGATGTTGCTACAGCATTTTTGAATGGATCCCTACAGGAAGAAATTTTTATGGAACCACCTCCTGGTTTTGAATTTGACAAAAACAAAGTATGTCTTTTACAAAAAAGTATTTATGGCCTAAAACAAGCAAGTAGAGTTTGGAATGAAACTGTTAATAAATTGTTAACTAGTCATGGTTACTCACAAACTCGTTGTGAACCATGTGTTTATGTAAAAAGAAAAAGTAATAAATTAACAGTTTTGGCTTTGTATGTTGATGATTTCTATATTTTCAGTAATTGTCCTTCTGAGAAGGAAAATATAATTTCCATCTTAAAAAATAATTTTGATATAAAAAATTTGGGATCTATCAAAAACTGCCTTGGTATAAGTGTACATAGGGATAGAGATAGGGGTACTATTACTCTGGAACAATCAGAGTACATTAAAAGGCTGCTTAATCGTTTTGGCATGTTAGATTGTAAAGGTGTATCGACACCATTGGCTGTAAATGAAAAATTTGAAAAACCTACCAAAATTAATGAATGTAACTTTAATTATAGAGAGTTAATAGGTGGCCTCATGTATCTAAGTGTATGTACCAGACCTGACATTTCTTTTAGTGTTAGTATGCTGAGCCAATTTAATAATAATTATAATGAAAGTCATTGGCTGGCTGCCAAGAGGATTCTTCGTTATTTAAAAAATACAATAAATTATGGTTTAGTTTTTACAAGATGTAAAAATTTTAATTTAGAAGTTTTCGCAGATGCGGATTGGGCGAATGATCCTATTGACAGAAAGTCTTATACAGGATTTGTAATTAAATTTGGTAGTAATACTGTTAATTGGGAAAGTAGTAAACAGCGCTGTGTCGCTTTATCTAGCACAGAAGCCGAATATTTGGCCATTGGCGATGCATGTAAAGATTTGTTATTCATAAAAAATTTGTGGTTTGAAATAACAGGCTGGGAATTAAAATGTAAAGTCAGGAATGATAATTTAAGTGCATTAAAGCTTTTGGAAAGCAGAGAATGTCATAAGAGAACGAAACACATAGATGTTCGTTATCATTTTGTTAAGGACTTAGTATGTAATGGTTGTATCTTTGTTACATATTTACCTACCGATAGAATGATAGCAGACATACTGACAAAGGCTCTACCACCTTGTAAGCATAAAGGTTTTATTTATGACTTGAATGTACGGAATGTTTAAATTATTAGCATGTATCTCTTTGTGTTATACTAAATTTTGTTGTGTGGCATGTACTTGTATCTCTATTATAGAGTCACCACTATGCAGCCTAAGGGAAAGTGTTAGAAATCTTGTGATTTGGAACGCACATAGTCTGCCTAGTATTGACAGCTGTCATTGTCAATTTTTTTTTATCGTCTGTCTGTTCGTCTGCCTTGCTCTGTAAAAGTTGTGCCCCCCGTCTAGTCTAAATATAATCTATTTTTAATCAAGTAATCTAAGCTTATTGTAAACTTTTTCCCACAATATTAGTGAATAATATTTGTCTGGCGAATATCAGCATTTTTATTTCTTGGCCCGCTCCGACTTCAAACAAACATCATCGGCGTACCTAATGTTAGTTAGTTTAAGGCCTCCCACTGTTACGCCTCCGCCCAGTCCTCAAGCCCTTTCCTCATTATATATTCGCCGTAGTGACTCCAATACCAATACTAAATTAAAAGGGCTTTGACTCAACATTGATGGAGCCCTTCTGTGAGTGGGATAGATTTATTCGTAGCCTGTATAGCCGCTTATTTTTATAAAAGACCTGACAAACTCGTATATGTAAGCGATAATGTATATTCCTCGGGAATATTTCCTTTTCTGAAAGTCCAGGTACTTCGAAGCACACTATCAAACGCAAAACTACTCCCATGTCTAAGAGGAAAGGCAATTAAGTGGTCCTGTTTTAATCTATGTTCTTCAGAAATCATGGCGATTGTGAAATTGGCCTACAGTTACAGACTTACCACAAACTCGGGTGTCTGGAGAGCGAACATTTCCTGCTAGGTCGACTACAAATATCTGTGACTCGATCGTCCTACTTCATCGTTTGATAGATCACCTTGATACCTCTATAGTTTTATATACTCGTATCGGCTGTATTCACGAAGTTTGCAGTAATCATCATCATCAGGTGAAAGACGTCCACTGCTGGACAAATATTTCCACACTGACCGGTTCTGTGCGGCTCGCATTCAGCGACTTCCCGCAACCTTCACCAGGACGACGACGGTCCAACGAGTTGGAGACCTGCCTGCCTGCCGGTGCACGGTCACCACTCTATTTGCAGTTGCGCGTTGGCAGTAATATCCTAACTTAATTGTTGATTAGAATCCTGAATGAGTTGAATTGTGTACATAACATAATATACCTGTAGAGGTGCAGGAATTACAAGAGCACTTATTATTAGTGAATTGTTTTATCACACATAATCGTAAGGAGCCCAATTCACAATGTTTTTTATTTATTATTTAAGTTAAAATTCATGTTACCCTTGGTAAAAACATTAATATGTCTATTATTTTCATTTAAAATACTTCTTGTTCTTTTCCATTTCTTAAGATTATTTACAGATGAAAACGATAAAAAGCCCTAAACGCCATTACGACCTGATATATACCGAAGAAAAAGGGCGTAATGTCGCTTATGTCTAATAGAATAACATATTACTCCAGCGAATAAAGAAATAAGCGACATATTTAATAGAAATATTTAATAAAATCGCCTATTTATTATTTAATTACATCCCTAGAATAGTTAAGCAATGTTTTGAATGTTAACACTTCAAAAATGACACTTTCTGTTGAAAATAGAATGTTTAAACCTCCTCCTGAAAAGTTTCCATTTTGCAATTACGCCCTTATTCGTAGGATACGACGATATGTAGGTATGTATGTATTTGCGAACTTGACAGCACCTGATTTGCCCATAATATAATATAAGCTGAATAATACCGCAGCGATAGTTTCCAAGATTGATCTTCGACACACTCACATAACAACGTTTTCTCGAACAACATATTGTTGTACAACACGAACTCCTTGCTCCTCATTTCCGCCATCATCACCGCGAGGCAAAGACAAACTGCTGCTCGCTAGGTCGAACAAAAGATAACAAATCGTGCTTTTAACGCACTCGTCTTGCACCAGTGACGATGGGAAATTGTTCTGCTTTCTTCTGAAATATGAGGTTGTTTGACAGATGAACCATGAGAGACGATATGGTGGTTACGATTTGTTGGAGGCAAATATACACACACAGACATATTTTTTTTGGGTCCTATTAGTGCAAGACAATCGATATAACAGTGAATGGTATGTGAAGCCGATGTTGCACGGTTCAATTTCCATTCAATATTGCTTTCAATTTAATTGCTTCAATGGCATAAAAACGTCTAAACATAGTTCAATGCGATTGCGCCATGTCATTGAAAGCTTAAATTTTTCGCTAGCTTTCAATGCGATTGATTCAATATTGATCATCGAATCATCGGTCAATGCGATTGAACCATGTAAACACGAAAATTGAACGATAAATTAATTGAATGACTCTTCTATGCGTGGAAACCTCCTACTACTCTTACGTTGTATCTTCGGCGTTCTAGCTGGAATGAGCATTGAAAGTCATTTTATTGATTTACCGTGTAACTAGGTAAAGACGTTCAAAGTTCAATGTGCAATGCCTTTCAATGAAATTGCTTCAATTTGATTGACTCGTGTAACATCGGCTTAAGGGTGTGCAACACCAATAAATATTTTGCTCGTAAAAAAGATAAGTTAATGTTAACATAAAATATTCTTGGCGCTAAAAAAAGACCTTTTCAAAACACTCAGAATTACAAATAAAGATAGTTACAATACACTTTTCATAAATGAGATGTTTTAATTTTGGCGATACTAGCTTAAAATTATAAAACTATGATACAATTCCAATATATTCCGATATATATTAAAATTGATTTAAGATTGATTTAATTTTTTAAATTTGATTTCCGAAAAGGAGGAGACATCTGGTTTTTATTAAAAAACTAGCTGGTGCCCGCGAGTTCGTACGCGTTAGTGTTGGGGTTTTTTACAATAGTTCACATGTTTTGCTAAATTATTCTTTAGAAATAAGAAAATAACAAAATTAAACGGCTTGAAATAGTTAAAAAAACTGGCTTTGAATTAAAGGAAAAAATAAAAAGATAAAAGAAAAAGGTTTTTTTTCTGACATTGAGACACATAGATCAATTAAGAAAAAAGATTAATCAATAGCTCATTACCATTCCGTAATGGACTTACCACAAGACAATGGTATTTTGGCGCGTCGTTATGCAAATACAACCCTTAAAGTTGGTGCACTCGCTCGATTTAATCTGCCTAAGTTTGTGCCCTCTCGAGAAACTTCGATATGGAAGGGTGAATAAATTTAAAAAGCTCTTAACAACGCTTAGTAGGACTATGAAACAGGTGCGTATCAAGACGTTGTTGCTCATTTGTTTATTCCCCGCGTTCTTAGGTGGATCGTTCGGTGGATGTGGGTTGTCGAATAGGGATACCTAACAAAATAAAATTCTAAAATATGTATCTAAATGTGAACAAATAAATGAATAACTATTACTGGACAAATGCTACTACTAATACTGTTTTCAGCTATAAAAAGTCCTTAAATTGTTATTCTAATCCCACAACTCCAGGCTGTATTTAATGAAACGGTTTAAGAAAAATGAAGTATATTTAAAATAACTTAAACATTTTTTTACAGCGACTTCTACTCACAAAACTGGGCAACTTCCCCCAAGGAACCAAAACGCAATTCGCAAAAAAAATTGACGGATCACTTGATACATTCTTATAGTCTTTTTTTGCAATTTGAGTATAGGTTACTTGGGGAAAACTGATTTGTAGAAGTCATGTATTATGTTTAGGTATTTCATAGAGATTGGCGGATTCATTCAAAATTGGCGGATCTTTTGATCAATTAGTGAGTTAAATGATTTTTTTTTAAATTGAGAATAGTTTCCTTGGGCAAGTTGTTCAGTTTCATGAGTAGAAGCTGTAGTGAATATTTTCAGGTATTACACAAAGACCTTTCAGAACGTACATGAGTAATTTTTGTCTTCTTAAGTTTAATGTCCGAATCTATCTAATATATGTTAAATTAAATTAATAAATAAAAACACAGCAATCGTGAATAAAAAACGAAATGTCTAAATCCGGCCCCGGCTAACGGCGGCCCAGAAGTTTATTTACGCCAGTAATACATTTTTTCCTAATCTAAGAAAGTGCTTTTCGGTTTTCGACGGACGCAGTGGCGAAGTCAAGACTTATTAAAACACATTTTTGGCAACCCTTTCATCCAACTTGTAAAACTTATTTGAAATTTTAATTTCCCCTTAACTTATTATTTATTAGCTTCTAAGTACTTACTTAGATATTTTGGAGGAATTTCAATATTGAATGGTTAAGTAAGTATTAAAATTGTTTCCTTAGTACTTCACATTGTTTATTTTTTTATACATAGGCAGGCCTCCGACTCGGTGAAGGTTGCGGGAAGCCGCTGGATGCGAACAGCACAGAACTAGTCGGTGTGGAAATCCTTGGGGGAGGCCTTTGTCCAGCAGTGGACGTCTTTCGGCTGATGATGATGATATTTTTTGTTATTATTAGCCTTGATAAAGAACATCCTTAATTTTTTTTATCCACAATTAGTTGAAGCTTGGCATCATCTCATCTGATCTAGGTGCTTACTGCAATATCAGAAAAAAATTGTGGGACCCATCTAAAGTCTGACGATACCTGCTGTTCAGACCTACTAGATGGCATCTCTAGAACATTTCCCATGAGTTATTAGTTCTACAAGCTTTGTAAATGGCTTTTTAACTGACAATGAGACTTCTCCACATCATACTGAACAAGTTTCTCAATGATAATTATTAAAATCAGTAAAAATAACTAGACTCCATACATCCAACAATTAATTGAAGCGCATGAAACGTTATTTTTTTAATTTCAGAAAAGTCTTAGAACAAAAGTTGTTCAGTTTCATGTGTAAAAAACGGGTTAAACACCTTTTTGTTACACCCTCTATAGATCTGTATTGAATCGAAATTGAGTTATCTACTTATTACCCGTCTACGCCATCTGTCCCTTGGGAAAGCATGTGCCACACGATAAGAGAAAAAGAGAGGGGATATATAGATACGTATACCTTTTTATTTCTAATCTATTAAGCTGCTTTTCCACCGCCAAGGCGAGGCCAGGAGTGGAGTGAAGAGAATTGAAATCTCTAAGAAGAAGACTATTTCCGCCGAAGATGTGCGAGAAGAGAATTTATTTTTTCCCAAACAATTTAAAATTGTATTTCTACCCTCCTCACCTCGCCGGTGGAATAGTAGCTTTACACGTTTCCAGCAGCTTCGCACAAGTTCAACTTCATCAAATTTTCTTTGAGAATGTCTTAACGTGTTCGGCATCGTCTCACCGATGGTATATTAAGATAATAAGAGGCAATAATGCCAAAGACAGAGGCGGGTTTACCAAGACTCCCATGCTTAAAGTAATGAAGCCTGCCTTACTCATCAACCAATAGAACAGTCCTACAGAGAATTATTGTGACAAAAATCGAACCCCTGATTTTCTGTTTATGCCATTAGGGTTGCCAAAACTCACAAATCAAAGGTATCCTAATCAAACATTAGAAAGAAGTATCCAGACCACAGCTAGCTCTTCAAATTAAACAAACTTATACCTACACCACCCCTATTCCCCTTATACTACTTGATATCTGGCCCTCTGACATCAACACGAGTCTGCACTTTCGTCTGAAACGTCACGAGACGTCACTGGAGTCTTCCTGTGGTGACGTTTCGCGAAGCGTTTTGCTAAAACAACGCATCACTCACTATTAATGACATGGAGGAGTGGAGATAAAATACTGTCGGTGGCAGAGCGATTTTGGGTAATTTATCATCTGTTGTGTAGCTGTCAAATGTCAATAGTTTCTTGTGAGATCTAAAACTTGCTTAAACCTGCTATTTCTTTTCGGAATTATTATAAAAACTCAAAGCCTTATAATTAATTTATAGAAGCAGTAGCAGCGAAACCTGTATCTTATAACACAAACATTTTCTCTAAGTAGTTTGTCAAATAAATGTTTTTCCATGAAATTATAGGTACTGAATATTCACTCGGCCAGTTTTTCCTTACTAAATAATGTGCAAATGAATTATGCAATATGCAAGCCCTTGATTTGAAAGTTCTAAAATCCGTAACATAGGGTATCTGCAAACCTCTTAATGAATGTATACTCGTACCTCTGTATAATAAAGTTGCTTTTCCACCGGCGAGGCGAGGAGTGGAGTGAAGAGAATTAAAATCTCTAAGAAGAAGACTATTTCCACGAAAGATGTGCGACAAGAGATTTTTTTTTTTCATACAATTTAAATTCTCTTCCCTCCTCGCCTCGCCAGTGAAAAAGCAGCCTCGCTTACCATCACGTGATCCGTCTGCTCGTTTGCCAGCTACTATGCCATAAAAAACCTTATAGAATACAAAATCTATATGAAATTAAATGTAATATTTGTGTACTTT
The DNA here is from genome assembly GCA_958295455.1 of Coleophora deauratella. NCBI lineage: Eukaryota > Metazoa > Arthropoda > Insecta > Lepidoptera > Coleophoridae > Coleophora > Coleophora deauratella. Next base: position 15,000,479 of record OY282395.1, read on the forward strand.
TATACAGACTATAAATCTAGTCGTGCGTCAAATTTTCATAAGTGGAAATGAGACCAACGATGTAAAAATATCTAATTTCTTGTATTAATTGACCATCGATAAGCTTAGTTAGTGTCTTATCTTTGGATTCCTCGTAGCTTAAAATACCTACCTTCTTTATAAAAAAGAAAAATTTAGTCTGAGACCTATCTATATCTTCTTTCAAGCCATGTATGTTTAGTAAAGTCACTTATCAAGACGTCACAAAGTGTCGACACCGTGACGAACGAATCTCAGCCGAACATATTCACGGGTGACTGCTCCTCTCCCTTGCTCCTGTCGAAACAAAAGGGACAGGACAATACAATGATGCGACTTGGCGTGCCGTGACGTGCGCGCGTTTCCGCGGGTGCGAAGCGCCCCTGTTAAGGAACCTGTCCATTGGTGGTATCACGAAATCTGCGATAGTTCGTATTGCTTTAATATTACAACACGAAGAAGACAAGCCTTACGTATGACAATAAGATATTTTCTACGATGGCTTAGCCTAAGCTGTAGTACTTTGCAACGTTTCGCTTAGTGAGATAGAGGTTAGATACAGCAAAAAGCAGCAATAAAAACAAGTCAAATAAAAGTGTCCAATTCAGTGTTTCATTAAAGAATAAGCTATTTATATCAAGTAAAGATCACTGATGGTTTTGTGTCATTTGCCACATTATTTTCATTTTGTATGTCATCTCTGAACGCAGTTTCAATGGAGACGTTCCTTTAGATATAAGGGAGATTTTTCGCTAAAAGTGATATGAGGGTAGGTATTCGTAATTCTTAGATTGTTGCTCTTATTTGTAAGATAAACCCATGTTTAGCCATTTTGCTTCTTTCAGCTTCGTTAATTATGCGAATAGAAAATTTTCTCATCAGTTTACAGCCAGAAACTAAAATTTTCTAACGTGAATTAGACATAACAACGAATTTCATACTAATTTATCAAAGTAATTTTTAAAGAGTTATTAACCCTTCTTCAGACCAAACCATCAAAATAATTCCTGGATACACCTGTACACCTAATATCACCTGGCGGCAATGACTTGCAAAATAAAGTCCTGGCTTGAAGAACATAACTGGTTCAAAACTTGACTTTGCACATCTCGGCAGCAAAATTTCAGTTTGATTAAAGTATTGTGCGCTCTGGGCCTTTAGTTCATGAAGCAACAAGATGAATGACATCTAATGAGCCTATCTCAAAAGGGGTGATTTACCGGAAACATTGCGGATCAAACGAAGTTAAGTATAGATTAGCTTTTATAAAGGTGAGTTCCAACAGAGTTAAGTGTGCGATGAAAAACAGCGACTCACTACAGATACAAATACGGTGGTGAGGTTAAGAAATCAATGTAATATTATCTATTTTGAAGTGATCTGTAGCCTATAGCTATGTTTGTTTGTATCTATTGAAATCATAACAATTGGACAGATCATGAGGAGAAACGTCTTAGCATGTTAGCGTTGAGATCCATTAAAACGAATTTAACGGAGCCCCGCTCCTTTTAATGAAGAAACAGATATGCAGATCTAATCTATTCAAGACATATTCACATACGCATTTTAATAAGAACAAGAAGAACTATTATAGCCTTATTATAGCCTTTAGTGTTACGGATACAATCTCCACAGATACTCCACTAAACTAAACTCAGCCATCAAATATTCTAGCCTCCCCTATTCGTTTTTTATAAGCAATCAACTAAACTGTGCCTTTCTACAAAAATACCTTTCTTTTAAACAGATTACCTACAATTTTCCGTAACCAAGCGATGAAAAATAAAATTTCATACCTAGCCAAGAGAGAGATTTTCTCTCCGATCTTTCCACAACATAAAACAAAACGATAAATGATAATTATTTTATTGTTCAAGTATTTCGCTGCAGCCGAGTATAATATTAATGCTTTTTGCAATGTGGCTTAAGTTAAAGGAGACGGATGTTTGCTAAAGAATTTTAAAAGTAACTTTTTTTTATAAATTCATAGTTCAATAAAAGTAGAAGATAAAGTAAGCAATATAGTAGTAGTAGATCAATACTAAATGTAGCAAGTATATGTATGTTTTTTTAGGGTCCTCATTTGACAATGACGGAATTCATGTTTAAGGCATTTTGTCACGTAAGTTCATTTCACAGATACGACTGAAAAGCCAAAGTCCTAAAACATCTGATTGCTCTCCAAATAACCAACTGTCAAGAAGTGGCGCAGGATCGGAACGTATGGTGCCGTATCGCAGGGCAAAATCCTCTTCGTCGTCGCAGAGACATCGGAGTAAGTAAGAAAGTGCACGTTTTGGTCTGATTAATAATTTTGAACAATAAAAATCATGTGAGTGAAATGTAAAGCTATCGTTCTCATTATGTAGGAGAGTTCGACTTTAAAGACAAAGATGATAAATAAATACCACTGTTGAGATTTCTAAGTTTATGGGTTCTCTAGCTAGAGTCCCCAGCCAGAGACAAGAAGCTCTCCTTTTTTTTCTTACATAAAATATAAACCAGCAGCTTAAGTCTTCTAACTTACAACACTTTTTCGCCCGACTGTCCTCGCTTGGTTGCACATAGACTGCGGGGGGAGCGTCGGGAGGTCTGGCGAATTTCGACACTTTAATGCGAGTTTTGATGTTTATGTTAATCGGCTGCCCGATATCACCGAGCTCACTCAGTTCACGTTGTTGGCGGGTTTTCTTCTATTGCATCGATATTATTATCTGTATCAAAGTTTATGTTTTAAGGATAAACTTTCCAAATACTACCTAACAGAAATAAACCGTGTACGGACAGTTTCGTTATTATCTATCCATTTAAGGTCCAAACTATTTAAACGATTTCTAACTAAAACTCATAAAACTGAAGATCTATCTCCATACTATCTTCTTCTCTTCTTCTACTTAGCGTTATCCCGGCTGGAGCCGGGTCCGCCTGTATCTATCTAGTATCTATCTCCATACTATATAGGTACATAATAAATGCGCGAAAAAAAATTGTAAATTCCCTATTTCTCAAAAAACAAACTCAATTACCTACTTTTTACTACATTTAAGTCGATGCTTTACACATTCTTTAATATATTTTTCCAACTTAGTATAAATTTGCTATCATGCGGATTCACTCGCTAGAATGTCATAAAAAATAAATTCAAAATGGACTACTTACGAGTAGTTTCCACGGGGAAAATTGATACGTTTCATGAGTTCAATTTGAAATAATTTTACCAAATTTCATAGTTACTTATACAGTTTCTACAGCGTATTTTTTTAATCAAAACTACAGTGTTAAACATTTTCATTTCCTAGGTACAAAAATAAAAACATATAATTTCAGGTCCCATGGACATCATTTTTCGCATAAAGTTTCACGATTCATCAAAGCACCACGACACGGAGGGGTTGACATGAGATTCATAAAACATTATTCCCGCTCATCTGAATTTCACTACGCCTACAAGCTGCCAAACCTTCGCTCATAAATAAATAAATATACCTACCTATCTACCTCTTACGCCATCTTACCCCATCTTACCCTATTGCGGACTTCGATTGACTTGCAAAGTTCTTTCTTTGAGTGTAATGAAAATAAATGTTGTCGTTTACGCAAGATAATAAATATAAAGATAAATGTGTTTACTTTTTTTTTGGGGGTAAAATGGAAGCCAGTAAGTCCTTGTGACGTGATCAATATTTTATTTTATGATAACTTAGTTACGTGAGTTCCTGTACATACCTTGCTATGGCATGTCCCATGGGAAAACGATCTTACAAGCTACTTTTCTTTATGGTAGTCGAGAATAGTAAAGAATTTTACAGATAGAAAGTGCGTAGATAAATAAATCGTATAAAATACTTATTTATTTATTTACACTTACACTTATTTAAATGCTTTTTTTTCTTCTTTCTGTTGATAACCTAGCCTTCGCTTTTCGACAACTATTAAGTTAGTGTTCTATTAAACTACCTACTTTTGTCAAAACGTTAAAAAGTCTCCTGCTTTCCCAAAAAGATTTCAGAGGCTTCGTTATAAATGCACCCATAGAAACTCGATACGTGCATCAATCTCACTCGACAGCCTAATGGATTATAGAAATCGTCCCGGGAGACATCAGTCTGTCACCGGCAAAAAATCGTACATTATTACCGGAAGAAGCCTACTGGGCCCTATTGTATCTACTTTACATGAGAAACTAGTATAGGGGAGTCACATTTTTCGTACTATTGTAACTTCAGTTTATACGCTCGACATACGAGTATATAAAAGACTTTTAAAAGAAGGCCAATAGTATTTTAAAGAAGGCAGCTAAGTGTATGTTGTTTCCATATACTTAGCCGCCTTCATTCTAAAGAATAGAATTCTAACTATATAAAAGTGTTTTGTATAAAAGTCAAAGACATTTTACTCATGAGTAAGTGGCAAAGAATTTTTTATTCTTAGATTCAGATTCCTACATTTCAGCACCTACCTTTTATAATTATTTAAGTAAATAATAAATAAGTATATAAATAAGTATAAAAAAGTAATGTAAATAGGTTATTTCTCTATATTCATAAAATCTTTTCCCAAAACCACCAAAACCGAAAACAAAATATATCGTTAATCTATATAGAGGCGCCGAGTTGTCGCACCACCAGCATCCCCGGGACTTCCCACTAGTTCCCGCTACTCCGGGATTTATTAGAACGATCCTCGACTAAAAGCATGGGCGGTCCCGAACTGTTCAATGTAGAACAAGTGATGTGATCCGAGTGGAAAAAGAATAAAAAAAATATGGGCGAACCCCTGCCAAAAAGCTGTTGAACTTTGATAAGAAATACTGCGGTCGATTTTGGCTGGAAAAGCTATTATTTCATATTAGATTATCAGAAGCGAAGCGGTCTTTGGATATAAAATAAGATAAGAATATTCCTAATATTTTCCCATCTACGTTTCGGTGATCTAAAGAGTATATTTTGAATCACACATACGATTATTGATTCTTTCGGTTTAAGTTTTGACATTGTTCCACTGCTTGCCTTAAGTTAAATTGCTACGATTATTTAAATTAATATAATTTAAAAATCAGTACGACTACCTCAATAAAACTTACCAAATTTTAACTTTCTAAATTGAATTGCTTCTAGTAAAATAGCCTATGTTTCCCTTAAGGCCTATAGATAAATTATATAACAGGTATAAATACTATATCAAATAACTTTTAAAATATAAAAATATATTATGTATATCAGACTCATGAAACTGAACAACTTTCCCCAACGAAGCCATAGTCAATTCGCAGTTACGTTTCTAATAGTTCGATCGACTGATTCACCAACTAAATATTGGAAAGTGAACAACGTTCTTCGCGAATTAACTATAAGCTCCTTGAAAGAATCTTCACGGACCAGATTGACTATCGGCTATTTGAAGAAACTTTTTCGCTTTCATTATTCCTCAAACTAAAGAAGTCTATATTGCTGATTCTACAGACTTTAAAAACTGAGGTGTTAATATCACATTAAAGACTAGAAGAGACAGACTGTCTTCTCTATAATATCTACTAAAAAGAGACTATGGCTATTCCAAATCCAGACATTCCCTTTATCCAGCTCCACAGATATGCCTCGGAATTCTACAGAGATGTTTTCTGTCATTTTTCTCACTCGGTTGCATACAATCAGGGGCAGGAAGTGCCGTTTGACAGATTCCGTACATCCGTTCGCTGACGCCAACAAAGAGCATACGAGCGAACGAGTGTGTTCCGTGACTTTCACTGTCGTCTGCTACAGTGGAAGCAAATATCTAGTATGTTTCACTAACATTTGGAACATTAATTTGAAGAGTAACGACCATTCCTTTATGTTCTTTATGGCTGTAAAAAACCGGCCAAGTGCGAGTCGGACTCGCGCACTGAGGCTTCCGTATAAATTCATATTCACACATGTGATATAGAGTTCAAGACATGTCTTGAACTCTATATCAAATTTTCAGGCCTGTAATCCCTTGAAGCTGTGAAAAAATAAAACTTCTATGCCAACGCAATCAAGAGATACGGACGTTTATGCCACATATTTGGACACTCGCATGGGAATCAAATTAAACTTGGCAACATGCAATGTTTATAGCACAAGTAAAGGAAAAAGTCCGAAAACCAAAAAAAAATTGTTACATCACAATTTTTTTGTGATGTAACAATTTTTTTTTTACTAAACATTTTTGATTTTTGGACTTTTCCCTTTACTTGTGATATAAGACATTGCTTCCTGTAAAATTTCATGATTCTAGGTATACGGGAAGTAGGTTTTGATTCCCATGCGAGTGTCCAAATATGCGGCATAAACGTCCGTATCTCTTGACTGCATTGGCATAAAAGTTGATTTTTTCACAGCTTCAAGGGATTGCAGGCCTGAGTATTTGATATAAATTTCAACTTGATACGTCAACGCATTCCTGAGAAAAAGGGTCTTGACAGACAGACAGACAGACTGACGACGAAGTGATCCTATAAGGGTTCCTTTTTTCCTTTTGAGGTACGAAACCCTAAAAAACAAAACATTTATCATGTAGGTATTAGGTATATTTTCAATTAATATAATATATTTTTAGTTAATATACATATATAAATTAATTTAAAACTTCTTGCTATGTGTGTGAGCATTTTTAATGTAACGCGAAGTAATCTATTTTTATAGAACACAACAATAAAGATAAACTAAGGAGTTTATGACTTACCTGTTTAAAAGTCCGAAAGAGTGCGCGCTACAGAGATGCACTGATCCTAATACATTTTAATTTAAAATGGCTAGTAGGACTGTATCCCTTTTATTACATGATACTAGGAAAGGATTGAAACCACAACCTCTGTCCCTGAACTCGGATCAATAAGTTTCTTCTAAGCACTCTGTCCCTTTGTTTCCTAAGCCCAAGACATAAACACATCAATAGTTGGCAACCAACACCTTTTCAGTTTTTGTCGTTTTTCAGCATTTCACCTAAGCATTACATGATTTGATGGCGACTACAAATATTGCTGTTTACTGTATATTATATATGCTTTAAATAAAATAAAGAATGAATGAATGAAAACACTTTATTGCACAACACATATAAATATATAATAATAATATAAATATAAACAATTCACATGAAAAAAAAAGTTTTACAGGTAGGCAATCTTATCGCTAAAGAGCGATCTATTCCAGACAATAATAAAGACCATAGAGCATTATTTTAATTTGACAGCTTTCCATCTGAACAAATATTTTTTGGATGTGACGTATATTGCTATCTTTTGAATTAAAAGGGAACTAAACAATTGTTTTTTAATATTATCAACTATTTACCTACCCAAGCAAGATTTTGAACTTATTTTCTCTGCACAATACCTAATCTATGTTACTTGTCATTTTTCTGTAGCCCGGCGGGGTACGCGGTGACAAAGCGTAAGGAAAGAGGGGGGATGTGTTCCTGATGTTTTCATTTTTCACTCACTTCCCGCGTTTTTCATAAAAACATGAAAAAGGAGAAAAAACATGAAAAGAGACGGTTTGATTGAACGGAAGCCTGTCCTCGAGTGATGGTGCTCTTGTCGCTTTGTTGTGCTTACTTTTTTAATTTTTAACCCACTGCAACGAAGGTAGGTAATGAATTTTGGGTGTATGTTTGTTTATTTGACTAAACGATTTGATGTATTTTAGAGGGTGAACCTTAATCTTCTGGTATCATGTAATATGTAATTAGAACAGTTGAATTTAAAATTTTTGTGTATGTAATGCGTATATATTTTAATCCACAACAACTAACCCCTTGGCATCTCACCTTTTTTTTTTTTTTTTATGTGATAGGTGGCAAACGAGCAGACGGATCACCTGATGGTAAGCGATTACCGCCGCCCATGGACACCCGCAACACCGGAGGAGTCACAAGCGCGTTGCCGACCTTTGAAATGGGATGGGGGATGGGGGAATGGGGAGGGGGAGGGGGGATTGGGCCTCCGGTACCCTCACTCACTCGGCGAAACACAACAAACGTTGCTTCACGCCGGTTTTCTGTGAGGCCGTGGTATCACTCCGGTCGAGCCGGCCCATTCGTGCCGAAGCATGGCTCTCCCACGTCTGTCACCTGATGGTAGGTGATGATGTTGCGAAGATGGCAGCGGACTTACCAACCTTTAATTGCATAATTTACGAGAGTTTTCCTTTAGGATATTAAATTAGCGACTGAATTAAAAACAATTTCACATTTGTCAGCGATTTAAGGATGTGAATGTCAGTGCCGTATTATTTAGAACTAAAATCTATAAATAGCTAGAATTGTTTCAGATTTTGTCTTCACTCATACCATATTTTTGTCTTTCTAAAAAATCATCTTTGGTTTCCTAACCTGTCTACGTATATATGGTGACTTTAAAATTAGTTCTTGATGTGAAAGTGTATGCATGCACTCGTGATAACAACCAACTCTCCCTAAGGAACCTATAGTCAAATCGCAAAAAAACATTGGACTCTTCATACTAATTTGGCCGGTCAGTTCATCGATTTGTATGGAGTCCAAATTTTTTTTTTGCAGTTTCACTATTATGGGTTCCTTAAGAATGGTAGTTTGTTATCATGAGTATATGCATAGTCCTAAGTATCAAGAACTAATTTAAAGTCACCCTATATATGTACCGAAATATAAAAAAATATCGTAAATAAAGCATATGTATAGATTAGATATATTTAAACACATGTATTTTTAATATATTTTTATAGTTTTGTTTATACAGTTCACAGCACTCTCTTTAACATGTTTAAAATATAACACTTCCTCATATGAAAAGCTCAATCACAAAGCAAGATTTAAAATACGAAAATTTAGACATATATTATGGCTATATTATACATATATAGGTATTGTACATTTCATATTTTTCACCCACACAAAACAATAAAACAAGAGTTTTATGGTTCAAGCTATTAATTCCCATACATTCTTCCACCCTCGAGGTCGCGTGTTCTTTCAACACCCTGTACTGTCACAAAAAAGTCCATCGGAGATTATTTTGGTTCTTATTACAACGTAATAAAACTTAAGGCAAAAGTGCAGCTATCAATTCAAAAATGGGCATTTGTAAATCATTGCATTTTGTGAAGATTACAAGAGGGCGCATATTGTGACAGGAGCTACGAATGTCAGAAGTGAAATCTTTTGTTTATTTTACTTATATCTGTAACTGAATTCGCTGGTGTAAGTTATTTTTTTTTAATGACATAATACAATAAAATCACTTTATTTAAGTTTTTCCGCACACCGTGGTCCATCGTCTAATATGTACACAAATTGTATACGAGTATGTACACAAATTACAAATACTTATCTTATTGCTCCTGTATTATGGTGACAAAGCTAACCAACCAAACGTAGATTACACTTGGTTGTAACTGTATTTGTATTTTTGTAACTGAACGTGAAGTTCAGTTACAAAAATACTTCTTTGACTTCTTCCACTTGATTTTATCAGAAATCGTGCATTGTTCATTTTGCTTAATAAAAGAATATAGTAGGTACCTATTTGTGCCGAACATATGATATATACAGGTTGTTCAAAACAGTGCGTTTGAGATTTTAAGGGGTTACTCAGAATCTAATAATATTGAAAAAATCCGCTTTTCAACTTTTTTTTCAGTTTTCCATACAAATTCTTGATTCACTATTGAAAAGTTTTAAAAAATGTTGTAGATCGGACTTTTTCAATATTTTTTCGGTATTCTATACTTGATACCGTGTAACCCTTAAAAATCTCAAATGAACTTTTTTAACACCCTGTATAATAGGTTTTTGAATTTCATTTAGTGTTAGAGAGAATATTTTGGTGTCTATGATAGTAAAACATAGTTTTGAGTATCACCAAAGAAAGTTAAGTTATATTCTTGTTTCGTTCGCCTTTAAATTCTTGTGATTCCCTCATCGTTGCTCCCTTGCAAAACCCAAGTCAAAGGTTGCTCGCAAATCGCGAGGGGCCATCATTATACAGCCGTAGTGGGGCCCCCTGTGGCCCCTGTCTAATTGTTTCCGAGGCCCAAACGAAGGCATATCAATTTGCAAAATACTTCCTCTGCAGGGAGAGGAGTGTTTCGTGCTTTAAAATTAAAACTATAGGCACATAGAAGAAAACATAAAAATATAGATATCCAAACCTTGATTATTGTACAGACACCCCTGTCACAGTAATCATAATATGACATTCATAACTACTAACACACAGTATCATTCATAAGCGTCGGTGGCGTATATAGTAAAACAGCGTCGGTGCCGCAGCAGGTAGTGACATTGTCCTCCTAACCAGAGGTATCGGGTTCAAATCCTAGCCAGTGCACCAATGAGTTTTTCGAATCTTACGTGCATTTTCATACCGACTGCTTTAACGGTGACGGGAAAGATCGTAAAGAAACCTGCACATCTGATTTCTAGATGCGTATGATGGTCGCGTTGCACACGTCTGTAGATGCAAATTTAAATGCGCTACACGTGACCGCGGGTGATGCTAAGTGCAACACTAGGCAACCGCCATCTATATCTTATGGATAGGACGGTTAAATATGCCACACGATAAAAGAGAAGACAGTATCTTATCATACATAACTACTGTCACAAGTCACTACTGTCATACAGTCGTCGATCGAGAGCCTTACGAGTGCGCTCTACAAATTAAAAGCACATTTATGATTTTCTTCACTAAAATCTACTGGAAATCTTCCATCTTTCATTTGGTGCTATACTACCTTATTATCAAGGAAAAGAAGATGAAATAGCAAACACTTAATTTAATTTTCATAGAATGAACTTAGTTATGCCGACGAGACGAGCAGTTTCTTTGAAGTCTGTGCCTCTAATGAGGCTCTAAACTGTTCAATTTCGTTGTCTTGTGCTCGGGAACAAGGATTTTTTCTTCCCTTCAAGATAATTAAATTCCTTGAAAGACTTTTGGAAGAAACTGTGAATTGGTGCAACGACGGGCGGACGATGCCATAGGGCTGGATTAAGGCGGCAGTTTAAAAATTCTACATCAACTATTATACACCTAATTTGAGGCAGTTATTTTTTTTTCTTTAGATGGACTTGTTCTAGGAGGAACTTTCGCATTCTGTTTTTTATGTTTGTAAGTAAAAACATTGCAAATTATAAAAAATAACAAAAAAATGTTTTGAACTTAGGTATGTCTGCAGATAATTAAAGCATAGTTTGCTTCCAAATGAGAAAGGCACACATTTTCTACAACTCTAGATTTGAGTTAGATTTGAAATTGAATTGAGTTTTCAATTCAATTCAATTTCAATTCAATTCAAACTTTTATTCGACACACACACACAGAACATGATACAATACAAAATGTACGAAACAATGACAGAATTACAAAAATTAAAACTTAATAAACACACAAAAAAAAAACAAATTTAAATATTAATTATAACAAAAAAAAAAGACAAATTATACTTTGCTGTGCTGTAGTGCGCATTTTCCTTCTGCTAACCTACAGCAGGACACGTTTTTCCTAACTCCTCTAAACTTCTTAACCAGTGCATCAGTAATAAGATAGAACAGTTCAGTTGTTCAAAAGAGTAATACTCGAACATACTGTGATTTTTGTTTCACAAAAAATACACCCTTGGTACGCTCCATGCCTGATCTTGATTATCCGTAGCGGAGATCAAAGCCCACGCTCCGTAAACGAATTACTGCCATTTAAACAGATATTAACTCCCTACAACACGGTGCATTTCAGTATCGCTGTACATGAAGCAATATTGAACGACTTTTTTAAGAATTCGGCAACGGATTTCTGGGGGGTTTTCTTGATTTTGCCGAACAAATAGCTGTTATTTTCCATTGTGTTCTTTCATAAAAATCTTTAGTTAGTCATGTTCCAGTAGCAGTGCGTACCTAGTAACGACGATGTCATAAATAAAATGAAATATACAGGGTGATAAAAAAGTAAGTTTGAGAATTTAAGGGGCTACTTAGAATTAAGTATAGAATACAGACAAAATATTAAATATTAAATGTGAAAAAAATATTTGAAGAGTGGATCTGCGCTCTTCAAATATATTTTTTCAGATTTCCATAATGAATCTGAACAGTGAATCAAGAATTTGTATGGAAAACTGAAAAAAGTCAAAGATCGAATTTTTCCAAATTTTTCCTGTATTTCTATACTTGATTTTGAGTAACTCCTTAAAATCTCAAAGGCACTTCCTTTAACATACTGTGTATACTTAGGTCTTTTGATTTTTGTTTACTCGTGTAACTTTGCTCATTTCATGTCAGTACTTATATCAGTAAAAATAAAATTATGTATTTTTTGAACGTTTACGTAAACTTTTCGTTCGGCATTAGACACATTAGTATATGAATTAATAGTAAAAAAGCGTCGGTGGCGCAGCGGGCAGTGACTCCATCCACATCCTCCAACCAGAGGTATCGGGTTCAAATCCTGGCCAGTGCACCAATGACTTTTGCGAAACTTACGCGCATTTTCACACCAACTGCTTTAAAGGTGAGAAAAAACATCATGACGAAACCTGCACATCTGATTTCTAGATGTCTATGATGGTCTTTAAAAGATACAAAGTAACTCAGATGACTCACAGTCAACTACCCTATTGTATATATTTTGTGAGTAGACATGAGAAAGAAAATAAAAACCGGCCAGTGGGAGTCGGACTCGCGCACCGAGGGTTCCGTATAAATTCATAATCACACATGTCTTGAACTCTATTTTTTATATTTGAGTTAATTGAATGAAAGGTAATTTGCGGTTTACGACTTATGACATATTAAAAAAAACTACTTACTAGATCTCGTTCAAACAAATTTTCGGTGGAAGTTTGCATGGTATGTACATCATATATTTTTTCTAGTTTTATCATTCTCTTATTTTAGAAGTTACAGGAGGGGACACACATTTTACCACTTTGGAAGTGTCTCTCGCGCAAACTATTCGGTTTAGAAAAAAATTATATTAAAAACCTCGATACCATTTTTGAAGACCTATCCATAGATACCCCACACGTATAGGTTTGATGAAAAAAAAATTTTGAGTTTCAGTTTAAATATTCAGTTTAATTATCTATTTTTGTGTGAAAATCTTAATGCGGTTCACAAACTACATCTACTTACCAAGTAACAGTATAGTTCTTATAGTTTCGGAAAAAAGTGGCTGTGACATACGGACGGACGGACAGACGGACAGACGGACAGACGGACAGACGGACAGACGGACAGACGGACAGACGGACAGACGGACAGACGGACAGACGGACAGACGGACAGACGGACAGACGGACAGACGGACAGACGGACAGACGGACAGACGGACAGACGGACAGACGGACAGACGGACAGACGGACAGACGGACAGACTGACAGACGGACAGACGGACAGACGGACAGACGGACAGACGGACAGACGGACAGACGGACAGACGGACAGACGGACAGACGGACAGACGGACAGACGGACAGACGGACAGACGGACAGACGGACAGACGGACAGACGGACAGACGGACAGACGGACAGACGGACAGACGGACAGACGGACAGACGGACAGACGGACAGACGGACAGACGGACAGACGGACAGACGGACAGACGGACAGACGGACAGACGGACAGACGGACAGACGGACAGACGGACAGACGGACAGACGGACAGACGGACAGACGGACAGACGGACAGACGGACAGACGGACAGACGGACAGACGGACAGACGGACAGACGGACAGACGGACAGACGGACAGACGGACAGACGGACAGACGGACAGACGGACAGACGGACAGACGGACAGACGGACAGACGGACAGACGGACAGACGGACAGACGGACAGACGGACAGACGGACAGACGGACAGACGGACAGACGTACAGACGGACAGACGGACAGACGGATAGACCGACAGACGGACAGACCGACTGACGGACAGACCGACAGACAGACGGACGGACAGACGGACAGACGGACAGACAGCTAATTAAAAAAGTTGACAAAACACATAAAAACGTGTAGTATTGTAAATTTTTATACAATATTGTACCTTTCTGATGCTTTGTTTCATTTCTCTTTTCTTTTGATAGTTTTTTTAAAACTTTGTCTTTTTATTCTTACTATTACACATACATTATACACGCGTGTTATTGGAAACCAGCCTCTTAGTTAAGTTGTCCGGTAAGAGAGAAAAAGTATCACCACTTTTTGAACTTATCATTAATTTGCTACTTGGGTTATCATCATAGTTTCACAAGTCATCTTTCATACGTAATATAGGTAAGCCAACTACATACATAACTTCTACAAACAAAAATTTAAAAGTAAAAAATTCCCCCCTTATTTTTCAGAAAACACTATGTTCTTCCTCTATAATTTTTCAGAATCACTATGTTTTCCTTTCCGTTCAGACGTGCTTTCACCACATTGTCAAACGTAGCGTGTCGGGTCGTTTATTGTTTCTGTGGTCCTGTCGCACGCTCTACGACTGCTAACTGAGTTATGGTCCCAGATCTTGGCAGCTATACAAGGCAGTAAGGCAAGTCTTGAATTTAAGTGCTAGCTAACTGATTTCAGAACAATCTCTTTGGTGAATTTAAAAAAGTAACGATAAATCTTTTGAAGCAGAGCGATAACAATAGGAGTGTATAAATCATTGTTTCATATTGATGCAGGATAATTATTATTATTAAAACACATAATCTTAATAAACACTGTAATTTACCCTTGTTTTAGGTTTATGGTTAAATTTTTCCACACGATAAGACAAAGAACTAGGTACACTGTAATATTTGTTAGCACAAGGAATTCTTGCTGAAACTCACGAGTTCAAAGTTTAATCTTATTTAAATGCCTGGATGATCTTATTGAATAGCGAATACCAACTACATTAGTAGCTAAACCAAATCCTTAAGTTATTGAGCATCAATAATAAAAATTCTTAATAAAGATTTAATAACAATAGTTCTATTATACAGGGTGTAACAGAAGTGTGTGACCATACTTCAAGGTTGGCTTTTACCCATCAAACTGAACAACTTTTGTTCTACAACTTTGTTGAAATCGCAAATTTTTTTTTTTGGACTTTTCATACAAATCGATCAGCTGGCGAACCAAGTTTGTATGAAAAGTACGAAAATTTCTTTGCGATTTCAACAAAGTTGTAGAACAAAAGTTGTTCAGTTTGATGGGTAAAAGCCAACCTTGAAGTATTGTCACACACTTCTGTTACACCTGTATATCAAACATAAGTATACGACTTATGTTTGATATATTGTTGGACCTTTCATACTAATTTGGTCACGTGATCGACCTATTTTGTATGGAGATGTCCAAAAATTTTTTGCGAATTGATCATTGGTTCCTTGGGGAAAGTTGCTCAATTTCATGAGTAGAAGCCGCTGTAAAATTTTGGTGGGGGGTCCAAATATAACCCTGTATAGCAACCAAAATCACAGTCATTATAGACACTCCAATGTTTCTATTGTACGAGGCACTAAAATCGTCGTTATTCGGTCTCGGGGCAGTAAAAGAGTTTATTCGGTTTTAAGTGACGATAAAAATAAGGAAGGAGGGGTAGGTGACTTTTATGCAAGGAGACTGTTTTAAAGCTAGTTTCTATTGCTAGCTACACAGTGCGTCGCTAGAAAAAGATTTAAAAAACTATTTGTATGAAAAACTTATAGAATTCAAATAAGTACATACATTTATTTCATTGCTACAGCAACAGCATACCAAACAGGAATACAATATACAATACATAAATAAAAATAATTACGTTGTTGAAGAAATCGTTATTTCGTTTATCATAAGAAGGATATAACGTGAGTGTGTACAAATAACTACAAGTATATTTGCATTAGGTACATAATAAAAGATCATCAAACTTCAATTTAATGAAAGTATCACAAATAATTCCTTTGAAATCAATCTAAAAGCGTGGCTTAAAAGATCCTCAAATCTCTACTTTGTTATGCACATGTCTCTAATAGTTTGCTACTAATTTGTACAGTACAGACTATATTCAGAGAGTGTCTAGATCTACATACAAATGTAACCATTCAATAAAAGATTTAGACGAACAAAATATGTATTGATCTTTCACCAAACAGTTAAAGTTTGATCTACACATTCGCAAACAGTAAAATTCTTTAAAGCCGCGTATTCTTACACATAGGACAATAATAACGTAGACGACATTTTTAGTCCTTCCATAAAGCTATAATAATGTTGACATGAGTGTTTCTCTGAATATCTTCAGGAGCGCAAAAGTACTAAAAGTTCTGGTTAACATGCGAATTATGAGTTTGTTTTCAACTTAAACTACTTGCTTCTTGCTTTGTATTTTAAACGATATTTTCTACATAGTACACAGTAGCATCATATGAGCTAGCCATTACAGTAAAAGTATGACAGTATTAATTAATACATACACTGTGGTAAAAGTAATCAAAAATGTTTTATAAGTTTTGCATTTTCTCTTCGTTTCTTCTTTTTTAAGCGGAAAAGATAGCAACAGTTTTTAAGCTATTATCATAGCCGTATTATATTATTCCTTTTTGTGTCTTTAATGCAGTTTATCTCGAATTAAATGATAATCGATACATCTATAATAATAATACAATGTTAATCACAACAACTGATCCGTTTGTCGTAGTCGGTTCGTGCCGACAACAGATTGGGCCAATTGGCACCTTTTGTCTGCATGTCGAATGTTTACCTCCGGGCGATAGCAAAGCGAAGCAGGGGTGGTGAGCTAGTCAAATGATTGAGGAAATGCAAGGCTCTAACTATAAATAAATGCGGCTGATTGAACTAATGAAATTCTATAAAAGTTGAAAATTATTTTCTTTTTTCTACTTCCCTGTCGACATAAATTATTTGCTGTTGGTACTCTGTCTGCCTCTATTCTTTCTTAAAATTTAACTTTATATCTTTATCTGAGCATATCTTGGACAACCTTCTTGGTGCTGCCCGGTGAGTCGACCAAGATACTGGTGAAAAGATGAATTTGCCAAAGACCTAAAAGAGCTAGAAGTACCCGACTGGTCAAAAATGGCACAAAACAGGAAAGTGTGGCGCACTTTGACGTCGGAGGCCAAGATCCATGTCGAGTCGCTGCGTCAGCGAAATAAGTACTTATTATACGTATAAGTATACAGGCTGTAAGGGACAGGTTTCCGAAAACTGTCCAATCAAGTTTATAATTTTGTATGGATAAGCCGATTTTATTTTTCATTTTCTGAAAAAAATTCTTGTGGAAAGTTGTTCAGTTTCGTCTACTGAGCAAGCCCTTAAAGTTTTCGGAAACCTGTCCCTTACATCCTGTATAGGTTCTTTATCTGGTCTACGCTGCCATGTTTTTCGCACATGGCAGCCCTACGTAAGGCCCGTTCCCAACTACGCTAACGACCAAACTTCGGCAGTAAGAGACGTCAGCGCACACTTAGATTAAGATCGTGTTAAAATCGCATAATTTTCTTACACGTCATGAAATGGAATCCGTTTTAAATTATAATTTATACCTTGCGCAGTCTCCAAGTGTTAATAAACCTTTAAATCCGTTAATTGTCACATTAAAGTTATCATTAATTCGCCATTTTTTTTAATATTTGATTGATTTGATAAACTGATTCTATTTTTAGGATATGTATTAGTTTATGAAGCTCATCTGATGCATATTTCATGACAATATACACAAGTTAATCAGGCCGCCTAAATTGTATAGTCATATATAATATTCTTTTTTTATATAATAGTCATATATAATTGTATAGTCATATATAATAGTCATATATAATATTCGTTTAGCAGGACAGTCGCGCGATCAATCAACTCTGATGCCACTTGCCCATTACTCAATTAGTGCTTGATGGATGCAGCGAGTGTATGGTACATGCGGTTTATGCAACTTTTTTTACGGTAAGTGTGATACATTAATAGATTCCAAAAAAATAAATTTTACAAACTTAATTATATTAACATAATTTCATTTCAGATCATTTCTTTAGTACGATTCTTTAAGATAACAAAATGAAAAAGGTAAACTTCCTGTAGTTCGTAAAAATATAGATTTTGATTTTATTTTGAACTGAACTTAAAAAACATTTTTTTATCTGTAATTTGATTGGATATTTCGATTATTTCTATTTTAAAAAACTTAAAGGAAGCCAATTATAAGCTTATTGGAAGAAATTAGTATTTTACGGTAAATATTTTCCCAGTTCCTTTCATACGATAAAGTTCGTTTATCGTAGGAACCCATTTAGTGAGGCTTGTTCTAAACATACCCCAGAATACCTAGTAGAAAATCAAATAGCTAGATTTTTCTTTCACCAGAAAAATGTTACCTCAATGGAAAATTCAAAAGAATTTTAAACGTCAATTTTTAAAATTTTAATCACTCTGGCATCTGCTGTAGATTGCGAGTATTATGAAAATGCTTTTGCGAAGTTGCTTACAAACATTGTCATGACATGATATGAAGGGGTTAAATTTTTGCTTTGTAACTACACATAGCTGCTATTATAACTTTTTGACGAACGCGAACGTCGTTTTAAAAGCGTTCGTTATTTCGTGCTGCGAAAATGAGGAAATCTTAATCTATTTTGTCTATGTTTATCGGATGATTATTTCAATATTTTTATAGTGCCACAAAATAAACACAGTCTGTAAACTGATTGCAGATAAAAAGCGATAAAACATTCCAAGACTTCTTAATCAGTAAAACATAATCCTTACGTATGTTATAAATACGAAAATAAGCTTGTTCATTGATATATTTGTTTGTTTGTTAGTCCTCCTTTCACGTCGCAACGCAACGGTTTGGCAAAAAGCGCAGCAAGACGATAGGGAACAATACAAAATCCCGATTTTTATCTTTAACGATAAGCATAAAAGACATCGACGCGGGCAGAGCCGCTGGCAAAAACTAGTAACTAAATAAGTTCTAAATTCTAATTACAGTGGTCAACCACTACATCCGCAGTTCCGCACAGAACATCCGTGGTAGGCAACACAAGCTCAACTCGGCGCGGCAGGGATCCGCCCGGTACCTTGTGGTTCCCTTCCCCGGCTCGCTAATTACTCGGGCAAATATTTACTTTGAGAACATTCTCGAATACTGTACGAGTAGAGACACGCTGGGTCGAGTAAGCGGATATGGCAACTGAAAGTTTTCTAATATGAATTGAAGCTTTTGTGGCCAGACGTTTATTAAATCTTTTGGTGGGATGTAGCATTTTTTAAATAACATTATTTAAAAAATACTCAGTAGTTTAGAGTCTGTTAGATTGAATTTAGAAGGTGTAATAAAATAGAATAACCGATGGCTGGAATCTACTCATTATATTGAGCAATTTTCTTTTGTGGCTTTGCTTAAATCCCAAAAAATATGTACACTCGTAACAAAAATTTGCCGTGCTTGGCTATTTTTTATGGGGACACTGTTTTTTTTTATAGTTTTTAACAAAATCTTTAAACAAAAGTTGTTTTGTATAATGAGTATAAACCTCCAGATAACGGGTCCTAAACTTATTTTATTAAATCCTAGATGTATATCAGTAAACTACAGCTTACAAGGAAATCACTATCAGGAAGTTACCATAGTCATCCTGCCGAAAAATATTCCGCTATTCTTACAATGTTATGCCAACATCCTTACCTAAATCCTAAAACAGCGTCTTTACTACTTAGCGCCAGGAATTAGGACATTCTTAGCAAAGTTACTTAAGACATACTAATGTACAACTATTTTCTTACTCTGGCTGGACGGTAAATTGGTACGTTCCTTAAGATATCTCCGTTTACTCAAGTATTGTTAATTAATAATAATTAATGAACACTGAATGAATAAAATAGCTAAGTAAAATAATAAAAACACGATTCCTAAGAAACTCTTACGGTTATTTCCTACATCTTAAGATATTAGGCCTAAGAAAAAATCCTGAATTTGATTTCAGGAACCTCAATATTACACTGATATTTAATATTTTTTACATATAAATCAGAAGGATGTCTTCAAAGCTTTAGTACCTACATTCATATGACCAGAAAACTCTACTGAGACACGACATATGCCACAAGCGACCGAATTTTCTGCAAAAACCGCCTCTCTATTGAACGGCTTATCACTCAGTTATAAGGCTACCGCACACTGGTGATTGATATTAATGGCAGGTCGTGTAGACGCCTCCTTATCTCGGCTTTGTACCGCCGCCGTGAATCCGTCCAAAAAGTGCTCCATTTTAGTTTGACATTGAGTTTGAGGAACTGTTAGAAACCTGAAGAGCTAACCGTAAGGAATGGAATATCGATATTCTTTAATATTGATCGTCATATTTTAAAATCTATTGGGTAGGTATAGTGTTAAAATATAGTCAATCGTAACATTTCCATTCGTCATTGCTGGCCGTTTCGCACGCGCAAACGATTGGGCACCGCTGAAAATCAGCGCTGTGGCACTAGTCACAGTAAATAATCAAAGGTCACAGCATAAGCTGAGTCGGGGTCCATTTTTCTGACACCACAGTACTCCAACGATTATTTATGTTTAAGTTTAGTTTAGGGAATCCAATCATAACATATCTCAAAGCTACCTAGCGCTGCGGAGATAGAGGGAATTTAGATTTCTAATGTTTTATTACAAGTAAGTAGGTGAAAAAACCTTGAATATCAAAGTCTTACTTACCCCGCCGATCACAAAAGTAAGGCTTCTAATCTTATCCTAAAATCTTGTCAATCACATGTTCAAAATAAATTTTCAATTCAATTTATCATTCAATATTCACTGACCATAGCTTTTTGCGGCCAAAGCCAAAACTATTAAATTCTGTAACGGTCAGCTTCCGGTTGAACCGCACAAAAACCGCCCGTTTTCAGATTAAAGGACCTTGTGCACTGTAGCTGAGGTCACAGACTAACCGTCTGTGCCCGCAACCCGCAAACGACCGACTCCGCTACATGGGTCCGACGCACAGAAGTCCGACGCATGCTAGTCCGACAGAAGCATCTTTCAAACAAAAATTAATCATTCCTTTTCATAGACCGAGTATGTTTAGTAAGCTATATTTCCTAGGATGTACCTACAAAAAGGGGGGTATTAAAATACTCGTAGTAAGGATGGTCACTCTGTGCGCCTCTTTTAACGAACTAGAGGAAGGTCCGGTAACAGTTCATACAGTCGTTATTTACCCAGTTATCTCACTCACTCCTACTCGTTAGAAAGAGAAGTCGTAGTAGGTAAATAACTTGGAAGATTTATATGGAGAGTCCAGGGTGTGACTAGGTGGTCTGGTTTAGTTGGGCTATTACTTAAGCAAAGCAGTAACATTGTGACAAATAGGTAGACCTAAAAGTGAAAAAAAATTGAATTGTTTGTTTGTGAACTCTTATTGTACTAACAACACAAATACACACAAAAGAAAATAAAGTACTTACAAAGACGGACTTATTCTCATTCATCTTTTTCTTCATTCGTCTTTCTTATTCTTAATCTTCTTCTCATTAGTTATCATCCATTTGAATTCATAAACGCTTGCATTTAAAGTAAGATTTTGGAAATAAAATTAACTCGTAATGACTTTCACACTTTCACCATTGTATTTTGAGCGCAAAAAAAACCCAGTTCACGTAATTTATTGGTTTCCAAATCGCTCTACTCAAGTAGCGGATCCATTCTGGGCACAGCCGCATAGTGTACTCGGTCCCTAAGAGTCTAACCGCAATTACTGGTGTTAGCGCGCCGACTAATGACTCGGAAGTTTCACTGACCACTAATTACTTGTACTATGTAGTTTGCTAGAGCTAAGCTGCTCTGCTTGAGCTAACCTTAGAAGCTTTAAAGCAAGTTTTTAAAGTTAATAAAAGCTGATACAGCAGACGTCAATTCAACTTTTAACGAGTAGATTTATTAATCTAATTGACCTCATTTATAAAGAGAATTAACTAATAACATTACTTAATTACCATTTTGTAATATTTTATTTCTTGACTAAGTCGCTAAAGTAAAAAGGATGAACTTAATGAGATATTTTTTTCAGAGTTTTAGTTTTTTAGATAGTCTACCCGCCTCAAAGGACGTCACGGGTTCGATTCCCGGCGGGTCCCAGCTTTGTAGGACTTGGCTTGGTTAGGTAGGGCATTTTCTAAGCTCTCAGGGCTAATTGCCACCATTTTATCTTAAGTCTTGCCGCCAAACATCAGTGTTAGGTAATAGGCGATAAGATAGCCAGATCTCGATTGCGTTGGGGTATCTTGGTAAGCTTAATACCTTCAACTTTCGGCATCATCATCACTTACCATCAGGTGAGGTAATTCCAAGAGCTTACCAATTTTATTGTGAATTAAAAAAAGTGTAAAGCATATTCTACTTAATTAGGGCTACGTTCTGACGAACCACCAAATACACAAAAACTACATTAGGGGGGAGGGGTGGGGGTCTAAAAAGTTGCTAAAATACATCACGTGATTAATGGCCGGCCCCTAAAATACACAAACTCAGATTGATTTTTGGGCCTGTTGAACCTTGACCACATTTTATCGTTGGTATGTGGTATGGCTGTAGTTACGTGTAAACAGACCTAAAAAAACAATCTGATTTTGAGTTTTGAGTGTGATATGACTCACTTGAAAGCATTTCCGTGACACAGGACATGCAACGAACAACGCAGCTTACATTTTTCTTTATTTCATGCGAATTTATGCTCTCGATCAACGGCAAATAACTTAAGTATTTCCTTCACTGTTTCAAGTGATTTCCAAATTACATAACCACTAAATTACGATAACTTTATCGCAATCCCCTCACAACTGAGGAATTTGACACGTTGCATCCCACAGAGGCCTGTCCCTACAAAATGTTCCGTGATTCAATTAGGATGTTATCTACTACCTATCTGATGTGTTGCTATGGGGCGGACAATGTCTCTTTTGTGTCTTGTAAAGGACTGGTGTTTCTTGTGTAAGATTGTTATCTGATTAGAAAACATGTTTGGTTATTGATTAGAACAGTTAAACCCACAACGGGGTTTAAAAAATGATGTCTCTATTTTTGTAGTCCACTGTTGGTAAGCCCTTGGCATTATCTCAGCTTATGGCAAGAGATTATGATGCTGAACGATGGAAGCGGGCTTACCAAGGTTCTCCAAAATGGATAACTGGCTATCTTATCTTCATTATTATAATTATTTACTATTTAGCTATTACAGCAATATATTTATACCTAACTACGAATATTTTTGTATTTCTACCTTGAACATCTCATGCCTCAGTCTTCGTCACAGATGTACCTACCTCTGATAAAATTAAAGGATTTTCACTATATATTATGCTCTCCGTCACTTAAGCTAACTTAAAATCGTTTGGGCGCATATGTTAAAAGCTCAAAATTATAAGTGATCAAAAAATATTCAAAGAGCAAAACGTTAGTAGTGCAAATTAATAAATAATGGTAAAAGCGCACAATGTTCAAAAAGGAAAATGGTAAACGCGAAAAAAAAATTATATATATCTGGACTGGTTAATTCCAACTCAGTAATGGAAAAAATGATAAAACATGAACACTTTTTGCAACTAAGTATATATATGTATTTTTTTATTTTTGTCTATTTTCTTATACTTATTAGAACTTCAAAACTAATTATTTTAAAATTATAAAAAATATAATTAAGACCTTCACAGCTAGCCATATCATTTAATATATCACACACATTGCCCCAGCAAAAGCTTTTTAATTTTCTGATATGCCCCCCAAAAGCGCCGCCCCCCCCCCTCAATATTTTTATTGGCTTGGACTATCCAGACTATCCAGGTACAAAATGATCATGTTTTATTCTTTTTTTCCATTACTGAGTCAGCACTCAGCAATCAATTTTAAGTTATTATGTCAGATTAGATCGATATCCAATAATTAAAGACTTAACGTTTTACGCATTTACCATTTTGATGGTCTTTTAACTTTGTGCGCTTTCAGCATTTTATTTTAGATTTAGATTTAGATTAATATTAATTCAAATCCATCAAAATGTTTCGTTGAATTGGAATGGAACTAAAACTGAAATTATATACTTATAAATGTAAAATGATACCTAAAAGCTCTAATTCACGGCTATCAATACCAACGATAATTGAATAGAACTCAGCAATAATTCCCGATTTGATGGAACGTCCATAAAACAGTAATGTCCGAACGGAATAATTAAATTGGTGCTGCCTCGTAAAAGCCGTCAAAGTTTACGATATGCCTTACTCATAAATTCAATAGAATTCAACGCCATCTTATAATTCTGATGTGCAGTGAAATGTGAACGTCCCCTACTAACGTTTCCTTGTGGGTCCGGCCCCTGTGTCAGGACAGACGCATGATGCAACATAACATTCTATAAGTATCTATTCATGTAAGAACAGAACACTAACTCATAGTCCACCATGCCGTTTTGGCTAAGGGTGGTAACAGTAATACGGACATATTACATGTACGCACGTATATATACGAGATTTTCCTACCAAACTTGCGTAGTCGAAAATTAAACACAAACATTTCGCTAATATTCGTTCATCTATGGAGCAAACAACAATATAACAAGTGCCTACATAGATAACAACAGTAAGAACCATCTAAACTCAGCTAGAAGCAGGGAAGACCCAGTCACTGTATTTATGCGTCTGAGGTCCGCAGTCCGTAGCAAGCTCAGCCAATAAATAATGGGCAATGGCTCAAACTGCGATTTATGTCATGCATAGCGTGAACGCGACTAGGATAAAGATATCGGGGCTTGTATTGTATTGGAATCCGTTTCGAATGACAAAGATAATATCGATTATATAACAAAGTGATTATAATACAGGGTCCTTGTTCTAAATAAAAAATTATTATGGTTTCCACTTATGAATACGAACAACTGTCCCACAGTATCAACAGTCAAATCACATTGAAATATTTTGGGCTTCTCATGCTCCGTGAACATGGATATGGGAAGTCCATGAATGTAAACCAAGTATGTAGAGGGGGGAGAGCCATGCCTCGGCACGAATGGGCCGGCTCGACCGGAGTGATACCACGGCCTCGCAGAAAACCGGCGTGAAACAACGTTTGTTGTGATTCGCCGAGTGAGTGAGGGTACCGGAGGCCCAACCCCCCCCTCCCCCTCCCCATTCCCCCATCCCCCATACCATTTCAAAGGTCGGCAACGCACTTGTGACTCCTCCGGTGTTGCGGGTGTCCATGGGCGGTGGTAATCGCTTACCATCAGGTGATCCGTCTGCACGTTTGCCACCTATCACATAAAAAAAAAGTCCAATTTTTTATTGTCGATTGAGCTTAGGTTCAGTGTCATTTTTTCAGGAATTTTAGAAGGGCCCTACACATATTATAATATTTAATACATGTTTAAGTAAAAAGTGCTTGTATTTATTTATTTATTTTACAATTTATTGTGTACACATAATAGACATAATACACAGGCTTAACATAAAATATACACAAAGGGTGCAGCTTATTTCTAGTAGAAATTTCTTCCAGCAGACCCGGGTTAAGGAGAAATTGTAGCTGAGATGACAACAGCATGTACACAAATATTATTATTATATAGTTCAATTATTTAGTTGTATTGTCTTTATTTCTTAAAAAAAGCGGCCAAGTGCGAGTCGGACTCGCCCATGAAGGGTTGCGTAGCAGCAAGTAACATAATATAAAAGTTCTTGTAGTTCGTTGTAGGTAAATTGCGGTTAACGATTTATGACGTATTAAAAATAAACTACTTACTAGATCTCGTTCAAACCAATTTTCGGTGGAAGTTTGCATAGTAATGTACATCATATATATTTTTTAGTTTTATCATTCTCTTATTTTAGAAGTTACGGGGGGGGGCACATTTTACCACTTTGGAAGTGTCTCTCGCGCAAACTATTCAGTTTAGAAAAAAATTATATTAGAAACCTCAATATCATTTTTGAAGACCTATCCATAGATACCCCACATGTATGGGTTTGATGAAAAAACAGTATAGTTTTTATAGTTTCGGAAAAAAGTGGCTGTGACATACGGACGGACAGACAGACAGACAGACAGAGATGACGAATCCATAAGGGTTCCGTTTTTGCCATTTGACTACGGAACCCTAAAAATCAAAGGTGAGGTTATCACCATTTTGCTTTCTGTACAGCTTTGTCCACAGCTCTAAATATGACTTGTATGTTTTTCAAAATAAAAATAACAAAAACAAAGTAAAACCTAAACCCTTTTAACCTAACCTTGCTTTTAACCTGTTACTTGCTTTTAAAACTATACAATCCTATAAGTTTCCAAGGTTGCCTGGAAGAAATCGCTCAAAGCGATAAGGCCGCCTTTGCACTGTCTGTAAATATTTTTTGATGTCTCTGTACTACTGGTGTGCAATAAAGAATATTTATCTTATCTTATCTTATCTAACCTCAATCTCAGATACTCGAGCCATTTTTAACTATAGCTGAATTCCGTTTGCTATAAATCTTACATTGTTATAAAAATTGAAATTCGTATTTCTAACAAAGCTACACTTGTTTATGTTATCAATGATTTGGTGTTCAGGCTCTATGGGTTCTCACCATTAGAATACTTTATTCCTCTATTAAGAAACTTCGATTTCCAAAACCGCTCCCTAGCCTGACACACCCTCTTGTTGTTGTCTTGTATCCAAAACACCGGACATGACTCTGCTTTATAATCCCTCAGCTGTCACTAGCCCTCTCAATTACTTGCTGTTTCCTTAAAAAGCATGGAAATGTAACCCGGCGGTGCACGGTGAAGACATTGATTTTGTGCTTGTCATTGTGTTCAGAAAGGAAATATTTAGAACTTATATGCAACAGTTAGCTGTGACTGTACTAGCTATCTGTCTGAAGCTTTATTTTCTAGAACAAGGGAAATCCTTTGATACGAGTATGCTTACAATTTTAATGCGAAAAAGGTTTATCGTATATAAAGTTTGTTGTTCCTGGAAAGGAACACTATACTGTAAGACTTGTTAGGTTTTGTATTAATTAGGTACTCTTTAAATGTGGGCTAGGCTTTTCATAAATCCGAAATTGTATGGAGTTTTTGAAAGCGTTCAGTCTGATTTGCCAAGCTTTTCAATAGTAAAAACTATTTCAGCATAGTTCCATTTCCTGAGTAGAACCTACCTTTTTCTAATGGCATGCAAAAAACATACTATCAACAACCCAAAAACCAGATTTTTTATAAAATCCTTTATATTTAAGGGAGCAGTACTTTTAGCATTACAGATAGACTTCCGTTAAAATATTTTATACTATGTGCTGCTGCTACAATATATCTTTAAAAAATCCTATTACTTCTGGGACATTTGCTTAGAAGCCCCAATGGCACGCCGCCGCGCCTTTACCGAACTCAGTTTTCGCATTAAGATATTTCAAACGTTGAGTACCTTTTGATAACCATTGTCTTCGCGAGGCGGCGAGTGACAGCGAAACTCCATTTTTCATCCGCGATGTTTTTCCTTGCGCTCTGCAACTGACGGCGGCAGGCTTGGCAGAGATTTGTAGACAAGCGGGCGGCGGAATTGAAGGAGCAGACGAGAAGACAGGCAATGAATATTAATTATTCCTTGAAATTATACTACATTTTGTTAATACACTGAATTATTGATGAAATATTCGAATTTGCAAACGTTTGACATGACTATAAGAAAGTTTAAAATGGCTCTCCACTAGCCAGTTAGCACAATTACAATTTAAATTTTTACGTGCATGTTTTCTTTACAGCACAGAAACTACAGATAAATTATACAATAAAATATGCAGAGCTCTTCTAATAGGTAAAATAACGAACATGAAAATATAACAGTTTATTTTAAGAAATTCTTGTTTGAAATAAATAATCTCGAAACGAAGAAAGATACGATACGCTCGTCTGCACAGCCCTTTACAAAAGCAGGAAGCGCTGAGCAACAGCGTCGGAGGAAGTTATTCATGGTGGGTTTTTGTCTAATTGTTGCTGAAGCTGCGTGACAGCCCTCATAAATTAAGACGAAAGGTAAAACCTATTTAAAAAATTACAGTTACAAATTCTTTGTAATCTAATTAGAATAAACATCCGATTGCACGAATGTATCGTATGCTAATCCGAGGATAAGGACGAATACACACCCCGGACACTTCATACAAATTTCGCGCTATTGTTTACTACATAGACATTCATGTTTGTACACATGTAAATGTGTGGGTGATGTACTAGGATTGAATCGAGATTCAATAATTAGCCCTCATTGTCTTTATTGATAGCTAGACTTTTACAAATAAAGTGATGTATACACCAGACAAGGCTGTATAGCCTTAAAAGCCTTTAGCTCTCTCCTTAAAAAAATAAAATTGTCTTTGGTTATTATACTGTGCTTTGATTTGCCAACCCCTTGACAAATGATCACACATCGTTCACACGGGGGGGGGGGGGGCTGAGGTAGCATTCAGAGAGCGGCAGGGAGTACGCTTCAAAAGAGGATTTTTGGTGTGAGAAATTCGTTAATTGTAAATTTTATATAAAGATAAACATTCTTTTTTATTTTGATTTAAGATAATTTTGATTAAGATTGATAATTTAAGATTTATTTATTATTGTACACCAAATTAATAAATCTAGAAAAACAATAATAAAAACATAAAACATACATTTAAAATTTAAATCACTGATATGCAAAAGCGGCCTACCAAATAAGGATTTATCGCTTGAAGCTATTTCTTCCGGGCAACTTTAGTTAATTTACTGAAAAGTCACTTTAAACAAAAAAGAAACTCACCTTTCCCTACGATTTTAAACCAACTCTATTATATCATGTGTAATGAATTAATGAATGCGGTAAAATTTAATTCCAAGTAAAGGGATTTGAATATTTTTGGTCTATCTAATTTTCACAATTTTTGTCTAGCAAAATAGCGCCAACCCGTGAAACTAGCTGACAACAATAAAAAGAAAAATGGTATAGACCATTACCTTTATAAAACACTGATTAAAACAACATAGCCCTTTATAAAACACTGATTAACGTATATAACAGTCAAATATTTCCTTGGCGTCGTGTGGTCCCATAAATCCCTTTTGGCCAGTGCAGCTCATAGTCGCGATGACGCGGCCTTTTGGCGCTCAATAGAGCAGTAGAGCAACCGCTGAGGCAGCCAGTGAGGCTACACTGTTAGCGGTTAAGATTTAAGTAAGTATTTTCAGACTTATAAACAAAGTGACTGACTCGGTGGCTAAGTGGTTAGCGATCCTGACCTCTGATCCGAAAGTCGTGGGTTCGATCCCCACACAGGGCAAACTTTTCTGTGATAAGCAGAGCTCTGAGTGTATAAAAAAGTAAGATAAAGGGCAGAGTCCATATTTCGCACACAGGGATAAATAAGGATTGTGGAGGTGCCAACCCTATCATCAGAGGTTTTCAAGCCCTAAAAGGCATCCGATACGGCTTAACGACTACCATCTAGTGATAACAGCCTTGATAGAGCCTATCCAGATACAGCACAGAGCCTTGCAAAGCACGAAAACGTTTGAAATAAATGCCACTAACAGTCCAACCCATCCAGGTTTTGACCGGCCGTGTCTGCAGTTAGTTGACCTACTTAAACGACGTAACCACGCAAGCCGCTCTGAGCCATATCCACTTCAGGTAACCTGTGTGATTGACGAATTATGACAATACGGTGTGCTTAGTAATAAAGATTTATTTGCCAAAAGAAGCTCAATTTACAAAATAATACACATTGGCTCCACTGTATGTATCGTGCCTCTATCGTGGTAGTCTATGATTAAATTCAGATCTAAATTACTTACAAAAAAGAGATTTACTTTCGTATACTGTGTTCTCATGATCTGTGTTATGTGGTGTAAAAAGAAAAAGCAGAGTTTCCGCTAGCGCTAGCACGTAGTTCACCTTCTAACGAGCAAAAAGCCGACCGCACTCGGCATCCCGAATTACCCCGAATCAAGGGTAATTACAGACTGGCAACCCTGGCCCGGCACTGTCATCGTGACGTCATTAGCGGTAAGCAGAATTGTTTCCCGCCATTTTGGAGCCATTTTAGAACTGTGCACCTAAGGGTTAAATCGGGAATTGTGGTCGAGGTAGTGATTTGTAGCACGGTCTGTATTTGAAGTTAATTAGTAATAGCCGGCGCGGCGACAAAAAAAAGCCGAATGACTTTTGCTTTGTACTCGCTTGTTACTTGGATCATTTGATATAATAAAATATATAAAAAATAAAAATAAAAAAATAAAAAATAATATCCTATATTTTTTTACCGGACAGCACATAGCCAAATAGGAAGAGTTATGAATCTTACACGCTGTGCTTAAAATAGACCCTATTTCTTTTTTAATTGAGATTTGATTTTTACCCTCAAGCTTGGCATTATCTCACCTGATGATAATGAATGATGATGCCGAGGGTGGAAGCGGGCTTATCAAAATTTCCAATACAATTGAAAACTATAACTATAGCTATCTTATCTTCGTGCCGGTACACTTCAATGATAACAACAATGTTTGTTGGCAAAACTTGGATAAGATGGTGGTAGCCAAGCGGGTTAATAAAATGTCATACATATTCCTAACAAAACCGAGTCCTACATAAATGGACCTCGCCGGAAATCGAATCTGCGGCCATATGTAGCGAGTGGGCTAGCTACTGTGCTACAGAGGCGGTTCAATTCAAACTGTTTCCTTTAAGTTTTACCTGATACTCGTTTCTTGACAATGTAATTTAATTTACCGTATACAATAGTTATATTTGTAGCCACTTGGCTCAATTAAGGACATAGTGGTTAAAATAGTCAAATAATTAATTTCTTAATACGTCAACATTTAAATTTTTTTACATTATTTAAAATAATGTTTTATGTAGAACAGATATCTAAAAAACATTTACATTTTTTCTCGATGCATTATTTTTTTTTATTTTTCTGTGGTAATTAAAATATGGAGGTGAGGCCTTAGTACAGCAGTAAAATACAATTATATAGTTTTTTTTTAATGTCTCAGAATCTATTTCTTTAAAACACTTTAAAGGAAATCTCAAGAACTAAACTAAAATAAACTTTCCTCATCAACACAATCAAATCGGGGGACTGCATTCATTCAGGGCTGCCCAGACGTTCTTATCGCGGCGGCATCGGAGACCAATTACGCGGCCCCTGCGCTTGCGACCCTTCGGTTGATAACATCTGCAGATTCTGTATCTTTGCTACGCAGTACAGAAAGGCCGGGCTGGTAAGTTTATTAGTATTAGTGCAGATATGGGATGGAAATGTATAGGGAATAGCGGGACATGTCCGCCTTGCGATTTTCCACTCTGTTACATGCCTATATACTCTCAGTAGGTATCTACCTATACAATTCGTTTTAATCTTATAATGTGGCGATGTTTCCTCAAACTAAAGTATCTACAGGTGACAGGTGCATACCTGCAAACTGCTGAACTGGTGATTCTTCTTATAAAACTGAGCAACATCATGTTGTATTACAACTCTATCACTGATAAAAACAAATAATCTTAAAAAAATACAAAGCGATAAGTTTGTACGAAAAGTTCAAAATTTTAATGTTACAATGATTTTAGATAAAATTGTAGTGATCTACAACTTTGATATTTTGATAAATTGATCCAGTTTTATGAGTAAAATTATCAGTTTAAAGATTTGCAACTAATGCAGTCAACCTGTATAATATTCATCATCATCAGCCGAAAAACGTCCACTGCTGGACAAAGGCCCCTGTATAAAAAAGTGCAATTATTAAATGTCAGACCGTGATAAAACCGCCGACTCCTACCTGTTTACTCCTACCTGTATATTCCTACCTGTTTACTCCTACCTGTATATTCCTATCTATATACTCCTACCTGTACTGTACACTTTTACCTGTATCCTACCTGTATACTCGTACATAAGTACTGGTTTTTATCCGATTGCCCAAACGGAGGCTAATGTTTTTCGAATGTATGTATTTTTGTGTATTTACCACCTGTAATCGAAATGGTTTGATGGGGTTGATAACAGACATAACTTGTCTCAGATATTATAATTTTTTTTTTTTGGTTACTCAATATAATCGTTATCGTTTTGTGCAATCGAATTTAAAATAAAACTTATTTTCTTTAATATAATAACATAAATCATTAACAATCATAGCCATACAAAATAACCACAAGATTTTTTGCTCTGTTCAACCAATTTAGCTATACAGACGTTATGGTATAGTTTTTCTATATCCCCCTAATCCTCTAAAAATCCTTTACTAACTAACGACACATAATCCTTGTATCAGTTAGTTAAACAAGCCGGACAAATGAGGCGGGCCCTCAGTTTAGCACCCCTGGCTAATTGCCCGCGGTGCACCACCCTTGGCCTAAAGCAGGGGTGCCAAACTATCGGACCTCGGGCAATTATACCGCTTTTTATTGTTGGTAAGTATAGTTCTTGGAAAGAGGAATGATTTGCGATTTTTACGAGTGTTTGCAATTTTACTGGGTAAGTATTGTAAAATGCTGAGGTTTATTGCATTTTAATTTACCCAACAACTGAACTGTAGTGAGTCACAAAACAGAACTTTATAAAACTTTCATGTCAAGTAGACAAGAGGTACTTTCTGCGTTACACACGCATAAGCCTTTTTTTGTCAGTTGAAGACCATATTATTTTTATTTTAGGTAAATAAACTTATCATTAAAAAACCTATAACATCAAAATTCCAAAATTGAAATAACGATTATTTTTAAAACCAATTACTAGCTGTCTCTCTAAAAATACTTTCATAATACATGTCTATTAAATCCCCATTATTGTAATATCTTGAAACCTCACAAAATGCCAATATACACATAATAAAGCCATAAAATCCACCCTAAAGTTGCCAATAGCACGTTCCGCCATTATGGAGATATTCTTGCCCGCTTCTACAAACTTATAATTTGCAGACACATTCTTAAATATGACCTCTAATGCGTAAGATAGATAAGTTTGGTTCAACCAAAATCTTCCAAAATTCACAAACTTACGATAGCAGTTGCAGATATTGTTATTTTACTAAGACTGTAGGAACAAACGGTGAAATGACCGGCAAAGTTAAGTTTGTGCTGGCCAGATGTGACACTGCTGACCCATGTATGAGTAAGTAAGGTTGAGTGAGTCATCAGTTTGCAGAAAATTTAGGGAAAGTATTGACCAAGTCTTTTGTTAAATTTATAGCATGGAAAGATTCAGTGAAATGTTTAACATTAGTACGTACTGTAGAGACTATATAGGTTAGGAGTTAGGTCTTAGGTCTGCATAGGCTTGTATAAAAAGTATACGACGTTGATTCAAACATTTATTTTTTTTATATTTTTATTTTATTTTTTTATGACAGAGGTGGCAAACGAGCAGACGGAAAATAGATAAAATGATAGAATAGAAAACAAATGTATTGACAGACTTTAAGTGAGTACCTCGCCCCGAGTGTATGTTTATGTGAAAACGTATAAAATAAAATATATAAAAGAATTCAACGTCTTTCCATCAATAGAAGATCCCTACAGTACTTAGCTAAATAACTGATGATATAAGAATTCCTACAGGTATTGTATTTTTAACAGCAATTTTTACAGGATAAAGTCATAGTCATCCTTATGAGAATGATTTAGCATCAGCACCAACTTTCATCTAACATTTTATTGTTAACTCACCGTTAACTCATCGTAAAAATAACATAATTTTATCAAAAAAATAAAACCAGACTTATAAAATATTATCAATATTTTATCAGTCTAGTGGAATCAATGAAACAGACTTACATACACTCGAAAATCATAACCCTCCGCTTGGGCAGGAGGATAAAATCCTTGCATAAATGCCTTCCTATAGACTTCGTCTCATCACGGTTTTGGACCATGCATCCAGCGACTTTATACAAAACCAGCTCCCCAGTCCACGTGGTGAACAACTAAACTACCTCCCGTAACGATGGGAACTACCCAACACTACGTGTTCCACTGATGCCTCTCGAGAGCCGCTGCATATAATACTTTCGAAAGACTGATTGTGATCTGGGAATGAAATATAGTAAAAAAAACTGTAGCACCCCAAAATATGGTCAAGATCACAAATTAACAAAAAAATAATTATAATACCATTGGTGAGCCTTTGACATTAGATGTACTCAAATAAATATAAATAAAAATATTTAAAAAGCTTGTGGTATGACTAACCATTTCTTCCCACAATGCACCAAACTTGAAGACCAAGAAACGCACCCATGGCCCACCCTCTTGTTCCATAACTACAAAAAACCCTCAAATGATTCGCAATTATACAGTCTCAATGGACTTATAACATCGGCGGGGGTCGAGACCTCGCGGGATGCGGGCTGGGTCGCGATACAATTGAATTTTAACGATCCCTAATATTAACTGACACACTGGTAAAATGGCAAGTTTTTAGTTTTTATTTGTTTTAATAAATATATACCTACGATACTTGTACTTTTGTTATTTTTGTATGTGCTTCATTGTATTGTATGACAATAAAGAGTATTTGATTGAATTTGATTTGAAAAGGTGGTAATTAGGATAGTGGTTCACCTAACTGCAGTAGCTACCATAACACATGCGTAGGTTATACTTTATCCTCATTGAATGTTAGTAAGAAAAATAGGCGAAATATAGAAGAAGCCTCGATGAATGCTTTGGATGTGAACTGCAACTATACATATACTTCCTAAATATCTAATGCATCATCAGTTCAATAAAAAAATAATTAAATGGAAAATCAATGTTCTTCGTTCTATCCAGCTGTGTGTCACCCACACATGAAGATGCGGTCACATAAGGCCGACCAGATTTGTGTCCAGTCAACGGAATCCTATTTATTTGGACAAGAGTCTTTCTATTCTCCTCTCGACGAATGTAACAGGCTTACTGGACTTGATAATACATAATTTATGTCGCAAAGAACCATTTTATTGATTTTCGGATATAAATTAGGTTTTCTGTGAACAAAGGAAAATGTTGGGACATTTACCTACTGGGACTAGACGTTTTGAAACACTGGATCGTTCAAAAAGCAGCGGTAAATCTAAATTTTAAATTCGTATAAGGAATAATAACACAAGTATATGGTGATGGTCGCGTTGCACACGTCCGTAGATATAAATCTTAAATGCCCTACACGTGACCAAGGATGATGATAAGTGCAACACCAGGCAACCGCCGCCTATACCTTGCAAATAGGACGGTTAAATTGTGCCACACGATAAGAGAGAGAGAACACAAGTATAAAAGAAAATTTACATTTGCTAAGAAAAGCTTTTAATGGTAAGTATAACTCATCCAAACAGAAGATTAAACGTAAACTGGTTCTCTTTATATTAAACTCATAGACGTCTAATTTTTCTGTAGATGATAAGTGGGGTACCTACCACAATTTTACCCGGATATAATTAAACAACCAACCTTTAGAATGTAAATAAATAGCCGGTTAAAGCCTTGAGAAATTCCAAAATATTCCATACCCATTATTGCGCTCACTTTAGGGGTAGGTTTTAAAATTTTCTTTACAAAATCGCCAAGTGTTAGGTGTCTGCTATATGATTTTTTACACGGCAATACTTACAGCTTATTTTCATTTGAGCAAGAACTCCGCATATCAAAGAATCACACATTCACCCCATACAATAAACATCATCTAATTTTTCCTTTTTTCTCTGCTCTCAACCAAGTTCATTCGGCCAAAAGAAACTACAGGGGGTGAAAATTATTATCAATTAGAACCATTCACATCCCGTTTGATGCCGCCACGCGTTTAGCGCGTGCTGTATAACGACTCCCTGTGATCATCGATGACGTAGCTGTGACGTCATAAGCCCTCTATCAGATGTCAAAGGAGTGTTGCCTTCACAGTAAGATGGGTTTTAAAGAGTTTGTGCGATCAAAGAAACTTATTAGCACCATTGAAAGTAATACTTTTTATGTCATACTTTATTTGTACCTCGGTTAAAATTTTGAAGAATCATTTATGGGGTGCATTAGAAAAACAGAAGGGAAATATGACGAGGAAATCAGATGAAAATGGAATGAAACTGTATCTACTAACGAGTATGTTTCCAAAGCACCCAAAAATCTCTTTAATTTCTGGATAGAAGTATGATAAAAGTTGGGCAGTTTTATTTTCACGATTGCATCTTTATGAAACTGACTAAACTGTAAACCCATTTCGAAAATTCATTTCATCCTTTTAAGCAAACGGGAAAATACAAAAAAACTACACGGAATAATAGGTATTATTCAAATTCAATTCAATACCTATTATTCCGGTAGTTTTTTGTATTTGCCCGTAAAAGGTTTTCAAATTCCAATCTAGAGATGTAGAAACAATACCCCATTGAAAATTCTCACCCAAATTCTATAGTCACTCAAATAAGAGTGTTCAAATTGTGCTCCCGCCATCACGGCGCGTGCGATAGTGCCTTATTAAGGACGTCACATGACTTCATTATTCTAAAGCGATGTATATCTCGCTTGTTGTTGTTACTAGCTGTAGAAGTAAAAAATGTAGAAGTTGTTAAAACTTCGGTATTCTACTGATAATCTGGGAGTTGACTGCATCAATTATAAATTATGAAATATGCTTACTAAATAACGCTTTTATTGAAATTACATAAAAACTTGTACAATTTTTAAATTATAAAAAATTTTTCGTCATAAGTACGCAAACAAATATATTGAACAATAAAGTCATCTTGAATACTTATTTTTGACATTTCATAAAAAGTAGAGGATAAGTTGATTAGCAGACATCTACCGATTTGTAAAAAAAAAATGTTTTTATCTTCAGAAATGTAAAATTTTTTAACAGAAGAGAAATAAATTGTAATTTTTGAAACGAAATCTATGAAAAAATAAAATTATTATATGAATCAATAATATTATATTATATTTTAAATTAAAAATATTTAATAAAAAAACACCCAGTTCATTTTTCTATGTTACATTTAGTTTTCAGTATTACTTTTTTGGAATAGCAAGCGCAAGAGTTGTTCAATGTCATAGCAAGTATCAATAGAAGTAAGATCGTGCAATGACCTAATCCTGTATATTACTCGTATCGGATTCGCGCTGCACTTATAGCTTTATAGTATTCTTACAGCACGTGGCTTTATTGGCATCAAATAGGCTTGCTTTGTTTTTTTTTTGGAACTCTGTTAGTTGTAGCCAAATGGTCATAATTCCGGGCACGTCACTAGAGTCACATAGCAAAGAGAAAATCTTGGTAAGCCCGGCATCTTCGGCATCATCATCACTTACAACCATGTGATATATTGCCTAAGGCTTACCGATTGTGGATAAAAAGATTTTATATAATTTCCCAGCTTTTACGCGCGGCTGCGCCAGCGTGGTGGGTATCGTTTTTAGGGTTCCGTAGCCAAATGGCAAAAAACGGAACCCTTATGGATTCGTCATGTCTGTCTGTCTGTCTATCTGTCTGTCTGTCTGTCTGTCCGTATGTCACAGCCACTTTTTTCCGAAAATATAAGAACTATACTGTTGAAACTTGGTAAGTAGATGTATTTTGTGAACCGCATTAAGATTTTCACACAAAAATAGAAAAAAAAACAATAAATTTTGGGGGCTCCCCATACTTAGAATTGAAACTCAAAAAATTTTTTTTCATCAAACCCATACGTGTGGGGTATCTATGGATAGGTCTTCAAAAATGACATTGAGGTTTCTAATATCATTTTCTTCTAAACTGAATAGTTTGCGCGAGAGACACTTCCAAAGTTGTAAAATGTGTCCCCCCCCCCCCGTAACTTCTAAAATAAGAGAATGATAAAACTAAAAAATATATATGATGTACATTACCATGCAAACTTCCACCGAAAATTGGTTTGAACGATATCTAGTAAGTAGTTTTTTTTAATACGTCATAAATCGTAAACCGCAATTTACCTTTCATTCAAGTTACAACGAACTACAAAAACTTTTATATTATATTACTTGCTGCTACGGAACCCTTCATGGGCGAGTCCGACTCGCACTTGGCCGCTTTTTTATGTTTGACGTTGAAGATGCGTAAGGTGTTTGCTTGATTATGGATAATAACTATATTTAACATAATTGACCACGCTGAATACGTTAAAAACAACCGACTTCAATCGCAACAACTCCAATTTTGATATGTTTTTGTTGATTTTCTCAAAAACCGCTGAATCGATTTCGATAAAATTTATATGGGATCACCTATGAAGTATACCCTTTTAAACAAAAAAAGAATTTTCCAAATCGGTTTAGGCGTCTTCGAGTAATCGGTGAACATACATAAAAAAAAAAAGATTCCGACGAATTGAGAACCTCCTCCTTTTTTTTGAAGTCGGTTAAAAATCATTTTTGCATATTTTTTGTTAATAGCGGGAAACAAGCTTCAAAATATTG
The DNA here is from genome assembly GCA_958295455.1 of Coleophora deauratella. NCBI lineage: Eukaryota > Metazoa > Arthropoda > Insecta > Lepidoptera > Coleophoridae > Coleophora > Coleophora deauratella. The sequence goes on from OY282395.1 coordinate 15,038,948, forward strand.
TTTGGATCATTAATTTTAGTAAAGAATTAAATAATTAGATTAGAATATGACTGTTTTATGGACCTCATTACAAATTATCAGTGCACGGTATTTAATTTCCATTTTTCATTGTAAATCTTTGTCGTGTAACCATGCTATGCCACACAATAGTCGATGTTTACCTGTGTTTTATTAGATTTTACTTACATCACTCGCATTCAAGCAGTACACATCCAGTAGACAGGTGTGTACGTTTCCTCGCGAAGATATTCTTTACTGTTAAAGCAATCGTGTGGATAAAACGTATCCATTACTGTTAGTTTCCATTGCGATAACTTCTAAAACGCAACAATATTTCTCCCAAATCACCTCTAATGCTAATGCATGGTTCGCTGCATTTGGCGCCGATACAAGCTTTGTTGCAATAGATTCCGAATCTTAATGGAATGTTTGTTAACATAGAGTTATGGAGATGTTATTTGAGATTTACCTTACTACATAGCACTGAGTGACAAATGAATGTACACTTTTATTCAGGGTTTCTTTTTGAACTCTAATCATTGAACTGTAGCTTCGTCTTCTAAAGATTAATCCGGTGTTTTAACCATGGACTAAGAAAGCCAAGGGACGGAGTCGGAATACTTAGTAGAGATACATCTTTCTGAGTTCAGGCACACATGTGATACCTAGTTTTATTCCTTTCTATCTAAGTAACTTCTTTAAAAAGGACACAATCCTACAAGACGTTCTAAATTAAAATATTGTAGATTAGGACAGAATTTGATCTTATATTATAACTCTGTCCGTTCAAAAATGTGGCTTTATTTGGAGATTTATTACCAGCAATTAACAATTAGGCTAGGCTGCTTATGAAACAGGTAGTTTTGTAAAATATCTGTGATATATAAATAAAATAGATTTAATGAAATAGATTTATTAAAATATCAAACAAGTAGATTTTTCTAGCAGTATTAATAGATTTTTTGATGTAGTATATGCTGACCACCAGTGTCATAGAAGAGTTGTACAGTTTCTGTTCAGTTCCCGATTAATTAAAAGTTCCAAAACGGAAGTAAAACTTCATAAACCTTCTTATGATCTTCTTATAACATTAATAACTGAGAGAGTACATCTATTTTGTTAAATGAGAGTAATATTTTATGTAGTATTACCGATGATGTTCCAGTTATATTATAATACAGGGTGTAACAGAAAGGTGTGATAATACTTCAAGGTGGGCTTTTACCCATCAAACTGAACAACTCTTTTTCTACAACTTTGTTGAAATCGCAAAGAAATTTTCGGACTTTCATACAAACTTGGTTCGCCAGCTGATCGATTTGTATGAAAAGTCCAAAAAAAATTTTGCGATTTGAACAAAGTTGTAGAACAAAAGTTGTTCAGTTTGATGGGTAGAAGCCTACCTTGAAGTATTATCACACCATTCTGTTACACCCTGTATAGTACAGTAAATGAGGAAACTTTTGTCATTAAAACTTATCTCATTGCTTACGATACGAATAAAAACGATATACTGAAGGTATTTCAATTTCCAGCAAGTACATTTATTTACAAGCGATCGTGGCACAATGCGGCTTGCGTGGTCGCGACGATCACGCAGGTTAACTGACTACAGATACTGTCATGACTTGGATGGGTTTGGCTGTTAGTGGCATGTATCTCGACCGTTTCCGTGCTTCACAAGGCACGTTAGGCCGTTGGTGCCTGATGCTATCACTAGATTGCAGTCGTTAAGCCATGTCAGAGACTTTATAGGCGGTTTGAAAACTTCTGACACTGGGATTGGCCACTAGCCCCACAACCTCCACCAATCTGGACTTGGCCCCCGAGTGTAGAATATGGCCTAACCTTCCCAGCGATATGGATTGTTAACAAACATTTATCTAACTATGTTAGAATGTTATACTAATTGGCTTCTATATCTATAGTGGTACCTATAAGTCGTCGTAATTATACGAATCATTGGTGAGGAAAATATGAATTTGCTGGCAACACTTCAAAGGGTTGAAAGCCACGAGTTCAAACTGAGACAGTTTCAGGCAGTCATCCGCACTTACTTATCTGAAGGGTTCATGTTACTGTTTATTATGTGAATTAAAGTTTACACGTGTTAAGTAAGTCTGATGCTGATCATTCCAATATTATCAACAATATGTCTATAAAAATGTTTAACACCAATTAAGCATAAACAACTTTTTAAAAGAAAAATTGTTTAAATTTAATGAAAACACTTTATTACACAATATAAACAGAAAAATATAAACAATATACAGGAAAAAGAAATTCAAAAAACTTACGTATACAGCAAAGTGTTAAACAGTACAGTTGGGATTTTAAGGGGTTACTCAGAATAGAGTATAGAATACAGGAAAAATAAATAAAAAATCCGATCTACAATTATTGTTCATTTTCCTATACAAATTCTTGTTTCACTATTCAGATTTAATATGAAAAACTGAAAAAAAATTGTAGAACAGTTTTTTTTATTTTTCCTATATTCTATACTTGATTCTGAGTATCCTCTTAAAATCTCAAAAGCACTTTTTTATCACCCTGTATTTGAGCCCCTTTTACAATCTAATGAGAGTTTTTATTGATTTTAAATATTGCATTTTGTAAATATTTGCTATTTTGATCACACGAAAAAAGTAAATGTCTTTAAAGAAATACCATACTATACCATAAACAATTTACACTGTTGCGTGAATACAGTAACTTAGACTAGCCATAAATCCTCTATCTACACTACAGCCAGGGATGCACCCAGTGGCACTGCCGGAGCGGAGGTATCTTGATGGTAATTAGTGCGGATCCAGATCAGCAGTTAGATAAGGTGATTTGCATGCACAGGCGATATTTCAGGGCCCGGCGCGTTGCCGTTAGATGGCTGATTAGCAAAAAGCATCGGGTGTGCACTATCGGTGCACGCGGGACGGACTCAGGGGTGCTGTTGGGATATAAATATTTTTTTTTAATGATTTTTGGTAGATTAACTATAATTAATCACTGCTAACTAACTGGAATTTTCTTTTTTATGTTCTGGTGCAGTGCTATGCCATTTATTTGAGGTCATTCCTCCTGATTTCATTCTATAGTTCGTCTCCAGGTGTTCTTTGGTGATCATCACTCCTTTCTGTATTTGAATTACCTATGTCAGAATTAGATAGGCCTTTCAGGTAGTGATGATAATGATAATCTTTTTAACTTTGATAACTTTTGAGTTTGCATTACAACAAAAGACCAGACATGAATTAACAACAGCCCATTAAAAAGACATTCGAGCTCTTTTAAAATATAACGGAAAACAATAAATTAATGAAGGAAAACGTTTTATTGCACAAGATATCTATAAACTATTTACTCCATCCCTGCCCATAGTATTGTACCTCTGTTTGTCCGATCGGCGATTCTATTTGGGCTCGGAACGTGATGCGGGCTCCAAGCGCGCATTGTCCTCGAATTTTGAACGCACAGATTTGTTTACTATTCCCATTCCGAACTGTTCTGCTATAAATCGTAGACCTTTTACCTAAAGATTTGGCCCCCTGTATATTTGAAACGGTACTGGTTTCGAAATTTTCGTCGACCAGTCAAATATCCAGTACCCACAATTTTGCTGAACGAGGTTCTCTTGACGACGACGATTTCTTCCACATTTTGAACTCCATCGGTGTCGTCCATTGTTAGGTGAACGTCTTCGTTAGTCTAGTATCTATTGCTGGTTGGTGGCCGTTGTTGGATGTTGATCGATGTTACAATGACGAGCTCAAGTGATTGATTGAACTGAAATTTCGCATAATTGTGTGGTTTATCTACGCGTGTATGTGTGTTGGTTGAATTTACCAGACATATTGTATTGTGTTCAGAACATGTAATTGATACTTAATCGTACCTATTCTTTCTAAAACTGAACTATCATCGCAAAGTTATCTATCAGAATCAGCTGATAAATTTGTATTAGAGGTACCTTTTTTGTATACTGACTGTGAGACAGACAGTATTTATTGTTCAGAGTTTGCTGTAATAGAGATACATTAAATACTGTCACATTTTTACGCCATGTAGATTTTAGACGGTGTTGATGTTCACATTCTAGGTGTTGCGGGTGTCTATGGGCGACGGTAATCGCTTACCAACAGGTGATCCGTCTGCTCGTTTGCCACCTGTGCCATAAAAAAAAAGATCACTCTCTAACTAATTAAAATGGCCTTTGAAATATTATTCTTCAGGAAAACCATGACTTAGCAGAAGCTAGTATTTTTTAATATCTACACTACGCCAATCTATAAGCTTTTATGAATCAAATGACTTAGGTAATAGGTTCGACTGCTTGTTTGTTCTAAATAAGCCACAGTAAACTATATTAATACATAGTAATTAAAGAAATGGTGTCGATTCGGTTTTCATGATTAAACTTATTTGACAAAACTAAACTTAATTTAAGTGAGAAAAGACAAGGATAAGATGCTTAAATTAAGTTTAGTCCTGTCAAATAAGTTAATCTTAAACGCCGAATTGACACCATTATCTATTCTTACATAATGCTTGTTTATTATCGAGAAACAACAAAGCAACCATCAAAGCAATCTTGGTCAAGAATAATAAGGGAATCAGAGTTCAAGTCATAAACTTAAGAGCGTAGCGCACACTCAAAAACATATATGTAATACACTGAACATTCTAGTTATTTACAACTTAACTGCTTGGTGGCCACTTTTGTCAGTTTTTAATAATAGTTTAAGTAATAATTTAAAATACGATTATGGTGGCGTAGCACTGCAATTTCAGCGCCCTCGCTAACAGCATATTATGATCTATTTACATTCCCTATACGACCAGTAACACCTCAAGCAGGATATGCGATCCCTCCTGGTAAATTTAAAGCAACACCTAACTCTTGGTACTATCAAAATATTGGGAATTTAGAGTTTACACGAGTACCAATACCCTATTTAGCTTCGACTAAATTTAGACTTTTATGTTCTTGTTGCAAAATTGTGCTACTGTGTAAACAAATGAATGGTACACGATTACCAACGACGTCAAGTCCTAATTGCCACCCAAAAATCTGCGCCCTTTTAATAAGGACATTTAGGTTTACACTCATTCCGGCTATCTTCTATAACATGTACTACAACCCATCCGTCACTAGTTCGGCGCCATCACCGCGTTCCTTGACCTCCTTATTTTTCCTTCTTTGTCTTCCTTATCTGAGGCCATTGAATTATCTTGTCAACGAGTGATTAATGGGATTATGTTCAGTAACGAAAGCTTTACGACAGACTTTTTTATGTTTAGATTCAGACAATACTTGCAAAATAGTAATTATTTGATGCTGACGGTTCTAAATAATATTTCACTGAAAATAAATGCTGACAGATAAATTTTGAAACTGTGTAAAGCTCGGGACTGTGTTAAAACAATTCCCGTTAAAAATTAGAAACTGGCTCATTTATTAATTGCATACATAGTATAAAAGACATATATACACCCTAATACATCACCCCACGCTGAGGAAGTCGGGTAACAAAAATACATTTTCCGTACTTAAACGAGTCATTTTAACCTTTTGCGGTAAATATTTCACTTTGCAACTCCCACATTGTGGTTAACCACTGCACCTGTCAAAAGGGGTTCGAACTTAGTATCACTTGGTTTCCCTCAATGGTATTACCGTATCACAGTAGATTTCAGGGTCAAAACTGTACTTAGTAATGTGGTCGGTCAGCCGACCACATTACTAAGTACAGTGCCTACCTTGTTTTCTGGCGGTTCAAAATTTTTATTTATTTATTTTTTTTTTTACCCTCAATTGGTTTTAGCCTTTTGCATAGTTCAAATAAAAATATACAACTTTCGAAAAGCCTTCATTTGCATGGCACTTATGTGCTTTACATTTTTTAGCTACTAATTGTAAGTCGTGGATTCCGTTAAGACTACAAAAGCGTTAAGAACTGTGTTCACAAATATAATATAATTATCATAAACAATAATTTAAAAAAAAGTTACTGATCACTGATTTGTCTTTTGTGCTCTGCAAGGCTCAACTCCACTTTAGTGGATATGAAGCGTTATTTCTGCTGCATGCTTTTTGTTACCTACGGTGTATCATTTACCTTCAGCTCCGTTACTTTGATTATCTACTATGTCGCAAAAAACCTAGATAAATGCTTTTGTACTTTCCCCTTATTGATTTTACCCCTAAAGCCTGGCGCGGGAACCGGCATCTGTCACGTTTCCGATTGATTCTTCCTTCCTTTTATTTTATTTTCATTTGTCGTTTCATTTAAATTCTTATTTAAGCTGACTCACGCAGGCGGCGAGATGTTCAAGTTGCAAATAAAACAGCTTTCTCGACTCTGTTTGAGTCTTAAGAAGGGAATCAAGGGGATATACGTACATAGACGACTTTTTGAAAATGCTAGGCTTCTGTTGTTTATGATGTTACAATATCAACGGTAAAAAATCAAGAATCATGATATCTGATGTTAATTAATATACTAATACCGTTTGTTGGCTGGCTTCTAAAATTTCGAGCAACGACTCCAATTTTTATCCTTTCCAAAATTTATATTGTTTTTGTTTTGATCCACATTGAGTGCCGGAGATTGTTCCACAAATAGGTATTTAGGCAAACTCATTGATCAGACGAGGCATTGTTCTGTAAAAACAAATTGTTTTTCTGAAAGCTTTTTTCTTTTAAGCAAAGTGTTTTGTTATATTTTGTTTCCCAAGTGCTGTCCTTTTTATCAAGCTGTTCCAAACACAGCTTACTCTTGATCGATTTTAAGTATTTACGCGTTATTATTAAGGCCTTCACAAAATGTTACTTCATTCCTAATCAAAATCTCAATAATTGTGTGATACTTACCAACTAAAGACACTTAATATACTTTTTTGATTGATAAAGGTATCGTATATTGTTAGCACAATCTGAAATATAGGTCCCATTTTCATGATTTTAATATATATTTTTTTCTATATATTCGATATTTGCAAGAGACTACAATAACACACAGCCATTCTTTATGACTGTAAATTACATGAATCCTGGACAATAGCATAAAACATCAGATGGGTAAAAGCGACCGCTGCGCTTTGTTAAAAATGTCCTCTACAAAGGCAGCAGCGAAGCAAACAAAATAAAAAAGTCAGCATAATACGGACAAATGGAAGGCATTTGGCACAAACGACCCCTAATTGATTTAATTTGTCCGGAGTCAAAAATGCGAGGTGTTGAAGCACTGAGCCAGCGCAAACTGCAGGCACACTGGGGACGTGCAATGATTTTATTTGTTAAATCATTTTTTTTTAAGTTTCTTGGCCTGGAATCGAATCCTTCAGCCGATTTGTTAAATAAACATTGCTGGTGTTGCCAGTCTATAATCGCTAACTACACTTGGAGAGTCCGCTGGTAATTAACTGTACGTAACGTCGAGTGTCACGTGTTAGTAGTTAGTAGTAAAAACTCGTTAGATCATTTTTTTATTCACAATTAGCAAGCCCTTTATATTATCTCAAATGATGGTAAATGACGATGATGCCGAAGATGGAAGCGGACTTATCAAGATTCTCCAACGCAATGGGAACTGGCTATCTTATCTAAATATGTACATCAATGCTATAAATATTGATGTTTGGCGGCGAGACTTACATAAGATGGTGGTAGCTAACCAGGCGGATTCAGAAAATACCCTACTACCAACCAGACCGAGTCCTACAAAGTTGGACCCCACCTAGCGGTCACGCTCTAGCCACTGAGCCATCGAAGGCGCATAAACCGTGAGCCAAATGCAGACCTCAAGACCTGGTGCGAATTACGTTTTGTAAACAACCCATTACGTCCCCACTGCAGGGGCACGGTTCTCTTTCCATCACTCGAGAAGGTTAGGCCATACTCCACACACGGGGGCCAAGTCCGGATTGGTGAATGTTGTGGGGCTAGTAGCCAACCCCAGTGTCAGAAGTTTTCAAGCCGCCTATAAGGCCTCCGACATGGCTTAACGACTGCCATAAAGCGATAGCAGCCGGCACCAACGGCTTCACTTGCCTTGCGAAGCACGGAAATGGTCAAGATAAATCCATCCAGATTATGACCGTGTCTGTAGTCAGTTAACCTGCGTGATCGATGAGACCATGCAAGCCGCACTGAGCTACGACCGCTACATTACGAATTACGTACTGACGTTCATTTGTCAGTTAATTTTATACCTTCTCAGTCACATCAAATGGTATCCAACAACATGCACATTTTTGTTGAAACCATCCAGGATATGTATGACACTTATTCTGTTAATTATATAGATTTTATTCAGGAAGTCAAGCTTATTTAACATTAAGAACAAATAAGCGATGTACAGATATTAGAAGCAGTCTTGGCTCAGTGCGGCTTGCGTGGTCGGGTCGATTACGCAGTTTAACTGACTATAAACCGTTAGTGGCATTTATCTTGACCGTTTGCGTGCAGTAATAAATTGGCCAATACCCTCTCAGTGTATCCCCTACCATCATCATCCTCTGTACTTATTTATTTGTTTTCAGTGTGGATTCCAATTGTTTTCAATGCTCACCGTCCGTCCGTCATGCCTAGCCGGTTTTCACTGTCCCAGCCAGCACTACCACAGAAAGGCTTGTTAGCGAACACTTTTTGCTTCGAGTTGGCGTCGAGACTTCAAATTAAATCTACGCATGACACAACACGTATTAATTAGTCTGCAGTCTCTTTTGACAAGACTTCTGAACTCTGCTGTAAAGAAAAAGTGAGAAAAATAAGAAGATCTTATGTCTTTTCCATAATCAAATGAATGCAAAGAGGTAACATGAACTAAAGAAGTTTCATATCTCTCTTGGGGTGCAAGGTCTGTGGCGTGAACCATGTAAACGGTATAACATAATACTTTAAATCACGAAGCCTTAGACTTGAGTAAATTTTAAAATGCAGTTCATTTTTTACTTTAAATCAATCCCTCAGTCTTTTTTGGAGCCTGAGAACATTAGATCCGGTGATAACGTCTCGACGTGATAACCAGTTCGTTTTGACGTACTGGAAATTTCAAATACCAAGTAATAATAAAACGCAGATAGAATCAAACTGAGCGCATCACTATTGTATTCTATTCTGAGCGCTTCCAGAACGATTGCACAAAATTCCAGACGTTATTTTAAATTCCGATAAGGCTGCTTTGAATAGTGCCTCGCAGGCTCAATCGCAGCAGTCAAATAATGCATCACAATTCACTTTAGTGATGCTATCTATCGTATTTTTATTTATAGATTTTTTTTCTGTGCGAAAATCACTAGTAATCGAAGTCTAACCAGAAACAAAAAGGATTTAACTGCTTTATTCCCAGATTTAAGAATAGGCAAGTAGGTACCTGGTAGGTACTTAGTCTTAAAACTAATGACATCATATTTAAAACAAAGTCATTTTTATTAATTAACCGACTTCAAAAAAAGGAGGAGGTTCTCAATTCGTCGGAATCTTTTTTTTATGTATGTTCACCGATTACTCGAAGACGCCTGAACCGATTTGCAAAATTCTTTTTTTGTTTAAAAGGGTATATATACTTCACAGGTGATCCCATATAAATTTTATTGAAATCGATTCAGCGGTTTTTTAGAAAATCAACAAAAACAAAGCAAAGTTGGAGTTGTTGCGATTGAAGTCGGTTGTTTTTAACGTATACAGTTTCTGACCTAAAGCGATGTCTACTGAATTTAATTTAATTCAGAAACATCGAGTATATTTTTATAATAACTTCTCTATCGAGCGTCAAAATGCACTTCTTTCAGCCAACTCTTTGTTATGTTAAGATTGATGACTCACTTACGGAAATGTATACCTATAGTATAATATTTGGCTTTAAACCAGGGTCTGAAATCTTTATTACTGATAATAAAGAACATAGAGAGGTTTTTGAAACCCATGAAAAGTTTGATGTTTTTATCTTCTAAATAGTACTATGTAGTATACATATCACAGACTCAGACAGGCCAGACTCTAGAATATAAACCTATTAAAAACTTTTTTAAACAAACTACTTAAAAGTTCACTGAAACCTATCTGAAAATTTTTTGACAGCTGATAGTGTTTTGTTTTTACTAGGTATTTAAATTTCGAATGCATCTCATTTTAAAACGTTCCAATAAAATGACGTCGCATTTTGTAGGAAAGGAAATTCCGACAAAACGCCAGGAGCGGACAGGAGTTCTCTTCAGGACTAAATAATTAATTTACGTAAGGTGTTTGCGCGAAAGAGTCGTTGTAGATAGAAGATAATATGATTAGCTTTATTAGAATAGTAACATACAGCAATGTGAAAAGTTTAGAAATAATCAATATCAATCAAAGTAAGTACAAGTCTTAATTAAAAAAATCTTATTCAATGATATGAATCGAAACGAAACGAACCAAAACCAAATTTAACATTTTTTTTTATCTCTTTGATTCGCCTACAATCGGCAGTCGATAGATTCTACTCATGAAAGTGAACAACTTTCCCAATTAATCTATACAATCAAAGCTTATCATTATCATTACATTTTGCTATATTTTTATGAAGCGAAAATCTTTTTGGCTCAGATTTCTTGAAGAAAGGTGTTAAGTTTTATGAGTAAATAAGTAGCATCTACCATTTGCCTCTTAATTGTCGGCGAATATAAATTCACCTAGTTTAAGGAAAATTTTAGTAAAAAAAAAACATTCAAAACTTTTCAAGCCGTACTTTGGTATTAAATATTTTTAATGTTCAACATTACTATTCTATAGTATTTTAGTGAATGGCGATATACATAAGTCTAATGTTCTTTATTGTAATACTGATATTGTGTCAAAATTGCAGTGCCCTTACAAATGAAAGCGAGACTAAATTAATTTTGAAAAGCCAATCCTATTGTTTTCTGAACTCTGCATATAATGTTTCTCTGCATATAACATTACCATAACGAACAAAAGGATCGCCAGACCTCCTGTGGTCAAAAGCACAAAGTAAGCTTTTTAAACCCCAAAATTGTTTGCCGTTCAAAAGAAAAAAGCCATTTCCCAAAAGCTACTGGAACATCTAAATGAAAACTGTATCTAGACTAGAAAAACGGGTAGCTCCTGTTCGTAAAACTAGCTTCAATAAACTATGAAAACAATACCAGCAGACATTGTTCTTGTTTCATGAGCGGCGCTCTTTTTATGTGCCGTCCCAAACGCTGTCCGTTTTATACAGAATGAATCCGAAGTTTGTTCCTCTAATCTATTTTAGTGGTATCGAAATTAGGTTTTCATATGTGAATTTAACCATTTGTGCCATGAAATTCATACGTATTATAATTGGTATTTAAGCTTATATTCGTAGAAAAAAATGTATTTTTTTTATTGTAAAAAACAACATAATATAAATCTATTCAAACTGTTCTTTTCAGTTCTTTAAGCCTGTTCCATCCGTCTGTTGCCATCATAGTTTCATTGTAAGAGTCTGAGTTTAAAAAGGATTCTGAAGGTTTCAACTCCACCCTGTATACATCGTCGGTAAGAGACACCTGAGCTACAGGGGGCTGTAAAAACCCGCGGCTGGAAGAGCACAAAGCACAGAATTTATCGTTTGCCTCGCGCGTCCGAAACACGCGCACACAGATATAGAAAAGCTGGATGAGGCACGTATTATGAAATTACATACTGATCTGAAAAAACGATGAAAAAATAATTTAAATCATAAAAATATATGAATTTTGTATAATTTCAAGCCCCAAATCTTGCTTCTTAGCTATGGCAAGATCGCGATGGATGTAACAGCTATGTTATTGTAAAAATAATTTACACAGTCATGAAATATTCAGCACAACTTATCAAATCATTTACAAATGTCTAATTATCTAAAAAATGCCCTGCGTCCAATAGACCTTCAATAATAACGTGTTAAAAAACTTCCAACAACTGTATGTCGATGTCCCCGCGTCCCGGCGTTTGCGGTGTCCACATAAACAATGCGCATACAGGACAACTTTCCCTTTGTGCCGGCTTCAGGTACCACTACCCAGCCGCCTTCCCTACCAGCCCCCTGCCACTTCTAGTAACGGTGGGGTGGGCTATTTTATAATATTTTCAGTTTTTATGCAGCAGCGATGAGTTTTACCACTATTAGGTATCCTTGCTTTTACTGGGTAACTATTGTACAATAATACCATTGGAAACATCAATTTCTTATAGGCGTAAAGATGTTATTCAAACCAAATCATAATATGTTTATTCGAACAGAGACAAGATATATGTATATTTGAAGTAGGTAGAAGAGCCTACAAGCTCAATTACCTACGTAAAAGCATTACATCCTTCCATCTTCCATCTTATCTTAGTCCTCAAGGATCTAACTACAGAAGACTTATCAGTGCCTTGAGTCTTTCTAAATCCCAGCTTAAAAAAAGCTTGAGCGTGACACAAGAACTCGTTTACTGCTTCAACAGAATCGAGATTCCTCTCCAAAAACCTTGCAAGTCCTTCAGTATACTAAAACAAAAGTTAGAATCAGCAGTGCAAAAACGTTTATACTCGTAGAGACTTAATATCACCTGTCACTTTCCACCGTGAGCTAAGTGAAAGAGAATCGTGATTAGCTGCAAGTACAGGGCGAGCAGACTCTTGGCTGTCTGTAATCCCTCAAAGTGCACAAAGTGAGAAAATAAGGGTTAAGTTTTAAAAGCACTTGAGCGGATGTTTCGTGTGGTACAAGTTCTGACTGCACTGCTTTTCTACGTTCCAGTAAAGTTTTGAGCGTCGTAAGTTTGTATCAGTTGCGCATGTATTTCATTATTGCTGAAATCTATCTTGAATAAATTATGAATGACTAAATTTTAAAAACGATTTCGGTCTATCTTATCTACGTATAGTCTAGTAAATTATAAAAAAGGGTCGATGTCTCCACGATACTGACTTCGGGTTCAAATCCTGGCCAATGTAAGGAGTTTTTCGAAACTTACGTTTCGTACCGATTGCTTTAACGTTGAAGGAAAACATCGTGAAGAAACCTGCACATCTGATTACAAAATGTGTATGATGGTCGCGTTGTACACGTCCATAGGAACGTAACCGCGGGTGATGCTAAGTGCAACACTAGGCAACTGCCGTCTATCGTTGTAACAGATACGGTTAAATTGTGCCACACGATAAGAAGAAGAAGAAGTAAATTAAACATCAGTATTTGAAACCGTAGCAGTCATTTTATATTTCCCAATTATGAGGGAAGTACCAACTGGTTGTTCCAACTCCGTTTTATAGCCATAGTCCTCTTATCTAATAATATTTGTCACTATGCTTTTTTAATGTTTAAGAATCAGGCGCGGATCCAGGATTTCGTTCAGGGGGGGGGGGGGGGGGGGCAAATTTTCTGTGTACCCGTATTTATGAAGCGATCGATGGATTAGACCATTAATATAAAAAGTCGCGAGCGTAGCGAGCGCGAAATTTTTTGAATAGTTAAGAAATGCCTCTATTAATTTGCATTTTATAGAAGTTTTAGTACTTCGGTCAGGCTTCAGGGGGGGGGGCAATTGCACCCAATGCCCCCCCCCCTGGATCCGCGCCTGTTAAGAATACGATTGTATGGGGAGCTTTTATGGCATCTTTTGGTCTCGACGTTTCTTCTCGCTTCGCAAACACTTCCCGAAACTGAGTGTACAAGTTCCGCGTGGTAGTACCTTTGTACTGGGTAGAAAAAAAGAAACGATTTAAAAGTATGTGTTTAAATAAAAAAACATTTTGAGTTTGAGTTCGAGTTTGAGTCGTTTAATCTTTAAGCCATCTTCTGTATCTTGTACCACACATTCGTCCATACATACGACAATCGGATCAAGTCTTAAATAAATAACGAGAGAACCTAACAACTGGCGGAAACAGAGTGTCACGACACTTTAACTTCTTTAATAAAAGTGCGACATTCCGCCTATTTGAATAACAAAACTAAAAGGTTGTGGGAAAAATTCAATTTTTAATTGTACATACGTAAATCAACGTACGTAAAGGAACACTTCAAATATTTCAGAAAATAAAAATACATAGACAAATATACATTAAAAAAATTTCAACATAAAAAGTGTAAATTTGCAAAGCCTTATAACAGTTTGACTTACTTTAGATAATAAGTGAGTTTCTTAAATAAATAAATAAAAAAATATTTGTAAATGAAATAAGTAAATGACAAAGAACTGTCACCTATCTGTGAAATTAAAGAGGTCTACGTCCTAAAATTAAACTCAGTTCTGAAATACATTCCTCATTATAAATTCCATAAGTCAGTTGGAATCCCCAAGTGTTACACTATAGAACACGCATCTTACTTATTCATTAGGGCAGTAAATTGCGGGTCGGAAATATTGTAAAATGACGTCCAATTCCTCAATCTATGTTTATAAATAACCGGTATGACACGGATGTATTCGAATACTGGCACATTATAAAAAGTCTAACTGGGTTACCTAATTTTATTAAAACCCTTATTACTTAGGAATAATTTCGTTTCATTTTCAAATTAGTCATTAAGTTTGAAATCCGATAAAATAATAACAAAATTTTTTGAACCAAATTGCCTGAAATATATCCTATGTATCTGGAGATTAACACGAATCCAATGAACCTCCTCGCTAATAAATCCATTCAAGTTTATTGGTTAAAACATGAAACGGAAATACATATCATAATTTTTTTATCTATATATTTGCACACATACTTACAAGCGGTACATATGTATGCCCCCGCATGTAAAAATCTATCGTTTAAGATGAGAGGGCAATTAGCAGAGCCTACACACCAAGAAGCAGTCGATTTATTCGATATCTGGAACCGGCTAAGAATAGATTATAATGATGAAATAGCGGTCATCCTTACTAAGTGTGGGCTAAGATCTGTACTTCCAAACTTAATCGGACACAAGTAGTGATTTGAGATCTGAGTTCTGATTATAAATACGCGAGTTCCTCAACTCAGTCGCGGATTTCAATCCGGCACATATATCTATATGTATCTATGTATTATAAATCAAAACTTATCTAGCCTATGATTAACTGAGTTTTATCTTTCTTTAATTGTTTTCTTAGCCTTATCGCTTTATTTATAAATCTGTGTCACACTTTTACAACAACATGACTCGTAGCAGCTTATTATTATTTGCCAGCTATTCTAACTCATAGTCCATCCTTTCTCATGTGCATATTAAAAAGTTCAGTATTCTGATTTAAGCGAATAATTTAAGTGAATCGATAAAGCATTTCTTTGTTGCATTTCAAATGGTGAAGTGGGAAATGACACAGGTGTCCAAGCAATTTATTTTTAATTGCATCACTTTGATGTAGCTCTCGTAATACAGTAATTAAAATGGCATGTCTCAATGAATAATTAGAACTTTTTTTTGTTATTTTTAAAACTGTTGGATAAACACTTTGTGAGAAGTTTCTTTCGGGGCCGACGCTTCTTTTCGCTTCGCTAACACTTCCCGAAACATTAAGTGTACAATTTTAGCGTGGCAAAGACTTTGTACTATTAAGTAAAAAAAAGACGATTTAAAAGAATGTGTTAAGCATCTACTTAAATAAATAAAAAAATAAATTTCAGAGTTGAAGAATTTATCTAGCTTTGTACCTTGATACATACTTACTGGTTTCTTAAATGGGTGCTACTAAGGTAATTGTTGAGGAACAAAACTACTATAAAAAACCCCTTTATACGGTAAATTAAAGATAGATAGACTCTTTTATTAAGAAAGGTTCAAGCTGACTAAGAAATGTTGCTCTAATTTTTATACAAATATTTTGTGCAAATTTCGAGTTAAGGTAACTATGTGACTTCGAAAAAGTAGGTAACAAACTTACACTTTTCAAAGATCATCGCACTGATATTGCTAAACTATGTACATATAGCTGATTGTAATTTATTTTATTTATTTATTTGCAAATAAAAACATATACAATTCTTAAATAATTTCTATGTAAAGCACTTTCGAATATACTTTAAGTTTTTGTTGGTTATGGTAACGCATAATCGGCTAACATTTTCTATACAATACTAAACAGTACATCCCTACGGAAATCCTTCTAAAACAGTCAGTTTCATCCATACTTGCAACTATAAAAGGCCGGCAACACACTTATGACTCCTCTGGTGTTGCGGGTGTCTATGGGCGGCGGTAATCGCTTACTATCAGGTGATCCGTCTGCTCGTTAGCCACCTCTGCCATAAAAAAAGGCCGCAAAGTATCTTAGATGGAGTTTCTGTATACTTTGGTATACGTATATTCCGTTGGTATACGTATTTGGTATACGTATTCCGTATAAGGGCGCAGATTAGTGAACTTTTGCAATAACGCACCACTAACCTAATTGGTGGGTTCACATAATATCCCGGTGCCCATGCCATGGCGTCACCTTTGTCCGCCTACTATAAATCAGTTAGCGCGCATTCAGCCGAGTGAGTTATAGGACATGAGAGACCCCTTCTAGGGCTGTGAGCTATGGAAATCACGTGGAATATTAGGACGGGTTACTAGTATAGTAAGTATACAGGGTCAAAGGAAATTAGTTAGGAGCCATAAACCGCAGCTTCTTCTCATCGTACTGAACAAAAAAAAATTGAACTCTTCATTGAAATTGGTAATCTATTTTATATGGACAATTCTGATTTTCACAAGCATTTCACCCATAGCGAATTTGCAAAAAAATATTTTTGAATTAGATGTAAATGAACTGAAAATCAACCGACTTCAATCATAATAAATACAATTATGTTTTTTTTTATATTTTTTACCCAAACAAATTGCAAAATGTCTGGCTGGTACCAGCTCGCAGTCATAAACTACTGAAAAAAACAGAATCATTATAACACCTGTGGCACCCTTGCCAACTTTTACAGTTTGCTTACCTTTTAAATATTTAATACAAACACTCCAAGATATCGAGTTATTATATTATATTATTTACAAAAGAAAACAGTCGAATTGATTGTTATGTAGGTAGATTTAGTTTAATAAAAATCAGTTGTCATTCACACATCAATGGTGTATCATTGAGCTCCCAATTCCAAATACTTTATGGTGTCAGGTGTGATTTAATTTCGTTGTAAATTGGATAAAAAGTGCATAGTGTGTGTCTAAATAATGGCTACTAAACCGGATTCAGAGAATAAACCCGTAATCTCGACTTATACTGCGATTCAACAGCCAGCCGCTTTGCAAGAACATGGCAATATGGCGGTGAATTGGCGTGAATGGATAAATTCATTTAAATATTATTTGATTGCATCAGGCAAAGATACGGCATCACCTAAGGAGAAATGTGGTTTATTCTTACACGTGATTGGAAGATATGGACGAGAAATATATCAAGAATTTGACATTGTCGATAACACCGATTATAAGGAATTGTTAAAAAAGTTTGGGGAAAGGTTTGATCCGAAAAAGAACGTCAATTTTGAGCGACACACGTTTTTTGAAACCTACCAGAAAGATAAAACATTCGACGAATTTCTGAGCGACTTGAAAATTAAAAGTAAGAGTTGTGAGTTTGGTGGGTTACGTAATAGTTTGATACTAAGTCAACTCATACGCGGTCACAGAGATCCTCATATGCGTGAAAGGTTATTGGCAAAATCTGGCTTGGAGTTGGGAGAAGCGGAGACGTGCTGCCGAGCAGCGGAGCGCGCGAGTGCGCAGGCGGCGGCGTGCGGCGGGGCCGACGCGGCCGGCGCGGCGAGCGGCCCGCGCGGGCCCGGCGGCGGCGAGCTGGCCTACGTGAGCGGCGGGCGCGGGAGCCGGCGAGCGCGGGGACGTCGCACGGCACCACCCGCGCGCCGCGGCGGCAGCGCCGGCGCCGGTGTCGCGAGCCGGTCGGGGACCGGCACCGGCAGCGGCTATGTAGTGCGACCTACCAACAGTGCGTGTGACAAGTGCGGTGGCTGGCATGCGCGCGATGGCGTGTGCCCAGCGAGAAGTGTTGTGTGTTATAGGTGCGAACGTATTGGGCATTTTGCCCGTTGTTGTAAAGCAAAGTTTATTCGGGAAATAAAGGATTGCGGTGAGGATTACGAGGAGCCCGGTAATGGTGAGGACAGTATGGACGGTGAGTTCTTTATTTACAATATCTCGTTGGATTCTACGGACGGTACAAAAAATTCGTGGTGTGAATCGGTTTATGTTAATGGTGTAAAAATTATTTTCAAATTAGACAGTGGTGCGGATACATCTGTAATGTCACTTAAAAATTACCTACAAGCGGGTTTTAATACTAATGATCTTCAAAAAACTAACATTGTTTTAAAAGAAATAAGCAAAAGTAAATTACCGGTTGTAGGTTATTTTGAAGCAACTTTGAAATATAATTATTTATGTACAAAACAAAAAATTTACGTGTTAAATGTCGAATGTAATAATTTATTAGGTCTTAATGCGTGCACCGAATTGCAATTAATAGCTAGAATAAATTCGCTTGAATCACAATATGAATTGAATAAATCAATCTTTGAGGGCATCGGGTGTTTACCAACAACAATTAAAATTACAATTGATAAAACCGTACCGCCAGTAGTAAATGCGTCAAGAAAAATACCTATGAAGCTTCGCCCGCGCTTGAAGGAGGAGTTAGATAGTATGGAGAAGTTAAGTATTATTGGGAAGGAGGAAGGTCCGACAGATTGGGTGTCTAACATAGTGGTTATCGAAAAGCCGAATAAACAGCTGCGTGTCTGTTTAGATCCTTTACACCTGAATAAAGCAGTCAAGCGTTGTCATTTTCAATTACCCTCTCTGGAGGAAATCGCAAGTGAATTGAATGGGGCAAAATACTTCTCAAAAATTGATGCAAGTAAAGGGTTTTGGATGCTTAAACTTGACTCTGAAAGCTCTAAACTGTGTACTTTCGCTACTCCGTTTGGGAGGTATCGTTTTTTAAGAATGCCTTTTGGCATTAACTGTGCGCCAGAAATGTTTCACTGTGAAATGTATAAGCTGTTTAAGAGAGATGGGGTTGCGGTTTTTATAGATGATTTGCTTGTGACAGGACGCACAAAAGAAGAACACGACGAAAGATTAAGAGAAGTTATGAGAATCGCAGAACAAAATGGAGTGAAGTTTAATAGAGAAAAATGTGTGTTTGGTGTGAGAGAAGTGAACTATTTGGGGCATATACTAAATGAAGAAGGGATGAGGCCAGACAAAAATCGCATCGATGCGATTATGAAAATGCCAGTTCCATCAGACAAAAAAGAACTAGAGAGATTTCTAGGAGTAACAAATTATTTGTCACGATTTATTGAAAAGTATTCGGACACAGCGGCACCACTTAGAGATTTATTGAAACAACATAACGAGTTCTTATGGCAACCGCAGCATGATAAATGTTTTAATGAGTTAAAAAACAAAATTAGCTCAGCTCCGGTGTTACGATACTATTCAACAAGTGACGAGGTAACGCTCTCTGTAGACGCGAGCTCGCGAGGATTGGGCGCTTGCTTGCTACAGAATGGACAGCCGGTCGCCTACGCCTCGCGCACCCTCACGCCTGCAGAGAGTAGGTGGGCGCAGATCGAGAAGGAGCTCCTTGCGATTGTCTTTGGTTGCACGCGGTTCCACCAATATATTTATGGCCATAACCCGGTGACAGTAGAAACAGACCACAAGCCTTTGGAGTCGATATTTAAAAAACCTTTAAATGCCACTCCTACGAGGTTACAAAGAATGTTAATGAGGCTACAGACTTATGCGCTTAATATTCAATATAAACCCGGTAAACATATGTACATAGCCGATACCCTGTCAAGAGCACCATTAGAGAAGGGAAAAAATGAAGATATTTACAACGATGTCGCAATACATGTAAATTTACTGCTAAAAAATCTCAGTGTTTCAGAACAGAAAATAGAACAAATAAAGGAAGAAACAAGGAAAGATGAGACACTCATGAAAGTAAAAAAATATTATTTCTCTGGTTGGCCTACAGATAAAAGAAAAATAGATGATAACCTTACTACTCAGTACTGGACGTTTAAAGAGGAGTTACAAGTGGTTGAGGATATTTTATTTCGTAATCATCAAATAATTATTCCTAGAACGCTGCGAAAAGAAATGTTAGAAAGGATACACGAAGGGCACTTAGGGATAGAAAAATGCAAAAGAAGAGCGAAAGAAGTTATGTGGTGGCCAGGAATGGGAGCAGAGATCGAAGAGCGCGTAACGCGCTGCGACACGTGCCAGCGCCACCGCGCCGCGCAGCGCCGCGAGCCCCTGCGGCCGCACTCCCTGCCGGACCTGCCGTGGCAAGTGCTCGCCACTGATATTTTTGACATCGATCGAGAACACTACTTGCTGGTGGTCGATTATTATTCCAAGTTCGTGGAAGTAGCTCCGCTGGGCACTAAAATGACTACTGCAGCAGTCATTAAAAAATTAAAGAACATTTTTGCAAGATTTGGAATTCCCAAAAAGTTAGTTTCGGATAACGGGACTCAATTTTCATCCTCAGAGTTCAAAAAGTTCGCACAGGAATGGGAATTCGACCATATTACGAGTTCACCTTTGTATCCGAAATCTAATGGGCTTGCAGAAAGGAACGTCCAGTCTGCAAAAAAGTTAATAATAAAAGCTCGTGAAGAAGGAAGTGATTGGCAATTAGCATTGTTAAATTTTAGAAATACCCCGATTACAGGAGAAACCTTCTCTCCGGCACAGTTGCTGATGGGAAGGTCACTTAAAACTCGCCTCCCTGCTACCACAGCTATATTAAAGCCGAGAACTATAGATTATAAGCGAGTAAAAGAAGAACGCATCCAAAATCAAAATAAAATGAAGGCATATTATGATAGCAAAGGAGCGAGAGCCCTACCTCCATTACAAGTTGGAGATAATGTCCATTTACGGGACAAGAATCAATGGATAAAGGCAAAAGTTTACAAGAAGACAGCAAATGACCGTTCATATTGGGTGAAAACTCAAAATGGCGGCACATATCGACGTAACAGAGTAGATATCTTAAAACCGAAAATTAGTACTCAATACTGTCGACCATCCTATAATAAAGTAACGGTAGGCTCCAGTTACGGTTGTGATGACATCATAATCACTCCTTCAAGCGCTGGCAGCAGGAGATCCAGTGCAAACGCACCAGGGAGTCCAGCACAGCGATCTGTAAACGCAGCTAGTCCACGCCAGCAAACTGGTGCGAGCGCGCAGATTAACCGATCCCCATCTCCCTGCGGCTATTATGTTACAAGAAGTGGTAGACACGTGATTCCCCCAACAAGATTTACTTGTGAATTCGATTAATTTTTTTTTCTTTCAATGTTTTTAAACAATATTGTTACTCTCAGATTTATGTGCTTAGTAGTTGTAATTATATATGTACATATATAATATATTATATAATATAGTTACAACTGATCCCAAGAAGAAATAACTTTCGTAGGGCTAAGAACATGAACCTTTAACTAACCGCTTAATGTTTAAAGTAAAATAAATTTATGCACATAGATAACTAGTAAGGTATTTCGATACCTACCTAAAAATAGCTTTTTGATTTTTTATTTATATAACTACACTGTAAGTTTTTATTTTTCCTCCCTGTTAAACTGTACAAACTTAAACTTTGTTTTCATGCAAAAAATATATAAAAAATAGGCGTAGAGAAGATGTATTATATAATAAAAAAAATAAACATATTTAATACGTGTTAACTTTAAAATTACTTTAGACTTCTAAGTACTATATTTGTTTCAGCTTGTTTATATAAAAGGGTGATGATGTTATGTAGGTAGATTTAGTTTAATAAAAATCAGTTGTCATTCACACATCAATGGTGTATCATTGAGCTCCCAATTCCAAATACTTTAACTAAACTAAACTTCTCCTTTTATGAAATCGGTTAATAAAAAGGTTTTTCTTGAATCAGAATACTTTTTTGGAAGTTTGGAATGAAAAGTTTCCTCCTCAAACACTTCCTGAAACGGTGGGCATACGATTTACGTATTAGGTAGACTAAAAAATATAACTTCAAAAAGTAAACAATGCTATCAACTCGAATAAATATTTTTGATTTGGTTTTGTCTCCCGAAGCAGCCCTCAGTGCTAGCCATGAGTGATGCGGGCGGGGAGCACCGAAATTGATAGCTGTCCACGGGGCTTTGCATTTCTGTTTACAAGTATTCCTTTGTCGCAAAATATGATTCTCGTTTTTCCATCCACGTGCCATTTCTAGCGGAAAATTCAATTTTTCTTTGCTATTTGTTTCGGAGTGGCGATTAATGCAAACGATGGTAGTTTGTAGAGGAAACCGTTGGTAAAATAACGTAACTAGTACCCCAATTTTTAACTCACAGTTGAAAGGGTTGGTTGCAAGCGTATAGTACTTCGTATCGTGTTATTTAAGGCGCTATTTAAAAAGCCTTTAAGAGATTATTTTTTTCGATTAATACGATAACAATAGCTGATTCTTAAATTTTAATCCTAGTTTGGGGCCAGATGACCGTGTGTGATTTGTTCCAGATATTATTATTATTATTCTTAAATTTTAATAATGCCAATCCAATAAATGTTGATATGGCTACAGAAACATGATTGAAAAAACATTGCTCGATACTTTTTTTACTCCATGGTCTGGCAGTTCAAAACATGGTTTAATTTGAACACTCTTAATATTACGTTTTTTACATTTTTGGTTAGTGACATTTTACTTTTGGATTTGGATTTTTCTGTTTTAGTTAAGGATATTGTTTCACCCACCTTATTTTTGAAAACATTTTTTAAACTACAATAGTTTATGATTTTACGGTGAAAACAAAAAATTGTTTTATGTATTGTAGAAGACACTTTTGAACTATATTTTGCTATGCTTTGTGTAATACGATTTCTGTTTCAATAACAAAAATGATGATTATACCATTGAAAACTTATACAAAGTTAACGAGATGTATTCCTTTCAAACTCACTTAACAGTCTTATTTGAAAAGGTACCTTTGAATCGGTTCTTTCGTCATTCAGTGAAATTCAATTTCCAAAATAAGCAAACGTGCTTAGGCTCTCTTAATTGCATAACAAACAAATTATCTCAAGTCATTGTGCATTCCCTTCTCACGAGGGTGCCAATCTTCGCTTTTGTTTGCGAGTGAAGACTTTACCGAATACAGAATGTTTTTGTCAGGATTCTCAAACGATAAATGTTTTTAATTTACAATAAGTACCTACCTAAGATGTTTACACGTGCTTTACACATAAAAAAAAAAATTAAATGAAAAATCGGAGACTTCATATTATGTATTAATGAATTAATTGTTTTTGTATTTGTATGGACAGTCCTAAACTTTTTCTTGTGTATTGATTAATTTACCCTTTTTAGGGTTCCGTAGCCAAATGGCAAAAAACGGAACCCTTATGGATTCGTCATGTCTGTCTGTCTGTCTGTCTGTCTGTCTGTCTGTCTGTCCGTATGTCACAGCCACCTTTTTTCCGAAACTATAAGAACTATACTGTTGAAACTTGGTAAGTAGATGTATTTTGTGAACCGCATTTAGATTTTCACATAAAAATATAAAAAAAACAATAAATTTTGGGGGCTCCCCATACTTAGAACTGAAACTCAAAAATTTTTTTTTCATCAAACCCATACGTGTGTGGTATCTATGGATAGGTCTTCAAAAATGATATTGTGTTTTCTAATATCATTTTCTTCTAAACTGAATAGTTTGCGCGAGAGACACTTCCAAAGTTGTAAAATGTGTGTCCCCCCCCCCCGTAACTTCTAAAATAAGAGAATGATAAAACTAAAAAAAATATATGATGTACATTACCATGCAAACTTCCACCGAAAATTGGTTTGAACGATATCTAGTAAGTAGTTTTTTTTTAATTCGTCATAAATCGTAAACCGCAATTTACCTTTCATTCAAGTTACAATGAACTACAAAAACTTTTATATTATGTTACTTGCTGCTACGGAACCCTTCTTGGGCGAGTCCGACTCGCACTTGGCCGCTTTTTAATAGTTATTTTGTCTTCACGGTCAGGTATTAAGTTCTTGGTACAAGTTTAATCTACCATTGTATCGTATAGTTGTGTTACAAATTTATGATAAGGCAGCACAGAATTCGTGTATCCCTTTGGTACACAAAATAATTTGTAAAACAAAACCAACATTTAATATGTATTTTTGACATACCTTCCAGCAATTTTCCTTGGCTTCCTGCAAAATCGTCACACTCATACAACAGCCATTCTTCCAGCCCTCAGGCGTCATCTCTTCGAGTTGTGCGCAAACAGCAAGGTATTAACGCCTATTGTAGAGAATTAGACGCGCAAAAGTGCAAAAAGGCTGAACTGGGGTTCGTTGAGAGCCTAAGTACAGTTAGCATGAACATTTTATGACCATCGTTAAAATAAAATACGCGTTAAAATAAAAATTAAGTTCCATCCTTCGGCGTCATCATCACTTACCATCTCGTGAGATAATGCCAAGAGCTTACTAATTGAAGGCGCGGATCCAGGGGGCAACGGGTGCAATTGCCCCCCCCCCCCCCCTGAAGCCTGACCAAAGTACTAAAACTTGTATAAAATGCAAATAAATAGAGGTATTTATTTCTTAACTATTCCAAAAATAATACTCGTAGATCGTCAGTCTAGGTTGAAAGACCATTCAACACTACGTAAAGCCTAATGCTGTACCTATCTACTTGTATTTTGTCTCGACTGTACACGGGACTTATACGGGAGCTCTTGTGTTTGCGGTATGCGCTATATCGCCCCGCCTATTGTCTACGAGTTACTTGTAGGAATGATGATGGATTCGATACCAATAGTATGACTATAGAAGAAAAGTTATCAAATAAAAACGTTAGAGCCGTATATGAGCAAACTTTTCCTCGGTTTCTAGCGAAAAACAAATAGCATAGTTTATATAAATTAAGTAGTTGTCATTCAAAATTGTGAGCTAAACTTCATAAGCGCCTATGGCGTACGCTTGATAACATTGATGTCTTCTTATCAGTAATACAACTTAAAATCTTTTTCTTTTTAATGTTTCTGCAATTACCTCATATAACTTTTACTTTCTATTTTTTGTTATTATTTGACTCTGATTTTCTTTTTCCTGTGCCAAAAATAAATAGCTACATACATACATCTATGTCTTGTCTTAACAGACACTTTAAACATAGCATCGAAAATACCAACCTAGACGCGAATGCGACCAAATCGGTCGATTGTTTGACGTCGGCATTAAAACAACGGTGTGTCAATATTTGCGGACGGGGGCGCAGTAATCCTCCGCAGCAAACACGACGGAGAAGGGAAGAGTTCTGATGTCTGACTGTACATTGTGCAACTACGTATCATCGTAACTAGGTAGGGTCAGAATGAGGTCCTAGGTGATTTCTGAATATTTGTAAGTAGGCATATGTTGATAAATTTTATGTACCTCTATG
Organism: Coleophora deauratella; assembly: GCA_958295455.1. Lineage (NCBI taxonomy): Eukaryota > Metazoa > Arthropoda > Insecta > Lepidoptera > Coleophoridae > Coleophora > Coleophora deauratella. Next base: position 15,064,377 of record OY282395.1, read on the forward strand.
GTGTAATGGCTAGGCCACTCGCTTCACATCAGGAAATCCACCTTTTTAGGACTCGTTTTGGTAAGTCTTACAGCATTGATGCATTCCGGTATGAAGAATAGATTGTTAATTTCCCATTGGAGTTCAGAATCTTGGTAATCCTACTTTCATCTTCGGCACGACCTTCACTTACAGGAAGCTGTGAGATGATGTCAAAGGCTAACAATTGTTTTAAAAAAATATGATATCATCTTATCTCAGAATGATAGATGATTGCTCTAAGATATCCCAACACATTGCACAATTATCTCACGTTTCTGACTATACTCGTACTATAAAATATTACGATAATCGCTGAAATTCAAGTAGTACGAGAATATTGTATATTCTTCACAGAGTAGCCATAAAAATTGTACTGTAGTTATTTTCAAACGATTGTGAACCTCGCTGTCAACTTTTTAGCTGCTTTTCAGAACTTTCTAATCTGTTTTACAATTCAAAAGTAAAACTTTAAATCACCCATACATACAAACCACGTCAACGTGATTATAGAATAGTTGTTAACTTCACAAAATCCACCGCGAAATTTCCTTACACTCGACTTTGGAACCCACACGTTGATTCACAACCAAAAGGCGCCTCGATTCAACCAAAATTTACATTTATGTATGCAAACTACGTAAACTGCTTCCCGGGGTTACAACGCTCAAAAATTATGCAAATATGGCCCTTAGGCTCTGTACAATTAGAAGCGATTATTGTTCGAAATTGAGTTGGCAAGTTGTTGACTCAATTTTGGGCACCCTTCAGCAGCTGACGATGTATTCAGTATTTTGAGGGAAACTTGTGCATTCATGAACGAGCGAAATAGAGCGAAAGAATTTTTATTTATTTCTATACATATTGCTAAATACTTATAATAAAAACGCCAGCGTCGTCGTTGATCTTTGAAACTTGATTAATATTTCAGTTAGAGCTAACAATAAGAAACGAGAAACTGTTTCCTTTTCCTATATGAGTATTTTAATTTATTTTGTATTAATGTAAAGTTGCAATGAAGTTTTAAAAAGTTTAAATTTTTTTGCTTCCATAACCAGCCAACCTTAAACTTGTAAACAGTCGAAGTCGTCACGTCAGGAGCAAGTATCAGGATAATTATTATTATGTGATCTGTATACAAGGGGGTAAGAAAAATGTTTAGCAATTCTAAAAAAGGGTTTCTGCTCTTCAAACTTAGAAAAAATTTACGTAGAAAAATTAATATTTGCAATAAAATATGTTGTGCAATAAAGTGTTTTCATTCATTCATTCAATATATTTTTTTTTTTTGTGAGAAATAAATTCAATACCTTTTTCATACAATCTGTATAAGTTTAAGAGCTTTGTCCCTAACACATGAATGCATTTGATTTCGTTACTTGCTGTAAAAAACTTCCTCAAACAATAATGTCACCATCTGTCACATTACCGTCTCATTTTTCCCAAACCACCAATGAAGATAGCGTGAAATTACTTGTAGGCTTATGACGTCATGTCCCTCCCAGCAGGGTTGTAATAATTATATCCTTTGATAGCTCCCCTCATCACAAACCCATAAAATTTGCGTACCTACCTACCCACAGAGAGAGAGAAAGAAACTCATTTGATGGGACGAGTCACATCTGGGACTTAACAGTCTTTTTTTCAATTGAAAAACATAGCGGTGGAATATTTTATTTGGCCTTAATGTTTATTGTTGAGTATGAGTGCTTGCTGAGGCTTTGTTTTATTGAAGACTCTAGTTTTAGACATACCTTAATTGAGGTCCTTTAAAACGTGAGTAGGTATAGTTACTGAAAACCTATTCATCAAGCTTTTATTAAGGGCTAAGATTAGGACGATGGTAAAACACAATAATAACAACGAATAAATCTTCATAACTCTTTATTATGTACATAATTGTAAGTAAATCGACTTATTACAATAATTCAGGGCATAATATACAATAAACAAGCACTATGTACATAATTGTAAGCAAATCGACTCATTACAATAATTTGGCAACAATGAAGCACTATGTAATTATAATTACTTTACTGGACACTTGGGCAGAGAGGTTAATTAGCAAATTAACGAAATTAAGCGACAACGACCACCGAGAATATTACACAGCGATAATTTACGCAGCACAACGTAATAGCACTTGTACTTAACTTATTTCAGGTACGCGCACAATAACACCACTTATATGATATGTGAACTCGAACCAAAAAAGGACCCGAAAAGGCAGTTACGGCTCTTTATAACATGACTCGTTTACATCGTCAAAAGTGGAAATTTGCGGGAACGACGCTGATTGGTGGAGGTTTAGTTTTGCGGTGTTGCCAGCTGCAGCACAGGTGGCTCTGCCGTCGCCATCAGGTCGGACTGTCGTCCTCTGGCTCTGCTATCTATCGTGGCGGACAGTTTAGTCGGCGGCGCGGGTCAGCGATGTAACAGCTCGGCCATCCTGCAAAGAAGTGTCCACACGTGAATAAATGCTAATCATCACACTAGGTTAACTTTCTAACAAATCAATTAGATCTTCAGTATCCAGCTCACTATCGTTATCAGCCTCAGTTTCAGAACCAGCAGCTCCTAGGTAAGGCCTCAAAGCATCTACAGCAACTACAGTGGTAAAGTGCTTATACCCTCGGAAACCCTTAACACTCTGAATTACGTAACGGTCATGTTCCAACACTTTAGCTATTTTATAAGGCCCTGCAAATGACGGGTCCAGCTTCTTGTTAACACCAGGCTGACTACAGGCCTTAGGGCTCCGCCACAACACTAGATCTCCTCTTTTATAGACATGACTGGACTTCCTCCTTTTATCGAAATGTTCTTTCATTTTAGATTGTTTACTTTCGATATTACGAGATGCTTGCGCTCTGTTTGTGTCAAGATCAGTGTTATGCTCACTACTTTCCAAATCAGCTAGAACACGGCTTTTGTGTTTAAACATAAGATTAAAAGGAGCATGTCCAGTTGTTTCATGTCTCGCATTATTGATGCCAAACACAACATCAGGCAACTTCATATCCCATGTGCCATCATCACTGCATGTCCTCAGTCCGTCTAATATTGTCCTATTAAACCTTTCTACTTGACCATTCGCCCTTGGAGTACTAACCGAGTTAAAAATTTGCTTAATTTGTTTTTCTGCTGCAAAATCTTTAAAGTAGCGGCTACAAAAAGCAAGTCCACGGTCTGAAATAATAATGGATGGGTAGCCAAACATACTAAAGATGTCTTTTAATATCCTAATCGTTTCGGCTGAACTTAAGCTACGTGTAGGCCTGGCCAGCAGGAATTTTGAAAAGGCATCAGTCATAACCAGGATGTATTGATTATTTCTTGTAGTCTTTGGGAATGGACCTAGGTGGTCAATATGAACAGTATTCATGGGTATATCTGGTTTTGGGATAGGATGTAGTTTTCCTTCAAATTTGCCATAGTGTCCCTTTTTGAATGCACAATCTAAGCATGCAGTGACATATTTTCGTATAAATTTAGTCATCTTAGAGAACCAGTACTTTCTTTTAATAAGTTCATCGCAACGTTTAAGACCTACGTGACCCATTTCGTCGTGATATTTCTGCAATAACTTCCATCGCGCACAATCAGGTACTACTAACCGATCCCCAGTCAGAGCTTTCCGATACAATCTACCATTAAACAATTTATAATTATTTACAATATCGGGATTTGGATCATTACCCTGTAGTTGAGAGATTATATTTTTCAACCTTTCATCCTGCATCTGTACGGTTAAAAACCAGTCTTCAGTGGACAAAACATTTATAGTAACAGCCGGCTCTAATGGATTGCGACTCAAAGCATCAACATGCCTCATCTTATCTCCAGGCCTATGCACTATCTCAATATCGAAGTCCTGAATTTGCAACCACCACCTAGCTATTCGAGAGATCAAGTCTTTTTTAACAAAAGTGTATCTCACTGCTATACAGTCCGTTACTACCTTCAACTTTAGTCCCAACACATAAATCCGAAATCTCAAAAGGGACTCAACTAATGCCATGGTCTCTAACTCATAACTATGATAGTTTTGTTCTTCACGGCTAGTAACTCGACTAAAATACATCACGGGCTTAAGTGTAGTATCTTTTTGCTGCTGCAGCAATATACCTGCGATCCCCATCTTACTGGCATCGGTATGAAGCTCAGTAGGTAAATTCCTATCGTATATCGCTAACACGGGTTTAGATGTTAATTTTGTTTTCAGAAGTTCAAAAGCTTCTACCTGTTTCTCTTGCCATATAAAATTTGACAGCTTTTTCGTCAGATCCGTAAGAGGTTTAGCAATGAGAGCAAAGTTCTGAATAAATTTTCGGAAAAATGAGCATAATCCAATGAATTGTCTAACTTGGTGTACATTTTTAGGGGTTGGAAAATTGCGAACTGCTTCAATTTTAGTGTTCCCTGGTCTTATTCCCTGACTCGATACACTGTGTCCTAGGTAGTTTAACTCTGTTTTCAAGAAGGAGCATTTTTCCAAATTAAGTTTTAGGTTTGCGTTATTCAAAGCTTCTAATACTAATTTTAATAAATCTAAACCCCATTCTACATTCTCAGAGGGTATCAGAATATCGTCCATAAAAGCCAATATTTCTCCTTGATCTTTTTCCCTTAGGGTAGAATTTACTTTTCCTACTACTTTGTCCATAATTCTTTGGAATACAGCTGGAGAATTGGCCAAGCCAAAAGGGACTCTCAAATATTCATAGTGTCCTACTGGGGATATGAATGCAGTTTTGGGTATCGACTCTTTAGAGAGGGCCACTTGATGATAGGATTGGGATAAATCGAGACTTGTGAAGAACTTTTTATTCGCTAGCTTTGAAAGCTCATCATCAATGATTGGAAGAGGGTATCTATCTTTAATAGTTACCGCGTTTAACGCCCTATAATCTACACATAGGCGCATATCGCCGTTCTTTTTCTTGACCAGGACTATTGGGGAAGCAAAATCTGAATTTGATTCCCTAATAATACCTGCCTCTAGAAGATCTCTGATTTTAGATCGAACAACATCAAGTTCTGGCAAAGATAACCTATAAGGTCTATGATAAACCGGTTTATCTGTATTTAATTTTATCTCCATTTCAGCTAAATTCGTAAGCCCTAACTCATTTGACGTGGATGCGAATGACCTCCGATATTGCAACAATATATTATATAACTTATATAAATCAGACGGATTAATATCACCTACATCAATATCTTTGAGTCTCAATCCACCAATCTGTTCGTCAATAATTGTAGCTAAATCGTCATCACTAACAGCTAAACATGTCTGTACAGAGCCATGATCCAATTTCAACGCATCAACAGTATTCGGTACGGAACCACAGCAATTACTCTCATTACACGGTGCGAAACCAGCTTTATTTTCAGCATCGAAATTGGACCACAGACAAAGGAAAACTTGACTCACCAGATGATTCTCCTTTTTACCAAACACTTCGTCACAGCTCTGCCCTCTAACTAGGACTTGCCCAGCAGCGAAGTCCACAGCATTGGTGCCCAGGTTGTATACTTTCAGCACACCACCACAGCCTTGGAGCACGGTGGCTGGGATGATATACTCTTGCCCTGAGAGGTTGAAATATCTAGGCTGAGTACAAATAGTTGCATTATCAGAGCCTCTGACGGATACTTCTATCATGGCTGCTTCGTTAGCGCCTATTTTAATATCAGACTTGCATAAAATATCTATTCGTCCTTGACTGATTTCAACATCGATTTTATCCATAGATGGTTCAATTACTTGCTTAATATGTACATCATTGCCCTTTACTACTAGAGAGACATCATCTCTGTTTATGATAGGCTGTCCAATTAATAAACCCATACGTCCCATATCTACATGAGTTATCAATGCATTAGTATCAAATGAGAGACCATCCACAGTAAGGCAAATTTTTACCTCCCCAAGTGCCGGCATTTGTACCCCCGTAAAACCTTTAAGTAATTTATTTGAAGGTTGTATCTCGCACCCTAAAATCTTGACAGTGCTCAAAGGAATAATGTTACTTTGTGCCCCTGTATCGATATATGCAGTTACTGGTGTACCATTTAGTAGGACATTCTTATAGTATGCGTCGTTAAGATTTTGCACAATTCTGATATCTTTTACCTGATTGTTCTGATTTGTATTTCTACAAAACTTTGCTATATGCCCGTTTTTTCCACAGATATTACACACACGCGTATCAGGATTTGTACAGTTCCTAACCGTATGACCCTCGTTATTACAGCGATAACATTTGATATGCCCAGACGTCGAGGGTATAGGAAGTCTTTCAGAATTCTTTGGGTGGGTAGATGTACTAGTGTTTGGTTTGATTTTGGAGTCTTCATATTCACGCCGCGGACCCCTATGACTTTGATAATTTTCTAGTGATGCTAGAAGTTCACAATAAAGATTTTCGGGACATTTACTCTTCAAAGCCTTGGCACTAGCTTGAAGCTCAGAGGGTAGACCTCGAATAATGCAAGATACCGCACAGTCATCATCTAATTTACACCTACGACACAACGCTAACTTATCATAGAAGTATTTACTCATGGGTTCATTTACTTCCTTTCTTCTACGAACTAATTCTTCCAAAATTTCTGAATACTCGAACATTCTAGGAAATGTTCGCTTCAAAAGATCCTGCCACTGTACCCACGTAAAATCATAGTTATCTAATCTATTGTACCATCTGCGAGCCGAGCCATCTAATCTGGCTTGCATGTAGTAGGCACGTTTTGAATCATCCCATCCGTAAATATCACCCAACTGATTGATTTTCTTTAACCACACATAAACATTATTCTCTTTATCATCAGGATCAAAAAGTGGAATGATTACATCACCTTTAATATTTTCCGATTTAGTCCCTTTTCTCACTTCAAAGTATTTGTGCATCATACCTTCAATCTTCTCGTTTACCAATCTCTCCAATTTGTCATTAACCGGGACAGCTTCAGCGCCTCCACACGTGGGCGACACCGAACCCTTGCCAGCAGGGATGCGTCCTCGCTTTGACGCGCGGCGGTAATCGGAGTCATCGTCATCACTCGTGTCAGGTTCTGCGTGTCTCTTCATCTCGATCCCACTTCTGAAACTATTAAGGGCTAAGATTAGGACGATGGTAAAACACAATAATAACAACGAATAAATCTTCATAACTCTTTATTATGTACATAATTGTAAGTAAATCGACTTATTACAATAATTCAGGGCATAATATACAATAAACAAGCACTATGTACATAATTGTAAGCAAATCGACTCATTACAATAATTTGGCAACAATGAAGCACTATGTAATTATAATTACTTTACTGGACACTTGGGCAGAGAGGTTAATTAGCAAATTAACGAAATTAAGCGACAACGACCACCGAGAATATTACACAGCGATAATTTACGCAGCACAACGTAATAGCACTTGTACTTAACTTATTTCAGGTACGCGCACAATAACACCACTTATATGATATGTGAACTCGAACCAAAAAAGGACCCGAAAAGGCAGTTACGGCTCTTTATAACATGACTCGTTTACATCGTCAAAAGTGGAAATTTGCGGGAACGACGCTGATTGGTGGAGGTTTAGTTTTGCGGTGTTGCCAGCTGCAGCACAGGTGGCTCTGCCGTCGCCATCAGGTCGGACTGTCGTCCTCTGGCTCTGCTATCTATCGTGGCGGACAGTTTAGTCGGCGGCGCGGGTCAGCGATGTAACACTTTATTTAAAAGGGTTTTCAGGTCCTCTTTCAAAACAACCAAGCTTTTAATTTTTTAATTTAGACAATCTCTAGGAGTTATATTTTCATCCTATTATAATATATAGACTATAGTGTAACTCAGGCTAAAATATAATAACTTTTCATTAAAAGATTACGGGCCATTACGATTTCAGAACTCAATATCAAAAACCTTTTAGATGAAGCTATTCAATTATGCAAGCCTAATGTTATGCTAATAACTTAAACGTCTCCGTAGCTGGTTAAGGTTTCAATTAAGTGAGTTTACAATCGTAAACAAACTCTACATAAAGTTACAAACTGACTACATAACCTGTTATAAGTTGCGTGATATACGTAAAAGTTTGTTCTAATTGTTACTAATATATTTCTTCCTAGCATTCCATAATTTCAGGGTATTAATTAATATTTATCTTTTGCTTTGTCCACATAGAATCCGTAACTCGACATTGCGCTCCAGGACGCCGGAGATGAAGCTGCCTAACTCAAGTGGGACTGGCCAGGACATATCTGCCACAAGTGGCCACAGATTGCCACAGGCTAGGTGCCAGAATGAGGGGACGTAGAGGTCGCGGCAGACCAAAGGACCGGCTGGCATGCGTTGGACAGTTTAAAAGATCGATGAAAGAAAGAGAATTGAAAGAGTTGACTCGAAACAGAGATATGCGGCGCAATCGAAGAACGGCCTTTAATCAGCAGTGCGAAAGTGTAGGCTAGTTATATTCTAATAATGATTAGTGGATACAAGAATAATCACTCGTTGGAGTCACATCATGATGGGGCTGCCAAAAGTCCGGTCTGAATTCCCAGAAATTCGGAAATTACAGACAACACAATAAAATAATAATGTGCAGAGGCTCAGAGAAGTACAAAGATACAAATATGACGAATACATGTAGTTTTTTCTCGACATCTCAATCGTTTTCTGGCCCTAAAAAGAGCAAACCTAAACCTTACGCTACGTTGTTACTTTTGCGATTTATGGTTTAATTGCTTTATTGGGTTATTCGGTGACCGGAGCGTGGCTACCATTGCATTTTTATGAAACACGCTTTTCATATTTCTGTAACTCAAAGGTATACACTGCTATATCTACGTTTATAGGTTTTTGACGGACCGCCAAATAATGAACGCTCCTAGTGCAAGTGCCTTATAGGCGACGGGGGTAGAAACTTTCCAGTTTCTATCAGGAGGACCATCAGCCTCGATAAAAAAAGTTAAGTTCAAATACAAAAAACATTTTAAAATTTTGGGATTTGAATTAGATGGTTGCAGTAACTGCTAGCGTTTTGTATCAAGTAAAACCAAATGTAACCAACTCATTTAGGTAGTATATTATCTGTTCATAGGGAAATACACTATAAACTTCAATGGTAGGTCACGAAGGGTAACTATTATATGTATTTTTTTAACCGACTTCAAAAAAAGGAATTCAATTCAATTCGTCGGAATCTTTTTTTTTATGTATGTTCACCGATTACTCGAAGACGCCTGAACCGATTTGGAAAATTCTTTTTTGTTTAAAAGGGTATACTTCACAGGTGGTCCCATGTAAATTTTATCGAAATCGATTCAGCGGTTTTTGAGAAAATCAACAAAAACATAGCAAAATTGGAGTTGTTGCGATTGAAGTCGGTTGTTTTTGACGTATTCAGCATGGTCAATTATTCTCATTTACTGAAATCGATTCTTTAATCGTTTCTTTTTTACAAAAAAATTATCCAAGTTCTTCAAATAAGCAAGATCAAAAGAAAACAAGATGCATTTTCCTAAAAATCAGGGATTGAAAATCCAATCTTTTAAAGGTAAAAGCGTGAAGCCTTCTGAAGACGTTACCTTTGAATTGTACACACACGAGTATGTGTAAGTGTATATGAACGAAGCCTTTCACAGACTTTCGACCGTTATTAAAAAGAGGAAGAAGGAACTGTAATTCAAATATGAGTTTTTTTTTTTAAAGAATGCCATTGCAATAAGCCCCTAGTCGCAAAACCTACCATTAGGGCTTATAAAGTGTCGGGGTTGTAAGTTCGGAGAAAAAAAGGTTTATTTAGATAGATAGATAGATAGATAGATAGATAAGTCGTTTATTTGTTACTACAAACACACATATCAAGTATTACATCAGTACACACAATAAAATAAAAATAAATATAAACAATAATTAAAAATATTAATATTAATAATATTTATTGTATTTTTATTCAATAAATAGTTACTATCGTCTCGATAAGAAGAAAAATAGGTATAACAAAAAATTTACTGGATTGACGCTGAAACTACTGAAAATACTTAAATCATTAAGATGGTTGTCGTGGAAAAAAAACATTTAATTATTTAGAAACTTTGTAGTTTTACAATCGTATATTCTCCATAACACCAATACACCTTAACGCCATGGCGTTATAGCCTAATGGCGCGCCATAGCCCTGTGTGTGGCGTATGGCCTAATATTCTAGCTAGAGTATCTAGAGGTATGGGAAATGGGCTCCCCAGCAGTGGGGACGATATGAGTTGTTAACGATTCCACCCCTTCATAAAAAATGCGGATATTTTTTTTAAATATTGTAAATTCGTCTTTAAAATACATTAATGGATAGCACCGTAGTCTCAAATGTAATAAAACTTAAGCCATTGGACATTTTTTACTACTTGAAACCCTGGCCGACGCGGCGTCGTAGTGACCGCTATAATCCGATTAGAGGTGACGGATTAAGACGACTTTGGACTTCTTTGTCGGCTTATTAAGGCCCTCGGTGTTGTTTTCTTTTACAGAGATTTCCTTGGAGAACTTTTTGTTGCGTAGTCTCACTATATAAGGAGTTTGAAAAGTTAGCAAATTTCTGATTGTCACGTCAGTTTGATAGAAGGAAACTACCACTGGAGTCCTTCAAGAAACTACTTTAAGAATCCGTCTCCCATATACATAATAATTCCAATTTCTATTGTAAATAAACAAGCAGATTCTGATAAAAAATATACATGTAATCAGAACTCAAAAATGTAATCAATGTACGATTAACATTAACGAAGTACTATTTGCTTAAAAAATATCGAGCTGGGGAGCTTTATTGATCTTTCTAGAGTTTTGCTAGAGTTTTTTACTCAACTTTTCCTTCTGTTAAGCAAAGCTTGGTCGCAAAATAGAAATTGTCCATGTTAATAAAAACTACAAGCTCTGGTTGAGACTGACTTCTTCTGAGGATGGTTGCATTAAATCCGCACGTAACCCTATATTCAACATGAAATAGAAGAACAGAACTCTGAGACTGTACGTATTCCTGCAACGTTGCATTATGAAATCGACACTAATATTGCCCTCCACGTGAGGCTTCCATATTTCCTTACACTTCCTTCAACTATGAACATGATCAGCCAAAGCCTTTACCACATTTCACAACTTTCATAACCATTTTTGCAGTTGTCAGAAGGAAATTTTGGTTCCTACTGCTCATGTAATAAGAACTACATCTTTACCTTTTAGCATCAAAAGGAAATGGTTGTAAAACAAAATTAAATTTACACTTTTATTGCAAGAAATTGAACTTTAACGCTGAAGAATTAAAGTTGAAAGGCGAGTATTGTGAGAATGTCTAGATTACCCCCTAAGCAGCCACCCCAAGTAAGTAGACATTCGTCTCTTCGACACCGCAATATTTGCTAAAAGTATGACCATAGCGGTGGTGTTACCATTATTGCCTTGCTATTAAATTTTACCTAACTACGGAAATTAATTATAAAACTAGACACGCCACCGAATAAAATAGGATATATCAACAACAAAGCAATGTCAAAATCTAATGTAAGAATCTGGCTGTCTGGTGAAAATTTAACTTTTGTACTATTGGGTGTTCTGTGCTTTTGTTGCAAGATGACGCAAACGCACTCAGTTGCGGCTAAATTTGAACCTGTATTTACAGTGGCAAATACTTTAACCACCAGACGTGTCACACTTCCATGCCATTCTTCTATCATTGGCTTCGATTATCAACAAATATTTCTACTAAAATGTCTTACTGAACAAATAAAAACAACCAGTAAGTAAAAAAAAATTAAGCCCTGGATAAATACTGTCAAAAAAATTATAACAGATTTAATTATCAGTATTATTATAACTATTATTGTATTAGTAACTAACATTGTGTTAACCTCCGTATCACATTGTACCCCACATGACATCGACACACAGCTAAACTGATTTATGAGAGCTACTGAGACATGCAAACTCTAGGCTGAGAGCATGAGAATATCGCCACGAGACCACACTAACTGCAGACCAAACGGTTCTGATAGCGCAATGTTTCCGACAATCGGTATACAGGGTGTTACAAAATTGGTGTAGGACCCGTTAACTGGGGATTCTACTCATAGTACTGAACAACTTTTGTTCTACGAATTTGCTCATATCACAAAAAAAACCGGCCAAGTGCTCAAATCACAAAAAAAAATTCGGAGTCTCCATACAAATTGATCATCTGTTTTGCCATTTTTGTATGGAGAGTCAAAAATTTTTTTTGCGATTTGAGCAAAGTCGTAGAACAAAAGTTGTTCGGTATGATGAGTAGACCCCAGTTAACGGGTCCTACACCAATTTTTTTGCACCCTGTATAGAGTCCTTCTAAAATACTTACTTTATAATTGACCACGCTGAATACGTTAATAATTGACCACGCTGAATACGTTAAAAACAACCAACCAACAAAGTTTTTGTTGATTTTCTCAAAAACCGCTGAATCGATTTCGATAAAATTTATATGGGACCACCTGTGAAGTATACCCTTTTAAACAAAAAAAGAATTTGCCAAATCGGTTCAGGCGTCTTCGAGTAATCGGTGAACATACATAAAAAAAAAAAAAAAAAAAAAAAGATTCCGACGAATTGAGAACCTCCTCCTTTTTTTGAAGTCGGTTAAAAACAACCGACTTCAATCGCAACAACTCCAATTTTGCTATGTTTTTGTTGATTTTCTCAAAAACCGCTGAATCGATTTCGATAAAATTTATATGGGACCATCTGTGAAGTATACCCTTTCAAACAAAAAAAGAATTTTCGAAATCGGTTCAGGCGTCTTCGAGTAATCGGTGAACATACATAAAAAATAAAAAATAAATAAAAAAAGATTCCGACGAATTGAGAACCTCCTCCTTTTTTGAAGTCGGTTGAAAATAATTAATTTTCTCTAAAGAACTCACAATTCGAAAAGAGTTTGGACTCAACTTAATTGATCAACTGATCCGCAAATTTTGTATGGGAAGTCCAAACATTTGTTTTTGCGAATTGTGTATAGGTTTCTTGGAGAGTTGTTCAGTTTTTTGAGTAGAAGCAACTGTACATTTTTTTATCAGGTATTATGGCCAGACGTGTTCGCCCTATTAAAGATATTAACTGAAGCTTAATATCACATCTAAATGACTTTTTTAAAATCTAACTGAACACTGATTTCAGCAAAATTTTTAATCTTTAGTTTATACTTTAGATAGGTATAGGTTAATTTCTTTGAAATTAGGGACGTGATATAGTTTAAAAAAAAAACATTTAAAGAATCATAATATAAATCAAAACAGTGTCATACAAAACCGCAGATAATTCCATAATTTAGGTTAAGAACTAAGAATATTAAGGATCTTTTAATGAACTGAAATAAACCTTATTTATAGTTATAATAAGCCACTAGCTTCTGCCCGCGACATCGTCTCCGTTGACTTCACAATTGGGTCCAGAGAGGAATAAAATGATAAGGCAGCTCCATCTAGTCACAAAGTAATAATTTCAGTTTTTAGCCATTCTTCCGGGAACCCTCGAGTTATTCGGGATAAAAGTATTCTATGTGTTAGCCGAGTGCTTTAGCTATCTACCAAATTTCATCTAAATCCGTTCAGTAGTTTCGGCGTGAAAGCGGAACAAACAAACAAACATCCATACTTTCGCATTTATGATATTATATTTATTTATTTATTTATATTATATTATATTATTATTATTGTGTACAAGTCCCGAGTGGTAGGAACTTTGTACTAGGTAGAAAAAATATGACGATTTAAAAGTATGTGTAAAGCATCTACTTAGGTAAATAAAAAAGATTTTTGAATTTGATTTATCAAGCCATGCCACGCAAGCCACCAAGTTAAAAATTGATAGTATCTTAAAGGATGTGAGAGAACCTCACGTTCACGACCCTCAATCAAAGATACCAAAAAACAGGAAACCATACTATACAAATACTACTATTTATAAAGACTAATAAGGAATACATATGAAAGAGCCGAACATTAACATGGGAGACCAAACTTGCAGGTAAGAAGATTTTCTTTGCCAGCGAAGGGTGAAATTATCTTGATCGGATAGGGGTTTTAATTAAATTTTAGCTAATGTATTCTCAACCCAAACTATACTTTCGTAAGTACATGAACTACATACATATGTATAGGTCACGCATGTTAACTGACTACAGACACGGTTATAACCTGGATGGGTTTGACTGTTAGTGGCATTTATCTCGACCGTTTGCGTGCTTCGCAAGGCACGTTAAGCCGTTGGTGCCGGCTGCTAATGCTAGATAACAGTCGTTAAGTCATATCGGAGTCCTTATAGGGAGCTTGAAAACTTCTGACACTGGGGTTGGCCAATAGCCCCATAACCTCCACCAATCCGGACTTGGCCCCCGTGTGTGGAGTATGGCCTAACCTTATCGAGGTATGGGAAGAGACCCGTGCCCCTGCAGTGGGGACGATGTGAGTTGTTAACGATTCCACATGAACCCTTCATAAAAAATGGGGATATTTGGGTTTATATTGGGTTATTACCATGTACATGTTGTACATGGTACGAAAATGTGAAAGGATGATACGATAGTTTTGCAAATATAGATAAGAATACTTTTTTTACATTCACTGCACAACTATTTTATTCACTATATCGTTGCTATATAAAAAAAAATACCAGTACCAGTTGCAGATAAAATACACGTAAAAATTTAAAACAAGGTAAAATTTGCATGAACACGGTACGCAAATATCGTAGTTTTCAACTGAAATAAAATACTGCAACCACCCTATAGGTCACTCCAATAAAGGCAATGGACCCTACAAATATCCGTTTTGACCTAAGAGCATATAATATAGGTTACGTTTGCCCCGATCAGTACCAGATTTTTTTTTTATGTACATAAAATTTTAATTTAATTCAACTCAATATACTTTATTGCATCATTAAAAATATACTACAGGAACAAAGACAAAAAATTGTGACTATCTTCCAGGCAACCATAAGGCAGGAAATAAACTATGAGATGTACTGGGGTAGTGCCAAGAAAAGATTACATAAACAACGAAATAGGTAAAACGAGTAAATAACAAATACTATAAAGTATACATTTATTTATATATTAAACTATATATATTTTAATTCTCGTTACAATCTTCTTTATTGTATTCACTGCTCATGTCTTTCCCAACCCATTTTAATGGTGGAGAATGTATGAATCGGCTGTCTTTCTTAGTGAAATATTAATAATAATAATTGGAAAGGTGAAACAATAATTACAGTTGCCATTTCCTATAAATAATAAAACAATTACTCATTAAGGAACAAGCGATACAAGCCGCACCCTCGCTCACCACAACGATCCCCTTCTAAAGAGCGTTAAAAGCTCGAAAAGCTGCATCGGCATTCAAGAGGCGACGCGACGCCTACAATCGCACGCACCTGTCACCAGAATTTAGCGGTGGGCTAAGTCATGAAAACTCCTTTACAAAGTTCTGCCCACATATGCAAGAAGACCGCGAAGTATACGGAAACTCCATAGAGTTTGCGGCCTTCTTTTTGATGAGGGCAGAATAAATCGTACTACATAATATATTGATGCAATAAAACATAAACTCTGTAAACCACACGTATGGTAAATATATTTTTTGCACATTCTTAATCAGAAGAAAAAACTATGTCGAATGTTCCTTATCTCGCAGCTCTACCACTAATAGGAAATATTTGTACAGCGTTGAAATTGTATTTTTTTCTGAATCTCAAAAGTTTTTTGGCTCCGGTGTTTTGTCGTAATTAGAAGTCTCTCAATGCAACAGATGATTACTGATGATGCTTAGTGCAACACCATGCAACCGCCGTCTGTCCTTTTTGATGCTATTTCTGTTAAATTCAGATTAATTCTTACCTTGTGATATGTTCAGGTTTATCTCTTCCCAGCCAGTATTCTAAGCTCCTGTGATACGACACAACTGGCTGTATGTACTTTCGCCTTGGTCTTCCTCTACCTTGTCTCCCATCTATCTTTCTTTCTAAGATAGTTTTCAGTTTATTAAATTTAATATTAAAAAGTTAAATTATGCTTCGCAAGAAGATAAAGAGTAAAAAATCACTACGTTAGATGTATCATACCCGTTAAGAACGCGAAAGCTATTCTTTTATTATTACCTCTTATAATCATTTGTCTCTCTGGATTTACCCTCTCAGCGCTTCTCCCTTTAACCACCCTAGCCCTTTGTCAAGCAAGCACTCGGATCAGAGCACAGGTGTGCAAGGAGTCCAATCAACGGCTACAGACAGCCCTTTCACGATGTTTGCTCCCAAATGTCGGCCCTCAGCGCTACCAGCTTTACTGATGGAATGTCCCGTAATGCTCGTTTGCCACCTCTGTCATAAAAAAAAAAAAAAAAAAAAAAAAATGGAGGACACACTTAAGAGTTCTATAAATAAGATAATCTGTCTCAATTTCAAAAATAGACTATTTGATGGAAGTGAGACCCACAGAGCGTGACCATCGTCTTAGAAAAAAAAAGTGGTCTTTTGTAACATAATCTCCTTGTAAGAAGAAAAAATCAGATCAAATTTTGTTGAGTTTAGATAGATTTTTTAATGTTTTGGCGTAGGATTAAATCAATACAACGGCAATCTTATCCTACAGAGGGATCTCATCCAATCCAATGAACCTTTTTTGTTCGACCGAAAGGACTTGAAGAGGCATTGAAAAAAGGTAACAATTATGCTATAGGTCAACACACACACGCACGCACGCACGCACGCACACACACACACACACAGATTTAAATAATTACTTTAAGTTTTTTCTTTATGTATTCCTTTTATTCTATCTTTTATTTGTTTATAAAATATATGTAATTTGATGCACATAGTTTTACAACTTGATTAAATCCAGTGTTAAAATATATGTTTCGAAAACTAACCCTAAATACGTAGATAGCGAACATAGGGGAAGTATACCACAAAATGTACTGTTCCTGTTTACACCGCCTGCAAAACGAACTATCTACGCCGCGATCGCCATTACGGCTACTGCAGTGTGTTACTTACACCCGTAACGTATTTTCACATTCTGTATGTAGCATGAAGACATTATCACGCAACGCGAAATACTGAAGCAGTCTTCCCTCTCTAATGAAAAGCTAATGAAAGAGACAGCAACATTGTTGTAGCATCCGAGGCGAAGAATAGCATTACTAGCATGGTCGTGCCTACAGATTTTTTTGGATAGTACTTTGCTTAGCCTGCTTTATGCCTTGGCTGTGAGTTTAATGGAATTCCTGACGGAACCGAAAGAAGATTAATTTTCTGTAGAATAGTGTTTGTAATTAAAAAGATTTCAAATTAGTGCTTCTGTGCTTTATACCTATTAGGTAGCAAATTTTCTAGAGCATTTCACTGTACTGTACAAGTTACAAATATAAAGATGATTGTACTCATTTGTTCCTCACAAACTTTTTTAAGACGTTGAAGCACCGTGATTATCAATATCCAATTTAGCTCCTAGTAAGTTTTCATTTACGAAACCTCAACTTTCTTTCAAACCTTTTCAATCCGAAACATCATATAAGCCCGATGCAAACCACAGCAATTTCACCTCAAAGTTATCACCATTACAGTTCACATCTCCTTGAATTTTGGTCACTGCAGAACATAGATAAATGGTAAATCTGTTTTACTGTCTGTCTGAAGCCTGAATGAAACGCAATGCATCATTAGGTATAAGTTTGGCATTCAGCGCCCCCTGAGGGGACAATTTGGGGCGATTGATATTTCCCTTCGCATTCAATAGTCCTATGCCCCCTACAGCGGTAAGTTTGCTGTGTTTGCCGTGATTTAGCGAAGTTATGGCTAGAAAGGAATGTTTCCCTTGAGTACGGGAGACAATGGGAGTGCAGGCTGATTAAAATACTTTTACAAACTAACAGGATTAAAGATTGCTAGTCGGTTTTGAATTGCTTTCATTTTGTGTGTTTAAGTACTCATTATTGGAAAACGTATATGAATAAAGCTTTTCAAGTGAGGCTATCGCTGTAAAATTTTTATTGAGATTAATTATTTTTTCTTGAACTTAGCACAATCGATTTAATGC
The DNA here is from genome assembly GCA_958295455.1 of Coleophora deauratella. Lineage (NCBI taxonomy): Eukaryota > Metazoa > Arthropoda > Insecta > Lepidoptera > Coleophoridae > Coleophora > Coleophora deauratella. Next base: position 15,082,520 of record OY282395.1, read on the forward strand.
TAAAAGAGTGTTTTTCTTTCCAATAAATCACACAACTTCTTCTGTTACAACTACTTAGTCTACTTGAATTGAATACTCATTATTACGAGTATTTTAGTTGACTTTGAGACTGTCATAAAATTCACAGTCGTGTGATTCTCTGATAAATTGCGTGAAAACTGAACTTGTTCCAATATATCGCAAAAACATCGCCACGTACCGCCCAAACCGTGTCGCAGCCGGCAGGTATAGAATCCCGTCGGAATTAAGCACACATTTACATATTACTAGTAGGTATGCACCTGTAAACTGGGAATTTCACTCATGAAAATGAACAACTTTGGTTCTAAGACTTTTCTAAAACAGCATTTTTTGAACTTTCCATTTTGGTATTTTGGTTTGGGGAAAGTCGATTTGTTTTGGCGATTTCAGCAAAATCTTTGACCAAAAGTTGTTCAGAATAATATGTAAAAGCCCAAGTTTACTGACCCTATACCTACCTATTTTGCTGTGCCCATCATAGTTTTCACTGGAAATATGCTTATAATATAATAATATAAATGTATTTTTACACTGATGGGTTAATATGTCTCAGGTATTCAAGCCTACTATTTACAGTTCACTAGAATTCTTTGTCTTTCTACATTGCCAAAATATTCGCTTTGGCGATCTTCAGGCGACAGAAAATAGGTGTTATTTGGTATTGTATATTCTATCTTCGAATCAATCTTCACGTAACATAAACAGACTTGCACCCTGTCGATATAAAACATCTTTGTTAACATCTCCCCCGAATAAACAAAAGTACTAGCCCCGAAAAGACTTAGTACAGAATATTTCTAATTAAACCTTGTACCTAACTCCTCGATGCCTTAAGTAAATGTGAGACAGCGTCTTAACTGAATCTTGTCTAAGGTCCCCGTGTCTTACGGCTAAACGTACTCCGGATAATGACCACAGCTCTCAAGAGCAAGCTCTGTAGACTACGTCATTCTACAAGTGTTTTCCCTTAGCGTTAAAAATTGAAGATTTTCTGGTCTACAATGGTGATATCTGATTTTTCAGACAAGTGCCAATTATTATTTTCAGTGTTGTTAGCACTGGAGATAGGACTAGGATACAACAAATCAATAGAAAACTGAGTGTTTATCTCCAGTGACGTAACACTCAATAAATCAATCAATCAATCCAGGCCGATTTCGGACTCGGCGACTGCAATCACTTATTAGAGCGACGTTCGTGTGCTCTAATGTGACTGACGTAGACAATTTTAGCTGAGAATGTGCGGAATCTCCAGTGATGTTAACACTAATGTTTTGGCTGCAAGACTTAAATTAGTTGCTGATTGCTGTTTGGACAGACTAAGAAAATATACTGCCACCAACCAAACAGAGTCCTACAAAGTTGGAAAGGGAATTGAACCCGTGATCTCCTGGATGTGATGAAGCGAGTGTCTAACCACTTAAAAAGGGAGACCGTTATCTATTCTTTAATGAATCTGTCGTGGCGAGATCATAGAATTGATCACTTCATGATGTGCTCGATCATTTCATGAAATGGTCGTATTTCATGAAATGGAAAATATCCGCTGATCACATCATAATATGGTCTGGCCAGATCTATGAATACATCAACGTTTGACGATATATAGCTTAACGCACGGCTATTTCATGAAATGGTCAAGCATTAGTGACCATATCGTAAAATAGTTACAGTATCCACCGTTAGAGGCGCTGATATCTTTTTGTTTTTGTGATGCATCATAATAAAAAAGGCTATTACCTAATAATGCGACAATCGAAGATAAAATAGAAGTTAAATGTCGTTACGACACTAAACTACAATATTTTTTCGAAAGTCAATCAAAAAACGAGCGCAACGTAAAAACCTTGAAGTTCGGAAAGTATTTCATAGGATAAGATATCAATCTTAAAGGCTAAATATTCAAAATTTATAATTTATCTGTTTACCAAGATTGCTCAGATTTAAAGAATGCCAGTAACTTTTCAACGTATTTTAATTTTTATTTAACCTTTGATATCATGGAAACCCTATATTAATGAATGGCCAAACGTGGCTGGACATATCATCAAACGTTGACGTTTAAACGATATGGTCTGTTTTAACTGGCCATTTCATGAAATACGAGCATTTCATGAAATGGCCGGCCACATCATGAAATGATCAATTCTATGATCTGCACCGGTAGCATGACGACGTATCTCGCGCGCGACGCGAGTTTTAAAGCATTTGTTCCGTTCTATCGCTAAGCTAATGAAAAAGACAGCCGAGCTGTTTTCTCGCGTTTGGCGCGACAAACAGCTTTGTCTACACCTCATGCTACCCGTGCAGGCCACGACATATCTAAGTCAAATCTATGATAATTTAAAGACTCCTAAAATTCTAACCTTTTTCCTTTTTTTGGATTGAAATCATCTATAGGTTTTAAAATTTAATATTGGTCTTTTTATTTATATTATTTTATTTATCTTTATTAACTCAGACTACAGGGTACAGCGGTGTTAGTAAAATTCCTAAAAACTAATGTTAGTAAAACCAGACATCATAAAAAACAAAAATCAAAATAACACACAATAATCAAAATTTCTCACCTTCCATGCTTGCACTAGTTGCAGGAGGCATAAGGTCCCTGCCTAACCAGTTAACACTAAGAAAACATGCAACAAAAGAGGAAGAGAATTTACCGACATTAAACCCATGCATGTGTAGATAGTCTATCTATGTAAAGAGCACAGCTGAAACTATAGAACATTTCGTGAAGTATTTTCTATCTGTAAAGTCATATTTATCCCCGTGAGAATAACATACCCATGGTCCTGTCGCCACTCCTCACATACGTAGTCGTACCTACTACCTAGTCGCAGTCCACGAGTGCAGACCTACCCTCATAGAGCTGAAACACTGCGCTGAAAGAGTTCTTCATCTCGGTGAAATATTGTCCTTGGTTGTTTGCAAACAGCGCCATTATTACGCGTTATGGAGTGGCAAAACGGGAAGTTTTGAACATCCTGAAGAATACTCTTAAACTATGTTGGAAAAATAAAGTTTTTCTCTATCCAAATTCACATTTGTTTTTGAGGTTTCGTGCACATATGACGCGAATAATCTTTCTACTTATCATACTGAACAACTTTTGTTCTACACTTAGTTAAAAACTCGTAAACGTATTAGCTACAAAAGCGAAACGAACTCACAACGAAAATTATGTTTAATTTTCTGAGATTTAGTTACGAGTATTGTAGTCCTAACGCACATATTGTGAATCAAGACAAAATCTTGTTTGTAAGACGGTTCAGGTTTTTTTGCATAGTTACATAAACAAACTTTTAACATACACAGACTTTTAAAAAGGGTGCTAATTAAACAGGCTTCTATTTAATAGCATTTTTCGCCTCTAAAAATCTATATTGTCGTCTAAATTACTAAGTCCATCCCTAATTACTAAGTTACCATCAATGGGCATCTAAAAATACTATCATAGCCACTATAAATCTTCGATATAAGCTTCTGTTAATACAACTCAGCATGGTAGTTATTATTTAGCATCAAAATTTGTAACTCATATTCAAGTAGTCAGCTTCTAAAATATTTGTATGACACCAAAAAAGTAATGAATTTGACATCAAATTTTATAACTTAGTATGATTCAAAATTCAAATGTATTGAAACTTTAATAAATACATTACTCGTTTTATATTGATTGGTCATCAAAATGGACCTAAAATTATAACCAAATGCACCTAAAATATATTGATTGATCATAAAAATATACCTAAAACTAAAACCAAATATATTGATTGATCATCAAATGTACCTAAACTTAGTAAATTATGGCCACAAAATATTAGGAACTACTAAATAAATATTAGGAAACATACGATTTTATTTAAAAAATACTTTGTGTAAAATTATACCATATAAATTAACCTGCAAAATTTTAATACTTACATGAATATTTCTAGTTGAAGCTTGAACAATATTTTTTGAGGAACACGCGTTGAAGCTGTAACACGTAAAATGCTGGTAAGTTGTAAAATCCGTGGCTGAGTTAGTAAATTAGGTGGTGATATATGAATCAGGTGGACAAGTAATAATAATTGTTGTTCTTTGCTTGACGCTATCTTTGGAATATTTAGTTGTGAAGAAGACGAATAAGTTTATTAAAAGCTTTCTCATTTTCGCGTGGCTTAGTTATGAAATTAGAGGTTGGGTTCCGTGGCCAAATAAAATATTTGCGGCTCCATTTATAATTCCCCTTTAAAAAAGAACGCCGAAATCTTGTAGCCACGAAGATTAGACGTGTTTGATGACGTGAAAATGTCTTTCATCAGACGAAGCGCCAACCAAATAAAATATTCTCCAGATCAATATAGGTTTATAGGTAATACGTTATCACATTTATTCCAATAGAGAGTTTCCTTTAGCAATAATAACATTTGTAATAAGATAATCCATCAGACAGACACAAAACAGTCATTATTCGCTGCGTTTTATATAAGGAGCTTATAAGAAAAATCAATTCCGCTTTGTCGTAGCCCAGTAGGGTGACCATGGTTCATATTGCTACATAAATAATTCAATAGGCAGCTAGACTGCTAGTCATACATATAAGTTACTTTAAATCACATGTCAAAAACGACATTTTAAACTAAAAATAAGGATCATATTAGTAACTTTTAATCAAATGTTAAAAAAATACTTTTGATGTAAAAATAAGTGGTCATTTTCATACCCATTCTGAATCTTTAAAAAAATGCACATGTAAAAAATCTAAGTGCAAACGTTTTTCTGCGAGTTCAATAAAAAAAATATAAAGAGTCCTGACTCACTCACTGTCTGGCTTATCACTGGCGATTTATCAACGATTACAATGCAAGTCCAAAACTACTGAAGCTAAAATCATGAAAATTGGACGGACAATCTAGGAATGAGTGTCTTTGGACTGATGATGATAATTTAAAGCTAAATGTTCTCCTTTAAATACCTCTCAATTTTCCCACCACGCATGGTCACCCTACGTTCTCCACGCGTAACCCCACACGCGCCGACAGAATTAATTTCCTGGTCTATAACTCTCTCCCGTATATTGTCGCGGCATTCGACGTCTCGCCGCGGATTTATAGCCCGTGGCGCTGGCAGGTAGCCCTGCGCCTTGCACTGTGAACAGCCTGTATACAATACAGACGGGATCACGTACAGGATACAGATACAGGATGTCTTAATTTTTTGTTTATGGGCTTTGTGTTTGAATGTAAATAGGAATTGACGAGTTTAAAGATCAGTTAACAGAATTAGCACAATATACGAGTAATATAAGAAAGTTTTACTTTTGTGTAGGCCGCTAATCGAACTTATTTCATAGGCATATATAACTTTAATTTATGCCAAATCTCGCTAAATTGTGGTCACTTTTGAGTTTTCTGGGTTAAATATGAACTGCATAATGTATGAACGCGCATGTATGATCACCAGTCATATACTGATAACTGGAAAACGTAATGCTGGAACACCCCTAATGGACTGGTGAGGCTTGCAGATAACAAATGAATACAAGTACGTCAACAACTAGCTACTAGGGAATAGCTAAGAACGATTCAGTGATGTTTTTTTAACAGAGGAATAAGTAGCTACCAAGGATTTCACCGAGAAAGTCTTAAATTCCAAATAACTCAACGCCATAACTTCAAATACGCACAAAGTCCTATAAACGAGTTTTCTAAGTACTTCTAGAATACGCATTTAGTCCAATGAATTTTACTATATCAATCAAATCCCAGGTACCATACTGTACCTTAAGCCATGGACAACTCCTTCTGACCTTACAATAAGTGAGTTAGTTCTCTCTGGCATAGTCTCTGGACTGAGACATTTAACGGCCTTTACACCACACATCCAAAGCTCAGATTCCAAATTCAAAGGGCTCGTTAGTAACATTATCGTCATAAGTTTCATACCCGACGAGCATGAATCTTTGCAAGCCATTACCCGCGTGCCGGAGCGTCCAGGAGTGACGTCATTCGTGACGTCACAGTAGACGTAGAGCTACAGTTTCAACGGCACGGATTCATGGTAAGTTGCTTTCACGTCTCCACACAATTTGAAGGATGCTGCATACGAAAATAGTTATGGATGAGGTATAAAATAAAGGTAGAAAAAGTTGAAAACCATTTAAATGTTTATTACCATACCATACATAGCTGAGATCTATCTAACGCGATGAAACCGGATTTCAAATAAAAAATCTTCTTCTCGAGTCGATAGCAAATCAAAAATATTCCTCCCAAAATCCTGCCACGCGGATAGCATTCAAAAAATCAATGAAAAATACTATATTCAAATCGGTCCACCAGTTTGAGAGATGGGATAACAAAGACAGAAACACAAATAGTTATTATACACGCACCCTCTTTTGCTTCAGAGGTTAAAAATAAACACTTATTAAGATACTTATAGACATACAGACAACATTTATTAACCATTGAAGAATGTACAGAAAGAGTAAAGAGTGTAGAAGTTTCGAGTGGCCGGAAGTATGTTCTAGGTAGAAAAAAATGAAGATTTAAAAGAATATGTATGCCACCTACTTAAATAAAACACATTTTGTTATTGATTTTTTGAAAATGCCATATCCCATATTCCTTATTTCTTCCACCACCCAAGGACATCGTACCGCCTCGCAACTTGCTAATTACTCGAAGAACATTGCTCGCACAAAGACGCCCGTCCCCTCAGAATACAGAAACAAACCAGAAGCCGCGAGCACGCTTGAAACTGAAGCATTGAATACTACACCGAATCAGTGTAGTTTGACATTTCGTCTATTAGTCTGTGACTGCCGTCCGAACTGTGCGTATGTGCTGAGGTTATGCAGTTTTTATTTCAGCATGCCGTCTTGTGTTATTCCCACATGTAAAAATGCTGTTGGAGTTAATAAAAAACCAGATGGGATCACGTTCCATGTGTAAGTAATGCAATCACAAGCTACTTTATTAAAATATTCAATTTTGTTTACCGATCATATTTCTCAAAGAAAATTCGGTGTCCATTATGACAGTGTTGCCAGTTTCAGTACAAAATTTTACCCCGATTCTGTTTTTCTATTATTGGTATTTTATTAAAATATTATAATAACTGCCTGCGTGATGTATGTAATAGAAGATACGTTAGCTTCGTGGATCGGAGGTCTTGGGTTCGATTCGCAAATATCCAGACAGACTCGATTTTGTTACACATTGTACATTACAATACTAGAAAGTATTGATAATTTCTTTAGTACATTTACTATAAACAATTGATTCCATCGACACTATCGATACTTCCATACTATTGGTTTTTCTCGATAATCGAGTCTGTTGATAGCCTATTTATCTAAAGGATGTTAAAAAAGTGCGTTTGAAATTCTAAAGGGTTACACAGAATCCAATATATAAAACAGGAAAAATATTGAAAAAAATCCGATCTGCATTTTTTCAGTTTCCGATAGTAAATCTGAACAGTGAATCAAGCAAGAATTTGTATGGGAAACTGAAAAAAAATACAGATCAGATTTTTTTTAATATTTCTCCTGTTTTCTATTGTATTTTGTGTGCAATAAAGAGTATTTAGCTTATCTTATCTTGATTCTAAGTAATCCCTAAAAATTTCAAACGCATTTTTTAACAACCTGTATATCGATAACTATCGATGGGATACACTACACCCTGTATTCGCTGAAAATGAAGAGCTGCACTAACTACAATATAACGCATCTACTATAAGTCTAGTTTCCTGTGCCGATGAAAAAAGTTTTATCGACATAATGTTTAAAAGTGGTCTTAATTTCGCATGCAGGATCTATTTTACAACCTAGTCGTTATATTAGTTGAATGTCCATCAACTGTTAAGGATGCTACTCTGATACCAGCATTATGATAATTTATAAGGCATAACTTATTAATAACACTTCACATTAATAACACTTCTAATAATAATAATTTATAAGGTTAAAATTACAGTCATTTTCTCAGATACTAATTCAGAGACACTGATATTATATGCTAATTATTAATTGAAATCTTAAATATTTTATAAACTTTAAATATTAATTTCCATTACCTATCACTAGGTGAGACAGTGCTAATTCCGTCCCGTAAGGAAAATACTCATTCGATCTTTACCCAAGTTACCTGTCTTACTACCAGCAATAACACGCATGCAATAATTTTATAAGCTTACTTAAAAACAATTAAGTAATAAAACAATCTGATTAAAAAAAGAGAAAGAAAAAAGAAATAAATGTTTTATTTTACCTCAACTAGGGTATATCGCTCCTTAACTGGCAACATTTTCCGGGCGTGAAGTGCGGTAGGCGGAGGGGGTACGTTTTGTTTATGGACACAGGGCAAACTAACTGCACGCGGCTTCTGGTTTGTTTCTGTATTCTGAGCCCGTCCCTTTGTGGCAACTTGCGGGCTTGAATTGCCACAGTTATGAGTTCAGATGCTATATCGTCCCTCGCACGACTAACTCTCCTATCTCATAACCTTGATGATTTGAGTTTGGACTTTATCTAATTGAAATAGGGTTGTTTTTAAAAACTTAAGAAAAAGGAGATAGGAGAGCCTATAAAACAGAATCGTGACCGACTGACTGACAGACAAAGTTCAGCCTTAACGGCCTAAATCATTGAAGAAAGAAACTTGTTATATATGTACAAAATTTTAAGTCATATCACCCCTGACAGTAAAAGTTGGCCTAAACCCCTGGGCCAGGGATTAAGTGTGTGGCCTGGATGGTATTTTGGATAATCTCGTCAATACATGTATGTCTTGGTATGAGTACGTTGTTTAACACTCACGAGCTTATTAGCGATACTTCAAAAAAAAACATTTTTTATAAGTAAGTAGGTAGGTATTTTGAAAACGTTTCTGTTTAATGGAATATACTGCATCTCGGAATTGCCCATTTAGATCCTGAAAGACACTGTAATTAAAACTAATAGTTGTTGTTTTCAATAAGGAAGGCAGCAGGATGACGAAACAAATTAAGACCCAATAAAAGTCACCTAAAGGGACAACTTAATTAAATTCCCAGCTTGTTTCCTCTATAGCTGCGTTTTTGTTTTTACAGTTTTAAGTCATTGTTGTATCAAGCTTACTAACAGATAGATGAGATTTTACTTAAGGCCTCGTTAGTTAAATCTGTATCTATGAGTACATCTACACTGAGTGGCTGATTGAACTTAGATAAGAACTTCAAAAGACTGTAGTACGACAAAAAAAATCGACAGTACTTACTGACATGACTTCGATAACACGTTAGAACGATAAGACCTTTATACGATAAACCAGTGTTTTTCAACCAGTGGGTCGCGACCCCCTTTCTAATGGGGTTGCGGGAAAAGAAAAAGTAAGTGGTTATAGGTCTAGGTACACTGCAATCAAAAAATACGATTTCAGTGAGAAGGCTGGTCCTGTTTATTTTTTAACAATTTGTCACAACGTGGTTCTATTTTGGAGACGTTTATAAAGTTTAGTAAATCATTTTCTAATTAAAGAAAATTATAAACATAGTCATTTAAATCACTAACATTTTGTATGTTTATGGCCTTAGGGGGGTCGCAAGAATTTTTTAACTTGTAAAGGGGTCAGGTCTTAAAAAAGGTTGATAAACACTGCGATAAACTATAGGTTCGGTACCTACGCTACAATTAACGTGTTCCCTACTTCGTTTCGCAACTTGTTAACTACATTGACAGCAATAATCGAAGTAGAATAACCGAGGTGACGTCGGTATTTTTATCAAGATCAAATTATAAAAGGTAGAGCTTTTTACTATAACGCCAGCCTTTGAAAGTTGAAAACTTTTCAAGCCATAAACAATAACTTAGCCATTTTAATCAGAGAGCAGTAACAAAACGCAAAAGGAACCGCGAAACGGGAATTTGCATAAAAACGGAGGCCGCGGCTTCTAAATAATAAATTGTCCATTGTTGCGGGCTCCGGCTTAACCAATGTGCACTGAGTTGCAAAAACATTGTTGAAATTTTATTTTTACTTGCACATGGCTGGGCATAGCGCAGAATACGGCTAGATTTCTCACCAATGCCAGCCATTGCTGTGATGATCAGTTTTCTCTGTGTCTGAGTATATTATTGGTGTGCGATTTCTCCCTTTATTTATTTATTTTATTTATGATATAATGCTAACAAACGTTTGGTACACTTTTGGTAATATTTTCGATTGCTCCAGTAAATTATAATATGTTTAAGTATGCTCGTGTGAAGGTTTTTGGTTTTACCATGTCATAAGAAGCTTATTTTTTTTTTTAATTGGACTCAAAAAATATTTTTTTCCATTAACCATAATGGTCTGACTTTAAATTCAAACCGGTTCTAAAGAAAATATTCATGTATGTTTTGTTATAATTTATCTAACCCATCTATACCTCATTATTAATTAGATATTGTGACCGCTATGATACGAGCATGAAGTAAGTTTTCTTCCTTTTAAAACCTTTGTATTGGTAAAAATAAATGGAACCTTAATAATTTTGCAAGTGAGTGTATATTTATTTATGAGAACAACATAATGAATTCCCGTAGGAACCGCGATTATGCAGATTCCAGCGGCACTGTCCTGTTGGCTCCTCCGTTTTGTGCGGTACCAACGGGAATCAAACGAAGAATCAAAATTAACATTTCACTAGACATTGTCATAAAATATTTATTTATTCTAACCTACGTTTTTGTGTAAAATCTTGAAACTGTAAAGTTTATTTACTTAGGCTTCGTGACCCAATTTGTCTTGCTCTAAGCCACACTAAGGCGCACATGCGTCAAAACCAGGATGGAGTCTGAAGTGGTTGCCGTAGTCGAAATCGGCTGGGAAGGCATCATCACATCACTTTCCTCGAATGTTCTGAGGTACGTTCTCAGAGCTGAAAGAGGCAGTGACATTTCGCTGTATTTCACTGTTAAAAGATTACGTACACACCCCATAGGTTTGTAATATTCAGGAATAAAAAGATACTCTTGAAACTATACTTTTTTTGTATCACCTGTATACAAAAAAAGTAAGAAAGGAATCCTTTTTTTTTTCAGTCAATTTTATAGTACAAAGTTTTTGCACAAGAATTATACATTATCTTGTGAAGAATCCCATCTTACATTATTGCGACACCTTTCAGTTACACTCTTTACATCGCTAATATAGTTTAGATAGAAAAATATCGCATAAGCTCAGATCAGACTAAAGAGTCTATGCCATGGATCCACTGACTGGCTGATAAATAAGAAAAAAGATTTCTCCAAAGTTTTTCCCAAAAAGTTTTATTTCGTCGGTACAAGTCTGTGCTTTTGTTGTACCTACTTGAAAATCATTAAGGGTTAAGAGCCCACATTTCGGACAATTTGTACAATTTGTTCAACTCCTTGGTACACGTGCCATCGCAATTACTACCCGAATTTAACAATGAATGAATTAAAAAAAATAACCAGCTTATCTCAGTACAGTTGGTTCAAGAAGGCTGTGCTCTCGCCTAGTGCCATGTATCGTGTAAAGGTGTGCGTTGGAGACTCCAGTGAGACACGGCCACCTGTGCCTCGCGTCCCGACTCCCGAGCAACTCGTTAACAAGACAGCCCTTCAAGATAAACACCGACACCGACCACAGACTAGGAAAAGTACAGACACGGTCGTGAAATACAAAAAAGGGGAATCAAAACCTGCTATGAATGCAGAAATTAGTTTCGTAGTATCGGCTTATACGAGTAAAGTCGCCTAAATTTGACTTGTAGCAAAACAAACTCTACTGTAATTGGAAAGAACACAAGTTTAAAGGGCATTCGGTGACTTTCTGCGACATGGCCACACCTTTTTGACAGTGACGTTGACACTTCGTTTTTACCTCTTATACAAGCGCGAGTGCGCCTTGTTATTAAAATGAAACAACTTCAACTTTGTTGAAATTACAGAAAATACATTTCATTCAAACTTTGCTCATCAGATGATATTTTTTCAAATTTCAGCAAACTTGAAGAGCAAAAGCTCATTTTAATTTGTATAAAAAATTACTACCTAAAAGGTGTCGGGTTAATAACATGTATCTCTGTACAGTTGTGACACTTCGTAGCTCTACCTTCAGCCCGTATATGACGCTATTTGTCTCAGGCTAGATTAGAGAAAGTGTTCCCTTTTGTGGGGCCACCTGCGCTCGGCCTTTTTAAATAAATAAAACAAATAATAAGAACCGACGACGCGAAAATCCTTACTCCAAGTTTACGTAACAAACTGATTTGCGATGGATGTTGCTGAGGTGGTTAACAGCCGAAAATAAAAACCGGTATTGGGTCTCACCATCAGTACTGATAACGATATTGAGGTCATTACCCCGAAAGAATAACGGAAATGGAAATGGTCCGGTAATGCATTCCCTAGTAAACATAAAGGTAAATAGCAAGAAACAAATAGGATATTACGTTATGACAGTTCTACATAAATAGTCTAGTAAAATTAAGCTTTCATACATATAATAAAATCTAACAAAATGAGCTGAAACTGTTAAAACGGGGCCTTCTACTCATTAAACTGAACAACTTTCCCCAAGGATCCCATAGTCAAATCGTGTTTTATTTACTTTTCTAACAAACTCTATCAGCTGATCGGCCTACTTAGTATGGGCAGTCCAAAATTTGTGTTTGCAAATAGGTTCGTAAACGATAGTTGTTCAGATTTAAGCTCCAGTTTAAATAATTTCAGCTGTTTTTTAGACCTTATATACAACTCCATTTGTAATGGCAGATGTGATCCAGTCTATTCTTTGGGTTTCTGACAACTTATGTTCCACCACTATTTAAATAAACAACAAACATTTTAGAACTCTCCATACAAAAAATGGTCAATCCGACGATAGATGGATATGTCCACATTTGCCATTACAAAATCACCTTATAATTATACAATTATACATACACCGGGAAAATATTAACTCCCTTACTTGAGCAGTTGGTAAAAAATAAAACACGTACAAATAATCTATAATCAACGATACTGAGGAGCCATAATGCATTCGTAGCATTCGTAGCACTACGGTTTTGTAGGGTCAGACTATGAGCTAACTGACGTTTAACCGGCGGTGCGTCATCAGAAGGCGGTTACCAGTTAAAAATTCACCGCATATGTCTTGTGTTACTATAGCATAGCATCAATCATTACGATAAAATAGAAGAACTCAATTTCTCTAGTTTTTTCCACGTTACATAAATAATCTACTACTGCTACCGTAACAAATGAGAAATAGTTAAAAGTTCTGGCAAATATTTTCAAGTAAAAACGTAGTAATATTACCTACCTACCTATAACTGTTATTTCTCGTAGAACCAAAAAGCGCCATCTTGTGGAATTTTCTCAAACTAAAGAAATTCATACCAAGTTTAGGACAGTAGTTTCAAACTCACGCAGTCGTTTGCTTGCATTTTGTTTACTTTTCTCTCCCATTTTGCTCGTCGATCAAAGATGTCGCCATTATACAGGTGTCCCAGAATGGGTTATTGAATCTAACTGCTTTGCCAGATAGCTTGACTTAAATCTAATGAAACAAAGAATAAATGATTTTTCCGAAAATATGGAAAAATCCGACTATCCATTTTTCGGCTCCAAGTGTTATATCTCCTTCAAAGAAGTTTTGTTTCGTCGTTGTGGTCTTTATGAAATAAGTAGTCATCTTTTTAGTCTGAGTCGTTCCCGATGACAGGTTTGACTATATGTTACTATGAGTGTGTGAAAGAAAGAAAAATTTAATAGACAATATAATTTAACATAATATTATCATTTTTAGATCACCACAAATACAGGCAATGATGTAGTTATATGAAGTTCTGACTTTTTCCTCTCTTCTTTTTCTTCCTTTATAATGTAGGTTATTCACATTGTCAGGACTCGTTTTTTAGATTTTATATAACTTTTCTGCTAATGTAGCAGCACAGTTTCATTCATATGTTATTAACTCATTATTCATTAAGTAACAATAATTGTTTCCAAAATTTCAATCGTGCGGATCCGCTTTTTGTTTGTTAATCACTTGCGAGACACGTTGTTGGGATGTTGGGATCCATTTAGATCTAAATACGTTTTACTATGTATATTCTACATTTCTGTTTGTGTACCTTCTTATGAATAAATAAATAAAAATAAAAAAAATATTCACTTGCAACAGGCTTTCTGTTGCACAACATCAAGTTACCACCAAATAACTGTTGTGGTTCATGAAAACTCGATTACGGTTTGCCGTAGAGGTTTGCCTCTCTTCCATACTTCATGAACAAAACGGTCAGACGTTTTAAAATTAAATAAAATTAATTAATTTCGATTAGTCCATTGATAATTTAAAATTGCATTTCGATGAATCAAGGACAGGTCTCAGACCAAGTTGATGGAAAAACTTATTTTCTTACCGTTCTATAATCTGCACAAAAATATACAATTAATTCACGTAAATCTTACAAAAAAAACGTGCCAAGTATTTACACACGAGACTGCTAAGCTAACACATAATTATTTTTTTATTGCTTATTCGCTCGCTACCCTAAACTCACTCACCTGTTTCATCTTTTCAGCTAGAAGTACTAATACGATAAAACAATTATAGTAAATAATAGAATAAAAACATATCACTTTGAATCTCTCTTGCGTTAGTTAGTTCTCTGCTTGTTCTCTGCCCTTACAGCAGTAAGTACTATTGTATAGTTGTATAATTATTGTTGCTTTCATAAACAAAACGCAAATAATACAATACAGTTAAAAACAAGACGTAGTGGCCAACACAGCTGTTCGCGGTATTGTAAACGGATCCCATTCAACAAGTTCTGTTTATTTGGCCGTAGTTAACGACGTAGTTCGCGGACGTCACGTGAAACATAACGTCAGACTTCAATGGGATGAAAAAATGAGGTGCCGTTTCCATTGCTTCTTACGTATACTTCAACTTACGGCATTCATTGCCTTGTTTGTGGTAAGATCGCCTACCTATGCGTCGTAACAGACAATAAATAGCCTATCTCGATATCTTCTACCTATTTATTACTTACTGTGAGTACATCATAACATGCAATAAAATATTTAACTCCAGATGGCTGTAACGCTTTGTATAATTAACTTTCCGAAACGTCAATTTGTAAGGCTTTTTAAAGCGATTTGAAACGTTTCAATAGTTTAAAGTTTGCCACTCATTAAGGCGATGTCTCACTACTGCACACGCTACGCACGTTGATGTTGGTTTCTATGAAAATGCATGAGATAACATCCAGTGCAACAAAAAATACACACGAATGCTAAATTTCAGAGATATATTTGGCTTCCTAGTGTAAAGTAACTTAACCTAACTACGCCGAGCTTTAAGGTAGGATCCACCTCAAAGGAATAACAAAAATTCTATGTATTTTCACCGGCTCCTGTTGCCTCGTATCTCGCGCTGGAGAGCAATGGAAACGCAGCTGGCCCAAACAAACATACTCCAGCGCCCGTTTTATTTTAGTTACCATTTTACGCAGGCAATTGTTTCAGCCAAGCGCTTTTTTATGTTTTTTTTTTCTTTTTTTAAATCGCCATCATCAAGTTTCCGGTCGTAGGCGCAACTCCGAGGGCGTCACGTGACGTTAGGGAGCTTGCGGACTCTCACTTTATCATATGATTTTAATGGCTTACAGTCTAAATCGGTCGAATGGTTCATCCATTCAATGCTTAACAGATCGACAAAATGGTTTTAAGTAGCTTTGACCGCCTCTGTGGCGTAGTGGCTAGACCACTCGCTTCAGATCAGGAGGTCGCGGTTACTATTCCCGACGGGATCAAATATTGTTGGACTTGGTCTGGTATTTTTTGAGACCGTCTGGCTATCTACCACCATCTTATTTAAGTCCTGCTGCCAAACATTAATATTACCAAGATTGATGTGTTCCGGCGTGCAGATAAAATAGCCACTTCTTCATTACGTTGGGGAATCTTGGTATGACCATTTCCATCTTATGCATAATCATCACTTACCAGGTGGTGAGATGATGCCAAAGGCTTACCAATAGGTTAGTTGACTGCTAGTCATCTGAATAATCAGCTGATTTTTCAATTTTATGAGATTTTTTTTTTACGTTTTAGCAAAGGGCTAGTTACCGACATACTCGTATCTAACTCACAGAATTAGACTAAAGACGCAATTGGCGGAGCACAAAGCTCGTAGAACAGATGGCCATTGGGGCAGTAAAGTTCTCGAGTGGCGACCGCGCACCGGCAGACGCAGTGTAGGCAGGCCTCCCACTCGGTGGACCGATGACCTGGTGAAGGTTACGGGAAGACGCTGGATGCGGGCAGCACAGGACCGGTCGGTGTGGTAATCCTTGGGGAGGCCTTTATCTATCAGTGGACATCTTTCGACTGATTATGAAAGATCTAGAACAAAATTTATTCAGTGTGATGAGTAAAAGCTTTAGTTACCGGTTCAACAACTGTTTTTTTTAACCCTTTATATTAAGCTAGGGAATGTTACTGTAGCTTCTTCTTCTTAAAAGTGTAATTTTTAATTGTGTCATATTATGTACATACCTTATTCATGCATATGTTTTGTACTGGCTAGTGTATGGTTCATTCCAATCAAAAAAAAGCAAAAGGTAAACAAAAGTAGTATGCAGATGACATTGACATGTGTCAGTTCCATAGTAAGTTTGTTTACGTTTTGCTTTTTTTTTTTGATTGGAATGAAGTATACATAAAATCATCTCTCGGAAGTCTGTTCATCGTGTGATGATGCGCTGGGTGTCTTAGGCATATGTTTGCAAGCTTGACGTTTATACCATTATCTTATACGTAGAGTCTACGAAAAACGTGCGGAAAATTAAGCATTATTTATAAATATATTGTATAACACTGTTAGTTTCCATAAAAAAATCAAATTATTTACAGACATACCGTTGTTATAATGTAATTACTTATTTCGATACCATTATCAGGTGTTAGATGCACGTCCTATGATATGAAAAAATATATCAAAACCTTAAAGTTCGTTGTAGTTATGTAACTAGTAACGGTAAAACATTTTTCAGACGCCCCTTAAACCAAATACAGAAGTCTCAGAAGAAGCTCGTTTTTGCAAACCCAGAACCTATTTTTATGCCTGACTGAAAACTGCGCAGCAATTTGTTGCTATTTTAGCTTAAACGCTTTTATTTTGCTCAGAAAGTGAGTCTCTTCCTTAGTAATAAAATGACAGGTTGTTTTAAGATGTCATAAACACAAAACAACAAATAACACACGCTTCGCTCGTAACCGCGATATTACTTCGCCCTTGCACGACTGCCAAATTCCTGGACGATGATATGTCTCCAACAGAACACTCAAATATTTTATATTTACAGTTAGTCAACAAAAAACTGAAACAAAAATAGGCGGCTTGTAAAATGTTAATGTAAAAAATTAAATACAAATAAAAATAAATAAAAGTATGAGTATCACTGAACTAGCATAAAAGCTAGAACTTTGTTTAATTCTGGAAAAAAATCTTCTCATACAAAATGAGCTTGGGTCAATTTCATAGCTTACAAAACTCCAGTATTTCTTTGCATAGATCATTGTTTTCTGATTGTTGGAAGAAATCGTTATGGGAATATAAATAAGTAAGGGCCCGTTCCGAAATCAGTTAATATCTTACATACAAGGGTATACCCCGTTTACATTCAAGATATTTACAATAGGCTTGTCGGTGAATTTACTCTATCTATCGTAATATGTATTGACACGGAATCCTTAAGTCAGAATTAAATATTACTCAAAAAACTTATTGTAGAAAATTGTAATCCGTACTTCAATCAACATAATATTTACAGTCACTCTACTCGGCAAAGAAATAGATGTATTTTTAAAACAATTCAAATATAATGATGATACAAATAAGTAGCAGAGAGGTCTGGATATGATTTGCGACTGTTTTCCTAGTGGATTACCATTATAAATTATGTCTGTCATATTTACGAGAAATATTGTTTATGCGTACAGTAAATCATTTTTGTTCAGTGAATTGAAATCGAAGATTAAAATATGTAGATGATTTGAAATATATGTTCTCAAAAAATGATCAGTGAATCTTATCTTTAAATACAGGTATAATGTAATTTAATTCTGGAAAATCAGTGAATAGTACTTGTTATCTGACTTACGATTATTTAATATCTATTTTAGTTTGTATTGTCTGTAGCAGTTAATATGGAGAATTCAATCTGAAATCTTCAAAACATATACGTACTGACATTTAAACAGCCGACATTAATTAAACGCGAACTAACAAAATAAATAATAATAGAAATAATGAACTTATAAGTAATATAAAATATATTTGGATAGACTATTCTTACTGAAGCGGTCGAGGCTCAGTGCGGCTTGCGTGGTCTCATCGATCACGCAGGTTAACTGACTACAGACACGGTCATTACCTGGATGGGTTTGACTGTTAGTGGCATTTATCTCGACCGTTTCCGTGCTTCGCAAGGCACGTTAAGCCGTTTGTGCCGGATGCAGGCGCTAGATGGCAGTCATTAAGCCATATCGGAGGCCTTATAGGCGGCTTGAAAACTTCTGACACTGGGGTTGGCCACTAGCCCCACAACCTCCACCAATCCGGCCTTGGCTCCCGTGTGTGGAGTATGGCCTAACCTTCCCGAGTAATTCTTAACCCTAAGTCATTGTTTTCTATATTAACAGTAACTCTTATAAATAAAATACCACATAGCATAGATACTGTAGCTGTTAGCAACATCACGTCACGAGACAAGATGAGGCATTTGAACTATTTGACTTGTGTCTGTGTTATTTTAGTGCGACATTTTTAAAGGGAGTTGAGTATTTGGGCTATCTATGTTTTCTGTCAGCTTATAACGGGCTGATCTAGAGAACTATTTGATATGTGCGAAAATAAACATTCTTGAAATCAAAATTAAGAGAAAAATACGTTGGAGGAAAATAATAAGGTCAGACATGTATTTTTGTAACTTTGTTGTTAAACCTCTCTATAGATTTATTTAATTTAATTGCATATTTATTTTATTATTTACAAAAGTAATAATTTACAAATGCCTCATTATTGACGTTATTAGAGTAAAAATCTCAGTAAAAAGCGGTGTATCTTTTTGGTTATTGAACTAAGCTATTACCTTGCTCCGAAAAATTCTGAAAAAAATTGTAGCAAAAAAGCGGTGGGCTACTTACTTTCTACACCTATGTAAGAGCGTGCTCTGAATACAGGAAACCATACATTTGTTTATCCCAAATTTAACCTTGCCTATTCGAGGTACGAGGTACGAGCCACGAGTAAGGAATGCTAGGTCATAACTCTCAGAGAGGAATGCCGACGGCACTTCATGGGTTAGGTTATCTAGAATAACTTGTTGATGGATGGATGGACATCTGATGGGTGTTCGGGAAATATTTTGACTGGAGGATGTCTGCGGGTCTTAGGCGAGTTAATAAAAATACTGGACAATAGGACCTATATACCGAGACTCTAGAACAAAAAAAAACTTGAAAAATCACGTTTTTGTATTACATTTTTTTATAAATTATTTGTTAGCGACTCTAGGTGTAACGAAATTCATACTTCTTATCGATTCTCACAATTTAACCGTGCCAGATACTCATACTGTGCGTGAGCTACAACTTCTTTTGATTGTACGTGTTTCTTTGCCCTTGTTTTATATCCTTTTATCAAAAGTTGGCTTAAAGAGATCCTCTCAAGGATTTGTTCAGCTTTACACATAAGATATTGTTATACTGTTCTGTTATTTTTTATATTTTTGTACAATAAAGGATTTACAAACAAACAGAAACAAAACTGGTCGGCCATGATAAACAAGTTTACCCTGGATGGTAATCGATCCTATGACCTTAAGTTCAGCAGATCAGATAAAGCATATATTACAAACAGTGCCGGATTAAGAGTACTTGATGCCCTCAGCAATCCACGTCTGTGGGCCCCTCATCCACATGTAAAGCAGAATCCATCTTTACTAAGTTCTTATTCATTAAAATGATTACCATAGACTGGACGCAGAAGAAGTGAAAATAGCAGGATACATTTGGAAACAGGTAGCTCGAGTGAGAGATGCGTTACGAAATTAGTCGCGTACCTAGCTTTCAAAACAAGCGGGCGGGGCTCATAGGAAAAGTTTTGGCAATCTAAAAAATAGACTTATCTTAAGAATTTCTTTAGGTTAACTGTATCTTTCCTTTGTGAGAGACTTTTTTTTCGAGTGATGCCCTAAGAAATTGCTCTTTATTTTAATATACCTGAAATTTTGACCTGTTACAATGTTATAAATAAATTATTCTATCATGTACTCCGAATTTTGCCCAAGGAACATCATTGCTCCTAGAACAAGCTGACAGCTACCTAATGGATGTGCTGTGGAGATATTTTATGATCTAGATAACTGAAGCAAACAGTACACAGAACTGGAACACCGTTTCCTTTGTGGTTTTACATAACGTTAAGTATTTTCGCAAATTCTTGCATTCTATCCTAGAAATAATTTAAGGTCATACCAATAGTTAGATACGTACTCTTAAAAATATATTTTCCGTGTAAATGTTGCTGACATTTTGTAGAACAATAATATTTGCTTAGAGAAGGTCTGGAGTTGAGATGTTGTGGAAGATGTAGGTAAGCTTCCATATCTTGTGAAGGTTATCCATCTTGGAATGGGATCTATCTACTTTTAGATCTCAGTAGACAGTCTTTTCAGGGCATACTTTACAAACACGGGGCCTTAATCCTATAGTACATGCAAACCTCCTTACTGGTGATCCTACTCGTGAAACAAAACAACTTATGTTATCTACAAGTCTGTTCAATCCCAAAAAATCCTTGACTTTCATGCAAATCAATCAGTTTTTAAGTTTATCAGTATGAAAAGTTCCGTTTTATTGTGAATTTTAGTATGAAAAGTACAGTTTTATTGCGATTTCAGCAAATATATAAATAGATATAGAACAAAATATATTTTCTATATATATAGTGACTAGATAGTCACTGGTTCCAGAACCAAGGTAAAATTTACCAGACAAGAAGTATTCTGGAACACTTTCTAAATGGTAAAAAAAAGGTTTCGGGTAGATATGTTGATATGTTCCTGTCACCTTTTTTAATCTATTGTACAATTGCTAAGCCCTTGGCATCATCTCACCTGGTGGTAAGTGATGACGATGGCGAAGATAGAAGCGGGCTTACCAAGCTTCCCCAACGCAACGAGAACCTGGCTATATTATCTCCATGCTGGAATACATTAATGTTATTAACACTGATGTTTGGCGGCAAGACTTACATAAGACAGTGGTACCTTGCTAGGTGGGCTCTGAAAATGCCTTACCATCAACCCAACAGAGTCCTACAAAGTTAGACCCCGCCGGTAATCAACCCACGAAACAAACAGACTAGCCACTAGACCACGGAGGCAGTACAGGTATAATTAACCCTATTAAAATAAAGGATTACGCCCAGAACACTGTAGAAACTTTGCAAAACAAACAAAGAGTCTGTTACCTGCGCAAGCTGCACCTTAGCTCTAAATATAACCTGAGTTCGGTCCGAGTTGAGCTAAATCGGAGAATGCATCACAATCCGCACTCCACTGCAGTGACTCACGCGCAGCTCTGAAGTTCACCAGGAAATGAGGTCGAGTTGGTACAGAAACAAACAGGTAGACGTGTTTATAAATCTGCTATATTCTGTCTTATAAATAACAACAGTTATAACCATAAATGGGGTATGATTCTCTTAGTATCGGGGGAAAGTTTTAGTCCACAAACAAAAAGCTCGGTGGCTCAGTCCTCTAAAGAATGTCCTGATCCTTGTCTTATTAGTTCTGGTCGAAAATGTAAAGCTAGGATCAAGCCTACTGGCAGAACTTTTCAAGCCTTCAGCCAAAACTGTTTAATAATACTGTCGTAACACTATCCTCCACAGTGAAAAATCTAGGCATCATCATGGACCAAACCCTATCTTGGACAGCGCATATCAATGAAGTGAGTCGAAAAATGTATGCTTCCTTTCATGGTCTAAAACGCCTGCAAAATTTTCTTCCTTTTCATACTAAACTCTTGCTTGCTCGCTCTCTTCTTCTTCCATTACTAGACTACGGTGACGTTGCTTTTCTAGATCCCACTGTTGAGTTAGTTCTTAAGCTGGAGCGTCTCCAAAATTTGTGTATTCGTTATATATTTGGCCTGCGGAAGTATGACCACGTGTCGGAGTATCGTGTGAAACTGAACTGGCTACCCATCCGCCAACGTAGGGACACACATATCTTAACACTCCTTTATAATGTGTTGTTCAACCCTGCGGCTCCACAGTATCTTCGCGACAGGTTCAGCTTCCGTACGGCCATGAACTCTAGACTCCGCTCCAGCCATAACCTTTCGCTTGCGATTCCGATCCATAGCACGGATACCTACACCAAGTCGTTCACTGTGCATGCCGCCCGACTGTGGAATGATCTCCCACCCGACGTCAGGTTGAGTCCCTCTCTCGCCACTTTTAAGTCCTCACTCAAAAAGTTGTGGAGTCCCAACCCTGGCTCCTGAGCTCATTATTATAATTATAGTATTTTTGTATGTATATTACTGTATGTATTATATTTAATATTTATTTATATATTAAAATATGTATATTTAAGATGTGTTATTTATAAGATTTATAAGTCGTGTTTGTAGCCTTTGCTCCACCTAAATTATTAATGTAATTCCTCTTCTAAAGTCTAAGGTTGACTGGAAGAGATCCCGTAAGGGATAAGTCCGCCCTTGTATGTCTTGTCCTTGTTTTATGTATTGTATTCTGTTCTTTCACAATAAAGAGTTTACAAACAAACAAACAAACAAACTGTTCGTTGTGGCTCGGGCTTGTAGGGCTTGGGTCTTTTCCCTTAATTTTAAAAAGTAAGCCCCTACTCCACACACTTCGAGTCCTGATTTATGGAGGGTGTGGGACTAATGCCCAAAGGTGTCTAGAGTTTTCAAGCTGCCTTAGCCCTCTGACATGTCTAAAGACAAATATAGAAGTTTGAATTTGACAACCGGCACCAACGGCTTAACATATTGTCTTTTCAAACACATCGATGGTTTCCGCTACAAAGGTCGTAACTCCAAAATACATACTTTTGGCAATATCCAAAAAACAAAAAAAAATATTTTAAAAGTTGTAATTAATAATAGAATTATGAGAATCATATTTTAGTAAGTTTAAAAACATAAAAGTTATGTATGTAAGAAAATATCAATATGGCTATTGCCAAAAGTATGTGTTTTGGAGTTACGACCATCGAAGCGGAAACCATCGACATAATTGGTCGAGATAAATGCCATCTAATAATCAAACCTATCCAGGCTTTCTGTCATCACATTTAAATACTTTTGCTCTAAGAGTCCTATTTATGATTTTGACAAAATTGTAGAACAAAACTTATTTTGTATGAATAAGTAACGTAAACGTTAAAATTTAACGTTTCCTACTCCTACGTTACACCCGTACATCATATGTGGTTACAATCCGATACAACGGTCTAAATTCGGTGCCCAGACTTACTCACGTCTCCATAAATGCGCAAACGCTTAAACTCTAATCTTAGTAGTAATTTCATTAATCTTCAAACGCTTTTAACAGAAGCTTTAGAAAGCAAAATTAAAGGACGATTGATGGGCGGCTTGATCCGTAAGCACGTTAGTGTGCCACTTGGCATAATTCATGCATAGTTAGTGCGCTTTGCAGTGTTCTAGTCATTTATCATTGGTGACTGAGCATCCATCATTTGCAAGTTTGTTGTATGAGACGGTTATAGACGGAGTGTGGTATTTCTTCGCCTATTCGTGTGGCATGATTAACCACCAATCCCAAAGTATACACGACAGTTTCCGTTTTTATTTTACCTGGTTTTGCACTAAGCATCACCCGTGGTCACGTGTAGAACATTCACCTACTGACGTCATACACTAGTAGTATATCTCATATCTAGTAATCAGATGTGCAGGTTTCCTCAAGATGTTTTCCTTCACCGATAAATCAATCGGCATGAAAAGGTACGTAAATTCTTAAAATCTCATTAGCCAGGAATCGTTCCTGAGACCTCTATTTATGTAGCAGGTCGGAGTCTCTACCGTGGAGCCAACGAAACTTTTAGTGCTGTGTAGTAGGATGTAATATGACGTCACTACTTACCGTGAGATACTTCCAAGAGCTCACTATTTAGTGTATTCTAGGGCCGGCCTGCCCATTCTCATGATTCGCTCAGTGAGGTGACAAAATTGGCATCATGATTTTTCAGTATGAGCCTTATTTTGTAAGCGCTTTTAATTTTTAGGGTTCCGTAGCCAAATGGCAAACAAACGGAACCCTTATGGATTCGTCATGTCTGTCTGTCTGTCTGTCTGTCCGCCCGTATGTCACAGCCACTTTTTTCCGAAACTATACTATTAAAACTTGGTAAGTAGATGTATTTTGTGAACCGCATTAAGATTTTCACACAAAAATAGAAAAAAAACAATACATTTTGGGGGTTCCCCATACTTAAACGTGAAACTCAAAAAATTTTTTTTCATCAAACCCATACGTGTCCTATCTATGGATAGGTCTTTAAAAATGATATTGAGGTTTCTAATATAATTTTTTTCTAAACTGAATAGTTTGCGCGAGAGACACTTTCAAAGTTGTAAAATGTGTGTCCCCCCCCCCCTGTAACTTCTAAAATAAGAGAATGATAAAACTAAAAAAATATATGATGTACATTACCATGCAAACTTCCACCGAAAATTGGTTTGAACGAGATCTAGTTAGTAGTTTTTTTTTAATACGTCATAAATCGTAAATCGCAATTTACCTACAACGAACTACAAGAACTTTTATATTATGTTACTTGCTGTTACGGAACCCTTCATGGGCGAGTCCGACTCGCACTTGGCCGCTTTTTATTAATAAATTAAATATTCGATCGCACATATTTAAACTTATCTTCAATGCTGTTTAAACAGATCTGATGATTCTTATATCAATATTCATATTTTGATCTCGCTCCGTCTTAAAACTAACGAGCACTGAGGCTATTATTTAAAACGTCACAAAATATTCGTTGTGGAATTTCTGATCACAAAATTCTGATAAAATTGTGACAATGTTTTATGGTATTTGAAGTAGGTTAATTGACTTGTTCCACAAATGAAACTATTTACCTACTATTTGTCTGTCCACATACGTTGTTAAAACGGTTGTTTTCTATGCCAAGGACTATATTTTTGCCAACCCATGTTTGAAGTTTGGCATAAAAGCAACCCATGAGAAGTTTTTTCTCTCCTTTTTTTCCATAGTTTTTCTACCCAATTGCGTAAGTATTCAACCAGCTGGAACTTGAAACAAGATGATACACCATCGAGGCAGATCGATGCTGGTATGCAGAAAACTCCTTCCTTTACAATACTCGGTTACTCGGACACTTTCTCTTCTCTTGGCGCTGATCTTCAGCCAACTGAGCTTCTGCTAGAGGAGTTTCAACCATATGGGCATAGAAGCAGATTTTTTTTTAACATACAAATGCTTAATGTCCCCAATTTGGATAATATAAGTAGGTACCTTCTCGACCGTCTCACTTCACATTCACTTCAGATTTTTATTTCATTATTTTATTAAAATATTATAATAAGAAGGATCATTGTTCTCCCTTAACTGAAAAAGAAAGTAAGTCATTAAATAAGGCATACCAAAAATAAATCTAACCATGTACAAGCACACGCAAGCCTAGACCAAATCTGTAAATTAGGTAGGAATATTATTTACGTGCCGAATATTTACTAAATCATCTCTGTGATTCATATTCGGCACTCCTGAACTCTTCGGCTCATTTTAAAGACTTCAATATTGTTGTTCAGTCTTACACTAACATCTGCGATAAGTAAAAATATGCTCTAAAAATAGACACAGGCATTAGTTGGACAACTCTCAAAATACGTTAAGAATTCATCGGGTTAATAAACCAATTTATCGCTAAGGGCCAGGATACATTTATCGTCAATTTGCATCTGATTTATCCGTCGATATATTTTTCTTTTCGATATTATATACTAAATAAACCACGGTAGGACCCGTGATGCTTTAGTCAAATATACAGGGTGTTAAAAAGTGTGTTTAAGATTTTTAAGGGGTTACTCAGAATCAAGTATAGAATACAGGAAAAATATTGAAAAAATCCGATCTTCAATTATTTTTTCATTTTCCCATACAAATTTTTGATTTACTATTCAGATTTAGTATGAGAAACTGGAAAAAAAATTAAGATCGGATAATCTCAAACGTACTTTTTTAACACCCTGCATACGGGACCCTAGAAGAGTAAGATCCGATTCCAATGGTGCCAGGTTTTTTGCAGTTCTTAACGCTCATCCCCATATAGTCATTAAACAATAATAAAAAATAAATAGTTTTCATCGTAAATAATTACATGCTCATCATTTTAAAGAGCGCTAGAACCCTTACCCTTCATAGTAAAAATTTTAAATATCGGCAACTTTTTACTTTATGGTACACAATAATTCCGGCGTTATTTTTGCAATGTATCATCATAATATGTCAGAATTTCGTTTTTCGAACAAAGAAATAATTTTAAAACTAATTGCGATGCTAGTGGTCTAAGTTAAGACATCTAAAATGCAATATCTTATACAATTATCATAGGTACTTTGATTTGTAGTGTGAAATTAAAATCAGGTCGCCGCCACGGTCTGTTGCCTATGTGAACTGAAAAATGCAAACCCTCATTCGAATCTCCATCGTTAAACGTGTCTTAACCCTAACGCTTGTCGCGTAGCTGCGTAGTACATTGTCGCGCACGGTACTTAATCACATGCTGTTTTTCTGAATCCATTACGCAATAGAAAAGCAAAACAATTTTGTAATGAGCCGCGGAGAGCGATAAATAAAAATAAACTTGGTTGGCTATTTGTATAGCTGACACGTATGTACTATTAGCTAGTTATGAAGTATTATATTGTGTAACTACTGTCCGAAAGTAAAGTTACCTCAAAGGCAGTAATACTGTGAATCATCTGTTACAAATGCAGAGGCTATCGACGTCGACGACTGTCCGAAAGTACTGCCAGAACATGAGAAGGTTCTGTAAGTCCTTAGTCACTTCTTGCCCTTTCATTTAACTTCCATATTTATTTTGTTGGAACGTAAATTCATAATTACTTTTTTTTTCTAATTCCGGGTTGTCTGGAAGAAATCGCTTTTAGCGATAAGTTCGTTCAGATTGTACTACTTGTTTCTTTTTTGTTTTGTATGTGTTTTTTTATTTAATTTGATTTGATTCCATTTTTTTAATGTGATAGGTGGCAAACGAGCAGACGCATCGCCTGATGGTAAGTGATTACCGCCGCGCATTAAACTCTATTTCTTTAATAATTTTTGCTCTTTCACTTCGTCATTGGTAAAATCATGGAATCATGGAAACCACCTCTTTTTAAATTAGTACCTAGTAGGAATTAAGAATACAAAACTTTTAATATTTAATAATGACATTCTTTCTTTCGCTAACATCCTAGATACATCACCAGAAGCCTCAAGAGTAGTTGTGCATGATAAAAATCGATCAAATAATTTGGTGTCTTGTAAAAGAAAAGTAGGTAGGGACTCCAAGTAAAAAAAAAACAGTGATATTATCCTGCAAGATGGTAGTAAAAATGGCATCAAAATTTATAAAAAAACATCACGTGTAGAAAACAGCCTGTAAAGAGTACCCTATGTAACCACGTCATGTCAATACTATGCTGGTAACATTATTTTCCTTTCCGTTTCTTTTCTACAGTTCCACACTAATCCAAGACGGAATCGGTGATATAAAGGTTTATTCTGGAGCGTTAATTATTTGAAAGGCACGTCTTCACTCCGTCACAGTCCTTTGACATTCCTGAGCTGGCGCCGGGCCAGTGTGGAGGAATTTGACCACCAGACTCCGATATGAGAATAACTGGACGATGGCGAAACACTGGGACATTCCAGGGCGCAGGTGAACTACAGTCCAGTGCTTCATACCTACTTGATTCGGGCACCTACGTTCTTAAGTCAAAATTCGTTTAACAGGAGAAGAAAGTGCTGATCGCAAAGAAAAAAATATGCAAAAAGTCTTTATTTATTTTTGCAACCAGTAACGCTTTCATTCCTGCTACCAAGAGATGGTTTTCAGAAAGATCCAAATCTCCAAGGAACTTTTATGTAAAATATCTCAAACCTGAAAGGAGACTATAATTGTATGTCTATTGTGGCCAGATCATGAAATGACTGGCCATATCTTCGAAGAGCTTCGACGAAACAGAATCCACCAGAATCAGAAGTAATACAAGTAACCTAACCTAGAGTTTCTTTCGGAAATCCTCAACGATATGGCCAATCATTTCCCCCTTCAAACACTTTCCGAAACGTTGAGTAAACTTTTTACTAGGTAGGTAAAAAATAACCATCTAAAAGAATGTGCAAAGCAACTACATAAAAAAAAGAGTTTTTTTATGATCTGGTCAAATCTATGATCTGGCCACGAGTTTTCTATAAAAATATCCGAAATAATTTGTTTAATTTTAGGATATATTTTATTAGATGTTTTGGAATAACCTGACATATCATTAGTATTGTTTACTTTGTACTCTATCGCATTGACGAAGGACATCTCAGTCAGTTAAAATACGTAATCCACTTAATCAATTCAAATTAACAAGGAATGCTGCAGCCAGTTTATTTAAACTAAGAACGAATGGCGGATGTCGACGCAAGCGCAAGTATAAACAAAGCATCTGACCGAATACCGTGGAAGCTTCATCCAGATGGCCCACTTCTAGATGTTCCTCAGGAATGCGCCCTCTGTGACACGTTCCAGGCCTCTGGAGTTCGTGATAAATTAAGGAAGTAGGGTGGCAGACTGGCAAACATACTTAATTACAACGTTTTGGTAGAAAAAATAAAGGAAAGTTCAATTTTTGACAGCAAATAAGCAAATCCTAAGATTCTTTTGCATGTGTAAAGGATTTTGGGATAGATAAATTAACAATATGGTAACATGTTTTAAGAGATTATAACATTTTGAATTAGCAGATCTGAGGAATAAAAAAACGTATTTCTTTGAAATAGTATGTTAAGTTACAAACATGACCAAATGTCCAACAGAAAAGTGGTCGGAGTGCTGGATGAAAGTAATGGACGGTTAAATGAAATGAAATTTGATAGAAAGCTTGTAGTCGGTGAAAGAATATTACTCAGGCTGGGTATTCTGTGGTCAGGTTTGGTTTACAAAGTGCTTGCGGTTTTCAGTATTTTCGATATAACATAGAAAAGACCTAATAAGATCGGTATATCTTTTTCAACGCCCTTGTACCGAAAAGCGAAAAAAGGCGCACCACTTCTAAAATATTATTTTTTTCGTCCCTGGAACGAACAGAAGTTGTCATTGCATCACAATGTTGTCGGGATCGCCGCGGGCGCATACCAGCCGCATACCATCTATTTATAGTGGTCGCTTTAGACATCACTCGGTTCCCGCGCATTCCTATCGTGTTGACATTAAAAGTGTAGCATGGGATTGACTGGATAATGGTTAAATATTCGGTTCTATACAACTCCCGCCGTACTAAAAGCAATAAAAAAATACTGGTAAATACAGATATGTTAAAGAACGATAGGAGAGAGAAGACTACTGAAAACTTTTATTGTACAGTAGTACACAAAAAATAAGGCGCGTCGGTAATCTTCGTTCGCGCAGACAAGAACAAACTATCGACGGAAACACCCGAAACAATCAACGCACGGTGACAGCTTTCTGACAGCTGACAATTTCATTGAATCAGGCGCGAAATCAATCAACCAATAGCGGCAGAGATTTTCGGAACGTGTAATGACGGGTGACAATGAAGCTACTTGATTGGTCCATCAGTTTCCCGCGTAATTAAAATATTGTCTACTGCGCAGGTACATCGGCAAGCCTTAATAAATGTGTATTACTGTACGGCTTTCTAAAATTTTCAAAACTTATAATAATTATAATTTATAATATCCGGGACAAATCACACACGGTCATCTGGCCACAAACTAGGATTCCCTGTATCTTGGGAACCAGAGACTGATATACATACACATATACATTTAAATACATACATATATAGATATTATACACCCAGACTCAGAGCAAACATTTCTGCTTATCACAGAAAAGTTTGCCCTGTGTGGGGATCGAACCCACGACTCTCGGATCAGAGGTCAGGATCGCTAACCACTTAGCCACCGATTCAGTGTATCAGCTGATTAGTTTATAAGAAAACTTTGTTTTTTCAGTAAAGCAGAATAAATAGAAAGAGTTCAAGGGTCCTACACAGACCTATTTTGTTTCACCTTATTTGTTTACCTATTTTGCTGTTTGGAAAAACATTTTTTTTTAGTCTCATGATGGTTTCATACCTACCTACATTGCAGAGAGCCATAATAAAAAATAGGTGACATCTCAGTTTTCGAACAAGTACAAGCCACTACTAGCCGCGTGACTCGGTAGTTTCACACGCATTAAAAGATAAAAATAGAATTGTTTCACATCCTTATGAACCACGTCCGATGTAATTAGCTACGCTAATTGGTTCCATGCGCTGAATCAGCTTCACTGTGCAAAGTGTTCCTACTGTTTGTTTGCTTGACGAAGGTGTGTTTGCAAATGAAAAACGAAACAGTATTAACTACTATCTAACCTGTATTGTAACGTTCAGTCGTATTGTTAAATTGACATATTTATTTTATTTTATTATTTGAATTTATTTCAGGAAAATAGCTATATAACATTAACATTAATGAAACAAAATTTATTTGTACTTAGGCTCCTCTCTACTTAGGCGCTGTTTACACGAACGTCTACGATAGAATCGAACAGTTCTGTCTTCCATTCTTCACAATCGCAAAGAAATCTTGCCATATTGCCATCTTTGCCGCTTTTATTCGCTTTGTCTTTTCCTTATGATTATCTTCCATAATCATCTAGACTGAGGTCTAAATATTCGTTGATTGGCATATACCAAAATTAAAATGTTTCGGCTCAGTGTGTGCGCTCCCATCATCCGACCACTGAGTCCGACGACCGGTGTCGTTTCGTTTCTTTGGATAGAATAGAGCCCTACTTATTACTCACCAAACCTACATACCTGAAAGTTTCGTATAAGTTTATCGTTGAAATGTAAAAGTGAAAT
This sequence comes from Coleophora deauratella, assembly GCA_958295455.1. Classification (NCBI taxonomy): domain Eukaryota; kingdom Metazoa; phylum Arthropoda; class Insecta; order Lepidoptera; family Coleophoridae; genus Coleophora; species Coleophora deauratella. The sequence goes on from OY282395.1 coordinate 15,113,778, forward strand.
CAACGTTTCTCAACCAATTAGCGTGATTTCGCTGTTTCCGAGAGTGGTCAAACATCGACATAGGCAGCTGTTGAGCGGTACTGAAACTAAATATGTATGTTCTTATTTACATGGGAGAATGCACAGTTTCACACTGAGCTGACATAAAATTTAACTTTAAATTTTGTTTAATTTTAATGGCTGCCATGCTCCAGCTGACTATAGACGACGTCAAGGAAAATTTTATGGATGACCACGATGGTGACGTGATTAAAAGAGATAAAGAAGGCGATGAATTTATGGATCGGTTGTTCTCGTATTAGAGGGATAAGGATAACTGAAGATTAATGAATTTCGGTGAAAGTCGTTCATTTGAATGGGGCCTTAACGCTTGAAATTTAGATTTTATGAGGTAATAACAGAGACAAGATGTAATAATAACGACTCAGAAATAATAACGATGAAACAGTGTTTTGTCTGCCCCTGGTTTTTATAGCGTAGAATGTATTTCATTTTATAGGTTTGTATGTGTCATTCAGGATGACTCTGGTAAAGAGAGCACCGAAAATAACATTAGGTAGCTCTAGTAGAGAAGTCATCCTATAAATATTGAACTCACAAACTACTTTTTATTCCCGAGGTATGGATTTCAGTGGATGATATAATATGATAGGGATTCGATGCAGATATATTATGTATGTAGCAGTCTAGCAGTGACAACATAGATATGAAAAACACAAGGTTGTTAATATTTCACGACAGTGTAGTTACCAATTGTGGTTTACCCAAATTTGTTGAATAGCACCACCTGGCTCCGAAACAAACAGAGCAAATAACCATATCTAATGTATTTTCATATCGATAGTGAAAATAAATTTAGTTAAATTCCCAAGAAACCTTAACTTATCTATGTAAGTAAATATTTACTGAAGTTTACATTAAAGGTTGTATTTATATTAGTAAGCACTTGCTTACAGTGGTTACACCTACAAAGCAAATGATATAATGATATAAATAACCGAAGACATATTAATAAACAATTGGCAAAAGCTTTTGGCGAAGTCGCGATGTCCAAAATTAAGACACAAAGTACGAATATACGAATACGTTTCAAGGCTAAAATCGTGATTTGGTCACAATCCAAATGTCATTTTAATGACCTACCTTGCCACATGCCAGGAAAAGTGAAAATTCTGCCAAATGATGGTCGACCTGATGACAGAAAGCCTAAATCTAGAAATCAGAAAAAAATATCAATTTGTTTATAAGCAAAAAGGAAAGGACCTGGACCAATTAAGGATTTAAAAAAAGGAGAGGCTGAGTACTGCCATACATATCCATCTGTAGAGCGTCAAGAGAATCACTTTCTTCGTAACGTCTATATAATCTTACTCGCAGTTCTACTGGTAAGATTATTAGGATTCAAAGAGACCAACTTACAAATAGGACAAAGTTAACTCACACTCTGCAAATGACTCGACGACTAAATATTTGAAAGACAAAGGCAAAATGCAACAAAAAGAATTAGTATGGGTGAGGTAATTAGCGAGAACATTGAACTTGAATCACGAGGTGACGCCAGCGGCAACCCACCAGGTGCTGTCTGAAATTACGCCCGTGGTGCCAAACGAACGATTAAACAACCTTATTATGTAGCCACTAAAGGAGACAAGTAACATTATTGAACGGCAAAACAATTTGTGTAAAGTGTTTATTTTTATGAAGTAATCATCAAGGGAGAAGACTTGTGGAATGCTCAATTAATTTTGGCACAAAACCAAAGCTAATATTCCTAAGCTGTTAGAAGACGCAGACAAAAAACAGAACCCTACAACAATTTTGATACATTTATGACTAATTTTATAAATAAAAATGTTAAAGTAAGTTTTGTTTCTCTCAATACTAACAAAACTATCCAAATAGCTGATCAGTTTGTATAAAGTTGTTTCTGGCTGTTTCAATGAAGTCGTAGAACAAAAATTTCAAATACCTGTTTAGGGGTACAAATAAATATGGTTCATTCCAATCAAAAAAAAGCAAAACGTAAACAAACTTACTATGGAACTGACATATGTCAATGTCATCTGCATACTACGTTTGTTTACCTTTTGCTTTTTTTTGATTGGAATGAACTATAATTGAATTGATGAAAATAACCTTTAAGGAGGGACCATTAATTAAACGGTATCTGCTTAAAGTTTTCTACATCTGAATGAAGCGAATAAAAGTGTTTTAATATTAGCCTTTACAACTGTTTCAGTAAATCATACAACATTATGTCGAGGGTAGACTTCGTTTTCCCGAAAATCAATAAGCCGTTGCATTGCCTTCAAGAAATCATCTACAAACATTTTAATTTGGCATCTATCACGATCCGCATTCATCTATCAGCCTGCACATGCGGTTACATCAGAACGAGGAAGTGTACGCGCACCTTACCGAATACCGATCCTCCCCTCCTCCTCGCTGCTTCGGCGCCCCTCGTGTATTTCCGTCGCCACCCGCGCCCGCCCAGTGCCGCGAAACAATCCTCAATGGATTACTCATGCTGTTTCACTATTGTTATTTCGTATACGCATCTCTTGAATTGTGCAATATTCTGTGCTCTATTTCTATTTGTGTCATTTAGATTGCTCGTTTTAATGTTTCTCATTAACTCGTTGCACATACGAGTCACATACGAGTGTTCTTGATTCATAATCTAGTCATTTGTTTTCAAATGTATTATCACTTCTTTTTTTTATCATGTGGAACAATTTCACCGTATCTATCACAAAGGATAGATAGCAGGATCTACCTATCACTAATATATTTGTAAGATAAATAAAACCAGATGCATAATTTATTAATATTTATTTTGGTCCCATTAAAAAATAATTACAGATAAAATATAGAGCTTATTCTAGAATAATTTAATTATCACATCTCTTTACTTTATATATTACTTTTACAATTTTCATCTAAAAGTTCTTCTTTAATTTATTCAATTCGTTTACCATCCATTATCTTTCATTTTCTCCAGATTTACTTTCTATCCGTTACATTAAAATTTTTCCTAGAATTAATTCAACTTCTTAACAATTACAAAACATAAAATGTTTATCACTGAATACATTGGAGTGCAACCTTCACAATTTTCTCTCAGTTAATCAAATTTATTACATTCATAATAAGTTCATACATCGCTCAGTCTTAAATAACTTATTGTGTTATATAATAACTTCATCATCTTTACTAAGCATTTCATTAACTATTATCAGTAATTTCATTCACACAATTACACGCACACTTGCTTTCCTCAGTCACTCTCTCTCTCTCTCTCTCTCCGTCCCTTTCTCTCTTCAGCTCTTCTCGATGGGTCCGTACCTTTGCCTGAACCACATCATCCCGCGGTAATCAGGCTCGTACACATCAGGTATCTCCTTGTCAATGGCTTCGCAATATACCATCTTGACTGATGCTTCTCCGAACAAACGTTCCTCGAATTTGATCATCTGCTTGAAGAATCCAGTGTTTGGTCGAATTTGAGGCCTGGAAGAAAATTAAACTTTTAATTATATTAGATTTTAACAAAGTTTTATCAACTTCTCTATATCTATCTCTCGGACTCTATCTATAGGCAGTAGGCACCGAATAATTTTCAAGAGCATCATCTACAAGTTGCAATTAGATATTTTAGATTTCCACTAGTCTGTCTTAAAAGCTTAGGATCATTGCATTTTCGTAATTTTTAAAATTTTATGATTTGTCTTCGTCGGTGCACTTTGAATTGAACACAGGCCTCTCATATCGTCGTCGCGAATAACCCATATCGTCCCCACTGCAGCGGCACGGTCTCTTCCCATACCTCATATTCAGTAGCTCTCATAACGTCATTTCTTGATAATGACCAACAAGATCTTGATTCTTTATCCTGTACTCACCGTCTTAGTTTCATGTGGTGATACGCGTCCCGCAGGGTCATCTTGTGCCATTTTACCAAGTAAGCCAGACAAAGGGTCACTGATCTCGAAACACCAGCTACGCAGTGCACTAGTACCACTTCACCATTTGTGACCACCTGTTAGACAAAATTATTAAGATACAGTTATTTTGTTTTTTACATCAAAAACCACAATAAGTGGTTCATTTTGCAAAGACATTCAGCAGCCGGCATTAAACATATTAATACGTTTATCTTTCTCCCTCACCTCATTGATAAGGTCAGCAACGCGCTCCATGAACGGAAACATATCGGAATTGGGTGTGTCAAGCAGAGGAACGTAGTGTCGCGGTACGAAGTCTTCAGGAGGAGGAGGGAGCTCAGGCGCTGCATTCACGACCAAACCAGGTTGAAGAGCTTTCACTGCTCCTGGGAGAGCGTGTGCTCCACACACGTAGAGCGAAGAGGTGATGCGAGACACGCCGAGCGGACATCCCCTGTTGAAAATATTAACGTCAGACGTAACGTCACAAGGATGAAAACATAATAAAAGACTATTAAATAATTATTAAACTATAAAAGCTTCACTAGATATAATATTTAGCAATTAAAGAGGCTACAGAGCCCACTAACGAAACAATTAACATTTGTGAAGTTGAAAAAACAAAATTAAAAGTAATTAAAATAAACAATTATTTAAATTAAGAGATCCGAAAACAAATAATAAAAATATTTATATTATTTAGGCGGCTGAATATTTAACTAATGCGTTTTAAAGTATGCATATTCAAGGTGATTCAGACATCGTTTAAGCTAATCTCAAAGTGCTTTTAGCTCCAGTAAGTGACGAAGGGCAACAAACAAGCTACGACGACAAGGCAGCGTCACGAGCGCATGTAAACACCACATACCGATCGGCTGTGTCATTTGGCAACGAGCCACCAGGGCCGACCTAGCGAACTTGCTCGCAGAAAGGGATGTTATCAAAAACTTTATAAACAAAACGATAAAATTTTGCGTATGGAGGTATGACAATACGTTAGTGGACGACAATAAATCTGTGTCACTGCTTAGCTGCATACCCTTTGCGGATGATAATAAGCCACTGGTTATATCGGATCAATATAAAATTAATAATAATTGAGATAGTAGAAATGACAATGGACTTGAAATTATCAAAGCTTTTAACTGTAATATGTTTTGCTACACTTCATAGCTTATCAGAAGCAATTGCTACAATATGATCCAGCAAACCAAGAATACTTTTATAATTAATTGATGAAATTAATTGCGATTTAATTTAAAAAGTTGCTTACTTATTCAGTTCTTCCTTAGTCATCTTAGGTGTCTCCGTAACCACCGTCGGCTCTCCTTCATTACCAACACACACCACTTTGTCCTCAACTAGAACCTTCATTGTCTCAAAACTTTCTTTTTCCACTCCAAAAAACTCTACTTCTTCACCAGTTTAACGACCGTCCTTTCATAAAATATTTTTATCGTCTTTTGTATCGATATGTTATTCTTTGGTAAGTTCAACGCGACCGATCTCTTCGAAGCACTTGCATGGACTGAGCGAGTCTGCTGCTCAAGCGCGACTAGGATCGCCGTACCTGTGGCGGGATTCGAATCCACATAGCAGGCACGCGACATCCGGCATTCCAGAGTTATTTTCAGAGGAATGGTGACGCTACTTTGTTTACAACGGCCGCGCTTCTGTTTTTGGTTTCAATTGGAATGTTTGTTTACATTAAGAGTATAATTTGTAGTAATTTTATTGTTGCATTAGTTTATCTTTAGTAAATATTTTAGTTTTGCAGCGATTCGATCATGAGGGAATGCTGAAATGTAGTTAGATAACATAACGCAGACATACCTAACGCATATTGATATGTATATTAAGACCTTGTTTTAATATATTTTATCCCATCACGATATTTTCAATTTGTTCTGTTTCTTGATTATAAGCATACTTGGCGCCGATCTCCCAGTATGTAAGGAATGTTCAGTTTATGTACATATTTACAAGAGCAACTTGCCAACACGCCTGCAAGGAGGTTCAGTGTTAGCAAATTGTTTTAAAAAGTACATCACGTTTCCATGCCAAATGGTCAGAATGATATTTTAGATGTTTTTTAAATTTTATTTTTGGGTTTTGTGCCAGATATATCCTAGTCAGTCGCTTCTTCTCTGAGGGGGAAGTTACTGCTACGGATTATGCTAAGTTATAATGGTCAATTTACAGAGCAAAGAAAGCATATACTCCTTCTTCTTTTTAGGTCCTCTTAATTCCTCGATAGAGTCTCAAACTAAAGCTTGCCACTGCTTCCAATCGGCGGCGACAGCGACAATGTCTGGCCAGCTTTTCTCCTGTGAAGCGGCTTCTAGTGCCACGGTCCTCCGCCAAGTAGACTTTGGTCGACCTGTCTTCCTTTTACCTCTAGAGGATTAACATAGAGCCTATTTGGTGAGACGGTAGTCCTCTTGACGCAGTATGTGGTCTACTTGAATAGGACGTTGATTCGTTTTCCAAAGGTCTTTGTTGTAGATGACATCCGGCTAGAATATACTCAAAATTCTGAGGCCCTTGTTTGTGAACGCTTGGAGTCTGTGAGTGATATTCTGTCGTACTAAACAAGTCTCGCAGCTGTAACCTAATCGGCTTGATGGATTTTTTGTGCGAGGCAATATTATATATATTTTTTTTTGATCCACAGATGAACCTAGACTACATTTTAAGCATTCATGTTTTTGGTTTAATTAGTTAGGTTGCTGGTTATTTACTAAACATATTATGCAATTAATAAATGCGTTGACCTTTTTACGCTTCACCTTGGTAGCAGTGACACATCTCACATGGCTCCACGAAGCTAACGCGTGGAGATGAACGATACAAAAACACGCGTACTTTCAATTATTTCGCGTTATAAATATCAAGAATTGCGACTCGTAGGCGTAAGTATGTGCTAAACATCATTTGGACTCTTCAGAATACCAAACAAAAATAATCTTGATAAAACCAGCTGAGAAATCTTTAGTCTACGTTGTCTGGAACTAGCTCAACCCTCAAACGTAATACGATCTAATTGAATGAATTACAAAGGCCAAAGAATATTGGCTACATGTTGTGCATAATTTTTTTGCTTACTCGCTTTTTTTATCCACAATTTGTAAGCACTTGGCATTAAGTTGGTGCGGCGTGCGTGCAAACTGTGAAATGAATTGTCGCCTGCGGTATTTCCGGACCGATACGACATTCAAACCATCAAGAAAAGAGCGTACTCCCATATCAAAGGCCGGCAACGCACTTGTGACTCCTCTGGTGTTGCGGGTGTCTATGGGCGGCGGTAATCGCTTACCATCAGGTGATGCGTCTGGTGGTCTGCCACCTATGCCATAATAAAATTCAGTTGATGGTAAGTAATTACAAGATGGAAGCGGGCTTCCCAAAATTCTACAACGCAATTGGGTATCCTAACTAAATGCCAGCTGAACACATCAATGCAATTAACATTTATGTTTTGCGACAAGACAGACAACATGGTGGTAGCTAGCCAGGCGGGCTCAGAAAATGCCCTACCACCAAACAAACAAAGTCCTACAAAGTAGGATCTCATCGAGAATCATACCCGCCACCTCCTGATTTTAGGCGAGCGGACTAGTCACACTAGACCACGGAGGCGGTCAAAAATGTCGCTTTAGTGGTTCTTAAATGTCTGTTGATATTACAACTCATTTTCATCCAAACCTTTCTAATTAATCACCAAGAAAATATTAGACGTTAAAATATAAACAATAAAAAAACTGGCAACAATAAGTCACTTAATTAATCTTTTTGCAGCTCATCTTTTTTCTCCACAAGCGACTTTTCGACCTCTGGCTTGTCGGTAACCGCGATGCCGCAGCAGTTGATGCACCCCAGGCTCATGGGTGGCAGGTGTATGTCGGTCACCCAGTACTCTTTAGGCGCGTACTCGCTGCGTTTGAACATCTGGTCCTCAATGAGAAGCCACGACCAGAGGTACTGGCGCGCGCGGTTGAATTTCACATTCGCATCGACGACCGCGTCGACGGCTCTCTGGCACACTGGGTCGAGTTGGTGCGGCGTGTTGAAACGAAGGTACTGGATGTTGCAGCGGAATATCTAGAAAAAGAAATGTTTAACCTCACAAAGGTCAACCACTTTAAAATATAAGTCGGTAGCAGTTTATCTGTAAAGAAACATCACTTTGTAGCGGTATCCTTTGTGACTTTGTCGCGTCGCAGACATGGTCATAATCTGGATGATTTTATACTGTAAGTGGTATGGTATTTATCTCAGACCATTTCTTTGCTTCGAAATATATGTTAAGCCGTTGATGTCGGTTGCTATCACCAGATGACAGTCATTGAGGCATATCAAAGGCGTTTTAAGCGAATTGAAACACGGGTTGGCAATTAGCTTCACAGCCAACTGGTCACCAATCCGGCCTCGGACCCCGTATGTGAAGTAGGACCTAACCGTCCCTTTAGACCCATGCGCCAGCAATGAGAACAATGCGTTAACAGTCCTTTTCATACCAGGTTATACCGTTATTAAGGTACTACTTCTTGTTTATAGCAGGTATTTCTGGCTATGCACATTTTTTATTTTGACCATTTGGCAACTTCTGCGTTAAAAGTAATAGAATTAGATATAGCGTACTTCGTGGCCGCACATCTCCAACATGCAGTAATTTATGAAGTTGACCGGCTGCAGATCAACACGGAACCCTAGCTTGCGCAGTTTGTCTGGAAGAAATCGCGGTCAAAAAGGATAATAAAGTAACAGGATAACAGCCCTTTACCGATTTATTCAGTGTGACGATTTGTGGCAGATTTCTGCCATTGGGCAGATTTTTAACACTGGCAGAATAAGCTGCCGATTTAAAAAAAGTATACTTAGTAGTATTCTAATTCTAAATTATAGTAATTCTGCTACTGTTTTAAATCGTCAGCTTATTCTGCCAGTGTTAAAAATCTGTCCAATGGCAGAAATCCAAGGAATTTATATGTAGTACCTGATATATAAGTTATTTGCAGAAATCTGCCACAAATGGTCACACTGTATTTGTTAAAAGCTTCCTGTTAGGTGTTGCGACTAGACCTTACTTTTTGGAACTTAACCGTACTTTAGCAGTAAGACATGTAGGCATGGCAAGCAACAGAACCCTTAGACCTGGAGCGCTTTTGTACCTACCTACCTCAGGCTTGGGGGCGCGAATAGGGCCCGATGACACTGGTTCTTGCTAAAGTCTAACGCGCCACTGTGTACCCGAGCATGGGTGGCACGGCCCTAGGACCGACACTGTACCAGGGATGTTGCGAATATCCGCATTCGCAAATGCGGAGCTTCCGCATCGATTTTGACTGCCGCAATATTCAATGCGGATTTTCATGCGGATGCGGATGCGGATCTAGGGCAGCATAGCTAATAATTGTAATACATATTTAGTTTTACGAATTTAATTTTGTACATTGTATAAGAATTAATTACAAAAAGTATATTAGATTTTTTTTTTATTCAATTTTACTAACTACTTTTATTTTCAAGTAAGTACCAAAGTACATCATTACACCAAAAGGCAGCAAAGTTACTTTTTATCAAATATAATGGTCCAGTTTTTTACTTTGTTTACTAAGTAAGATATTTTATTATTGAATAAAAAAAATGGATTACAATAGAGTCTTTATTTTTTTATTTATGCGCACCCATACAAAATCTTAAGATTCGCATCCGTGGATTTAAAGAAATCTGCATTCGCAACATCCCTGCACTGTACCACAGTACGTACATTAAATAGTAAAAATAGCATATCTACCAACTATATCAATCAGTCATACTAGAACGCACTCTTTCTCACTCAGTCTTCAAACTTAAATGGTTCTGAACTTTGGCGTGCTTACATAAAGTAAGGAATAGGAAACGCTGATAAGTAGAGAGTTTGACTTAATTACCTCTCAATCCCTTCAGTTTCTGGGGTTTATGGCACTGTGTGTAGTAGGAGTCACATGGCCCATAATACACTTTCACATGGTATGTAGACATGTCTCAGTTATTTTAACTGTTCAATGTTTGCTTTGTTCTAGACTATTTATCTTGTTTTGTCGCTCACTGGGCACATATAGAAATAAATTTCTATTCTATTTTATTTTTCTATTAAAATCTATTTCTTTTTATTTGTTTTGATATCATTACTGTCATTTTGAAGGTTTTCAAATATTGCCACTGTAAGTGCCATTTAAGTACTTTTAAAAAGGTAAGTTTTTTGGTACTTACCATTTTCTCTTTGGCTTTTCCGTCTATGGCTCAGACATGCTCAAACTTAATAACTATTTTTTACGTTTTATCCAAGTTTTAAAACAAATATACAGTTCGCAGATGGATTGCAGAATCCGCTGTTTTACAAAACCGCGAGTGATTTTACAAAACAGCGCCGTTTTGTAAAACAGCTGAACGACCTTTAGCAGTTTTTAATAATAACTGGGCTATAATACGCAGAATTGCATAAACGTTTTGCGTTTATCAATGCAGCGGGTCAACTATTAGAGGTTTCGTAAAAGCAATGTAAAACAGCGTGAAATTAAACGTCAGCCTGTAATTTTAGTTCAAACAACAATAATTGCGTCTGAAACAGAAAGTCTTTTGCCGAAATTAATAAATAAATCGAGAAATACAAAGTATAAGTGAAAATTATCTTAAGTGAAAAAAGTGATTTAAGGAACGGTTTTAATAAAAAGTTATCAGAGTTTTATGAAAAATATATAACTGAAATTAATATTTAAATAATTATTACGAAAAATACTGTTTTGTTTGTCATTAAGCTGTTGATTTATGATTAAGATGTATAACATGGTTAAAATGTTATCGTTTATTTTTATTAAGTATATTTGTAATTTGTAGCCATTCTATCATTCTACATACGTCTTTCTATAATACGTCTAGACGTGGTTAGCAGTTTTGTTAAACGTAGCGCAATACTGCCGTGCTTACGATAAGAGCAGTAAGTCTGTGAAACACACTAGACTTTTTTTCACATTTTTGCATTTTCCGAATTGTTTCTTTAGATTATTTTAAATACAATTTTTGAAATGTGTAGCTCAGATTCTGTATTTTTATATTGCGTTATCATTTATCTGTCTTATTTATTTGTTCTTACATAATTAAATGACGAAATGGGTGAAGTTACTGCTTTTAAAAATATACTTACTGCTCTTATCGTAAGCACGGCAGAATAGCAATCCAACTGAACGTCATTTAGCTGTTTTACAAAACGGCGCTGTTTTGTAGAATCACTAGCGGTTTTGTAAAACAGCGGATTATACAATCCAACTGCGACAACACAGAGTGTCTATGTGGGTTTTGTTACCTGAAATTCGTCCATCTAAATCTCACATTTCTACTGGTAGGAATGAAGAATCTAATTTATAGGTCCCCAATTTGGAATATAATACTTACACCATAAAAGGGCCTAAAAGCCATCCTGAATCAAGTAAAACCACAAATATATTTTTAATTTGTTTATATTGAAACAAGTTACAAGGCTCTCGAGTTCAGTCCGCTGCTAACAGTCACTACAAATTAATACAATTTCATTTGCTATTCGTTTCAGTCACAATAGGCTTTTCTGTTTCTTGTATTTAACAAATTACTTCAAAGATGTATCATTGACGATACCGGTGTATAAGCTGTGTGTATCCTTTATCATTTCATTACTCTGATACCTACATTTTATGGGTGACCCCAATAAGGTGTAAATAGTATTTCCTCTACTACTTCGGTAAATCGATCAAGTTCTGTTTGCAATTTAAAAGAAACGTTTGTCTGACAACATTATACATTTAACTAATTTGCTCTGCCAACATTCCCCGCATTTACTTACGGCATAAATAATAATTTGATAAATATCCCTAATAATTTACAAACCGAGTAATATCAACTAAAACACATAATTATTAAAAAATAAATTTACAACATAATCCTAAAGCCGAAATACAATGGGAAAGAAAACGCAAAGCTATTTGCAGATGGCGCTACGGACGCTTAACTCATAACAACTTTCAATTAGTTCCGCGTTTTTTCTTATCGAGGTGTTTATAAATTAGTTTTTTTTCCGTAAAATTGTTAAATCAAAAATGTATGCGACTTGGACTGTTCCTCAATTAAAGGCGAAGTTGAAAAGTACATCATTGAAAACGTAACTTTTCCCACGGCTTCGTCATCCGAGAATCTTTGGGAAATTAATGATATCCATTATTATTGCAACCAATCGCCACACGACGCGGCAGTTTTTTAATAATCTTATGTTTAGTTCACGTAAACAATTTTTTCTATACGTTTTGACAGTTAGTATGAGTCAAGCGATATCAGCGCCTCTATCGGCGAGCTTTGTCAGTTTTCTTCCCCATTAAAAATATATTTTCACTATGAACTATGTTCAACTTGCGTCTCGACGCCTGCCCCCACAGTGTCCTAATGTTATTTTATTTATTATGAAACATAAAATAAAATGTAAGTGTACATAGACAAGAATAAACTCAGGCCACTTAGCAGTGAGTGTTCGCACTGCTACACCGACTCACCCAGTATAAGGAACTCGATAAACATATTACGAAAAAAATATATTAAATACAAGTAAAACACATCTAAAAAAATAATTACAATATTCCTAACCTGTGTTTATTGATAAAAAATCAAAGACAATGTCTATGTCAACCGTACAACCGTACGAGGAAAAGAAATAAGCGTGACATTCGCGAGTAAATAATCCTAGTCTCGTACAAGATGCAACGCTCACTGCTAACTAGTCATCTCTGTAACCCAACCAAAAATACATTTCATTCATACAAATATACAGGAATCACTTCTATTCGCAATAACATGTATACACGCCTCCTTGTATATTCATTTCCTAAATAAGTAAAAAATGAAATTTACAAAAAGTATCCTAATGCACTATGCGTATATACTGCGCATTTTTCGTTCAAACCTTCTTTATCTTTATATTACATAAGACTTTGATAACATTTAAATAATTATTATTGTTACACTAAGTTAATTTTACATGCCCCTACTAATACTAAATTTCTCCTGTCCCTACGAGTCTTGTAAAACTGTTAACAAAATGCACTGTCCGAGCGAGTTATTTTGAGAACTGGTAATTAGCGATATCGAATATTACTATCTATCTCACTTCTGAGGTACTTATTCACTTATATTGCTTATTCTTTAGTCCCAAACATAATAAGGTAATCTAGAACTTGCACAGAATTTAATTACGGCTCTTTTTATCGACATTATATGCTAGAATCATAACATGTGTAAAAAATTATTGCATGTAGTATCAGTATTATACAAGTTATTTACATTTCGTAATACATTTGAAACTTGCTCTGTGTTTTGTAATATCGTAACTTTAAATATACAAAATGTTTTTAACATTTGTCCTATGGAATATTAAAGTTTAAACTTTTCTGCGTTATCGATTGACAAATAACAAGAATATCTATTTTCGAAAGAAATTCCACATACAACTTCAGAACAAAAACCTTATAATAATCTAGGGCAGTTTGGTATCAGACCACTTTGGCATCACCTACCTACGTAAAGGCCGCAACGTGTCGGATCACTGCAAACTCGCGCTTAGTGTGTCAAAGTCACTTTGAATTTGCATTTTTGTGTCAAAGTGACTTAGAAACTCGCGCTTTGAATTCGCACTTGCTATGTCAAAATCACTATAAACCCGCGATTATTATATCAAAGTCACTTAGTGTCAAGTTACTCTGAACTTGCACCCATTTTATAAAGTCACTGCAAACTCGCTCATTTCACTTGCACTTTGACGTGTTGTAGGAACTCGTAGTAGGAGAACGCGGACTCCACTCTGTCGTCAACCAGTCGCTCGGTGAACAGCTGCCGATTGGGCGAATTGTCTCTGTGGAGAAAAATACAATGATTTGCTTTTCTATCGACTTTCCTTAATTATTAGATTTAATAATTAAATGCATCAGCCTACATTTTGATTCATTAATTAAATTTTGTAAATAATACTTGAACGAACTTTATAAAATTTTATACAATATTATAGTTGACAACCCATATCGTCCCCACAGCAGGGGTACGGATCTGTTCTGTTCCCATACATCGGGAATGATTGTTTTTGTAAGAAAAAAAAACATAACTATAAAGACTGCAATACCATCTAAACATTCGTTACTTAGCCAGAGCTTACCTCAAAACGAGTACATTCGAAGCATAAGGCCGTTCATCATTCAATTTGTCAATGAACGCGTGAAGCAAAGCGTTCCCCTCCGTATCTATCTTGGGCACAGCCCTGGCTTCATCCACCACCTGGCTAAAGGCGCAGACGCCCCACACCTCTGATAGGAAGGCTGCGGACACGCTGTGGCAGATGTATATGATCATAGTGTCGCCGTCGTCTAGTAGATATGCGCCGTTTGAGTTGATTCTGTAAAAAAATCAAAAATGTCATTTGAATTAATGGATGAAATAAGGACACTTTATTCCACAACATAAAACCAAAGAAGTTTTATATCGTCGCTCCGTAGGGGGGAGGGGGGGAGCAGGTTGCAAGTCTGTGCATAAAACAGTAAAATATAAACAATACCGACGAAAAAAGAAACCCGTACAGGTAGGCGGTTTTATAGCGAAAGCGCGATCTCTTCCAGAGAACATTTACTTCTTGTACCTTGATAAGAGTTATTCGGAAGAGACTCGCGCCCCTGCAATGGGGACGATAATGGTTTTTAACGATGACAATCGCTCACCTCTCAGCAGTCAGATGCAAGCGCGGTGGTTCGGGCGCGTCTTCTTCCTCGGCCCTCGGCAAGTGATCCCGCAGCGCGTGGATAGGATAAAGGTCCGGGTACACGGCGCGCATTAGCTGCGGCAGTGGCAGCGTCTTCATGTCGCACATGTCTGCTACGCGGTCGTCTAGTCGTGTTGACTGGCCGACGCGGAAGGCGCGCTGTTCGTACAACCAATACCAGGTTAATGTAATCATTTAAAAAAGGGACATTTTAAATCATTTATTAGAAGATCGCCTTCGCTGGTATAGGCACATCATGGAGAGAGAGGAAGATCATTTGAGGAGGAAAGTGATAAGCATCGAGAATTTCTCTTCGCCGGATTTCCACCAAGAAGCAGACAATGTACTCCTGTGTCCTGGACCAGAACAATTGAAAAGGATTTGCAGATAATTATCTGCAGAACGTCCGGAATGGTGAAAAAACTCAAAAGGGTATAGACGTTAAATAAAATGCATAAAGCCAAGAAGTAGTCACCTGTCTTTCATTACGCGTAACTTAAGCCAAAAGCAATTAAGCTGCTTACTAAAAACTAATCGCCACCCCTCATATACCTTAAACAGAATAGACACATGAACATCATATGGTAACACTCACCCTCTTCAGCAAGGCGAGGAGATACAACGGCAGCAGACGAAGGGCGCAGGGTGCCAGCAATCCACCACCAGGCGACGAGGGTATCTGCTGCGCCAGTTTGAAGGCCGACAGAGCGTCCACTGCGACCGTCATGAGGGCCTCCCTCGCTTCTTGCATTGTCGCTGTTAGCGATCGCTCCACGGCTGAAGAAGGACAATTGGGTATTTGTTTACATCAAAAATAAATTATCAAATTATTGTTAACAACCCCCATATCGTTCCCACTGCAGGGGCACAGGTCTCTTCCCATACCTCACAGGAAGGTTAGGCCATACTCCACACACGGGGGCCAAATCCGGATTGGCGGAGATTGTGTGGCTAGTGGCCAGCCCCAGTGGCAGTTTTCAAGCCACCTCAAGACATCTGAAATGGCTTAACGACTGCCATCTGGTGATAGCAGCCGGCCCCAAAGGATTAACGTGCCTTGCGAATCACGGAAACAGTCGAGATAAATGCCACTAACAGCCAAACTCATCTAAGTTATGACCGTGTCTGTAGTCAGTTAACCTGCGTGACCGACACGACCACGCAAGCCGCACTGAGTCACGGCTGCTTCAATAAAATCCTTAACAAATTGTATATTTTTTGCATGCCTCATGCTGGCGAAACATGGCTGTACTTACTAGCTTTATTTCCTAACATCTTACTACCATGTTCAATATAATCAAAAATGCACTCACCCATCTTAGCCAGCAGCCCTATGATGCACTGCTGGTCCGCGGCGTGTAACACGTCTGTAAGGCTGGTTGCTACGGGCAACGCTAGAGTGTGCACTCGTATCCGCCGCTCGCCTGCAATAATGTGATTGTCATTTAACGTACTCTTATTGGACGTACAACTACTCGTAAAGGTCTATCTCATGAAGGATTACATCTGAATTAAAAGGTACAGTGTCGTCGATACTATTCACAAGGGTAAGCCAAACTTCGTCGCATCTCAATCGAGACACGGAAAAAATCGGATACACGGGTTGCGGCGAACCGTGGCAACCTCATGACGGTGCGGAACACATCATTGTACTTTTTTTTTTTTTTTTTCTGAAAATACTGTAACTCTTATACCTGTTTTCGGTGGTACTAAGTAAACTTTTATGATAGCAGCGTAAGCCAACGAATCGGTTTCATATGAATGATACATGGCTATTTGTCCTACTCAGATTTTCCTTTCTACACCAATATACTCGTTACCATTATGTAAGTATGTTTTAGCGCACTTCAACGCACATCAACAAAATACAGTTAAGTGTTCAAGTTCCGAGAAGTAAGGAATTTGTACTAGGTAGAAAAAAATTACGATTTAAAAGAATGCGTACAGCATCTAGGTACTTAAATAAAAAAGATTTTGAATTTGATTTTGACTTATAGGCTTAAATTTCAAAGTTACCTTTACTGCTGGTATAGAGCAGCGCCGCCTGGAAGCAGACCTGGTGCAGGTCGGAGAGCGACTCCTCGATGGACAGCTGCATGCCGAAGCCCGCGTCGGGCGACACGTTGGGCAGTGACAGCAGGTCCGTGGACCGCACGAAGAAGTTGCCGTGGAACGTGTGGATGGAGATGCCTCTGCGACAAGGAAAGATAAAGGTTATTGTCAATAATCTCGACATATCTCAGGATACCAAACACATGAGGACCATGTCTGGTTCTGTCAAACTCACTCAAATCCAAAATGTTTTTTATTTAAGTAAATGCTTTAGACATTCTATTTAATCGTCTTTTTTCAACGTAGTACAAATCCCTACCATGTTATCTGTTTATAATCCTTTACTTTGTTAAAACAATATAAGATTTCGTTTTCACATTCGTATTTGTTTAGGATAAGTTCAGAGTAATCTCAGACCTTCCTAACGCTCTATAGTTTTTTTTTTTTAAGGTGACTTTGGACATTTACTTGATGTAGACGAATACAAAATATACCTAGAGAAGTTCAACTTTCTAACAACACCAAAAAAAACGTCGTAAAAGGCTACCTTGTGCACCGTATCCTCATGACGGCCTCGAAGCCAATCTTCCTGGTGAGATACCGCTGCAGTATCCTCGTCAGCTGGTCCACTTGCCAGGAGCGCGACGAGCGGAACAGCGGTATGTGGTAGATAGTGCCCGCGCTGAATTTACTCATGCCACCTGTGGGAAGACAGTTGGAATAAAGGTTTGTTTGTTTGTTTGTACAAATAAAACAAAAATACATCAAAAAACTAAAAACATGTACAAGTCGGACTTAGCCCATAAAGGGATCTCTTCTAGCTAACCTCTGACCGAAAGGCCTCCCCCAAGGATTTCTACACCGCATCCAGCGGCTTAGGGCAACCTTCATCAGGTCATCGGTCCACCGAGTGCGTCTTCCAGTGCGGTGCGGTGGTTCCGCTTCGGCACTAATTTGCTCGTATCATAACAGCCTCCTAAGGCCCCAAGGACTACTAGAAGGACCAAATGTCAATTTTCATTCAGACCCAAGGTCTATTTAATTATTTTTTTTATGTCACCTAAGGCCCAGGATCCTTCTAGTAACTAAAAGTCCTATTGGTAGGACCTTGGGCGGTAATGATTAGAAAGCCAAAAAGTCTTGGGCCTCGGGAGGATAGTGACAATCACTTACTGAGCGTGGCTAGGTCCGAGTACTGGGAGTTAAGCAGGAACAAGTCGACAGCCACTTGCGCGCCGCTGCAGTCCAGCGCTATCCGCTTGTAGAAGTCTGTGGCGGGGTTTAGGTGGGCCACTTCCGCTGAGGATCGAGTATTCGGGTCCTCTCTGAGAGAGAAATAAATACAACTTGTTTATATAGAATACTTCTGAGATACCTCTTAAGTTTTATGTACACAGACGTAAAATTAGTCATGGCTTTTATACATAAAACTGTACATAATACACAAACAAACAAAAAAATTTACTTCTCATATGAACCATTTTTTTTAACCAGTTGATTGATTAGTATAAGAAGTCTTTATTGGGAAATATGTTCAGATTTATGAGTAGAAGCCAAAGCATTTTTTTTGTTATACATAACTCAAAAGGACCCTGTATGCAGTATTGAATTAAAGTGAAGTAAACTAATAATCTAGGTTCGTATCCATACATAGAAAAGTCACATAAATTTTATATTTTTTGCACCGCACAGTGCACGTCTAGCCGGGACTGTAACTCCCTAAGTGCGTCTTTGTGAAATATCAAATACAAGTTGATAATGGTCATAATATAGTGTACAATACCTGGATTGTAGCGCCCCGGGTCCCACATTAGGTAAACAAGTCTGGAACACTGTGATCCTACCACCAGTTGGGGCCTGAAACAAAGTTCTAAATGAGTATGACGACATTAGGGTTCAGTATTAATAAGACTCAAAATTAAATACTGAATTACTAATTCAAAAACGTGAACATGAAAAAGAAGGAGCTATATAAAAAAAAATCTTAACCTAAAATGTGGTTGTTGTCTAAAGCCTGTGACATTTGCCTTCAGGTAATCATTATCAGCCAAAAGGCGTTCACTGCTGGACAAATACCTCCCCAAAGGATTTCCACACCAACCAGTCCTACGCTGCGGATGAATGGATGGATGTAACACCCTTCAAGTTATACCATGTGGTCAATACGCAGTATTTGAAAGATCTTGCAAGCCACATTTTAGACAGCACATAAGTTAAAAGATGCAGATTACTCCTACATCAGTTTCTACATAAAACCCTCACCATTAGTTTATAGGCAGCTTTTTTTTATGTGATAGGTGGCAAATGAGCAGACGGATCACCTGATGGTGATCTGTCTGCTCGTTTCACCGCAACACCAGAGGAGTCGCAAGTGCGTTGCCGACCTTTGAAATGGGATGGGGGAATGAAGGGGGGGGGGGGGGCTCCGGAAATGAAATGAAATGAAATGAAATGAAATGAAATGAATATTTATTTGCCATGTCCAAGGGTTACATTAGGTGTTATTTAAAATGTGAGACGGGTCGCCTTAGACAGCCATAATCTAGCATGCAAACATTAAAATTACAAAGTATTTATAAAGTAAAATTCCCGGTTCCCTCACTCGGCGAAACACAACGCAAGCGTTGCTTCACGCCGGTTTTCTGTAAGGCCGTGGTATCACTCCGGTCGAGTCGGCCCATTCGTGCCGAAGCATGGCTCGTGGTATTTGCTTGTGGCATTTTTCAGTTTATACCATATAGTCAATACGCAATATTTTTTGCACATATTTAAAGTATAAGCAGATTCCATCCATTCCATTCCATTTTTAGCAGAAAGTTCTCTCTCTATATTCGTAAATGGTGGTCTTTTTTAGAGTTTTATATTTATTTTGAACCATATTACACAGTAGCCTAAGCCTGAAAACCTCTCATTTTGAATCAGCCTACAAAGTTGACGAATATAAAACCCTCACTATTAGTTTGTAGGCAGCTTGTAACGCGGCTCTCGCTAGCAACATTATAAACAGCACATAAGTTAACGATGCTGATTACTCCTACATCAGTTCCTACATAAAACACTCACCATCAGTTTGTAGGCGGCTTGCAAGGCGGCACCCAGCGCACAGCCGGGCACGCCGGGCCCCGAATGCCTCGAAGGCAGCGTGGATAACAGCTCGCGGACTAACGCCCCACGCTCGCGAAGGTTTACTAGAAGGTCCTCGGGAGCCGGTAAGAATACGTCTGCAAATACAAAATCAAGTGATTTTGACTGGTGACAAAGGAAAGTCGACCGTATGCTGTACGGCATAAGGTCTACCCAAGACAAGCCAATGCTGAACATGCTCGAGACTGATCTTCTAGTAGAACAATTTCGTAACGAATTGTGTGAGATGGTGCAATATATATTTCGTCGTGCGCTATGATGCGCAGACGACATCCCTTTCTCTGAATACGACGTAGTAGCTAGTTTAGATTTATAAGGGTAGGTATAAGGGTAGATTTATAAGGGTATAGTTTCGAGTGGTATGAACCCCGTATTAGGTAGATAAAAGCATGACGTTTGAAAAGTGTACACTGCTACCTACTTCGAATAATAAAATATTTTCAATTCATTTCATTTTCAATTCAGCTTATTCTAGATATTAAGTAAAACCTTACAGATTTCCACAGAAAAACATAAATAGTTATATAGCTGATGGAACTTGATCTTTAGTTTGTGTCATAATCAAATACCCAAACTATTCATACAATGTCCATACAAACTCACCATCAATATCGAGCACAGTCATCTCTTTGGGCCGGGTGAGGCCGTCGCTCATCAAGTAGTAGTGGATGTGGGAGTCGAAGCAGATGAAGCCCACTTGCGTCCGCCCATCACCTGGCAACTGCTCCAAGTTGGCTTTCAGAGTCTCGCACACCACCTGTGGGGCAAATCACTGTTAAATCCAGGACACTCACAAAAGGGTGTTGCATAATAATTACCTATTAGTACTGTTATGTAAAATTATGGCGTTTATACGCCCGTAAATGTGACTGTTGCGTGACTTGCGCTAAGCAATTTTGTATTTGCAGCTTTGATGTTCGATGGCATCGAGTATTTTCAGCCATCTGAAGGTCCACAGAGAGATATTCAGTGAAGTCCTTGCATATCGTGGTCCCAGTTCACAAAAAAAAACATTATTACTATATATTCTGTGTGCATTTGACAAAAAGCGTGGATAAGTAGCGGGGAGCAAAACTACGGTTACTTCGATTGACTGAATAAAAACGAAGCGCGAACTGCTGACAAAATCAACAGTCACTGGCTGATGAATAACGCAACTTTTTTTAAACCCTGTTTATGTTTAAACACATACACTTTAATTTAGATATTAAACAGTCAGACTCAAAGTAAATAAATATGCATCAACCACTCTTATCGTGTGGCACAATTTAACCGTTCTATCGCACAAAGTATAGACTAATTAATTACGTATATTTGCTTTAGGTGTGGATAGACCCAAGATCGAGTACAACACAGGAACGTTAATCCTTACAGCACCGAGTCAGTCATTGGGCCCACTTACCTGCAGATACCCAGAGTCCCGCGCAATCTGCGATACGTCCATCAGAAACAGGTACACGGCGGGCTGCGGCGGCCTCAACATGTACTCGCCGGGGGCTATGAACTCGATAGTGGCGGATTTGATCTCGGGCCGGCGGGAAGGGTCCCCGTAAGATTTGCTCACTGGGTCGTATTGGAACTCCTCTGGCACTAGAAAGAAAGGTTTTTTTATGGGAGATCTTGACCTTGGGAGAGGCGCGGCGGTTCCCTAGTGTTGCACTTAGCATCACCCGCGGTCATGTATAGGGCATTTAGATTAAAAACAGCTAAGCCCTTGGCAGTATCTCAGCTGATGGTAAAAGTGATAATAATGCCAAAAGATGGCAGTGGACTTAACATTCCCCAAGGCAATGGGGAACTGTCTATCTTATCTCAATGCCGGAAAACATCAACGCTATTAACATTGATGTTTGAGAAAGTTCTTCAGTGTCTTGACTCATCATCTTCCTGCCCTGTTCCCAATTATTTGGGGTCGGCGCACACAGGCGAAAAATGCCGAATTCTTGGCATAAACCTAAATTTAATTCAATATGATTCCTTCATCACTAAACCCTCTCTATAGATGCCTAAATGTACTTTCGCACAGCATTCAAGCCTAAAATCTCTCAAAATGGTAAGTTAAACTACAAGTTGCGATAAACTATTGTTGGTTACCTCAGACCGGTTGCATCATAACTAAGCCATTCGTTTCTAAAATTAAGTAAAAAATTTATAAAATAAAAATTAAAAAGTGAAAAATTCATACCTATCTGTATTGTATAACCCTTCTTTCCTAACAACAATGGATTGTGTTCCTGGAGGTAAGAAGAACCATTGTAATATGTTATTTAATAATTTTGTAGTTAAAGTTTCGAGTTATTGCGATTTAATCATGTAACTAGAAAAATATTGATAAAATAAACTTGCCCTAGACTAAAAGTTTACTTTCTCGTTCTCTCACGCCTTGAAACCGCATTGCTTATGATCGCTGTTTATCAAGGAAGCAGTTTATGATACTTTCTGCCTATACAAGCCTATACATTTGAACAAAGTTTTAGATTTATTGAAAAAGAGTGGTTAAATGATCAATTGACATTTAACCCCTTGAACCCAAAACAACCATAGTTATTCCTTTTTAATTAAATCCCCTCTTAAGAAAAGGCAATGGAATCTATGGCCATACAGCCTTGTCTGTTGTATGTATTGTTTTTATTAAATAGCAGCGAACATAGAGCGAAATTCGTGTATATTTCCCTGGACTGACGTGTCACCGACACGGAAACGCAAATTTTTCGCTTATTTTTATGTATTTTTCCAAAAAACGAATTTAAAGTTGTGTCTTGTTTTGTGGCACACATCGGTGCCGATCCAGCATGACGGTTGTTTTTTTGGCACACGTGTGAACGATTCGTCAAGAGGTTAATTTTATTTTTTGTTTAATTAAATATCTTTTGTTTACTACACTTTAACCTTTTGAGGACAAATGGCTCACATGTGTCATAACCGCGGACTAACTATCAAGCTGGATCGGCACCGATGTGTGCCACAAAACAATACACAACTTTAAATTCGTTTTTTGAAAAAATACATAAAAATAAGCGAAAATTTTGCGTTTCCGTGTCGGTGACACGTCAGTCCAGGGAAATATACACGAATTTCGCTCTATGGTCGCTGCTATTTAATAAAAACAATACATACAACAGACAAGGCTGTATGGCCATAGATTCCATTGCCTTTTCTTAAGAGGGGATTTAATTAAAAAGGAATAACTATGGTTGTTTTGGGTTCAAGGGGTTAAATGTCAATTGATCATTTAACCACTCTTTTTCAATCAATCTAAAACTTTGTTCAAATGTATAGGCTTGTATAGGCAGAAAGTATCATAAACTGCTTCCTTGATAAACAGCGATCATAAGCAATGCGGTTTCAAGGCGTGAGAGAACGAGAAAGTAAACTTTTAGTCTAGGGCAAGTTTATTTTATCAGTATTTTTCTAGTTACATGATTAAATCGCAATAACTCGAAACTTTAACTACAAAATTATTAAATAACATATTACAATGGTTCTTCTTACCTCCAGGAACACAATCCATTGTTGTTAGGGCACTTAGTTATCACCAAAAGTACAATAATTCACTTCGAATTTCTTGGAAAAATTGGTAAACGCATCCGCCGCTGATCAAGTCAAACATTGGACTAAACGCGGAAATCAAATAGGCGCATGCAAACTCCCGAATGGGATCGGCGACGATAGTCCGTTCTATTGTTGTTTAAGAAAAAAAAGCAAAACCGGTTTAAGAACACTTTGGTTTTTTTAAGTTTATACCAAGAATTCGGGATTTTTCGCCTGTGTGCGGCGCAACATATCTCCTTCTTCCTTTGTTCCTTCTTGCTGTCATCTCAGTGCTCACTCCTTTCACACTCAAATCATTCTTCACACAATCCAGCCATCTCTTCCTTGGCCTTCCTCTTCCCACTAATCCATCCACATTCATACCCAACACTCTCCGAGTCACATGACTTTCGTGCCTCCTCATAACATGCCCATACCATGACAAACAATTACTTTGCAACTTTTCTGTCACAGGCACTACTTATAGACTTCCTCTTATATACTCATTCCTTATTTAATCCATTCTTATCACTCCACACGTCCATCTTAGTATTCTCATCTCAGCTGCATGCAGTCGCTTTTCATCAGTCTTCTTACTTGCCCAACATTCAGATCCATACGTTATGACCGTCCATATGACCGTATACGTCTTATCACGGATTAATAGATTTTCCCCTTCATTTTAGTGTCTTGGCTTCTTCCGTGTCTTGACTAGAAGCCGCAAATCAAAATTTTGTCTGTGATTTCAATTTCATTCACTAACATAATAGCGAAGGAATTGGGGTTGAGACCAAATAAATTAAGCACTCACAGTCATTCACCCGGTAGCACAGATTGCACTTCCATCGTTTGGCATCCACGAAGTAGACGAACGGATTGATGTAGGTGCGACACGCGCGACACCGTACTATCGTGGTGCACTGTATCACTGGTAGGTGCTGCAATCAATAATGCACACATGTATAATAGGGTAGTTGATTGCATCAACAATTAGTTAAGAAATATTTTTCACTAAACAGCTATTTTATTGAAACAGTACAAAAACTTACTGGCTTGAAATTTTATTACATGTGCAATTTTTCAGTACAAAAACTTATTTAACTGGCTTGAAATTTTACTACATGTGCAATTTCTTTATTATATAAATTTCGTTGAGTATGGAAACTACTATACGAAGTTACGACGTCATAGTTTGCTATTTCAAACAAATTGTCGTTTTTAACATTTGATAAAAAGTATGCTTCAGTCAGTGTATATTTACGTTAAATATATTGCCCCAGTTCATTCAGATACACAAATTAATCACAACAACATCAACACATGAATACAAAATCTTTGAACGCAACAATATATCTTTGTATAATAAAAATAATAATAATCCTCGGCGGTCCTCCTCGACAATGCCCGGATTGTCCGACGCTTTCTCTCCTCGTCGCACTGACCTCCAGCCGACTGTGCTTCTGCTGGAGTAGCTCCTGCCACTTCGCCTAGCGCGAAGTGGTCAGAGTAGCCCAAATTTATATTTGAAAATAATAATAATATCTGGCACAACAAATCACACACGGTCATCTGGCCCCAAACTAGAATTCCCTGTATCTTGGGAACCAGAGACTGATATACATACACATATACTTTTAAATACATACATATATAGATATAATACACCCAGACTCAGAGCAAATAATTCTGCTCATCACAGAAAAGTTTGCCCTGTGTGGGGATCGAACCCACGACTCTTGGATCAGAAGTCAGGATCGCTAACCACTTAGCCACCGAGTCAGTCATGTATGTAAGTATACAATACACATTCCCTATAGTCGGAGAGTGTGGGACTTGCAACATTGTTAGTAAACAAATTACCCACAACAAAAAACAGAAACCAGAAATACATCCATAAATAACATAATGTACGTACATTTGCCAGTAAAGTTACATAAAAACAAAGTGTGCTTCTATAATAAATGGGCCATATTTTTACTCTAATGCCTATGTGGTTGCAATAGTGCCAGGACAGCTATAGTAAAATTTATAGTGTTCAATGCTATTATTCCTGTTTCTATGGCAACACTCAAAACTATTTTTGAGGCCTAGAAATCTTACCAGATCTGTTTGGTATTCCAATTCACGTGCAAACAAATCTTCGACCTTGAGTACTACAGAATATTAATATATAACACACCTTATAAAAACCTTGAAGATCAAAATATTTACTTTGCAATTTTCCTACTTAATATTCATACCTGTCATTAACGTCAGCCACCATGCCGTGTATAGACTTTTATCCACAATTGGTAAGTCCTTGGCATAACATTGATCATGTAAACATCTGTTATATTATAGATAATAACAAATGGTAGACAGGTAAAAAATACCATTAGATTTTAGTACTAAAATTAACTTACATTCAAGTCCTTGAATGGATGAATTAGTAATCCTAGAGGCAATCTGGATTTCTGCAGTAGACTGTTTGTATCCGGCATGCGGTTTATAGTACATCGGAAGATTCTGGAAGTAACAGATTCAGATTAATTGAAACTACCTAATAATGTCCTAATCCATCAAATACGGAACTGTTAGCATACTGACTGACGAGAATAGGATTCTGAGCGAAACTACAGCAGATTTTAGTTAGAAAGGTAGTAATTCTAATGTTTCAAATTCACTACAAAAAAGTTTTGGTCACATCTCAATGAGACACATGATATACAAGTACTACTGACAAGTTCTTACAGAAACCATAACGTTTCTAAAATATTCATGATCAATACATGTAATGAAACAGCTGCTACTTAGTTATAGAAGTCAAAATGACCATAACTCTTATTTAAGAATTAATATTCAGTCTATATATTCAGTACATGATACATATATTTTTGGCATGAGAAATGTAACTGCGAAGTTTTCATATTACATTGCACTAATATTTATTTGCATGGCAAGACAATAACAGTTATCCAAAACAAAACATATTCAACAAGTTAATCTCAATGAGTCATACATACATTAAATAAACCAACAATATTTATGCACTTTGGTCATAGTATCTACAATATTTTTTAAAAAACAAAATCATTGTTCCATAATCATGGCTGATCTTAGAAACTACTGGCAAATATAAAGACAAAACATAGCAGACAAGATTTCCCACATAGATTTCTGCCGGTGTCGGTCAAATTTAATACACTGTCTTGGATAAGAAATGTGCATTACGATTTTAAATTTCTATCTAAAATGGTTAAAGCTGTGTATTCTCTTGAATGAGTATGTCACGGTATTGTTTTATAGGTTTTGATAACAATCAGTCCACTGGTCGTGACGGTAGAGATGGTTGTGTTAAAGCAACTGAATAAACACTACTCTTTGGCAATCTATTGGATGGACTTTTAATAGCCATCATTGTCCAAAAATCAGACCTAAACAATACTGACTACAACAGCACAAGAATCGAGTTATTAAGAATGCATTAAAATCAGTATCCACTTGGTTTTTTGACAATTACATTATACTTAATGTAAAATATACATATATGAATGAATCGAAATCTAACAATACTTACTCAGGACTGCAGTTAGGAGCATCTGCAAACTGTTGCCCAAGTCTTATTTCTGGTGGATCCTCTGGATATTCCGGAAGAATTTGCTTGGTTGTCAACAAGTCTATCATCTGGTGTCCCCAAAGCTGATCAAATCCCTGCTTTGTTACACTGAGCTGTGACATTTGCTGATCTAAAGTTTTCGCATATCCAGCCCCTGGATATTGATGTGGTTGCTGACTCATTGGTAGGGGTTGTTGGTTTATGTAGTTACCCTGTGGCATTTGGGGGTATCTGCCCTGCATGTTACTTATTGGGGCCCCCATAGGGCCTGATGATGGGCCAGATTGTGGGCCAAATGGAGGACCGATTGGTGGGGCCTGAGGACCCAGTTTCTGTGCAATTGGAGGCTGACTATATCCCATTGGTGCTTGATTGGGTCCTAGAGGTGGTAGATTCATACTTGTAGCTGTTTGCTGCATTACCATTGGAGGTTGACTCATTATTGGTTGACTAATAGGTGGTCCAGGCATTTTGGGAGGGCCCACTGATCCAGCAGGTAGAGTTGGAGGGAGCATCTGCCCTCCTGGTGGTACCATTGGTCTCGTAGGCATTGATGGGACAGATGGGCCATTTCTTTGCTGAGCTGGGTATGATTGGCTTCCAGGAGGTAGGTAGCTTGTAGGTGGCATTCCCGTAGGACCACTAGGTGGACCAGTGACAACCCCAGAAACTGGTGGTGGTCCATTGATGCCCAAAGATCTTGGGGGCCCCATAAATGGTCCATTAGGCCCATTAATTGGTGGGCCACCTATTAAATGTGGACCAGACATAGGTTGACTATTTACTGGTGGTCCCAATGTAGGACTACTTATCGGAGGTCCTGACATTGGAGGAGAACTGAGCGGTGGTCTAATCATAGGCTGACCACTTATGGTTGGCCCTGACACTGGATTTCCAGGTAATGGACTATTTCTATGTGGCACTGAGAGTGGTGGCCCAGAAAATGGAACACTCGGTTGACTGTATCCTGGAGGTTTCATAGGACCAGGACCTTGTGAAGGTCCAGGCTGTGTTAAACCTGGTCCAAAGTTGGCAGAACTCATAGGAGGCCTAGCTATAAGTTGAGGAGGAAATGCACTTGATGCTAAAGGAGGTTGAATTGGTTGCGAAGTGGAACCTGACCCAGTCACTGGTGGTCCATTTACAAGGGGTTGGTTTTGACTAGACGGAATGAGTGGTGGTGTAGTATCATTGACTTGCCTAAGTTGATAATTTGGAGGATACTGCATAGGTGATGGATGAGCATTATAAATGGGTCCAGGTCTTGGACTAGACGTGGCTAGAGGTGTAGACAGAGGTGGCATAGAAGGTTGATTGGAAGCAGAAGCTATAGGTGGTTTAACAGAGGGCCTAATAGGTGAAGAGGATTGGGCGCTTGTTGGGGGCATCATTCCTGGGTGATTAAAGGCTGGTGAGTTACTTCCGCTTGAATGGAAGTTGTTCATTTGGCCAAGAGCACTATTTGGAGGCAGAGGATGGGGGCTCGCAGAGGTTATGTCCCGATTTACGGCTCCGAAGCCTGGAGGCAGCTGGCTCAGAGGTAGCTGGCCAGACGGTAGACCAGCCATCGTCTGCGGAACTGCGCCAGCGTCCGACCTAGGCGGACCCGCGATATTGTAAGGATTCGGTGGTAAGTTTGACATGGCTTGTCAAATCTGCAATCAACACATGCAAAGTCAAGCTAATTATACGCAATACTTAATATGTACAATTAAAATATACAAAGCTGTACATGTAGTTTTATTTGCATTGTGATAGAACTGCTGTTATCAACAAGGATATTCATCTAAAACATGCTAATTCACTGTTGGTAGATTGATGGGATGGGCGAGTGATATGTAATCGAACTTACCTCTGTGAGGGCGAAGTAAAAACACAAAAACTATTGTGCACACTCTTTGTATTTTATACCATTATCACATATTACTTTTTATACGAAAATCAACGCAATATTGCAATGAAAATCCAGAAAACTACGACCCTGACTTACGTGGCTGACGTAATTACAGCGCCCTCTACAAATTGATTTTTGACATGTTACGTCAACTTGAGTGCGCTTTTTTTGTTACAAACAGTAGAGATATTTCCTACAAAAAGAAGACGCATGTACTCCTTTTGTATGTTTTTTGACGGCTTTTTTCAATTGATATCTCTATCTACTAAGCCTTGATCGTAAATCAAAGAGGTTTTTTTTGTTTTATTTACCCTGTGATGGGGAAGCCATACAGCCTAGTCTGCTGAAAATCTTCTTCATTTTATAGGCCAAGAGCCATTTCTTCCGTCTTTATTCATAGAAAAAAATCAATTAAGGCCAAATCCATTTCTTTCGTCTTTAAATGTCTTCATAATTAAAATAATAAGGAAGGCTGAAGCCACTTCTTTAGTAGTCATAAATCAAAGAGAACAAAAGAACAAACTATGAACAAAGTTACGAACGAAACGATACATGTTGTGAGACTTTACAGTCAGACGATAATATTGTAAGACGACGCGACGATCCGATCCGAAATGGCTGGCGGACAAAAAAGACCGCCGGGTACCGACGGATATAGAGCGTTTCAACGAATAGTTCCTATGCCGTTATGTTGGCAGCAATGTTTTTCACACACACTACATAGAACGCAGACACACACTAACAAAATTGGTAGAAGCGTCTTCGCGTGTTGATGTCGTTGATAGATAGGGGAGCCAACATAACGGCATAGAAACTATTCGATGAAACGCTCTATAGAAACTCGTTAAAAGTGTTGATTGACATTTTATAAAATTTTAAGAATCTATCAGCATATTTCATGTGAAATTGACCTTTAAACAGTCTCTGCGAATTTAAATGGATATACCCAATATTCTCTATAACACCTTTTTCTTTTTTGCATCAAATATGCAATATACAACAACTCGAATTCTCTGTATTTTGATATTCCATGATTTGGATAACGTGTTCCTCACTAAACACTAAATGTAGCTAAACTGTACGTATACTGTCTTGTTTACTCGTGAAATGACGTCACAACCTAAAACATCATGGCGACTAGCGTTTTCGCGCGGTCTTCGGGAATGGTAATTTAAAATGTATTTTTGGGGTACTTGTAGGTTTCAAAAAATTATAAAAAAAATATTTTCGACTTTTTCCCACCTAATGATCAATTTGAGATACTTTTCAAAAAATGGTGAAAAACCCTATTGTTCACATCAGGGATGTTGCGGATGCAGATTTTTTTAAATCCGCGGATGCGGATATTTAGACTCACATCCGCGGATACGGATGCGGATCTTAAGATTTAAAAAAAAAAATATAAATAAAAATAAAACGATACTAATCCCTAAATTTTTATTAAATATGTACTTATATAAATCAAAGTTAAAATGGACCTTTATATTTGATGAAAGTAACTTAGCTGCCATTGGTGTAATGATATACTTTGTTACTTACTTGGAAATAAATAATTTAAATGAAAAAAAAATTCTATTAATTATTATACTATGTACAAAATTAAATTCCTGAAACTAAATATAACAATTATTAGCTGTGCTGCCCTAGATCCGCATCCGCATAAAATCCGCATTGAAAGTTGCGGATGGGGATGTCAAAATCGATGCGGAAGCTCCGCATTTGCGGATTCGAATATTCGCAACATCCCTGGTTCACATTAAGCCAACACATAGCCTCCTATACCTGTTGTCTACTTTATGATACACGTTTTATTTTATAGTACTCTCAATGGTGTCAGCGACCCCAGCAAGCACTTTTTTCCTGGGGCTCCTACGAGAATCCTACCTATCTCAAATTTTAGAGCATAATTAAAGCAATCATCATGTCAAGGGAAAAAATTTCAGCAATCATACTTTTCGAGATACGAGCTCCTAAAAGCACAACTGGTGCACAAAAACTACAAAGAGTTGGGAAAAAATTTTGATGCACAGATTTAGAGCATCATAAAGTGAGTCGGATTGCAAAGTTTCATGAATGTCATGTCAATAGTTATCTCGCTAGAACGCAAAACCTGCTTCACGTTCTTTTCACGAATCTTTCTAGCAGTCACATCAGATCTCAGCAATTACAGCATCTTGGTTCAAAATTTTTATGCCAGGATTTAGAGCAACACTAAAAACCTATGCTGAATTATTTTTGAATCCCAAAAATCAGTACTTTTTGTGCTACGAGCCAATGTTTTTTCCCTGCTGGGTGGACATGACAAAAGTGAAAAAGCTGTATAGCTTTGAAACTCATACGAATACAAGACTGGTTCTTATGCTCAGATTTAGAGCAAAATTAGAGCATTCTGCTCAAAAAAAACTAGAATCCCAAACGTTATAGTTACAGCGGTAGACGCTAAAACTGATTTTTACCGCCAACTTTTTGAATAATTACGGCGACTCGCGGCAGATTGCGACGTTGCCGCTCTTATTTTTTTCTAGTTCAAGCAATAACTGACTTTGTGCTGTGAGTATAAGGTACATTTGCGTTTCAAACTATCGATTGTCATTTACATTGATAGACAAGAAACAAGCGCGACAAATATAAATGGAAGTTGTTGGTGATCTTACAATACGTAAGGTTTTAATATGACAGGAATTTGTATTAAAATTGTATCGAGCCGGACGACGTACTGCCATTTTAGTTGACAGCATCTATTTATATCTTTATATTTTATAGCTTAAAAGACATGTCACGACGTCACTGAGTGTTAATAAAAAAATAACTCTTGAAAAGCCTAAAAGTAAGAGGAAGGGTCTCATTGATGTCGGCTATAGTTGTTTAGACTTCAGGGATCAGTGTCACAAATTAAACGCATTTAGGGCATTCACATTTTGTTTAATTATCTGTGTTACGCAGCAAAATATGTTTTTTTTTTAATGTGATAGGTGGCAAACGAGCAGACGGATCACCTGATGGTAAGCGATTACCGCCGCCCATAGACACCCGCAACACCGGAGGAGTCACAAGTGCGTTGCCGACCTTTGAAATGGGATGGGGATGGGGGAATGGGGAGGGGGAGGGGTGGTTGGGCCTCCGGTACCCTCACTCACTCGGCGAAACACAACAAACGTTGCTTCACGCCGGTTTTCTGTGAGGCCGTGGTATCACTCCGGTCGAGCTGCCCCATTCGTGCCGAAGCATGGCTCTCTCACGTCTAATCATCCCACCTAATCTAATCCCACCATGTAGAATCTTTTTATTTACATAATAATTAAATTGTGTGTGAAAAAGTACCATGCCAAATCAACTGTATATTCAGTTAATATGTCATCAATTCTTTAACCTTTATACTAGTAAAAATATAGATATTAAAAAATATATATTTTAGAACTAAGTTAAAAAACTTACACGGAACCCTACACTGCACGTGGCCTGACACGCACTTGACCGCTTTTTATTCAGTCGAATTTATATGATTTAGTACGGTATATGAGTATAATATGTTATATGACTAATGTGTTGGTCGAATGTGTGGATGTAGGGCGTTTTGCGTTTTGTTTTTGTACTGTGCTATATACAAATATTGGAGCATGGCTGAAATCGGAACGATGTCGCCGCCGCCGCCACCACCAGCAAAACGCAATGATGAATCACAAGCGTTCCGTATTAAAGGTACCTATTCTGCTATCGTATGATTTACATGTATTTATTTATTTTGACTGACTCGGTGGCTAAGTGGTTAGCGATCCTGACCTCTGATCCGAGAGTCGTGGGTTCGATCCCCACACAGGGCAAACTTTTCTGTGATGAGCAGAATTGTTTGCTCTGAGTCTGGGTGTATTACATCCATATATATGTATGTATTTAAAAGTATATGTGTATAATAATAATAATTCTTTATTTGTTTCTTAAAATTAGATATATATTTTGTGCCGCTCTAGTTCTCCCACTAGGATTCCCTGTGTCGGGAGAACTAGTGTCTTCCATCGGATACAGAAAAAAGAAATGAAAACATTCTATAAATAAGTTTACAGAAACACAATAAGAAATGATAGCAAAAAGAAAAAAAAGGACAATAGACATGTATATCAGTCTCTGGTTCCCAAGATACAGGGAATCCTAGTTTGGGGCTAGATGACCGTGTGTGATTTGTCCCAGTTATTATTATTTATCAGTTTATTTCAGGCACAAGGCCCATAGAAATATATAAAATCCAATGATATTTTACTAAGGATATTGCACGCTAAAGCAACGCGGCATCGTAGCGCGGCACAAGGACACTATACGTAGCTATACATCAATAGTAAACGTCGTAGAAACAAACGAAACACGGCCTATCTCTTTCTTACAAATGGAGCGCGTGAATTGCTATTTCATATTACGTCATCTCGCAAGCCGAACGCGTGACTCTTAAGAACATAAGAAGCGTGGAGTAGCATTTGAATCATATTTTTTTGTATTGGACATCCTAAAGTAGTGTTTCAAATACTGCCATTCGTAATGTTTTCTGAAATATTGTACAATTGACTTAATTAGAATTCCAGATATATACATATAATGTGATTTTTAAATGGATAACAATGTGTGCCTTCCCGTATTATAAAAATAGGACACGGAGCTATAACAAAAATGTATATGATTTAAATTTGCAGATATATAACTTGACATGTTGTTATACAGATTTTGTTTTGTTTTTTATATATAATTTTAAGACGACTCCAGATACTATGTATCTCTCAATTAAACAAAGAAAACGACTATACTTCATTCCAATAAAAAAAAAAACAAAAGGTAAACAAACGTAATATGCAGATGACATTGACATGTGTCAGTTCCATAGTAAGTTTGTTTACGTTTTGGGTTAATCATATAAAAAGTCGTTAATAATGAAACAGATCTTCATACATAACACATACATAATAACATTTATACATACACCCGAAAAATATTATCTTCCGATTCGGCAGTATGGATTTTACACTTAAAACATTTAAACAAAAGCGACTCCACTCTTTTGTTTTATGACTATGTTCTTGTCGCGTACTGACGCATGTCTCTTTCTGGCGCGCATGAAAGAAAAGAATAGGAATACTCCTTAATAATTTACGATATTTATTGAAATATCAGTGCTTTTCTACTTTTTTTACACATTTTCGCGTGTTATCTTTTATAAATAAAATTAACTTACCGGTGGTAGGTCACACCGTCTTTTTTTAGGGTCGTTCGAGTGTTATTTCGACACTTTTTCACGACGCACTTCGGCATCCTTACTGCTTTGCGCTCAAAACACGACTAAGGTAAAAAGTGTGCGCACATCGTATTTGAGCACACTTCTGCTGTGCCGTTTACAGCGCGCTGATGCAAAGTCCACGTATAGAAAGTCGTTGATAAAATCGCCCTCGTTTCTAGTCTATATCAATGTAAGTGACAATCGATAGATTGAAACTGAAATGTACCTTATATTCACAACACAAAGTCAGTTATTGCTTGAACTAAAAAAAATAAGAGCGGCAACATCGCAATCTGCCGCGACTCGCCGTAATAATTAAAAAAATTGGCGGGAAAAATCAGTTTTTAGCGTCTACCGCTGTAACTATAATGTTTGGGATTCTAGTTTTTTTTTGAGCAGAATGCTCTAATTTTGCTCTAAGTCTGAGCATAAGAACCAGTCTTGTATACGTATTAGTTTCAAAGCTATACAGCTTTTTCACTTTTGTCATGGTGTCAGTGACCCCAGCAAGCACTTTTTTCCTGGGGCTCCTACGAGAATCCTACCTATCTCAAATTTTAGAGCATAATTACAGCAATCATCATGCCAAGAGAAAAAATTAGAGCAATCATACTTTTCGAGATACGAGCGCCTAAAGGTGTGCTTGCTGGATGGCAGTCCACCCAGTAAGCACAACTGGTGCACAAAAACTACGAAGACTTGGGAAAAAATTTTGATGCACAGATTTAGAGCATCATAAAGTGAGTCGGACTGCAAAGTTTCATGAATGACATGTCAATAGTTATCTCGCTAGAACGCAAAACCTGCTTCACGTTCTTTTCACGAATCTTTCTAGCAGTCACATCAGATCTCAGCAATTACAGCATCTTGGTTCAAAATTTTTATGCCAAGATTTAGAGCAACACGAAAAACCTATGCTGCATTATTTTTGAATCCCAAAAATCAGTACTTTTTGTGCTACGAGCCAATGTTTTTTCCTTGCTGGGTGGACATAACAAAAGTGACAAAGGTGTATAGCTTTACAACTAATATGAATACAAGACTGTTTCATATGCTCAGATTTAGAGCAAAATTACAGCATTCTGCTCAAAAAAAACGAGAATCCCAAACGTTATAGTTACAGCGGTAGACGCTAAAAACTGAATTTTCCCGCCAATTTTTAGAATAATTACGGCGACTCGCGGCAGATTGCGACGTTGCCGCTCTTATTTATTTCTAGTTCAAGCAATAACTGACTTTGTGCTGTGAGTATAAGGTACATTTGAGTTTCAAACTATCGATTGTCATTTACACTGATAGACAAGAAACAAGCGGGACAAATATAAATGGAAGTGGTGATCTTACAATACGTAAGGGTTTAATATGACAGGAATTGGTATTATTGTATCGAGCCGGAAGAGGTACTGCCGTTTTAGTTGACAGCTGATATTATATCTTTATATTTTATAGCTTCACTCACTAAGTGTTAATAAAAAAATAACTCTTGAAAAGCCTAAGAGGAAGGGTCTCATAGATGTCGGCTATTGTTGTTTAGACTTCAG
Organism: Coleophora deauratella; assembly: GCA_958295455.1. Classification (NCBI taxonomy): domain Eukaryota; kingdom Metazoa; phylum Arthropoda; class Insecta; order Lepidoptera; family Coleophoridae; genus Coleophora; species Coleophora deauratella. The sequence continues at coordinate 15,149,540 of OY282395.1, forward strand.
GGATCAGTGTCACAAATTAAACTCATTTAGGGCTTTCACATTTTGTTTAATAATCAGTCTTACGCAGCAAAATATATGTAGAATCTTTTTATTTACCTAATAATTAAACTGTGTGTAAAAAAGTACTAAATAAAATCGCCCTCGTTTCTAGTCTATATCAATGTAAGTGACAATCGATAGTTTGAAACTGAAATGTACCTTATACTCACAGCACAAAGTTAGTTACTGCTTGAAATAAAAAAATTAAGAGCGGCAACGTCGCAATCTGCCGCGAGTCGCCGTAATTATTCAAAAAATTGGCGGGAAAAATCAGTTTTTAGCGTCTACCGCTGTAACTATAACGTTTGGGATTCTAGTTTTTTTTTAGCAGAATGCTGTAATTTTGCTCTAAATCTAAGCATAAGAACCAGTCTTGTATTCATATTAGTTGCAAAGCTATACACCTTTGTCCCTTTTGTTATGTCCACCCAGCAAGGAAAAAACATTGGCTCCTAGCACAAAAAGTAGGTACTTACTGATTTTTGGGATTCAAAAATAATTCAGCATAGGTTTTTCGTGTTGCTCTAAATCCTGGCATAAAAATTTTGAACCAAGATGCTGTAATTGCTGAGATCTGATGTGACTGCTAGAAAGATTCGTGAAAAGAACGTGAAGCAGGTTTTGCGTTCTAGCGAGATAACTATTGACATGACATTCATGAAACTTTGCAGTCCGACTCACTTTATGGTGTCCATTACTCCAGCGGAATGTTGTAGCTAATAAGAATGTGAGTATAATAGGGAATTAGAGCATCATTAGGACTAATTGTGCGCCAGCAGCGGAATTTGTGCGTCTTATAATTTCGGAGATATTCATTAAAAACCGATTCCGCCAGGGTCACGTTCCCCCAGCGGCATGATTTGGAAAAAGACGGTCTAGCTCATAACAAAGTACATGACTGAGTAGCTTTCGTCGTGTTATAAATGTGCGCAAATAGCGGAATTTGTGCATCTTACGGTTTTCGAATTATTCAAGATTCCGCTGCAGTAACGTTTTTGGGTTTTCTGTATCTCGAAAACGGCTGATAGAAGAAAGTTCGAAAAAAAACCACTAGTACACCTTAATTTGTGCGTAATTTGAGCAATGTTAGTTTTTTGAAAATTATGATATTTTTTTAGTAATTAATTTGTTTAGAAAAATCAGGAAATTCTAATTTACAAGGAAACGAGTCAAGTTGCAATCGAATAAAGAGCATTAAAATATTCCTCTAGTAGACCCTAATAATATCTGCAATTGTGGATTGTATTATCCAGTCAATTAGTGAGATATACCATTTAATTACGAAATTAATTTAGCGAAATTTTAAAGATTGAATTCAGTGCTTCTATAATACTATGAAACATGAAATTTTACATAAAATTAGAGCGTCCTGCTAGCAAGCTTTCCTGTAAGTTTCAGCTTTGAATAACGTTGATTTAAAAAGATTTACCCAAAAGAAGAAAGAACGAACATTTTCCCTATAACCCGACCAAATTAGAATGTATACGCGAAAGCGGCCGCGCCATACAAAAGGATAACCTTCTTAAATGAAAGGTATATTGAAGGAAGCTTTGTAAGTACAGTTGCGTGCAAATGTTTTATTGACGATTGTTTTCTTAGTACCTACGCGCTCGTATAGCGGCCGGGACGAAGTTATTATAAAAGATACTTGTAATAAGATTTCTAGATAGTAAGTATCTTATCTAAGTCTTGCCACCAAACATAAATGTTAACAGCACGGATGTGTTCCGGCATGAAGATAGCCAGTTCCCCATTGCGTTGGGGATTCTTTGGTAAGCCCGCTTCCATCATCGGCGTCATCATTACTCAGGTGAGATGATGCCAAGGGCTAAAAACAGAGGATTAAAAAAAATCAACATTAAGTAGTGTTTAATTTGTAGCATACTGATTAATAGTTCGAGAAGGTTAAAATAAAAATTAAAAAGAAGAATGAAACAATGAAGAGTTCTGAGAGAAGAAAGAAGAGATCTGCTAAAATCTGCCACACTATGTGGAACCCTGATATTATGGATAATTATGTATATGGTTCACCTACATTAAATTAATAAACGGGAAATTCCCGTACTACTTTGCATGAAACAAAAGTTGCTAGCTCAGAACCTAATTAAAATTATTTTCTAGTTAGCAAGTCATAAAAAAAATATATAACTTTTCTATTGCTATTTAAAAAAAGTATTTCCTTGAAAACTGCCAAAAACTTTTTTAAATCGTCAGCTTATTCTGCCTGAGTTAAAATTTAGTAGCCAAATCTGCCCAAATGGCAGAAATCTGCCACATGGACGGGTGCACATCTGGACGGGTTTCAAAAACACGGGAACTCGCGCGACGGGGGGAGCTCATTACCTGTACCCGTGCCCCGGGGGCTACCTGTGTGAGAAGCGCAGCTCAGTTCAAAGCGATAAGATAAACACTTTGATCAGAAATTAACAAAGCATTGATTTGATTATATCTGCTTTGCGAGAAATATACCTCAACACATAGAGGTAATAAAGTACTAATTACTTCTATGCTATTCTATGGTATGGTATTTGTTCTATGGTACTAGGTAGAAAAAAAAATATTGACGATATAAAAGCATGTGCAAAGCATCTACTTAAACATTTTGAGTTTTATGCCGATACATCAAAAAGTTTGTTGTTCAAATTGTCGATTTTACCCGATTTTAGTTAATTTAAATACCACGCCAAATAATAAAACATATATTAACATCATATCAAAAATTTTTCTGCTTAATTGTCCAATTAGTTCTGGTTGTATGCTACCAATTTAGGAAGGTTATCCTTTTGTATGGCGCGGCCGCTTTCTCGTATACATTCTAATTTGGTCGGGTTATAGGGAAAATGATCGTTCTTTCTTCTTTTGGGTAAATCTTTTTAAATCAACGTTATTCAAAGCTGAAACTTACAGGAAAGCTTGCTAGCAGGACGCTCTAATTTTATGTAGAATTTCATGTTTTATAGTCTTATGGGAGCACTAAATTCAATCTTTAAAATTTCGCTAACTTTATTTCGTAATTAAATGGTATATCTCACTAATTGACTGGATAATACAATTCACAATTGCAGATATTGTTAGGGTCTACTAGAGGAATATTTGAGTGCTCTTTATTCGATTGCAACTTCACTCGTTTCCTTGTAAATCATAATTTCCTGATTTTCTAAACAAATTAATTACTAAAAAAATATCATAATTTTCAAAAAACTAACATTGCTCAAATTACGCACAAATTAAGGTCTACTAGTGGTTTTTTTTCGAACTTTCTTCTATCAGCCGTTTTCGAGATACAGAAAACCCAAAAACGTTACTGCAGCGGAATCTTGAATAATTCGAAAACCGTAAGATGCACAAATTCCGCTATTTGCGCACATTTATAACACGACGAAAGCTACTCAGTCATGTACTTTGTTATGAGCTAGACCGTCTTTTTCCAAATCATGCCGCTGGGGGAACGTGACCCTGGCGGAATCGGTTTTTAATGAATATCTCCGAAATTATAAGACGCACAAATTCCGCTGCTGGCGCACAATTAGTCCTAATGATGCTCTAATTCCCTATTATACTCACATTCTTCTTAGCTACAACATTCCGCTGGAATAATGGACACCACTTTATGATGCTCTAAATCTGTGCATCAAATTTTTTTTCCAACTCTTTGTAGTTTTTGTGCATGCCATCCAGCAAGCACACCTTTAGGAGCTCGTATCTCGAAAAGTATGATTGCTGAAATTTTTTCCCTTGGCATGATGATTGCTCTAATTATGCTCTAAAATTTGAGATAGGTAGGATTCTCCTAGGAGCCCCAGGAAAAAAGTGGGGTCGCTGACACCTCTCAATGCTAGCTCCTTAGGGGTCGTCCATTAATCACGTGAGTCTCAAAAGGGGGGGGGGGGAGGGTTCAGAAAAAAACACGAAATCTCAAAAGGGGGTGGGGGGGTACTGAGATATCAAGTGTATTTATTTTTTCGTTGAACGCGCGATTCCTAGGGTAATTTCTAAATGTCGGACTGTTGTTGTTGTTGTTTTTAACTCTTTACAAGGTTCGAAACGGCTTCAAGCAGTCAGAAACAACCTGCAACCTTAATGTCTGTCTGGAAATTTTGATCACGGTGCTTAATTTTCCTGAATTAAATAACATTATACATGTATTTTAAAGATAATATTTTGTACCAAAAAAAATACACGTGATTTTAGGTAGGGGGTGGGGGGTAGTCTAAAACCTCACCACGTATCACCGGGGGGGAGGGGGTGTCTAAAAAGTTGCTAAAAAACATCACGTGATTAATGGACGGCCCCTTAGACCAAATTTAGTAGACTTAAAATCATCTGGATCTGGTGATTACGTGCAGATTGTAGGCTAAAGGTAGAAAAGTAAACAAAATATAAAAATTCAAACATCTGTATTTCAATGACAGTTCAAATCAAATGATTTAGTCGAAAACAAAATTTTAACAAAGTACTGCGTAAGTAAAGTTATGGATTGATTGGATAAAGCCACCAAATTATACAAAAAAAGGAAAATACAAATTACATTTACATTTTTTCATCACTTACATAATTGAAAGTTTAATTACTCATTTATATAAAATTTGCGAAGAATCAACGGTGACTACGTTGGTGGTATGCATAGTCATAGGTAATACATAAAAATAGTAATAATTAATACGATAAATATATATTTTTCCAATCAACATTGTACGCAGGTTACAGTCTAGCAGGTCTATACTTAACATTACTCCATCACTCCACTCTTCAGCATAATATAAAAGTATTCAAACTGATCACATAGTTATGGCAGGCCCGGCGGCCGCGACTCACTCTACCCGGCTAGTTGCGATACTTCAAGCAACTACTTACTCCTAGGAATTATTAAGAAGTAATTATGCGAAACTACAACTCTACGCGCCGGCTTCCTCACAACTGCCCTCTCACAGACAATCCTCGAAACACTCTTAATTAAGTGAGATGTGGCTCTTTCATTCATCGTCGGTATAAAATGCAAAAACGATCACATAACAGACTAGTATCCGAAACGCTACGGAGACATAACAAAATTTCACAAGATTTTTATTGCAATGGGTAGGCCACGAACTAAAGGCGATTTACACGAGTAAGCTCAAATTCATCAATATTTTTTTAAACATAATAAAGGATTTTATAAATCCAAGGAAAATAAAGTTTATCTGAAATAGATACATACAATGCAAGTTCGGCACAACTACATCGCGTACTATCTCAATATAATACGATATTTATCGACCGGAGTCGTGCGCCCGCGCGCTCATGTCTCTCACAAATACTCTACATATCGATAAAAACTACTCAGTCGTTTTCATTTATTCATAAAAATATATCTTTAAGAGGCTCAAATAAAACCGTAGAGCTCTAGTGCGGTCTCTATCACTGGGGCGTCTCCGGCGGCAACGCGCCGGGACGCGGCACTGCACTAGCGTTGGGCGCGTCGATAGCCGCTCGCACCGGTCACTATCGACAACCGGACAACACTACAAATACATATCACTTTTCTGCGATCCAAATTGCAGATCGATTCTATTACATTAAAAAAACGAAACTTCTGAAACCTACTCGAATTTCGCGAGTACACATTCATCAGTTATCTATTACAAAATTATCAAACGAGATCGCTTCAAGAACAGTCAATCCGCAAAGATTTCAAAAGTATCTAAACACCAAGAAATAGTTCGAATCGTCCACAATTCGCCTCGCAGAGGAGCCGAACAAAATTTGTACTTAACAGTGTAACGTAACGCGTGACGTATGACGTATGGCGCGCGGTGGGGTGAGGGGGGGGCCGCGGCTAGTGCACCGGCAGCGGCTCGGCCAGCGCCCGGTGCCGGCGCCGCAGCAGCTGCGACTCGGCGGGGGGGGACAGCCCCAGCGCCGCCTCGCCCTCCTCGGCGATGCCGGCCGCCGGCGGGCGGGGCGGGCTGGGCTGGCAGGACTTGCTGCAGCGCAGCGGCGGCGGCCGCTCCATGTACGAGTAGTTCATGGAGAAGTGCTGCTGGATCACGCGGTTGACGGCCATCGCCGACTCCGCGAAGTTGGACAGGTTGCGCGCCGACATGTTGCTGTGGGAGGGAGGACGTTGTTACTCGCGAATGGCCAAACGTAACTTTAATTAGAAACCGAGATAAATAGGGTTTCTTATTTGGGTTGTTTATCGTTCGCTATAGAAACATAAAATTGCTAACAGCAATCGTTGACAAGTTTACACGGAGGATTACACCATTCGTGATGACCACCTCCGAAGCGTTATCGGTGCACGTACCTACCGACTCGTATTAATTTTCGGTATGTAAATTCTTCAATTCGTTGAGAAACCTCGATAAGCCAGCTTCCATCTTTCGGCATTATTTATCGTGCATGACCTAAGATCAGGTGAGGTAACGCCAATTAATTTCTTACCATGTGTGACAAAAAAACAATCTTAAACGTAAAAAAATTGTGATGCTAACGACCGCTAACGGATGACGACGAGGCTCGTACAGGGATCAACCGATCAATTCCTCCCTTTCGTAGTGGTAGTCCATGATGCATTCACTTTCGCAATGTAGTATTAGAGCATGCGTATGAAGCGTTACGCGTAGAGTATGTACGTATGTAAGTATGTATCGTAGTTACCGTTTGATGTTCCCCGGCGTGTGCAGCTTGGGGTGCGTGGCCTGCGGGTCGGCGCGCCGCAGCCAGGCGTGGCGCAGCACGCGCTCGGCGCTGAGCCGGTGCGCCGCCTCCCGCACCAGCAGCTGCCGGATCAGGTCCTTCGCCTCGCCCGAGATGCCGGCCCACTCCTCCTCGGGGAACGTGTACCTGCCCTCCTGGGGGCGAAAGGAGAACGAACTTGTACAAAAACCGCAGTGTTGAACGCCAAAGCCATGCCGAGTAATGGAAAAGGACCCGTGCCCCGGCAACGGGTACGATATGGGTTGTAAACGAACGCCAAAAGGAATCGGTAGGGATGACACCGCAACACGATTCTAAGGAAAACCGCAGTGTTCGACGCTAAAAAGAACCGGTGGGGATGACACCACAACACGATTATAACCAAGACCCCGGTGTTAAACGCGAAGAGGAAGTTAGCTCGATTCGGTTGGCGTGGTCGTGACGATTACGTAGGTTACAAACGTGATAATATACTGAATATTATCATTTAAAATATACATACTATATTTATGCTTCGCCAACAACATGAGGCCGTAAGTTTTAAGTTAACGAATGAGAGAGCGAGGGATAGAAGGAAATGGTAGCTAATGTAACGACCCCTTAGAGTAAGAAGAAAACTTTAAATAAAAAATCCGGTGATTTCTCCAGCTATTGATACTTGAAAATGATGCATAACATCGATACATCGCAACAAAGGATAAGTGACACACGATAATTAGTCTCAGCACTAGCTGGCACTGGTACGAACTACGAACCTGTATGGACGTGAAGAGCAGGTCCTGACAGGCGCGGCAGTTCTCGCCGCGCTCCCAGCCGCAGTCGGTGCCGCAGTCCGCGCGGAAAGGCGGGTAGCCGCACAGCAGAATGTACGCGATCACCCCGAGCGACCACAGATCGCAGCGTTTGTCGTAGTGTGCTGCCGCTGACCCAGCGAACAGGGATACCACTTCTGGCGCCATGAATTCCGCACTGCCAACCTGATGAAGGCGAAAGGAGATGGCGTTCTTTAAATGCGCTCGACCTATGTGTATTGGGATTGTTTAGCCAACATCTTCCCTGGCTCAGTGGTTAGTCGACTGCTTTGACGAAAAATTACTGCTACCAGTACTACCCGCTAACAAAATGGGGAAGAAAACGCAAAGCTATTTGCAGATGGCGCTACGGACGCTTGACTCATAACAACTTTCAATTTGTTCCGCGTTTTTTATTATCGAGGTGTTATAAATTAGTTTTGTTTCTGTTAAATTGTTAAATGGAAAATGTATGGGACTTGGACTGTTCCTCAATTAAAGGCGAAGTTGAAAAGTACATAATTGAAAACGTAACTTTTCCCACGTCTTCTTCATCTGAGAATCTTTAGGAAATTAATGATTTCCATTATTATTGCAACCAGTCGCCACAAAACGCGGCATTTTTTAAATAATCCTTTGTTTAGTTTACGTAAACAATTTTTTCTATACGTTTTGACAGTTAGTATGAGTCAAGCGATATCAGCGCCTCTATCGGCAAGCTTTGTCAGTTTTCTTCCCCATTCCATTGGCAAAGCTTCGCCAGACCACGCAACGCCTAGACCTAAACAGACCGTTTACAGAATGATCATTATCAAAATAAATGATGAAATAATAATATTTATTAAATAGCTCTTTTACTGAAATTGTGGAAAAACTGACTCGCTTGAATGAACATTTTTAATTTATAGCGTAATTAATTAGTATGCAAACAACTTTAATCAATATTGATGTCATCGTTCACAATTTCAAACATATTTAAAAGAAAATATTGTTTTGAATTGAAACGAAAGTTACTTAGATGACTTGCAGTCACCTACCGGATTGAGCCGTTTATTATAATGTTGTTTAAGACTAAGAAACAGCTGTAATAAGTAACCAAAGATTAGTCGCGACTGAATGACTATTGGACACGGTTGCTCACGGTTAATTCAAACAAAATAAATATATCTACTTAGGTAACTACATTTTAATAAAGTAGGTACATACATTATAAATTATATCAGGTAGCTACATTGTAAATATTATCTCGAATTTAATATCAGTTTCATATACGATGTACGTTGTTATACTTAAACCCAATGTAATCAGATTTTATGTTTTGAAAGAATACAGAATAGTTTGTCCATAAACAGAGTACCTAACGAGTCTGTGCTACCAAAGGAGTCCCTAACACAAACATCGCGTCGCCGTCATTAGGTTACAAAACACTGTAACAAGCATTAAAGCCACACGTGGCGGCGATTCACTGCCAAACCATTGCAACTCGAGATTTCTGTTTGTGTGTTTTGCAGAGCATCGAATTGCGTTATTGTGATTTAGTAATCTACCAAGTTATCGTATCATACGGTACGGACGTACGGTGTGATGTTATGATATCATTGTAAACAGACAACTTGTTTTACGATTATTATAACTGTTATACGAAAAATAACAATAGGCATTAACTGTTGTAGGTGAGACATTTTGTGATAACTTCCAAACGAATTATTTAATCAAGAAATGACACCTACTGTACTTTGCTGTAATAATTTAATCAATGTTCAGGTGCCTGCATGAATAAGTGTTTATTTAGCTGATCATGTAGCTTGGTGGATTTTGGAGTACGAAGTATCTTTAAATTCTTTTCAAATCTCTTGAGTATCGCGGAATATAGTTCTTAAAACCTAACACCTAAAAACAGTACTCTGCTGGCGCGTTTTTAACAGATAATGTTCTCAGGCTTGTATTGCTTAAAATATGGCAGTTAACTGCATCAACAGTAAATTATAAAATATTGTTAACGAAATAGCTCTTATGTTAAAATTATGAAATCATCAGAGCAAAACTTATATTTTGACAATAAAATTTGATAAAAGTAACTCAGTGAGAAACCGCTGGATGCAGGCAGCGCAAGATCAGTCCCCGTGGAAATCCTTGGGGGACGCCAATTATCTTTTAATTAATCTATGTCCAGCAGTGGACTTTCTGGCTGATGATGATGAACAACTCACCGGCGTCATAAGCTGCGGCGTGGCCAGCGGGCTCGCCAGGCTACTGGTAAAGCTGATGCCGCTGCCAAGATCGAAGTCGCAGATCTTGACGGGGCACAGGCGGTCCTTGTACACGCAGAGAATGTTCTCAGGCTTCAGGTCGCGGTGCGCGACGCCCTTCCCGTGAAGGAAGTGAAGCGCGTTCGCCAGCTCGCGAACAATCTCGGCGGCTTGCGGCTCTGAGAAGTAGTGGTGCTCCTGTATGCGGGACAAGAGCTGGCCGCCGTTGATCTGCGGACAATTGGAGACGTCGTTTTGAATTCTACTTTTCCTTCCTTTCAGGTAGCTAGTTAGTTAATAATAAAAGATTAACGGACAGTATTCTGAAGTAGATAAGTACAAGTGTGCGACGTTTAAAAAAAAGTAAATATATACCTAAATAAAAGAAAAATTAAGTATATTTGAATTGAACTACAGAAGATTTCACTTAAGGATGTAATGCGTCTGTTATGCTATGATTATTATGACCTAAGAACACGTAAAAACTGAATAAAAACTCACGCATTTAACTAACGCCGTCGTAACAAACATAATGTATTAATAACCAAAATGTTAATTCGATAGTAACCCCTACCCTAATATCAAGATAACAAAACGGGCGGTTGCTTTAACAAGAAAAAACCAGACCAATAAAAATGATTGCCTTTTAAACTGTTATAAACAATTTATTATTGATATTACTAAACGCTGATGGCCTATAATGAAATAAAACTCACCTTTTCGTCAGAAAGGTTATAATTTCTATAGATAACCTGACAAAACATTGTTTTTGTTTAATGTACCGCTATCACTAACCGTGCGTCTGACGCGTGAGAACCGATTCAATGTTTTCGAGTTCACCAGTTTATCATTAGGGGATATACAGGAATTAACAGTAAGTCACTACCTAACTGATCATTATTGCAATCTTACCTAGATTTTAAAAATAATCAAATATTAATAGGTACATCATTGTACATATGAACTTGCTTACTATTATCACAGTAAAAACATTTTTCTTTTAGATTATCGTTCATTAACTCTCAATCCATCAAAGGTTATTACTGACATTTGTTTTGTTATCAGTAAAAGATATCTATAAATGATTTCCTAATGCAATATATAATGTGCTCCAAAAACGGCTTTTTTTACAAATACCTACCTACCTATTATGGCAGACTGCATGTCTGGATTAATTTTCCCTGTTCCCGGGTAGGTATTATTAGAGAAGTAACGATTTGTCGGTTTTTAACAATTAATTAACAAAACCGCCTATTATCTCTCTGGTATTATTAATATTGTATTACATCTATTATGTACATCAGAGTACCTAAATAATCCTGTACAATATTTACAATCGACGTCAAAATCAAACTAAAAGTTGTTTTTTTATTTACGTACAAGATGCATTTTACAGTCTTCGAAACTGTACTATTATAAATCAAGGTTTTTCATTATCTTTACAACTAAAAGCAAATACCTACATAACTTTATATAAAAAAGAATTCACTACGACATAAAACGTGGAACGAAGCGGAATGACAGATGAAAACTAATGATCGACACGGCCAACGTTTTTATTATTATTATTCACAATTGGTTAGCCCTCGTCGACAATTTCAGTTGTCACAAAATTCATAGTCCGCCCATCACTAATCTAATCATCATAATACCTATGTACTTTGAAAATGAATTATATAACTACAAAATCAAATAACAATGCTTTTACTAGGTATGATTCACGTTCTATTTTCAATACATGATTCAAGTTAAATTCAATCAATACTACAATCGTGACTTGTACGGCATGAAATATTCTTGTAGTAGCAGGTATTGAAAAATAAATCTTAGTTTATTCCTTATTTCTTTATCAAAAGGCATTAGTTATGCTGGAAAATGACACATAGGTTAAATTAAAATTTTATATGTGGATGACCTAGTTAACAGCGGTACATACAAAACTACATATATGTATGTAAGTACTACTGAAATATCATAAGTGATATCATAACATAATGTGACATAGTAGTATCATAATGTGACTGAAGAAGAAAAGCTGGGGAATATTTCTAACGAAAGCAATTAAAATAACTAAAACTTAGGTGCCTTCGCTTCAATAAATATTAAACTAATCGATCTGCCCTAATATTTGTTATTTCCTTATTTTCAATCCACATTTCGCAGTTATCATATTAAAATAATATTAATTAATAAATAAATACAAAATGTATTATTGAACATTTGATACTGTGTAAATAGGTCAACAAAACTAATGGTGATTTTAATTCCCTCTGTAATGCGCACCATTTATGTAGATAGATACCTATGTATGTATACGAGTATGTATAAAAAATACAAATTCCGTTTAGAGGCAGTTAAAACAAGCACAGTTTAACATTCGACACATTACGTAAACATTACTAGACAAAGATAGTTAAATTTCATTGTTATATTGCCGGTTAAATCGCATTGACTCGCACTGTATAATGGAAGTGTGCGCAATTACAATATGAATAGCAGGTAAGTAAATAATTACAAATTCCACCAGTGTGATTAATAGGAAAAGATCGCAATTATTTAAAATAATACGTAAAAATTCGGGAAGCTTCAAGAAATTCTTACAAGACATATTATTGGAAATTAATTTAAAGACAATACTACATACCTAATTTTATAGTGTACCTACTGTACAATATAATGTACAATTTCTTTATCAAAGATTGGATGACCCAGTTCGAATATAAAACAATATTAGATTCAATAATGTATGTGAGTACAAGGTAACTTGCATCTACTGCCTACCTATTGAAGTACTATCTTAAAGATACCACATCGCGATGGATTTAAAATTTTAAATATAAACTACTTATAGTGCCTACTGAATTTGTCAGTACAGACAGATGCAGTATAGCTGTGATGTTCTAAAATCCAAGAGTTGTGATCTAACACGGGCAGTATAACAATAAAATATTCGCCTGAAACGCGAAAATTCCGAAGTTATGTGTCAGAATACCAAATGCGAGCCGTAGTTAAACAGCGTAGCGAAGATAATTACATATTGAATTATGAATAAAGACTTCATTACAGACTACTGAATGTTTCATACTAATAAATCTAATAATACATATTTTTTGTTTCACGGTTTAGTAATTAAAGACAAAATAATAAGCCTGTTCCAACTGTTCTAACACTTACAAGACAAAACAATACAGAGACAATGATTATTCAAAATAGAACATTTATGGTATGAAAGTAGTAAAACATAGACTTACCTTTTCAAAGACAAGATAGAACTTGTCCGTGTCTTCAAAAAACTCAATGAGCTGGATTATGTTCGGGTGTCCCTGGCAGTAGTGGAACGTCTCCACCTGAGGACGAAAAAGAACTATAAACTATTTCAATTTTTAAATCAAGGAAAATATGAATGCAAAATGGATAAAGTGGAGGAGAAAACGTATACAGGCTCTGATATTTCTAAGTAGGATAAGAAGAATGATAAATGTTCTTAAACTCGGAAAATTTAAAACTTCCTTAAATGTTACACAATAAAAATAAAATCAAGTGGCTATCACATAACACTTATGAACCCAATCAACCAATCTCATTTTAAACAGTCTCGTTGCTGATGAACACAAGTAAAAAATAAAATAACAAAAGAGATTCTTACCTCGCGGAACACCCTGGCGCGGGCGTGCCCCGGCACTTTATCGATGATCTTCACTGCAAACTCTTGCTCCGTGTAGATGTTGACACACGTCTGCACTGACGCGTACGCACCCTCGCCCAAGACCTCGCCGGTCAACTTGTACAGGTCTGGGGGACAAAACAACAAAAGCATTTGTTAGTAAAATTTTCTTAGCAAGTTTTACGTACTTATCTATTTAAAAAAAAATCTAATATGATTTGTAAATTGTAGAGATTCAAATTGGACGTAACAAATGCTTAAACCAACTTTATTATTAAACTTTAATTGTGAAAGTTTTACAATCATCTTTAAAGAAGTTGAAAAGAAGGCCAATACTATTGTACATATTTACTTTTTATAATAAAAATAAAGGTGAATCAAGCTAACGACTGTGTTCAAAATAATGACAGAGGCGAACCATAAACTAAGCGCCGAGTCGAGTGATATTATTAAAATATTATCTATGTATGACATTAGGGGTCAAGGATGATGCCACAGAAATTTAATTCAATATTTAGAACGATAATGAGCTTTCAAGATTTTGAACGTATCAACGTATCGTGAACAAATGAAAATGCAATTTGCATTGAATACGAACTTGGACAATTCTAATTTGTTCTCATTGGCGCAACACCATATACATATTGTACTTTTCATTAGTGCTGCAATTGCAGTGTTTGCAGTCGACATTGCCAAAGCTAAAGTGTAAATAGAGCTTGTCAGAAACATTGGAGTAAACAACGATTGTAATATAATCATTCGCTTCGATATGCAATGGCACAGATTTTGTAGCATTGTTTCAACGCTTTAATGTTAATTTCACATTTATATTCTGATGTCGGGCACCAGATTTCAAAGACTGGATTGACAAGAGATATAACAGAGCCAGCTGTCTTAGAATATGCTGGATATTGAAATATGATAAGAGATTTCATTGCAAGCAAGTATAGACAAAAGTGTCCGAGGAAACAATTTGATCAAAAACCATGGTTTAAATCAAGCCTATTTACACTATTAGCAAGGCCACAATTTGGCATCTAGTAGCGCCTCATAATATTCTTATTTTCGTGTGGAAGTGTCAGTTCCCCTTTATGTTATGTTTTTGTTTTGCCATAATTATTGCGTCGTCGATCGATGTTGCCATGAGAACATTGTTTTGTTACGTTGTTACATTACGTAGTTGTTGTGATGTTTGACACTGACCTTGGAAGCAGGAGGTGACCACGGAGCTGCCGGAGCGCTTCTTGCGGCGGCGCTTCCTGCGCGCCTCTTCCTTGCGGCGTGCCATGTCGTCGCTGTCGGGAATGGCGACGGGCGCTGAAGGCTCCGAGCCGCGGGGGCTCTCGTCTGACTCCCGCTCGCTACCCGACTGGCTGCTGCAGCGGCCAACACCTGCGAACAAAGGAAAAACATTATAAGTATTGTATAATCAATATTTTTCAAGAGATAAACGAATGGTCGGGACGGGACGGACTGTCGACGCAACGGTGTAGGAGAGTCGAATTAATACACTCAAAGTATTATGTAGAGAACAAACAAGTAATGTAATAAATAGTAATCAAAACTTTCGACTTCGAAAATAAAACTGATCGAAGTTTCTACAAAAGCTAGTCTAGACCTTATACAGTATAAGCCAAGTAATATGTACAGAGAAAGTTTAACTAAGTAATCAACAAATGTGTTATACTTACTTTTGCTATAGATAGAGATATCATATAATTTAATCCTTCAGTTGACAATAAATAACCACCACCATCCAACCAATTTATCGTGATAAACGTCTACAAAATGAATCCATTACATAACCATGACTTCACAAAATTCCTTAGGCTTACAAACATCTTTTGTCGAATTTGTTTTGGATAACAAAACCATATTACCATAAAGAGAGGGTTTTGTTTCTGCTCTGGAGTTGACGTCGAGGCCCGAGGGCATGAATAAGGCAGGCCATTACGCATGCGGGTGTAGCTTCATCTCTGTGCAGTGTGCAATGACCAGCTGGCTCTCACTGCTTTTGTTACAGCCATTGTTGAACGATTTCACCTTGTTTGCTTTTCGAATAAAGCCCGGCAAACTAGGCGACGATAGTTTTTCAAAAACACAAGTCTTGTTAATGGTATGGAGTTTTTGCATTAGTTTGTGTTGTGGTTCTATTGTTTCTAGTAACTAGGTAATCGCTAATCAAGCAGTCCGAATGTTTGAAATACAAGGGAAAAAAAACAACTATTTTAACTATTGTGGCGACTGGGAAACTTCTTTATAAACAAACCAACAACTAACTGAACTGACAAAGCGAATCATTTGGACTACATGGTTTTAAAACTGCAGTATCTACCTACTTCAAGTCACCCGATGTCTGTTACGCAAATCCTGACCACCGATATTCCACGAAAACTTTAAAAGAAGACTTTGCGTTGAAGCCAAAAGCCAAGCCCGATCAGCTGATCCTTAACCCAGTAATGATTGACACGGTCGACCATGAAGTCGTTAAACGAAGTTTCTAGGAAAAAACAATAGCTGAACTACACTTCAGTGAGGCATGACATGTCATCGATAATAATAATCTGACGCGAGTCGTACGATGCAGCTGAGTTGGCAAACAAAGGCGGTTCATCGACCTACATGGCCTCCCCTCCCCCCTCCGTCCGCGCCCCCCACGGCCGCGCCCAGCAGTGTTGGCTGCGCGAGCGCCCACGTTACGTACGTTGTAACTTCCATTCCAACGTTTTGGCGTAAAAACAGCCAGTGGGAACGTACTTCTTTCCCATTCTCAACATTAAAAAAATAGCAATCTCAATCGGCAGCCGAGAGTTCGTTTCCCTACGATCGGGGGCGGCTGCAGTTCAGCCGACGCACAAAAATAATAGATATTATGTTCGTACGATTAGAAGCGAGGGTTTACAATACAAATTAGATTAGCATAAGCCATTCCAATCAGGATATCTACATTAGGATTACGTCAGATGCTTTAAAAACAATGATAACAGAGCGCTAACAAAAGTTATATTAGGCTTAGAAGATAAATGATAAAGATGCTAAACCAGAACTTAATCTGAATTCTTCATAAGCCTCAATCAGGTACATACCTACCTACATTGAGAGCTAAATTAAGGAAACAGAGGAAACAATCACCGCAGATGACAAAACCGCCTTCCTTATAATGTAAATAAACATGGGGCAAAAATAATAGCACCGAGTAGAAAAGTATGAGATCAACTAAGGTTTCAGTACTTAAGTAGCATAAAAACATGAAATAGTTATTAAGAATAGCTAGATGAATGAACCGAATCGGTCCAGGCTATTTTTTGCACGCGGTCCTCTCTGCGGGACGTCGTAGGTAGATATTTGCATGCAAAATATATAGTAATAAAAATCTACTTGTTGGTAGGTATATTTTGTATACCTAATGTGTATAGGTACGATAGCAACCAGCGACTACGCAGTACGCATAATAACAATCAGCCCAGACACGCCTACAATTCAGTGAACGCATGTTTCAACATACCAAGCTTCCTGTTGACTGAAAGTTATAACTACTATACTATACAGTATTCATTGTTAATTTATTTTATTTATGATTGTTGATAAACATTGCTGTTCAGCAGAGCGTAAAAGAGCTCTTTAAAAACGCCATGAACTGAATAATAAATAATCTACCCAAGTAAGCAAACAATAAAAACAGGTTTTATAAAAATGATTGTTGTCTATCTTGTATCCAGACCAGACTAATCTAACCGACACATCGCGCTCTATTCATCAAGGTATTTTTGTTGTAGATGAGAAAATGAAACGGGCAGGGCATATGAACATCCTAAATATTACCTGTCGCATGGGCAGTCGGACTAAAATAAAATTGTTTTTGATACTCAAATAAGAATTAAATTATCACTTGGAATTGCGTTAACACAGATAAATTCTCGCCCACTCGTATCCTTGAAGAACAGAAAAAGATTGAAAAATGTTGTACCAAATACTACTCTTTTGGCAACCGCAGAGAATTTGATAAAAAACAAGTAAACAAAACAAAGAGTATTTTTAGTTAACCAAACCGGTTTTGTTTCTGAAAATAAGAAATTGCAAATCGCAATTTGTCATTCAGGAAAGAGTTGTCAGAGCAGTCATTTCGCTAAAGACGTAGTGAATTCATGAATTATGATATCAATAAAGATCTTGGACATGATATCATAATAATTTGATATGATTTAAAAGACGTTAAGCTTTCTAAGTAACCGAAAGAAACCTTTAGATTTAGTGGTCGCTCCTCATGAAATTCATAATATGTAACTATGCAGCAACCCTTTGACTTCTGACTATGTAATCAACACTTTGTTTCAGTCAGATGTCGCATCGCATGGTGGTCGCGTGAGCCCAACGTGCCTCCACGTGGCCGGCCACCCGACGCCGCAACGTGGTCGTTATGTAAACCTCCTCAGCAACAGTGTTGGCTGCTCAGCAGCCGTATCAAGTCATTACCGGCAACGTAGCATTAATGTTCAACGCGACCAAATTTATGTGACAAACCTATATGCACCAGAGGGATGTTTTATAGAAAGGGTAAAGGTATTACAAAAAATATAGACAGATTCCTTCTGCAAGAATATAAATCATATTCTTTAGTCAAATTCATTGGGGAATCCGCGGAATCTTCAATCTAGAATTCTTCAATTTCTGTTCACTGTTTGAAACTAAAATCAATATGGTGTGTTTATTTGAATCGAAAATTTTGGCAGCAGTTAAAGCGAGGTCGCCTTAAACAATGCTTAACCCACATAACCCGAAACCGACGATTGTTTTAAAACAAAAGCCCGTACCACAAATTCGTTCTTCTATGAGGAGCGATCAGCAAATATAAAATTTTACCGAGTCACGATGTGAAGAAAACTGTTTTTACACAAATCTTCAAAATGAAATACACATCCTTGACCATTATATTTAATATGTATATTCATTTAATTCTTTCTAGCTCCTCAGATATGACGAACTTTTTCGTTTTCAAATGGAAAATACGATAAATTGTGCAACATCTGATTTTATTTATCATTCAAATTGTCATACCTATTTAGAGTATTCAAAGGAGCAACTTTCTACAAATCGACTAAGTTAACTGCGCAATCGTATCAATAATCGCCACTATCACGTGTTCGACGGAAACCAAGTCAGCTAAGCTACTCAGTAGTCTGATCGGTTTATAATCTGGTTGCTAGCATTTCTTGCACATGATACAAACCACGAATTCCCTTTGCCTATTACAGGCCTATTACACTTTTGTTGTACACCTTAAGCTGAGAAACAAGTCGATTTCTAAAGGCATGCAAATTAATGCCCTTATTGTTACTGTTCTTGCCGTTCGTATCATTGCTTTCTATTCATAACATTCAGAAACTTGCTTTCATTTCATTTCAAAATATTTCCATCTATGTAGTTACAATGTATCTATGCGTTCCAAATCTGTGTAGAGCGAAATGAGTCTCTGACGAGTTTCTAAATGTGTCCCGCAAGTTGCAAGCTGTAATAATTAAGAGTGCAAAGTCTGCAGTTTAACAAGTAGGTAGGTGCTAGTTAAATTGCCAAGTGAGTCTGGCACAAAACCAGACAATATCGTAGAGGAACTCCCTCCCACCAGACGCTTCGCAAATAGAACTACTTTCACTCTCTATAAAGTAACATTTTAGAAAATTTTAACTTTACTGGAAAGGGCTAATAAACGAATAAGTGACACATACATACATATAATAAATAACACATAGCAAGCCACTGAAGATTTCTAACGTAGCTAGGTAATTTTAGGTATGATATTTTTTCAACTTCAAACGCCATCACCACTAGGTACTTCAGTAACAAGATACATTTGCTCAGACACTGATCTGATCTGATACCTACACAACCACGTAGATGATACTTATGTATGACTTATGTTAAAGTAAGCGTAATTGAATTTGAAGACGTAAGCAAACGTGATAAATGAGGTTATTCATAAATTGATCAAGCAGTTATCTCAACTGTTATTTATTATAGCTCATAGCATACATAAATACATACAAAAAGGGCGCATGAAAGTGACGGTTACAAAATCGATGAAACGGGGAAGCGAGGGCGAAAAGGGGAAGGGTGTTTGGTATTACGCAGCAGAAAACATACCCGACACGGTCAAGGCTACTCCATTTTGCTCTGAGACGAATGGCTGGCTCCGATTAATGATTGAAACGATTCATACGCGTTAGGCAATAAAAAGTAAGTACAAGAAGTAGAAGTGTACCTTGAAAAGTACATACTTACCAAATTCTTAAAAGTGGGCTACAATGCGTACATGGTGGTAATATGCAGACCTTTTCCAAACGACGATATACGTATAGGCACCTACTAAAGTTAATGTAGTAGATGTTATACACAAACGACTTTTACACATATAAAAATATTTTTTCTCATACTCAAAGCCGCTATGTGGCTCACATGCGCACCTTTGATGCTTTTGTTTAGTTCAAGTGACCTTGACAATGAACGCTGAAGTCTCGCTCCAGCGGCCATGTTGAAACGAACGAAACCGAGGAGAATGATCAAATCAGATTAAATTATAAACGCATTCCTTTCCTGGCAATTCTTGTTTTTGTAAACACCCGGCACCACATAATACCTGCTGAAGTGCTGATAAGAAAACGTTGCATAACGCGAAAAGAACGCCACGAGAATAAATATCATAGTTGCATTATATCAATCAACAGGACATGACTAATATTCCGTTTCATATCATATCCTAACGACAACAATCGATACCCAATAAGGAATTGATGGGATGAGTCTTCGCGCACCAATTAACATTTGCAGGCACTAACATTTGGAGTGGATCGCCAAAATTATTAACATCTGG
The DNA here is from genome assembly GCA_958295455.1 of Coleophora deauratella. Taxonomy (NCBI): domain Eukaryota; kingdom Metazoa; phylum Arthropoda; class Insecta; order Lepidoptera; family Coleophoridae; genus Coleophora; species Coleophora deauratella. The sequence continues at coordinate 15,169,826 of OY282395.1, forward strand.
CTGCCATGTTATTGGTTCTAGTGATGTGGTAACGTCATTGGTGCTTGTAATGTAGGTAATAAAAGACAACTGATTGATTATACAACTTCATTTCAAAATTTCAAATTAGCGCTCTGCATAAATGTTCAAGCTCTTTAAAACTTTCTGGTGGCTGTTTGTTCTTGCATGCAATGTTTTGTAAAAAGTTGTTCTAAAACAACTCTCTACCAAATTTGTTTAATAAACACTTATTGTATTTACTTACAAGTCCAATTTTTTAGTTCTAAAATATTTAAGTAAGTATATTGAAGTATGTATCTACTTCTTTTTCATTTCAACGAACCAAGTGACCCCAAAATTAAATTTTGAAATGTTATTCTAGTATGATAGTTAAATGTATACATAAGGAATACAAGATCATCCATTGTTTTTCCTTCATGGAAGTTACTGAGGCCCTTGCTTAACACACTCATATGGAATCCTAAGTGTCTAAGAAGAAAACGTTCTCGTTTCAAAACAGGTGCACCTGGATTGAATATAACAAAAATAATCCAAATACCTACCTAACTGATGTTGCTTTAACTGCCAATACGATACTCTGACCTTTGCTCGGTTTTAGACCGTAGATTTTTCAATAATCGTTACCTTTTTAAATAATATTTATAAAAAATATGTTTTCTTTATATTTTATGGAACATGAGAAGGTGGACACGTTAGCTAGTTAAGATATGCCCTTTCTTCATATACACTTTTTGGCTTCTGCTCGTGCGTGACGAACGAGAGCCTGAATCAGTTTATAGTTTTACGAAGAAAAATTATTAGAATCTTAATTTTGTATTACACAGAATACTTAATGTTAAAGTTTCTATACAAACACACTCCCTGTTGAATGGACTATGTCTCACACACACACATCAAGCAGGTACACTACCAAAACGATCAGTAAATAATATATAATATTGGAAGACAATGATGTAACTGAATAAATAATGATTTCATATTCAGCGCATATAAGATGCTCAAAACAAATAAACAGGGTTTCTTATTTAACTTTGTATATTTGCTGAAACTGTAGATAGTTAAATCTGAAACTGTGACAAACCTAACTACAAAAGCTTCCTACTGAGATAAAAACGATTTGATATTTTTTTAACATAATATTGTGAATCATCAGAAGCTAATGATAACATAAGCAACATAAAGGATGGAAGCAGTATTATAGATTATTTTATAGATTCGAAGTAGAATTTAATTAAGCAAACAATCTTAAAATGAAAGTCAGTGTAGCGCGTAAGCGATGGTTGTTTAATTCACCGAGGCAAAACAGACGGGCTGTGCTTGGTACCTCTAGTGCCTGCATAGGCAAATACTTGGTTGACGTGTATAGCAACAGGGAACTACGCAGTGAACACAAAAAATGCCGGTCAGCCGCAATCTACCAACGAACTGCCTCGGCTTCAAATTAACATCAACAACTAGATTCAATGAACAACCTTCGCCCACGCACGGAATAATAAAGCCAGACTCCAGCCTCAATTTAAATCTAATACTCACCGCTGTCAACACTCTCTTCTGAAATCTTCTTCACCATTCTGCCGTTTGCCTGATGCGCTGATACAGAGATGCTCCGAGTAGATTATTTCTACTCTTGAAAAGCCGCTTTCAAACTTCTGCGGCCGCTTCTCGACGTGAAATCGGAACGACGTTTAAAGGTAAGGTAGAAAAATAAAACGTCGAAATAAAATTAAAACATAAGCACCACGGTCGAGAAGGATTTTACGGGAAAGTGTACCGGAAGGTAATAAACAAACACTGTTAGAAGGCGGAATGAAAAAACTGTTTGGTGTAATTAGCGATCCATCCCACACACGCCCGCCCGTCCGATGTTCTGAAATCCAACTGAGGAGTTGGGGCCGCGCCGCGCATCGAAGCCGGTAGCACCGGTCCCTCCCCTCCCCCGCCGCGGTGCCACGCCACCCCTCCGGCCCCTATCTGCCTGCCGGCAGCATCGTCGTCGATGTTTTGGCCTCTCTAGCTTGCGCATGCGTACTCGCTCGCACCGCTGCTGACGTGTTTATGTTTTTTGTCGTTTATTTTTTCATCTCGTCGCTATGCTATCACATCAGTCGGACTGGTATATGTTCTCATTCAAGTAGGCATATACCTAATAACCAGATGTTTTCTTCAGATAGAAGCGTTGCTTGCTGCGCAGTAGTGGAAGCGTTCTGAGCTTTTGCAGACAGCTTTGATTTTCCAAGGATTTTCCTATAGGTATAATATTAGGTGTTAGTTTCATTCATTCATACATTGTTGCTGCTTACTAGAATAAGCAAAGAATATTTTGATGAGAGGTTTGAAAAGCAGGCGATATGATTATCCTATTATATAATAGATATATACATATCAGGAACATGTACCTAGGACATGTAGGCAGATATATTGAGACAAGTCTTGCTTGGCTCGGCTCATTAAAATTTGATTAAAAACTAAAGCTTAGAAACGTGTACGTTACAACAAAGGGAACTTACAGAGGTTACCTACAATACAAACATTATTTAAAGCAGACGTTTATCATCTAGCCTTATCAGAACTTGTTAATAGATAGATTACAGAGGTAACATGATTAAAAATATTCATTGTTTGCATATCTAAGTAAATACTAGAGATGGGCCGACTATGGTATTTGCCGACTAGCCGACTAGCCGACTAATCGGTTTTGAAACTGCCGACTAGTCGGCCGACTAGTCGGCACTGCCGATCATTCTAATACTCGTATTTCGGAGGTCTTCGGGTTACTTCGTCGCTACTCGGGTCGCTCGCGCATGCGCACGAGCCGTAATGCGGCCTAGCTGTGCACGTTCTGACAAGTTTTGTTTACTTGCTATTTTCGATAGTCCGTTTTGTGTTTGTTGTGCCGGTTTATTTAAGTTAAATAAAAAAGTACTGAGTGTGTTATCACAAAATGTCGAAAAAGAAATCGCGAGTGTGGACATTCTTCGAAGATGTTGAAGGTGAACCGACAAAAGTTAAATGTAACCAGTGCCAGGGAATTATTTCGCGCGGCGGTCAAGGCAGGAAAGCTAATACAACAAGTATGACAAATCACATAAAATATAAGCACAACGAGTTGATGCCTCAATTGGCAGGTTCTATTAAAAGTAGTTCCAACGAGTCCCATTCGTCTTCATCTGCTCAATCGCAACCTGAGCCCTTGTCACCAACCCCAAGTCCATCAGTTCCAACGGAAAGTGCGGTACATAAACAAGTCACCAACCCCAAGTCCATCAGTTCCAACGGAAAGTGCGGTACATAAACAACAAAGTATACAAGAAAGTTTATGCGTCCAGTGGCCACTTCAAGACTCCCGGTCGAAGGAAATAAGTGTTGCGATAGGGGAGATGATAGCTTTAGATAATCAACCCTTGTCTATCGTTGAAAATATTGGTTTTATCAGTCTAATGAAAAAGCTGAAACCGAAATACGTTTTGCCGAGTAGAAAGTATTTCACAGAAAATATAATTCCCAGCATTTACGACGAAACTAAAGCTAAAATTCGAAAAGGAGTGCTCAGTGCTGCCGCTTTATCAGTAACTACAGACTTGTGGACAAATACAAACAATATGGAAAGTTTTTTGAGTTTTACAACACACTGGTTGGATGACAACATGGAATTTCGCCACGCAGTGCTCCAGATGAAGCATTTTCCCATATCTCACAACGCTGATAACATAAAAGAGTGTCTCGAAGTAATTCCCGCCTCATGGGATATAGATGCAACCAAAATACACGCTGTAGTCCGAGATAATGGTAGGAACGTCGCAAAGGCTATTGACGAGTCAATTTTCAAAGCAGTTCCATGCTTTATTCACACGTTGCAGTTAGCAATCAACGGTGCCCTTAAAACTGAGAACGTGGATCAAATTCTAAAAAAAGCGCGGCGCATCGTTACTCACTTTAATCATTCAGCGCCAGCTCAAAAAAAACTAGGTGCTATTCAAGACGAACTAAACCTACCAACGCATCAACTTGTTCAAGACGTATCGACGCGTTGGAACTCGTCTTATTATATGCTGTCTCGTCTTTTAGAACAAAAAAGATCTGTTTCATTGTACGTGACAGAAAATCCTGTTAATTTTGACAATCTATCGACCGGAGAGTGGAAGTTAATTGAAAAATGCATTGCGTTACTCAAACCGTTTGAAGAAGTGACAAAGATAATTAGTTCCAGTTGTTCATCGATATCTGAAGTTATCCCTCATCTAAAAACACTGGAAATATATCTCGAGAACTATATAGACGAAGATCAAGACGAGCAATTCATGGAAATCAAGATAGTGTTGGAAAATGGTTTGAAAAGTAGATTTGAAAATTTGGAACAACAAAAACTATTTTCACTTGCAACTTTGCTTGATCCAAGATACAAACTTCAGTTTTTTGACACTGAAAATCTGGTAACAGTAAGATCACAGTTTTTGCTGGAAGCCTTAAAGAACAGTATGAGTGACGATGATGAAAGCGACTCAAATAACGAGACCAATGCCGTTGATAATTCAAGAAACAGCACTGTTTGCTCTGAAACGACAATTCATCGCAACTTTTGGGGGGTTTACCAAGAAATGGTAACGCGAAAAGTGCACAATATTGACGATGAGAAATCTAGTTCAGCTCACGAACTTCATTCTTACTGCTCATTGCCTGTTATAAAACGAGACGAAAACCCATTCAAATGGTGGCATCAGAACAGTTGCAGATATCCTGAAATGTCTCGTATCGCGAAAGTATACCTTTGCTGTCCCGCCAGCACTGTTTATAGCGAGCGTCTTTTCTCAGAAGCTGGCAATATCTATGAGACAAAAAGAAATCGCTTGCTTCCTGATCGAGCTGAAACACTGACATTCCTGCACCACAACCTACCTCTTATTAAAAAAAAGGACTTGTCTAATGCCTGTTAGGAGTTGAAACTAGTTAAAAGGTTTTTGATTGATACTTTAGCTTACTTTTGTGATTAATATTTTATAAGTAACTTTAATACCATTCCGATTGCAACTTATTTTTTAAATTACAAGTAGCTTTTGTTATATTTGTTACTAATTTAAGAATTTATGTTTGAAGCCTCTTTATGTCTCTATGATACCTTTAAAAAATTGTTAAGGTTTAATGCCATAATGTAATGTTCAGAGTTTAGTGCCATAATTTTTTGATTTGTAATGTATACTGACTGATTTTTAAGTTCCTAATACGGTTAATAATGGTTATCTTATTTAATTATTGCTCTTTTGAAATGGTTTACGTTTGTAACAATTAAAGTTTATAGAAACTATTAAAGAAATATTGGTTTTATTTAATTTATCCTGCACCGATTATAATCGGCATATTTTGCCGAATATTCGCCGACTAGTCGCCGACTAGGATAGGTGCCGGATATTCGGCTTTCCCGACTAGTCGGCGACTAGTCGGCCCATCCCTAGTAAATACACAAGTCTTAGTATGTCTAATACCCAGAATCTTCAAAAAGGGAACAAAGAACAATGCTACCGAATACATACACCGTACACAAAAGAAGACGAAATTTACACTGTTTCTATTGTGAGTTTGAAAGTCGTTATGAGATTTCATAGGTAACTCTTAAATTTTCTTTAATACGCCTACCATCTAACATTCCTTTGTTCCCAGGTAGAACTCGCTCAAGTCATTATGCAACAAGGACTCTTGAGCTTCTATCCCATACTATCCCGACCCTTCAAAGAGTGACCTTCGCGAGGCGTTTGTTGACAAACAAGAACAAGATACGGGAACAAACGGCTGCTCGATCGAAGGAGATTGCACGTGGTACGGGCAACCGGTTCCACCGGCGCGGCGGCAGCACCCGACACCGCCATTTTTATTATCACGCCATTTAGTCCGTCTCTCTCTAACATCAATAAACACTCTTCGTTTCACTCTTCCAAAGCCCGCTATTGGCTATCCCACTCGCACATCGCCGCTCTCGCTCACTGGACTACGTGACTGACAACAACAAACAATAACATAACCCTCACAAAAAAAAGCCGTAGCTCTACATCTGACTTAGTACATAAACATAATGATATCGGTGTTATCTAATTTTGGGGATGATGTTTGTTATATAATTACAATCAAGTTTAACAGCTTTTTGCATATATGTATACTTCATTCATTTGCGACGCATAACTACTGTCAATTACCTACTACTTAATAAATACAATTATGCGGATCGTCATCGGACTTTCAGATGAGGATGTAGGACTAGGAATAAGTCCTAGGTATATCTACATCCTCATCTGAAAGTACATTTGTTTACATAACACTTGCTCACACATTACGATAAACTTAGCACTTATGTCATCAGGTTCATCATCACACGATAAGATTTGCGACTTACAAGATAATAATGATTTGAAAAACACCATATCAATACAGCTGCTGTTTCGTGGAAAAAATATAGGTACTCATGCAATTTTTGACAACTTAGTCTTTGTGCGACAGTTTCATCATCAATTCATCATCAAACTAGTCATGAAACTGAATCTCGTCATTATACTCGTATTAGTAACACCTACACAAATAACTTTTGCTTTAGTTAGTGTTCGAGCTATGTTACAACTATTTCATCATCTCTAATACTAGAGTTAATCAGCTTAGTAAGATCCTTACGTCCAAGTCTAACATTTATTACGCGAATTTGTTTGCTTTCTCATCCGGGCTATCCCTTTTGTTTGCATGGAAACAAAAAAGAGGAAACTCCACTGGAAGCCGGCGCAATGCGTAGTTTCCAAGAATCATTACGCATTTACGCAACGCGAAAGGGGCACCTCTTGAGAATTCGTTATTCAAACGGACCAAAGGGGCGAAAGTAAGGGAAGGGAGGCAAAGGGCAGGTAGCTTTGTGACGTGAGAGGTTTATAATGCGCGAAAACACGAAAGGATTATTTATTTTCATTACTGGTGCAGTCTGCAAAAAAAGTGACACTTGTACTGTGTGTCGAAATTTCAACATATAATTTCAAACTTAAATTATATTATAATCAGACTTTTGCTAAAAATGTCACTTAAATAATTTTATGTTTTCGAAACGAATATGAAGCAAGCTGTGTGGGCAGACAATTGGCTAGAAAATGTTGAGTTACAAACCTTTACACAAAACATAGCGAACAATCGTGTTGATATCTTCCTCGCAATCCATGGTGCAGCCTGTAACAACGAAACGTGCACATCATCAAATGATCAGAATAACCATTGAAATTGAAACCACCAACAAAAACGTTTTTATTGTTTCCAAAGACATAAAATTCAAACAAAGAAATGCAAAACACTATAACATAATTCTCACTGTGGTCCATACTCCCTATTCCCTAAGGACCGTTTATATCTAGCTGTAACTCTATTCATTGGGAATTTATTAGATCGTTGTTTCTGTGTTAACTATTTTATACCCCATGGTTTCGACAAAAGGTTTCAATTGCATTTGACGAGCTGTATTCGTAGACGCACACAACAGGGCATTGCATGCAACACTTACTATGGTATATTAGTTGATGTTTTTATGTGTGAAAGTGTAGGGGCCCGGAGTGCACGGTGGTATTTCCCGAGGATACATTTTTTGTTGCTTTATGCTTAGGATTTCTTGCCTGGCCTCGCTCTTGCTCGGGACGGGATTCGTGCCACTGATTGACGTCACGTACTAACTTACGCCCAAATATTGAACATTTTTGAATTCTGAACGTAGCAGCTGCTGTACCTGCACCGTTTCTTTCAAACACAAATGCGAATGGAACTGTTTTAAAAAGAAGCCGAATAAGGTGTTTTTAGATATATCGTAATTACACAACTTTCAGATGTAATACACTAATAAAATACAAAACTAATGAGACTCGCCACGGCATTGTCTTTACTGGAAAGATATTTTTATGCCATTAGTGCTTTAACATGATTTTGTATGGGCGCCGTCGTGGCTAGCTCGAATAAAACGAAACTGGGATTCTAATTAGGGTATACCAGGGCAAATTTGAGGTTAAATAAAATAAAACTGGGTTGCATCCACCAACAGAGACAATATACCTATATCGGAAGAAGCCAGCGGTCCTGAACTGTTTACTTAATAAAAAGCTGTATGTCAAGCCAACGCGGTGCGGTCACCGGGTCCAAGGTTAGACAATTTGCAATTCTGATGTGAACTTTTTGCGCTTCTTAGCGGCCATGTTTTATGCATGTGGGGCTCACTGCGGAGGAGAAGTGTCGCCAACCCTATCTCGCAAAAGAAAGAGGAAAATTTTTGGTGTTTATTTACGTAACTTTATAATGGGAAACGTGGAACTTTGTCTTTCTGATAGACGAGTGATTTACCGACCAAAATTGAAACTATCAGCAAACGAACAATGGTCTTCTATAGCTGGCAAAATATAACCTACAGATTCTATATTCATAAGCATAATACGTAGAAGGATAGGTAAATATCATAAAATTCATTAAATTGTAAGATGATTTACCACCGCGATATAAATGAGTCCTATAATATCAAAGGCGGCAATATCCACTCATACTCAAAAATTTCTATGAATACAATATTGATTGTCTATGGAAGTAGAATCCATAACAAGAATAAATTCGTAACAAAATTGGCAGTAAAATAATCAAAATACCCAACAAAACTAGCAGTTAATTTCAAACCCGGCATTATAACGTAGTTTATTAACTTAATTTGCCTTTCCTTAGAAAACATACTGTTTGGATATTGCCGCCTTTGATATTATAGGACTCAAATAATACCTAATACAGGTCACGACTCAATAATAAATACGATCGGAATGGGTACTAACTAAAATTATGTTGACGTCAAACATACAAAGTCTTTTAAGGACACAGTCGACACTGCAATTATTTTCATTTGCTATCAATAGGGATTAATTTAGGTATCGAATATTCAAGTTCTATATCTTAAATTGCCGACTATACGTATAAAGTAAACACAAAATAATGTCCTCATTATGAGAACTACAGATGAACAATCAACTGTCTTATAAATTGGGTCGTGTCGTGTGCGGCGGCGCGGCGGTTAACCTCAGCAACAGATAAGTTGAGCTGTTGTGGTCAAAACTATTTTTTAACAGTTACCTTGCTTAGCTAGGATTAGCTACTTTAATTAGGAAATGTTAAGATACATTATTTGGTGATTATATCATTGTTCGTTGTGAATTTGTATTCATCTCGTTGCCTGTCGCTTTTACTACCTCGAACAACTTTAGCCGAGGAATCCATACAATCGGAATTAAAAAAAAAACTTTTCATGCAAATTGAAAACTCGTCTCATACAAACTGATCACGATGATTGACAAACTTTGTATGGACAGCATATAGCTAGGCCAAAAATATTTTTGCTCCGGTTGTGCTTTTTCTTTGGATAGGTATGTATGTCGTTCAGTTTCATGAGTAGAAGAAGCCACAATAGAAACAAAAACAAAAAATAGCTATTATGAAACCATTCGATATTATAAAATGATCAAGTCTAATCTAATGAGTAATAATTCTCAAATGAGACCTATTTTTAAATTCCAGAAAAGTAACGCGTTATTCCAGGGTTGTTTTCGACGACAATACTATAAAACTATAATAAGTAGTCATTCATCCGTATAAAAGAGCATACATTGGAGCAAGTATGATGGATATCTATTTCTTTTCTATTTTTCTATTTGGCATTCCACTTCTCATAACGAGCGTGATTTTGCCAATGTCAAGTGAAAAATGGGAGAATCTTCAATAAAAAAAAATGGCGAAACGCCAATGTCAAGTGAAAGACGCGGCCCTAAGGGTGATGGGCACTTAAAGACGCTCCACGTGGTGGTTTGTTGCTGGAACTCGGAAAACGGAGCTGTCTCCCGAGTTAATCCTCTTCTTATGACCGCTTATCACTGAATTGGTTTCACAGCTATTTTCCCATCACAAAAATAACGTTGAGACTACTCTAAAACGGAAATAATTAAAAAAATAACTCAGCAGACGTGTGCTCGGTACAAGTCCCGGCAACCAACCCATGATGGATATCAATGAATCTAATTGAACATGAGTAGTCAACAACTGACAAGTTTAAACTTTAGCTAAACCATTTGTACGGGAAACATTAGATTTTATAGGATAGATAGGTTGCTAAACGAAGAAATAAAATCTATACATAATATTCTAGTTGACGGCAAGACAACCGGATATATTTTATTGAGTTACGTATATTTTCACTTGAGATTTCTTCCACTGTTGGGGTCAAGGGCGATCTATTCAAATGCAGATGATCGAATATCATAATGCTATGTATTTGCGCAAACAAGAGCTACCTAGAGTTCGATGCACTCCGCTATTCGATTATATTCGCAGGGCTGTCTACTCGGTCAACGTGAATACATGAACATGTTGATATCTCGAGATATGAGATGTTTTTCTTTTTATTGGCTAAAACGCTTCCAACGCCCATGGTTTAATTTGGAAAAAATACATCTCTGTATACACATAAATAAAACGTGTAATCAGCATTGTCCACATGTGGATATCTTGAATATTTGACTTTAAAATTGCTGCCCTGTAAAATAGCAATTTTCGACATATCAATATATTCACGCCAGGCAATAATGTGAATAACGTAAAAAAATAATTTCTCAGTTAATGATAACCGCTCCAATCCATAAACGTATTTTGGGGGAGGCCTTTGTCCAGCAATGGACGTCTTTTGGCTGATGATATGATGAGTTACTATTACTTAATCTATGGTAGAAAACTGAAAACCATTGAGTGACGAACTAAAATAATTTACAGGGTATTTTTAATGGCGAATGTGAAAATGTTGACATCAGGGTTCGATTTCGGGTGGGGTTCAACTTTGTAGGACTCGATTTGGTTCGTTTGTAGGACCAGAGGTATTAGGTCCTACAAACCAACATATGTAGCTAGCTAGCTACCACCATCTTATCTGAATCTTGCTGCCAAACACCAATGTTAACATTAATAGCACAGATGTGTTCCGGCATGGCGATAAGTGATAAGATAGCCAGTTCCCTCATTGCATTGGGGAACCTTGGTGAGCCCGCTTCCATCGTTCGGCATCATCATCGCTTACCATCAGATGAGATAGTGCCAAGGGCTTACCAATTAAAAGTTAAAAAGAAACCCTTTGGTAATTTTCTATATCATACAATTTAGAAACTTTAGAAATATGTATGTGCTTATTTTTAAACGAGACAACCATAACAGCCACGCCATGTCACGCCACCAGTGATATGGAGGCCATTTTAGACTTGCGTCACGTTGCTGAAGTGATATTCCGACTCCATTATCAATTTATTTATCAAGAATGTCTAACGCAGACAATGTTATATTCTATTTTAGCCAGAAAAAGGTAAACAAAACGCAGTAGGACAGGAAATGTTTTATCTACAACTTCAAAAAGCTTTTTTTATTTCATAAAAATAGAGATCTTAAATATTATAATTCGATGTATAGAAGCAGGGAAATAGACGAAAGATAGGGAAATAATTAGAAAAACTTTACGAATTTAAGGAAAAAATTAAAACCCAAATGGATAAAATGTATAATCTAGGAATTGAGGCGAATCCAAATACACCTCATACTTCAAAGTCAATTAAGCCGTTTTAGCCACAGCTAACGACAAAATGGACATACATGAATTGAATACATAATATACACTAAAAAATATTAAATTAAACACATTTATAATAAAAGTTTCGATGTATTTTGTGAAACGATAAAAATAACAATGGTTACTCTTAAAAGACTTATGCAAATTTACCATGCTCTTTAAAAAACTCAAAAGTATGATTATTAAGTGGTAGTTTTACATAACAGGTAACACCGGTTAAGGCTTTGTTAAATGCGATGATATCATCACAGTCGAGCAAATCAAACGTGGACAAATAAAAAACGCATGTATGTATATGTACAATGTACATACAGCGAACCTCGACATACTTATACTTACGACTCCAATCCTCCGTGTTTGCAGTTCATTATAGGGTGATTTTAAATTAGTTCTTGATACCAAAGGATATGCATGTGCTCATGATAACAAACAACTTTCCCTAAGGCACCCTTGGTCAAATCTCAAAAAAAGTTTTGGACCCTCCATACAAATCTGTCAGCGGAAGGACCAAATTAGTATGAAGAGTCCAAAAATTTTTTTGCGATTTGACTATCGGTTCCTTAAGGAAAGTTGTTTGTAATCATGAGCACATGCATATCCTGTGGTATCAAGAACTAATTTACAGTCACCCTATATATCCTCATAACAAGAAAATACACACCTACAGATCCAATATACTTAATTAGAACGTTCCAACCAGGCTTTCTTAAAACTAAAAGCAATGATTTTGCTGGCTCGCGAATATGCACAAATTGCAAAAATCATCATCTATCTCTATTGTGAGCTGATTGTCAAAGGAAATGAAACAATATCCAGTTATCCCCGCAGAAAAAGCTAATTTTTACAAACAAACAACATTACAATTTAAGTTTTTTGTACAAGCAATAAGAACTTAACAAAAAATAAAGGTAGACACCTGAATCACGATCAATTTCGGTCAAGGTTGATCGGCCGTCTGAAACGAAATGAGTTCGCAAATTAAACTGGATATTTTAATGTGAAATGTAACAAACGTGAAGAAACTTCTTTAAACAAGAAACCAAGCCAAAATTTATTAAAGTGAAATAAATGGAAACCATAATCAGCGATGTTTTCACAAATTTAACTGGATAATTTAATGTGAAATGTAGCAAACTTGATGAACTTACTTTAATTAAACATGTAACCAAAGCCGAGAAAGTAAAATTCAATTTTGTGAAAAGAATCGAAACCAAAACCGTAAAATTTTTTGTTCCGAGTGGTTTATATTATTTATTTATAAGTCTCATCTCACGGGATCAGCATCAGGTATAGTGCGATTCATATCTTATGCGACAAAATGTTATATGTAAAATATAAATGTGATTGATTACGCATTAAACAGTTTTTGCAAGTACTTCCCTGTTACCTGCTACCGGTTTAACCGATAATTTAATAGAAAAGAAAACATCTGTCAGTGTAAGTCCATATTAAACTTTCGGCATCTAAGCAGCAAAATTGCTGATTCAGTTCCAATCTCTTTTTGCTGATTCAGGTACGTATTGAGATGATGTAAAAAAAGCCAAGTGCGAGTGCATGTGCGAGTCGAATATAAAAGTTCTTGTAGTTCGTTGTAGGTAAATTGCGGTTTACGATTTATGACGTATTAAAAAAAACTACTTACTAGATCTCGTTCAAACCAATTTTCGGTGGAAGTTTGCATGGTAATGTACATCATGTATTTTTTTAAAGTTTTATCATTCTCTTATTTTAGAAGTTACAGGGGGGGGGGACACATTTTACCACTTTGGAAGTGTCTCTCGCGCAAACTATTCAGTTAAGAAAAAAATGATATTAGAAACCTCAATATCATTTTTGAAGACCTATCCATAGATACCCCACACGTATGGGTTTGATGAAAAAAAAATTTTGAGTTTTAGTTCTAAGTATGGGGAACCCCCAAAATTTATTGTTTTTTTTTTTTATTTTTGTGTGAAAATCTTAATGCGGTTCACAGAATACATCTACTTACCAAGTTTCAACAGTATGGTTCTTATTGTTTCGGAAAAAAGTGGCTGTGACATACGGACAGACAGACAGACATGACGAATCCATAAGGGTTCCGTTTTTTGCCAATTGGATACGGAACCCTAATTATCGAGTAAAGAATGAAGCGCAATAAACTTAAAGATGTAAACAAAAGAAACGTAAGTGACATAATCTTAGAGCGTGGCGATATAGCGTCAAGATTCACGTGTTGCTGACAATAACCTGAAGCTTACGCACTAAAGTGATAGCTTATCCAAACTAAACAAAACAAAACCATTATACAGAAGTAAATATTGCACCTTATCTGTAGCATTCTGTAGTCACGTTAACCGGTTAAATAAATAAAAAAACGATGTCCATAAAGCATGCAATGGTGTATATGATATATTAAAATACCTCCAACAATCCGGACTTGACCCCCATGTGTGTGGAGTATAGAACCTTTTCAAATTTTAAAAGAGACCCGTCCAGAGACAAGTTTTATTTTTTCTATGCCCGTGCTCATGCAGTAGGGATGATATGGGAAATATAAACGAATAGGCTATTAAGGTAAATAAATATTGCCTAAAAATAAAAACTATTGTAGTTACCACCACCAAGGACAAGACCTTCACATGTCAAACTTATTATTACACGAGTTCATTATGATATCAACAATATATAAAAAGGGCATCAACAAAATACCTCTTTACACCAGTTACCAATGCGTGTGTAACAACTACAAAAGGATTGTTTGTGGTAATGTACAAGATAGAACAGTAGACAATGAACAACACCTACGCAAAAGCCTTGCCAATTCTGTTTGGTGATTGGGTTATTTGTCGATTCAGTTGCCTTTCTGAATTATCGTGCAGCTGTATAGAGGAACAGCGTGACGACAGCCTTCAAAACAATCTGATGCAAATCATTTGTAAGAAATTTGGCAAAAAAGAAAATATTATTAACACATTCATCCGAGGTATAGTCAAGTCTCGGGAATCAGAATACAATCCGACAACGAATTGAACATTTACGAGTACTTAATCCATTAAACGTTAGTTATTTCAGATACCTACGCAGGTACATTTTTAATAAATAAGTAAGTCAGATGAAACCTCTTTACTATTTTACACAAGCTGCGCTGGTATATAAGGAATTACGTTACGTTACGTACCTGACTCCTACAAAATTCATTAAAAATCCAACAGTTCCTATGTTATTCAACTTAGTCTAGTTTGCCTTGGATTCTGTATCGAATCCGAACAAAAAAATAGTTAACTCAGTAATCTACCATAATCTATGGAGAATTGAATTTGCCCTTATTCAAAAGGCGTAGGCGATTAAAATGTGAATAAGGCCTAACTATCAGGAACATAATGAAAAGTTTGTAATAAGAAGTATGTGTATCAGATTTTGCCTTTTTCTGTAAAATTAACAGCAACCGTGTGCTGTCTTTATCAACAACGAAGAACTAATAACGTTTTTCATGTACTGCGTTCACATCGATTTCTCGTGTTATTCTTAAATTCCTCAACTAAATAATCAAAGCTATCTGTCTACCGTGTCTTTATTATTTCCTATTCAGTATATGTATACTTAAATTATTTTATAATAAACCCTGTTACCAATTTTTTTTCATTAATTTGATTAACTTTTACTGCGATCTTGATGTGGAAACAGTTTTATCTCTTTTTTCTTTACACACCTATTTCATGTCAAATCGACTAGTCAAGCGACACACACATAATATTCTGATATTTATTAACAACTCCATTTGCATCAATTCTATTTTAAACAGACGGACGAGGTGAGGAAGTCAAGTTACCCTATTAGTGCTGATAAGTGTACGACCACATTGTTGCAACGCCTTACAATTTGTCATATTACCTCGCAACTTGCTACGCAGACTTGCAACTGCATTCTGCGCAATACTGTGTTGTGTACTATTATTAGTGCTGGATAGGTTGTTCCATCCATGACCTGGATTATTATGCATCGTTGTATTTGTAGTTACTAGCTACATTATGTCTTTTATTGACCACTTTAGGTTATCTTATCTTGATTCATAAGTTTCATAACACATGCATGTATATGGGTCTTTATGAATGCAACAATATTGACAGTTTTGTGATATTTTAATTTGATTATTATATTTACAATAAAATCTGTTGTTTTGAATAATTTCAAATACAATGTTCTGTTTTGAGAGCTGAATATTTCGCTTACGCGTTACTGATGCGATAAAAAATACATTTCCAACATAAACATAATTTCTGCCTAGAGTTTCAGGCATTGAGAAGAAGCACTAAAACTGGCCTAACCTTCTGATGTATGGGAAGAGACCCGTGCCCCTGCAGTGGGGACTTATGGGTTGTTAACTAAAACTGGCACTATCATAAGGTGTGCTGCACTCTCACGGCAGCGCACAGCCTGGAATTTGTGATTTCTCGGTCTGTATTGTATGGATATTTTATTGCGGCCATGTAGGTTCGACGTTTATATTACGGTGTCCTGGAAATGACCTAAGAATGTGTCTGAGGTGGTTTAAGTTTAAAGATTTGTTTACAAGTACTAAAAGTGTTTATCTTAGCGTAGGAAGCGTACTCATATAATTTAACTACTAGTATAAAAAGCATAGATGCAGGGCTGTAAGTAAACAAAATAATATTGCATTCAATAAAAGAATCGGACTGGGGAATGGCAATCTCGTCGGTAATCATTGACGGTCCTCTTTTTAAAAAGAAAACAAAAGAAAAGTCTCACTATGTTTCATCGACTTAACACTTTTCTATTTTCTAGAATTTTCTAATGAGTCCTACGTTTATAGTTTTACATAAAAACAACTTCACCTTTTCATACTGTGTCTGCCTACAATAGCAGTAATTTATTCCCAACAAAAAGCAAGTAAACGCATTAGTCATAAGACGCATAAGTGGTTATGGTAATGTATTACGAACGTGACTTAAGAATAATAAATAAAAGTGTTACATAAGAGAACCTAAAGTGATCAATAAAATAAAATCAAAAAGGTAAACAAAAACATAGGTAATATTAAAAACGGATACCCACTGACTGAAAAAAACTGTAATACAAAGCTCAATTTACACATCCCACCGTAATAAATAATACAAATACAGCGGAAAGAACCTACTTTGTCAATTAAATAAAGAATATGGTCCAGTTACTCCACTACCCCACCCAGTTAAAGCGAGAACAGTGGATCTAAAAACATTATATTTGAGGCATAATAAACATTATTCGGCCAGTCACTTTCATTTGTGAATTTTATAGTGAATATAATTTTAGCCTGATTTGCTCACCATAACTTGTTTTTGACCACTGCCACAGTTATCAACATCCTTTCGTAGCAATTAGTTCGTAGTTCGTGTCTTGGCTTTACGTGTCTTAAATTTTTTTGCGGCGATTAGCCTGGAGCTAATGAAGTTTCAAAACAACTTTTAGACACGGAGAATAAATTATATAAAAATAATTCTTTAATGAAACGATCAATAAAAATTATAGCATGGTTAATCAATTTTCAGCATTAAGTAAACAAGATTGGAAAGAAAAACCTAAAGTAAACACTATGACCTTGAAAGTTAGATTTGCATAAACGATGCGATAAGAAAGCAAACACATACATTTGTTATCAAACAATTAGTTACCCCTGCTTGTAGTCACGCCAACTAGAGGACAGTAAAAGTTAAGACACGCTCATGGGCTAAACACACTGTTAAACTGCCATGATTGCTAGCATTGCTAGCAAGTGAATCTCCGGGGTTAATGTCAAAAGATCACAGTCCTTTAGGTACTGACTTCTGATATATCTAGTAACAATACTCTACGTTCAGTAAGTTAAGCTTTAACCTCCTGATATATTTGCTGACGTAAACCAGCCTCATGAAAACATCAGACGACAGAAGAGCTATCGTCGTTTCTTAAAAAGCGACAAATCGTTGGTTTACATTTTGCAAATGATAAGATAGCGCTCACTCCGCAGTTTCACAGTGTAAACACAAGATAACGAGCTTGCGAAAACCGCACAGAATAGGTTAATAGACGGTAAAATTGAGGAATAATGCGAAGAAAATTTTGGTTTTACATTTTATGTTGCGGAAATTAGTTAATGATGCAAAAAAATTGTGCAAAAACAATACAGCTTTTATAGGTATAATGCATAAGTGACAAGCTGTAATATTCTATTGTGCTTGATTTTAATGCCTCTTGACATCCTACCTATGATCCACACAAAACTGATTTTTGTTAAATCAGAGCCCTATTCAATGTTTTTTTTTTTTATGTGATAGTAGGTGGCAAACGAGCAGACGGATCACCTGATAGTAAACGATTTTTCTCAAAATCAGATATATAAATCACAACACGAGTATCTGATTATCATTACTGCATTTAACATCATCCGAAATATCCGAGTATACCGATCCCGTATGAGTTTTTAAAGTAGTAGTCACGAGGCTGATATTTACATATTATTGTTAAAAACAATCTCATCTTACCGCAAATATTACGTTACAGAATACAGAGGAAGTAAATAAGGTTGGTCACAACATTCTACATATTAGATAAGAATGAATAAAAATAAGAATATAATTTATTTTTATATCTTTAAGAGCGACCTGAAGTTTATGAACTAGGTAGGTTTTTTTTTGAGAAACCAATCCGATGATTTAATTTATACCTTAATCGGATTACATTTATGTATTTTTTATTAATATCCAACATAGGAAGTTTTCAGTATTTTTAACCGACTTCAAAAAAAAGGAGGAGGTTCTCAATTCGTCGGAATCTTTTTTTTTTTTTTTTTTTTTTTTAATTTATGTTCACCGATTACTCGAAGACGCCTGAACCGATTTGAAAAATTCTTTTTTTGTTTAAAAGTTCACAGGTGGTCCCATATAAGTTTTATCGAAATCGATTCAGCGGTTTTTGAGAAAATCAACAAAAACGTAGCAAAATTGGAGTTGTTGCGATTGAAGTCGGTTGTTTTTAACGTATTCAGCGTGGTCAATTATACATTAATCATTTCCACGAAGTTGGTTTTATGCGATTCCAAAAAATCCTTAAACAACGGTTATACATACCAGTCAAATATGGCATGTGAGTTGTGACTTTTACTTACTTACCACTTTTTAACCGACGAAAAAACGGAGGAGGTTCTCAAGTCGACGCGTATATATTTTTTTAAGTATGACCACGCATAACTTTATACAGAGTAGTCCGATTTTGATAATTATTTTTTTAATGGAAAGGGTATACCCCGAAGTTAGTCCCATATAAATTTGGAAAAAAAATATCCAACCCTAAGAGTAGGAAAACAGGGGATGATTGATTGTTCACTCACTGATTGTAATGTATGACCACGCATAAGTTTTTACAGAGTAATTCGATTTTGATAATTCTTTTTTTATTGGATAGGGTATAACCTCGCAGTTGTTCCCATATAATCAAAAATTAAGCATGTAGTAATTAGTAGATTATAGCCACAAAAATTGTTAAATAAAAGCTTTTTAACAAAAAAATTAAACCGCCGAAAATACTGAAAAGCAACAAATAATAAACCTTTTTTATTTAACCTTAATAACTAAGTTCTTAAACTAATGTAAGTATACCTAAGTAATTTTGAGTCGGCGCGGCGCCAAACATTTAGGCGGATCTTTTCATATCCTCTCTTAAAAATCACATTGTATAAAACAAAGAAAAATTATATTTCTGAATTATGTTCAGCGCGCTCTTAACATTTCTGCCTTTTGCTGCGCAGTTTCTGTGATAGATAAGACAAATTCACGATAAACAGAGCACCTAATAGGTAGGTATTGATAATAAGACAATTTAGGCACAAACCTGTTATCAATCAAAAGTAAATAATTATGTAATTAGGTTATGTAATAATTTTATCAGTTGGAGACAGAGCATTCAAAGTTCAGATCACACGTTCGAAAAGTAAACTACTTTAATCCAGAAATTGACGCATTTGGAAGGAATCCTCCTAATTGACAGGTAGTCATTGATCGGTTACACTAACACCTAATCATAATAGATCTTGTCAACTCATCTCGAGTGAGAAAGGCACCGACGACGCGACGACGCGAAGTTGGCACTTTGTTTAGAATTCTTTCTATTCTACAATACACACCGTCAACATGAAATTCAGTACGGATCCATTGGGAAAACATGTACAGAAAGAACGACTAGACTCGCGATTCTGGACTAGACTTCTTTTTCTATTTGTAAATTAGCGGACGGACGTTTATTTTGGTTCAAGCAAACGGCAATAAACAAACCCTCTTTCACACTGAGGTCGATATTTGCTCCATTCAGTACATTTCAATCTCAAGTATGTATTTTTTCCAACGATCATATCAACGCTGGAAAGGAAAAGTTAACTAAGCGACATTATTATGGCGCTTAGTCAACTTTTCCTTTCAAGCGTCGATATTATCTTGTCATGTCGTTTATTGCATTGTCATGACATTATTATTAATGATACCTAAATCATAATGATAAATCAATAAGCATTTAATAACAAAAGTTCATTAGCATCAGCGTTTAAAATTAAAAGAAAAAAATTCATTAGCAAATATATTTTAATTAAAACTTCATTCGTCAAAGTAATGCACATTTTAAATAAAATAGCAAGCTATCAACGACAGCAGCACTATGTCATGTCATGACACCAACTCGCATGTACAGTCAGTCGCCAACATCTGTGCCATGTTCTATATGCATGAACAAATGCAACTGCTCAGTTACGTACGACTTTACGAGTATCTTACTATCATCTTAAATCTTATCTCAAATTGCGGATTGTTGCTAATACCGTTTGCCAAAATAAATAGTTATCCATTTGACTACAAAAAATGAATTTTATTTTATGCACTAGGTAGATAGATACTTCATTCATGAGATCCTATGCTCCTTTGTATCTATAGATAACTTAAAAACATTGATTTTAATAAATACAATAATACCTATATGTTCTAATATGTATTTTACGTAGAAAGAGTACATAATTATTTTAATTACAATATTTCTTGCATTTGGGTATAAAACGTCGAAGAAGATTGTACAGAATACATAATATTAATATGACGCTGTCGCCTGGCTATGTGTGCAATAGAATGTGGGTCAAACGCGAGATTGCTGCTGTGTGCAACAGCTGACGGGGTCGTCGCCCTCGAGGCCACGGGGGCAATGAACTGAGACGTACACCCCTACAGGTGAGGGGATGAGACAGACTGACCTCGTTTCTCTAGCTCTTCTTTTTTGCTCTAATAAAGAGAACTGATACTTAATAGGTACCTTTGGGCTGAATTTTTATTAATGTAACTAATTGAAAATATTGGAATGTGATCACTGATCACTTTAACATATACCACAACGATATACGATACATATGTATTTTTTTCCTTTATGGAAAGTTTATACAAGTGCGTATTGACAATAATAATGATATAACTAAAACGATATATTTTCTGCCAGCCAAAAACAATCGAAAATAAATATCTGCCGTCGAAACCGATAATTCTCTGAAACATGACTTAGTCATTAGAGTAAATATACATGTAGACTGATATCCTATTAAAGACAGAATCATTTGCTTATCATTAAACTGCAGGTAATGTCGGTCACGTTCGGGTTGTGGAAATTTTCTAATTACAAACATAAATAGCTTTTGTTATCATAAGGCCAAAATTGTGCGTCCAGTCATTATCCGATACCCCGTATGTTAGCTTCAATAATGCCCACTAATCCCTTATCCATTGCTGCTGACGTACTGCTACATCCAATCATCGAGGAAACACCGACAGTAATGTTCACTTTGATTTGTGAAACTCTCGACTAGTTCAGTAGTAGCTGGCTCCATTTTGTAGCGTTCGTTTTCGGGAGCACGTACGCACTCCGACTGGCCTTGCGTTTGCTTGTCAACAAAAGATCATCCTTTTAGCTGTTGATTGGTAGCAAGTACCGAGGGTGCCAGTATACGAGTACAGTAGTTTGTTTACAGCAGATGCAGTAATGAGAACCTTTTTTGATGAATGATTTAGTTCAATAAGCGTGAGACTACGTGACGACATCCTTGAAAGAAGGATGCATAATGTTTTATGCCTTACAATTATTGCCAAACAGCTGATCAGTTTTGTATTAAGACTTTTTTGTGCTTTCTGTCAAGTTCCGCACTTTTTAAATTTGACTCGACAAATACCTAGCTTGTCAAATAGCAATGTATGTCAGGTTCGAAAAGAATAACCTTGTTAAGTTTCAACAAAACTAAAAAAAAAAACTCAAGGACGTTCATGTTTTTCAATTGTTCCAACTTAAGTACTTTGTTTACTTGCTTTGTTTTGTAAAGTCCATGGAATTTTATAGTTTACCGTAAACCTGTAGCAGATCGCACTTCAGCACGACCGACACACGTAATGTATGAAGTTGATGACTCACTTGACTGGTGCTATCGGAAAATGTACGTAAACATGTTAAAATATTTCCGTTTAATGTAGGTATAAATTAGGATTTACTTTTCATGACTTCATTGTTTACTTTCAAGTCAGGTGATGTTATTATCGGCTTGTTAACAGATCAAACTATAAACAATATAAAAATGCTACAAATGCAAGATTGCCAGAAATACATAATTAAGTACTAGGACCAGTTCTGGATGAAAAAGAAAAAAAAATATTGAAATTACTAATAAATATGCAAATGGTCCCACACGGAAAAGAAAGTAAATATTTAAAGGAAATATCGACAAAGAATTGCACACAAATCTACAAGTTTCATTGCAACCTTCAAGGTTTTCTTTTTACTAGTAGAGGAAGTATGTATATTTTTTCTAACATATTTCAATCGATTTTCTGCCCTTGACAAATCATTTTCACACGAGAATGATGAAACTATATGCAATTGGTAACCACATCATGTGCTCTGCTACTGTGTTGGCTGCTTCTCATTGGTCCTCCATCCAACACCGAATGACTCAAAATAGCTTCATTACAACCAATATAAGCAATCAACACACGCCGTAACATAAAATACTTTTTGAAAGTAGCCACATATTGTTCTACGTAATGATGAATGTTAAACCTTTATAGAGATTATAATATCGTAGTTCTGTCACGCACAACTTTGCTATTCTCTTCGATGTGAGCCGACCAGGAATCTGAGAGAGACCCTTTATCTACCGTTTGTTGAAGAAGGACTTCTTTTATTTGTTCTCGGATTGTATTAGTTAACTCACGTTTCGTACGTCGTAGTGATCACAGGTAGTGAAGTGACGCACGGAAGAGTATGGACGTTCCGGAAGTGTCAAGAATAATATTTTTTTTTAATAAAAGTCCCCACAGCCCCTTTGTTTTTAGGGTTCCATAGCCAAATGGCAAAAAACGGAACCCTTATGGATTCGTCATGTCTGTCTGTATGTCTGTCTGTCCGTCCATATGTCACAGCCACTTTTTTCCGAAACTATAAGAACTATACTGTTGAAACTTAGTAAGTAGATGTATTCTGTGAACCGCATTAAGATTTTCATACAAAAATAGAAAAAAAACAATAACTTTTGAGGGTTCCCCATACTTAGAACTGAAACTCAATTTGCAATGTTGTACTAATACAAATCTACTAAATATTTAAAGAAATCACATCATCATTTTGATATTGATAACCAAAAAGATGTGAAGGAAACTAATGTAATGAGCTTTTGCAATTCAGATAACAAAATACCTTCATGCTTAGCCTGTCTGTCGCGAGGTTTATGCTCGCTGAATTCGGTTGTTGCGTTTCCTGATAGAAATTCGATATCTTTTATTTCACCCCACCTTTAGTTTAAGGGCAAATTCATACATTATCATGTCTCTGAGGTTTTATATAAACTCAAAAACAGCAGTCATGCAGTGACCAACTACATGAACATGCGTGGAGATATGATATGACCTATTATCTTGTGGCCGTCTGCCGGTCTGTGCGTCAGTCAAGCGCCAACTTTTTCTGTTTGGTCCAAACAATAACAGGTAGCGACAAATAATATCGACCTAACCCAGCCCAGTAAGACTACCGGATATTTTTACCAGTAATAATTGGCGACACAATCGCCTAACACCGGAAATCACCACGTAATAGATTTGAGAAGTACCTCAGTATATTATAGTAAGTGTGTATAATATGATGTGATTTGCAACATCTATGTATACAATACGGGAAGAGACTGAACTCCCTAACAATAACATAGTTGGAGTTTATGAAAGAAAAAACCAATATTTCCATCAAATCGATTGTTTACAACTACACTTCTTGATGGAATTAGAATAGACATTAAAGTTACTGCAACGCCCTTATTTATTTTAAGTGTGAAGCTCACAAATGCATTCATAGAGCTAATCGCCTCTTACTTATACCACGAGCAGTGAAGATGTGATTCTAGTGTCACATCGTTCGGTCGCACCTCACTAACGCGACGGACGTCACGTCAATAAATTATAAACAATAGTGTTATTTATTAAAAAAACTACCTATGACGTAAGAAATTAAACTATCTAATGTAGGTATGTTGTGAAGAGTAAACCAAACTAAACGAGATCAAACGACGTTTGTCGCTGGTGGTGGTCGAATGTCGCATAAGGCAGAGGTGGCTGCTTCCGAGTCCGAATCAAGAATCATTTGTTCTGTATCAAACCCTGAAGTAAAATGTTATAAATAATTATTTTCCAATTTGTGATTTCAGCCGTGCCGAGCGCCAAAGACGCTTGTAGCTGAAACATGAAGCCACGTCCATTAATTTCCAATAATAGCAAAATATCGTACATAGCTGCTACAAGAAAAGTACCTACCTACATAGTAAAGAGAAAGCAAATAATGTTTCCTGGCAAACAAAATTGCTCCTATCGACTATTTCAAAATCCCTCTGATACTTTTTATATGTACATATCTCTCACTCAGCTGGTTAGCAAGTTTCGTATGAAGCGTTAATGTAGGCTTCCTTGATAAAATTGTTGTTAACTCTCTACGCACATGCGTACTGGTATTATAATACCTACATAAATTAACATTGTTATGGTATACACTAACTGGCCAGGCAGTGGCCAGATAACTGACTGATCAAAGTAATTTCAACGACAACAAATATATATATATAGGGTGCTTCTAAAATATATGCCACGGCTGAAACGGGAGAAAGTATCATGTATAGTGATCACGAAAATGAGACATTCATGTCCGGAAACTATTCTTTTTTTTTCCATACAAAAAAATAACAATCATAAAAATAAATTGCTTTACTTTATTAAGCCATCCCGTATTGTGTTGAATGAAACCAGGCGCGCGAAAACATGCTTAAACGCACCGACGTTGCGGCTCAACATCAAACAAATTCGGCACTTGTGTCGTGCTGCAAAAGGCTTTGATCTGTCCGCACCCTTTCGCATACTCACTCGGGAGCGGGGCGCGACCCGGCGGGCGGGGGCGGTTGGCGCCCGCGCGCCCTTGTACAGGTCAGAGGTCAGTTCAGTTCGCTATGCGCAGCGGTGACGCGCAGGCGTGACGCGAACGTTCTGCACCGCCTGCGCCCCCGTCCGCGAGTGAGATAACCATGTCACCCAGACGTACATACGAATCAAGAGTATCTTGAAATGATACTCTGCTACCGCGATACCCTCTGATCGCGAGTGCAATAACATCCCTGCGCATGCCGTAAACCTGTATGAGCAAAGTTTTGGTGTAAGAGTCAGCCACCAGTGTTGTGTTGTGTCATCATCATCAACCGAAAAACGTCCATTGCTGGACTAAGGCCTCCCCCAAGGATTTCCACACCGACCGGTTCTGTGCGGCTCGCATCCAGCGGCTTCCCGCAACCTTCACCAGGTCTTCGTCGGTCCACCGAGTCGGGGGCCTGCCCACACTGCGTATTCCAGTGCGCGGTCACCACTCGAGAATTTTACTGTGTTGTAAAACTGATGTAAAACTTTGTTGTGTTGTGAAATAGCTTGTAAATAAGGTGATTGACACTCTACCACCGCGAGTGCAAATAACATCCCTGCGTTTGCCGTAAACCCGTATGAACAGAGGTTTGGTGTGAGTCAGCCAGCCACCAGTGTTGTGTTGTGCAAATCCTTGTAAATAAGGTGATGAACTTAGAAACACGCCAAGTTACTTACTGTAATACACGTTCTTTTTAATTTTACGCATCTACTCTTGAGTAGATGCCTTACCTACCTAAACTTTTTATTAACAGATACTTTTCAGTACGTAATTTAACAGTCCAAAGCCTGTCAAAGTGCGATGGTAAGTTTATCACCTTGTTACGTGAATAAGCCGTTTTAATAACTGGTAAGTTTGTTTATTCTGCTCTACATTTAATTTAAAGACAATCAGCTGTTCACTAAATTAACCTGTAAAAAGAGATACGAGCGTGCGTTGCTTTCATTCAGTGAAATGACATCGAGTTCATTCATGACTTCATGACGGAGCGTATACGTACTTGACGGACCGTGTTGTGCGAAAGTGAATCAAAGTAAAAAAAAAATGTTTAGTCTCCCAAATCAATTTAACGACTCCGGGGCACGAATTTTTTTTACTATTGTAATCTATATGCATGACTCTTACTCCCATTGCAGCGGTGGCATATATTTTGGAAGCACCTTATATACAGGGTGACTTTAAATTAGTTCTTGATACCAAAGGCTATGAATGTGCTCATGATAACAAACAACTTTCCCTAAATAACCCATAGTCAAATCGCAAAAAAAATTGTTGACTCTTCATACTAATTTGGCCGCTCGGCTGATCGATTTGTATGAAAAGACCAAAATTTTTTTTGCGATTTGGCTATGAGTTCCTTAGGGAAAGTTGTTTGTTTTCATGAGCACATGCATAGACTTTCGTATCAAGAACTAATTTAAACTCACCCTATATATACTATATGTATATTGACTCATTTCGCCAAATATAAAGATTTGGACTGAAACCTGGTTTCCTCGTTGTGGATGTAGACGTCATATCGTATGTTCAATCTCGCTCCCTTTACACTGCGCATTACTTCCGATGATTGCAAGATTTTGTTTTCGAAGTCCGTTGCCAAAACATTTGGGAAAGTGTTGCCTAAATTTAGAACCATCTGCTGTTTTCGCTATGCGTCTATCTAGGCGGATGGACGATAAAAATAAGATTATTTTGTTTATTTATCAACACAGTTCCGATAGGAAGACGTATACATAATGTTAGATATTAAAATAACTAATCCTATTAGAAAAATAACAGAAGTCCCGTGTGCAAAACTGTAATTAAGATTAATTCATTCATTGTATAGAAAGGAACTAGTACAGTATTCTCAGCTGTAGTGTACCCATCTATAATATATAAACGACACTTATGTTTATTATTCACAAAAACAGCTGGTTTTATGTCTCAGAGGTCCAATGATACTTACTCACTATTGATAAAACATCTGCCTAAACACGAGACCCATACCGTAACAGTCTCAACAATAAGGTGCTATACAAAAATGCCCCGTACAGCTTTCACACCACATCAGCGGTCGAGTGTTTGTGTCGAATCAGCACTCGTGACACCAGTAGCAAATGTCAAAAACATCCTCGTTATCGCCTGTCAAGGTGTCAAATAGGATAAGGCACACATATCTATTTACTAAAACTTTTATTGCATATTTATATTTATGGTTTTTAGCATTCCAGCGTTAGGTTCTTTTATACTCTGTCAGAAATTGGCTGCATTTGCTTTTGCAAGGTGTGAATAACGATTCATGAATCGTGACTGGTTTATATGATAATTGATTTCGGGCATTAAATACTCCTAATATATGCACTACTATAACGTTATAACAAGGGGATAATAACATCCGAAATAGAAGTAGGGATTGACTATGCTAATTTTGTTTTCATGAATATTGTAGAAGCCCCCGATCAGAGTTTTAGTTGATTTTTTAACCTTTTAACCACTTTAATATTATTTTCACTTTTTACGTAAACCTTCCCGTGTTCCAGCAGTGGGAGCTTTCGATATAATCAAAAGTATCGATTTCCATCTAAAATAGCAAATATACTAAATATGATACTGCATGCGCTTAACAATGATACACCAAATAATAGAAAATAGGACACACGTGTTCTGTTCTGAAAGTTGAATACAAAATAAATATTTTCGAATTTGAAATTAATTTAAAGTCGCTTTTCAATGTTTTATTATAATTACGTAATACGATGCCAATTAAAGGTTAAAAAACATACTTTAAAAATTTATAAATAATTTCCGAGCATATTATCGAAATAAAAGAAACGGGAAGTTATTTCCTATATTGTCACTACCTTACATACTAGTAAAATGTACCAAATACATATAATGAATAAACCTACCAAAGTACGGACGTCAGCGCAAAATTAGGAAACGCCCCGAAACGATCACATCTATAAAATACACCTACGTGGCACCTTGATTTGCATTGCGATTTTGATTGCGGAATAAGATCAGGAAACTAAAGCAAATAGACACAGTCATCAAATAAAATATTTAGATATAATACAAAAACATAATAATAAAGACTGCGTAGCAATGAACCAGACTTACCAAAGCCCCACAAATGATGTCTAGAATGTACATATTAATACAAGTGACAACGAACTCAGAGGCGGTTCAGGCAAGCGAGCGGTGAGAAAAAAAAAACGTAGGAAGTGAGCGAATTTAGATATTACAGGTAACATCGCTGAAATAATACTCCACATAGTACAATTAGTATGTATGTACACCAATTCAGATTTGCAAGCATAAACTGAAATCCCGCAAAAAATCTCTGGCAAAACAAGTCAGTTAATAAACAATATAGAAAACTGAAAAATAAAACATGCCATCTTTTTTATTTCCTTTCTGGCTTAGCGACGAAGTGACTTGCTAAATCCGAAAAAGTTCGGTCAGTAGCCGACAGAACTTTTAAACATCGGATGTCGTGCACTTTCAGTAAAGTCTGATCCTGGCTACTTGCCAGCCTTCCCAGGTCATTCTCACAGAGCGAGCGCCTGAGGCGACTGACGCAATTACTCCATTAGTCAAAGTACCTATGATCTATCCAACAACGCGTGGTCGTCTACTCAGAAAAGCCAATGACATAGAACTTTTACAAAAGAGCATATAATATGTCTAAAATTTTGAATAACAGAGCTTTTGATGACACCACAGTGACTCGTACAACAAAATTCCGGTGAAAAGCTCCAAAAAAATCTGATTCAGAGTTTGATTTTGATCTGAGTAAGTGTAATTGGTGTTATAGTCACGTCACCGAAAATATAGTGTGTGTCTCATCAACTCAGTGCCAGACTTTGAATGACATTTTGGATTTTTAATCACTAAATAATGTTTAATTATAAAAATGTAACTTACGTTTAAATCATATTTTATATTGAAATATTTTTTTTTATATTTTTACATTACTACTGGATTAGCATTGATGGATTTTCAGAATCGGTGACAGATGACTTTTTATTTTCATTTTTAAATTCGCAGGCTCTGGTGAAGTACCTTACCGGCCCGATCGATAAAAAGTCAATAAGCCTGTCTGGTCGGGACAGGATTTATTATCAAACAGTAATTACATTAATGAAATAATCGGCAGTCTACTGCGCAGTTGTATAGATTAGAATAGGTACAATAGTA
The DNA here is from genome assembly GCA_958295455.1 of Coleophora deauratella. Lineage (NCBI taxonomy): Eukaryota > Metazoa > Arthropoda > Insecta > Lepidoptera > Coleophoridae > Coleophora > Coleophora deauratella. Next base: position 15,199,113 of record OY282395.1, read on the forward strand.
CAATTTAAGGTCTACAAACAAAAGTGGAAAAATACTTGGATTAGTTTAAAACTGTAAGATGTTATTCAACAGCGCAGTTTTTCTTATTTCACAAAAAGTTACTATCGCAAATATATTTTCAGAGAAGGAAAGATAAAAATTTTAAGGAAACAAAAACATATCTTACGCAATACAAGAACCTTTTCCTAGTTTATTTCACGGGTGTACCCAATGTCATTTAAAATGAACCAAAAACATTGGGTACACAAGACTAAATACACTAGACCAAATAAGTATTATTTTTAACACACGTATGTACATATCATTAGGTTTTTCATCAAAAATTTATTTACAAAACGATCCAGACAACTTTTTATACGGCAAAAAACATTTTTTACACCAAAAATCAGATCTCGACTCGAAGCTGTTACTTCATTTACATTCGAGAAAAGTCAAGTGAATGTGATTGCAGCTATCTCATCTCACTTATAATATTATAAATGCGAAAGTATGGATGTTTGTTTGTTTGTTTGTTCCGCTTTCACGCCGAAACTACTGAACGGATTTGGATGAAATTTGGTAGGTAGATAGATGAAGCACTCGGCTAACACATAGGATACTTTTTATCCTCGAAAACTTAAGGGTTCCTGTAGAATTGCTTAAAAACTCAAAATTTCCACTTCGTCACTAGATGGCGCTATCTTAACATTTTCTTTCAATTCTGAAGTCCACGCGGACGAAGTCGCGGGCAGAAGCTAGTTTACATTAAAAATCTTACCACAAAAAGTCATGAATTCGATAGATTATACCTGTCGGCACCGTATACTTTTTTAAAACTTTTTTAAGCTTAACAAGTAGCCCAGTTCATTTCATACGATAAAGCTAATTTCTTCATACAGGTACACATCAGTTATATGGTATATTTTCAGTCATTAAAAAAACGATTAATCATAGGAATATTTTTTTGATAAGTAATCGACAACGCTGAACGCGTTAAAAACCGACTTCAATCACGTAAAATACGGGTCAAACTGAGATCCTCCTTTTTTTGAAGTCGGTTAAAATACTAAAAACTTCTCCTAAATGTAACAAATACTTTTCTGAAAACCGCATCAAAATCGGTTCAGCCAAACGCGAGATAATCGCGGACAAACATACATACATACAGGTCAAACTGAGAACCTCCTTTTTTTGAAGTCGGTTACAAATACAGAAAGAAGATCTTTTTAATAGAAAAAAACATAAGATTATTAAATCTACTGTTGCAATTATTTAAATTACTAGCAAGTGGAAACTACTGAAATACTAAACGTTTTATTGGTCAGCAACAACCCCAAAACATACTTACAATAATTGACCACGCTGAATACGTTAAAAACAACCGACTTCAATCGCAACAACTCCAATTTTGATATGTTTTTGTTGATTTTCTCAAAAACCGCTGAATCGATTTCGATAAAATTTATATGGGACCACATGTGAAGTATACCCTTTTAAATAAAAAAATAATTTTCCAAATCGGTTCAGGCGTCTTCGAGTAATCGGTGATACATAAAAAAAAAGATTCCGACGAATTGAGAAACTCCTCCTTTTTTTTGAAGTCGGTTAAAAAGCAATCAATCATTAATTAGGTACGTTATTATTATTACCATTTATTACGCAACATCACTAAAAAGCAGGGTTCGGAAACCGGTTTTTTGAAAATACCGGTTTCGGTCATTGACCCCTATATCGAAATAATTTCGGTTAAGGTTTCGTTCAGGTTTCGGTTACCGGTATATTTAACCGGTTTAACCAAAACCGATATTTTTTCGTTCGAACGGAATTAACCGGTTAATTTGAAGAATATGCGACTTTGTAGGCATGTTTGCCGCGTGCAATCAATTGAAAGCGTGCGAGAAAGTGAGCAGAAGACTCGGGCAGTGGCACCCGCACGACGTGCCTGTACTTGACTAAGTTTGGTTTTAACCGGTTAATTTAGTTCTTATTTCGGTTAGAAAACCGCTTCCTGATTAACCGATATTTTATTCAAATTTACCGGTTAAGCTGGAAACCGGTTTTAACCTGAACGGAATCGTTAACCGAAATTCGAACGAAATTAACCGGTATTTGTTAACCGGTTCCGAACTTTGCTAAAAAGTTTGATAAAATCCTAATGCTTTTCAGCTACGTTATTTATTGAAATGCACCGACACTCGTATGCAAGGATCGGTGGCCTGTGTCATTATATTAATCAATCCAGGGAACCCATAGTTCAGAAAACAAGCTTTGAAATGAAAAATAAAATAATCCGAAACACCACGCTAACGCTTATAGTTAATCTTCAAAGTAACAAATGGGATAGTAAACTTGACACATAGCAAAAAAATTTTATTCGACTTAAAAAAATGTTTGTTTTAGCCGTCATGTGTGTATGTCACTTCTCACTCCTTTAGCTATATTACATAAGTACATATAAACACTATAGGGTGACTTTAAATTAGTTCTTGATACGAAAGTCTATAAATGTGCTCATTTCCCTAAGAAACCTATAGTCAAATCGCAAAAAAAAATTTGACGCTCCATACAAATCGATGAACTTACCGGCCACATTAGTATGAACAGTCCAAAATTTTTTTTGCGATTTGACTATGGGTTCCTTAGGGAAAGTTGTTCGTTATCATGAGCACATGCATAGCCTTTCATATCAAGAACTAATTAAGGTCACCCTATATAATATAGGTAGTATTTATGTTACAGTTTAATCAATTTATGTACACAGAACGAAAATAGTTCTTCAATCAAAGAAACTTATTTCAGTCAAGAGATTTCCAGTTTCCTATATAAGGAAAAAATAAATTACTCGGATTAAGACATAAAATGTTTCAAAGTTTATCATTTAAACGAACCAATTATATACTCGAAACAATAGCATGTGGACTCTTTTTTTAAAAAGTATATTACTCATTCCAAGAGCGTAACGATTTTAAATCACACAATTATCAATCAGGTGTAATTTGATACGTTTTTCGATTAAAATATAATATTATTTTTAGTTTCAACTTTTGTTGGTACTTAGATGGAGAAGCAGACGTTCTTGAATCAAGAGGTTTCGATTCTAAATTTGAAAAATGATATTTGTTGAATTGAAATTTAAGGCTTTTTCTAAGATTACGATGATTTTCCGTCCAAATATTTATCTACATGACACCAATAACTTTATTTCTTGGATTTAATATGTTTCTATTTCATGGTAAGATTGACTATTACTCTCAGATAATTATCTGTTATTTAAGCTAAGATCTTTAAATCTTTTGTATTAAAGTGAAAATTACTTGATATGAAAGATTCCTATATTTCCATAAAATTTTATAATTATTTAAAGAAATTTTTATTTTATACAGGGTGTTAATTTGGTCGCAGATTTCCGATCTAGGGATTAAATTATTCAAAAACTGAAGAACTTCGCAAAAAATACTTTTAACAAGTCTGCGACCAAATTAACACCCTGTATAAAATAACATTTTCTCTAAATAACTATAAAATTAGTGTTTTGATTATTGTGCAGAGTGTTGAGTGAGAAGAAGAAGTTGATCTATTTTTTGGATAATATCACTACTAAATAGGAAGTCTGTAACAAAATTAACACTCTGTCTTAAAATATACAATTATTTTTCACAACAATTATCGTGTTTATGTGATCAGCACTTTCAACTTGGTAAATACAGAATCATTCACTTATATTTTTTCTAGGACTCGATAATTTTATAGTTAAAAGTACTTAAAAAAGTTCCAGTTTTTTATTATTTATCAAAAATAATAAAACTTATACCTATAAATATAACAAAGTAAGTATCTACGAAAGTATACAATTCAAAGACTACCAAATCCACAGCCAGCAGTAAGCTTAAAATTAAAAAGATAAATTGTTGTTCCGCCAACTGAGCTAAGTGACATACGTAGGCAACTGGTTACAACAATTACATGGAGATATCAACTTTACTTCATCACTAATTTCGACGTGATATGTTTTTAAAATGGTTATTATAGCCACAGATTCGTAACTTGTAGCAAGAAAATGATATCGACTTAAAATTTTTGGTTTTGATGAAAAAAAATATTACAAAAAAACTTTTAGAAAGATGGTTTCTCTACTTATTTTTCAACCTTATTATTGCGTTGTTCTGTTACAGTTCTCAGTAGGACATTGTAATACATAGTTATTAATTTTATGAGCTAAATCAAGATTCTAGATGTAACGCGTATTTTCAACATTTTTATTTTCTTTTGACGCTCAGTACAATGCATTTCGATAGCTGCTTTGAGTTAAAGTTAATGTCCAAAATAAAATTACGATTAAGATTAAAACAAATATAAATATACGCTAACTTAATGAGGGAAGCGTGCAGACAACAGTGACTTAACAATAAAAATGACTGCCTACAGATTTAGGATTTATATAACATGAGCTGGCATAATGTCATAGCAAGTCGTAATACCGTAAATTTTGTACGATAAGGTACAAGTGTGACGTTGCTTTGGGTAATTTACATGAAAGACATGATAAATTTAAAAGAAGGTCGAATCCCTTTGCGGTGACGCTCTGAAGCTCATATTTGCCAGATTTCTCCTTTTGTTTTTTGATGACATTGTCGATCTCCAGCGTTCTGAAAACGATTAATTTATTAGCCATAATATGATAAATTATCTAAATTCAATCAAATCGTAAAATAGAAGAGCATAGTATGTATGAATTTATAATAGATTTTTAAATATTCAGGTAAAAATTGCTTACATGTTTTTGAACAATGAGTCCTACTATAGATTCTGAACTTGAAAATTTTATTTTTCCTGACAGTCTTCTCTGGGGTGGAACTAAGTAGTCCAGTTGTACAGGGTAATTTGAAGAGTGATTTTTATCTGAAATCAACAAAATTAAATATAATAAAAAAACACTCTGAGACAAGGAGCCCTTGGCAATACCGTAAGTAGCACTGTCAAGGGCTTCCATGCTCCCTCATCTATATAATTATCTACCAAGTAGGTAGGGTAGACGATATTAAAAAATAAAAACAAAACAAAAAACGACAAAAAGGAAATGACAAAAGTACGAAAAGACAAAAGAGAATCAAAAAGTTTAAAATATGTTAGATTCTTACCATGGTCTTCAATGTTTCCAATATTTGTAATGCATTTTCATTTGTAAGTTGACTTTGCTTCAACTTTAGGAGCTTGACAAACAAGGGTTCCCAATATTTGTAAAAAAACAAAACCTGTTCTTTGTACAAAGATAAATCTGAAATAACATTATTAAACTTACATGGGTTTGATCATAGTTCAAAAGAAAATCAAAATTTAAAACTCTTCATACATAATCAGTCCTGATGGATGTATAAATCTTTGGTCATCACAGGGTGCATGCAAACTGGGTAGGTATACTAACCCCTTCACTACAGTAGCAGTTTAAGAATATCCTGTATTCTGTATATTCAGATACACTTTTTGTAACAACGCCTGTATAGTGTTTATTACCAACATAAATGACCTTTCACATTTTTATTCGTGAACTGTTGAAAGTTTTGAATTGGTATTTCAGCATTTTTTTTTCATTTAGTTACCACCTCTTCCCAAGGCTCGTTATTTGTATTCAGCCATAATACATATTCTGATGTATCTGAAATTACATAAGTTGCATTAATAAAGTCAAAGAGTTGATAGACGGTTTACATTGAGCTGTGTTTAACTGTACTAATATAATTTAGTTGATTAAATTCTCACAAGTTAAGAGGTTTCATCACTTTCATCTTTTTTTTTTTGATAATTTAAAAGTCAAATATTGTGCAGCAGCTGATGGCTTATGATTATGATTGGCCGTCATACGCTATACAGCAATCAGGTTTGACTACAGCCTGGCTTCATCCAGGGGGAGTGATGCACTAACAACTAGCTACATAACGATGGAACGGTTTCTTCGAAGTCAGCTCAGATGTATGACCAGGAATTTACTTGAGTATAAAACTGCAGTCCAGACACTGCAACACAGTCCGTTTAGTATGATGCTCTTGTTCCACCTGGGTCTTATTGCGCTAATACTGTATTCGTCCTGCTCGTGGTTCTGCCTTGATAGCATGGTTCTATCTCCGTTGGAGCAAGACAAATACACCATAAGCAGGACAATTTACGCGCTAGGACGCAGGTGGAGCAGAAGCATGACTGCATAAATTCCACTGCAAGTGGATGGACAGCTGTCTCAAAGCTCAGGAGGCCACATCCCCGCAGATACGATAGCTTGGTTAGGGTGTAGAGTAAAAAGGGGGCCCAATGATGAAAATCAAAAATATTAAGCATACCAGTAACCAGCGGAGTAGGTAGCTTTTTAATCAGTAACTGGACTTACCGCGAAATCTTTCAATTACATCTTGGGGAGTATCCCACGACGCAAGCAGTGTATTTAGAAGTCTCATCCATTTTCTTCAGTGAGGGTTCTTCAATTCACAATTCACTTCAATCTATCAATTATTAAACTAATAACAAACTATTACATGACAAATCAAGTTTACCGCCTTGGACGGACGAAAAGCGCGAGATGCAGAGTTAAGGGTTGCCAGTTATTTTATCTTTATTTTACCCCTTTTTTATTATGACTTCAAAACTCTATTTTTTACCAGCATGGGTTATTATACGTTATCTCATACCCTATGTACGTATGAATGAGGAAAAAATCGTTCATTGCCCGCGGCAGCTGAATCTACTGAACAAATTTTGGCAAATGAGATGTAGAGATCGAAAGTGTCCTAGCTAGGCTTTAAACATACAGGATGTTTAAAAATTGCATTTGAAATTTGGTAATAATTGTGACTGATGAAACTAAACAACTTTCCCCAAGGAACCTATACTCAGTTCGCAAAAAAATTTTGGACTTCTCATACAAAATTGGCGGATTGGTTGATCAATTAGTACGAGTCAAAAATATTTTTTGCGAACTGAATATAGGTATATCCTTGAGGTAAGTTGTTCAGTTTCAAGATTCGAAGCCGTGGTCAAAATTTTGTCACGTATATCATCTTCTTCTACTTAGCGTTATCCCGGCTGGAGCCAGGGTCCGCTTTCCTGCTCAATCTGCTCCACTTTGCCCGATCTTCAACATCCTCTTCAGTGAGGTCATTTTCTCACATGTCCGCTCTCACAACGTCAAGCCAGCGCTTCCTGGGCCTTCCACGGGATCTAGGGCCATCAACGATAAGTTCAAGGCATCTTTTACCGACGTACTCTGGCGGTCTGCGGCTTACGTGACCAAACCATTGGAGACGACTTTCCTTCAATTTGTCCGCTACGTCTCGGACACTGAGGCTACCACGGATGTGCTCGTTACGGATGCGATCGAGTCGCGTAACGCCACACATCCACCGCAGCATTTTCATCTCCGCGACGTGAAGCTGCTGGACATGACTTCCAAGGACTGGCCACGTCTCGCTGCCATCGAGTAGTACGGGGCGTATGATGCACTTGTACACGAGGCCCTTCAACTTCACCGGCATCCTGCGGTCGCAAATAACCCCGGTGACTTCCCGCCATTTCGCCCAAGCTGCGCTAATCCGGGCATGAACGTCATGGTCGATTAACCCAGACTCGTGCAGGACAGATCCAAGGTATCTAAACTTGTCCGTCTTAACAACGGACTCTGCGCCTACCTTTATGGGTTCGGGTTTTTCACGTATATCACGCTAAGACGAATAACACTATGGCTGTCCTCCAGCGTTGGTTTTGTGCAAATAACCTTATTGTGAACGTAGCTAAAACTAATGTTGTGCTCTTTAGAACTACGTCCAAAAAAAAGGAAACACTAAACGTATTTCTGGATAACATGAAAATAGAAAATGTAGCAATTGTCAAGTTTTTGGGCGTTAATGGGCGGGCTGCTTCTTAAATTGGAAAAGTGAGCTAGACAGAATAGAATCGAAGATCAGTTCAGCGTGTTATGCACTACGTAGCTTACGCGATTAGCTGGACATCAAACAACTCAAAATTATATACCACGCTCTGGTCGAGTCACACTTGCGGTATAGTATTAAATTTTGGGGTCATAGTTATGCATATAACATAAATAAAGCTTTCGTCATACAAAAAAGGGCCATTCGAACGATAGTACGTATTCCGCAGTGGGAGTCTTGTAAATGTCATTTTCGAGAACTAAAGATCCTGACGGTACCAGCTCTTTATATACTAGTCATATTGACGGATCTTGTTAAAAGACCTGAAAGATTCGAAACACTTGTAAAAAAAACTGAAAGAGAAAAAACGCGTAGGAATGATTTAGCCCATGTAATAGCTCCAAAAATAAACGTAGTAGCACATAGTGTAAGATATCAAGCAGTTCGGCTGTTTAATTGTCTGCCAAATAGATTTAAAGTTATTCAAGATCACAAACGTTTTATGATACAGCTTAAGGCTTTTTTGTTGGAGAAATGTTTTTACAGTATAGACGAGTTTGTTACCTGTAGGGACAAATAGACATAATCAATGCTCAATTTCACAACAACGACAATTTAATAAGTGAATGAATTCAATTAATTTAAATAATAATGAATTTTATTTTATTTAATTTGATAATTTTAATATTATACACTGTAATCAATGAAATGAATTTATAGTATTTGGCAATTTTTTTTTTAATATTATGTTATTTGTCTTTAAATTTTAATAATAATGCATTTTATTTTATTTGATTTGATTATTTTAATAATATTAATGAAATGAATTAATAATATTTTGGCTATTTTGTAATTTTTATTATTATGTTGTTTGTCTTTTAATTTTAATAATAATGAATTTTATTTTATTTTATCTGATTATTTTAATAATATACACTGTAATTAATGAAATAAATTTATAATATCTAGGCTATTTTGTTATAATGTTATTTGTCTTTTTAGTTAAAATTTTGTACCCTTAAATTTCCGACACAGTTGTAAAATATTGTATGAATTAATAAATAAAATAATTAAAAGGAAAAATATATAATTAATTTTCATTTGTTTAATCGAAAATCCCGAACAACGTGGAGGTAACGGGGCCAGTACAGAACACCTACGGCTGTCATCGGCACAGAACTATCCAGACTGAACATCGCCTGTTGCGCTTTTTATGAGACCAGACTCCTCGATGAAGGATCTTTGCGAGAGGCTTCTTACACATTTTTTTGTTTTTTTTTATGTCATAGGTGGCAAACGTGCATGCGGATCACAAGCGATTATTCTGGAAGGGCAAAGATCCCGCTGCCGTGCGTGAGCACAGAGTTGGCTTCGCTGTCAGAAACGACTTACTGAAGTCCATCGAACACCCTCGTGGCATATCGGAACGTGTAACGGTGTTGGGTTTAAAAAGCAGTTGCAGTTTTGTCACGACAATATCCGCCTATGCTCCACCACTTACATCAACCGATAAAACTAAAAAGCAGTTCTTTGACCAACTGGCCGACGTGATACCGGGCGTGAATTCCAGTGATTACCTGTTGATTTTGGCCGATTTCAATGCCCGATAACTCAGCATGGCCTGAATATATTGGTGACCACGGCGTTGGAAAACTAAACAATAACGACCAACGCGACGTTTACTGGAATTTCGCTCTAAACATCTGCTGTGCATAACCAATACCTACTTTAAAGGCAAATTATCGCGAAAAGTTTACTGGAAGCACCCGCGTTCAGGACACTGGCATCAACTGGATCTAGCCCTTACCAGAAAAAGGGACTTCCGCGAGATTCTCCATACGTGATACTTTCACGGTGCCGATTGCGACACCGATCACTCTTTGGTGGTGACGAGCGTAAGTTTCACTCACAATGATATCCATTCGTACAAAACACTCGGCAGGAAGAAATTTAACTCAATCATGCAGGTCCAAAAATTTGAGGAAATGGTAAGAAGTGAAACAGCGCATCAGTTACAGAGGAGTGGTACAAAGTTAGAAAACTCCTAACAGACACGGCAGGTATGGCTTTCGGATACCAGGAAAACAGAATTCAGGACTGTTTTGTCGAAAACCTTGAGCATTTATGTATAACCTTTGCTCGACATAAAACGTAAAGCTGCTTTGAATCACCGCATGAACCCCGGTCTCGATACGCAGCAAGAGCTTCGAGAGGCCAAAGCAGCTCTTCAGCGAAGCATACGTTACTATGCTAACGCGTATTGGACTAGGCTTTATCGTAGGATACAGTCGTGTGCAGATACCGGAAATCTCAGAGTTTCTGCGGTTTGTATTCAAGCATAAAGCGGGCTATAGAGCCTATTTCCAAACAAACAGCCCCTCTAAAGGAAGTGGATAGCACGGTTATCAGTGACAACCGTCGCAAAATGGAACGCTGGATAGAGCACTATACCAGTCTCTACTGTCGGAGGCTTTCGAAAGTATGCCCAAATTGGCTACCTACCGTTGAGGAACTATACCAGGCTGTTGAGCAGCTGAAACGCGGCAAGAGTCCTGGCAGTGTCGGCACCCAAGCCGATATACATAGTAAATCTCAAGTGTTTATTTCCAATCCTGCACAATCTACTGTGTAAGTGCTGGGAAACGGGGCAAGGTGGAAAGGTGACCGCGGCGATTGTAACTGTCACCGTGGAATTTCTGTTCTAAGCATAGTCGGAGAGTTATTTGGACGTCCTATCTTAGTATGGCTCCCAAAGCTTGCTGGACACGTTTATCCTGAGGTTCAGTGCGGTTTCCACCCCCAGCGCTCCACAGTAGACATGATTTTCACACTTCGTCAGTTCCAGGAGAAGTATAGAGAGCAGAAAACCCCGCTGTTCATGGCGTTCGTGGACCTCAACAAGGCCTTCGACGCCGTGAGCAGAGAAGGCTTGTATACTGCCATTAAACGCATTGGGTGTCCACCGAAATTCTTGAGCCTTGTGAAATCGCTTCACGAGGAAACGAAAGGCATTGCTGTCTTTGACGGTGAAACATCTGAGCCGTTCGACATGCGTAGAGGTGTTCGTCAAGGCTGCGTATTAGCTCCTACCCTGTTTGGTATTTTATTTTCGATGCTTAAAGATAAAGAAACATTTATTTAACAAACAACACACAAAAAAAGAGAAAAATAACTTAATAAAAACAAGCACAGTCAAAAGAATAACACAAACAAACAATGCTTCTGAAAACTGCTTTTGGCGAAGACCAGCAGGCTATTTACCTATATCTGAGGGCCGGCGGAAAGCTTTTTAATATCTCCCTACTCAAATTTTAGAGGAACCGTGAACATCTTTTCGTTAACAGCCTTTTGTTTGATGACGATGCAGCCTTCACTGCGAGTACGGCGAGCGAGCTCCAGTTTATCATGGACAAATTTTCCCAAGCCGTTGCTTTGTTCTCCATGTCCATTAACGCCAAAAGACGGTAGTGCTTTTTCAAGGTTGTGAAAATCCGCAAGCTATTTTCCTGACAAGTCTTGTTACCTTGGATCGACCGTGTCAAACAATCTCTCGCTCGATGTGGAGATCGACATTCGTATTGGCAAAGCAGCGACCACGTTTGGGTAGCTGAGTGCAAGAGTATGGGACAACAAACATCTTACAGTAAGACCAAGATGGGTGTTTATCAGTCTTGCGTACTCAGCATACTCTTGTAGTTATGCAGTTGCGCAAGCGCAAAGAAACGTTGGGAGACCGCTATTGCGCTTTAAGGACTGTGTGAAGCGTGACATGATAGCGTTTAATATTGATCACCAAGGAAAATCTTGCTGAGGACAGAGATAAATGGCGCAAATGCGTGGACAACTTGTGCGACGAAGCCTGTTTTGAGGTTTTGACCGACAAGAGAAATCGTAGACATCAAACCGCTGCTAATCCGTCGACTTCCACTAACTTCCCCTACCATAGCTGTGGTAGACTATGCAGATCTCATATCGGGCTGTATAGTCGCCAAAAGCAGTACATCCGCAACACTGACTAAATCGTCTGCCATAGACGACCAAATATTAATTTAAATATTCGGAAAATCAAAGTTTTTAAATGTTTTTTTCAAAATTAAGTCTTTTTTACAATTAAGAATAAAAAAGGATTCTAAATATTTACGAAGATTTGCAACCGTAAATGCTGAATTTACCAGGTACTCAGGGAGAGTTTTTATAATGGCAACACTTACATACTGGCAAGAAAGATTTGAATGTAATTATTTCGTTTAAGAGTGTCTGTTTCTTGACCGGAAAACGAATACATGATACAGTTTTAATTTAAAATCTACACATAAATGTAATATTGAGACAAGAAAGTTTAAGTTCTTGATGCAATACACATAGCTATTTTTGGTTCTAGCTTCAAAATCTTGAATGAAGCCAAACTCGATGATATTATAAAAAATATGTTTTCATCTGACAATGCCAGCATTCTCCAAGAAAGATTACTGTAGTTCTTAATTTATATAGATTGCGATAGTTTCATTCAAATTATAATTCTTGGATCAAGTGGGGATTACCAAGACTTTTCACTTTTACGCTAAAAATGAGTAACATTTTTATGTAAGCAATTCTTTTTTACTTCAATACTGTACATTTTGTACTAACAATTTTTCAAAATCTATGAAAAAAATTATAATTCTTTAAGGATGTCTTAGTAGCAATTTAAGTCAAGTAAATTATTTTCGATTAAGATATTTATAATTTGATTTGAAAAACATGGTGCAAGACATATTTGCGTCTTAAAGTAAGATATCTTTTCTATCTGTGTACTTATTATGTCGAGAATTGAATATTTTATAGTATAGTTGGTGCATAACAATAGTTATCCTTCCTTGTCTTCTAGATTTAATTGGTTAACATGTAGTAGTCCTCGTCTACGTTTGACCCACTCGCACGTAGTTTAGCGCCATAAGAGAAAAAGAGACAGCTAGGTAGTCTCCCACCTCGGCGCCATTGCATGGTCCAAGCCTCATTCGTTTTCGTGCGCGCACGGCTACCGCACGTAGTGAAAAATATTTCTTAAAAAGTTCGTTAATTATTTGAATTTAACAAGTGCAGTGAAAATTATTTTTATTTTAACATGATGGGAGAATTAGCTTCGAGTCAACGCGAGACGTTGACCAATAGCCATTTTTGCTTCGAGTCAATGCGGGACATTGACCAATAGCCATTTTTGCTTCGAGTCAATGCGGGACATTGACCAATAGCCATTTTTGCTTCGAGTCAATGCGAGACATTGACCAATAGCTACTATTAGAGTTAATGCGAGACATTAACCACACTATAATATTCCTGTTTCGTATGAACTGGAATCATCAGCTTTCTAATGCTTATGCGGCTGCTCCATCAACCCTCGCTCGCCGCCACAGGTGAAGCGTTAGCAGCATCGTGGCTCATATCACTGCACTGCCACCACAGCCACCGCTGCTTATGCAGCCGACAACGATGCAGAAAAAGCGGCAATGACGACGGATGGATTGCCTCCCGAAACCTCCTGAAACAGCGCTGCTATAACCGCCGCGCCGTCCGCCAAAACCGCCGCCGGCGCCGCCACCACCAACTGCCACCGCCTACAGGTGATATATTGTATCACAACAATTATAAGCATTTGACGTCTGATTAATTTTCCGGCACATATCCACCGCCATCGTGCGTTTGGACTGATGCCTACTATCCGCAGTGAAGGTTCCTTCTAGTGTTTCTAAATGCGTGTGTTATTATTTCAAAACCATTCTCGAGAAGGACGGTCTATTTAAAAATAAAAAAAAAATTTTCTTGAGTTTGTCATCTGACAATAACTCCAGCAGTTGTGGCGATGCTAACAATGAATCTAAGATGGAGACAAAAACACAGATTTTGTTGTGTATTAGCTATTTTGCTTACGTTACGGTTATGTCCAATACCGCTAACCTGATTTATTAAAACTACGGACATCCCGTCATTTCAGTTTAATTGATTTAATGAATGAAAGAACTATCCGACCGATTTCGGTCATGGCGACCACTTCGACTCCTAGTCGACTTGTTGGCTGCGGGGCGCCCGAAAATAGCTAATATACTCAATGCAAACCTGTGCACAGTGCAGTTTAATTAAGTAATATATCAGCCTTTTATTTATTTCTTCATCATAAAATAAAATACTTATACACTGGAATCAAAAGGGAGACACTCATTTATTACGTGTTGTGTTTGATTGTTTTATGAAGATGTCATAGGGCATGCAGAAAGCTAACGAGTCGAGTTGCATCGGATAGCAAGCAGGGACATATTTATGTATGTATGTGCAACTGCCGCTTAGCCAGCCCAAGCGCAACCCGTCGCATCGCCGCGCCGCGCCGGCCTATTACTGCGAAGCGCACCCGCCGCCGCGCAGCCGTATTTTAAGGTAGCGGGTAGATGGAAAAATTTTATGGAAATATTTTATGGATGCATCAAAAAGGTTTTTTTGGTATAACTAGACCATTATAAACAAAATATTGAAATAAAGAATCTCAGTCTCCCAAATAACACATTAACCTTCTTGGCCCCTGGCCAAGTCCTTGCCAAAATATGGTATATTTTTTGTCAAAATTGTAAAAGTTAATGCAGCATCCCTTTGAAAAACTCTTTGCTTCGAGTATTATTTTTATAATCCGTAAAAGTGAAGATAAGGTTAATTTATACTGGAACTAAAATGTTCATCAAATATTGTTGTACATTGTGAATATTGATAACTTTAAATCTATTTTATCGTAGTTGCCCAGGGCAGTTACATGGTAAAAGTAATAAAATCGGCCGATTTCCTCGTGCTCATGCATGATTGTATCATACTTAAAACACTTTTTCTATATACTTGTGTTTAATCTTTCAGCCTGTGCTCAACCTTTATAGGACTCTAGTGCTATGAACACTATAGTGCTCGTTAGCTTAACAAACAGATACAGGAGTATTTTCAATCGGTTTTTACTATACTATTCTATGTTATTCTTCTTTTCGTGTCGATAACAAGCCTAGATGGCCTTCCCGGACGATTCAGCCACGCGAATCGCACTGCCCGTGGTGGCTCGTTGGATCTTCCTGCGTGCAGTTGTTTGGGCACGCAGGGCACGACCTCAAATACTCCATCGTTTGGGGAACTACGCCACACCTACACTCCAATTTGAAACCGTCTGAGAATGTTACCACCATTATGAAATAAGGTTTTTTGTACCTTATATTTTAAATTGTCTCTTTTTTATGCCTAGCTTCTACTACTTACACGAAACTTGCAATGACAGCGTTTCGGGAAGTATTAATTATAACAAATACATATACCCACGTTAAAGGTATACGTTTTCTTATGAAGCTAGCGCTGTTTTTTAAGTTTAATGCAAGTTAAGTCTAGAAGCTACCGCAATCACCAGATAAGAATAAACAATAATGATTTATGGGCGAAATCTGTAAATTTTTATATGGTGCACAATCAAAATTTTGACCTTTGCATAAGCAAAATTTTCGTTAATGCCTGCCTCCACAGTACACTGGAGATGTCCTTGTGAGGGTAATAATGAGGATGGTTAAAATTATTTATTGATACTGTTTAAGATTGCCTATAATCAAAATACACATTAAAAATATTTATATGATGAATTAAAAATGAAACATGTGAACATCAGCGAATTTCGCGAAAACAAAATTATTATAAGCCATACCTTACGTGAAACTTCTGGTATATTTGGAACATACATTATTTACAATTAAGCGACATCATTTCGTAGGTATATAAAATTACAGCAACTTTTTGTCTGTATTAAACGAAACACACAACGAAAGAGCGAGAAAATAAAGTGTTTAAAAGTTGGGACAATAGAATACAATTGCTGATGTGCGGAATAATAAATATATTTATATTTGCGTCACACATATACATATAAAACTTTCTAAAGTTACTGTTATCAATACAGTCTAGATAAATCTACTAAACATTTATAAAACAAGAATGTTTCCTACTGCATTCCAAAACTTATTAATAAGCTTATCCAGCCTAAAATAATAATTTTAACTAAAAGGATAAATACAAAATGTAATTAATACCAAAATGCATTTTACTGAACAGACCTCAAAACCCTTTTTCGGTTAATTATCTGTGTAACTCTATTCAACGGTTCCCACCTTTTCCAATTATTATGAACTTCAAATTATTATTTTGAAATTATGACTTATTATGTACTAAGTAATAACTAATAAGTTAAAAAAAAAAAAAAAACACCTGCTGATCAAGATACCAAAGATCCGTTTCCATACCTGACGTAGGGTCTGTTATGAAATCATAATTCATGTATTTCTTATAAGTGAATCTGAAACTTGATATTCAAATATTTTCTCAAATATTTACTTATTCAATTCGTATAGGGAACGAACAAATGCATATCGTCAGCACTGTGCTGGACATGAAATCCCTATCACTGGTCGATAACACCAAGTTTCAGTTCACGTCTGGCTTTAAACAGTGGGGGAATATTATCAATCGAGAGTATAGATTCGTTGGTTTGTTCACGGCTCATCCCCATTGCGGATATATTATATAGTTATTCGGGTTTATTTTGTGTTATTATTTTTTTGCCAAATTGCCTAAAAATGAATTTCTGATGTTCAAGGTGAATTATTCAAGCAGTACATGAAAGATGTACAGGTTAAAACCATATTTGTTAAAATACGATACATAGTGTAATTAAGGTACCCGAATATCGTATTAGTTTACCATTTTAGCAGTTCTTTGGACTTAGAACAGATTTTCCAAATAGCTAAAAGGATGGAAATGTCAAACAAGTTCCCGTATGAAATTTTCAAGTATATGTCAATAGATTATTCATTTATTACTAAAGTAATTCATATCCGGTTATGTAAGACGTCTAGAAAAAGCATACTTAAACGACGCTGCATATACCTTTCATAAAACACTATCGTCTATCGCTACACTTATGCTAAGTGTAACCTCCTCACTCAGAACCTAACGTCAAGTTCAACTAACAATCAGACTAACAATCACATTCATAAAATTGAACAAGATTTAATTTTATTTTCATATTGTTTATTTGATAACCTTCTAGGAAGTGTTATTTTTAATAATTTATTGTGTACACAAAATGGGCATAATATAAAAGCTTACCATCAGATATACGCAAGGGGTGCAACTTGTTTCTAAAAGAAATTTCTTCCAGAAATAAATTTCTGTTAATTGAATTGCAGTTTTATAAATTCTCTCAGATTATATTTTATTGCAATAATTCTCATACCTATTACCTACAACATTGTTAGTCTCTCTAAACATCTACATGTTAACCAATTAAATCTAGAAGACAAGGAAGGATAATTATATTTTATTGCAGATTATATCTCAGATTATATTTTATTGCAATAATTCTCATACCTATTACCTACAACATTGTTAGTCTCTCTAAACATCTACATGTTAACCAATTAAATCTAGAAGACAAGGAAGGATAATTAGATGATCAAACGAACTTACCTCAAGTGAAGTTCGATCTTAATTATCCTTCCTTGTCGGAGAGATTTAAGGTCCCTCCCTGCCCTAGAGTAGACAATACTAGGATGCTAGTATTAAAACCCCTAATACCAATGTTGTAGGATGTAGGTTGCCTTTTTTTATTCTCTAAAATGAATGAGGCTTGGACCATGCAATGGCGCCGAGGTGGGAGACTACCTAGCTGTCTCTTTTTCTCTTATGGCGCTAAACTACGTGCGAGTGGGTCAAACGTAGACGAGGACTACTACATGTTAACCAATTAAATCTCTCCGACAAGGAAGGATAATTAAGATCGAACTTCACTTGAGGTAAGTTCGTTTGATCATCTAATAATGTGGTAATTTATCACAGGCGAAAGAAAATTTAAAAAAGTTGAAAGACGTGCTGTAGTTATTTGCGACACGTCACTCGTGCTTTGGTTATGGTCTATAATGCAATTTTCTCGCTCTATCAACGGAATTATGAGTTCAGAAAGACCTGTTCAGGTGATTCATTACTTCATCAGTTTTCAACCAGTTATTTCCACAAATATTTAATATAAGTACATATATTACTTATAAAATTGCTAAACATCTATCCGCAAAAAGTTTTTTACTTTCCAAACTGAGTTGACGTATTTGGGATAAGTAGTTCAGTTTCAAAGCCCCCTTCAGTGACGTCGTCGCAACGGAGACGGCACGATAGATCGTCGTGATTTTTGTAAAGATATAGCTCACACCCCGGACGACACTTCATACAAATTTCGCGCCATTGTTTACTACAAAGACATTCATGTTTGTACACATGTAAATGTGTGCGTGATGTACTAGGGTTGAATCGAGATTCAATAATTAGCCCTGATTGTCTTTATTGTTAGCTAGACTATTACAAATAAAGTGAAGGCTGCATACACCAGACAAGACTGTATAGCCTTAGAAGCCTTTGCTCTTGCCTTAAAAAATAAAATTGTCTTTGGTTATTATACTGTGCTTTGGTTTGCCAACCCTTTGACAAATGGTCACAGATCGGTCACACAGGGGGGGTGAGGTAGCCTTTAGAGTGCGGCAGGGAGTGTCCATCTCACTAATATTATAAATGCGAAAGTATGGATGTTTGTTGGTTTTTAAGTTTGTTTGTTTTTTCCGCTTTCACGCCGAAACTACTGAACGGATTTGGATGAAATTTGGTAGGTAGATAGATAAAGCACTCGGCTAATACATAGGATACTTTTTATCCCGGAAAATTTAAAGGTTCCCGTAGGAATGCTTAAAAACTCAAAATATCCACTTCGTCACTAGATGGCGCTATCTTAACATTTTTTTCTTTCTGGACACAATTCTGAAGTCCACGCGGACGAAGTCGCGGGCGAAAGCTAGTACTGTATAATGTCCTTATACTGTGATTTAAACCCTGAAAACATGGTTTGGCCAATACGATGTTCAATGCAATCGGTTCAGTGATCTATATAATGGTAATTAAGGCAATTAACATGATGTGCAGTGGTATCTGGTAATTATTAGTAATCAATAAAATAGCAATTTCAAGGCAAAACTAAGTACTAACGTACTCCTAACCGATTTAATGATCGGTTCGCGTATTTGACGCGAAATTCGTGACTGCGTGTAACATAAACAGATTAGCAACCAATCTTATTACCATTGTTGCGTCAGCCGCAATTATACAAGCGAAACAGGCGAGGCTCAAAGGGAACTATCAGGGCATAGCTAACCGTGTTAGGTATTATATGTACTTTAGAAATACATATGTATGTATTTCTAAAGTATACGTGTATATGTACACGTATACATATTAGTAACAAATTTTAAATTGGAAACTTTTTGGTAAGTCAATATCTTACAAATGTGAGGACTTGGTAATCAAGTAATGTTGTCAATCCAAACAAACAAATGGCTTAGTTACAGTTGCTCGTTGCTTTTAAAATTTCCATCATTTTTACTCCAAAAGATTTTCTTTTAAGTATTAATTTAAGTATTAAAAGAAAATCATCTCTTATCAGAATACATCTTCACTATCTTCAATCAATCAGAATACATCTTCACAAAATTCCGAAAGTATTAAGAGTTCATATAAGGTTAAGTTAAGCCGCTATCAGACGAAAGCCAACCTCAGTTAATTTGCCCATCAACTTAATACATATACATGTCTACTTCACTTTGCATCTTTTAATAGACCATAACCAGACTACATATACAATTACCATAAACATCTTTCTCTGTCTTCACGCCCACTAAATGAAACCTACTAGTTTCAATTTCTCCACCATTTTATTATATACAGCGAGAAAGAGACTTAGATATAACATTAAAGTTTATCACAATCGTTTCGGCTTTATCCAGCCACAAATTCATTGTTCCTTAACAACCCTTATCTCTGTTGCTCACTGTACAATATCCAAGTTATCATGAAGTTTCCCGAAGCCCTGTATTTTATCAAAGGTATCTATCAATTCCTTTGGTCGCCGCAAATGGTAATAGTTATCATTAACCAAGATCTGTGGACCAGCACCACCAGAGGCCCGAGGCTCGACAGGAGTCTAATTGCGCCTGCCATTTATATTACACAGAAACATGTAGGTCTGAATTGGATTTGCATAGCCGGTTTATCATAGTTTAACCTTGACGATCTTGGGACTTGGAAATTAATAATTAAGACATATTAATAGAGGAATTATTTTGCCACTTTGTAAAATGTTAGTAATATAAATATAAATAATAAATAAATAAGTATCTCGGGACAAATCACACACGGTCATCTGGCCCCAAACTAGGATTCCCTGTACTATGGGAACCAGAGACTGATATACATACACATATACATCTGAATACATACATATATAGATATAATACACCCAGACAGAGCAAACAAATCTGCTCATCACAGAAATGTTTGCCCTGGATGGGGATCGAACCCACGACTCTCGGAGTATAATCTCTTATTATAGTCAGAAGCACTAACCACTGAGCCACCGAGTAAACCAACTAGACTTGGAACTAAATATTGGCCGCAATTGCGCAGAATTGATTTCCTTTCAGAACAATAAACAACTTTAATATTAGAATCGATGCAGTCATTTCCGTTGGTTATTTAATATATGACTGCGAAACGGTATCACTTTTGCATAGCAAAACATAAAATTAACATCTTAATTTATGTTACACAATTTTATGACTTCGTTTAGTCACCAGTCAACTTCAATAGTTTGCTCATTTCCTTCAGCCATTACGTTTACTGATGTCATTATAGGCTAGACAGTATTCCTTCTTCTATGCTTACGCGTACACCTAATAAACCATCGAAAAGTATGAATTGGAAAATGAAAAAAATAAATAAAGAGCTTCTGCTCTATCATGTACTCGTAGGTAGTGACAGTAGATCACTGCTACACATATTATAATATCGACACAAGTAAGAAATCTTCTCTATGGATTCTTGGGAATTTTTTTATGACCAAAATATTTGGTGAAGCAAATAATTGCGAGTCAGCTCAGCACACTTCTATTATTGCCGAAGTGCAGAATAAGATAAAATTACTGTGGCCGAAAATTACAGAATTTCCATTACTTTTATAGTGTTTGTTTACTATTGTTTCTAGAAATCCAATAAAAATAACAATAATATTGTCGGAAACACGGTTCGATTCAACATCCGTTAATTGGATCGTTTCCTGTAGTTATTATTGACAAAGTAAATATTTAATGATGTTATTTGTTGCCGTACGTACCGTTACTGCAATTAAGTAAATAACCAGTTCAATAAAGCAACTGAACCAGTCCCTATGTTATTGACTGCTCCTTCAATAATTGATTAAATTAATACTAAGTTCAAATAGATTAACATACTAATCGTCTCATGGATTCTGGAACCCGACATCTAATAAGCATCTAAGTTAATCAACAATATTTAACTTTCTGATCAGATTGCACAAAGCACAGCTCGTGTACCATGAATATGAAACAGTGACTATTTTAAGGCAATTTTCCCAATACTCCACTATGTCTTCGGGGCCCGTTATGTAGGACGTGCATAATTAAGGCTGGACAAAAGGCCGAGTGGGAAGCGCACCTGCCTTACTTGTTTCATGTGCCACTACCACCTACCTACCTTCGAAATGCATTTCATTAATTTGGCCTCACGATAGCATCGCATGACTTGTTCATATTATTATGATATGATGTTCAACGAAAAGCAGGTATAACAAAAAAATGTTATTAGGGAAAGTGAACATTTCTATTTTGTATTTTAGCACAGCAGCTTTTGGGGTTACGTCATACTTTTATAGTAAGAGACGCGACGCGACGACGGTTAATATATTAAAGCTGCTTCCTTTACAAATTAATTATCTTGTAAATCTAGCTTCATAGGCAATCCTTGTTTTGTGAACAAATCACTGTACAAACAAAATTGTATAATAACAATTTGGCATATGATAATTTCTATATTAATCAAAATCATAGCTAAAAAATGCATTAACAAAATAACGTCTAAGTAACAGAAGCTATAATATTGTTCTAGCTAGCTTACTGAGAACAAGCGTAGGCTCACTAGAATGAAACTCCCCTAAATATGTATGAGACACTCAACGTGCCCTAGTTTTTGTACCAACAACGCCTAGCCTGGACTAGAAAATAAACAAGTATGCACTGGGGACCACACAACGTTGAGAAAGGTAGGGGAGTAACTGCTGTGGAAGATTAAGCTGTAGGGCGTATTGAAAAGGTCAAAATGGCGGTTGAAAACATCTAACGGACTAGCATAACAATTGTATTGAAACCATCGGTAACAGGGTGCTTTCGATATAAATAAAGCATGTCAATATGCAAGTCATTACTCTGTTTTAGCTGGTTTTAGTAAAGATAACTGTGATTGTTAGGTTTAGAAACCATATTTTAGTTATCGATTTTTCCCCTCCCTATTCCTACCCTCAATTCCCAAATATTGTCCATCCTGTTGGGGGTACATCAACAAAAACCAACTGTCAAGACGCCAACATCGTGGCCATCGGTCGAGCTTGCGACTGCTCCCAAAATTCCCTTCGAAACAATTAAATAAAGGCGTCTCGAGACCATCAGCCGCGACTCCGCGCAATACCCAAGTTTTTACGCACATAAAAAAAAACAGTTTTCGGTGAGAAGAGAGGAAATCGGCACACGCGTCCACCACCAGCCAGCACGCGGGAGAGCTAACGGGAACCAGGTCAGCCCCCCATTACATTTCTCATCCTATCCCGAACATTCTTGGTCCTTCGATCCCGATATCATCCTGAAATACCTTTTCCAATCATTTTGCAACGCTTTACTTAGTTTCAAATCATAACCTAAAATTGTCATTTCTACCATTCTACCATAAATTTCTACCTTCACTTTTGGGGTTTCAAATTCATTATACTTGCAACACCGAAATATTATCTGTCAAAGTCATAATTGTCAAACAAGTTTGTTTTGATTGTGTTTACGATCTATTTTCTTGCTATTCGTGATTGTTTTGTTGCGATAAACCTTTGAAAAATGTCGAAAGATGTGGACTTCAAATTATGTGCAGTGCGTTTCGAAATGTCTTACGATTTTGTACGCGATTTATATAAATTGTGTGGGCAATACCTACAAGCAACTCCAAGTCAGAAGCAGGTTGCTACTAACATAAAAGTTAGATGTAATGATTTAGACAGAATGAGGGAACAGTTTGACTCCAACTTCTCTCTCCTAATAGCACACACACAGGATGATTCACAAAAGCAAGTTTACGAAAAGAAATTCTCTCAGTTCTATGAGATGTTTTACTCAATTCAAACTGTTAGGTGCGATATGTTTAATACAAGTGAAACTACCTCAAAGTCAAAACCGGTTGATATGCCTAGTAATTTTCATTTGCCGAAAATAACACTAACACATTTCAAAGGTGCTCACACGGAATGGCCAAATTTTATTGCCATGTTTAACAGCATGATTCATCATAATAATGACTTATGTGCGATACAAAAGTTCCATTATCTTCTCAGCGTTCTTGAACAGGAACCTCTGAATTTGATCAAACATTTGCCTCTTTCCAATGAGAATTACCTAGTGGCTTATAAACTATTGGTAGATAGGTATGAAAATAAAAGATTGATTGCTGATAAACATATTGAACAAATAGTATCGGTGTCATGTCAAACAGTGACATGTAAAAATCTTAAGCGTTTTGTTAACACTCTAAATGAAAACATACAAGCCTTAAGGGCACTCGGGTTCGATACAGAGTCATGGAGTTTTATTTTGTTCCATCTGCTTTCAAGAAAACTACCGGCCGAGCTTCGGACCAAATTTGAGTTTTTGATGAAGCCAAATGAAATTCCAACCTTTCAAGGCCTTTTAGAATTTTTAGAAAATCATCTAAGGGTATTAGAAACTACCAATTTAATTTCAATGACACCTAGTCCTAAACCAACAAGTCACGTTGCAACCTTGCACGTAGCAAGCGTTACCTGCCAATGTTGTGGGGGTGACCATGTAATATATCAGTGTTCTCAATTTGATTCTGTAAAGGATAAAAGGGCTTTTGTTGTTGAGAAAAAACTTTGCTTTAATTGTTTAAGGCCACATTTTGTGTCAAAATGTTTGTCAAGAAGTTGTTGTCAAATATGTAAGGGCCGTCATCATACAAAATTACATGAGGATCTCAGCAAATCAGCGGACACTAGTAAGGGTCCCGAATCTTCGAGTCAGGTGTTACTCAACTCCGAGCCCCAGTCAACTGGCCTCTTAGGTACTGCTCTTGTGGGAGTCCAGGACATAGACGGTCAGGTGCATGTAGTTCGAGCGTTGATAGATCCTGGTGCTCAATCATCATTAATGACTGAATCTTTAGCTCAGCTGCTTCGACTTCCACGTCGCAAGTCCAGCGATCTCTTTGGTGTTGGTGAACAGCGGCAGCCTACACATGGCAAGGTCGCCTGTCACATTTCTCCTCTCACTAATGACTCCGCTCCTGGTTTATCCACTGAAGCCATAGTACTTAAGCGCATTACTGGATATCAACCTGCAGCAGCGGTCAGCCCGTTAGTGCCAGAGAAATGCAATCATCTTCAGCTTGCTGATCAAACCTTCAACATACCTGGTAGGATAGATCTTCTTCTGGGTGTTGATTTGTTCGGTGACATTTTCTGCGGGTCAAAACAGAGATTAGGCAAAGACTTACCTATTGCTCACTCAACAATATTCGGATGGGTTATCATGGGACCTGCTCCTGTGACGTCAACCCACTACAAAAATCTTAGTCTACTTGCTAGTAGTGAGTCTAGGCTAGAGCTTACTTTGAATAAATTCTGGGAATCTGAAGAGCCTCCTTTAACGCCAATTTCAGATCCAGAAGATGTGATCTGCGAAAAACATTTTGTCGACACACATGGTAGAGATAGTGACGGCAGGTTTGTGGTGCGCTTACCCTTCAGGGTAGAGTCCAAGCAGATAGGTGATACTCGCCTCGTCGCTTTGAAGAGATTTCATAATCTTGAACGTAGACTTTTAAAGGAACCTAAACTGCGTGAACTCTACATTGACTTCATGCGAGACTACCTCAATGCTGGTCACATGAGACCCGTGTCTGACAAAACAATAGCTAATAGGTATTACATACCTCATCATGGCGTGTTGAAGGAGAGCAGCAGCACGACGAAGTTGAGAGCTGTGTTTGACGCTTCTCTACCTAGCTCTACGGGAGTCTCTCTCAATCAAACTCTCATGTCGGGTCCTAAGTTACAGGAAAATATTCAGGACATCATCCTCCGATTCAGAACTTATCAGGTCGTCTTCACTTGTGACATCAGACAGATGTACAGGAACGTGCGTCTTCACGATGATGATTGTCGTTATCAGACTATATTCTGGCGTGAGTCTCCAGATCGGCCTCTTCAAGAATACGAGCTAACCACCGTCACTTATGGCGTGTCGAGTTCTGCGTTCCAGGCCATCAGGGTGTTGCACGAGTTAGCGAACATCAACCAAGCTTCCTACCCTGATGCCTCGCGTGTCCTACGGGAGGATACTTTCGTAGACGACATCGTGAGCGGTTCGCAGACACTAGAAGGCGCCAAAGAGCTTCAGCGGCAAGTAGTTGACGTGTTGGCTCAGGGCTGTTTCCAGTTGAGGAAATGGTCAAGTAATTATGACGAGTTGCTGAAGGATTTACCATCTGAACATCGTGAGACACCGTATCGTTTCGAAGACTCTGGTGACATCTTTAAGATTTTGGGCATTGAGTGGAATCCATCATCCGATGAATTTCTCTATCGTGTATCGAATCTCAACAAACGGTTTACCAAGCGAGGTATTTTGTCCGACATTGCCCGGTTGTATGACCCGTGTGGCTTCATCGCTCCTGTAACATTCTACGCAAAGTCGTTTATGCAAAGCTTGTGGCTACTCGACTTAAACTGGGATGATCCTCTCCCTGACGACACTCTCCAGTCTTGGCTTAAGTTTGTCAATGATTTCCCATCGTTACATCAACTTCGCATTCCGCGACCTGTTCTGTCAGGTCAGCTGTCGATACGTAGCTGTCAACTCCATGGTTTTAGTGACGCGTCGGAGCGTGGTTACGCTGCCTGCGTTTATCTTCGCGTTGATGATGGTGAAGATGTAGATTTGAATCTTCTTCTGGCGAAATCTAGAGTCGCCTCATGCAAACAGAAGCAGACGGTCCCAAAACTAGAGCTATGTGGAGCTCTTTTATTAGCTCGGCTTATAGAGCATGTCTACAAGGTTTTGCAGCATAAGATCGAGATCGTTTCCAGTACTGCTTGGTGTGACTCTACCATAGCTCTGACTTGGATTCACACTTCACCACATAAACTCCAAACGTTCGAGGGCAATCGTGTCTCTCAAATTCAGGGGATGCTTCCCGACACTAAGTGGAGATACGTGCCTTCAGCTCTGAATCCTGCTGACTCTGCAAGTCGAGGTTTACTTCCTTGCGAGCTAATAAACCATAATTTGTGGTGGGGTCCAACTTGGCTCAAATCTAATACCAGTTCATGGCCGAGCCCATGTCAACTGGTTGAATCTGATGATTTGCTAGGATTTAAGCCTTCAGTTTCTGCACATGTTGTGCAAACTGTCAAGGCTACGGGCTCTATGTTCCCAGCAGCCTCGCCAAGTACTAAAGTTGTCGAGAGTTTACAATTGACACCTGCAGATTCTACCTCTCCAATTTCTATTCTTGCGGCTCAAGCTGCTGACATACCGACTTCTACACGTGCAAACTCTACCCCTCCGGCACACAACACTAGCGATGCTGTCGAGGAAAGGTACAGTTCTCTCTCCAAACTAAAAGCAGTTTTGGGTTGGTGTCAACGTTTTATTCACAACGTTCGCCATCCTAATAATAAAATCACTGGCCCGTTAACTCTACAAGAACTCGACAAGGCCTTCGTTTCCTGCGTCAAGACTGTTCAGTCGTCCGTATTTGCCGAAACTATCTCATTGCTGCGGTCTAACAAAACATTGAAGGGCAGCTTGAGGCGTCTTCATCCATTTCTAGACGCTTCCGGCCTCTTAAGGGTTGGAGGAAGATTGGTCAACTCTAGTCTGCCGTACGACGGCAAGCATCCATTGCTGCTTCCCAAAAGGCATCATCTAACCGATCTGATCGTCGACCACTTCCATCAACTCTATGGTCATCCAGGTCCTGCCACTCTCATGGCGATTTTGCAGCGTAGATTCTGGATATTGACGGCACGCAGCGTAGTGCG
Organism: Coleophora deauratella; assembly: GCA_958295455.1. Taxonomy (NCBI): domain Eukaryota; kingdom Metazoa; phylum Arthropoda; class Insecta; order Lepidoptera; family Coleophoridae; genus Coleophora; species Coleophora deauratella. The sequence continues at coordinate 15,226,254 of OY282395.1, forward strand.
TCAACGCATCTTCAAATGCCAGAGATGCTTCAGGCTAAAGGCTAAACCGATCAACCCTTTCATGGGCAACTTGCCCTCACGCAGAGTAAACCAGGCAAGGCCATTCCAAAACGTCGGTTTGGATTTCGCCGGTCCATTCACGGTGAAGGACTCAAGTCTTCGCAAGCCTAAAACGTACAAATCATATCTCTGCATATTTGTTTGTTATGCTACGAAGGCAACTCATCTCGAAGTTGTATCTGAGCTATCCACTGATGCCTTCATAGCTTGTTTGGATAGGTTTGTTGCGAGGAGAGGCTTGCCCACTGACATCCATTCAGATTGCGGTAGGAATTTTTTAGGCGCTCGTAACTACCTAAAAGAAATATATGAGTTAACGAGAATCATTGAGAGAGATAGTGACAAAATTAACAGATATCTCGCATGTAGAGAAGTCATGTGGCATCTAAATCCCCCTTCAGGGCCTCACCTTGGAGGATTGTGGGAGAGTGCTGTTAAATCAGCCAAAACTTTACTGAAACGGATAGTAGGCGATCGTGTGCTCACCTTTGAGGAACTCAGTACAATTTTCTGCAAAGTAGAGTCCACACTCAACTCTAGACCGTTGTGTCCGCTCAGTAGCGATCCATCTGACTTGGAAGTTTTGACGCCTGGTCACTTTCTAATCGGCCAGCCGCTCCTAGCCTTACCTGAGCGCGATCTTGGCGAAATTTCTGTTCATCGATTGCGTCGCTGGCAGTTGTTGCAACAAATTAGTCAAAATTTCTGGAAGAGATGGCATCAGGAATATCTCCATACTCTGCAGCAGCGCAATCGATGGCTTAAATCCGAGCCAAATCTACAAATAGGAGACTTAGTTCTCGTGGTAGAGCCTAACTTACCACCATTGCAGTGGCGCATGGCGCGTGTTAGCAAACTGTACCCTGGCTCTGATGGAGTTGTTCGTGTGGTTGACATAAGAACCGCATCCGGAAGTTTTCAACGTCCGGTAGTCAAACTTTGTAAGTTACACGTTTAGTTCATTTTATCGCAACAAAGTAGAGTTAATTTAATTTTAGTTTACCTTATCTTAGAAACTCATCTTGTATAATGTCTAGCTTCTTAAATCTGTATTATTTCAAGAGCATGTCTGCTCTTCGGGGGGGTGTATGTTAGGTTTAGAAACCATATTTTAGTTATCGATTTTTCCCCTCCCTATTCCTACCCTCAATTCCCAAATATTGTCCATCCTGTTGGGCGTACATCAACAAAAACCAACTGTCAAGACGCCAACATCGTGGCCATCGGTCGAGCTTGCGACTGCTCCCAAAATTCCCTTCGAAACAATTAAATAAAGGCGTCTCGAGACCATCAGCCGCGACTCCGCGCAATACCCAAGTTTTTACGCACATAAAAAAAAACAGTTTTCGGTGAGAAGAGAGGAAATCGGCACACGCGTCCACCACCAGCCAGCACGCGGGAGAGCTAACGGGAACCAGGTCAGCCCCCCATTACATTTCTCATCCTATCCCGAACAGTGATAAAAACACTCGATACAAATTCCCAATTTCGGTAGCGATCGAAACTTTAAATAGGTAATTAAAATATTCGACTGCATAAATGTTGCCCATATAAATTTGGGCATCATGAAGAAACTAACTAAGCGTCGCAGTCTGAACTCCATCAGCCATTTTAGTTAAAGGAGGTAACAGTGAAACCGACGTACTACAGTTGGGGAGTCGGTAAAAAAGTAGGATGCTATTGTAATTAAGTTATATTTTTACTGATGATGACGTTTCTTCGGGGTGAGTCAGTCAGACATGAATCTAGAGGTCATTTTTCACCAAAAGGAAATTGAAATTCAACGAGTCATTTGTACGAGCTTCGTTTTAGAATAGCTATGACTCTGACTGAAGTTCACGTCATTGACCAGTGACCATACAGCCGCAGACGTTAAACTAGCGAAACTAATCGAGACGAAACTGTAAAGAAGTAGCGCTGTAAAATTTGCTGTGATGAGGGGATGTTAGTAGTAAATGTCCACGAATAGTTAAATGGCCTCTTTGTGCTGGTTGGCTGACAGACGAACGTCAACTCAGGAGCTTTGACCGTTGATTTACGTCAACAGCACAATGAATGATGATGCAACCAATTGTAATAATGGAGTAACGTCACCTTTACTCTGCGAAAATTTTAGAAAAAGACAAAAAATCTATTTTCAATTTATCATTTAACTTCATACTTACACGTTCTGAACAAGACTTATATACGAAATATTTCAAAATATCTAACTACAAAGCAGTAGTTACCTGCTTTTGTATCCCGTTGATGTAGGTACAAAACCAATATCTAGAATCTTTTCTATTAATTGCGGACCGGACAACAATTCGGTGGTCGCACAGAAATAGCTCTCTCTATGAAGCTTTGTTTGGCAATGATGTCCGCAGCGGGAGCCTAGCTTCTAAATACATACAAATTCTTTGTTTACACGACTACACGTCGATTTTTTTTTTTTTTTAAGGAGAGTAGATAACAAAGATAGAACACTGCTTTTGGAAAAGCGTTTGAATCAAAAAACTTATGAGCTGGGCTACAAGCAACTTTAGCTCATGATAAATACTACAAACAAGTCATTCTCTTTGTGCGTGACCAGCAAGATGAATAGAATAGAATAGAATATTTTATTTGCTTTTAAACAAGGTACATTGGTGAGATCTTAGATATAAAATTATAGATTCTCTTGTTTAGCTATATAAATGAAAGCATGCAAATATTTATCAACACAAAATATTACAAATTCTCAGTACAAATCAATTAGTTTACATGTCATAGATAATTATACACATTAACATTGTTTATGTTTCAAAAAATCGTCAACCGTATAGAACATGTTTTGAAGAAGCCACTCATGCAGTGCTACTTTAAATTTCATAAATGGCAGTTCCTGAATTGAACGCGGTATTTTATTAAATATTGTGTGGCCCATCCAGTAACAATTTTTTTTAAATCGTGTCGTTTTTGGAATCTCATCAATAACTAGCCTAGTAGGGTCCCTCCTATTTCTAACAGATACTTCTCTAATCTGCCTATAAAATTCGTGTTGGTTTTGTTTGACAAATTTTGCCATTTCCATAATATATAAACAAGCCAACGGTAGTATACTTAAACTTCTAAATAGGGGACTGGATGGTACATCTTGTGCAACATTGAATATTGCACGGATACATTTCTTCTGAGCGATGAAAACTTTTTTTACATTTGTGCTATTTCCCCATATTATGAGTCCATATCGAAGGACCGATTCCACGTAGGCATAATATGCCGTCACAGCAGTGTGTCTAGTGGCTACCTTCGTTAATTTGTACAGGGCATAACTAAAACTATTTACTTTAGCACATACCTTTTCTATCTGTTCTTTCCAGTCAAGTTTCTCGTCAATTATCGTACCTAGAAACTTAACCTTAGTATCCCCCCTAAGAGTTTGTCCGTTACAAGAAATATTTAATAAATAAGAATTATGATTATTAAAATGAATAAATGTCGATTTATCTACATTAATACGCAAATTATTATTACATAACCATTTATATATTAGATTGATAGTCTTGTTGATGTCATCTTCATGGTAATTTAATGTCAATTTATTATTAGTTGTCACTATTACTGAGATATCGTCCGCAAAAAGTATAGTCCTATGTTTAATTATGTCAGGTAAATCATTTATATACACCAAGAATAACAGAGGACCGAGAACACTGCCTTGTGGTACCCCGTATGTGGTTTGCCTATACTCCGACCTGTATGTCTCGGTTGTGAATTTTTTATTAAGTTTGATCACTTCTACACATTGCCGTCTGTCTTTTAGGTACGTAGATATCCATCGCTGAGCTGGACCCCTAATACCACATCGCTCCAGTTTTGTCAGAAGCTGTTCATGTGAGACGAAATCGAATGCTTTTGATAGGTCGAAAAAGAGAACAGTAGTATAAGACTTCGCATTAGTATTTATAAGTACTTCTCTTACTAAGTTGAAAGTGGCTAAAGTAGTAGATTTTTGTTTTTGAAACCCATATTGGTCGTGATTAATAATATCATATTTAGTGAAGAAATTCATTAATTTATTATGCAAAACCTTTTCAAAAATTTTTGAGAATATTGGTATAAGAGTGATTGGGCGATAATTGCCCATTTCACTTTTTGGGCCTTTTTTATGTAAAGGCTTAACAATCGAGTATTTAAGTTTGTTAGGAAAAGTACCACACTCCATTGACAAATTAATGAGATATGCCAATATTTTACTTATTTCTTCTCTACATTTCTTTACTACTTTCGTACAAATACAATCATATCCCTCAGAATTTGTTTTATTTAGAGAAATAATAATATTACTTACACACGATTCGTCAATTGGAGTCAAGTATATTGAGTTGTCCTGTCTTTTATAGTTTGTATTTTTAATGCCATTATTTGTTGTATTAGTCAAGTTTATGTAAAAATTGTTAAAAGCCTCTGCTATTTGCGTTGCGTCAGTTAACGTACTGCCATCATTATCAATTATATCTATATATTTGTCCATGCTAATTGTGGCTGTTTCACTGTTTATGACGTCCCAGGTTGCCTTGGCTAAATTTTTATTATTTACTATGTAATTATTATTGTTACATTTTTTTGCACTGTAAATACACTTTTTGAGCATTCTGTTGTAATTTAAATATTGATTTCGATTTTTATCACTTTTTTGTGTATAGTATTTGTAACGGAGTACCTTTTTGGTATTACAACTTTTCCTAAGACCCTTTGTTATCCAATTTGAAAAAGGACGTCCGTTAGTTTTTATTTTAATAACAGGAAAGCAGAGTTTGTAGAATAAACTAAAGAGTTCGAAGAAATCATTGAATGCTGTATTCATGTCCGAGTTAGAGAATATCTCTGAAAATGACAAGCTACGAAGACAACTTTTAAACTTTTCTATGTTTTCGTAACTGTAACTACGTTTGTATATAAATATAGATTTTGGAATTACCTTCTTTGTGTGAACTTTAAATGTCAATACCTGAGCAGTATCGTGATCGGAAAGCCACAGAGGTAACACTGACCCAGTTGCATCTCGAATACTGCTCAAAACATGGTCGATGCATGTTGAACCTCTTGTAGGCTCCTTAATATGTAGATGAAGGTTAAAAGTACTCACTATTTCAGTTAAACGCATAGTGTTACAGTTTTTTTCTAGCGTATTTATATTTAGATCTCCAGCAATTATTATTTTTTTCTTTGGATATTTCGATAAACATCTATGTAATAATAATTCCATTTTATTAAAAAAATACTCAAGATGTCTTTTATTTTTTGACGGTGTTCTATAAATACAGAAAATCAAAACGTTACTATGGGGAATCATTATTGAACAGCATTCAAAATGAAAATGAGCAGTGAATTCATCAAAACAGTTCACTTTCTTGACAGGCATACCACTCCTAACCATAATACATGAACCACCCCTTTTTTTATCTCTACTATAATATGATGCAAGTTCATAGCCATTAATATTAATGTATTTTTCTTGACCAGACTTAATAAAAGTTTCGGTAAAACATATTACGTCGGGTTTTATATCGGGACTAAGATCGGAGAGGGTTATCTCTATTAATTCTTTTTTTGATGAGATTCCTTGAATATTCTGATGAAGCAGAACAAAATTATTTGTCTTACGGACGAAAAAACTGAGTCTCGTCGTTTGAGTTCTTAGGCGAGGAAGTATCATTTGTTCTGGTTTGCTCTGATATCGTCGGTTTGTCAATTTTTTGGTCTACTTTTTGTGATTTAGGGTAAAAATAATACAAAATTGTCCCTTTTTTAGCTGAGCCTCCTGCGGAGGATTTCTCATTTTTTTCTATGGATTTAGTAGCGACCACGGGGAAATAATAAGGAATTTTCCCTTTATTTGCGTTTTTGGTCCTAGAAATGTACTGAGAGCTAGCTTTTTTTGTTTTGGAGTTATAACTTGTTATAGTTTTGAAATTGAGATATTTCAAGTTATAGTCAGTACTGTCAATGTAAAAATTTATTCTTTCACAAATATATTTTAAGAACTCCTGCACAGGTAAGTTTATGTATTTTGTATTTATAAAAGTACAATGTTTCAAATGTTGTGTCCATAGATTCAGATGATAATTTAACGTACGTTCATTCAGGTGCGTGGTTTTATTGATAAATACAAGATACACCGTGGCATTCTTCAAAGCATGAAGTATTAAACTTAAATTGTAATGCAAGATTTCAGGATTGCTATCGTTACTACGTCCTATCGTACTACGATGTCTATATCACTGCATTATAAATACTGTATAATTGTATATTCTAGCTCCACAATTTACCTAGTTCCACAACTATTTGCGATAATTTTTTTGTCCATTGTATTAGCAAAATTATAAGTAAGCATGGCAATCTATAAAACTATCACTTACAGTTTCTGAAGCGGAAGGCTCGACAAGAAGGCTCCGGGTCTTGAATTGTGGATCAAATCAGTTGTTAAGGTATAGCACGCGATTTTGAATACCTGTAACAAATATGCAGAAATGTTTACCATTTGTTATGTTTACAACCCATATCCTCCCCACTGAAAGGGCACGGGTCTCTAAAACCAATTAAAACTACAGGGCACAACACAGACAATACTACTCGCAGAATTGACAACTGATGGGGACGAAGGTTCTCTTCTCGAGTGGCAACTAGTGTAGCAATACTTAGGTTAGAAATCTACTGATCAGACTTAAAAATTGTTGTTCTACGACTTAGCTGAAATCGTGAAATCTGTTATTAAGTAAATTTTTTATGGACACTTTAAGGGTTCCCTATGTATATACAGGGTGGCCGGGAGAGTGACGTACAAAGATAAAATTTAGGTGCCTCGTATAGAGGGGTATCCAAATCACCCCCATGTATGTTCCGTGATTTTTTGTAGTTTTCGAGTTATGATTTTTTTAAGAAATTTTAGAAAAAATTCAACTGTAACGGCTTAAATTTTTATTTTTTTATTTTTAGTAAGATTTTGTGAGATTTTTTAAATGTAACTCAATCTTTATGAATTGTACTTTTACTCGTGAAATAATCAGATTCTTACCATTAATGGAAGCTACAAAATGTTGACTCAAAGTGGAGAATTTACGTTCGAGCAAGTCAAGCTTGAATTTTCATTCTTAAGTGAAAATTCTAAAAAATGTGAAAAATGAAGACCTAAAGAATTTATAATGCCTGCTTTGAATAACTTCCAGAAAGAAAAATTACTTAGTATATTTTGTATACCTTATGTTAACTATTTCATAAAAAATAATATTCAAAAAAAATAAAATTCGGACAATGGAATTAATGGAATGCTGATGATTTTCGCTCCGCTAACACTTCCCGAAACGTTGAGTGTACAAGTTCCGCGTGGTAGGAACTTTGTACTAGGTAGAAAAAAAGACGATTTAAAAGTATGCGTACAGCATCTACTTAAATAAAAAATATTTTGACTTTGACTTTGGTAAAATGTTGGAGAGAATAGAAATACCACTTTATAAACACACTATACCAAAACATCTCACTGACTGGATTATAAGGTCTTTGTTTATTATTTACCACTTACCAGCCGACCTAATTGTAGCAATGTCAACCACTGTATCCACTGCTTAGGGGTTTAAACGTGAATTAATCACGTGATGTTTTTTAGCAACTTTTTAAACCCCTCCCCCCCCACTCTCTACCCAAATCACGTGTATTTTTTTGGTACAAAATAGTATCTTTAAATACAGGTATAATGTAATGTAATTCTGGAGTATTAAGCACCGTGATAAAAATGTCCAGACAGACATTAATGTTGCAGGTTGTTTCTGACCGCCTGAAGTCATTTCGAACCTTGTGATGAGTTAAAAACAACGTTACATCAACAGTCCGATGTTTGGAACTTACTCTAGAAATCGTGCGTTCAACGAAAAATAAATACACGTGACATCTCAGTACACCCCCCCTCCCCCCTTGTGATATTTCGTGATTTTTTCCGAAACCACTACCCCCTTTTTGCCTCACGTGATTAATATACGACCTCTTAACATAAGTTTATCATACTACTCTTATGACTCATCTGATTTACTAAATCGACAAATCTTACAAAAGACAGTTGCCATAAAAAGCTCTTAAGGGTTGTTCTCTTTTAAGGCAGTAAGTCTAATGAGACTTACAAAGTTAGCAGAATTTGCGTAACTATAAAAAGTACACTCATGAAATAAGAACTAAACGTTTAGATACAAGAACTAAATTTAGATAAAGCCAAAAATTCTGATGAAGAAAGTTCATTCCTTGTATTTTGTCGAGGCATTAAAATTGTTATTTCTAACTTCCATTTCATATCACTAAAATTAAGATTATAACGTTTTAAATACCGTATAATTTTAACGTCATCTCCATGACCACATTATTTTTATAGCGTCGAGTGGTTCATACGCAAATGGAATTGACGCAAATTTTAAAGGAATTGGGCAACCTTCCAAGCGGCAGGAAGCCACCAAACCGAGTTAAAGCGTATTTTTGGTTTCCTATTGCGCGTGAACGTGCGCCGCTGGCTGGTCTAACGAGAAATTGTGAAAATTGTTTAAAGCTTTTACACGAGGAAAGTGTACATAGCGAATATCTTGTTTGCTATTGAAACGCAAAGGTAATTATGATACAAACTTTAGAAATTAAATACCTAAAATGCTAAGGATTAGGTAAGGTATGGTTAAGAATATTCTGTCGTGATTTTTTATTATTATCATATGTATAACGACCAAAGGCTGACGGTCCCGTGATACGCCAGTCACCGTAGACATGAAAATCGCGTTAGGTCGCATTGGTTGCAACAGTTCTGATTTTTTGGTATGTTGTTAGGGTTGATAACAGTAGTGTAAAACTAATTTTTCAGCTTCGAAAGACTTGTGCTAACTGCGTGGTGATCCAAAAACTATTTCGGACTTTTTTCAGATTTTGGCTTATAACTTCTAAAAGCTAACGGAAAAAAATCATTTTACACATTTATAAGAGGACACAATTTCCTATAATTTAAGTGCAACTGCAGCTCTGTAGGCTAGTAGGCTCTGAACCCAAGATACAGCACTTCAAACATTGGCAATTTTCCCTAAAAAGTTCGAAGTTGTAGTTTTGCCGCCTTCCGAGCAGAATATTGGCTATAATACTCATTCTACGAGGAAAGTCATCAAAACGAAAGTTATAGAGCATTTATTTAGCTTCAATTTAAGCACAAAATGAAGTTTGTAAGACCAATAGTTCCTTCGTAATCTGGACAAAGCGAAAAATTAAGGAAATCAGATTTTTCAAAAAAGGGAGCCTGACAAATTGCAGCACTTCTGTAAAGGATAAAAAGACATAACACGGTATAAAATAATTTATACTGATATTTTAAAACTTAAATTATATCACTTAGTGATGGCGAGACCTCAGCTGAAACAGCTGTTGCTGTTGCTTGTTGTAAAGGGGAGGTCGTCGAAGTCGTCCTTTTCATTCTCTCCTGTAACTCAGTCAAGGCTGACAGAGTGTTGAGGCATGCACGTCTAACCCTGACAAACTTTGCAGAAAGTTTAAGCCCTGTTATGTTTACGTTGGACCCTAATCTGTTAAGTAGAGGATGTCGACCTATGATGCTCTTTACCAGCATAGACTGATAGATTGGGCTCTAACACATAAAATGTTTTTTCCAGCAAAGTGCCAGTTGCGAGAAGTTCTCATCAACATCATTCATTCAAGAAGAGCTTTCTTCCCCTGGAATACAGTTGTTCTTTTACGCATTTAGTGGTTGTGACAACACCTCCAGGAGCCAGTAGGGACTGCCACTAGTGACTCAACGAAAAAACCAACGTCGGAATTCCTGTCATGCAATCGTAATCCATTCGTAGGTCTGTCCTGGATCGTGTATTTATGAAACTATTTGTAACATGTTTTTATGACATTTCTGTCACGCGGTGCAAGAATGGGTGCGGAAATGGAAGATGCTCCTGCAAGATAACAGGGCTGAAACTCTCTGCAAAGTTTGTCAGGGATGATCTGCCTGCCTCAACACACCGTACATAGCCTTGGCTGGGTTGAATGAAGAGGACGACTTCGACGACCTCCCCTTTACAACAAGCAACAGAGCAGTCTCCGGAGCCCCAGGAAGAGCTGTCAGATGAACCTAGACCTTCCAAAAGAACACGATTGTTTCGTCGCTAAGTGCGTAAAGGTAAACCTAATATGTATTATATACCTACCCCTTCGTTGTAATTTATTATAATAAATATTCATTGACACTTTGTTCTATATTCCATGTATATTTCTGTCGCAGGTGAGCTGAGGTCCCGCCATCACTAAGTGATGTAATTAAAGTTTTATAATATCAGTATAAATCATTTTATACCAATTTATGTCTTTCTTATCCTTTACAGAAGCGCTGCAATTTGTCAGGCTCCCTTTTTTGAAAAATCTGATTTCCTTAACTTTTCGCTTTGTCCAGATTACAAGGGAACTACTGGTCTTACAAACTTCAGTTTGTGCTTAAATTAAAGCTAAATAACTGCTCTGTAACTTTCTTTTTAATTGCCAATGTTTGAAGTGCTGTATATTGGGTGCTGTATACAGAGCTGTAGTTGCACTTAAATTATAGGAAATTGTGTCTTCTTATAAGTTTGTATAATGACTTTTTCCGTAAGATGCACTTTTTAGAAGTTATAAGCCAAAATCTGAAAAAAGTCCGAAAATTTAGATGTTTTTGGAGCACCACGCAGTTAGCACAAGTCTTTCGAAGCTGAAAAATTAGTTTTACACTACTGTTATCAACCCTAACAACATACCAAAAAATCAGAACTGTTGCAACCAATGCGACCTCCGATGTCTTGTACGACTGGCCTATGATTTGAATTAGATATCGAAATCTATAGTTATCAGAACCGACACTTATGTTAGAAAGTCTGGTACGACAGTAACGGCGCTGGATATTTAGTGAATAGGTAAAAGGGTACACGAATAAAAGCAATATTATTATCTGAATTAGATTCTTTACTATATTTTCATTATCTAATACAAAGCTACATTCGTAGAGTTCGAGAAAGACGCGATTCCATGGATTCCGCAAAAAACTGCTCAATCGTACATCTGTCTTATATTTATCGTACCGCGTAGATTCGCATATAACACGTAAACATTGCAAAAAACGAGAGGCTAGACTGCGCGAGCTCATCCACGTAGATAAAAATCAAAAATAGATCTTGGCCAGGAGCCGCGGCGCGTGCGCCGGTCACCGAAACAATGCTGGAAACTGGGTCACCGGTCCGTTGGCGAAAAATGCGAACAACCCCGCTACATGACTCGGGATGCCAGGTTTTATGGCACCACTGCTTGTACTAGATAGACTAAACAGTTCAAAGTGAATTATGATAACTATGTATATTTTGTGGTGCCTTTTACATTTACAACAATCCTAATTTAAAGAAAATCTAGTGAAGTTATATAAATCATTTTCTGTTGCTCGGTAGAAAGCAAAAATTGGACTCCAATAAAAACCTCATAGTCGTGCAAGTGCGGATAATATTTTAATCGCCATTAAACACTCCATGTATAGAAACAACATAAGAGGACACTTTAAAATGAAAAAGACACGGAACATGTTGGGTATTCGGTTAAATTGTGGAAAGGAAGTGCAGAACGAATGCCCTTGCTTGACCGCAATTGCTTCCTTGTTAAAGCAGGCGACAAGAAAGAAAGCGTGTTGTATAATTTTCGCTTTGTCAATTAAAACCTCGTAGTCTCTTGACTTTTTAAAATGAGGTGAAATTAAGCTACCTAATGCCATATTTCTAAGAAAAATTTATAAGATTTTTAAAATATTTGCGTTGTGTGTGCTATGCTAACCACATAATTTGCAGTTAATTTAAACAAAAGCTTTGCGCCTGTCGACTAAGGAAAAATTTCTGTAAATTATTTTTAATTCTGGGGTCATATCATTATACAATATTCGCCACATAACATCTTACGTCTATCTAAATTTCATGAAGTTGCTGACGTGAATCCTGCCCGTGACCTTTCATAACGTGTTGTCAACTCAGTCCTTTGAATAGAAGTTATTATTAAATCTTCGATCAATTTCAGTTCATCAGGCGCAAACAGGGCAGTATATGGAGTTATGCATATTATATTGTACATAAAACGCGTTAGAGACTTCCCATATGAGCCAGACTTTTTTTTTTTTTTTATGTGATAAGGAAGGCAAACGAGCAAGTGGGTCACCTGATGGTAAGTGATCACCACTGCCCATAGACACCTGCAACCCCGGAGGGGATTGCAGATGCGTTGCCAACCTAGAGGGCTAAGATGAAATGCCTCTTGTGCCTGTAATTTCCTCGGCTGTCTTACTCTCCACACCGGAATACAACAGTGCAAGCACTGCTGCTTAGCGGCAGGACAACTGACAACTTTTACGTAATACTTTAACAGTACACAATAACAAAACATCAAAAACGCACATTCTGTGAACAGACAAATTAACACAGGACAGACAATAAATATGAATGTAAGAACTGATTGAGGCAATATCGGAATGCTATCAGGAATGATACACTACATTCAAATTCTTAGAGTACGTAGGCGGCTTACGCATTTCATCAATTGCCAAGACGACCTCAATCTTCCACGAGTCTTCCTGGTTAAACTATTTTTTTGCAAAGTCAGTTTAATTTTTTTTTTTTTTCGCGTCTCTCTAGACACCAATATACTTTTATGTGACAACGTCGTCGCCAAATCGTTTGTTCGCAAAATTGATATAGCCTTGAGTCCCCACCACTCAGTATAGCCCATTAGCAATAAATCTGACACACGTAGACGCTACTGCGTTCAATTCGCGAAAAATAAATTTACTAGGTAAGAAAAGTTTCCGCATACCTACTAAAAGTGTAGCAGATCTGCGTTTTTTGTCCTCAACTTCCGATGGTTTAGAAAATTCAAATTTTTTATTCGCTCTATCTACCATCATTTTATTACCCTTATGTTTCAAGCCTTTTCTTTGATCTCGAAGATTTCAAGCTCTACTTTTTGCATTCTGAATCTATATAAATATTAAGTATTTACGTTTTACATTTTTTTAATATGCAAACCGGACGCTATCAAAAAAGGTGTGCCACAAAACAACAGTTTTGATTGAACCAGTTTAATAGTCGTATCCATTAATAAAACTCGCCTGCATTAAGTAATTTATTTATTTTACTCTGTAACAGGACGAAAAACCTGTTATTTATTTGCAACATAAATAAAGATACTGCGCAGTAACAGAATTGATAAAAATAATAAGATTCAAGAAACCACGTGAGTTCAGGTTCCGATTTCATATGTCACGGGTCATTTTATAAGGTTATCATTTATTTTTAAGCTAGGTAAATTGATTTATTTGAACTTACCGATTATTTAATCGCGGATTATTTTAGTAACGTGACTACGTAAGTGAAGAAGCACATACAAAAGTAATCCACATCCGAAGTACTAGATGGAAAACCTTGGTAAAATACAATATATTGGTACTTTACTGTTATAGTGAGATACAACTGAATTAAGCATAGGAACTAAAATATGAGCTAAAATGTAGTTTTTTTTTTTCAATTCAAAGCTTTCCATCGTCGCTTCCGCACTTTATTGACTCGGGGAGCAGCTCGACCATAGTTGATTTGACAATGGATAGCAAATTCATAAGATAAACGACGACGACACGACGGGGTGACGTATATTACAATATATACATATGTCGTAGGTTTTTGGTAAAATCAGGGTTTTGATCAAATTAGACTACAATAGGCGTTAATTTCGGGTTGTTTCTGTATGTCCCCGGCTTTATAATGGGTTCTCGTAAATATGAAAGAAGAAAATATAAACAATAAATTTTAAATTTCATTTTACACACACCACTATAAATAAAAACAGTTGATCTAAAGTTTGTTGACCTCAAGCATCAGGTCATAAGTTAACGTCTCACGAGCTTCTGGCTGGAATCAATCAAATAACCATCGGAAAAGTTTATACCAAGAACCTATGTAAATGCATAAGAATCCTGAGGGGATAAAATTTAAATCAAAAATAAATTGAAAAGGTCAAAGATCTTAAGAGACGACGACGGTTCACAATATTACTGAATATTTTATACATGGGCATCTCTTTTAAGGAAATCAGTACGGAGGATAGTTTTTTTTTACATTTTTAAGAATCCAAAAACACTTGAAAGTTCAAAAACCCGTATAAGTAACGAAGAGTGGCAGACATCCAATATAAATTATGTATGTAGGTATTTCTATTAATGAATTCGCTGTATTGAATTCTTTTAGGCTGAAAAGCAAATGTTGAAAATTGTATTTTTCAAGAGTGGGTCAATGCCATGAAAGCTGTCGATTTTGAATGCGAACTCATAAACAAGCGAATCTGCTTGCGCTAGTTTCAATAACGCTGATAACAAATATTTTATATGCTGTACAGATAAAACTTATTTACGAAGATCTAAAAATAAATTCGATAACACTCGTATATACTTATAACATTTTTGATCGCTACCTTGAAATCACTGAGTTCATGTAGCCTACGGTTACATAAAGGCTAATGGGAAAGAGCTACATTACCATATAAATACTTGTAGTCAAGTGATAAATTTCTTACAATCATAATTCATTCATAACACCTACCATACGGGATAACACTATACAGAAGACTCAGCTAAAACTTTTAATATTATATTATTTAAAAAAATACAAAGCATTTTAAAATTGGCAATATTATATCTATCAACAAAATGGATCAAGGACGAGGACAAAAGAAACTTAAAATTACATTTAAACACAATTTTAATAAATTACATATCCTTATAGAAGCTTTCAAATAAACCAACCGAAAGATATTTAAGAGAGCGGAATCAACTAATCACTTTCTTGTTACCTAAATAATATAATTTTAACCTAATAATATCAGTAATGTTTTTTTTTTAACAATTGTAATAATCTTTTAGTATTGCATCAGCAAAATTATACACGATATTGGTGTATGGAGGTCACAAGTTTCAGTTAAAGACCGAGTGACAGAGTTGGCTTTAAATTAACTTGTTTGGATAGTTTATTATAAATACATTCTTTAAGATAGGTATATTTTTCATGATTATCATTAATTTCATCATTTTACGGTCCTATTACATCAGCCTTGTTTACTTAATTTTCGTAAAATTAGTTATGTAATGTACCAGTTGCATTCGAGTAGAGACCATCGTTTTAGGTTGAAGCACCCTTCAAGACAAGCTTGCCCATGATGGCGACATGGTATGCAAAGGTTCTCTAAGGTAATAAGTTGTTTGCTACCTCAGATCCTTTGGAGCCTGCCAGGTACAGTCGTCTTTGAATAACTAAATAAGGTCGGCGGTGCAGCAACTATCGATCAACTTCCTTTTATGCTACTAGAATCAGTGACAAGGAAGATATAATCTACCTGAGACACCAGTGACTATGTAGTTGCGATATCGGGAGTATGGGGCGGTCGCAGCCAGGATAGAAGACACGGGACGAGATGTCGCCTCGCAAACACTTTCCGAAACGTTGAGCGTACATGGCAGAGATATTTTAGAATAACTTGCATAAATTTTGGACTGTATAATATACTGTACTGACTACTTCGTGTTGTGTTTCAATTTAATCATACCTAGTTATGAATGCAAGTATTTGCACTAAACCGGCTACCACTGGATTTAGTTTTCTTTCAGATAAATACTCAGAGGTTTCTTGAAAAACTTCTGTTGTATATCTCGTGTTCTTTCCTTTTTAATGACAATGTAAAAACGATGCTTTGACAAATATCAAATTGAATTGAATACTACTGAAGCGTAGAATATACACGTGTACAACAGTTGAGTAAATTTTGAAAAAAAAAATAAGCTAAATAGATGAGGACTTGAATACTTAAATAATAGTACGTTTTGGATCAGACATATGTTATTGTCTCGGAGAAGAATAATGTATTTGCACGCACAGTGTCCAAATTATAGGTAGCAGTGAACGAACAATAAATGTTAGTAAATAGATTAAATGACGAAACAAAAGAATTCTTAGAGAGAGCAGTATGAATAATCCACAATTATTTTTTTTTTTATTTTTTTTATGGCAGAGGTGGCAAACGAGCAGACGGATCACCTGATGGTAAGCGATTACCGCCGCCCATAGACACCCGCAACACCAGAGGAGTCACAAGTGCGTCGCCGGCCTTTGATTTGGGAGTACGCTCTTTTCTTGAAGGTTTGAATGTCGTATCGGTCCGGAAATACCGCAGGCGACAATTCATTCCACAGTTTGGTTGTGCGAGGCAGAAAGTTTCTAGTGAAACGCACAGTTGTGGACTGCCAACCATCTATGTGATAAATAAAATATCTGTAAAAAATAAAAATTCTCTATGAAATAGATAATAATATAATCTTTCTTTCAAACTAAGAAGATGTGATTTGAGTTTTCACTTAGTGTCTGTTGACAGTAATGAAATAAAAAATACTGACCCGCAAAACTAATATACAACTTACTACAGGTGTTACAGGGAGCGACCCAATAGACATCCAGCCATGCGCAAGAGCAAACTCAAGTCAAAGACTGATAACTAAACAATGACATCACCTCAAACAATTAACTTGTCATGTTTGGCATGCTTAGTATGCGGAGTGGGCTTAGCTTATACCATTAACTTTATAATATTGATTCTACATGGCGGCGGCTTCGACGCCACGGCGCGGCGCCGCGCTGCT
This sequence comes from Coleophora deauratella, assembly GCA_958295455.1. Lineage (NCBI taxonomy): Eukaryota > Metazoa > Arthropoda > Insecta > Lepidoptera > Coleophoridae > Coleophora > Coleophora deauratella. The sequence goes on from OY282395.1 coordinate 15,243,034, forward strand.
GCCCTCGTTGTCTAAGAATGATTAAAAACGACGCAAATTGACGAAGGATAATTTAGATGTTAATGTCAAAAGGGAAAATAAATGTTTTTACAGTACAAAACCGATAATATACACATCATCATCATTATTGGCTATTTGCTTTCACATACGATTCGTCAGTGTCACGAATAGTGACTATAGGACACCAACCAGTACAGTCGAAGTAGACGCATCACCTGGGACACAAGGAACCCTCTCCCTCTCGTCACCCTCTCGGCCTCCCATGTACATCAAAGATTAATTTAAAAGAGATAAGCTTATTTATGACCTTTATATCAGACCAACATATGGTAATAGTGTTCTCATGTGCTTACAATGTGCAAGAACCTTTACTAACAAGATAGGCTTCACAAGTCACATTCTAGCACATAAACGCCAAAATCCGTATTTGAAGAGGTCGCCGTAGCCATCATCAGAACATACTCAAAATCAGACTCTTCATTACTTCATTCCACTCTACTCCGTGGCTAACACAACGCGACACGATTCAGGAATCTAAAATAATCGGTTGAAAGTTTGATGTTCCGTTCCGTGGTTGTATCCATGGTAATCGCAGTACAACGCAGTTTATGTACAGCAGATTAAAGCTCTTATGAAATGTTTATAAATTATGACTGCAAAGCTCTAAGATCAATGTTCAATGTCGCTCAAACATATCTCTTGGACGTATCGATGAAAATAAACAGATTTTCTGATAGAGGCTGAGTTGAGAGCGGGGTCGTGCGCAACTCAAACGTACAGTGTTCAAATCAATTACGGTTATCTCAAAAGGAATTTTCAATTGAATCTGGGAATAGGTTTAAAAGAAAGGTTTAGTAGCTTGTCTTTTTTGTAGTCGGAAAACCCCTCTTCGATACATAATAACTTAAGCTGTCGGTATACCTAGAAAGATTCGAGTCCCAGCATTGGGGACGCTATGGTTTGATTAAGATTTGTCATGAGAGTGAGCGCGTCGATATGAGAACCTTACAGTTATTTATGTATGACCGCTTAATAAGGTTAATAAATTTTCATAGTGTCCCTATATTTTGAAGAGTTTTCTCTTTTAATTTGCCTAATGACTTTCTTCGGTAAGACTTTTGGTCTGTCACCAAATTAATCAAGATTCCCTGGCCAAAAGATCACTATTATACCTATTTTTTATTTAAAAGTATAATTAATAATCTCAGTTTATCTACAACCGTTTACTAAAGTAACCAATAACCATAATGCCCATTCATCGTTCCCAGACATCACCGCTCCCAGATAATTGACAGCAGATGTTACGGTAGGTCGTGTTCGAGATCAGGGCTAGCCTGCGCACGCGCCGAGTGAAAGGAGGGCGCACCGTTCCGATCTGAACACGAAGTTGGCTTCCATGCACCAGCCTCAACCTTAGGCCCAACGTGAATGACCCGGTGCGGTGGGCCATTGATTTTCAACTTAGGCTAATAGGCTGCATTCTGGGTGCAAAAACTAGCCTCCACGACTTTTAATCCTTTCTAATCTAAGCTTTATATTTTTTTCAAAATTTGAACCAGCTTGATTAAGGCTTGAAGGAGAGGACTGTCAGACCGTGCATTGATAAATTGCGCGATGTGAATAGTAAGAAGTAGCTAGAACTCAAAAAAGAGGTACCCTGAGCTAGACGCCTAGAAAGTTTAAAAAGATTGATTGTCCTCAGATCAAGAATTAGTTGAATGAGTTATTAACTAACATCAGGTAAAAAATACCGATATTATTTGTGCAAACTAATACAATTAAAAATGTGATTACATTAGCATGAGCCACGAGGTGGCGCTAATGCTTTATAGATGGTAGTTGTCTGCTAGCTCCCGCGGAATCTCCTACATCATAACCTTCGGCCAGAACTTGCTGATTGTAACAATACTTTAGATGGGTTTTTACTCATAAAAGTGAAAAACAGTTCCTCTCAACTTTGGTGAAATCGCAAAAAGAAATGAACTTTTCATACAAATCGATCAGCTGATTGGCCAAAAATGTTTAAGATCAGAGTTGTTCAGTTTCAAGATAAGAAATTCAGCTTAAAGTACAATATTACTAATTTTTTTTTACAATCTACCGAATCGAATATTGTGAACAAACATATTAGAAGATGGAAATGAATTTTCAAAATATCCTACTTAAACAATAGAGCATTTCACTGATTTGACCCCGTCGTCGGAGCAGGCGAACTGAAATATCTTACATATTGCCTATTTCGACGTTTTAGCTAGGCCCTTGTATACTAATTATATTAAACCTGATTGGATCGGTATTTTTATGTTCTAAAAATTATACGGACTTCTTTCAAAACGGGATTGCTCTTGCTTCCGTTGTAGAATAATCGAACTTCCTTTACAATCTACGCCCCTAGTGAAAGTTTTAAGTGTGGCGTGGGTGACTGTCCCCATTTACTCTTATAAATATTTCGAGAAGTCTGAGCCCATGACATAAGGTAGGTCAATATGCAGAATAACCTACCTACATTTAAACTAAGGTAGCGGTTATTTAAAAAATAGGACGTATTTGTAATTTTAATACTAATATACCATAAACAATTCCAAGGGCAAAATATTTTATTTATTTGTCATACATACATTAAAATGATAACGGTGTTCCACTTTTTCACAAAGGTCACATTGTTAAGTCGATTATGCGATATCTTCGTAGCATAATTAAAGCAACAAGAATATTCGTGAAGGTATAAGGTAAATTGAATCGCAAAGAAAGTAATGCATACATAATATTTCAACGTACAACACCTTGTATTAACACTTACCAGCAAAAAATGATTTTGACAGAAACATGGCAACAGGCAGACGATATGGTTTCTCTTGTTAATTTTCTTTGACTACGCAACAGCAGTCAAGGTTGTTTTTTTTTGCGTTATATGACGTCTCGAGTTATCCAAAACTCCACGTGGCAATTATCAATGTAAAGCACAATGCAAACGAAAGACTTTTCAGGGGTCTTTTTTTTGGGAAAATGAAAAAAGCCTTATCACTCGACTATTTTAAATTCGGCTTTAATGAAATCATCGAACTCTAATATATTTATTTAGAATAGGTTTAACACTTGTATAATGAACAGAACATAGCAGTTTCTGCACACAAATAATAGTTTCGTAGAAAAATATCTGTGTAACTTTACCATGATTCTTTTCAGATTTTGTGTATCATAAAACGGTATCTCGATAGATGCTTGTATATTTGTCAAACCAATTCATAGGCACGCATGCCTCGTAAAAGTCTCCAGTCTGCAGTGGCCCTTACCATCTTAAGAAGCCATTGGCTAGGCAGTTGGCACCGATCGGCCTTACATAAAAACGGTATTCACAAAACCATTTCAACTAAGAAAGCTGAACTATAGCCGAGTACAACGCTACAGTAGACTTGTTGTGGCTTGCGACTTCTTTCGCGTGGCTTTTTCAATTTGCCGCTCTCGAACTATTTCCCTCTTACCTCCCTTACCGACACTCATTCAAATTTCTTAAAAGTCTCCATTCTTTTTAGGGTTCCGTAGCCAAATGGCAAAAAACGGAACCCTTATGGATTCGTCATGTCTGTCTGTCTGTCTGTCTGTCTGTCCGTATGTCACAGCCACTTTTTTCCGAAACTATAGGAACTATACTGTTGAAACTTGGTAAGTAGATGTATTCTGTGAACCGCATTAAGATTTTCACACAAAAATAGAAAAAAAAACAATAATTTTGGGGGTTTCCCATACTTAGAACTAAAACTCAAAAAATTTTTTTTCATCAAACCTATACGTGTAGGGTATCTATGGATAGGTCTTCAAAAATGATATTGAGGTTTCTAATAACATTTTTTTCTAAACCGAATAGTTTGCGCGAGAGACACTTCCAAAGTGGTAAAATGTGTGTCCCGCCCCCCTGTAACTTCTAAAATAAGAGAATGATAAAACTAGAAAAAATATATGATGTACATTACCATGCAAACTTCCACCGAAAATTGGCTTGAAGGAAATCTAGTAAGTAGTTTTTTTTAATACGTCATAAATCGTAAACCGCAAATTACCTTTCATTCAATCAACTCAAATATAAAAATATAGAGTTCAAGACATGTGTGATTATGAATTTATACGGAACCCTCGGTGCGCGAGTCCGACTCACACTTGGCCGTTTTTTTTTGACATCACTCAGCATTTAGTCAGTATCATCCCAAGTAGCAAAATGTGATCTTGTAAGTATACTAGGAGCATGTATTTTTTAGAATATAAATATCCTATAGACGTTTATAGGACCGAATTTTGCGCACTACGGAACCATCACAAACGTCACCAGATTCTGTTTTGTCCAAGGACGTTACCGATTTTGACTCCAACCCCGATTTAATTTCAAGATACATTTTCGAAACTCTTCTTCGATAACTGCCACTACACTTAAATAGTTTCCATTTGTTTAGATCCATTTTTATGTTATTTTACTTTCATTAAATAACAAAATGAAATCTAATGGCCGTGGATGGCTACTCACTCTAATAAAAGCAAAACTAGGACATATATAAGTTTTTCACCTATAAAAGTCAGAGGAAATGCTAGTTTGGTGCTAGCAATGCTTTAAAAGTCACGACGAAGATAAATCAATCCTATAATATTTATACCTATAGCAGCTCTATTTTAGACGTTTAAAGGAGAACAAGTCTTATATAAGAATGTAACAAGATATTTTTAAGAATAAACAATCTTATTAAATGTATTTATAAGACCAAAAGTGACATATTGCTTATTTGTTTTATAACATGCGTTTATAAGATACAAGTTCTGGGAAGAGCCGTATATAAAGTTATCCTGTAAACGTTTACAAAACTATAGAATAGGAGCGAAAGTCCTTGTAGTGCAAATCGTCTAATAAAATGCTTTTGTAAGATTAGTAATCTTAGTCAAAGCCTCTATTAGAGTCCTATAGGACGTTTAGTCTTATAAGTCTATTATTATATTATTATTATGCTACTTGCGATGTACACTAATCACTCCAGAAAAGGCGGGGTTCTGTCAAAATAATATAATGGTTTCCTTACCTACTAAACAGTACAAAATATTTTCTTAGTTATCTGGTTTTCGAATAATCTTAACAAACAAACTCAGGAGTTCCTCTGAGTATTAGCTAAGATTACTTTAAATCTTACACTTTACTACAGTCTATTTCTGCTCCGTTTCAGGGAAAACCACGATGGACGTCATAGAGAAAAGTCGAATGCTACCAGGAAGTACTGGTTAACGTTTGCCAATTTTATTTTGGCACATGTGAAATAATGGAATTACCGGACTTTCTAGCTAGAGCTTCACGCGCAAAGTTTTTTTTTTACTGGGACAGTATGATAGAGTATTCGGGGTTTTTTATTGTGTTGGGTAGAAAAAGACAGACGGCCACATGGAAAGTAGCTACCGTCGCCTATGAGCATCTGTGATCCCAGACAATAATTGCGCTGGCTATCTCGCCCCACCCACCGGAGTGTGCAAACCTGCACATCTGAATTCTATTTGTGTATGATGGTCGCGTTGCACACGTCCAGGTGTAAATCTAAACGCCCTACACGTGACCGAGGGTGATGCTAAGTGCAACACCAGGCAACCGCCTCCTAAACCTTGTGGATAGGACGGTTAAATTTTGCCACACAATAAGATTGTTCTTATTGTGTGGCAAAATTTAACCGTCCTAAATAGATCCCGCCGTAAAATTATCCCTCTATTTGTATAGAGGGATAATTTTACGGCGGGATCTAGATGGTTAAACTAGGGAAAACGGACGGACGGATGGACAGACGGACGTTTTTGGCAAACATATTTTTGATATATGATATGAATGATAAAGAAATGTTTATGAATTTCCTACAAATTCAAGAAACTGAGTAGATGCACGCAAAAAAAAATACATTTCTGTAGGAAAATCATACTTGAGAAAAAAACAATATAACTAAACCCTGAAAATTTACATCCAGATGTTATGATACTGTTTCTAACAAACAAGCAGTGACAAGATATGATTCCTCCAATAACCTATACATGGGCTATACACTATTTATGATCCATTTCAAATAATCTCTCATGTCAAATAAATACATATGGATCTACTGAATAGAGTCTGACGGTTTCACAATGTTTCACGTGTTTTTTGGCTTGTTTCGTTGCGTTCTAAGCTCGCTGTTCTATTCTGTACTTTCTGTCAACGTATTGCCAAGCCTTTATATTTTATAAATTCTACGGAGGCCAAGAGTTACTAGTTACCTAACTATTTAGGACCAGAGATTAAAATCTTTTCTAAGCATTATGCGCAGTTCAAGTAATTTAAAATTTTTACAGATTTTATGTTACTTTCAGTAGAAAAACAATGATCATCAGTAAGTATTAAATATAGGTATCATATACAAGGAACTAAAACCGTACCACCGATCTTGTGCCCACACATTATTCCACAAGGCAGGTTAGAGCAGTATGGAACGAGCCTATCGTCAGCGGGTTCAACAGCCGACCGTGACTACTCGCGTGTCAACAGTTCTTCAAACAGACTTCAAAAGCAAAGCCGGCAATTTTTTTTATAATTTTTCAGATTTAATGACTAGCCTCAAGTACGAAACAATAGAATATTAAATTATTAGAAATTAAGTAGCCAAAGTCAACAATTAGCCTTCTGTTCGGTTTGATATGGAAACACGAAAGCATTGTATTGAAGAAATAAAGGAAATCAGTAATTTCCTCAGATGAAGGCCAGTTCTAACTTTTGGTAGGAGCTAAAAAACTGAAAGCAACTGCAACCGCACGTCATATAAGTCAACAGCTGTAAAAAAAATAGTAAAAGAAGTAGGGTCACAAAATAGCCGTAGGTTTGTCTAACTATACTGTATTCTACGATCCATGTGCCGTATTATCAACTGAGAACAGAATAGAATACATTCTCAAGTAAGCTGAGAGCGACAACCGGCCGTGACCGAGATGTAACGTTTGCGATGCCATCGTGTGTATGCGCATGCTAGTACCTACCTCTTATTGTACTCACTATATAGAACATAGGTCATAACAAGAAAAAGACGTGTAGGAATCACTCAATCGACCCCCAGGCTCAGTCGCAATCGGAACTATATTCTTCTTTTTATATCTAACCTACCTGGTAAGACACCAAAACGAAAACCTTTTCTATCTTAGTTTTTTTGTGTTCTGGTTAAGGGCAATTGCTACAGTTTTCGACCTCGCATCGATCGTCATGTTCCACAGCAGTCAATTCCTTTTGATCAAAAAAGAACGTCCAATTAGTTATCTTTGACGTTTCGAAAATTAGTTCAGAATAGTTTCTTGAAGCATTTTGCGTCAATTGCGGTTTATTTTATTCGCTTCAAAATCTTAGGCTGCGGCCAAGCCTGCTGAGAGATCATTGACACGATCCATCACGTCTGGAAAATAATCCGAAAATAGCCAAGATGACCATCTCTAAAATTTTTGGCTGCAACAGAGCCCTAAATCGGCAGCAATAAAATGATATTAAAGACAAGCTATAAACTGTGACTATAATTACCAACGCCGCGATAGCAATCTGTGGTAAATTAATTAGCTTTTTTAATTACTAAAATATAAAACTGCCGTGAAGTAATGCGGTACTGAATTTGATCTATTAAATGGTCAAAGATCCCTCAGGAACTGCTTCGGAGTATCAATCAAGAGAATTTATGTATGAAAAATTCATCCATGACAGCGGCATGGGCGGTATTAGGCAGCTAAACCTACCTATTCTGAATCTAATCTGTACCTCAATGGCAAGATTGAAACTTCATTCATTTAATACTTCATTTTAATGCAGGAACACTTACTTTTTTTTGGTTATCACTCTTATCACATACTAGTGACATTTAGTAAGTGTGGACCATGGGTTGTGGACTGATATAAACTGAATGGTTTATAGAAACCTGCTCTAAGTGACGCCATCTGTTGCAAACACGCTGAACAAAAACTATAAACCACAAGATGTGAGCTAATAGCTTTACTATTGACAATATCTTAAAGGAATCCAATAGTGACTTGCTTGCAGAAATCAGCCTACACTACAAATATGTTAAAAAATTGCTTTATTTAATGTCTATTGTTCCAACAGATATTAAATAAAAGATTCTTGCCAGATAAAACGAGTTGCTAGAACCCATTCTTGATTAACTCTTAATTACTGAGATAATAGAAGACAGAAAATATCTAGTGCTGAGGTTTTATAGAAGGAACTAAATGCAGCAGTTTGATTTTGGTTTTGTAATAATTATTTGGTGGATTTGGTGCGTTATATTAATAACATATTGTATTTTTAACAAAGTGCCATTTAATTGGCATATGTGTAGGATAATTAAATAAAAGTGTGTAGGCTGTGTTCTGAATGCCTTTAAGAAGTGCCGTAAGTTCAGCAATGTTATCTTTTTGCTGGAGAAATGACTGATACATATCTACAGAAGACATTAACTGACTTTTTAATTGTAAATGATAGACATTAATATAGGTAATATGCCTTTTTCTATTACCCGCGACCCCTTGAGAAAGGCTTTGCGACCCACCTGGGGGCGCGACCCACAGGTTGAAAAACACTGCGCTGCGCTACAAGATACAGTTCTAACCTCAACCCCGGCACAGTCGCCGGCACCAATATAATCTTTATAAAATAATACGCGTTTAGGGAACAGAATTACCTATTACATAATACGATTAATAAATACATATACTTTCTAGTACATGAAGGTAGGAAGGAACATTAAAGCCCTGGATTAAAACCGATCGACCATCAAAATCGACGATGTCCGTCGCTCTCAAGACCAATATATTATCACGTAAAGATAAGATTTTACTTACAGATATAACTTCAGTGCACCGTTCACCCATCCTCCATCATGATTCCGAAGCGGGGCTTGCGGAAATTAGTGGATTCTCTCACCAAGCAAGCCGGCGTATTCGAATTTTTTTGTTGACATTCAATTCTTATTTCTTTCCCGCTGTCACTGAGAGATAACGTTCAGTTTTAAGTTTTAAGTAAAATTCAATACTACGCGCCGGTAGGTAAACCCCATTGGTGACTATTAAATACTCATAATATATAAATGAGTATCATTAATAAACATGATAATTAATAAACATGATCATAATAATAACGTTGATCAATTGAATCAAAGATTAACAACGAACGAATATGTAGGTGGTGGGTGTATTCGTCGTAGAAACGAACGTGATTGTAGGGATGTTTACAGGCTTGCTGGAGACAGAACACGATATGACGATACCTACTCTTTGGACGATACTTTGGTTGGAGGATTTAAAAAATACGAATGTTGTGTAATATTATTATTTTATTATTATTATTATTATTAGTTGATACACTAGCAGCTCTGTGAGCTGATGCGTGTATATCACGGCACTTGTGTTTATTTGTTTTTTAAATGTTTATCAAGTCTGTTTTTAAAACTGTTCACTGTTGGAGCACTAATAACTGTTTCTGGGAGAGAGTTCCACAATTTCATTACTCGAAATGGCAAGAAGTGAGTTCTGGGGTTGCTAGCACATGGAGGTTTTGTTAATTTCAAGGAGTGTCCTCTCAGTCTCTTATTTTGGTTCATCATGTACAGATCCTTTATGTTTCTCACTTTGTAGTGGCCATTGAGTATCTTGAACGTTTCTATGAGATCACCCCTTTTCCGTCTCTGTTCCAGTGTGGTCAGGTTGAGTTCTTGGAGGCGTTTTTCGTACGGTGCATTTTTGAGAGATGCTACCATTTTTGTAGCTCTCCTCTAAACTTTCTCCAATATTTCTATATCTTTTTTAAAATAGGGACACCATATTTGAAAAGCGTATTCCAGCAGTGGACGAATCAGCGTTGCCGGCGCGGACTTTTTGTTCCGATTTCGGAACTTTTGAAGCCTCAGCGGAACTTTTGCGGAACTTAATTATCATCGGAACTTTTCGGAACTTTTAATGATAAATAAAGCTCGCGCTAAAGGAAGCGAAACTTCCAAATTCACTTGACCGGTATTTGGCGTGGCTAAAAACGAGACGCTACTTTAAAATTTTTCTTCGGGCTCGCTTCGCTCGCCCTTTTTTAGATATCAGTGTCCCAGCCCCTGTGTATCGGGACTATTTTTTCCCTCGCCGTCACCCTCGGCCCCCTGCCAACAGCTCTCTCTGGCAGGAAAGTTCTGCCTGCCATGGGAGCATCTCCTCAGCTGTTATGAGGAAACATTGATTTCTTGTCGGAGGGTATGCTTTGTTGGATGGCGGCGTACTTGCGCATCTATGAGGAGCGACTCGACGAGAGAGCCGACCTGTGCGGCTGGAGGACGTCGCGGCGATCGAGCTGGGGCGGCCCAGTCGTATTGCTCCCTGTCACTCCTCCACACACGATGAAAGCGCGACGAGGAGGAAGACGAGACGTGATCACGGCCAAGCGCTTTTTCTTGGAGCTGCTCCATGAGCCCGTCCCCCTCCTCCGCACACGATGAAAGCGTGACGAGGAGGGGGACGAGATGTGACCACCACCGCCACACCGCCTCTTCGGGCCACTTATGCGGCCCGGTTAAAGGTGCCGTTCCCTGCCGGCGCTGCCACCGTGCCGGACCTCTCGGCCGCCGCTCCGCTGCTACCGCGACACACGATGAAAGCGTGACGAGGAGGGGGACGAGATGTGAACACCACCGCCACACCGCCTCTTCGGGCCACTTATGCGGCCCGGTTAAAGGCGCCGTTCCCTGCCGGCGCTGCCACCGTGCCGGGCCTCTCGGCCGCCGCTCCGCTGCTACCGCGACACTCGTCGCCGTGCCCGTAGCCGCCGCCACCTCCCCAAAAGTACCGCATTGTGCAACGGTATCTCGGCAGCCTCAAGGAGACCAGTGGCATTAACTGGTTCTTCTACACGCTGCCGGTTGAGAGGCCTCTCAAGGTGGCTTTACGTGGCCTCCCCTCCAAGACGGACCATGTCCGACAGATATCAGTTTGAAATATATCTGAGCCGGTGATAGTGGGGTCTAGTACCTACATAATGTTGTGGTGACAGCGACGCACGCACGTTGTGGCGAAAAAGTTTTATTGTGGCCTGTGAACGGAACTTCCCAAGTCAAAACGGAACTTTTCACGACTGGTTTTGGACTTTTTTCATTTTCTGTGCCGGCAACACTGGGACGAATAGAATAGAAGAATAGATAAGAAAGCAAAGGAAGATAGAAATCATTTTCTGGCACCTACTTTTCCCAATCTGATTTCACTGTCACTCACCCTCCGAGTCTGATCGAGTCGGATAACAGATTTTATGTGTCGCGTTTTTCGATTCGAAACTGGAAAGCCGGCGACCATCGATATGTGCCGGCGACCGACGACACTCGCACATCACTATCGTGTGGAGTTGTCATTTGCATTTTCTTCTTAGTTCTTTCAAACCGTGTTATTCACTTGCGAGTACAGTTTCAACGTAATTTCCAAGTAATTTTCGTTAAACCCACACTCATATTTGACAGAAAATACATTAGATAGTAGGCACATTACAAAATGTAACAACTGTGAACAGTTCTGTATAATAGTGAGGTTAGGTGAGATTTAGAAAGAAGCTTCACCACTCACCACTAGTTTGAAGCAATGAATACGGACAAGAGGAATGCCCGGGGTCGCGGGCGAGGTCGGGGGCGTGGCCGAGGCCGTGGTAGAGGCCGGGGACGCGGGAAGAAGGTGCCCAAAGTGATGTCCTCTGACGAGGAGGAGTGCTCAGTAGAGGAAACCTCACAGGATACTGAGGATGCGCCTGTCGAGGAAGTCAAGGAGGAGCCTGAGCCAGTGGAACCACCCAAACGTAAGTAATAATGTGAACCATGTTTTCTTCATCAAATATACTACTTTCACTGTAAGATGGCAAAAATGTATTGCGGAGGATCGAAAATTATGCGACGAAGCCTGGCTAAGAGAGCTCGCTGCCAAGGGAGAAAAGCATCACAAGAGTGGTATCAGTACATCTGCCTCTAACATTCCCTGTCAAACCAGCGGGAGAGTCTGTCGCTCTGATATAATAATAATAGCCTCTATTCAGAATTTCTTTATTTACAATTTTTTTACTTGATATTTTTTTATCTATTTGCCCTTTGGCAAAGGCCTCTCCCATCTGCCTCGTCCAAATCCTATTTCCAGCTGTCCACAATGATTGCCATTGCCTTGATCTCATCGGCCCAGTGTTTGGATGGTCTACCTTGTTTCCTTATTTTACTTTTTGGATACCAATAAATAATTGTCTTACTCCATTTGTCTGTGCCTCTGATTAGTGTTCTGTACATAATAAGTTGCTCTTATAAATCACCAAAAACCCTGCACCAAGACACTGCAGTGAATCGTCTGTTCATTGATGACTGTAAGATAGGTCAGAGACAAAAATCTACCATTTTTTTCCACAGTGGAAGTACCATCTGACATCTCCCAGCTAGAAGCACCGGTGTTCACGACCATACAGCGTGGTCCGCCGGAGCCCATGCTGCGGCTGGACTGGAGCCACCGCGCAACGCTCATTGGGGAGAAAGTTCTCAACCCCATGATCTATTGCTGTGATATTTGCTCCAAGCCTATACTCATTTATGGGAGGATGGTTAGATATTTTGTATAGATATATCTTTATGATCAAGATGATCTAATTTTGAGCAATGATATCATTTACAAAAGTTTTAATTGATGTTGTTTGATTATTAATAAATTATTTAGTTATTAATTTAGCTTTATCTTGTTTAAATGATTTCAATTTAGATTTACAGTTAATCAATGCAGATCACTGAATTATCTTTTATGACTGCATAAAAATGTTAACAAATTTCTTGTTCTTTCAGATACCTTGCAAACATGTTTTTTGTTTGTCTTGTGCGAGAGCTGAACACACACACTGCCCTAGATGTCGAGAGAAGGTATTGTAAAATAATCAAAAGTAATATGCAGTTGATAGTAACTGTCCAGAAAATGGTCTATTATTTATTTATCTTTATAATATTCCAGGTTTTGAGAGTGGAGCAAACAGGTCTAGGAACTGTGTACATGTGTACCCATTCAGGTACCAGATATGGCAACACTGGATGCAGAAGAACATACTTATCACAGGTATTTGAATACTAATCTTAAAACACACTTATTTGTACATTATTGTGTGGGTTCAGTTCGCAAAGCAGTGGTTCACTTTATTCCTTCTAAAATTGTATTCTCTCTTGTAGAACAGTGAATCCTAGTTCTAGCTTATTGAATTTGATACCTTAAATCCTAATATTCTTATGCCAAATATTGAAATATTTTCCTTTTTACAGAGGGATCTCCAAGCACACATAAACCATAGGCACATTTCGTCTGGAGCCACAGAAAACAAACCAGATTCTGAGCCACCATCCAGCACAGTAGCAGTTGTGAAGCCAATATCCGTGAGTATCTGAGCCTTTTGCGATCCTTTGATTAAAGTATTTTTTGAGTGTATATAACAATAATAGCAATTGCTGCTTTTTTTGCTGATATTTTAAATCTGATATTCTATTCTATTCTATTTTTCTATTTGGCATTCCACTTCTCATAACGAGCGTGATTTTGCCAATGTCAAGTGAAAAATGGGAGAATCTTCAATAAAAAAATGGCGAAACGCCAATGTCAAGTGAAAGACGCGGCCCTAAGGGTGATGGGCACTTAAAGACGCTCCACGTGGGTGGTTTGCTGCTGGAACTCGGAAAACGGAGAGTTAATCCTCTTCTTATGACCGCTTATCACTGAATTAGTTTCACAGCTATTTTCCCATCACAAAAATAACGTTGAGACTACTCTAAAACGAAAATAATTAAAAAAATAACTCAGCAGACGTGCGCTCGGTACAAGTCCCGGCAACCAACCTCAAATCTGATATTAAAAAATACAATAAATAAGTGCACATCAGTCCGCACTAGCGTGTCCTGTTAACACATAGGCCTCCTCCAACTTCTTCCACTCTGTTCTTTTTCTTGGCTACCCTAAGCCACAATATTCCAGCGACCGTCCTGATTTCTGAGTGTATACAAATCTTTTTTATCCAACCTCATCAAAAGTCGCAATGTTCCAGCAACCGTCCTTAGCCGTTTATGGCCAACCGCAACAAAAGTATTTCTGATTTGCCAACAGATGGCGACGGCGAACGATCCGCGCGCGCACACTGTCACCCACAGCGGGCCAGGCGGGGCGGGGACCGGGCCCGCGCCAGACCGCCGGCCCGCCACGAGGGGCAACCTCATCACAGTGCCCATACATGACCAGCCTGACCACCATTACTATAATTACTATCCGGTTAGTCTATTTCATGTGCCACACCACTCATTACTAAATGTATGTTTTATATGTATACTTCATTCCAATCAAAAAAAAAGCAAAATGTAAACAAACTTACTATGGAACTGACACATGTCATCTGCATACTATGTTTGTTTACCTTTTGCTTTTTTTTTATTGGAATGAACCATAAGCTATGTATAATTTTTTTATTTCATTTATTTTAAAAGAAACTTAAAAATCTTTGAAATTGCTTTTCGTTAACACCATTATTTACTGCCAATCGAATCTCGGTTTTAAAACTATGTTGCAGAGCACAAGCCATTACTGCTTAAAGTAATTGCTCAACAACACATTTTAGATCTTGGTTACTGACATAATATGTCAATACCTATGAGTATATGAAACTTCTCTGCGAAGTCTGCCCCCGTTCAAGCAGATAGTGATTTTCTTGCTCAGCGACCCACGACATATCTTGCTTACTAACATGTGTCACCGTCAGCCCCCATCGAGTGCTGTGCCCGTGGCGGCCCCGGCGCCCGCAGGCAATAGCGCGGTGCCGCCCACACTGCCGCATTCGCTGAGCGTGCCGCCGCCGTACTACACACCACCGCCCTACTCCGCGCCCCCGCATGCTTACCCAGGTGAGTGTCATGAAGTTCCATCATGCATCATCAACAATAGATTCTGCACACAGCGCAGATTTACAAGTCACTGATATCCAAATAACAACTCTTCTAGATCAAAAGCCGTTTGTTATCTAGCTTAAAAAAAGGAAGGAGTTTTTACACAATAAAAGCGGCTAAGCATCATTGTTATTAAGTAATCGACTACAACATAAATTGATCCCCCGAAAATGAAACAATGCCCCCATCTAAACGAGGCTTCTGTAACACTTCCCAAAACGTTGAGTGTACAAGTTCCGCGTGGTAGGGACTTTGTAAAGCATCTACTTATAATAAATAAAAAATTGAATTTGGGTTTAAAAAGTAAAATCCTCATTCAGCATTACTCCATCTGTCGGCAGGCACGATAACCACAAACATCGCGCCCATCCCCGCAGTGGCACTGAGCGGGGCGGGCGAGGCGCGCTGGACCGACTACCCCGCGCCCCCGCCCCCCGCCGCGCATGCGCAGCCCTGGCCGCACCACCACTACTACAGGTAGCCCCCCCGCCAGCACCCCCGCCCCCCGAGGCCCTGCTGACCCCACGGACTTGCAACCGACTCCACTGCCACGGAAATGTCCACTGCACAGTGAACACGAGCCAGCGATGTTAAAAGCTACTGTCCTTGCGACATCACTCCTGCTACAGGTAGCGTCTGCACAGGTCGCTAATAGCTCCTCTACATGATGGGCTATCACGGGCGAGCAAGAGAAACAAAGCTATATGAAAGTAGAGTAACGATGTAAGTACATCCTCGTCTAACCTATAGTTCTGTCCCTCTTGCTCGGCCATGATGGCCCATCATGTAGAGGAGACAAGGGTTGAACCATATCCGCACTCTTCTGCATCGCCGGTGCGGACGCCACTCGTATTATTTTCTCGCTCTAGCGCACGGCGTTTCTGAGCGACATAAAAGGATAGCGCTACGGGAAAATGCGATTCCGTGCGGTCAGAGGTGGTTTAACCCTAGATGTTTTAATGAGTCTGAACATACAGGCAACTCTTCGAGGTCGCAATAGATGCATGGACTTGAGGCTGAGATTGTCTCACCTGTAGCTTTGCCCCTCTCGGTGCGCTAGACCAAGTTTGTACGCTTGAACTACTGAGAACAGAGGATTAACCATTAAAAATTGCAAATGAACAAGAACGGTCCCTTAGATATATTCCATCCATCTCGTAGGCGTAAGTGAAAGCTACTCGCTGCACTGTGGCCTACAGGACCGCCACCGACCATAAAGATTTTATTGAGTTGGAATACTTCAGTAAAGTTTTTTTACAATATCACACTTGTTGCGCAATGAACACTGACATCGCGCCGTCCTTGTAACTGGAAATTTTAATTTCAATATGGATTTGGTATTTAGTACTATTGTTGATCTAAATATTATTAAATCTCATGTATTTTTAATACATACCTACAAAGTCTGATTGATTTTCCTGTCAAAATAATATGAATTGTACATAATAGTTATATAGTGAACGGTTTTTTTTAACAAATATGTTTTAAGTTAATCTAGATAATGAATTTAGTATTAATTATAATGTTAAATAAATTAAACTAAATATTGAAAATGTTGGTTATTCATTTATTTAATACTAAACAATAATTATTATCAATTATATTTACAGTCTCACTCACCCGCCCTACAATCATACAATATACATAACATATTACCAACAACAAATGCAGCAAAATCTGCAAAAAATAATTTTCATTTTTACATTTTTTTTATGTTTATCATGCACAATACACACACTCAACTTGTATTCATACAGGAAAATAAAGATTTTTATAATAATGAATAATTATAAAATAAAGACAATACTAGAAAAGTATGTTCACAGTTCCAACTGCAGAAATGAAAAAAAAAAAAAATCTCAATTCTGTGACCAAATAGAACAGCAGTGTAAAAACATTGTTACATTTACTAAACAACTTTCCCCAAGAAACCTTTGGTCGATTTGCAATTTTTGTGATCAATTTTATTTCGAAATCAAGAGAGCAAAAAACCCATTGAAACCATTAACAATAATCCTATTACAATGTAATTACACCCTGTTTTACAAAAATTAATAATTATATCTTCTGAATTTACACTTTTGGATCTACTCAACAGACTCGTTTTTCTCTTCAAATCCTTCTCTTAAATCAGAGTGCTCCAATTCATCGCTATGTTGTCCTAATTTACGTACAAATAAATGCTTTTTGTGATTTTTATCAGTTCTATCAATGGAACAGGCACATTCTGATTTCAACAAGTTCCAGCTATCACCGACCCATACCCACAACGGTTCTGTGAAGTCTTATGTTATGTGACTCGAGGATCATAATTATACAAGTAACTGGATCGTCTCTCTTTACTACTGCAAGTATCACGCTTATGCCATAAAAAAGCTCCTTTACGCCAAATCGAGATTTTCATTCTCGATTTTGATATGTCCAGCGGTTATCTGTTTTCAGACATATGCCCAGTCCACTTCAAATATTCTCAGCTATTTTAACTTTCCAGCATGCAATGTCATGTCCTTCATTCCTTTAAATAAGACTAGCGACCCAGTTACTCACGAGCTTGGGGGTTCGATCATGAATTCTTGGTGGCGGGCGGTGCGGGCTCGCCTAAGTCCACCAGAGTAGCTTCGGCGGGCGGTGGCGGCTCTGCCTCGGCCGTGAACTGCGGGATCACGTGGGGCGGCGGCGGTTTGCGCACCGCCTCCATATTCACTTTGGTAGAGAGGTTCTTTTGTCGTGTCGCTTCGGAGGTCTTGGATAAACGCTCGCTCAACGCTTTGAGCGCGATTTGTCTGGAATGGATGAGAATGATATGTGGTTATTTACATACAATCAATCATCAAGAAGAATACTGCCAGTTTATTTTCTTACATAAGTTGTAAATCGATTTTTGCATATAAAAAAAAATATATTTGTGACCAACTAATTACCTATTACTAACAACTGGTAGTAAGTACATATAAATATTGTTTATTATATTTTGAAGCACCCCGGTTCTCATTAGTGTACCAACTTCTTACTCGGTCCCTCAGTGCTGAGGATCGTGACCCCTTTAATTTGCATTTACTTCAATTAGTCTGTCGCACAGTGCTCCCAAATCGCTGCGTAGAAGACTTAAACTAATAGAAGTGACATTTGTTCTACAACTAATGATAAAAATAAGTCATTCACGTGAAAAAAAAATTTTTTTTCATTTAATTTCTCGATCCTCTTCTTGCAACTTGATCCTTGAAAGATCAAATATTATGATTTAAAGATTTTTATCACTTGTAGGGATTCAAATTGGACATTGAAAAAATATAAACATAACTATATTTTTATTAGACAATAATTAGGTATGTATTATAAAGAAAATATTATGCATATTATCATATATATTTTTTCATAAGAACTGATCCTCGTGGTCCTTTTGTTTCTTTTTAAACAAAAAATCATGAACTTCTGAAGCTTCCCTTTGATTTTTCAAAAGATGATCAATCACATGAGCTAAATCAGTTTTCCCTTTAGCATTCAAGTTAGACACCAAAGCATATGCCAATTCTTCTTCAGAATACTCGCATAAAGACGCTGAGCGCCTTTCCTTCTGCTTATTTCCAAGTTTACTAAATGGCTTCTTGGTCACACTCTCAGTAGATGTCCCCACGGAAGATGTTGATGGTAACAAAATATCATCACCGGATATATCTGAAATGTTCTGGCTTACATCCGTGCTTGGCTCACCAAAAATATCGTATAAATTTACTGATAGACATTCAGGCCATTTGATGTTTGTCTTAAGCCATTCTGAGTTCTTTTTCATGAAGCGCGCCTGGTTTCTACTAACACTGGTCCATCTGCGGTGGAGATTACTAGTGAAGTTCCTTGTAAACACAAGAATCTTCGTTGAATCTTCCGACGACATTTCTTCGGGAATTCTCCTTATTATAGCTTCATATAATTGATTTATATTCTTGAGGCTTCCAGTTTGTCTCAGAAAAACATACAGGTCCAAGTATTTTACAAATCCAGCCATTTGCAATAGTTATTACCACTAAAGACGAGCAGAAATATTTTTTTCTTACGGAATTCGAAAAACGAATGATTTCTGTGACGAAAATATTGCAATGCTTGATTTACAAGATATCACTTACTATATACTTGTACAACGCGACAGTCAAGCAGAGAATATCTCCTGCACCGGTACCGAACTCTACCCCCTCCACTCACCTAGGGTCTTTTCTTACCTGTTTATTATTGCCTTTTCAAGGTCAAACTCGAGAAGTAATTCGGGTGGTGTTTTTTATGTTAGTGTACCACATTAGTCAACAAATATTTACAGAGGGCTTCTTATGTGAAATAGGTGTTATTTATTAGTATAGATATTAACTAATTCATAGTAAACACAGTAACTAGAAAATAATAAACATTCACATTTTCACATAGATAGATGGAATCACTAGTTCAGTTCGTTTGTAAAATTAGTTACTTAAATAAACTTTATTGCATACACAATGTAAACACCATTTTGGTCCAAAAACATAGGAATTTCGCATGTATTTGTGTACCTGTTGACCAATACTTAAGTTGGTAAACATTTACAGAAGATGGAGCCTATATATTTTATGCGAACAATATTTTTTGCCAAAAAAGATATGAGTTGTTGTCCCTTCAATTTTCCAATTTGAATCCCAAAACCATCTTAAACTTATCGAAATATAGAACTGTGAAAATTGTAATAATTATTTAATCTTTTTTCAAGGTCAAACTAACAATTACGCACTTAGTAATTTTATTTTTAGGTTTGACAGGACAGACAAATTAAATATATTTTTTGAAATCCTTGGGGGAAGTTGTTCAGTTTCAAGAGTAAAAGCCGTGGTAACATTTTTTTCAGGTATTTTAGGACATTTTTTTTCAGTTTTTCATACAAATTCTTGTTTACTATTCAGACTTAGTATGAGAATCTGAAAAAAAAATTTGAAGAGCGGATTTTTTCAATATTTTTCCTGAGTTCTATACTTGATTTTGAATAACCCCTTAAAATTTCAAACGCACTTTTTTAAACAATAAGTCCTTTACGTGAAAAAATATACAGGATATTTTTTCACGTGAAGGACCTATTTTTATGAAATGTTGTAGAACAAATGTTATTTCTGTTAGTGTCCATTAGATATTTTTTGTTCCTAAGTCTTCTATGCAGCGATTTGGGACCACTGTGTGTCGCCAGATGATCGCCTACATACACTAAACCCTTTACACATTGCACTCATTTTGGGGCAGTTGTGTAATAAACAAAGTGACCTCAGTTAAGCTTCAGCTAGCTGTAGAAAAAAAAACCCAGCCACGTGCGAGTCGGACTCGCGCACCGAGGCACGGTGGGCTGAAATCTCAAAGTGTGGACTTAAGGATTCGTATGTTTATTTTTACATTCTATAAATCAAGAGAATATTTTTTTGTTAAGTGACATTTTTCATTTACCCAGTACTTTCTGAGTTATACCTCTTCGATTATTTAAAAAATAAATTTATTTTTTTCATTCAGGAAATTATTATTTACCGCGTAATTATTGTATGTACATTCTAAATATCATGTAATAAAAACATTCCACACCACTTCCGACTTCCTGACGTCATTAACAAAGACCAATTGAGTAGCATACGTAACAAACATCAAAACCGGTTTGGTTGCGTAGGCTCCTTATGAGTCATTAGTGACGTCGACCAATCAGAGCGCAGTTAAATAAAGGTATTCACATTCAGGTAGAAAAATATGACGGGTATGTTATGTATGTATATCTTCAGTACGCTGTTACATACCATAACGGACGCACTATTTACCTATTTCATTTGTGACCGTGTGTGATTTGTCCCGGATATTATTATTATATCGAGGGTTCACGGGCGACTTCTATTAGGCGACATTTTTGAAAACACAGGTAACCTCTACTTTAAAAATTTATTTCTTACAAAATACCTCACAAAAAATAACTTCTGAATAATATTTAAAATATTAAGAATATCGAGAATCTATATAATACTAAGAAGTTAAGTTTTAATGATTATTTTTCTAAGAAATATTTTTTTAAATCAGTCTCCTGAACATTTCTAAAAATGTCGCTTAATACAAGTCGCCCGTGAACCCTCGATATTATTATTTAACTTTTTCTTATTTCGCGATTTTTAATATTTCAATAAAATGTTTCAAGATTTAGTGACAAATGTTGACATGTTTGTGAAGTTAAAAGAAAGTGGCAGTATTAAAAATAACAGTTTCTTATACAACGCTATAAAATCTAAGCTACCTTCAGACCTAAATAGTGAAAATGATAAACAACTTAAAGCGTTTTGTGCAAAATATTGTTTCAATCTGAGTAAAAAATGGCAGAGTGCGCATAATAAAGAAGAAGTTTTCAGAGGTAAGTACTCTGAATGGTTGGAATCATGTATAATTTGGCCCGATTTTATTAAAGTTTCGATGGAAATAGACGACGAATCAACGTCTAGTTCGTGTACCCAATTTGTCTCTCCAGAGAAATCGTCTGTTGGCACATCAACTGATGTAAGTCCCAGAAAACCGTTTTGTGAACTAGGAGCTAAGCAAAAGGCGTACAGAACATTATATTACAGGTGTGGGTTCAGACGAAGTGTCATTTGCACATATAATGAAATTAAAAGCAGATGGAAATCAAGACATTGCTGAAATATTAGAGCATTTACTAAAAAATCCAGAAGATGTAAAAAAGTCAAACACTGCCTTTTTGCCAAAGAAAAGAAAACAGAGTTTACACCAGATGAAGCTTTAAGTTTATTTCTCTCACTTAAATTAACAAAGTGGCAATATAACACTCCGTAAAAGTGTTGAACAAGTGATAAATATCAACGTATTTCCCTCCTACTACAGAGTGCAAAATGCAAAGTTGGAGTGCTACCCACCAAAAAGTGCCGTGACAGTAACAGACACAACAGCCAAAATAGAGATGCAGGCTCTTTTGGATATTACGACAAAAAGAATAATCAAGCCAATCACAATTGATGAGTCGTTTAAAGATTTAACACTTATCAGTAAATGGGGTTTTGATGGAGCATCGAACCAAGCTAACTACAAACAAAAACTGCAAGATGATACAGAGAGTGATTATGACGATTCTAGTGTTTTTATGGGTAGCTTAGTTCCTATTAAATTAGTATCTGGTGACCATGTTATCTGGGAAAATGATTCACCAAATTCAACATATTGGTGTCGTCCACTGTTCTTCAAATTTGTGAAAGAAAATAAGTCTACCATATTACAAGAGAAGAATGCGATTGAGTCTGAGATACAAAATTTGAGGCCCACCGAAATAGGAGACGTAAATGTTTCGCATTCGTTACTGCTGACCATGATAGACGGTAAAGTTACATCAACTTTGTGTGAAACCTCATCCAAAAGATGTGACATATGCAAAGCCACTCCAACAGAAATGAATAACTTGTCATTAATAATGAAAAAAGAAATTGACAGTGACTTGTATAGATATGGTCTGTCATCATTGCACATGTGGATACGGTTCATGGAGTGTATTCTCGACATAGCGTATAGATTAGAGTTAAAGACATGGCCTGTCAGAGGTGAAAGCAAGTCTGTTATGGAAAACAGAAAAAAAAATATTCAGGAAGCTTTCAAAAATCAAACAGGACTTTTGATTGATGTCGTTAAACAGGGTCACGGTACGACCAACGACGGAAATACTGCTAGAAGGTTTTTCGCAAACGCTGAAGTTGCAGCTTCAATTACTGGTGTGAATGAAGACTTGATAAAACGATTTTCAACGATTCTAGAGGTGGTATCTTCAGGTCAATGTATAGACACGATTAAATTCAAGGAGTTTACTGATGCCACCATGAAATTGTACGTAGATTTATATGGCTGGTATTACATGCCCGCGAGCGTTCATAAAGTTCTTGCTCATGGAGCAGCTATAATCGATAATCTGGGTGTGATTCCGATAGGAAAATTATCTGAAGAAGCAGCTGAAGCTAGAAACAAAGACTTCCGAAGATATCGTGAACACCATTCAAGAAAATTCTGTAGGAAGGCTACCAACGAGGATATATTAAATAATTTATTAATCAGTTCCGACCCATACATATCAATGATACGTCACAAACTTCTGCGAAACCACAAAGCACTCTCAGAGGAGGCCAAGCAATTACTGTTATTACGGAATCATTCGATGGTGACATACAACAGGAGAATATTGAATTTGTAAGCGTAAATATGCAGAATGAAACCGAATCTCAATCTGGGGATGCTTGTTAATAATTATAAATATTTATTCACTGTTGTGAATGTGTGTGTGTGATAAGATAAGATAAGATAATTTATTGTGCATAGAATTTAAGTATACGAAGATGGAATTATAATAACATAAGTAGTTTCATTAAATTCTACCTAATTAGAGGTACACAATATTTAAAAATTTAATGTAATAATTATAATAATAAAATAAAATAAAAATTATATTGTGTGTGTGTGTGTGTGTGTGTGTTTGTTTGTTTTGCACTCGTAGTATTAAATGAAAACGTCGTTGGAGTGGAATAGGCCTAATGAGGATACCACTTGTAAAAAAAACGCGCCTGGTTCTCTACCTCCGAGGTGGTGTGGAAAAAAGAGTTTTTTTCGTGAATATCGCTGAATATCGAGGTACTACACTAGGTGCATAAAAAGGCAAATAATTCATACAATTTACACCTGAAACTCGTTTTTGGAGAAAACTGGAGAATTAAGAGTTATTATCGAATTTATGAATTTTTTCATACAAAAAAAAACTTTAAAAAATCATAACACTGAAAATACTGGGTATAACGAAAAATTGTTAAGTATAATTTTTTCTTATATTGAATTGTAGAATTCATTTGTGATATTAGTTTTAAAAAATATATATATCGTTTTGTTTGTGGAAAAGAGTTTTTTTTTTCGTGAATATCGCTGAATATCGAGGTACTACACTAGGTGCATAAATAGGCAAATAATTCATACAATTTATATCTAAAACTCGTTTTTGGAGAAAACTGGAGAATTCAGAGTTACTATCAAATTTATGAATTTTTTCATACAAAAAAATCTTTATAAAATCATAACACTGAAAATACTGGGTATATCGAAAAATTTTTAAGTATAATTTTTTCTTATATTGAATTGTAGAATTCATTTGTGATATTAGTTTTTATTTCAAAAATATCGTTTTTTTTTGTTCCCTAAGTCTTCTACGACCCGATTTCAGTCTACCGTGCGAGGGTTCCATACAAAAATAAGTTTATAATCGCAAAACAATGTTGTGATGTCACTACTTCGAATTTTTCCTTTTACTTTTACTATAGCTTTTTGCAAAATTTCATGATTCTAGTCTAGGTCAACTGGAAGCATCCTATAGATTTTGATTCCCTTGTGTCAAAATATGCAGCATAAACGGCCGTATCTTATGATTGTGTTGACTTAGAAGTTTGATTTTTTCAAGCATCCTATAGATTTTGATTCCCTTGTGTCAAAATATGCAGCATAAACGGCCGTATCTTATGATTGTGTTGACTTAGAAGTTTGATTTTTTCATATCTCCAAGGGATTGGAAACCTGAGTACCTATTTGATATTAATTTCAACTTGACAGGTCCACGCGTTCCTGAGAAAAAAGGATCCTGACAGACAGACAGACAGACATACGGACGGACAACGAAGTGATCTTATAAGGGTTCTTTTTTCCTTTTGGGGTACGGAACCTTAAAAATTGACTCAGTTGAGCTGTAATCAGCTGTAGAATGAGTGAGCGTTTACCTCCGTCGCTCCATGTCCTGCGGCTCGACGCCCGGCATGGAGATAGTGACGCCGCGCGGGCTGAGCGCCAGGTGCACGCGGCGCGCGCCCGCGCGGCACACGCCCAGCCGCACCAGCAGCCGGTGCGGCGGAGCCAGCGCGCCGCGCACCAGCGGCTGCAGCACCGTCGGGAAGAAGCTGCCACCAAACATACACCTATAAGGCTCAGGTCATTTTTAATTTAAGTTTTGAGTCTAGCGAACGATGTTTCTGAGCGACAGAAAATAATAGCGTTCTACTGGAAAATGCAATTCCTTGCGGCTAGATATGATTCAACCCTAATACTAACACTGGTCTTCAAAGATAAGGTAAGATCGTCGTAAGGTAGATTAAAAAAAATCGGCAGCAAGAAGTTTGCTTGCCGATAAGAGGCCAAAATTAAACTGTACCATCGAAGCGGAAAATGTTAGGAAAAATATATGTCGTGTTGTGGTAATAAATGTGGCCAATGATGATAATGTTATTTTTAATGACATAGTACACACAATATCAACCCTGTGTAAATCAGTATGCCTGATACTGAAGTGACTAATGAACAGACATTTTCAATCGGTTCAGTTGAAAGACTTGAAATTTTGAGAAAATATTCCTTGTGTGCACCTAGGTGTGATTTTTGGAACTTCCATCTCTCTTTAGGAAGTAGTACAGTTTATGTGAAGAAACATTTTTAAAAGTTATTTTTTTTGTAATCCTCTTCAAAATAAATTAACTGTGTTGCATTTTCATTATTTACGAAAATCGTTTTCTAAGGAGCTAATCAATGGGGTATTCAATTTTGTATGGCTAATTGAATTTCCAATGAGTTTAATGGGCTATATGCTTACTGAGGTCTACCTGTATGCAAATATGATTCTTTTTTATTTTTAGTAGTAAGATAAAACAGTATTTCACAGCTGAAATTATCCAAAATTGGACTCATACCCATACAGTATTTTACAGGATATTATACAAGACCAAAATAAACTATGACCAATGATCCTGCCTTCAAATAATATGCACAAAATCTGGTATCACAGATAGATAATTCATTTATTTCTCCAGCAAAATAGCATCAAACCTCAGTTATCAAATAGACTATGTAATAGAGATACAAAAAAAAAAAACACAGAAAATGGAATCACTTAAAATGATAATTAAATTAACATAAAAGTAATGTTAATTATGTAAAGCATAATGATATACATGCAGAATATATGCACAGTACTGTTTTTCAACCAAGACCTAAATGGTAGGTGAAATTTATACACCTCAATGTACAACTAACACCACCAGACAAAATGAATATCATATAGTTAGCAGTATAATATAAATATACTCAGTGCATACATATAATTAGAAACAATTCGCTTGAATAAGAATTGTTAATTCACTTCAAATCATGGTCATGCCCGATTATAACATTTATTAAATACACTGCACAAACTCATATCAGTCAGCCTTTAAGTATAAATGCATATAGTGTAGAAAATGATGCATTATTGTGCTGCATAGTATTTAATTACAGGTGCAAAACCTATGACAAACGCCTAGGTATTTTAAGGTTTAAAAATTGTTTTATGGAATCATATCCAGGCCTAGTCATTTACAAAAGAACACAAATATTTTCATGGTGTTTACACCAATAGTCATAATATGATATAATAACCAAATCAAAAAGACAGAATTAATTTTATTCCAGTTATATGATTAGAACAAGTTTATGGAAATAATGCACAGCATTGTAATTAGAAGCCTGTCTAGCATATGTTGAATTATTATTATTATTGCACACTGAATCATTGTTTATAAATGCAACTTGTAATGGAACACAGGCATTAACAAACACAGCTTCTGCCTCTGATAATTTGGTGTATGTAAGTTTTCAAGTTACTCCCTGCTGAAAAATTTTATAAAGTTTTATAGCTAGCTACTAACTTGTCAAAACTGAAATTCTCAGCCATGTCTCCTCTATTGCCGTTGCTGTGTCGCTGCCAGAATCTAAGGTACATCCAGGATAAGATGGTGCCACTAGCCCACATGCAGGGGTATGTGCCTTCAAGTGCTCCAACAGCCCACAGTATGATGGCAACTGTTAGGATCAGGAGGGGTAAAGATCTGTTTGTAAGTTTCCCTGGAAGAGTAGAAAATGTTTCATTAATTTGCCATTTATTTGAGGTAGTATCTTTAGTTAGAAATACATGATGATTGTTGATGTTACCTAATGGTGTCTTTATCAGCAGATGATCTGGCAGAATCTGCTTTACAGCTACGCTCACCGCGGCTAGGTAGCCAGCCAAACCATGCACATGAATATCGAATAGGTAAGACGTCTGCCCCGTGCAAGCAAATATCACCAAATAGTAAAACGTAGTCAGAAATGCGACACCGAAATTCGTCAGAAAAAAGAACTTCATCATCTCCACCTGACCCCATAGTGGCTCTATCAGTTTCCCACATAGTCCCACAGTCACTATATCGATAATCACTTCCCACAAATGTATTTCAAGAAACCAAAACGTGAAAGTGGACCACAGTTGGAACGAAGGGGGCAACAAATACCCTGGAGTAACACTTAGGACATTCACCACATCATCGAAGAATGATAAAATATACCCAATAATTACGACTACACAAATGAATTTCACTGACGGAGAAGTATTTCCTAATAATGCAGAAAACTGCTGTCGTAAATACGGCAAATTACGGCTAAAAACCCTCAACGCAGCCATTTTTGTGACGGACGAACGTTTGTCGTTGTCAATGTCAGTCAGCGATTGAGTGTCATCTGAGTATTCGGATACACTGTTGGTTAGGATACATTTATGCATTTACCGGTTTTTTGTTGGGCTGAATCGACTGACAAAATCTGCTTGATTTGACTCCGCTTTTTCATGGAAGCGTTATATGTTCCTAGGTTATACGTTATATTAAACGTGATTGCGATTCTAGTAGTGCGTTCAGAACAAGAAGCTTATAACCAAACTCATGAAAGCACTCTCTAAGATTGGACTGAAGACAAAAAATTTGGCCTTGAATGCGCTCCTCTCTTTCTTTGAGGGAGCTGCTGTCTCATTGAGACAGCAGCTCCCTCATATACAAGGACGCGTCGACCAGTGTGACCATTTGTGGCAGATTTCTGCCATTTGGGCAGGTTTGGCTACTAATTTTTAGCTCTGGCAGAATAAGCTGACGATTTAAAAAAGTGGCAGAATTTGGCAGATTTCAAGGAAATCCTTATTAGTTATGAAATACAAATAGAAAATTTATAATTTTCTGGCTTATTACATACTTTATTTTTTTATGACCAATTTGGTGGACTCACTGAGAGAATATTCTCCCAAGTAAACTTGAATAAAACAAAAATAAGGAACAAAAACATGTATGTTCATTAATCACAACAAAAGAAGACTGTAAACCAATTAAAGATATTATTAAAAAGATGTCGTTAAAATCAATGTCAAGGAGTATGTAACCACTACGTTTTAATCAATGTATAATGAAAATGAACAATATGAAGAATTTGAACCAAATGCTGACACATAGTTATAGTACAGTACCTACATATTAAGTGAAAAAAAAAACCTAATATAAGTAATAAAAATATTTTAGGTAAAATGACCGTAGTTATGCCATTACGATCCAAATGATTTAAAGTGAGCGAAAGTATCCCTTACTTACTTTAAATCTGTTGAATCGTTATGGCATAACTATGGCCAAATAAATAAGGAAAGTATTTTGAATACTTTATTTATTTATTTATTTTTAAAATTCCATATCACAGAGTTTCATATTCTTAAATTACTAAAGACTGCAAAGCCAGATGATAGGCTTATTCGCAGTAAGTGAGTTCGAACAAAATATAAGAATTCTTCTATTAAACATAATTAATGTTTTTTAAGTTTTCTATTAACTTTTAAGATGCATATACGCATTTTATTTATTCATTTCCATCCCCAAGTTTGGCAGATTTTTTGCCATTGTCGGGCAGATTCTCCAGTTTTGAGATGGTCACCCTGGCGCCGCCGACTACGAGAGAGTATAACCGCCGTTTTCGGAGAATGCAGAGTGACGGGGTTGCTTTACACGTCGTCATTTGATTTGCTCTACAGGCGAAACGGTTTGAGTAATTAATTCCCTCCCCGAACAAATATGTTAAGACTACAACATAATATTAGAAAAACATAAAAACAAAATATTTTAGGTTACATGACCGTAGTTATGCCATTACGATCCAAATGATTTAAAGTAAGCGAAAGTATCCCTTACTTACTTTAAATCTGTTGAATCGTTATGGCATTACTATGGCCAAATAAATAAGGAAAGTATTTTGAATACTTTATTTATTTTTTAAAGTTACATATCGCAGAGTTTCATATTCTTAAATTACTAAAGACTGCAAAGCCAGATGATAGGCTTATTCGCAGTAAGTGAGTTCGAACAAAATATAAGAATTTTTCTATTAAACATAAGTAATGTTTTTTATGTTTTCTATTTACTTTAAGATGCATATACGCATTTTATTTATTCATTTCCATCCCCATGAAGGCAACAATATGATGGCATATTTTTGGCAGTTTCTGGAGTCGAGTATGGCAGATTTTGGCAGATTTTTTGCCATTGTCGGGCAGATTCTCCAGTTTTGAGATGGTCACCCTGGCAGGCACCGACTATAACAACCGCCGTTTTAAGAATGCAGAGTGACGGGGTTGCTTTACACGTCGTCATTTGATTTGCTGTACAGGCGAAACGGTTTGAGCAATTCCCTCCCCGAACAAATATGTTAAGACTACAACATACGGTGTCACTCCTGTGATGTTCGCAACTCCACAGGTATCACATTAAATGGTTTTATTACGCGCACAAAACACCTCTCCCCGCGCCCCCACCTCTTCCCTTGGGTGACGCGCCGGCTATAGCAATCGATGTTGTATGCAGCCAATGATATTATTGCACGCTAAAGCAGCGCGGCATCGTAGCGCGGCACAAGACACTATACGTAGCTATACATTAATAGTAAACATCGTAGAAACAAACGAAACACAGCCCATCTCTTTCTTACAAATGGAGCGCGTGAATTGCTATTTCATATTACGTCATCTCGCAAGCCGAACGCGTGACTCTTGAGAACATAAAAAGCGTGGAGTAGCATTTGAATTATATTTTTTTGTATTGGGCATCCTAAAGTAGTGTTTCAAATACTGCCATTCGTAATGTTTTCTGAAATATTATACAATTGATTTAATTAGAATTCCAGATATATATAATGGGATTTTTAAATGACGGATATGAATATTTCAGGCTAAATTATTAATCGGGATAAATATGTCAAGTTGTCGACTTTTGTTGTACCGCTTAAAAAAAAGGAAAAGTTTTTTACTCTGTCGACCAATTGGGTATAAAAAAATGGTCAATTCAACGATCGATTTGTATGGAGCGTCATTTTTTTACATTTATTATGTATGTTTAAGATGTTGTTACATTTGAACCGAATAATGGTGATTTTCAAATTTGCCATTAAAAATTACCTTGTATACAGGTTGTTTAATAAAGTGCGATTGAAATTTTAACGTGTTACTCAGAATTAAGTATACAGAGTGTTAAAAAAGTGCGTTTGATTCTACAAGTTGTTAATTAAATGCGTTTTAAAATTTAAGGGGTTACTCAGAATCAGAATCAAGTATAAATAACAGAAAAGTATTGTAACAATCCGATCTGCAATTTCTTTTTTATTTTTTCATACAAAAGCTGAATAAAGACTCAAGGATTTGTATGAGAAACTAAAATATTAATTGTAGATCGGATTTTTTTATATTTTTCCTGTATTCTACACTTTCTGAGTAATCCCTTAGAAATTTATGTTAAGGCTGATTTTGAAAAAAAAAACAATAACCTAACTATATAAAAAAAGACTGCATTGGAAGCTGAAATTAATCAAACCGCTTAGGCTACAGAACCTGCCAAAGAAATATACATACATACATCCACTTAAAAACATAACCTTCCTTCTGAAGCAGTCAGGTAAATAGACGATATCTACATAAAAAATAGAACTAAATACCCAAACGACAGGATTACACGCCAAAACGATTTAGAAATGAGAAAGGGTTGAAATGTATACGTTAATTGTAAAATAAAACAACTGTCTTGAAATCTTCATTAGAAATTATTCTTATTATTATTTGTACTGATATGAATTACTTGAGCTGCAAAATTATCAAGAGTATTATTGCACAATTCTGATACAAGTAAAATTATGTATGATTACAACCTATTGATTGACTCGGTGGCTAAGTGGTTAGCGATCCTGACCTCTGATCCGAGAGTCGTCGGTTCGATCCCCACACTGTCATTTTGAGTCACTGACAACAAAACATAGTTGTGAATGTGGCCGATTTGTTTCTCCGGAATGTCAACCATCAATGCCCAGTAGCGCGGGTGGCGCGGCCGGCCGGAGTGACGTCGCCGGTGCCACGAGCACCGCGAGTGCGGGCGGCTCGCCGGGGCCGGCTGCGACGTTCCCCCCTGCTCCTCATAAATATTGT
This sequence comes from Coleophora deauratella, assembly GCA_958295455.1. Taxonomy (NCBI): domain Eukaryota; kingdom Metazoa; phylum Arthropoda; class Insecta; order Lepidoptera; family Coleophoridae; genus Coleophora; species Coleophora deauratella. The sequence goes on from OY282395.1 coordinate 15,274,348, forward strand.
AAAACATTTCTTTTTTCTGACGCTCTTGGCACTTGGCTTTATTGTAGGAGACACACTAATGTTATGTACTTGCGCCTTTATAAGATGAGCATCTTCATTTTCTTCTCCGACCTGAAATAACATATATACGTACACCCGAAAAATATTATCTTCCGTTTCGGCAGTATGGCTTTTACACTTAAAACATTTAAACAAAAGCGACTCCACTCTTTTATTTTATGACTATGTTCTTGTCGCGTACTGATCCATATCTCTTTCTGGCGCACGTGAAAGAAAAGAATAGGAATACTCCCTAATAATTTACGATATTTATTGAAATTTCAGTGCTTTTCTACTTTTTTTTACACATTTTCGCGTGTTATCTTTTATAAATAAAATCAACTTACCGGTGGTAGGTCACACCATCTTTTTTAGGGTCGTTCGAGTGTTATTTCGACACTTTTTCACGACACACTTTGGCATCCTTACTGCTTTGCGCTCAAAACACGACTAAGGTAAAAAGAGTGCGCACATCGTATTTGAGCACACTTCTGCTGTGCCGTTTACAGCGCGCTGATGCAAAGTCCATGTATAGAATGTCGTTGTATGCAGCGTTTCGTTTGCGTTACTGCATAGATTTCAAACGTTCTATTCTCGCGACTAAATTGTCCGCGCCTCCGTTGTCCCCCGTCTGCTGAGCGCCTGACATGACACCATGTGTCCATGGTGTCATGTCAGTGTCAGGTTTCGTTCCAAAAAAATTATCCTGACAATTTTTACCCTGACAGCAGGATACCCTATTGTAAATCTTTTAAGTAGGAAAGGGACAGGATATTATCAAGTAATCTAGAAAGTGTTCCAAATTAGTTTCGTTAGAGTAATTTTCACTCTGACAGCAGGATAGCATATTATATTTTTTTGAAGTGTGAAAGGGACAAACTCTTGTCAAGTGAATCTTAGCTTGGTTATGGAACGACTTCCTAATCTGGTATTATTTAGCTGATTTTTGATCGAAATCAACTATCCCGGGTCTGCAATAAGATTTTCAAAGAACTTTTTGTACAGTTTCAGCTGTTTCGGTGTTAGCATTTAATATTCCAGCTATCTTCTTTGAACAATAATCGGTATAGATGATATTTAACAGGCTATTCAGCAGTGCAATATTGGTAAATTTTGTTACGAAACTCCCTCTCTTGCCGGTTTGTTTTTACAGATATTTTCCAATTTTCTGGCTATTTCTAGTTGCGCGTGGCTAACGTTTGGGCTGGGGAAGCGATGGCGACCGGCGGTAATGTGTGCAGCCACAGGAGGCTGAAGTATTTGAATCAGTCGGAGGCCAGTGAATTGGATCAGGATCTTTTCAATGAATACAAGTTTAGTGTTGACCAGTTGATGGAGTTAGCTGGTTTGAGTGTGGCGACAGCTGTAGCGAAGGCTTTTCCACCTTACGAGTTAGTATCACCATTAAATAATGTTATTGACACTATTTTATGTAAATAAACTGATTTGTTATTGACCTTTTGACCCTAGAGTTGTGTAGCTCTATAATGAAGTAATAAACAAGTAGAAAGGTTAAAATATAGATTACAAATTTATTGCTTCTTATTTTCAGTTACAAATCTGCATTGGTAGTGTGTGGGCCAGGAAACAATGGAGGTGATGGCTTAGTAGCCGCACGTCACATGATGCTGTTTGGCTACAATGTTTCTGTGTACTACCCGAAACGTACACCAAAACCCCTGTATGAAAACCTGTTGCATCAGTGTCGTACCTTTGGTGTTAATGTTTTAGACAGTATACCACATGTGAAAGATGTCCCTGACCAGTACAGAGTAATAGTAGATGCCTTATTTGGATTCAGCTTCAAACCACCTGTGAGAGATGAACTGAAGCCGGCATTGAACCTCATGATAGAGGCTGGGTTACCAGTTTGCAGGTATTTACATTCCCTACAGAACTTAATGAAATATTTTCGAGTGCTGCACTGGGAAACATTTCAATGAACTTTGTTGTCCTAAAAGAAAGATTGTATTATATATTTTATTTGTAATATGTCATTAATCATCAAAATTCATAATGTTGGGAAAAAGCTATCAGAACTTCACTTTTTGTTTGTTTTTCAGTGTGGACATCCCAAGTGGCTGGGATGTAGAGAAGGGTCCACCCAAAAATGCTATAGCTCTCAAGCCAAGCATGCTGGTTTCCCTATCTGCACCTAAGACGTGTGCAAAGGTGGAATTTCTAGAAGGCGCCAAACATTTCCTAGGCGGCAGGTTTCTTCCACCTGGCATTATGCAGAAATATAGTTTATCGTTGCCTCAGTACCCTGGTCAGGACCAAGTGGTGCTGATTTCTTGTTGATTTTGGTACACAACACATGAGCAAAGGTACTGTGATGAATGTAATAGATTTGTAAATTTATTATTATATTCCTGTAAATATTAAACTTCATTTTATTTATCTATAGGTTTTTTATTTCATCACCATATCCAATAGTTGCAGTGCGGCCCTTTAGTATTCAAATATCTAAGGCCTAGAAGTTTTCGCAAATATCCTGGATGCTAGAGTTGCATAATATATAAAAAAATATATTCAGTTCTTGTAGCAAATTTTTATATTACAATATATTTCTGTTTACAAATGTCTATCCATAAATTGTGGATGCTATGTAATCCGAGAGTCGCAGAGAGACAGAGATAAAAGAAAAAGAAGTAAGGTTAGTTTCACAGACATGCACCCCGCTCCCCCCCTATAGACTAGCACTAGCAATACAGGGCATCGGCCGCTCGCCGCAAGGTGGGCAGATGGCCAAATTAAGGCTTTAAGATATGTGAAATGTCCAAATTCTTGGATATTTCAAGCAAATTGTTTCAATAACTGTTAATCTAATCTATAAATAAAAAATACACAATAATAGACAAGGGTTTAATTAATCTTTTGTATTTATCAAAATTATATTTTTGACAACCACCTCTTAGAAAAAAAAACCCTGAAGAACACCTTGTTTGCCATAAATGTTATTTTCTCTCGGAAACGGCACAAGATATCGTGTTAATTTTGACACATGATAAAGATCTTAACAATATTAACAGTTTGTATTGAAAATTTTATTTTTACTGCGTAATTTATTCGTGGAAAGTATTTATTTCTCCAAAATCGAAGTAAGTCCGCGTGACCCTGCCTGCTCCACCGTCCTGTAATCCCCCGCGGGCTCTGCCGCCAGTCCGCGTCGCGATCTCATCGAGGGTGGACTGCGCCTCTGTGTCGGAGCGACGTCCTTGACAAAAACACTTCGCTTTTGAAGACTAAACTCACTTGTGCATACTTTTTATAACATCAGTAACTTAGTTAAGATATTTTCTACGCATTAGTGGGCGAAAAGTTAAAGTAAATATTTTTTCACGAAAAAATATTTTTTTATCTTGTCAAAGTAAAAGGAACCAACGATTGATTGTTTCGTGAAATAGAAATGCCTAAATACAAGAAAAAATATTATGTTAAAGCAGGACGGCGATTACAAGAGTACTGGTAGTTATTTTGACTTTTGGCTCAGTGATCAGGAGCGCTATCCTGACTACTGATCCAAGGGTTGCGGGTTCCATTCCCGCCCAGAGCAAACATTTCTTTGGCGATAGATTTGTTTGCTCTGTGTCTGGGTGTATAATATCTATATATGTTTTTATTCCAAAAACGTATCTATTTACATATGTATATTATTCGTCTCTGGTTCCCATATTACAGAGAATCCTAGTTTGTAGCCAGATGACCGCAGGATGATTGTATGTTAATGGTCCTGGATATTTATTTATTATCTTATAATTTTTGGATATTTGCACAGAACCCCTGAGGACCGAAATCTAAATAAATAAAATAATATACAGGTTGTCCCAAAACTAATGCCACAAATTTTGGCTGGTGATAGCTTTGAGCAAGACCTAACAAAATAACGAAACATATCGTCGTATCTTACGAATAACTTGCCACCTATGCCATAAAAAAAAAAAAAAGGGCATAATTGCAAAATGACAACTTTTCAGGAAGTGGTTTTAACTAGAGATGGGACGGATATCCGGTTACTATTCGGTATCCGGCCTATCCGGCCAGTACTTTAGTATGAGGCTGGATACCGGATAATAACTCAATTATCCGGCCCCCGCCGGATAGTTAGAATTTCGTAAATGAACATCGAAAAACACAAAACCAATTTTTAGTCTAGCCCAATAGCCTCTTTAATGAGGTAGGAGAAAAAGAGTAGTAGAGTAGGAAAAAAGGCGTCGGTGGCGCAGCGGGTAGTGACTCCGTCCTCCTAACCAGAGGTCGTGGGTTCAAATCTTGGCCACTGCGTCAATGAGTTTTTCGAAACTCACGTGCATTTTCATACAGACTGCTTTAACGGTGAAGGAAAACATCGTGAGGGAACCTGCACATCTGATCTCTAGATGTGTATGATGGTCGCGTTGCACACGTCCGTAGGTGTAAATCTAAATGCCCTACACGTGACCGCGGGTGATGCTAAATGCAACACTAGGCAACCGCCGTCTACATCTTGTGGGAAGAACGGTTAAATGTGCCACACGATAAGAAAAATAATGAGGTAGTAATTATGCTTTTTGAGCGCCGAAGTTTCTGCCTTCTTCCCAGTGATACCTTGAGAAATCACCTCACATAAATTATACTTAGCAAATTGTTGTTCTTCGACGAAATCTCATCTCATCTCACCAATATTTATAAATGCGAAATTATGGATGTTTGTTTGTGTTTTTGTTTGTTTGTTTATTTTAGTTTATTTTATTTTTTAGTTTATTTATTTGTTTGTTCCACTTTCATGCCACAACTACTGAACGGATTTAGATGAAATTTGATAGGCAGATAGATAAAGCACTCAGCTAACACATATGATACTTTTTGTGCCGGAAACTTAAGGGTTCCTGGAGGAATGCTTAAAAACTCAAAAATTACCCTTCGTCACTAGATGGCGCCACCTTAACATTTTTTCTCTCTGGATCCGATTCTAAAGTCCACGCAGACAAGTCGTGGACGGGAAGCTGATACGTCCATAAAGGCGACTTTTTCTGTACACTTGCCATTTTTACAAACACAAATCAAATTAAGACCACTACCACGATTTAATTTTTATCAGTAACTTTAAAAAGGAATATATATAGGCGATAATATCGCCTACATTTTACCACTGTAACTTTAATATTGTGCCTTTTGTTGTTATATATTTTTTGTGTGTGTACAATAAAGAGTATATCAATCAAAAACGTTGTGATTGTTTGATTGAATACATAAACAAAACAAGCGAGTATAGTAACTGTCCACGTTCGCTAGGTGTCAGCCCGAAGAAAGCCCGAATCAATGCAAAGCGTGGGCGCCACGCAGCCTCCCGCCGCTGCTGCGCATATTATTTATTATTATTCATTTATTTTTAGGCAACATAGTAACTAAGTACAGGCCCATAGATACATAAAAACTTATACAATTAAAATGACATAAATACTATAAATAAATACAATTATAAGTTATTCTACTTTAAATCTAATAATAATAATATCTGCGGCACTTTTCTTTGTGCTCTTGCGCTGCCGATGCTCGCAGTGTTAGAGTCCCAAAGACGACCTCGAAACCGCCGAAACGCCACGCCTTTCGGCCAGAAGTCTTCTTTCATGAAGGTGTCCAAGCTCTGAGTCGGGACACGCACCACGAACGCCTTGAAGTGAGTGTCGTAACGCGAATCCAAAAGCTGAACCCTTAGGATCATCTTGGTCTTGGTCCTGACATACTCCTGCACGTCCTTCACCTGGGTGGTGAAGTGAAGCCGGGAAAGGTAGAGACTCGTCATCGGCGTCGCAGATCACAGCAAGAAGTTGGGACCAGTCGGTGCGGTGCCGCTTTGATTGCGACATGGTCTTGGCTTTCGCATAATTAAGGCTGCCATCCGTTTGCAGACATTTTTAGACGGCAGGATAATTTAGCCGAATATTCGGCTATCCAGCCTGTGACTTGGCCGAATATTCGGTATCCGGTTATCCGGCCAAAACACTATACGTCCCATCCCTAGTTTTAACATTCTATTTTCAACAGAAAGTGATATTTTTGAAGTGTTAACATTCAAAACATAGCTTAACTATTCTTGGGTTGTTATTAGCGATTTTATCTCAATATAAAACGTTATGTACGCAATTTAACTCTTTCAGGATCTTGATTAACAATTAGGATATTACTGAGAACTTCGCGAATACAGCCGATACGAGTATAAAAACTATAGTGGTATCAAGGTGATGTATCAAACAATGAAGTAGGATAATCGAGTCATAGATACTTGTAGTCGACTGAGCAAGGAATGTTCGCTCTCTAATTTGTGGTAGATCTATTAACTGCAGGCCAATGTTCACAATCACCATGATTGCTGATTAACATAGAGCAATGGACCCCTTAATCCCTTCTAGACCTGGGAGTAGTTTTGCGTTTGATTATGTGTTTAGAAGTACCTGGATATTCAGGAAAGGAAATATACCAAATGATACTAATACATGTACCTATCAAACTGATGAAGTTGGATGATCGAGTCACAGAGGTCAACTTGGCAAGGAATATTATGTCTCCCAGTATCAGTAGGGATTTGTGGTAGGTCTGTCAACGGTAAGCCAATGTTCACAATCACCATGATTGCTGAAGAACATAGAGCAAAATATTTAGTTTTGGCGATCCACTGCGAAGCAAAAATTTTAAACGCTTGATGTAGGTGATAGCGCTCGAATTACTGATTCGATCATATAGAATAATCTCTAAACATTTTCGGGAAATCTTAAGATTACTAGATGTCATTTTGAATGGGATAGCCTAATATTTATTGTCATAGCGGCAAAAGAAATACACACTCTGTAAAATTTCAACTCTCTACTTATTACGGTTCATGAGATACTGCCCGCTGACAGACAGACAGACGAACGGACGGACGGAAAGTGGAGGCTTAATAATAGGGTCCCGTTGGCTTTTGAACTTTGAACCCTAAAAAAGTTAAATTTTGCCGCCACTTTTCCATCTTTCTTCCAAAACAACGTCTTCGTCTCGTCTCTTCGGCCAGGCAGTCTTTCAATCAGCAGCTTGGGTGTATTAAAAATTTAATAGTACAGTTGTCTCCGATTAAGGTAGGTACTTTTGTCCCACAGTATCGCCGCTGCTCTGTCTCCCTTGCGATTTAAATGAAATGCTCACAGAGTTTGAATCGCTACAGAGTGGCGCTCATACAAGAGACGTGTTTTTAGAGTTTCTTGTACGATAGTACGGAACCCTTCATGTGCGAGTGCGACTCGTACTTGGCCGGTTTTATTTTTATTTTAGGTAGTTAGTCACGGTGACCTTCTAGAACAAACGTAATATGATCGCCTTTCTATTTTTAATCAATCTAATTAATTTTATTTGAAAACCTCGAATATAATAAGTCAGCACCTTGAGGTCAAAAAGAGCAATTAACTCATTGTTTGCAAGGAAAATATCCAAGTATTATACATTTCTAAAATGGGCATGAAACAAGGATTTTTATAGCATAATATGCTCTATCTCATAATGTGAGACAAAAATTATTGAGTAATTTATTTTACGTCGTAGATGTATAAAGTTTCATTATCGAATATTTTTAAAGATTTTTTTTAATTGATGATGTATTTCTGATGGAATCTTAAATTTTTTTTGTAGAATAAAGTAGTGAATTCGGGTGGAGATGTCGTGGTCAGATCATAGAATTGATCATTTCATGATGTGGCCGACCATTTCATGAAATGGCCAGCTCAAACTGGACATATCGTTTAAACGTCAACGTTTAATGATATTTCCATCCACGTTTGGCCATATCATTAATGTAGGGTTTCCATGATATCAAAGGTTTAATAAAAACTAAAACTACGTTTAAATTAAAAATTACTGGCATTATTTAAATCTGAGTAATCTTGGTTAACAGATAAATTATATTTTTTAATACTTAGCTTATATGACTGATGTCTACTAACCTATGAAATACTTTCCGAACTTCAAGGTTTTTACGTTGCGCTCGTTTTTTGATTGACTTTCGAAAAATTATTGTAGTTTAGTGTCGTAACGACATTTAACTTCTATTTTATCTTTAATTGGCGCATTATTAATAGCCTTTTTATTATTATTAATTGTACGCCACCATGATGCATCACAAAATCAAAAAGATATCAGCGCCTCTAACGGTGGATACTGTAACTATTTTACGATATGATCACTTATGCTTGACCATTTCATGAAATAGCCGTGCGTTTAGCTGTATATCGTCAAACGTTGATGTATTCATTGATCTGGCCAGACCATATCATGATGTGATCAGCAGATATTTTCCATTTCATGAAATACGACCATTTCATGAAATGGTCGGCCACATCATGAAGTGATCAATTCTATGATCTGGCCACGACAGAGACACTAATCAACAATATTTGAGTCCAAAAAAAAACAAGTTAATTAAATAACATAGTAGTGATTTTCATTTTTTAAAATCTGGTATACCTCGAAAACCATAAACTTTTGCAGAACACATGTTTCGTTATTTTGATAGGTCTTGATCAAAGCTATCACCAGCCAAAAGGAGATCATTAATTTTGAGCCTTTTATGAAAATGCCGGCCAACAAAAAAGAAGTACGAATTGTTAGAACTAGCTATTTAGAGCAATAGCTAATGTTAGTATGACACAAAAGTTGAAAAATTTAATGAAAATTGTTCCAGATAATAAACTCTAGTTATATCTGAGCTTTCAGGAATCAATAAATGTATGAAAATGACGATTCATCGATCTTATATAACATTGTTCAGAAAAACCCTACAACTTTTGTGTCATTTTAACTATTGCTCCAAATAGCAAGTTCTAATAATACGTAATTTTTTTGTTGACTAGCACTTTAAAAAAGGCCAAAAAATGTGTGGAGCCTGAATGATCTCCTTCGTCGCATTAGTTTTGGAACACCGTTAGGTTGACACAGTTAGAAGAATATTTTTTATATCACACCTAGTCCTAAAATCTAAAAACATAAAATTGACGGACTCGTTGGCTCAGTGGTTTGTGCCCCTGACTACATCCGAGAGTTGTGGGTTCGATCCCCACCCGGCGCAGGGCAAACATTTCTATGATGAGTAGATTTTTTACTTTTCTCTCTGTTATCGCAGGCAACAGCTAGTAATAAAATAGTGTACCCCATGTCACTCTCACAACTGAGACAAATCTAATAACATCAAATATTGAAATCCGACAAAAGAAGTTGAATCCGTTTAGGCTGTAGAGCGTGCCAAAGAATTAAACATACTTACATACCTCGTATTGGTTCCTGACGCCTACTGGTCATAAAAAATAAAACTCAACACTTTGCACGTAACGATGACGTCAGTTGCAGTGATGGGCAAACAAAAATAGGCAGTTATGTAGAATAACTAATAAATAACACTTGTCCCTTCTGCAGTTTTTATAGTATTTCAACTGTACCAACCGTAGCCGCTAGATGGCACTGACGTCGGCAAAACTCTCAGCGATCTCCGTTTCAACAAGGTTATTCAGACTATTTCGCGCCTTAAATTGAAATGTCATTTTTGTTCTATTTTCGTCTTTCAGTCTATTTCTGTCAATTGTCGAGGTAACATCGGACAAAATGTGTGTAAATTTATCGTAAAAATGCCAAGTTGCATCTTTGTCTGATGCGGAAACCGCACTGGGCATCTTCATAAATCAAACGTGCGGGGTTTCATACCAGAAGTAAGCCATATAATGACTAATTTTTATTTAAATAACTTCGTTGCAAATGGTAGTGATGTAACGCTTCATCGACTTTTCGTTAGATATAGCAAAAAGTTTAGCAACAAAAAAATATCCGACTGCATATTTACATAGTTTTATCCAAAGTAGACATGAAATGTATTTGACTTATTTTTTCTTCTAATTTTTTTCAGTTTCCAAAGGAACCCAAATAATAATTAAACGAAAATTAAGACTATGAGCAGACAGGACAGCTGGAATATTTTCTCCTAACATTTCCGCCCAGCTTGGCTATAGATATGTTTTGGAAACTATGATTCGGTTTGATTTTTATTTTTAAAACATACATTTTTTGTTTTAATATGTATTTTTACTTTATTATATTTGTGAATTTGTATTCGTGTTGTTAATGTATTAAGATTTAACAAGGAACAATATGCTTAATTTATTTTGTTAGCCTCATTTTAAAAATTATCTTAAGAATTTTCGATATTTGTGATCCTTTCTATTACCTCATCACTAGATATTTCAGTCGTATTTTGAGTTTTGTCATTTTCAAATACTCTATTGCTATTCGACGATTCAAAATTTGAATCGTCGAATAGCAATAGAGTCAACTGTCTAAGGAATTTCAAATCCTTAGACAGTTGACATCTTGCGGTGATTGGTCGTAATTCAAACATATGACATTCTAAGAAAGCGTTCCAAATTAGTTTCGTTAGAGTAATTTTCACTCTGACAGCAGGATAGCATATTATATTTTTTTGAAGTGTGAAAGGGACAAACTCTTGTCAGGTGAATCTTAACTTGCGTAGACAGAGTATGGTATAGACAAGCTCATGGCGTATAGGAAAAGAGAAAGTGATATTCTTTCTACGCACACATATGCACTATCAGTGATCCCAGTAACTAAACTTTGCCCAATTTTAGGGTTAATTTATGTGACTCATTTAGCTGACTTGGTAGGTAGCAAAATCAAGAATTTAAAAATATTTATACAGGAAGTATATGACACCCGGTATATACAGGGTGTTATAAAAAGTACGTTTGAAGTTTTGAGGGGTTAGGGCTCAGAATCAGGTAGGTATAGAACACAGGAAAAATACTGAAAAGATCGATCAACAACTTTTTTTGGAGTTTTCCGCATGTTCAACAGGTATTCAGATTTATTATGAGACTTTTTTCAATATTTTTCCTATAGTCTATACTTGATTCTGAGTAACCCCTTAAAATTTCAAACGCACTTTTTTAACTCTCTGTATACATATTGCTGGGTTAGATACCGAACCTAGCAACAGGAAGGTTTATAAAATCAGTAGTTCGTTCAGAAGGTAGACTCTGAAAGCAACCGTTTACTCTGACAACAGGATAGCACAATATAAATCGCGTAAGTGTGAAGAAAGAGAAGGTACAAAACGGTTGCTGTTAGAGTGCATACTCGGAACGCGGCCCAAGTTACCAATTAGTGACGGAACAAAATGGTCTCCGTCTAAAAAAAAAGAGTAAAGAAGTCTAAAACCGTAATGGTTAAAAGTAGAGTCTTTCAATTTAACTGTCGAATTAAAATGAAAATAAAACTAAACATAAAATCTAAAAGTTTTATTTATTGGCCTTTAAACAAAATAAGTTCATTACAAAAATTACGTACAATGTCTGTTTGCGCCGCCGATACTTTTTTTTTACTTTTCTTGTTTTATAATAAATTCTTGTTATTTGCAATTTGCCTGAAATATTTTAAATATTTCAGGCAAATTGCCTTTATTAACAACGGGAAGTGATTACCGAATAATGATTGATTTTGAAAATGTTCATTATTTGCAAATAACGGAATCCCTAAACAGGTTCTAAGACACTTTTCGGCCAAAATTATTGGCATGTTTTTTTTGTGAATTTGTTTGTTTGTTTGTTTGATTACTCTTTATTGTACGACAAAATAACACAACAATTTATGAAAAAATACATGGATGCACAAAGGCGGGCTTATCCCTGAAAGGGATCTCTTCCATCCAACCTGGAATGAATTTCTGGGTGTTGGCGAAAAATCTTTTCACTTATTTGACAGATCACGACGACATCCTTCATCAAAATCAGTCATTATTCGGTAATAATTTCCCGTTGTTAATAAAGGCAATTTGCCTGAAATAATTTAAAACAATTTCTTATAAAACAAGAAAAGTATCGGCACAAATATAAGTCATAACAAAATTTGTTGTATATCCATCAAAGGTCACAGACAAAATATTTACACCATACTCGTTTTGTATTAGCTCTATATAAGTTTTGAATAAATTGGCTTTTTGGGAGATGTTTTTGGTCCATTTATTAAAAAAATTGTCGACAGGTATTTTCCCTTGTCTGCACATCTTGGGTTCCCTGAAAAACAGATAAAGAAAGTGAGGTTCACCTTATACTAATTATTATTATCCCTATCAATTGAAAAAACAACAAGCGATAAAGAATTTCACTTTTTAATATATAATTTAAATATGTTTACCTTTGTTACCAATGTCGGAATAGAACTTGTTCTCAAATATGTGTACTTCTTAGATTTGAAAAGAACTTCTCGGAAATGCTTGGAACATTGCGTGAGTTTCTAGTTGGTTGCCAGTTTACACGCCCACTGCTTTTAATCCACATATCTAAAATATACGGCTTAGAAGGAAACCTAAAACAACATATAAAGCACATAAGTTTTTATACACATGCACAATAACTGGAAGTTGTAAGTTTTTATCTACTACAGTTTTAATAATGCGATTAGCTTTATAATAAGAGTAATGCTGTATGAACTGGTGCTGATGACGATATACATATAATGTATATCTGTTGATGCAGGGAAAAGTCTATTAAACATGGTATCCCCAATCTTAGTATAACCCGCCTAAATAACGACAGCAGCGAAATGATGTAATCTCGCTACCTAGGATGACCTACCTAATTTGATAGGGTTATATGATAAAAAAAACATGGTAATTTCGTAGCTATTTTATAATAATTCTAGACAATATTAGTACAGTCTAGACGCTATTAAGTAGACAATACGATACTGTATACAAATAAAGAGTATAAAGGCTTAGTTACCGATGGAATGTTACATTTTCCTCTTTCCGTTCAGTGCGACTATTACAGCCCAAAGCCGATCAAACCACCATGTTTACAATAAAAAGGCACACTTATTCACTACATGGAAAAGTATTCACCTCATATTAAACGCGAAAACAATAAAAACAAATGACGAAACTTCAACGAGCTGCGCAGTTTGACAGACTCCATTCAATGAGGTCAAACAAAAAATACCGATACGCAAAAACAAGACAAAAGACAATCGTTGCCTTACATTCACTCTTATGACATTCGCCATAACGTCGTCTCGCTCTAACAATTATTATTATTACTAATGCCTATTCTATATCATTCTCTTTCTACGTTAACTTGGTTATGGAACGACTTCTTAGATTCATAAATTCGAACAGTTATGAAGCTTCCCCCTCCCGCCCCTCAACTTGGTCCACGCGGTTTCATATTGAAACATTGAAACTGACGTATTAGCGTTCTATAGAGGAGCGGAGCGACGATATAAAACTTCTTTGGTTAGTTTCTTGTTGATAACCTCCCAAAAAGGTTAGAAATAAATCACATATTTGCCTGGATTTACCGATTTTTTAAATTACTACAAGAACGCAAACGTCAAATGAAATTTCGCGCCAAGATTTCCCGCTGCGAGCTGTCAATTTATTTGTGAGCTCAGCGGCTTCTGTGCGTTTTTCTTTGTTTCATTTATAAATTTCCCTAAAATCAACTAAAACCAAGTAAGTTTTCTTCATTTCGTTATTATTATAACCCTGTCCTCAATTAAACGTACAAAAAAAATGTGAAACGCCCTGATTAATCGATTTCCTTTGTGCAAGTACATAATGCCCTCCTACAACCTGAATTCGATGTGCTTGCTTGTGCATCGGTGTCGGTAACATTTTGACAATTCAATTTCGCTTCTATTTTACAATCTGATCCTAAACTGGATTTGTTTAAGCTAGAAACAGTTACGATTGTGAAATTACAGAAAATGTTTGAAGCACGTCTGTTGAAGAGTTCCATCCTGAAAAAGGTGCTGGAAGCCATCAAGGATCTCCTCACACAAGCTACGTTTGACTGCGACGACAATGGAATACAATTGCAGGTCAGTTTATCAGTCTAACCTCAAAGATCCTCAACATACCAATTTTTACACAATTTTATTAAGCTGCTACTCTCTCAAGTTAACTTTATGCCGTTTTAGAATGATAATGAAACAGCAACAAATGTAAATATGAGTCCTTTAAGTCTGTTACTGATTTTGTTCAATGTTATTTATTAAAATATTTGTAGTCTTGAAATATTAATATTCCAGGCTATGGACAACTCTCACGTGTCGCTGGTCTCACTATGCCTCAGAGCAGATGGCTTTGACAAATACAGATGTGATAGAAATATCTCAATGGGCATGAATTTGGGCAGGTGAGAAAAATATTTCTTGTATTTTTTCCCAGACATCAAGAACTATGCATGATAATAAATAAATAATGGTCACATAAATATTATATTCTCCATCTTCTCCAACTATGTATAGCTTTTTATACTCTTTAACTTTAGGTACTTATTTATCAAAACACAAACAAACTTGTCATGTCTTTCTATTCTACATTTTAGATACTTTTTTTAACTGCTGTTATAATTAATGTTTTTACTCATTTTCAGCATGTCAAAGATACTGAAGTGTGCGGGAGACAAGGACACAGTGACAATGAAGGCGCAGGACAATGCTGACACTGTCACATTTGTGTTTGAGAGCCCTAACCAGGAGAAAGTGTCAGATTATGAGATGAAGCTCATGAACCTTGATTTGGAGCATTTAGGTGAGAAGAGTAGGGTTGCTACTAGGGACTGAACTCAGTTGTTTTTCTTTGAGCAAATAATAGTTAAGCAAATGTTCCATCAATACTTACATACAAACAATTCTGAAAAATAGCTCATGTTGGATAAGAAATTATAGAAAGGCAGACTAAATAGAAAATCTTTTTCTAACAGGCATCCCTGAGACTGAGTACAGCTGCACTATCCGACTGCCGAGCGGCGAGTTTGCGCGCATTTGCCGCGACCTGTCGCAGTTCGGCGAGTCCATGGTCATTTCCTGCACCAAGGAGGGTGAGTTGACTACCTAACAACCCTCAACTGCTATGCCTATGGCCTACACTGCTGCGGCAATGTGTGCATATATTTAGTCTCTAATGTCTTAACACCTTGTTAACTCCACTGACTCATGGATGGGGGTGGCATTAAATAACATTTCCATTGGTAACGTATCGAGGGTTCACGGGAGACTTGTATTAAGCGACATTTTTGGAAACAGGTAACCTCTACTTTAAAAATTTATTTCTTACAAAATACCTCACAAAAAATAACTTCTGAATAATATTTAAAATATTAAGAATATCGAGAATCTATATAATACTAAGAAGTTAAGTTTTAATGATTATTTTTCTAAGAAATATTTTTTTAAATCAGTCTCCTGAACATTTCTAAAAATGTCGCTTAATACAAGTCGCCCGTGAACCCTCGATATTTTATGCAAAAGTAATGTTAGTTGTCTAAGAATTTTTTTGTAGAAATATCTCTTCTAGCAGTAAATAAATTTTATAAAACAAAACCCTATCTGGTGTTGCACAGCCAGGTAATAAAAGATGTCATAATCAGGCTATCATGAGCAGCCTGTTACAACTTATCTTCAAACTATGTCTCTTACATTATAACTTACTGTCATTCATCATGTTATCTCCCAGGAGTGAAGTTCTCAGCAAGCGGCGACATCGGTTCCGCCAACATCAAGCTAGCGCAGACCTCTAGCATCGAGAAGGAGGAGGAGTCTGTTGTCATCGAGATGGACGAGCCGGTCACCCTCACCTTCGCCTGCCAGTACCTCAACTACTTCACCAAGGCCACATCGCTCAGCCCTCAGGTAATTAACTGATAAATGTTTCAGATTTTACAAAAATAAGCACAAGTAAATTAAAACCTTGCACCCATCCAAGAACATTTAGCTCATGACAGTATAGGCAGTAAGGATACATTTATTTTTTTGCAAGTAGCTTTAATTAGTTTTGCATCAGATAGATGCACTTGTTAACTCGTGCGCTTCGCTATTCTTTGACAAATCGTGCCCCCAGCGCCAATGTCGACTCCAGCCGACAAAAATGTATTAAAATCTCAAATCTTTGGGCCTGTGGCACGGAAGGAAACCGGTTGGACCGATTGTTAATGCCTTTTCGTAAACAAATGACTTCCAAGAAGAAAGTAACCTGAGTCCTCATTTCAGGTGCAACTGTCAATGTCAGCGGATGTGCCTCTAGTGGTGGAATACCGTATTCCGGACATCGGCCATATCCGGTACTACTTGGCGCCCAAAATAGAGGAAGACGACAGTTGAACAAACAACATGTACACCTAAGTTTTGTATTTTATTCCTTCAACCTCCCGCCTAAATAGCTAAACTACTGTCCGCATTGATCCGAAATTCTATAATTGAACTGAAATTCCAAATAAAATTCATAGGTAGTTGTAAAGAATGGCACATCTTCAGCCAGAACTATGTATGTAGCTATTTTAGTGTGCGAGGTAGCTGATTCATATTTGTATCGTATTATGTTTGGTTTCTCTACATGTTATCAATTATGTTTGTTTAATCTTCTATATACACTATGTGTATTCCAATAAAAATTTGTGATAAGTACTAGATGATTACTAATAATGTGGAACAAACTGCAAGTAAAATATTTTCAGATAGCAAACATGTTTTTCTCAACAAGATGCATGACCACCTATTTTAAGAACAGAAATTTTTGATGATAACATAAAACTAGTACATAAAATATTTCCAATTCTTTATTATCCACATACTATTCATAAAAATAGTACAAATTCAATCATGTTTAGTACCACATGAGTATCATAATAATAAGACAAACTTATCGTGTTTCAAGTAAATGCAAAATAAATTAATACTTCTAACAACACAATGCTAATGGAATGTCCAATTAAAAGCTAAAAGTGATCTCTTAACTATATTCTTCGTTTTGCTCCCAGTTTAGAAATGCAGATAAATATTTTTTTTTTGCGAATCATTTTCACAATTGTTCTAAAATATGAAATGCTGCTATGCTCATCAAACTGAACAAGTTTATCAAAGGAACTGATTAGTTCGGTAAAATATTTTAAAATGACATACTTAAAGTTGCTAATCCACTGATTTTGCATGAGAAAATATTTTCTGCAAATTGAGCATAGGTTGGGGAAATTGTTCAGATTCTAGAGCCACAATTATTCAGGGTATTAAAAAAATCGTTTGAAATTTTAAGGGGTTACTCAGAATCGAGTACAGATTATAGGAAATGCGTTGAAAAAATACGATCGTCAATTTTTTTTTTTTCAGTTTCCCATTCAAAATCTGAATAATGAATGACTCAATAATTTGTAAGTAAAACAAAAAAAAAAAGTAGATACGATTTTTTCAATATTGTTCCTATATTCTATACTTGATTCTGAGTAACCTCTTAAAATTTCAAACGCACTTTTTTTAACACCTGTATTTGTGTTCCTTTACAACTTACAATAAATTAGGTACAAACATTTAAACAGCAATTTGTACTTAGATAAAATCAATTCATAAACAGACCACAGTTGTTACCTAATTACAATGAGACCAGCTTATCATGTACCTTAAGTACATAAAATAATCTAACATACATACATATAGCAGGCGGAGCCCTGACAACATCACATTTTATATATCTATGTGACTAGACTGCAAATTGCTCACTTAATTAAAACTGTACGTTACACAAACGTAGGTACTTAAAACTAGAAAAAAATCATCACTTGTTAAAAAGTTTGAAAATAAATATTTCACTGAGAAACACAAAGTAATAAATGTCCATAATTAGGAGGGGTGGCAGGATATAGAAGTGAAAGTTATGAAAAGTTGCGACGTCGCTACAATTTCGATACCAACTCAATGGAGACAAACAAACTCAAACCAAAGTCATTTGTAACCACGAACACCATGAATCGCATAAAATTGTTTATGTTTATTTTGTTGAGATCATGTTTATTATATTTCGCTAAAAAATTTAAGACAGACTAGACCAAAAATTTAAAGGATCCATTAAAATTAGGAATGTAAATGTTAGTATTCAAAAGAGTTACGAGTAAATAACTGAAACACTATTAATAAAAAAAAATGTATTAAAAAAAACTCAACAATCAATAATAATAAACATACAACAATATGCGATTCCCAATGCAATATGTATATCCCGCAGCCACATAACAATTTGGCTACGACACATACACGGCCCTCAAGTTTCCAACGCTACGTTTACGAACGCACATCGGAAACTTGCGAGCTACTTTCAGTTGCGTATCGAAGTAGCATCGCTACTGCTTCCACTTCTTGGCGGAGAACAAGACCGCGCGCTGCTTGAGAAAGAGCGAGTAGCTCTGCTTGCGCGCGGGCGTCTCAGCGCGGCTGCCGCGCCCGCGCCGGCCGCGCCCCGCCCCCCTCCCGCGGCCTCACGACTCGCGCTTCACGTCCGAGGGGCCCGCGCCCCCCTCCGCCCCCTCGTCCTCCGCCTCGCCCTCCAGGTTGGCGGGGCTGATGATCTGGTCGTGCAGAGTGCGTAGGTGCCGCAACAGGTTAGACTTCACGTTGAAGCCCTTGTTGCAAAGCCCGCACACGAACGGCCGCTCGCCTGCCGGCAGATTTGGAAGGTGAGAACGATGTCAGGATTTAATATGTTGCGGAACAAAAAGGCAAGCTATGATCAAAACTAGACAACAATATATTGTACATACACGTGTAAAAGTGCGTTTGAGAGAGACAAACAAATTAAGAATACAAGAAAAATCTAATCTTCCTTTTTTCAGGTTCCCATACAAGTTATTCATATTCTTGCAAACTTCTTGATTCACTATTCAGATTTAGTATGGGAAATTAAAAAAAAAATGTAGATCGGATTCTTCAATATAGGGTGACTTTAAATTAGTTCCTGATACGAAAGGCTATATGCATGTGCTCGTGATAACAAACAACTTCTAAGGAACCCATAGTCAAATCTCAAAAAAGTTTTGGACCCTCCATACAAATCGATCAACGGACCGGCCAAATTAGTATGAAGAGGCATTTAGAGGTAGTTTTAGGTATGCGGCGTCTAAATGCTGGAACGATCTTCCCCCACCCATACGTAATTCGACATCCAAACTTCATTTTAAATTAAAGTATCGACAATTTCTTTTAGCTAATCAAAAATCGCTTGGATTGGGCTTCGTACCTAATCTCCCTTCTTGTGGCAGATCAGCATTCAGCACCAATTCAGTGACGTAAATAGGACTATCAAATTTCAAAATATATTCCAACCTCTAGAAACCTCTAGAAACATACTATGATTATTATATTTTTTTTTTTGTAATTTCTTTCCATTGCTTTTGTACTTTTTATTTTTATTAGGTAACTCTTCTTTTTCAAAAAATGTTCACTATCTATCTCATGAGCTAATACCAATTTAGACTTTTAAATTATTATCCAATATCATGTTTATTAAATAAAATAAACTCTGTGTTTTGGTAAATCAGTAACTGAATAACTGAATATTTAATTTTAATCAGTTTCTTAATATTGTATATCAAAGAAGTTTTATATCGTCGCTCCGCTCCTCTATAGAACGCTAATACGTCAGTTTCAATATGAAACCGCGTGGGCGAACTTGAGGGGAAAATCTGAGGTGCGGGAGGGGGAAGCTTCATAACTGTTCGAATTTTTGAATCTAAGAATGTCATATGTTTGAATTACGACCAATCACCGCAAGATGTCAACTGTCTAACGATTTAAATCGTCGAATAGCAATAGAGTATTTGAAAATGACAAAACTCAAAATACGACTGAAAGATCTAGTGATGGAGGTAATAGAAAGGATCACAAATATCGAAAATTCTTACGATAATTTGTAAAATGAGGATAACAAAATAAATTAAGCATATTGTTCCTGTTAAATCTTAATACATAAACAATACTAATAGAAATTCACAAATATAATACAGTAAAAATACATATTAAAACAAAAAATATATATTTTAAAACGAAAAATCAAACCGAATCATAACTTCCAAAACATATCTATAGCCAAGCTGGGCGGAAATGTTAGGAGAAAATTTTCCAACTGTCGTGTCTGCTCATAGTCTTAATTCTCGTTTAATTTTTATTCGGGTTCCTTTGGAAACTGAAAATAATTAGAAGAAAAAATAAGTCAAACACATTTCATGTCTACGTTGGATAAAACTATGTAACTATGCAGTCAGATATTTTTTGTTACTAAACTTTTTGCTATGCCTATCGAAAAGTCGATGAAATGTTACATCACTACCATATGTTTTGCAACGAAGTTATTAAAATAAAAATTAGTCAATATATGGCTTACTTCTGGTATGAAACCCCGCACATTTGATTGATTGAGATGCCCAGTGCGGTTTCCGCATCAGACGACGATGTAACTTGGGGTTTTTATGATAAATTTACACATATTTTGTCCGATGTTACCTCGACCATTGACAGAAATAGACTGAAAGATGAAAATTGAACGGAAATGACATTTCAATTTAACTTGGCCATCTGCCCACCTTGCGGCGAGCGGCCGATGCGCTGTATCGCTAGTCTATAGGGGGGGAGCGGGGTGCATGTCTGTGTTGTATATATATTTTGTTTTGTTTTGCTCTGCGACAGTGCGTGCGACACTTTTTTTTTTTCGGTGCCGACAGAATAACAGCGCTGTAGGTTGGCACCCCTACCTGCAGCATTATGCTGAGTCGGGGCCGTTTCAGTAAATCACACACAGACTTTGTATTTTAAATATCATATATGTAGTCAATGTAATTTTAGTCGTAAGATAGTATATTAGAATAAATTTTACTGATGTAATTTTTATTACTCTTTTTTCAACTTTTTTTTTTTTTTTTTACTATGTCATGTACTTTAAAACTGCTGTTCTTATTTGTGTTTCCATATTTTCTGTGTGAGTATTTTTCTGAATAAACATTTTTCTATTCTGTTCTATTCTATTCTATTCTAAGAGTCCATTTTTTTTGCGATTTGACTCATAGTTCATAAGGGAAAGTTGTTTGTTATCATGAGCACATGCATATCCTTTGATATCAAGAACTGATTTAAATTCACCCTGTATAAGGTGTGATAATACTTCAAGGTTGGCTTTTACCCATCAAACTGAACAACTTGTTCTACAACTTTGTTGAAATCGCAAAGAAATTTTCGGACTTTTCATACAAACTTGGTTCGCCAGCTGATCGATTTGTATGAAAGTCCAAAAAAAATTTTGCGATTTGAACAAAGTTGTAGAACAAAAGTTGTTCAGTTTGATGGGTAAAAGCCAACCTTGAAGTATTATCACACCTTTCTGTTACACCCTGTATAACCCCTTAAAATTACAAACGCACTTTTTTAAATACTTTTTTGAACTGGAAAAAATTTATGTAGATCGGATTTTTAAACACCTCAACGTCACCTCAACGTATATCAGCAAGTACAACTAAGTAAGTAAGTAACCCTCTCAAAAACAAATGAACGAATCTCAGTATCCCATCCCAACTCATTAGTACATTTAGTTATTATTAGTAATATTAGTCTTTTAATGAACATTCTCAAGGCAACGAGCAACAAAGGACTTACCTGTGTGCGTGCGCATATGTATGAGCATAGACGCATGCGACGGGAAGGTCTTCTTGCAATACGAGCAAGTCTTGTTTTGGACGCCCTCTGTGAAACGATTGTGACGTTTTGGTGGCTGACTGTTGTTTGATATGGCCAATTCTAGACAACCGACATCATACGACATTTAGAATAGGGTCCACTCAGCTGCAGTACACAGAAATATGTCTGGAAAGCTTCGTTTGGCTATTAGGGAAATGCAAGCTTTATTATCCTCCAGTTTTGTCTGAATGAATTCAGTAATCTTATTTTTTTCGGTCAATGCAACAATTTCAGTAATGAAATTTTTTAAAAGCGCGCAAACAAAGCATTCCAAAATCACAATTTAAAAATTTTGAACATAACTGAAGTGATTATCATGTGTAGCGAGGTAGGTATGGTGTGAAATCAAAATCGGAAAATGCTAGCAACAGGAGTATAAGGACTAAGTGCTTCTTAAACAAATTGTGATGTCTTGTAATGTAAATCGTTTGTCAAGAATTAGCCACATACATAACAATCAGGTTTCAGCTATGTTAGTAAAGTTGTTTAGAAATTGTTAGTTCTTATTAAAAACATTAGAATTATTTCCGTAATATTGTAAAGTTGTTAAATAAGTAGATTAAACATAAGTTTTAATAAGTTTAGTGATGAATGTGCAAGTTCTAATGCTATTAAAAACAGGTAAACATGATACTGACCTGTTTCGGTGTGTGTGCTCTGTATGTGTCGCACCCACTCCGCGGGGTTAGGGAAATGCTTTTGGCAGAGATCACAACGGAGCAGAGCCATCGTTTCTTCGGTGTCATCGCTCTGTAATAAAATAAATAAGTTAAAATAAAAGACACAAGAAAAAACGTACAGGAACAACAAAATAAATTGAAAAGTGTACGAGAACAAGACAGGCGGAAGCAGGCTGGGTCACAAAAAGTTCTGTATCCTAGGATACAGTATCGTAGAGTACGGAATCACTTAAGACGAAAGGGCACTGAAACGCGAAGTACTACATAAACGAGAAAAACGAAAATTTTTTTTTTGTGATAATCGTTAAGAGACCGCAGTTCGCAAGCCACACCAGAATTTTCATAGAAAATATTGGGGGGGCTCAACCCCGTTTGTAATGTCACTGAGGGGGCTCGCGCACCCGCAGGCCCTATGGAGTCAGCGCAAGTGTGACCATACCACCCACCAAATCTGTCAACGACATTTAAACAGTAGAATCAAAGCAGACAGCACAGTAAGGCAGGGGCGGTACTCACGGCGGAGCGGTGCTTGCGCTTGCGCGCGGTGGCGTGCAGGCCGTGCGCGCGCACGTGGCGCACCCAGGCCGCCGGCACCGTGAACACCTCCGCGCACAGCTCGCACGCCAGCGGGCTGTAGATCTGCGGGGGGGGGGGGGGGGACGTTAATTCAATAGGCTAGCTAGATGACTGCACGATAAATATGTAGTGTACATAAGTAGATTGTACAAGAAGCAGGCTTTATAATTAATTAATCATCGAAATGGTCTTTATGAACTACTATCGTGAACTACATTGATCTCGCAATAAAATTTCGTAAAACCTTACTAGTTGTTTTTTATCCATCTTAATTTTTTTATCAAGAAAGTTATAGAACTGCTTAATGACGCCGAAAAACTATGACGTCGTCACGTCAAAGTATTTAAAAATTTTTGAAAAAATGACGTTTTTGTGAGATGATAAAAAGTAACACAAATGACTAGTAGTCATCTACCCTATTCAACTGTTTATTTGCCCGGTAACAGTGTAACATTACTTTTAGCTCATCCAGTACCTACAACAAAATTCAGTTAATAATTTTGTTGTACTGATTATCTTACTGGAACCACCTGTATCCTCTTAACAGTACAGCATTTTTCACACTTTATTTTTCTTGTATAACTATAAGATGATATTATAACATTAGAGCAGTGATTGGGGTGGTATTGCAAGGTACAAAAGCTGCCTGATGTTGCACTCTTAGCATTTCAATGATAGATATGTTTGATTTCCTTCATAGTTCTAAAAATCTGGTTATCTAAATGTGCAGGTTTTCTCACAATATTTTCTTTCAATATGAAAGCAATAATATACATAAAAATTCTTGGTTACATTATTGGCCTGAACGTAAAAGATGGGAGATTTGCAGTCTTAACTAAATTATCTCCAAGAAAGTAGTTATAATTCTGTTTCAAAACAATGTGTTAAAACTCTTACCAAACTCTCCTCAACAATGTCCATCTCATCAAGGGGCTCAGTCTTGACATTCATCTCGGCTTGGAACATCTCTGCTATTGAGCGCTCTTCTTCCTCGATGCTGCTGGCATCCCACTCTGGCTCATCCTTCACTTGGATCTCTGTTATATTGTTGCTTTGGCTTGATTTCTCTATAACAATATATATATTTATATTTAAAAAATTTTTGGTCTACATAATCAACCCAGCTTAGTGAACCCAAGCTCATTTCAAAATATTTTATCTTCTCCCTGACAAACTATAAACCAACTTTTTACTTCAGTACAAAAAACAATCAACCATTTTTAACAAAAATTAAAAGAACCTGCACCGGTAGCATGACGACGTATCTCGCGCGCGACGCGA
Source organism: Coleophora deauratella (assembly GCA_958295455.1). Taxonomy (NCBI): domain Eukaryota; kingdom Metazoa; phylum Arthropoda; class Insecta; order Lepidoptera; family Coleophoridae; genus Coleophora; species Coleophora deauratella. The sequence continues at coordinate 15,298,476 of OY282395.1, forward strand.
GTTTTAAAAGCATTTGTTCCGTTCTAACGCTAAGCTAATGAAAGAGACAGCTGAGCTGTTTCTCGCGTTTGGCGCGACAAACAGCTTTGTCTACGCCCTCATGCTACCCGTGCTGGTTCAATAAAATGTTATCCTATGTAAGTCTATAGATTAAAACAAATGTAACTACATGTCATACTCCATAATCCATCATACAGGTCCAATAAGAAAAATTGTTTAAAAAATTATTTAACTTAAGCACTTACTTGAGGTAACTGAGGTATTGTCCTCCTCCTTCCCCTCTTCATTCTCAATGTTTGCATCAGTCCTCTGTTTCTTTCCATACTTCCTCTCCACTTGTTTCCTCATGATCCTTGGTGGTGCCGCTTCATCTGATGAATCATCTATAATCTGAGGAGCCACCGTAATAGTTGGGGTGGATGAAGTTGTTGACATGGATGAGAGGTCAGAAGTGGATGGTGCTGGTGCAACCAGAATGGTTTGACCTTTTGGAGCTCCTGGCCTTAAGGCTGCTTGAGTTCCGCCTTCCGTGGTTTTTATAAATACTAGTTTTGGTGGGCCGATGAACATAGGCCTGAGAAATAAAAAATATACATATAATAATGGTCTTAAAGTAAATTATCTACATAAACTTTTTTTCATCAGCTACCTTACCTTGCTCCCGGAGCATTAACAGGTGTGAACGTTTTGAGTAACTTATCATCTTTTTTAATTGCAATTTTAGGCTGCATTTCCTCTGGTTTTTTCGTAGTCTGTTTATTAACGGTAGCCGTGGTCTGCGCTGGTGCTGACTTCTCTGCCGCGGACTCAGCGCTGGACTCTTCCGTCTGCCTCCACAGACCACGGATTTTGAGCACCTCACCAGCTTTTAAAACTGTGTCTAGAACTTCATTTGAAACTGTTGTTTCACCTGTTGAATTTTACCAATGTCTTTTTAGAAAGAGGTAACAGGAGTTACATAAAACCACAGTCCGTTACAGTTTGAATTGAATTTCAAATTAATTTTATTTTGCAAAAGTTGAAACTTTATTTACGTCTATGTTTAGAATTTATGTCCGGTTTACTATAAAAAGGAGTGTCACAGAAACCGGAGTAACTTAATTGAAACTTTCCAGTTACCTTTATACATATACTCGACTAGAATCTTCAGTGCTTTCGTGGATATCTCCGACGGTAGCACCACATAGAGCATGCCGCCCATCCGCGTGACCGAGCGCTGGCCCTCGAAGAGCGTGCTCAAGTAGACACTGCAGGAGCTCAGAATGAACTTGTGCGCGGGGATCTGCAGCCCGTCCATGGTACACAGCACCACGTCCGTAAACCGCTCGGAGCGCAGCAACGCCGCCACAGACCCATTGAGATGGGAACTGTGCGAGTGCCACTTCAACTGATACGTATCGGTCGACGTCATTGTCGAGCGGCTTCAGTTTACACCATCTATGACGAGACTTGCATAACTCAATGAATAAAATTATTTTTCTGTTACAAAATCACTAACATAACCTAAAAATTGTACAAGTAAAAACAAACGGCAACGGAAGGAAAACAAAACATTGCGGTACCACGACTACCACGGATGTAAGTCGAGCGAAACATTTGGTGAAAAATGCGCCGTACGATTTCGATTCGCCTACAAGTACCACTTTCTCGCTCGTTTCTTATAGACAAGAAAAGGAAAGAAAGGTGACTCAAAAATCTAAATTACAAAATTCAAATGTTGCACCCGTGGTACCACACTTCAGTGTCGCTTATGTTCGGAAACGGAAATAGGTTTTATTCTAAAATTGTTCTTTCAACTAAAATCCACCTTAATATTAATACCAAATATAAAATAATTTACAAAACAATTAAAAATATTTACATACAAAAAAATACATTAACCGAATTTTTTAATAAAAATAATTTAAAACATTATTGATTTTTGAACAGAAGGTCGTTGACTCTACAATGAATAAATAGAGCTAAAATTACCTTACAAAAACCAGCAATCAAATAAATCGTTTAAACTTTTGAAACTTTGTAAACTAACTAACATCGCGTTTCCATTTCTGAAAAGTAGCCAGAAATAATAATTATTTACTTCAAAACTATTAAAATGGTGTGCGCACCCACCGCGTGCGACCCTCGAGCGTCGTATGCAGCGGCGGCTGCGGCTACAAAAATCGATGGACTGAGTATTGATTTAACGTGAGCCGGGTTGCGCGTTTATCTCATCGATCCATGCCGGAGAGCGTCGGTTCTAGACGCGCGCCTGCGTCGTGCGACTCGTGCGAGCCGCCGCGGTAGGGGAGCGCCGCGCCGCCGCCGCCGGGTGCGTCGCGTCGCCGGCCGCGGGCGCCGCCGCGCCGCCACCGCCACCCGCCGCCCTTGCATCGCACCTACCTCTGTTCAGGCGCAAATAGCTTTTTCTTACTAGAAAATAGGAAAATTGGTACCCACTTATTATCTGGTTTCATTTTTTGGTCTTTATCCAGATACTGCCAGACGAAATATCAGCATCAACCGAAAATATTGATATATGAAAAGGGTGTTCGGATTTAAACTGGGGTCTGGGGGTGAATCTGAACAACTTTCCTCAAGGGACATATTATAGTCATTCGCAATAATGAACTCTTTATACAAACGATCAGCTAATAAGCCAAGTTTGTATAAAGAGACCATTTTTTTTGCTAAATTGTGCAGATTGATGAGGTCTGGCAGATATTTTAAGAGCACCTTTATTTTAGTTTCAACTTCAAGCAATACGTATAGTTGGGTTACCTACACCCAAATACATACCTAACTTCAAACCTAACACATTTTTTTCCGTCTCGTTCACTTACAGTTTCATAGGTTTTGGTCTAGCCAGACTTACTTATCCGCTTAAATACTCTAACATCTATTAGATAGAAGGATGATACTCATACAAGCCATCTTATTCGAAAAAAAAAGGCTCGGTAGCTCGGTACTGAGTGACTGCAACCTCCTAACCAGAGGTCCCAGGTTCGATCGAACCCTGGCTAATGCACTAATGAGGTTTTCAAAACTTACTTGTATTTTCATACCGATCGATAGCTTAAACGACGAAGAAAATATCATGAGGAAACTTGCACATTTGATCACTAGATGTGCATGATGGTCGGGTTGCACACGTCCGTAGGTGTAAATAGAAATACCCTACACGTGACCGCGGGTGATGCTAAGTGCAACACTAGGCAACTGTTGTCTGTCCTTTGTGATAGCACGGTCAAATGTGCCACATGATAAAAACTAAGAAGAGAAGAACATTCGGATAAATTATCTTCTCCTCCATGGTAGGTAAATGCTTTAACTCGGTAGTTAGCACCGATTGCATTGATGCATTCAGGCAGTCTTAGGATTGAGGATTCTTAGGATTAGCACTGATTGAATGCTTACATTATTAAAAGTATCAACCCATTGACCGCCACGCTTCTCCTTCTCGTACCGTAGCCCCCGGGATTGGGAATCGTGACCATGTCATGTGGTCAAGTCAGTGAGATCTGTAGATTGCCACGCTACACTGAGTAATCGTGCGACGAAAATGAATGAAAATCTCAAATCCTGGCGTGTGTGGTACGAAAAACCGTTATCGGCCCTAGCCGACTGTGATGGTCAAAGGGTTAATTGTATCAATCAGAGTCTTAACAGACTTAAGTACCTTACATAATCACCGACCATTGTATGAAATAACATTACAGGATGCACAACGTACGCAGTGTTGCAGACTGATGCAATCGGACGAGTTACTGAGTCAGAATTCTGTACAATGAACTACCTATCCAAAACTTCTGACTTCTGTAAGTAATTAAAAGTATGACTGACTCGGTGGGTAAGTGGTTAGCGATCCTGACCTCTGATCTGAGAGTCGTGGGTTCGATCCCCACACAGGGCAAACTTTTCTGTGATGAGCAGAATTGTTTGCTCTGAGTCTGGGTGTATTATATCTATATATGTATGTATATGTGTATGTATATCAGTCTCTGGTTCCCAAAATACAGGGAATCCTAGTTTGGGGCCAGATGACCGTGTGTGATTTGTCCCAGATATTATTATAGATATTATTATAATTCTGCCTGCCATCTTTGTAATGCCTAGATAATTTTTCGAGGTGAGTAAAGCATTAGGAAACCTGTACATCTAACTTTCTAAGTGCAATAATAACGATAGGGCTGGGCAAAATACACATCAAATAGTAGCTGAGAAATTACGTAATAAGTTTGAATGGACTTAGGGCGCTTTTATTGTCATGCGGATTTCTGCCCGCATGCGTGCGGCGTTTCCAAAGCGACCCGCCGCGCCGCGTGCGTGTGCCACGCATGACAATAAAAGGGCCCTAAAAACATGTAATGAAACTTTAGTTTGCGGGCGGTACGCATGCGGGCATGGCCCGCGTGCGGGCACAAATCCGCATGATAATAAAAGCGCCCTTATTAAAATATAAAATACATTTTAGATGGGTTTTTGAAATATAAATACAAAATACTTATTCGTATTTCAATTACAAGTAATTCAAATACTGGGCAGCGATAGACGCACGTGTTGTCCCGTGACTTCAGTACAACTTCTGTGCCCATGCGTCATTTTATGCTCCGGCCCGGTACGTGATTCGATGGCGGAGATTGCGTAAGTAAATAGGTAATTTTTTATGCTACCAACCAAAGATGATTAATTTAATTACTGACTTGCATGGGGGTGCATATTATTTTTGATTTTTGCGATTTCACAATGGTTTTCTAATGGCAACTTTTTTAGTACCATAGCCACATTTAATCATCCTGAACCCATGATCATTTTGGTATTTCCATCGTACGTTATTTTATAAGTATCTTATCTATACTTAGGATTTCCCGTACCTAGGTACCTAAGCTATGTAAGAACATTTTCTATTGCCAAAATTATTAAAATGACCCTTGGAGGAAAGGTGAATGGTATTGATTATTTTAACAGCAGCAGTTTGAACGATGTTTTATTGTGATATTTATGTATTGTATACGTATATCTGCGTAGGACTAGGCGGGTGCCCCCTCGTCGCGGTGCAACGCCGGACGCTTGCGCGGATCGCGTGCGCAGACATTATTGATTTCTCTTGTTTCCAACCCCCCACGCTTCTACGCCGCTATTCAACCCCTACCTCTAACATACTATATCTATAATTATCAACTATATTGCGATAGGTACAATATTTGTTACTATGAAATAATGTTTTATGTTTAAAAAATTTTTTTTATAGTAGTTACAATAAGAATAAAATATAACGTTGAGTTTGTAAAGTTGTTACCAAAGTTTAATTACATTAAAGAAGAGACTGATTTGATTACTATATTGGGACGGGATTATTGCAATTTTTATTTAAGCGTCCGCAATTCCCTCTCTCTCCTAATTATTAACTACAATATGTGCGTCGTGCGATTAGCACTTCACTTAGAGTTTATAATGATAGACGTACTTCTTCTGCCACATCACCACCCACCTGACAAAAGACTAGACGGGTGTTAAAAAAGCGAGTTTGCGGTTACTCAGAATCAAGTGCTTATAGAACAAAAATATTGAAATACTTTATAGCTAATAGACATAGGAGGAAGTTGTCCAGATAGGCAGACCCCGCTACCAAGCGGGATTAATAATTGCCAAGAAGAAGAAGACTTTACCTAATTAATATTAGTACATATTAAGTTAAACTTACAACCATATTGTAAGTTGCAACGGAGACGGTGCGGCCGGTGGCGCGGCGCCGCGCCACTGGTTTGTTTGTTGTATAGGGTGACTTTAAATTAGTTCTTGATACGAAAAGCTATGCATGTGCTCATAATAACAGACAACTTTCCCTAAGGCACCCATAGTCAAATCGCAAAAAAATGTTTGAACTCTCTATACAGGGTGTTAAAAAAGTGCGTTTGTTTTAAGGGGTTACTCAGAATCATGTTAAGAATACAGGAAAAAACTGAAAAAATCCGACCTACAACTTTTTTTTCAGTTTCCCATACAAATTCTTGATTCACTATTCAGATTTAGTATAGGAACCGGGAGCCCTTTTTGTACATGTAAATCGATCAACTAATCGGCCAAATTAGTATGAAGTCCAACATTTTTTTGCGATTTGACTATGGTGTTCCTTAGGAAAAGTTGTTATCATTATCATAGGCACCTGCATAGCCTTTCGTATCCAGAACTTATTTAAAGTCACCCTATATTATAGCTTGTACATACTTCTTCAGTAGTTTGCCTGCTAAAATGGACCTCATTCCATTGTTAGAGGATATACGTATTTATTTTGTGCCTTTTTTGGTATCCAAAAGAAATTTCTGCCATCAGAACGTGGTAGTATACGATTCGGCTGACCAAATATGTTACGCTTTGCTAAACGACTTGTATAGCGGGTTCACTGCAGTAGCCACCTAGATTATTGATTGCAACATAGTTTCTCGACCAGGACTTAAAACTAAGTTATCTTCTTATTATTTTACAATAGTTTCGGCGTTTCGGCACAACCGTTATTACATATTGAGTTTCAGCTATTGCCGTACCTACAGGAAATTATTGGTCATATTGGTGATGCAAATGTCATGCTACTTCCCTTGCCCGCCCTCTATAGGGTTGATACTTGCAGTAAACTGTAGCAGTCGCTGGCTAGGCTAAAGACGTGGTAGTAATAGCCGGCGGCTTTCATTCTTGTTATTTATATGTAGAAAACATGAAAGGTTTTCAGCTCCGATAAAGTCGACGACGTCACTCACTGCCACTATACAGGTGTTAAAAAAAGGGCGTTTGAAATTTTAAGGGGTTACTCAGAATCAAGTACAGAACCCAGGAAAAATATTGAAAAAATCCGCTCTTCAATTATTTTTTTCAGATTCTCATACTAAATCAAAATAGTGAATCGAGAATTTGTATGAAAAACTGCATAAAAAATATTGATGAGCGAATTTTTTCAATATTTTTCCCGGATTCTATACTTGATTCTGAGTAACCCCTTAAAATTTCAAACGCACTTTTTTTAACGCCCTGTATAAAAGGTCGCTAGTAACTTACGGCAACCAAAAACTGGTTTTCAACAGTGCCTACCTTTTGCTGCGTGAACCAATAAATGAAGTGCAAAACTGCAACAACGTTTCAACTGCACCGACTAGAGACTCTGCGGTGGAAAGTTTTGTATGGAATGGTACCTATACTGGATAAGTTCGATTTTCTGTAAACTTTCATCTGGGGAGCAGAACTTTTGGAAGCCAAACCGAACTTATTCTGCTTAGTTTCATATAGAAACCACTACCAAACATGCTTAAATTATAAACTGTAGGGTGAACGTCCAGTCTTCCCTACTATTAGGAGTAAAGAAAATGAAATGTTGTCTATTGCAGGCATTTAAGACGTTTTACTTGTAGGTTGTTTTGCTTTTAATGTAAATACCTAATCTCTTCGCATCTAACGTATGGTTCATTCCAATAAAAAAAAAAGCAAAAGGTAAACAAACATAGTATGCAGATGACATTGACATGTGTCAGTTCCATAGTAAGTTTGTTTACGTTTTGCTTTTTTTTGATTGGAATGAAGTATAAGTTAGTCTTCTTGTCTCTACACCCTGTAGTTTTGTGTTGGATTTAAGCGCAGTAAGAAGTGTATGTGGGTACTTTGCCTGTGCATAAAAATCGTTAGACTGTACGCACGTCTTTCAATGGGTATGGAAAGTGATGTCTTGTATCAATTTATTATTAAGCTAGCCAGTACAAAATAAAAGTTATAGGTAACTACATTCTTTTTATTATGAGATCTTTGACTATTAGGGTTCCGTAGTGGTTCTGTAATTGGTAAACATGTTCTTACTTTTACCTCACCTGTCTCTACAGTTTTGTTATTGCTACGAATGATTTGAGCGGTGTTCTGTCCAGTTTATGTAATACTCGGCCTGCTCATTGTCCCACAATGCCATCCGCATTCCCAACATAAGAGTGCGCATGGTAACTAAACTTATACCATTGTAACCTTTATTTTTTTTTACATCATTGGTTCAACAATCCGAAGCGAATCTTGTATTCCGATATAAAAGTCAAATTCAATAGCAGTTTTTAGGGTTCCGTAGCCAAATGGCAAAAAACGGAACCCTTATGGATTCGTCGTGTCTGTCTGTCTGTCCGTCCGTATGTCACAGCCACTTTTTTCCGAAACTATAAGAACTATACTATTGAAACTTGGTAAGTAGATGTATTCTGTGAACCGCATTAAGATTTTCACACAAAAATAGAAAAAAAAACAATAAATTCTGGGGGTTCCCCATACTTAGAACTGAAACTCAAAACATTTTTTTTCATCAAACCCATACGTGTGGGTTATCTATGGATAGGTCTTCTGAAAATGATATTGAGGTTTCTAATATATTTTTTTCTAAACTGAATAGTTTGCGCAAGAGACACTTCCAAAGTGGTAAAATGTGTCCCCCCCCCCCCGTAACTTCTAAAGTAAGAGAATGATAGAACTAAAAAAAAATATGATGTACATTAACATGCAAACTTCCACCGAAAATAGGTTTGAACGAGATCGAGTAAGTAGTTTTTTTTAATACGTCATAAATCTTAAACCGCAATTTACCTTTCATTCAAGTTACAACGAACTACAAGAACTTTTATATTACTTATGTTACTTGCTGCTACGGAACCCTTCATGGGCGAGTCCGACTCGCACTTGGCAGCTTTTTATATTATACCCATAGTTATAGTAAATAGATGCTCAATCCAATCTAGGGCTTCTAGGCCTGTATTAATAAACAAAATAAGTATATCTCAGGTCTTAAGACAGTAACCACTGGTAATAGGTACGAATCTAGACACGCGGAGCGTGTCCAGCCAAGTTCACGTCAAAAAAGAACTGGCGAGTAGCTCCGTGTGTAATATTACACGAACCATTTGGAGCCACTTTTGTCACCTTCATAACTCAAAATCTATTTAACATAAACACACCAAATTTGGTTTATGTATTAAGACTTCCTAGATAAACGAGCACTCAAAATTTTATAAACACAGCTCAAACGGTTGGTATAGATTTTAACGTCCGAAAATCGACATTTTTATGACTGACTCACTGACATATAGATCAAAAAGCTTACCCACTTCCAGATGTCCTAGAAAGTTCAAATTTTGCATCAAGCTAGGTAATTGTGTGTATGTAAAGGAAAAAATCAGAAAACACTGAATTTCTAAGAATTTTTTTTTTAATACAATATTTTTATGATTTAAAGACACACTCACCGTCATCAAAAAGCTAAGGTACTTCTAGCAAGGCTACGAGCTTTAAATTTGGTGTGCGGCTAGTATTTCATGTATTGATAACGGAAAAATTAAAAAAACCATGTGTTAAAAAAATAAAAAAGGCTCAAAAAGTAACTTATCGCGGGGCTCGAACTCGCACCTGCGCGTTACATGTGCGACTCCTATATTAAGTGAGCTATCGAGGTTGCTATGGCAATGGTGAAATAAAGATAATATTATACAATTTAGTAAATGGAAAACAGGAAAATAGCAAGACGAAACAAAAATAAAAGATTTTTGGAATGAAACAAAAATAAAAGATTCTTGGAATTGTATAAAAAACCTGTGTAATAAAAGCACTAGCTACTAAATATTTAAATAAAAACTATTACATATAAACTTAATTCATTTAATATAAACAGAATAAAAATATATGTTAGCATTTCATTATTACTAACAATAAGCTGAAAATAAAATATAAAGTTTCCCATGTTGGATTTGAACCAAGAGTTTTCTCACTGAAGCCGCTCTCTATACCGGCCTACCGGTTGGTCGATTCTTTACGGGGTGAAACAGATCTTCTGCAGTAGGTACATAACTCAAGAAAAATTATATCTTTCAAACAGAGCACAGTTACAAAAAGTAGCCAGTAGGTGTACTGTTGTAAGTTGTAACTGATAATGATAAGATTCGGTGGGTGCTGCCATGCCCAAAGTAGAAGAGATATCTTGTGTTGATTTAGTAAGTAAGGGATAATGTACTTATGTCAGTGACATTAGACAATACAGAGAGAGCATTCGAAATGATTGCAGAAAAAGTAGGAGAAATTGAAAGAAATCGACAGGAACATGATCACGAAGATCCCGGTCTAGAGAACCCGTTGGACTTCTGACCTGTTGAAGCTGTAAATGCAATGGAAGATTTCAGAAATGCCAAAGATTTCATATCAGAAAATGAGCTCGAACAAATGATAAAAGGTCTAAATGTTAGACCAGAAACGTATTTTCGATACAATTTGTAAGACTTTGTTAGACAAAACTGCAGTTTTGGAAAATTTGCTAGTAGGACAGGCGGCACAGTAAAAAGTTATATAAATACAATTAAAAGTTGGGTTACGAAGCGAATGACAAATTACTTGCAGTAGCTGCATCCACTGGCATTGCCGCTTTAAATATATACTGACTCATAATACATAGGCTCCTACAGCTGCCGGTAGAACATGGAAATTTTCCTACTAAGTATACTTATCAGATCAAGCACTAAAAGTTTTACACATTTACATGTGTACAAACATGAATGTTTATGTAGTAAAGTGGCGTGAAATTGGTATGAAGTGTCCGGGGTGTGACAGCGTAAGCGCAGGTTTTTTTATTATTAGTAAATCACTTTTAAATAATATTAATAAATGTACTCACAAAAAGTAATGATATCGCATCAAAAACATAAATGTGAAAATGGGAGCCAAGTTCAATATTATGATATGGTGTGGTTGTCAACTTTACTGAGAAAAGAATTGAGATCTAAATGGATGCCAAGTTCTGTAGATAACCCTGAAATTTATTTATAAGAACGTATAACATTCTTAAGTAAATTTAAAACACAATTTCTTGTTTTTTACTGCTACAACCATGTTTGCTATTTAAAAATATGACTTTCTAAATTTAAATAGTAGAATTATTTACACAAAGCAAATAACTTATGATCTGTTTAACCTAATCATTGACTTGGCTAGTTTTACCAGCACATGAAATATTCAGAAGAATAGAACCTTATAGTATAAAAATAAGAACTTGCGTATAACATAAAGATGATACGTTGATAAACCAAATTTAAGATGACTAGTATGTGAAAACTAGCCAAGTCAAAGTTGAGGTTAAACAGATCATAAGTTATTTGTTTGGTGTAAATAATTCTACTATTTAAATTTAGAAAGTCATATTTTAAATAGCAAACATGGTTGTAGCAGTAAAAAACAAGAAATTGTGTTTTAAATTTACTTAAGAATGTTATACGTTCTTATAAATAAATTTCAGGGTTATCTACAGAACTTGGCATCCATTTAGATCTCAATTCTTTTCTCAGTAAAGTTGACAACCACACCATATCATAATATTGAACTTGGCTCCCATTTTCACATTTATGTTTTTGATGCGATCATAATTTCTCCGGTGCGGATATCGCGTCGGTGGCTCCGCGGGTAGTGACTCCGTCCTCCTAACCAGAGATCTTCTTCTTCGTTTCTCTTTGGCATTCCACAAAAATAAAGAGTGATTTTGCCAATGTCAAGTGAAAAGAGATTAGCGAATATTTGGGAGAATCTTCATAAAATAATAGCGAAACGCCAATGTCAAGTGAACGTCACGGCTTTAAGGGTGACGGGCTCTTAAAGATGCTCCACGTGGTGGTTTGTTGCTGGAACTCAGAAAACAGAGCTGTCTCCCGAGTTAATCCTCTTCTTATTATAGCTTATCTCAGAATCTGGATCACAGCTATTTCTCCTTCTCCATCACAAAACTAACGTTGAAACTATTCTCAAACGGTATTATCGTAAAATTAACAGACGTATTCTCGGTACAGAGTTCAGGCAACCAACCTAACCAGAGGTGTCGGGTTCAAATCCTGGCCAGTGCACCAATGAGTTTTTCGCACTCCCGACCCGTGGTACAACTGCGATGTCCAACTGGTTGTACTACGGAGAATTTTTTTACCCATGGTTCAATTGGTTGCTCTATGGGGAAATATCTTTACCAATGGTTCAACTCGAGTGGGTTGTTCTTTCCTCGTTCTGTCCTTGGTCCAACTAGTTGTACTACTGGGAAATTCATGTATCTATGGAACAACTACTGGTAATAAACAGGTTATCTATCAATGCTGAAGTGCAATGCAATTACTACCTCTTTTGATTAATTGTCTATTGATGATTAAAACGTTGACATTGACGCGTGAATATTTGTAGTTTTCACACGATACCAAAGTAAAATGTCGGAAAATTGTGAAATTATAATAATTGAAAGAAAAGGCGGTAATGTGTTATTATCGGAAGGTAGACAATTTTACAAAGTGAAATCGTTTAAAGATGAATCGCGTGGCGCATATTGGCGGTGCTCTATGTACAAAAAACTCAAATGTTGTGGATCCATTACAGTTAAGGTACGACTGTATGTATGAGTATTAGAGTGCGTTTCCACTGACGCGGAGCTGTGTGGAGTGCACTGCCGACTCCCGACCCGTGAGGAGTGGACCGTGAATTAGAGAATCATAGTGCTCGTAATCTCCCTCTGTTTCACATTAATGTAACTAAATATATCGTTACACTGCATTTTAGAGTTAGAATGGAACTCAGCTCCGCTCCACTCCGCTTCAATGCAAACACTCTCTACACTCCTTATCCCAGCTTCACGTCACGTCAGTGGAAACTCACCCTCTATTAACACTCACAAAAATCCAGATGTGTTCCATTGCTCTTCTTACATCCCTCTGACTCTGTTTTTACCATTTTTTTCTTTGTACAGACACACATCACAATCGTCAGATCCACCGAAACTTATGTGCATTTTCATACAGACTGCTATCGTAAGGAAACCTACACATCTGATTTCTACAATAGATGTGTATGATGGTCGGGTTGCACACGTCCGTAGGTGTAAATCTAAATGCTTTACACGTGACCGCGGGTGATGCTAAGTGCAACACTACACACTAGGCAACCGCCGCCTATACCTTGTGGATAGGACGGTTAAATTGTGCCACACGATAAGAAGATCATATCTCAGTAAACCTGGACTTGGCTCCCAAGTTTACCGGGACCCGGGACCTAAACTCTGCAACTGGGAAGCTATGGGCTGTTTAATTGTAACTGATGATTTAGTAAAAACAATAAAATCAAATTATAAAAATCAATTTTCAACATTTATTGTGCAAACCAGCAAAATTTTTGTTACATTATGTACACATTTTTTTACATTGTGATGTATTAATTTAACATTCAAGAAAATATCGTATACAAATATAATAAATAGGCAATAAAAACTTAAAACAAAGTAGGTATATACAATTTGTAATTGAAATACTTTATTATCAAGGGGTGGGCTAAATGGAGGGGGATCCAGGATTTTCAAGTACTTAAAGTGTCTATATTCCCACCGCGCCCCCCTACACGCTCCTCAAGGGTGGACGTCAGAACTTTTTTCTTTAAAGTTCTCATAAAAAATACAAAAATAAGTAAAAAGTATTGCAAACTATAAGTTTGCACTTGCATTGAACATCACGATTCTTTAAAATCTAAGCAAATGGGTTGAAAAGTTTTCTTCGCTTCTTCTGTGGTGAAGTGGGTGCGTATGTATTATCTGAAAAAGAAAAAAATATATACATATGTAAAACATATAACACATACATACATAAAACATAATATTATTATTAAAAATTGACTGAAAATATCTGGAAGCTCGCAAATAACTTTATTGAAGATCTATTTCGTGCATGATAAAATAAAATATTTAATTAACAAGATTTTTTGTATAAAATGATTAATTAATAGAAACTGATTCAATTTGGTTTACCCCTTTGATTGCCAGTTGCCGCACCTATCGGCTTTATGCACACTAGGTTTTTTTTACATATTTTCACTTATTATATAGATTTTAATAAATTATTGAAGAATAATGAAGTGGATGAGTCTAATTTGATTTCTTTACAATGCTGTGCTAATTACCTAGGTATTCTTGGGTAATTTAATTTTGACTCGAAATCCAAACAACCGTGGCGATCGGAGTACGAAAGCTTCAGAAGTATTTGAGATGTTGACAATCAAGTGTACCTACCATCGTCAGAATTATCTGATAAGTTTTGTAGGCGCGGACGAAGTCGCGATCTCTCGCGAGTCTCACCCTCTAGAGAAGGAAATTAGTTGATTAATTTATTTATAATACATTTTTACTTTTTTAATCGCGATTTTGTTGAAATATATTTAAATAATTTGAAGTTTGAGCAATTAACGGGTGTAGTTTTACGAAACTTTCGTAATTATGATAAGCTTATCAGTTCTAAGTTCTATGATTATAATATATGGGCTGAGCGCAACTTAAGTTTTAGTTTTATTTTAAATGTTGGCCCTCTAAAAACCTTTAAATAAAATTGTAAACAATTTTTACTAGCTACTGGGAAGAATACTGAGTATCATTTTTCAGGAGGGTTCCATACATGAAATAGTATGGACTTTTCATGGAACATCATATTTAAGTAATACAAGTAATTTTTCGAAATTAGTTTATCATTAGCCCAATATGTAGATAAATATCTACATATTAAAAAAATTATAAAAAAAAACTAAAATAAAACACAGGACTATATGCTTAACACGAGTTTGGTACATTCACCTACTACCTAGATAAATAAATAAAATGTATTTTGCTTTATCAGTGTTACGGGCAGCCGATTATCTTAGCATTGTACTTATATGTATATGTATGCAATAAGCAATAGCTAATGACTTGCACTTGAATTTTATTGAAATTGTTTAGAATGTGTGTTAGACTATATCTAACGTTAGAGTGAGACAGTGTATATGTCGCCAGTTGTCGATCTCCTCTAATCGTTGGAAAGGGATAAAAGATATCTTGTGTGCTATTACTGCTCTAGCAGGGAAAATTGTTAAATGAATGAATAGCTCTGTAATTACGATAGTGTCATTGATGTAACTTTGTATGTATGTCCAGCTTGTTAGCGCCCTCAGTATTTACATGTTTTTTGTTTCGGGCGATAGCTAGTTTTGTTGGTATTCACTTTGTTCGTGAATTTGCTTATTGAATTGTTAGTTTTACTGTTTTTAGGGTTCAATGTCCAATGAATGTTTGTGTTTGGTATTGTTTTATTGTAGAACGTAGGGAATTCTATTAGGTGGAATAAAGCATGATAGGTAGAAGTTATTAGTTTTAGAAATAATTAGAGATTTGTGTATAACTTTTACGAAAATATGTCTTTTTTGTATGTATTTGTGAATTTATTAGTATGTTGGCGGTATGTAGCCTAAGTAAGCATTGTTTGTATAATTGGAGAATGTTGTCAGCTTGTATAATGTAAAGTTGGACTGTATTGTATCGAGTAGTTTAGGAGATATGAAGAGGAAATGGAAACCTCAAAAGGGAACTTTGGGCCGAGGCCAAGTGAGTGCCTGGGGGTCGCCTTTACAGCATTGCCAAGGGGTATAAAATGAAAATTAGGTTTTTTTTGCTCGAAATGTTATACTACCTTCACGTATATCGTATAGATCGTTATAATAAGTCATAGTGTTATTCGTAGTAATTCAAATAGAAAGTTCAGCTTCTCCATTGTCTCGATTGTGTTATTATTTCTTCGTGTATTCTTTGAAAGTGTATTGTGTTTGTTGACTTGAAGTGTTGTTTAGTACATTGGTACTTAACTTGTGTTGTGTTGTTGTGAATTAAAGTGTATTTTATATTTGTTACTTTGGTGTTTTCGTGGGCTTGCCTGAGTGTCTTCTATCCTTGAACCACCCTATGGTGAACGTTTAACTGTTGTGTACCGTTGTGCTAGGACGTGCGCAACAGTTTGGTCCTTCGAGCCGGATAGATAAGACACTTATAAGTTACCATGTCGAGAGTAACGAGGAGTGCGAAGAAGTTGACGGAGGAGCAAGCTGAGCTCACTAAAGACGACTTGGGAGATGTGCCTGCGGACTTGGAATTGTCGGTGGATGCGGACGGGGCGGCGGCCTTGCAACGAACGATCCCGCCGTCGTCATCGCTCGTGCCCACTCTTCCGCAGGGACGAATCATTGATCATCGGGATCAGATGGAGCCCGAAGAAGTCGATCTTCAACATGATCAACGGCCGCCACCACTGCGGATACCCGGTGACCCGGAGGGCAGCGTGCTGGTTGATCCTCGTGGATTCGTGCGACCACATCAACCGTTCGATGTGAAGAGCACCTTGGGTAGCCATTCTTCTCGCCGCAGCCATAGAATGGCCTTGGATGCACAGCGGCGACAGCTAGAATTGGAAATGGCTATGGAAAAAGCAAAGATAAGGGAGGAAGAGCGACAGTTGGAGTTGCAGCTAGCGAAGGAAAGAGTGAAGACACGGGAGGACGTGTTACAAAAACAGTTAGCAGCTAAGATGGCCAACATCGAAGCTGCAGAGGCTGCAGCTGATGAAGAAGCCGAGGAACGGCGCTCGCTGACGCAGGTTGCCACAAACCAGCGAGTGGAAGAGTGGCTGAGTCGAACGCCACGTGTGGAAGAAGAGGTGCCTCGTGAACGTGGACTACCACGCCCTTCTGCCGCCGATGTGAGATTCGACGATACGCAGCCGCGTGCATCGACGCTAACGCCGAGGAGGGAGCGGTCAGAAGAGCGCTCTCGTAGGCGGACTGAGGGACTGGATAAGTTAGCGGATGCGATTACTGGTATGTCTAGACCTAGACCGCGGCAGACATACGAGTTACCAAAGTTTGATGGTAACGCAGCCGACTGGATCACATTCAAGCGCACCTATGAACGCTCAACGGAAATATACAAGTTTGAAGAGTTCGAGAATATGGCAAGGTTGCAGCTAGCGATTGTGGGGCCAGCGAGGCTTGCAGTGGAATACATTTTGAGAGGTGCAAGTGATCCTAGTGAAGTGATGTGTGCCCTCGAAGAACACTTCGGTCACCCTGGTGCGATTTTGGAATGCGTCTTAAGGAAGATTAAGGCGTTACCACGTGTGACCGAGACTGGGAAGGAACTGCAAAGTTTTACATTAGTGGTGAGAAACTGTGTATCTTTGCTGAGGAACATAAAAGCTGATGGGTATTTGAATAACCCTCAACTAGTGAGTGAGCTTTTAAACAAACTTACTCTCTCCCAGAGAGATTCGTATAGTGAATTTGTGAAGTGCAAAGACAAAGGGAGTAGTGTGGACTTACGTGTATCGCCAAGCTTGGACATTTTACTTGAATTCTTGGTTGAGAAATCGCGATCGGCATCGTATCTGGTGCCCCTGAACTTAGTTGCACCTCCGGTTAGTGCGAATTATAACGCACCGCGTTCGCGAGTGTTACCTGTTGTACATCGCAATGTACACAGAGTCGCGTCTCTAAGCTCCGCACCGGTTGCGTCGAGGAGTGCACCGCGAAATGTAAGCTCCGGAGCAAATGCGTCGAGAAGTATGCCGCGAACCGTAAGCTCCGCACCAGTAGCGTCGAGCAGTGCGCCGCGAGTTATGTGCGCGATGTGTGATGGCAATCACGTGCTGCCAGTGTGCAGAAAGTTTATAGCACTGAACAATAGTGAACGGTGGAACGTGGCCAAAGACAGTAGACTGTGTTTCAAGTGTTTGTGCAATCGGCACAACCGGGAGTTTTGTCGTGCGAAGCGTTGTGAACAGTGTAACGCTGCGCATCATACGCTACTACACTTCAATGGTGTGCCGGATGAGGAGCGCCCACCCGAGCCGACGCCCTCGGCTCCTGAAGCTGAAGTGAAGCGGGCCTTTAGTGTCGGAGGTGTGTGCACTAAGGCCTTGCTGAAGATGGTGCCAGTCTCTATCAAGAGAGACAACTGCGTGACACAGACTCACGCCTTGTTGGACGATGGTGCTACAGTGTCACTAATGGACAGTAGTTTAGTGACCAGTGATGTTGGTGAGCCGTGCCCTCTCACAATAGTGACCGCGAACGGACAAAGGGTAACGGACAGTGAATCACGGAAAGTGAACATTAGTGTTTGTGGACCTAATGGACTGGAACATTGTGTGAATGTGCGTACTATGGCTCATTTGAATCTGCCTACTCAAACTGTACCAGTGTCGGTGTATGAGAACGCTCATCTTAGTGATTTGTGCGACACCATGGATTGCAGTGAGGATCGCAAGGAGGGAGGGGAGACGAAGCCGCTGCTGCTCCTGGGCCAGGATAACTGGGAGCTCATCGTCGGCAGGGAGATCTGAAGGGGTAAGTCCGGTCAGCCGATCGCTTCTCTTACTCAGTTGGGATGGGTAATCCATGGCCCCTTGGGATACTGTGCATACACTTCCTCTGATTGTGAAACAGTCCATTGTACAGCTTTAGTTAATAAGAGTAGGTTAGATAGGGATTTACATAGTTTAGTTAAGGCACAATTTGAATTAGATAGCATAGGTATAGCTGAGGTCGAGCGCAAGAACGCGGATGTTGAACGAGCTAACATGATTTTAGAACGCACTAGTCGACGGGTTGAAAGTGGATGGGAGTGTGGCTTGTTATGGAAGGATGAAAACCCTACCTTTCCTGATAACTATAATCAGGCTTTAACGAGGTTAAAGGGAATTGAACGGCGCATGGATAAAGATCCAGTATTTGGCAGGACCTACGAAGCTCAGATCGACAGGCTTCTGAACGAGGGTTACGCTGAAAAGGTACCAGATGCATGGGAAGTACACCCTAAGTGGTACTTGCCTCATTTTGGGGTAGTGAACCCTAATAAGCCTGGAAAGCTTCGTCTGGTATATGATGCTGCGGCTTCATATAGAGGGGTTTCGATGAATTCGAAATTGCTCAGCGGACCCGTACTACTGAACTCGCTATTCGGTGTGTTAACGAGGTTCCGATGTGGTAGGATCGCCGTCAAAGGTGATATAGCTGATATGTTTTTGCGTGTGAAAATTAGGGATGAGGATAAGGGGGCTCAGTTGTTTTTATGGCGCGGGCAAGAACGAATTAAACGCCCAGATGTGTACGTCATGAACTCCATGATATTCGGAGCCACATCCTCGCCTTCGATGGCAATGTATATTTTAAACAAGAATGCTAGGGATTTGGCTGACAAATACCCTAACGCTGTGGAGCCCATCGTAAATAAACATTATGTTGATGACTATTTGGATAGTTTCAACGATGAGATTACCGCTAGGAAGATAGTTAAGGAAGTGACACAGTCTCATGCTGCAGGGGGCTTCCATATTAGGGGGTGGGTGTCAAACTCTCCTACCATGTGTGAAGGGGTAGAGGGTTCGACACAGGTTGCTCAGAACGTAGAATTCGGGAAAGGACTAGAGCAGATACCGGTAGAGCGTACCCTAGGCTTAATTTGGAACCCTTATTTAGATGACCTCACGTTTGACTTGTCATTCAAGAAGATTCCAGTAGAGATCGCTAGCGGTGATGTGATACCTACAAAGAGAGAATATCTTAGGTTTGTTATGTCTGTGTTTGACCCGTTGGGGTTCTTGAGTCCAGCGGTCATCCCCACTAGGATTCTGTTACAGCAGATCTGGAAATCGAACATCGGGTGGGATGACAAGCTGCTAGAGAGTGAAGCTAGAAGTTGGCTCACTTGGTTAGGTAATGTAAATAAAATTAGTAGTGTTAGGATTCCTAGGTGGTATGGTTTAGACCTACGTAAAGACCTAGAATTACATGTGTTTGGTGATGCGAGCGAGCCAGCGTACGCTGCAGTAGCGTACCTCGTAGGTGTGAACGATAATGATGAACGTGAGTGCTCGTTAGTGGCCGGAAAGGCACGGGTTGCCCCACTGAAAGTGGTGAGCATCCCAAGATTAGAGTTGCAAGCTGCAGTCTTAGCTTGTAGGTTAGGACGTAGTATTAGGAATGAGTTAGGATTAGGTGTAAATATTTTTTACTGGACTGATTCGCAAACGGTGCTGAGGTGGATAGCGTCGGACTCTAGGGACTATCAGAGTTTTGTTTCGCACCGTTTGAGCGAAATCGAATCAGGGAGTAATAGAAGTGATTGGCGCTGGGTTGCATCGGCGGATAATCCGGCCGATGAAGCGACCAAGTTGGGCTGGCCTCGGGATAAAAGCATGTGGGTTTCGGGGCCCCCCTTTCTGCGCGATCCTCCGCACCTGTGGCCGAACACAGTTACCGAGGAAGCGCCTCAGGTGGACCTTGAGCTGAGAGTCAATGTGATAGCTCAGGTCCAAGAGCCTGTGATCAATCTTAGGCGGTACTCTGCATGGGATCGAGCGGTGAGAATAACGGCGAGAGCATTGGCCTTCGTCAGAAGATACAGAGGACGGAAGACTAACGCCTTAGAACGAGATGATCTCAGAGATGCGGAAATATTGATCTTGAAGGAAGCTCAAAAGGAGCATTTCGATAAAGAAATCCAGGCACTTCAAGCTGGTAAAAACCTACCAGCGGACAGCAAGCTGAAGGCTTTGGATCCGATGCTGTATGAAGATGGATTGTTGAGGGTGAGAGGTCGGATTGGTGCGTCAACAGAATTGTCATTTGACGAAAGGCACCCTATCATCATTGATGGCCGCGGATGGGCGGCACATTTGATAGTGAAGTACTTCCACCACAAAGCTGCGCATGCTGGAACGGAACATGTTGTGAATGCAGTAAGAGAGAGATTTTGGATCACGAATATAAGGAGTACAATAAAGAAATTGATACGAGCATGTGTAACGTGTAAACATTTACGTGGTAATCCTATTGTACCGAAAATGGCTGATCTCCCATCTTCACGCGTGCAGTCAACAAGGCGCGCATTTGTACATTGCGGCATCGACTACTTCGGACCGATGGAGGTGACGATTGGAAGAAGACGAGAGAAAAGATGGGGTGTATTGTTCACCTGCCTATCTACACGGGCGGTGCACTTGGAATTGGCAACATCCCTGAACATTGACTCGGCAATCTTGGCTGTGAGAAGACTAATCGCACGCAGAGGTCAACCACAGACCATCAGAAGTGACCGAGGAACTAATTTTGTTGGAGCCGAGAGAGAACTGCGAGCGGCATTGAAAGAATTTGATCATGAGAAATTTGCCGAAGCCATAACTCTTAGAAACATTGAGTGGATATTTAATCCTCCGGCAGCTCCTCACATGGGGGGAATTTGAGAAAGACTCGTGCGCTCAATAAAAAACGCGCTTCGAGTCACCTTGCGCCAGAAGGCGCCTCGAGAGGAGGTACTGCATACCTTGCTCTTGGAGGCCGAGCTGACTGTAAACAGCCGGCCGCTCAGCTATGTTCCTGTCGAGGATGCGGCAAGTCCCACCGTCCTCACGCCTAACCATCTCCTGTTGGGGACGGGATCGGGCGCCGCCTCATTCGCGCCGTCGTGTTCGGCGGACTTGGAGGTCCGTCGACAGTGGAGGCGTGCAAACGCACTGGCGGATGTCTTCTGGCATCGATGGCGGCGGGAATACCTGCCGTCACTCCAGCGTCGAGTGAAGTGGAATAGTGACCCAGTGAACGTGAAAGTAGATGATGTCGTTGTCATATGTGACGACTCACTACCACGTAATCAGTGGCCTAAAGGCAAAATAGTGAAAGTTTATCCCGGAAATGACGGGAAAGTGCGTGTGATAGATGTTAAGACTGGTCACGGTCTATTGAGACGACCGGTAGCGAAAGTCATCGTGCTGCCCACCGCCGATATTGTCCTAGGATAATTTTGAATTGTATAAATGTATCCTCGTACGGGGGGTGGAATGTTACGGGCAGCCGATTATCTTAGCATTGTACTTATATGTATATGTATGCAATAAGCAATAGCTAATGACTTGCACTTGAATTTTATTGAAATTGTTTAGAATGTGTGTTAGACTATATCTAACGTTAGAGTGAGACAGTGTATATGTCGCCAGTTGTCGATCTCCTCTAATCGTTGGAAAGGGATAAAAGATATCTTGTGTGCTATTACTGCTCTAGCAGGGAAAATTGTTAAATGAATGAATAGCTCTGTAATTACGATAGTGTCATTGATGTAACTTTGTATGTATGTCCAGCTTGTTAGCGCCCTCAGTATTTACATGTTTTTTGTTTCGGGCGATAGCTAGTTTTGTTGGTATTCACTTTGTTCGTGAATTTGCTTATTGAATTGTTAGTTTTACTGTTTTTAGGGTTCAATGTCCAATGAATGTTTGTGTTTGGTATTGTTTTATTGTAGAACGTAGGGAATTCTATTAGGTGGAATAAAGCATGATAGGTAGAAGTTATTAGTTTTAGAAATAATTAGAGATTTGTGTATAACTTTTACGAAAATATGTCTTTTTTGTCTGTATTTGTGAATTTATTAGTATGTTGGCGGTATGTAGCCTAAGTAAGCATTGTTTGTATAATTGGAGAATGTTGTCAGCTTGTATAATGTAAAGTTGGACTGTATTGTATCGAGTAGTTTAGGAGATATGAAGAGGAAATGGAAACCTCAAAAGGGAACTTTGGGCCGAGGCCAAGTGAGTGCCTGGGGGTCGCCTTTACAGCATTGCCAAGGGGTATAAAATGAAAATTAGGTTTTTTTAGATAATTGCTCGAAATGTTATACTACCTTCACGTATATCGTATAGATCGTTATAATAAGTCATAGTGTTATTCGTAGTAATTCAAATAGAAAGTTCAGCTTCTCCATTGTCTCGATTGTGTTATTATTTCTTCGCGTATTCTTTGAAAGTGTATTGTGTTTGTTGACTTGAAGTGTTGTTTAGTACATTGGTACTTAACTTGTGTTGTGTTGTTGTGAATTAAAGTGTATTTTATATTTGTTACTTTGGTGTTTTCGTGGGCTTGCCTGAGTGTCTTCTATCCTTGAACCACCCTATGGTGAACGTTTAACTGTTGTGTACCGTTGTGCTAGGACGTGCGCAACAATCAGTTTTAGACATACATACTTAGATGGGGCGGTACGGAAGGGGGCAGAAAACTTTATCGTCAGCCATCCCGACAGATCACATATTAATTCGGAAGTCGACTGTATAAAAAAAAAATGAAATATTGCTGTTAGTAGCTCCTTCACTGAAATAGTAAAAAAAACGTACTCGATCGGATTTTCATTACATGTACAATTTTTAATTTATCAAAATTTCGTAATTAGTGTGCTGTTCAATTTTTAATACTGTATTCAAAAACGGTTCACAATTTTAAACATTTATCTGAAGTCTGTCCGTTTTTAGGGTTCCGTAGTTTACACTTAGAATATTTATAATAGACTATCCTGCTGTTACGGAAAAAAATAATCTCACAAAAGTGTTCTAAATTAGAACAAAATTTCGTTTCTGAAATTTGATAAAATGTAACTCAGATGACTAGTAGTCAACCACCGGTGCCGGTAGTCATGCGTTGCGCGACTAAAGCTGTCTCTGTCCCATGCGTGTCACCATGTGTCACCCTCCCCTCCCCCTCTCGCGCTTCGTACAGCTAGATGAAGACGTCTTTGAAAAGCAGTCAGAAAATGCCTCTCTCGCGCGTCCTAGCCATACAGGCGACTACGTCATTGATAACTAGTTAGTAAATAAAATAGGAATACAGTAGTTGTCGCTAGATACATTTGAGTTACATTTTAACAAACGTCAAAAACGAAATTTTATTCTGAAAATGTTTGAAATTGTGAACGGTGACATTGTTGTTCAATATAGTTGTTTGGATGAATACTTATAAGGAAAGTATTAATTAAAAACCGGCTAAGTACGACTCGGACTCGCGCATGAAGGGTTCTGTATAGGGCATGCAAATATTCGAAAATTTTGGTATTCGAATATTCGAATATTTTTGCCTGAGATATTCGAATATTCGAATATTATTCGAAAAGTTATAAAGTCAAATAAAATAGGGTTTTACGTAGTAGGTAGGACACTATTTTGCAATTAGATAAAATAGACTCATTAAAATTTCTAAAATCAATATTTATTTGCGACAACATGTTAAAAAATTATAAAATCAAACAACTACCTACTTCAAATAAAAGAAACAAGGTAATTAGTTTTAACATAATAAACTCCATCTCTTCCCGTGGGTGTCGTAAAAGGCGACTAAGGGATCCATAAACCGAAAGATGGGCAGTAGAGTCTTTTCCGCATACCATCTCCGCTCACGCCACACTGCGATCGCCAACCCGCATGCCAAGCGTGGCGATTACGGCAACTCCCCCCCATGGATATAAACCCTAAAAAACGGCCCCTAGTCCCCGGCAGCCCCGCTATTCCTGACTCCGGTAGCGGTCACGGTAACGGCGGGGCATGGGGTGCGAAGAATCTCCGGCAGAGGCCAGACTACCAAAAACGAAGACCTTTGGCCCTGGCAACATACAACACGCGCACACTGCGAACAGACGAGAAACTCGCTGAACTGGAGGAGGAATTGAGCAGGCTACGGTGGGACATTGTAGGATTATGTGAAGTCCGAAGAGAGGGAGAGGACACCATGATCCTTAAGTCCGGAAACCTGCTCTATTTCCGGGAGGGCGACCATCTGTCCCAGGGTGGTGTCGGGTTTATTGTCCACAAGTCCCTCGTTAACAACGTGGTTCAGGTCGAGAGTGTTTCGACAAGGGTAGCGTACCTTATACTCAAAATCACCAAACGGTATTCGCTGAAGGTCATACAGGTATATGCAACGACCGCGGAACACCCCGACGACGAGGTGGAGGCTATGTATGAGGTTATCTCCAGAGCCATACATAGCTCCAGGACCCATTACACCGTTGTGATGGGGGACTTCAACGCGAAACTAGGCAAATGAAGTGACAACGAGCTGAGAGTGGGGAAATTTGGATACGGAGAAAGGAATGCGCGGGGTCAGCTGCTGGCCAGCTTTATGGAGAAGGAGGGCCTCTTTATGATGAACTCTTTCTTTGAAAAGCCAAAACAGGCCAAGTGGACATGGCTGCATCCCAATGGTGTAGTAAAAAATGAGATTGACTTCATCTTGTAGACAAAAAGGCAAATATTCAATGATGTCTCTGTGATCAACTCGCTGAAAACAGGAAGCAATCACCGAATGGTAAGAGGCACATTGAACCTAAAAACAAAGCTGGAAAGATGTCGACTGATGAAGTCCACGCTCCGACCAGCGCCTATCCAACTCCAAAAACCCGAAAGCTTTCAGCACGAGTTGCACAACCGCTTCGAATGCCTAGGAGAATGCGAAAATGTGAACAATTACAACGACAAGTTCGTGGAAATTGTCCAAATGGCTGGGAATAAAGCTTTCAAAACCAGACGTTCAAAAAGAACATCTCGTATCTCAAACCCCACCAGCAAGCTCATGGAGGAAAGACGATGCCTGATTCTAAAATCCTCTGAAGATGCTTGTCAGTATCGGCGACTAAACAGACAGATCCCCAAGTCCTTGACCTGCGATATACGTCAATTTAATACAAATCGTATTAAAGAGGCTATCGAACATAATAAAGGGTCAAAAGTATTTAACGCTGAAGACCTAGGATGGAAGAGTCGTGTCGATGGAGTTTGAAGAGGTTGAGAAGTCCTACGGACAATTATACACGATTACACGCTTACCTATCAGTAATCAAGCTGAAGACCCGAGAGCCAAATTGACCCGACAGTATACCGAAGATATCCCAGATGTCAGCCTGTGCGAGATAAGAATGGCTCTCAAACAACTTAAGAACAACAAGGCACCGGGTGATGATGGAATTACAGCTGAGCTTCTAAAAGCAAGTGGAGAACCGGTACTTATAGCTCTTCAGAAGCTATTCAATTCCGTCATGCTCGAGGGACGAACGCCTACAGCATGGCACAGGAGTGTGGTGGTGCTCTTCTTCAAGAAGGGTAATAAGACTCTGCTGAACAATTACAGACCCATCTCACTCCTGAGCCATGTCTACAAGCTGTTTTCGAGAGTCATTACGAATCGTCTCGCACGCAGGTTTGATGACTTCCAGCCTCCCGAACAAGCCGGTTTCCGAAAAGGCTTCAGTACCATAGATATGGCTTCAGTAGCATAGATACGTACGCTGCGGCAAATTATACAGAAGACCAAAGAGTATAATCGGCCACTATGCTTGGCGTTTGTGGACTATGAGAAAGCCTTTGATTCGATCGAGACCTGGGCTGTGTTGCAGTCTCTCCAACGGTGCCAAGTCGATTATCGATACATCGAAGTATTGAAGTGTTTGTATGAAAACGCTACCATGTCGGTCCACCTCCAGGATCAGAATTCAAAACCTATCCGGCTGCAACGTGGGGTGAGACAGGGAGATGTTATATCTCCGAAACTGTTCACCGCTGCACTGGAAGATGTTTTCAAGCTTCTGGACTGGAGAGGACTCAGCATTAACATCAATGGCGAGTACATCACTCACCTTTGATTTACTGACGATATCATGATCATGGCTGAGACCTTGGAGGACCTAGGCGCGATGCTCGAAGGACTCAGTAAAGCCTCCCAACAAGTGGGTCTTAAAATGAACATGGATAAGACGAAAATCATATTAAACGTCCGTGTTACACCCACTCCTCTGAAGGTTGGAGACTCTACACTTGAAGTTGTTCACGAGTATGTATGTATACCTGGGACAAACAGTCCAGTTAGGTAGGTCCAACTTCGAGAAAGATATCAATCGCCGAATCCAACTCGGCTGGGCATCGTTCGGGAAGCTTCGCAATATCGTCACGTCCAAAATACCGCAGTGTCTCAAGACTAAAGTCTTTGACCAGTGTGTGTTGCCAGTGATGACATATGAATCCGAGACATGGTCGCTTACTATGGGCCTCATAAGAAGGCTCAAAGTCACCCAAAGGGTGATGGAGCGCGCTATGCTTGGTGTGGTCCAGCAGTGGACGTCTTTCGGCTGATAGATAGATAATAAACCTATCATAAATGAGATCATCAATTATCATTGATTATCTAAAATAAAGTAATGAAAACAAAATTAAACAATTTCTGTTAACTTGGCAGTAACCTAAATAGAAACAATCACTCTCTGAGATCACATGCATAAAAATGGTCCTTATTGGAAAATATAACAAATGAAAATACTTTAACTTTAATCCAGGTAAATTAATATATGGCAGTTTGCCATTCTTCTTCCCGAATAACGGCGAGCGCTCACGCAGGAATCGCACGATCCTTCTTTTGGGTGTGTTCACGCAAGATGCGTTTGATGAAATATAGTAAAAACATTTTTTTAGATTTTTTGAAAAATAATTGTAATACTGTCTTTTAATATTTGGTGATGAAATAAATAAACTCGTTACCACTATGGATTAAATATTGTATAAAATTCGTTTACTAGTCAGTTCAAATGTCTTAAAAAATAATCGAATATTCGAATATTCGTAACCATTATTCGAATATTAAAATGAGGCGAATATTCGAATTATTCGAATATTCGAATATTCGATTGCAGGCCCTAGTTCTGTACTATCGTACAAGAAACTTCAAAAAACAATAAAAACTCTGTGAACATTTCAAGCGTCTACCTGTTGCTATTTTTAAGATCGAGCAAAAGACGCCAAAAAAAACGTTTAGAATAGAAAAGAAAACGTTTATTTATCGACAAAATACAGAAAAACAAACAGCATTATTTAAAGTACATAAACTTTGTAGTAGCCTCCTTTATTTTTTTTATTTTTTTGTATTATTTGTTGTTATATCAGCAACAGAAATACACACTCTGTGAAAACCTATTACGGTTCATGAGATACAGTCCGCTGACAGACGGACGGACAGCGAGGCTTAGTAATAGGGTCCCGTTGGCCTTTGGCTACGGAACCCCAAAAAATTTAACATGTGATAAAAATCTATGCGAATAAGTTTTTCTGCAATTTCAACAAGGGACTCTTTAGTGAATAATATTTCTTTTTTTGATGCAGTCAACTCCCGGATCGAAATAGCCCACAGATATAAGCTATATAGCTTAGCGATTATAGGGCGAGAATCAACATAATAGTAAATCTAAGTTTGTAATTAAAAAAGCTAAAAAGAAATAATAATCCTATCCTTATACATAAAGGTGACGCATAAACAGGGAACCTGAGTCACTGTCTTCAGAATCTCTGCATTTCTTTGGGGCCTTTTTCTTTGATATTTCTTCATCTGAATATTAAAATGACGTAGGTATTAGAATACCGTTTTACGGAAAACAGTTTTACTTTCAAACTATCATTTCAATTATCCAATAAGTACAATATACACACAAAGGACATCTAATTCACCCCAATAAGTGCGTCGCGGAATAAAAACTGTCGAATGGATTGACAAAAAAGTTGCCCTTATACTAAAATAAAAATACTACATTCATGGTACTGCAAGGAGTGACTCGTTTACGCCAGATACACCTCAGTGAGGTTTTTGTTGTGCAGAACTATAGCATTTAACTGTGTATTTGTTGTATTAATTGGATGATATTAAATAAATACAAATATGCACCAATCCGGATTTGGATTTTGTGTATGTGTATGGAATGGAGACTGGAGTATTCTTGATTATAGGCCATATACATGGTGTAAGGGACAGGTTTCCGAAAAATTTAAGGGCTTGCTCAGTAAACGAAACTGAACAACTTTCCACAAGAATATATTTTCAGGAAACGAAAAAAAAAATCGGCTTCTCCATACAAAATTATAAACTTGATTGGACAGTTGACAGTTGGACAGGTTGTCCCTTACACCCTGTATAGGGGCCATAGTTTAAGGTGGAATGATCGTAGAATGATTTGATAATGACGCGAATTATTTTCCGTGGATCAAAACAATCCACCTTAAGTATAGTTCATTCGTTCCAATCAAAAAAAAGCAAAAGGTAAACAAACTTACTATGGAAATGACACATGTTAATGTCATCTGCATACTACGTTTGTTTAATTTTTGCTTTTTTTGATTGGAATGAACTATAGTAAACAATGGAATGATAAGAGATTAAATGAGAATATGCACACAAAATGTAACGTATCAATTCTGCTACAAAATAACACACACTTACCCGAATCACTGTGTTCAGACCAATTCTTAGGTTTTTCCATTTGTATCCTCTTTAAGGGCGATCTTGAACTGAATTCCTTACTTTTAGACTGACGGATCGGTTCAGTTAATTTCACTTTATCTGTATAAAAAATAAATAACAATAGTTAAATAATAACAAATGACAATTTCAAATAGTTTCGAGAAAATTTGAAAATTGGCAATAAAAGTATTGTTATGACTAGTTACCTGATTCACTTTTGTGGTTTTGTTTCTTAGATTTCTTGGCCGTTGATTCCTCGGGCGTTTCCAGAAATGAGCTTTTCCTTTTGCGCAGACTTTTTCTACTTCCCCGCATTTGTACTTCATCTAAATATATTTAAAAAATATTTCTGAATCAACAAACTTCCTTGAGAGATATCACAAAACATTAATAAAGCGTTTAAAATATTTTACTATGAAGGCTGGCCTACTGCCCACCATTTTATTTTTTTGCAAAATAGCGGCTATCCATGAAATCTGTATGAGTCGACAGCTGGCAGCAATTCAAACAAAAATTGTATAAAAGGAACTTCTTAGTGTCACGTTTCCGAGACATAAAGCTATCAAACTTATACTGGTGGAGCCATCATGGGTAGATTAGCTTATATCTCGTGTCACACTTAAGGAAGTTTCTGTCTATACATTTTTTTTGTATTGGTGTCAGCTATCGAATTCATGCAAGTTTCATGGGCGGCCGCTATTTATCAAAAAAAATGCGGACAGTAGGTACTTAGGCAGCCCAAAATATTCAAGCCTTTTATATTTCACATAATGTATTGCAGAAGATCGGGCAATGTGGGAGGAGTTTTTGATGGCAAGTGCCAAGTGTACTCTGGTAACTTAACCAATTAAAAAAAGGGATAAGATAAACAGACTGCATAAAGGTTTTCTATGTAAATGGGGTAGATATTAAAATATGTATATTTATTCAACAAATCACAAAGTAAAAAAGACACAGCTAAATTAAATTTGTTCCTATTTCACACCTCAATTAATCACCAAACTGTCGTTTCAGACATGTAAAAATATAACATTATATTAATGAAAGACGATCAATACGTAGGCTGCTCCATAATTCTTGCAAAACAAAAGTATTTACCTATTAAGATTTTTCAAAATACATCAGAATTTATACACTTTTGCATATACACTAACTAGCTAGTAAACATCACCTGCCTTTTCTTTCTTGTGACGGAAGCACAGGCGTCATTCCAAGCACGCAATAATTCCTCCTCAGTCGTGAACTTCTGCCCTTTTAACTGACTTTGTATGACAGGTAGATGTCCAAAATCATAAGGCGCAAGGTCTGTGCTATAAAGTGGATGATCCAATAATGTGAGGCCCAATTGGGACCAAAAATCCAGAGCTAGGCTTGCCCGAAGTGCTAGAGCGTTTTCGTGATGGAAGTGCCAATCATAATCAGACGAGATTCGGTCAGCTTATTTATTACTTGATGTAGACAAATCACTGTGTACCAGGCAGATGGTCTCATCAGTCTTGTTTTCTGTGAATCCAAGACTACTATTTTTATAATACGTCATTTAGCAAAGAATACTGCAATCATTATTTTCTTAACAGATCTCTGTTGCGTAACCATGGCCAGTGCTGCCTCATCTTTAAACACCCACAGATTTGATTTAGATTTATTGGGAATGTCGAAATAATACAACCAAGTTTCGTCTCCTGTAACGATTAAATCTACATACTTTGAACGGCCCAAGTCATACTTTTTTAAACATTTTTCTACACCAATTTACACGCGCTGCGTTCTGACTTTCATTGAGGGAGTGAGGGATGCACAAAGAAATTGTATTTTTTTCCTTCAAATCTTCATGCAATATTGAATTTAATGTTGCTGCACCAATGCCTAGAGTTTCTTGGATTTGTCTGTATAGAATTCGCCAATCAGCTATGATTAGGTTTTTTACTGCAGTATTTTTTTTGAGTCCTGCTCGTTCACTTCTCCACCTCACATTCGTCGTCTTCTTAATTAAACTACAATCATGAAACTCTTTCTACCAACGAAAAACAGTAGACAAGGAAGGGTACTCGTCACCCAAGGTTTCTAAAATTTCTTCATGGTACTCTTGATATGACAATCCACGCTTGAAGTAGTAATAAAATATCGCTCTGAGTCGCCGTGACTGAGGCAAGCCATTTTTTCATCACGAGCACTGCATCGAAAGTACTGACTACAAGAATAAGTTGTGTGCATGTATGAACTTGTAGGTTTTGGCAGTAGTAACCCCACTCAACCAAACAGGTATAAACTTCTTAGATTTCATATTTTGCAAGACTTATGGAGCAGACTACGTACATCTAAAAACAAAATTTAAAGTGTTATACATATTTAAAAAAAAAACCGGCCAATTTCGAGTCTAACTCGCGCGCCAATGGTTCCATACAAACAAATAATAGTAATGAGAATTTCACTATCTTATTTTAAGACCATAGACTACTTATAGATTTTCCTGTAATGTATTTATGTGTAATATTTTCTATATATTTTTTTTCAACATTTTAGGCGCATTTCTTTTCAAAATGGGGGGATGGATTTAAACTATTTAATTTAAAATTATTAAAATATGTCTTTGAAATTCTTACAACAAGCCCTTTCATTTGATATATCACACGGTACAGTTTACTAAGCTTTTTTTATTTTTCTGATTTGCCCCAAAAGTGCCCCACAAACTCAAAATTCATTTATTTAGGTTTACACGCTCGTGTTTGGGTCACAGAAATCTATGTGTATGTACTAAGTTTCAACTTAATCGACCCAGTAGCTTCAGAGCAAATAGGCAGTGACAGATGGAGACAGGCCCAGGAGTGATCATAATCCTTTTTCCTAAACATCAAGACTACATTTTTATTTAATAATAATAATATCTGGAACAAATCACACACGGTCATCTGGCCCCAAACTAGGATTCCCTGTATCTTGGGAACCAGAGACTGATATACATACACATATATTTTTAAATACATATATAGATATAATACACCCAGACTCAGAGCAAACAATTCTGCTCATCACAGAAAAGTTTGCCCTGTGTGGGGATCGAACCCACGACTCTTGGATAAGAGGTCAGGATCGCTAACCACTTAGCCACCGAGTCAGTCAAAAATACAATCATAATTATCTGGTGGATTGATGATGGTTACCTGAATCACTAGCCCGAGATCCGTTCTTGAACTCATTAGCCTCTAGCCTCGGCGAGGGAGATCGTGACCGACTTTTTGTTCTGAACGAACTCTTTCGCCTGTTGCGTAGTTTTGCTTCATGTAATTAATAAAAAAAGTTAAGATAGAATTTTGTGTAATTTTTGTATGCGGAAAATTATAGTTATCGAATATACAGGGTGTAATAAAATTGGAGTAGGATAGAATCCCCAGTTAATGGGTCCTACACCAGTTTTGTTACATCCTGTATAGACAGAACCTAAAACAATAATATTGAAATGTCTTAAAATAATATTTTCATACTCTTTACTGTATTCCGTGAAATCCGTCATATTATTTATGATACAAAAATAGCAGTCCAATGAAAAAAAAACTCACCAGGGTTGCCAGACTGAGATTTTGATTTCTCTTCCTGTGGTTTCTTGACTGGGGCACTTGGTTTCTTCGGTTGAATGGACGGTCGACGCACATTTTCATGTAGAATTCCATCTGTGTAACAACATTTTCAATTATACTTAATTGAACAATGTGAAAATACCTACCTAATTTTTAATCGCTTTGAACTTTAATGTTGCAGACTGCCATGTTAACAGAGATACCTTTGAAATATAAGCTATAACTTTATCTTTTGTGATTTAAATTGAAGTATTACTCGTAATATGAAGCAGCAGTATGAGAAATTCAGACTTTAAATCCTACCTACCCCTGTGCCAGGCCACATATGAAGGACCCTTGTATTAAGTACATAGACAAAAAGTGTCTTTCAAGTGAAGATGAAGAACGGTTTGTTTATCTAGCAACCACTCAGGTTCATACTTATATTAAAACTACTTATTTTGACTTAGTGTCCAGACACTCCATAATGCAGATACAGTAAACGTAAACAGCCTAAATATCATTACCATAGATACTAACAATTTGATAATGTCCTTGTTTTGTCTTTGTTAGGGGCCATCGATAAAATACGTCACACGAATTTCATGATTTTTTGACCCCCCCGTCCTTGTCACAGCTGGTCACATTATTGTGACCCCACCCTAGTGTGACGTCACATCATACCTAGGTATTTTGCAATTTCACATCTAGAAATTATTAAATTGAAACAGCAGTTCCGAAATTAGTTTTGTACTTTTGGTTATACTTAAACACAACCCCGTATACGCGTTTTTTTTTGCGAAACGTATTTCTATATCCCGTATTACTGTTCTTAGATACATCAAAAGTCGCGATATGTTTTAGTACATAGCTGTTTTGTTTACTCCTGAAATGACGTCACGACCTAAGCATCATGGCGGCTATCGTTTTCGCGCGCTAATTAGGATTGGTAATTTAAAATGTATTTTTGGGGTCACTTTGGGGTACATATAGGTTTCAAAAAAAATTAAAAAAAATTTTTTGACTTTTTCCCACCTAATGATCAATTTAAGATACTTTTCAAAAAATTGTGAAAAACGCTATACTATCACTTCAAACTTTCAAAAAATTATTATATCAAAATAATATATTTGTGATAATAAATAGATAATAATATCTGGAACAAATCACACACGGTCATCTGGCCCCAAACTAGGATTCCCTGTATCTTGGGAACTAGAGTCTTACACATATATTTTTAAATACATACATATATAGATATAATACACCCATACTCAAAGCAAACAATTCTGCTCATCACAAAAAAGTTTGCCCTGTGTGGGGATCGAACCCACGACTCTCGGATCAGAGGTCAGGACCGCTAACCACTATAAATGCAAGCAAGCATCCTACGCTTATAACAATTTATTAAAGCATCGGATTTATAGAGGAGCGAGCCTTCCTGGCACAGGATTATTTAAAACCTTAAAGGAGGACTCAACCTTGCATAATATGAAACTGTACTGTTACCCAGTAAAAAAATCTATTTCCGCCGAAGACTTCGTCTGCGTGGACTTCAGAATTGGATCCAGAGAGAAAGATAATGTTAAGGTGGCGCCATCTAGTTACGAAGTGAAATTTTGAGTTTTTAAGCATGCTGTCGGGAACCTACAAGTTTTCCGAGATAAAAAGTAACCTATGCGTTAGCCGAGTGCTTTATCTATCTACCTACCAAATTTCATCCAAATCCGTTCAGTAGTTTCGGCGTAAAAGTGGAACAAACAAACAAATACCATACTTTTGCATTTAGAATATTATAGCCTGTCAACTTCGTGCGCGATACGCCTGAGCAGCTGCGCAGGGTGTGCGGAAGATCTCCGCGGGGCAGCTGCAGGCTAGCGGGGAAGGGCACGAGCACGCTTTCAGTCAGCTACCTCGCGCCCGCCTGCCCGCCCGCACCGCAGGCGTACCGCGCACGAAGTTGACAGTCTATAGTGAGATGAAACTTGGCCCCCGTGTGTGGAGTATGGCCTAACCTACCCGAGTTAGGGGAAGAGACCCGTGCCCCTGCAGTGGGGACGTAATGGGTTGTTAACAAGTGAGATGAGAGTTTACCTGATTCGTCGGACAGGGTGAGCGAGGTGCGAGGCGCGAGGCGCGCGCGCGCGTGCGGCGCATGCGCAGACCTGACGGCCGGCTCGTGCAGTATGGACGCGCGGCGCTGCTTGCGTTTCTTTATTTCACCTAAATATGACAATAAAATATGTTGATGTGCAGATAAAAGGATAACTCGAAAACCAAATAAACGCTAACCATTAACTCAATAATAATATTAATGCTAATAAGGTAGGAGTGACAACCACGTAACACAGAACACGCCCTTAATAATATCCCGTTACAAATATTACTACCATTTTCTGTTGCTCAAAATAAGGGTTGACGGAAGGTATTGTACAATTTGGTTTGGTGTTTACCTGTCGCGATGTAAGTGTGTACATGTCGAGGTGTAAGTGCGTACTTGTCGAGGTGTAAGTGCGTACTTGTCGAGGTGTAACTGTGTACTTGTAGAGGTGTAACTGTGCACTTGTCGAGGTGTAAGTGCATACCTGTCGCAATTTAAGTGTGTATGGTTCATTCCAATCAAAAAACAAACATAGTTAGTATGCAGATGACATTGACATGTGTCAGTTCCATAGTAAGTTTGTTTACGTTTTGCTTTTTTTTGATCGGAATGAAGTATACATGTCGCAGTGTAAGTTTTTACTTGTCGCAGTGTATGTACCTGTCACCATTGGTATACATGTCTCGGTGTGTGTACCTGTCGCGATGTAATTGTGTGTGTGTGCGTGTGTGTGTGTGTGCGTACCTGTGGCGGCGGCGGCGCGCAGACGCTGCGCATGCGATGGGGAGAGCGCCAGCAGGCTCAGCGCCGGCAAGATATAGCGCAAGTAGCGGTTGCGCAATGAATGCCACGATCGCTCTGCAACAAAAACAGATATTTTCACATAACTTCGTAAGAAAGATTGCATGCTAATGACTATGAAAGTGGGCCACAACTGCGATCTTAGGGCCCATTAACTCTCTACACTAAATGACCAGAGTTTCAAAAAGTTTCTTGGGTTTGTTCAGTACTCATCAGAGGAGAAGCCCCAGTTAAAGAGCCTTACACCTATTTCGATATCGCCTACATAAATTCGCAGAACAGATGGCCGTTAGGCATCAAAGTTCTCGAGCAGCGACCGCGCACCGGAAGACGTAGCGTAGGCAGGCCTCCCACTCGATGGACCGATGACTTGGTGAAGGTTGCGGGAAGTCACTGGATGCAGGACCGGTCGGTGTAGAAATCCTTGGGGGAGGCTTTTGTCCAGCAGTGGGCGTCTTTTGGCTAATGATGATTATATTTACAAAAAACTAAAATAACATAACGTAAACCAAAAGTCAATCAACCCTTTCTTCTTTTTATTAAAAAAATAAATAAAAATACCAGTACTTGAAACTTAAAGCAAGGAGTCCGTAACATTCTCCTCCTAAATAAAAACTATTTTCGTTCCGACCTTGTCCAGTGAGTCTGGCGTGGTGCTGCTCCAGCTCCCGCCACACGCGGTTGCCGTTGACGGCGTGCTCGCGCTCGCGGGAGGCGCTCAGCCACGACACGATGGCGTGGTCTTCTAGGCTGGAGTACTCGCGCCCCGGCCGCACTGACGACCTGCACCAAAACCCATGACTGATCTATAGGCTTTTTTTATGGCAAAGGTGGAAAACGAGCAAACGGATAACCTGATGGTAAGCGATTGGCGTAAGGCTTGTTCCCATGTTTCAAAATTTTTGTTCCCACCGCCTCATTAGCAATTATTTTATTATTTATTTAAGTTGTAATTTCATTCCCACTGCCTCAAAAAAGTACTATCATAAGAACAACCATGATTCCACCTAAGTAATACACAATATACACACGCCAGCACAATTAGCTGAATAACAAAGCGTTTCTGCATCGAACCTAAGAAAAAATGCATTTTGTCGGGGACTGTACTTTTTTTTATGTGACAGGTGGCAAACGAGCAGACGAATCACCTGATGGTAAGCGATTACCACTTGATGACCGCTTTCTGAGGCGGATGGGAAGTGAAGTTATTAATAATAATTTCTAATAATTTATCTAATAATTTTATGAGGCGATGGAAACTAATGAATGAAATTTTGTCTTTTCGAGAACAATGGATTTATGAGGCATGGGAAAAAGCCGACTGACATGACATTGGCAGAATTATTTTAAGAGATGCATCAAACTAAGAGAGAGAGAGAGAGAGAGAGAGAGAGAGAGAGAGAGAGAGAGAGAGAGAGAGAGAGAGAGAGAGAGAGAGAGAGAGAGAGATTATTATTATAGATATTATTAAGTTTATTTGACACAGTAAGGAAACCGCCACTCGTGGCTAAGTGCGGCTTGTGGTCGCATCCATCACGCAGGTTAACTGACTACAGACACGGTAATAACCTGGATGGGTTTGAGTGTTACTGGTATTTATCTCGACTGTTTCCGTGCTTTGCAAGGCACGTTAAGCCATAGCCATTAAGCCATGCTAAAGGCCTGAAGAGGATTAAAAACTTTTGCCCTAACAGTGGTTACATCTTAATCTACATTAAGCTGACTAGATATCATGACGCCTAAGTAGATATTGAGAGAACCATCTGCAACTGAACTAGGTTTACTCAGCGGATTCATACATTCGTTTTACGTTAGCGTTTTCTTCTAATATGATTGACCAACCCTGAAAATGCATACTGTAGGATAAATACAATAATACATTTAGTTAGAATTAGTTTAATTCCAGTTTTATTAAATTATTTGTATAATCGATTAATGTGGTTACCGAACGAACATTTTATAAGCTGTACAAATACTGCGTAATTAGTAACAACAGCAGTTTCTTAGTGTTTTGTCTGAAGCTATATATAAACCAGTATGAGGTGGTAATACTGGCAATCCTTAATGTGACATGAATCAGCTATGTGAGAGCTTAATATCTCTGATATGAATGAATCAATATAATCCTCAGTGTTTCGATGTCTAAATGGCACCTTTTACAGTATTTCTAAATTTTGTTTTCTTTGTTTAAGTTTATATTATAAGGTGCTGTTTGTGATATCGAATAAATGTATTTTCTTTCTTTTTACTTACTTGCGAATTTTGACCGGTGAGCGTCGTCGTCTAGCAGGCTTGCTAATCTTGCCCGAGGAGTTAGCGGCAGTACTAGTAGTTTTCATTTGAAAACTGGTACTGTGGAGAATGGAGAGAAACGTCATGCATGTAATCGGGCTTGCGATTTTGTTCACATATTAGCAAAGAATAGAAGAATTTTTTTTTATTAATTAATAACAAAACTAACCAAATTCTTTACTTAAATTTCAATGTTTATAAGTTGAGGAAATAAAGAGGCTTAAATAAATAAATAAATTAGCAAAGAATATTCTTCATACGAACATTCACATATTTCACCTCCAAACAACTCGGGGAATTAGGACATCTATTATTATTATTTAGTAATTAGTTAATAGGCGAGCAGCTGATAGCTGATATGCCTATATCTGTGTGTTGGTGTAATATGATAGTCCAGGAGGGGCAACAACCACCTCTTGAGGTAACTTGTTCCATATTTCTACAATTCTGTTGCTTAGTGTGTGATTAGCGTAATCCTTTAGTAACAATTAAAGAAAAGCAAATTCACATTTCTATTCTACTTAGAACTTCCTTTTATCTTATTAGTGTACTAGTATAAAAAATAGAGACCAGTAACTTAACTGTATAAGATGGCTTGTGCCGCGGTTCAAACTGCGGTTTCGACACATCAACCTGAACAATGTTACAGACAATTCTCAATTTTTTTTTGCAAAAAGTTGGCCAATCTTATGATCAATTTGTATCAAGAGTCCAAAAGATTTTTTGCAATTTAACTGTGTGTTCAGGGGCGCCGATTGCATAAAAATATTGGAGGGGCCAGTGCAGAAAAAAAGTTTATTTTCCTAATATTTTGTAACTAGCTTTCGCCCATGTGGATATCTTTGTGATTATCGTTGTGGGACCGCAGATCGTGATCCGCAAGGCAGCCACATCAGTATTTTTTATGGAAAATATTGGGGGGCATTATAAACAGGGCTGCTCAGGCCCTATGGAGTCAGCGCCAGTGTATGTGTTCCTAGTAGAAAGTTGTCCAGTTTCATGTGTAGAAACTCTAGTCTGAGCCATCGCAGATAGTTTGAAGAGTGCCCTATGTTAATTACCGACTGTTGGAACGCAGACTGGGAGTCAGCTGGTGATGCAACCGCGGCAGTAGACGATCCACTTGCACCACAGGCTGGAATCTGTATAATGTGGCTTGCCGATACACTTTGTCTTTGTCGAACCTACAAAACGTTTAAGTTTCACATAACTAGCAATCCAGTTGAATGTATAAGTTATAAGCATGGTACTTTATGGTAGTTGGGTTTATCTGGTATACAAGGTATTCCATCTTAGTCCTCTACGACTTATAAAGCACTGATTCTTAATTATAGCATTACAGATTTGGTATGCCGTAAGTTTTTTTTGCTAAAATACAAAATAATTCATAAAGTGGGTTTCTATACTAAGTTCTAAAAATGACAACAATATGTGGGTATTTTACCTGTTAACGTCAATTTTGTAAAAAGGCGTTGTTAAAAAAAATCTTCGAATCATTAACAAGTGGTTTTCTTCTATATTAATGACAAGTTCTTCACTGTGGCTTGATGACACAGTCTCATTTTTTTCACTATTACAAAGATTTTCTGTAACAATATCATTCTTTTTAAACTCATCTATTTTTCCTTGAATCAAGGAATCTTATTATTAGGAAGGTATCTTATTATTTTTATTTATAATTTTCACTTTTTCAGCATTTCTAAGTTAGTTAAGTTAGGGACGTGACAACCCCTTCCGCGATTAAGCGCTTAAAATAAAAACCCCTTCGATAGCATATCCCAAATATATAGGTTACCCAATCGAATGGGGAACCGTTTCATTTGGGTAACCCTTTTGAAAGGGTAACCCGTTCATAAGGCTTATGAAAACTGGGTTTATAAGGGTATTTTTTCAAACGAGGTTCGGGCGGGGCGCGTGTCAAGGTCGTACAATGAGACATACATAATGCTTTATCTATGTCTCATTCTCATGTATTTAGAAGCGGTCGTGCCTCAGTGCGGCTTGCGTGGTCACATTGATCACGCAGGTTAAGTGACTACAGACACGGTCATAACCTGGATAGGTTTGACTTGTTAGTGGCATTTATCTTGACTGTTTCCGTGCTTCGCAAGGCACGTTAGGCCGTTGGTGCCGGCTGCTATCGCTAGCAGTCGTTAAGCCATGTCAGAGGCCTTATAGACGGCTTGAAAACTTCTGACACTGGGGTTGGCCACTAGCCCCACAACCTCCACCAATCCGGACTTGGCCCCCGTGTGTGGAGTATGGCCTAAAACCTTCCCGAGTCATGGGAAGAGACCCGTGCCCCTGCAGTGGGGACGTAATGGGTTGTTAACACAATGCTTTATTTATGCAAACGAGAGGTGGAAGAAAGATTGTAGGTGAAGAGTCATGCGGAATTCACTCCAGTTTAGCGCCACCGCGGTCTGTGAAGCAGGAAGTGAAGTGAATAAAATTTGGATAACAATTAAAATAAAAGATTGTTGTGATGGGGAAGCACTGCTAGAAACTGCTTCGGCATACGACCTGGCCATAACAAACACCTGGTTTCAGAAAAAAGACGAACACCTCATCACATATGTATAAAAGTGGCCATCATAAGACGCAGATTGATTATTTTCTTATTAAAAGAAATAAGATCAACTGCGTTAAAGACTGCAAAGTGCTACCAGGTGAAGAACTCGTTTCGCAACACAGGCTTCTGATCATGGAGATCCAAGTCAAAGTTCGTCCAGATAAGAAAAAAGAACGGCCCCCACCTAAAATCAGATGGTATTTGCTGGAAAAGGACGAGTATGCAGAAATGTTTAGAAAGCGAGTGGTGAACAAAATGTTAGAAATGGGAAGTATGGAAGGAAAATCAGTGAATGAATGTTGGAACGAGATGGCGGAATGCATGAGAAGGGAGGCGAAGGAAATTTGTGGAGAAACAAAAGGGAAAGGAATGATCGATAAGGAAACGTGGTGGTGGAATGACGAGGTGCAAAGAAGGATAAAAGAAAAAAAGGCAGCTTTTAAAGAATGGCAGATCGTATCAAATGAGAGCGTAAGTGTAAAAAATGCAAAGAGAGAAGTGTATAAAGAATGTAAGAAGAAAGCAAAGAAAGGGGTTGCCATTGCTAGAGCTGAGGCGCAGGACAATCTGTATAAATCTCTAGACTGTCCTGAAGGCCAGAAACAGCTCTATCGTATAGCGAAAGCAAGAGAACGGCACGCAAGAGATGTATCACATGTAAAATGTATAAAAGATGATGGTGGAAGGATTCTTGCGAAAGATGAGGAGATAAAAGAGCGATGGAAGGTATATTTTGAAAGATTGATGAATGAAGAGAATGATTGGAGTGGAGTACTGTTGGATCCACCGTTGAATCTAGGTATGGTAAGAGAAGTAGATGTGTCAGAGGTAAGAATGGCCGTGCGAAATATGAAGAATGGAAAATCGGTGGGACCGGATGGAATACCAGTTGAAGTATGGAAGTTATTAAGTGAAGATGGTTTTATGTGGCTTGCTTTGTTCTTCAACAAGTTGTTGCATGAAGAGGTAATCCCAGACGAATGGTGTAACAGCTTGCTGGTACCCATCTTTAAAAACAAGGGTGATGTACAGGAATGCAACAACTACCGAGGAATAAAGCTTATGTCACATAGTATGAAAGTGTGGGAGAAAGTGATTGAGAGACGCGTGAGAGAAGAGACCGAGGTTTCACGAAGCCAGTTTGGTTTTATGCCTGGTCGAGGGACGACGGATGCAATTTTTGGACTTCGTCAGTTGTGCGAAAAATACAGAAGTGTACACAAAAACTTGCACATGGTGTTTGTCGACCTCGGAAAGCCTTATGACCGAGTGCCTCGGGAAGTGTTGTGGTGGGCCTTGAAAGAGAAAGGAGTGCCTGGGAAGTATGTGGAGTTGATTCGCGCCATGTACAAGAACATCCGTACACGAGTCAGATCCGTCGCTGGTACCTCGGAAGGGTTCGGAGTGGCGGTGGGCTTGCACCAAGGGTCAGCATTGAGCCCATACCTCTTCCTGTTGATTATGGACGCTTTGACGTCGGACATACAGGAAGAGGCACCCTGGTGCATGCTATTTGCCGACGACATTGTCCTTGTGGGTGAGGATGGACCTGAGGTGCAGAGCAGACTGGTTGCATGGCAGC
This sequence comes from Coleophora deauratella, assembly GCA_958295455.1. Taxonomy (NCBI): domain Eukaryota; kingdom Metazoa; phylum Arthropoda; class Insecta; order Lepidoptera; family Coleophoridae; genus Coleophora; species Coleophora deauratella. Next base: position 15,340,304 of record OY282395.1, read on the forward strand.
AAAGACTGGAGAACGTTGGCCTGAAAATCAGCAGAACCAAAACCGAATATCTGTTCTGTGATTTCGGCGGTCTCTCCAGTTGTACACCGATAGCACTGGATGGTGTAGCGCTACCGGTCTGCTCCGATTTCAAGTACCTAGGTTCACTTATTCAGAGCGACGGAGACATTAACAGAGACATTGAGCACCGAATCAACTTAGGATGGATGAAGTGGCGACAGGTCACAGGGACTACCTGCGACCCCCGACTTCCCCTTAAGTTTAAGGGGAAGATATATAAAACTATCATAAGACCTGTCGTCCTGTATGGATCGGAATGTTGGGCCACTAAGGGAAAGGATGAAAGACGATTGCATGCTGCGGAGATGCGAATGTTGAGATGGATGTGTGGAGTAACAAGAATGGACAAGATTAGGAATGAGTATATAAGAGGAAGTTTGAAAGTTGCGCCAGTGATAGAAAAATTGAGAGGAAATCGTTTGTCGTGGTATGGGCATGTAATGCGGAGGAATGAAAGACATGTTACAAGGAGAGTGTTACAGATGAGTGTCGATGGATATAAGGGGAGAGGGAGACCAAAAAAGAGATGGATGGATTGTGTAAAGGATGATATGTGTCGAAAGGGTGTGAGTACGGAGATGACAGCTGAAAGGGATGTATGGAAGAAGAAAACATTTTGCGCCGACCCCAAATGATTGGGATAAGGGCAGGAGAATGATGATGTTGTGATGGGGAAGTACGGTAATCCCGCCAGTTTTCGACCAATTAGTGGAGTTGTCAAGTTTGGAAAGCAAATAACATATGTTGGTGTAGCAATTATGTTGTTAAATTAGCTCTCCATATATGGTACATACACTTAGTTTCAATAAAACAAACAAAAACTGTTATTTACTCTTACTGTTGTTGAATAAATCGGTAAAAATACGCAAAATGCCAATTTTACCAGTTTTTGACCAGATGTTCCAGTTTTCGACCACCTTTATCCAGTTTTCGACCAGAGATTGAAGCAAAGTATTTATGTAAAAGTATTGGTGTTACGTAGAAAAAAGTTTCAAAACAGAGTTTTAACAGTTTATATGTTGCAGGGATATGTTAAAATCAGTGATTTGATCAAATCCCAGGATATGTTAAAATAATAAAACCATTTTATCATATCCCTAAACTTTGGATTCCCCTAAGGATTTCCACACCAACCACTCCTGGGTTACCTGCGTCCAGTGACTTCCCGTAACTTTCACCAGACCATCGGTCCACCAAGTGAGGGGCCTGCCTAAGTTACGTGTTGCGCACGACCTAGCACAACGGTACACAACAGTTAAACATTCACCAATTATACAAACAATGCTTACTTAGGCTACATACCGCCAACATACTAATAAATTCACAAATACATACAAAAAAGACATATTTTCGTAAAAGTTACACACAAATCTCTAATTATTTCCAAAACTAACAACTTCTACCTATCAAACTTTATTCCACCTAATAGAATTCCCTACGTTCTACAATTATACAATACCAAACACAAACATTCATTGTACATTGAACCCTAAAAACAGTAAAACTAACAATTCTATAACCAAATTCACGAACAAAGTGAATACCAACAAAACTAGCTATCGCCCGAAACAAAAAACATGTATATACTGAGGGCGCTAACAAGCTGGACATACATACAAAGTTACATCAATGACACTATCGTAATTACAGAGCTATTCATTCATTTAACAATTTTCCCTGCTAGAGCAGTAATAGCACACAAGATATCTTTTATCCCTTTCCAACGATTAGAGGAGATCGACAACTGGCGACATATACACTGTCTCACTCTAACGTTAGATATAGTCTAACACACATTCTAAACAATTTCAATAAAATTCAAGTGCAAGTCATTAGCTATTGCTTATTGCATACATATACATATAAGTACAATGCCAAGATAATCGGCTGCCCGTAACATTCCACCCCCCGTACGAGGATACATTTATACAATTCAAAATTATCCTAGGACAATATCGGCGGTGGGCAGCACGATGACTTTCGCTACTGGTCGTCTCAATAGACCGTGACCAGTCTTAACAACTACCACACGCACTTTTCCGTCTCTATCGGGATACACTTCACTTTTTTACAAATTTGCCCCTTAGGCGACTAATTGCGTGGCAGTGAGTGAGTCATTGCAAATGACTACACATCATCTACTTACACGCTCACTGAGTCACTTTCACTTCACTTGTCGCTGGAGCGACGGCAGATACTTCCGCCGCCATCGATGCCAGAAGACATCCACCAGTGCGTTTGCACGCCTCCACTGTTGACGGACATTCAAGTCCGCCGAACACGACGGCTCGAATGAGGCGGCGCCCGGTCCCGTCCCCATCAGGAGATGGTTCGGCGTGAGGACGGTGGGACTTGTTGTGTCTTCCTCTGGCACGCAGCTGAGCGGCCGGCTGTTAACAGTCGGCTCGGCCTCTTCTCGAGGCGCCTTCTGGCGCAAGGTGACTCGAAGCGCGTTTTCTATCGAGCGCACGAGTCTTTTCCAACTTCCTCCCATGCGAGGAGCTGCCGGAGGTTTCAATACCCATTCCATGTTTCTGGGATCATCTTGTTCTAAGGCGTCAATGTTCCGTCCTCTGCATTTACTGACGAAGGCCAATGCTTTCGCCGTTACTCTTATCGCTCGTTCCCATGCAGAGTACCGCCTATGATTGTTCAGAGGCTCCTGCACCTGAGCTGTCACGTTGACGTTCAGCTCAAGGTCAACTTGAGGCACTTCCTCGGTGACTGCGTTCAGCCACAGGTGCGGAGGATCACGCAGAAAGGGGGGCCCCGAAAACCACATGCTTCTTTCCCGAGGCCAGCCCAACGTGGTCGCTTAATCGGCCGGGTCATCCGCCGATGCAAGCCAGCGCCAATCGCTTCCATCACTCCCTGATTCGATTTCGCTCAGACGGTGCGAAACAAAACTCCGATAGTCCTTAGAGTCTGACGCTATCCACTTCAGCACCGTTTGCGAATCAGTCCAGTCAAAAGTATCTACATCTAAATCTAAATCCTTCAAACAGTCATCAACGCAATGTTCATTCACACTAGACTCTACAATGTTAGGGTATTTGTCTGCCAAATCCCTAGCATTCTTGTTCGAAATATACATCGCCATCGAAGGCGAGGATGTGGCTCCACATACCATGGAGTTCATGGCGTACAGATCTGGGCGTCTATCACTTTCTTGCCCGCGCCATAAACACAATTGAGCCCCCTTATCCTCATCCCTGTTCCCCTTGACGGCGATCCTACCAAATTCGAACCTCGTCAACACACCGAACAGCGAGTTCAGTAGAACGGGTCCGCTGAGCAATTTCGAGTTCATCGAAACTCCCTTATAAGAAGCAGCAACGTCATACACAAGACGAAGCCTGCCAGGTTCACTAGGGCTCACCACACCCTTATCCAAACTATGTACATCACTATCTACACCACTCTCATTAACTAAAACTGTACAGTGGACTGTTTCACAATCAGAGGAAGTGGAAGCACCGCATCCCAATGGGCCATGGATTACCCATCCCAACTGAGTAAGGGAAGCGATCGGCTCCCCGGGCTTACCCCTTCGGATCTCCCCGCCGACGATGAGCTCCCAGTTGTCCTGGCCCAGGAGCAGCAGAGGCTTCGTCTCCCTTCCCTCCTTGCGATCCCCACTGCAATCCATGGTGTCACACAAATCACTAAGATGAGCGTTCTCATACACCGACACTGGTACAGTTTGAGTAGGCAGATTCAAATGAGCCATAGTACGCACATTCACACAACGTTCCAGTCCATTAGGTCCACAAACACTAATGTTCACTTTCCGTGATTCTCTGTCCGTTACCCTTTGTCCATTCGCAGTCACTATTGTGAGAGGGCACGGCTCTCCAACATCACTGGTCACTAAACTACTATCCATTAGTGACACTGTAGCACCATCGTCCAACAAGGCGTGAGTCTGTGTCACGCAGTTGTCTCTCTTGATAGAGACTGGCACCATCTTCAGCAAGGCCTTAGTGCACACACCTCCGACACTAAAGGCCCGCTTCACTTCAGCTTCAGGAGCCGAGGGCGTCGGCTCGGGTGGGCGTTCCTCATCCGGCACACCATTGAAGTGTAGTAGCGAATGATGAGGGGCGTTGCACTGTTCACAACGCTTCGCACGACAAAACTCCCGGTTGTGCCGAGTGCACAAACACTTGAAACACAGTCGACTGTCTTTGGCCACGTTCCATCGTTCACTATTGTCCAGTGCTATAAACTTTCTGCACACTGGCAGCACGTGATTGCCATCACACATCGCGCACATTACTCGCGGCGCACTGCTCGACGCTACTGGTGCGGAGCTTACGGTTCGCGGCACACTCCTTGACGCTATTGCTCTGGAGCTTACATTTCGCGGTGCATTCCTCGACGCAACCGGTGCGGAGCTTAGAGACGCGACTCTGTGTACATTACGATGTACAGGTAACACTCGCGGACGCGGTGCGTTATAAGTCGCACTAACCGAGGGTGCAGCCATGTTCGTGGCTACCAGAAACGATGCCGATCGCGAGCGTTCAACCAAGAATTCAAGTAAAATGTCCAAGCTTGGCGACACACGTAAGTCCACACTACACACATTGTCTTTGCACTTTAAAAACTCACTATATAAATGCTTCTGGAGTGGCGTAAGCTTGTTCAGTATCTCACACACCAGTTGAGGGTTATTCAAGTACCCATCAGCCTTGATGTTCTTCAGCAATGACACACAATTTCTCACAACTGAAGTAAACTTTTGCATTTCCTTGCCACTCTCGGTCACACGCGGTAAAGTCTTAATCTTCCTTAAGACACAATCCAAAACCGCACCAGGGTGACCGAATACTTCCTCAAGAGTACACATAACTTCTTGAGGATCACCTGCACCTCTCAAAATATCCTCCACTTCAATCTTCGCTGGTCCCACAACCGCTTGCTGCAACCTTGCCATGTTCTCGAACGCTTCAAACTTGTATATTTCCGTTGAGCGTTCATAGGTGCGCTTGAATGTGATCCAGTCAGCTGGGTTACCATCAAACTTTGGTAACTCGTATGTCTGCCGCGGTCTAGGCCTAGACATACCTATTATCGCATCCGCTAACTTATCTATTCCCTCAGTCCGCCTACGAGAGCGCTCTTCTGACCGCTCCCTCCTCGGCGTTAGCGTCGATGCACGCGGCTGCGTATCGTCGAACCTCACATCGGCGGCAGAAGGGCGCGGTAGTCCACGTTCACGAGGCACCTCTTCCATACGCGGCGTTCGACTCAGCCACTCTTCCACTCGCTGGTTTGTCGCAACCTGCGTCAGCGAGCATCGTTCCTCAGCTTCTTCCTCAGCTGCAGCTTCTGCAGCTTCGATGTTGGCCATCTTGGCTGCCAACTGTTTGTTTAAGACATCCTCCCTTATCTTGGCTGTTTCCATGGATATCTTCGCTTTCTCCATCGCTATTTCCAGCTCAAGCTGTCGCCGCTGTGCATCCAAGGCCATTCTATGGCTGCGGCGAGAAGCCTGGCTCCCCATGGTGCTCTTCACATCCACTGGTCGGTGTGGTAGCACGAATCCACGAGGATCAACCAGCACGCTGCCTTCCGGTTCCCCGGGTATCCGCAGTGGTGGCGGCCGTTGATCATGTTGAAGATCGACTTCATCGGGCTCCTTCTGATCCCGATGATCAATGATTCGTCCCTGCGGAAGAGTGGGCACGAGCGATGACGACGGCGGGATCGTTCGTTGCAAGGCCGCCGCCCCGTCCGCATCCACCGACAATTCCAAGTCCGCAGGCACATCTCTCAAGTCGTCTTTAGTGAGCTCAGCTTGCTCCTCCGCCAACTTCTTCGCACTCCTCGTTACTCTCGACATGGTAACTTATAAGTGTCTTATCTATCCGGATCTGAAGGACCAAACTGTTGCGCACGTCCTAGCACAACGGTACACAACAGTTAAACATTCACCAATTATACAAACAATGCTTACTTAGGCTACATACCGCCAACATACTAATAAATTCACAAATACATACAAAAAAGACATATTTTCGTAAAAGTTACACACAAATCTCTAATTATTTCCAAAACTAACCACTTCTACCTATCAAACTTTATTCCACCTAATAGAATTCCCTACGTTCTACAATTATACAATACCAAACACAAACATTCATTGTACATTGAACCCTAAAAACAGTAAAACTAACAATTCTATAAGCAAATTCACGAACAAAGTGAATACCAACAAAACTAGCTATCGCCCGAAACAAAAAACATGTATATACTGAGGGCGCTAACAAGCTGGACATACATACAAAGTTACATCAATGACACTATCGTAATTACAGAGCTATTCATTCATTTAACAATTTTCCCTGCTAGAGCAGTAATAGCACACAAGATATCTTTTATCCCTTTCCAACGATTAGAGGAGATCGACAACTGGCGACATATACACTGTCTCACTCTAACGTTAGATATAGTCTAACACACATTCTAAACAATTTCAATAAAATTCAAGTGCAAGTCATTAGCTATTGCTTATTGCATACATATACATATAAGTACAATGCCAAGATAATCGGCTGCCCGTAACATTACGTCTTCCGCGATACTCCAGAACTTTAATGCCTTGGGGCAGCTATCTGTTTTACGAACTATGTGCCCCGCCCATTGCCACTTCAGTTTAGCGATTCTGTGAGCTTTGTTGGTTGCTTTAGTTCTCCTGCGTATAATAATAATATTAATATCTGGAACAAATCACATACGGTCATCTGGCCCCAAACTAGGATTCCCTGTATCTTGGGAACCAGAGACAGATATATATACACATATACTTTTAACTACATACATATATAGATATAATACACCCAGACTCAGAGCAAACAATTCTGCTCATCACAGAAAAGTTTGCCCTGTGTGGGAATCGAACCCACGACTCTCGGATCAGAGGTCAGGATCGCTAACCACTTAGCCACCAAGTCAGTATCTCTTTTTGAGTTCGATCACTAAGAGAAACTACAAGCATAGCACGCTCCATAGCTCTTTAAATTAAACGTTTTATCTATCTTTCTATCTTTGAACAGCTTTAATACTTTTTATGAGGCTCATAGTGGTAAGTTAATATGTATCAGTGGGTTATGTTACCACTAGTAACATGTTCTGCTCAAGTACCTTAGTATTGAGACAGTGCTATATTTTGGACGTAAATACATATAAAGGGTGACTTTAAATTAGTTCTTGATACGAAAGGCTATGCATGTGCTCATCAGGGACGTATTTTAGATTTTCGCGCCCTGGGCGAATACGATCGGGCCGCCCCTCAACAGTAAAACAGAATTAAATATAGTAATAAATAGTTAAACGAATTTATTAACTGATTACGATGAGACAATGCGACATTTGTTTTGAAAAATCATCAAAATCAAGTGCATTCGTTAAATCAGCCTCAAATCCTCAATGTTGAGGATTGCTAAATAATTAAGTCATTTCTCATTCATGCGAGAACGCATATAATTTTTTATTCTTTTCAAAACTGAAAATGAGTTGTGATCAACTCGATGAAGAAAGGAAGCGATCACCTAATGGTAAGAGGCACATTGAATCTAAAAACCAAGCTGGAAAGATGTTGACTAATGAAGCCCACGCTCCGACCAGCTCTTATCCAGCTCCAAAACCTCGATAACTTTCAGCTCGTTGCAAAACCGCTTCGAATGGCTAGCAAACTGCGAAAATGTGGACGATTACTACGACAGGTTCGAGGAAGTTGTCCAAACGACTGGGAATAAATAAGGCTTTCAAAACCAGCCGTTCAAAAAGAACATCTCGGATCACACCAGCAAGCTCATAGAGGAAAGATGGAGCCTGATTATGAAATCCTCTGTAGATGCTTGTCAGTATCGGCGACTAAACAGACAGGTCTCCAAGTCCTTGACTCGCCATATATTCCAATTTAATACTAATGGTATCAAAGAGGCTATCGAGCGCAATAAAGGGTAAAAGTATTCTCAAGAGACCTGTCTGCTGGTCAAAGCCAACTGACAAAGCTGAAGACTGAGGATGGCAGAATCGTGTCGTACGACCATGCTGTTAGAAGAGGTCGAGAAATTCTACGGACACTTATACACAACCACACGCTTACCTGTCAGTAATCTGGCTGAAGACCCGAGAGCCAGATTCACCCGACACATACAGAAGATATCCCAAACGTGTGCGAGATTAGAATGGCTCCCAAAAAGCTTAAGAACAACGAGCTACCGGGTGATGATGGAATTACGACTGAGGTTCCGAAAGCAGGTGGAGAACCGGTACTTATAGGTCTTCAGAGGCTGTTTAATTCCGTCATGCTCGAGGGACGAACGCCTAAAGCATGGCACAGGAGTGTGGTTACAACAGAAACAATGGTTACACTCTCTCCAACGGTGCCAAATCGACTGTCGATATATCGAAGTATTGGAGTACCTGTATGAAAACGCCACCATGTAGGTCTGCCTCCAGGATCAGAATTCGAAACTGGGTGTAGCATGGGGTGACAGGGAGACGTTACATATATAGGGTGCTTCTAAAATATATGCCACGGCTGAAATGGGAGAAATTATCACGTATAGTGATGACGAAAATGAGACATTCATGTGCGGAAACTGTTCTTTTTTTTTTCATACAAAAAAATAACAATCATAAAAATAAATTGCTTTACTTTATTAAGCCATCCCGTATTGTGTTGAATGAAACCAGGCGCGCGAAAACATGCTTAAACGCTCCGACGTTGCGGCTAGACATGAAACAAATTCGGCACTTGTGTCGTGCTACAAAAGGCTTTGATCTGTCCGCACCCTTTCGCATACTCACTCGGGAGCGGGGCGCTACCCGGCGGGCGGGGGCGGTTGGCGCCCGCGCGCCCTTCGTACAGGTCAGAGGTCAGGTCAGTTTGCTATGCGCAGCGGTGACGCGCAGGCGTGACGCGAACGTTTTGCACCGCCTGAGCCCCCATCCGCGAGTGAGATAACGATGTCACCCAGACGTACATACGAATCAAGAGCATCTTGAAATGATACTCTGCTACCGCGATACCCTCTGAACGCGAGTGCAATAACATCCCTGCGCATGCCGTAAACCTGTATGAGCAAAGTTTTGGTGTAAGAGTCAGCCACCAGTGTTGTGTTGTGTCATCAATTCATCATCATCAACCGAAAAACGTCCACTGCTGGACTAAGGCCTCCCCCAAGGATTTCCACACCGACCGGTTCTGTGCGGCTCGCATCCAGCGGCTTCCCGCAACCTTCACCAGGTCTTCGTCGGTCCACCGAGTCGGGGGCCTGCCCACACTGCGTATTCCAGTGCGCAGTCACCACTCGAGAACTTTACTGTGTTATAAAACTGATGTAAAACTTTGTTGTGTTGTGAAATAGCTTGTAAATAAGGTGATTGACACTCTACTACCGCGAGTGCAAATAACATCCCTGCGTTTGCCGTAAACCCGTATGAACAGAGGTTTGGTGTGAGTCAACCAGCCACCAGTGTTGTGTTGTGCAAATCCTTGTAAATAAGGTGATGAACTTAGAAACACGCCAAGTTACTTACTGTAATACACGTTCTTTTTAATTTTACGCATCTACTCTTGAGTAGTAAAAAGAGATACCTACGAGCGTGCGTTGCTTTCATTCAGTGAAATGACATCGAGTTCATTCATGACTTCATGACGGAGCGTACGTACTTGACGGACCGTGTTGTGCGAAATTGAATCAAAGTAAAAAAAAAATGTTTAGTCTCCCAAATCAATTTAACGACTCCGGGGCACGAATTTTTTTTACTATTGTAATCTATATGCATGACTCTTACTCCCATTGCAGCGGTGGCATATATTTTGGAAGCACCTTATATGTCCAAAATTCTTCACCGCTGCCCTGGAATACGTTTTCAAGCTTCTGGACTGGAGAGGACTTGGCATTAATATCAACGCCGAGTACATCACTCACCTTCGATTCGCTGTTGATATCTTGATCATGGCTGAGACCTTCGAGGACCTAGGCACAATTCAATGCCCAATGGACTAGAGCCTCCCAACAAGTGGGTCTCAAAATGAACAGGGACAAGACGAAAATTATGTAAAATATCCGCCCACTCCTCTGAATGTTACGAGACTCTACACTCGACGAATATGTATACCTGGGACAAACAGTCCATCTAGCTAGGTTCAACGTAGAGAAAGAGATCAATACTTATCAAGACTCCCGCGCCCGTGTAAATTGTCGCGGTCAGCTAATGAAAAAATGAGAGTTGTTGGTGAACTGGGCGGGCCGCCCCTTGGGACTGGCCGCCCCGGGCGTTCGCCCGAATGACCCTATGGAGAATACGTCCCTGGTGCTCATGATAACAAACAACTTTCCTTAAGAAACCCATAGTCAAATCGAAAAAAGTTTTGGATACCATAGAAATAGGTCAACTAACTGGCCAAATTAGTATGCTTTTTTTGCGATTTGACCATGGGTTCCTAAGGGAAAGTTGTTTGTTATCATGCGAACATGCACACCTAGAGATGTAAAAAAACCGTTCTTTTTCTGAGATGAAAAAAAACGTTGAAAAAAAACATGAAAAAAAACGGTTTTTTTTCTGGCGAAGGTTTTTTTTCAAGTGTAAGAAAATAAAAATATATCAGGATAATTATCGTTAAATACCTGTTACTTGGTTTATAAATGGTATATTTAACAACTTGAACATTTGAAACTAGGTACCTTTTTTGTTTTTTATGAACATATTTTTTAAATGATGAAAATGGTCATGTTTCTTTTTACATATTTGGAATGTGTATCAGCTTCTTTTTCACCTCCTCAAATACGACCGTTGATTTATCAGTTACTCTGTATGGTAGTTATTTAACTTAAAAAATATGGTAACATTCACTGATCAATGGAATGGAGGAATACCAAGAAGCTTATAACCAAACTGGAGGAAACACTTAGAACAAACAAGTGAAGACCAAAAATATGACCTTGAATGTGCTGTGTCTTTCTCGAGGGGTTTTGTTTCTGCTGTTAAAATTCCAGACAGGAAAACAGGATTTTTTTTCCAAGTATTTTTTGTGGTCAACGTTGAACAAATTGACTCCCATTGCTTGGTGGGCAGGACTATGCAAATCAACTGATTTGTCTAAAGTAGACGTTAAATTTCTGTCGCTTCCTACTAGTTAAAAACTAATTAAAAATGTAATAATTGTTATTCTGAGTCAGTATACAGAATACCATACAGAATAACAATTATTACATTTTTAATTAAAAAAAAAAAACTTGTTTTTCTAAAGACATGTTATTATTGATTTTATCTATTTAAATAATAATTATTACATTTCTCAATGTTTTATTCCATTTCAGTTATTGTGTTTTAGTTTTTCTGAAAAAAAAACCAAATTTAGAAAAAAAACAATGGTGCCATGTTTTTTTTCATGTTTTTTTTCAAAATTGTGAAAAAATACATTTTGTTTTTTTTCTATTTACATCACTATGCACACCCTTAGGTATCAAGAACAAATTTTAAGTAACCCTATATTGCGGAGCTTTCCGGATACTGCGCAGCAGAATTGGATTCAACAATCGATATATTTCTAGAAGTTGGAACTATCCAGCTGGACTATTTGTCCCAGGCTACATATCCGTCAACAACTCCAAGTGTCATAAGTCTCCAATCTTCAGAGGATATTATGATATATTTTTGTCTAGCTTATGTTCATTTTAAGATCCACATGTTGATGAGAGGCTCTACTGAGTCTATCGAGCATTGCACCTTAGTTTTCCAAGGTCTTAGCTAAGACCATGATATCGTCAGCGAATCTAAGAAAGCTATGTACTCGCCGTCGATAATTAAGTTGAATCCTCTCCAGTCCAGAAGCTTGAAAACAACTTCCAGGGCAGTTTTGAGTACCTTCGGAGATATAATGTATCCCTGTCTTACCCTATGCTGCAGCGGGATAATTTTCCAATTTTAATCCTGGAGGCGGAATAACATGGTAGCGTTTTCGTACAAGCACATCAACACTTTGATATATTGATAGTCACTGCTGGAGTGACTATAGCACAGCCTTGGTCTAGACAGAATTAAATGCTATAGTTAAATTACGTTCTATATTTGGGTCTATAGTTCTTCAGTAGGGTCCTATCACCATTTTTGAAGAAGAGTACCACCACATGCAATCCCTTACCTGTTCATATATTGATTACAATGTAATTAAACAGCTTCTGATAGCTTGCAGTACCGGTTTTCCATCTGTTTTCAGAAGTTCTTTCGTAATTCTATCATCACTTATCTCCCAGTGCCTTGTTGTTCTTAACACTTTGGCGCACGGTAGCGGGAACACCCGTTTATCAGCTTCCATAAAGTTTGACAGTGCGGGGAACCCCGTTTGTATTTAAATGATTTTTATAATTACTACGGTAAGCCCCGTGCAAAATGAATGAGCGCCATATAAAGAGCAAGAATACTGTCATTATGAGTAGCTCAGATTTAGTTATATTGTCAACCTTAAGGCCCCTAATCTAATGTTCGACGAATGTCACGCACAAACGGGGTTCCCCGCACTGTCAAACTTTATGGAAGCTGATATACGGGTGTTCCCGCTACCGCGCCCCAAAGTGTTAAGATGTTTTAGAGTTAACTTCGTACAGGCTGACGTCAGAGATATCTTCAGCATTGTATCGCTTCAAATTGGCTCTCAGATCTGTAGCCAAATTACTGATAGATAAACCTGTGGTTACGTATTATTGCCCGTAGATTTTCTTAATCTCTTCTAACAGCTCAGACTAGGACGATACAATTCTGTCATCCTCTATGTATATTCAGCTTAGCCTGACAGAGCGTCATACTCATATGCTATGATATTGTTAGAGGACCGCACTCTGAGCAGTAAGAATGCACATTGTATACGAATAAGAATGACAAAAGCATACGCACGTGCATTCGCAAAGATTCCAGAGGCCTACAGATGCGAGATTGCCCCTTAAACATCGTAAAGGTATTATGATATTTTACTCGATGAGCTCTTAACATCTTCTGCTGTTTTAAGGGGCAACAGGCAACCATACAAGTTCCTAGGCTAAAGAAGTAGCCAAATTTTTATTAGCAGTTTAGAAAGTTATCATTCTGTTATGAAGTAATTAAGAAAAGTTGGCGATTATGAAATAATCATGCTGGGATGTGGACGTTTTTCAAATGGTGCATAAACTAAATGATCCGCCGACGTTTGCTAGCCATATATAAATTTCAACTTTTTAAATAAACTCGAGCGTCTTCAAAATCTCACTGATCTTGCTATCAGATTTATCTTTTATCTCCGTAAATATCATCACGTGTCCCCGTATCCAAGAGATTGGAATGGCTTCCAATTAGTTACCGTCGTGACCTTCACACCCTGTTACATCTTTATTTTCAAAATCCCCAATTTATCTTAAAGAACGTTTCAACTTTATCTTCTACTCACAGTCGTCCTCTTCGTTCCTCCGATAACCTCCGTCTCCATATTCTTCCTCATTCTAACAATTTCTAAGCTCACTCCTTTACTCATCAAGCTATCCGCCTCTAGAGTCCCCTTCTTGTACCCATCAAACAAGCCCAATCATTGCACTCTTTAAAAAAGGATAAAAAACAAGCATATCTTCTTGACGTCTAAAGAGCTCATCACTTCTCCAATCATACTTTGGAAATAATTATATGTATACGGGATGTAAATATGGTCGTGCGTCAAATTTTAATCTGTGCTTCTATTCCTGTTTCTGATCAATTTTCCCCAAGGAGCACATAAATCAAATCAAATCGTAAAAAATTAACTCCTCAATACTAATTTGGCCACTCGGCTGATCGATTTTTATAAAGAATCCAAAAGTTCACTGCTACTATCGAACATTATATACATTTATCTATTTTTCATATCACAAAAGACAACATGCATTTTTGGACTACTACCTTAGTTTTGCTTGTTAGAATAAAACGGTCGAAAACAGGAGCATTGTTATTCTCTTTCCTGATTTCCACCACGTCATATTTTTGACATTGCTAGTTTTAAGTAATTTTAAATATGGTGGACGAAAACTGGCAGTATCAACCAAAAAGTATCCGACGCTCGGCAGATCGATTTTTATAAAGAATCAAAATATTTACTGCTACTTTCGAACATTAAATATAAATTGTCTATTTGTCATATCACAAAAGACAACACATGCATTTTTTTCCAGTAACTACTACCTTAGTTTTACTTGTTAGAATAAAACAGTCGAAAACAGGAGCATTGTTACTCTATTTCCTGATTTCGAACACGGCACATTTTTGACATTGCTAGTTTTAAGTACATTTTAAATATGGTGGACGAAAACTGGCAGTATCAACCAAAAAAAAATAGACAATTTATATTTAATGTTCGATACTAGCAGTAAATTTTTGGATTCTTAATAAAAATCGGCAGATCGATTTGTGCCGCCCCGCGGCCGCCTCTGTGTGTGCTGCGCTTAAACGAATGACAGTGAGTAGGTAAACAAACAGTCGCCCGGACCGACTGCATCGCATATTCCATTCTATAATGGTCCGTATGGTTGTAACGTAAGGATCATATTTGTCTAAAAGCTGAAAGGGTTACCCTTTCATTATGGTAAGTGGTTCCAAAGTGTTTAGTTAATCTTTAAAAATACCGCTTAAAAAACCCAAACGAAAGGGTTTTGACGCCTACTGGGTTTGGTAAGCAAACCCCTTGCAGAAACCCATTCAAAAACCCGTGAAGGGCTTACCAGTCCAGTCCCTGTTTCTAACATCCTCTTCATTGTTTCCTATATTCTCCTTTACATGCGAGGTCTTTTTGCGCCGTTTAACAGTCCTAAAAAGTGTTCATTAAATTATTTTTCTAAATTAAATAAATTAGATTTATTTATTTCATATTATCAATGTCAAGTTACTATTAATATCACAAAAATGTCAGAGAATAATATGATCATCATCATCAAAGCAATAATTAAATAAAGAATAAGAATAATCTCATTCAAATGGTTATAATTTTCATATAATTAGTTATGTTTTTGTGTCTGAAATAAATGTGTTGTTTTAAAGCACTTTGCAAGCAAACAGCCTTGAATTGGATTAAATTTTAGATGATGCTGTACAAAACCCTTGCTATACAAGTCTTAAAAAAATTTCATTATTAAATATATGATTTACCTGTAATGCAGTGGTTTACCAATGACAACATTTGATGCTTTTGGTGGGCGCGTGAGCATCTTGATATGCCCGTCCCGTAAAACAGCAAACTTCAAAACTCGGCCCTCCTCTTGGAGCTCTGCTAAAGAGCGCCAGCACCCGTCTATATAGATGACAAGTTTCGCCATCCTCCTTAATATGCATGAAAAGTAATTAAAGAAAAAAATATTATACATTCTAATTATTCTATAATAAACAGTGATCGGAGTAGGTAGATTGATTTTTGCTACTTGCATTGATGTGATGAACAATCCTTTTTTCTAGAAAGTATGCAAATATGGACATGCCACTCAGATCTATATCTAGCATTACTAGTATTATCTATTAAATCAAACATATTAAATCGGGGCAAACTTATTATAATAGGGGATACTTTGAAAGAAAGAAAGAAAGTTAGAAAGCAACATTTTGGGAAAGTGACATTTTGAGAAAGGGACTTTCTGGAAAACAGTGAAGGGACGTTTTGCGGATGGGGCATTATCCGCCTAAAGGTTAAGTATATAGGTACAAACCAAAAAACCTGCAACAAACAGCATTGACAACAATTTGATGTTGACAATAACTGACTCGCCTATAAGCAATGTAGGTATGTACATTATAGTTTGGTGATTAAATGACTATAAATTACAATTTTTATCTACTTCACTCGGCGTAATATTCAAGAGCGGTTCACACCTGCCGCCGATTCAGTATATATTGATTGATTCAGTTTATATGCGGGTCTTACCTGTTTTTACGAAACAAACAAAATTAAATTAAAACCAAAATACCGGTATAAGTTCGCGTCACGTAAAAAGAGCGCTGGCTGGCGTTCCGAGGATGCACTCTGACAGCAACTGTTTAGATCCCTCTCTTTCACACTTACGCGATTTATATTATGCTATCCTGTTGTCAGAGTAAACTGATGGGACCTCGGAACGCCCGCCAGCGCTCTTTTTACGTGACGCGAGCTTGTACCTTATCAAGCAACGTCTCTCGTTCGTTTCGTTCCCGTTCCAGAACCAACGTAAAATCCGGTAGACCGGTAGTTGACTGGTTACTTTTTATCGAATGTCAAAAACGGCATTTTGTTCTAAAAATGTTTGAAATGTACGATGACGTCATTGTTCAAAATAGTAGTTTGCATACTTATGAGGTAATTTTTATAAATTAAAAATTTAGAATGCAATGAAAATATTAAAGTGAATAAATTTTTCAATAATTTCAATTAAAGAGCTATTTAGTCGATAATATTTCGCAATGAGCCGTTTTCTTAAAAAAAAAAAAAAAGATTCCCAAGTGCTTACTAGATGGCGCTTCAACTACCAAATTGAATTAACGTTATCTCCTCGGGCCCATAGCTCAAAGAGGCTTCAGACCTGAAAAAACCCTTTGTACCTGAAAAATGATTTCTTATTTTGACACTCACAACATTTGTACCGCTGTCTGTGAGGAATGATTGACAAAAGAGTTTGGGCCATACGGCGCCATCTTGAAAATTTGTTTTTCCATTTTTTTGATAATTTGGCTTTTCTCCGACCAGATTTGAAGGCCTAACACGCGTTACATATCATTTGTAACGGGGCTGGTGTACTCAGTTTGTTTCTAGATTGTCTAGATTTTCTGTAATTAACCTCCAAAAAAAAGCCCGACGGGCTTTTTTTCCCATGCTAATTACAGAAAAACTAGGTACTCTACATACTAGTTTATTACATCAGCCCCGTTACATATGATATGTAACGCTAGTTAGCCCTTCAAATCTGCTCGGAAAAAGGCCTAATAATAAAAAAAAGGGAATAACATTTTTCAAGCGTTACTCCGTCGGGCCCATAAACTTTCATCGATAACTCCATAACGAGTGCGGTACAAATGATAAGAATGAAGTATTACTGAAATATTTTGCTGGTACAAAGGTTCTATGAACTTATTTTGTTAATATCTGCAGTAATTTTCGAGAAATTCAAAGCGAAAGTTTGTATGTAGCTCACGAAATAGGGTGACAATGATTGTTAATGTTATTGGAATAATACTGGTTAGTACAAAAATGTTAGGTAGGTAAAAATTATAACGAAATAATCACAGATAAATCAATCTAGGTACCTGTAGTAACCTTATTATCAAAAAAATGAAATATTGTATTATAAATAAAATATTATCAAAAAAATATGCATCCATCGAAATTCTTGTTAAGAATTATTGGTTGTTCGACCCAATGGTCATAACAAAAGTTAGATAACGCTTGTTAACATAATAATACATAAATAATACGGTCATTATGTTAACAAAATAATAGAAAAAAAATTAAGTTATTTAGGTAACAAAATAAAATGAATGAGCGAAGGATTTGTTAGGTGGGGAACAATTTTAGGTTTTTATTTGAAATTTTTCATAAATGTCCTAGTTTGCAACTATAAATGGCAGGTGATGAGGGAGGGCGTACAAAGTCTCACTTTGACGTGCTTTAGAAAAAAAACTATCTATTCAATTCAATTCAAATATTCTTTATTGCACAGAGACATACATGATAACTAAAAACTATCTATTTGACCTATCATCTTGAACTTGGTGTCGTTTTCGAATAAACCGAGAATGTAGCTTTCATTTTTGGCATAATTTTTGTTCAATTTACTACATTTATTGTGAAAAAAAAATAAGAAAATGAAAAAACTCTCCAAAAAATCTACTAGATTTTGCTTTAATATGCTATCGTTTAAAAAATATGCACTAGTGGCATAAATAAAAAATATTGGTAACACAAGATATTACAAGACCAGAAAAGAATTAATGTTGTCCATATTCTATGCTCTAACAGGAGGTGATACCATTTCAGCCTCTAATGGAGGAGGAAAGAAAACCGCGTCGTAAGCCTGGAATGTTTCTCCTCCAGCAACTCTCGGTTTTAAAACGATGGGTTGTGGAGACATTGAAAGCGCCAAAAAAAAAAAGAAAGGCGCCATGTGGGCCTATGACAAGACAGTTTGAATAAAACGATATTTTTGTATTGTACATAGATTTCTCTGTTTGGGTATAAAATTATTTTAAATTGATTTGTTTTTAATATGTTTAAGATCCAGCTACTGCACCAGCTTAACCCATTGCAGGCGAGAATCGTACTCTAAAAGATAAGGACAAATTTAAAAAAATCCATCATCGGAAGACAGTTTTCAACAATATCTTCTGAGAGCAGTATACCAGGGTGTCCACGTATGGGATCAGACATTAGTGCCCGTTCAAAATCTCTCACGTCCGGCTCAGTGAAAGTGGGAAATAGCTACAAATAATCAGTAGATGGTCTACTGCTGTGGCTGCTACCGCTTGTTTAGAGCTAATTCGGTGCAAATGCAATTCAAACCAAATTGTGGCGTTAAATACAACTGTCAAAAAAGACAAATAAACTGCCCCGAATTATGCCTTTGCAGTGAAAAATGTCGTTCTGAGGAATGAGCACTCAGCTAGAACAAAGGTATACTCGTTATTCATTAGTGATGGGTTTTCCGGCCTAATAAAATAGAAGCTTCCCTATTCTCAACTAGTTGTTGTGCAAGTGAGGTACTTATACATCTGAATTCTGGACAAAGGGATCGATCGCCCACCCTTTAGGATACGGAGCAAAATATTTATAAGGGAACAGGAAATGGACTGCAATATTTTTTTGAAACAAAAATAGCAGGTTCGATTTTTGATATTTTTAATTTTTTGTCTGACATAATATGTAACTAAAAATTTTTGGTTTTTGGACTTTTCACTTTTTTGTGCTATAAGCTTTGCTTGTTGCCACATTTCATGATTCTAGGTATACGGAAAGTACCTTATAGGTTTTGATTCCCATGCGAGTGTCCAAATATGATTGACTCGGCACAGACGTTTGATTTTTTCACATCTTCAAGGGATTGCAGGCCTGAGTATTTGATATAAATTTCAACTTGATACGTCTACGCGTTCCTGAGAAAAAGGGTCTTGTCAGACAGACAGATAGACAGACAGACAGATAGACAGACCGACGGACAGACGGACGGACGGGCAACGAAGTTGTCCTATAGGGTTCCTTTTTACCTTTTGAGGTATGTAAACCTAAAAATTAAAGATGCTATCAGAAATACGTCGAAAAAAATCTTTAGAAAATATCTGATAATGAATGAAACTTTAAACATCGGCGACATAAAAAACAAATACTGAATGGTTTTGTCTCATATGCTTTAAAGAAAACTTGTTTTATGCCCATTTTAGAAATGTACAATACTTGTACATTTTCCTAGCAAACATTGAGTGAATTACTATTTTTGACTTAAAGGTGCTGAAAAAAAAAAACATTATATTCGAGCTTTTTGACACAAAATTATTTAGAATGACTAAGAATAGAAAGGATATCATGTGAGTGTTCTATAAGGTTACCGTGACCTGAGATAAAAAAAAGAAAATAAAACCGGCCAAGTGCGAATCGAACTCGCGCGTAAAGGGTTCCGTACCATCGAACAAGAAACTCCAAAAAACACGTCTTTTGTATGGGAACCCCCTTTAATTTTTAAATATAATTTCATTTTATTATATTTTATTAGTGACTATAGCAATACAAACTCTGTGAGCATTTCAAGCGTCTTCCTGTTGCCATTATTAAGATCGAGCAAAAAACGCCAAAAATACACGTTTCTAGTAGGGGAGCCCCTTTAACTTTTAATTTATCTGGGGGCACGGAAGTACCCCCGCCAAGGCGAGCCAAGCGAAGCGCAAGGGCACTACCTACCTTTTCTCGAAACGCTTCGTCTTTTTTTTAAACTCTCATAACTTTGCTTTGGACGAGCCAGGCGAAGCGCAAGGGCACTACCTACCTTTTCTCGAAACGCTTCGTCGTTTTTTTGAACTCTTATAACTTTGCTTTGGATGATGCTAAATATTTAAATTTTTCAAGATAGAATGCCATCAGTACAATCATTAAACATACAAAGTTTGAATGTCGTAGCTATTATACTTAAGATTTTATTAATGTCTCAAAACTCACGATTTCGTCACTGACTCACTGGACTGACTCACCAAGTGGCTCACCAATTACTTATTAATGGCAAACCAAATCACCGACTCAACAAAATCCCCAAAGCTTCTTTCCCACCGTCACAGGAATCCATATGTTACGCTTTTAGTATTAGTGATATTGTAACAGAAATTAAATCACTCAAACTCGGGAAGGCTTCAGGTTTTGATAAAATATCTATTGAGCAAATTAAACATCTTGGCCCTGTGGGTATCTCGTGGTTACTTCAACTATTCAACGAGTGTCTTGAGACTGCAAAAATATCCAAATTCTGGAGAAAGTCAAAAGTAATCGCTATCCCAAAACCTTGGAAATTCTGTGATTACCCTAAAAATTACCGACCAATTTCCCTCCTTTTTCACATCTACAAGCTGTTCGAAAGTATGCTGCTGAATCGGCTATCTGGTGTTCATCATCATCATCATCATCGTCAGCCTGCATTAGTCCACTGTTGGACATAGGCCTCCCCTAAGGCACGCCACTTATACCTATCTTCGGCCACGCGCATCCAGCTGTTACCAGCAACCTTGCGCAGATCATCGCTCCACCTAGCCGGGGGCGTCCCACGCTACGTTTGCCCAAACGCGGTCTCCACTGTAGCACTCTGTTTGTCCACCGGTTGTCAGTTCTTCGACATATACGTCCGGCCCATTGCCACTTCAGTGTGCTAATTCTCTGAGCAATGTCGATTACTTTGGTTCTCTGGCGAATAACCTCATTTCGGATTCGGTCGCGCAGAGAAACTCCGAGCATGGCTCTCTCCATGGCACGCTGTGTGACTTTGAGCTTGTGGACTAACTGCACTGTTAGTGTCCACGTTTCGGCGCCATATGTCATCACGGGTAGGACGCACTGGTTGAAGACTTTTGTCTTCAGGCATTGTGGTATTGGCGACGTGATATGTGACGAAGCTTGCCGAATGCTGCCCAGCTTAGCTGTATTCTTCTACTGGCCTCCCTTTCGAAGTTGTTTCTACCTAACTGCATGATTTTCCCGAGGTAGACATATTCTTGAACAGCTTCGAGAGGTTTACCCTCGACTATAACCGGACTCGGGACGATGTGTTTATTGAACATGACTTTAGTCTTGTCCAAGTTCATCCCGAGACCAATCAGTCGGGAAGCAGCATTAAGGCTATCCAGCATATCCTTTCTTTCCGATTCTGCCATTATGACGATATCATCGGCAAAGCAAAGGTGTGAGATGTGTTCGCCATTGACATTTATGCCTCGTCCTTTCCAGTCTATAGTCTTTAAAACGTCTCCCAACGCATTTGTGAACAGTTTTGGGGATATGAAATCCCCCTGTCTCACTCCTCGATGCAATTGGATGGGTTTTGATTGACTATTCTGTATTTGGACGGCCATAGTGGCGGCGTCGTAAAGACATCTCAGCACTTCGATGTATCGCCAGTCAACTTGGCATCTCTGCAAGGACTCCATTACAGCCCAGGTTTCGATGGAGTCAAAGGCCTTCTCATAGTCCACAAATGCAAGACACAAGGGCTGATTATACTCCTCTGTCTTCTGTGTAATCTGCCTCACTGTGTGTATGTGGTCTAGAGTGCCAAAACCTCCTCGAAACCCAGCTTGCTCTGGTGTTTGGAATTCATCAAGCCTACGTGCGAGTCGGTTTGTGATGACCCTCGAGAACAGCTTGTAGACATGGCTTAAAAGCGATATCGGTCGGTATACTCCTGTGTCTTCTGTGTAATCTGCCTCACTGTGTGTATGTGGTCTAGAGTGCCAAAACCTCCTCGAAACCCAGCTTGCTCTGGTGTTTGGAATTCATCAAGCCTACGTGCGAGTCGGTTTGTGATGACCCTCGAGAACAGCTTGTAGACATGGCTTAAAAGCGATATCGGTCTATAGTCTTTTAGAAGAGTTTTGTCACCTTTCTTAAAGAACAGGACCACGATGCTTCTGTTCCACGCCTTTGGAGTTCTCCCGTTTTGTAAAGCAACATTGAATATATTCTGAAGCCTACTGATTACAGGCTGTGGTGTAAATGAAAGACAGTCTGAATGACAACTGACTATTTATTAATATTTATCTAAATACCCACAACACCTTCCCCTTATATAAAGAAATGCTTAACTTATTTCATGTTACTACATAGTACATACCTAACATCCCCCAACAAGTATAAAAATAAAAAAACTTAAAGCTTAACTTTAATGGCTATGCTAAAACATAAAATATGCCCTATGTATATTTTTATGAGTATGTATATAAAAGAGTTATAAGTATAATACAAAACTTTTGTTATAGTGTATATTATATATATGTAATTTAACAAAGTAAAATGCTTTTGCACATTGTAAAATATAAAAGTAAATCATATTGATAATAAATATATTTTTTTAAATGCATGCATGTGACTATCTTTGAAACTTAATTCAACTTTTTAAATCTTATGACAGTTACAAACTAATATTATTTTCTTAATGTTACCATTGGTGAATGTGTTTCTATTACTGATTCTTCAGCCTCGGCAGAAGAATACTCATCATCATCAAATGACTGATTATTTTCTTTAACGTTTGATGAGCTAATATCTATGTCCTGCTGTAATGGACTGGCTTCCTGAGTTATTTCTGGTTCACATTTTATAAGATGTCGCCGGTTTCGGCGATAAATACCTCTTTTATTTTGTACAATGTAGGATCTAGGAGTACTACTTTCAGACAATACTTGTCCCCTCATTCTATTGTTCCTGTCAATAACAATAACATGATCACCTTTATTTAACTTTGACAATGGTTTACAATGTTGATCATAGTACATTTTGCTCCTACGCTGCTTTTCTTTGAGCACCTCATGCTGATCGGCCGTTGCAGGGCTTGGTTTTAATACATCAGGATGAACCGGCAACCTACACCTTAGTACCCGACCCATCAACATCTGTGCTGGCGAACTTAAATTTTCCCTCGGTGTGTTACGGTAGCTAAGTAAATTCATGTAAAAATCGGTATTGCTATTTACCGATTTTTTTAATATATTTTTGATAGTTTGTACTGCACGCTCACTTTTACCATTGGCTTGTGCATAATTTGGCGAACTCGTAATGTGTTCAAAACCCCATTCAGAAGCAAACTTTTTGAATTCTCTACTAGTAAACTGAGTGCCGTTATCACTGATTAATGTTTCAGGTATACCATATCTCGCAAAATTTTCCTTCATCGCGTTTATCACTGTCAAAGTAGTAATATTACTAAGTTTTGCAACCTCGACAAATCCCGAAAGTAATCCACAATTATTAAATAATATTTTTTCAAATATTCAAAAATATCCGCCCCAACTTTGTTCCACGGCAATGAGGGAATTTCAATAGGTATCATTGGTTCTCTACTGGGTGCATTGGAACACTCCTGGCACGCCGAACAACGTTTTACAAACATTTCTATGTCCTTAGTAATACCTGGCCAAAATAGCACCTGTCGCGCTCGCCTCTTGCACCGGTCAATACCCAAATGACCATCGTGAATAATACTAAGCATTTCTTTTCTCATAGAACTCGGAATCCATACTAAGTTATTTTTAAATATAACCCCATCAACCATAAACAGTTCCTCTTTCATAGACCAGAAACACTTTAATTTTTCTGGAACATCATATTTATTTCCAGGCCAGCCCTTATTAATATAATCTATTAATTGCGTTAATAATTCATCTTTTCTTGTTTCCTCTCTAACCGTATTTAGTTTATTTTTTGACATATTAACTTGACTCATCAAAAGATTGATTTGATACCCGATGCCATTAACTAAATTATCATCGTCATATTTCTCGGGCAGAGGCGCTCGCGACAAGGTGTCGGCTAAGAACATATATTTACCTGGCTTATACATGACCGATAAATCTAGGCCTTGTAGGCGCAACAACATTCGCTGTAAGCGTACTGGGACCATTTGCAGTGGTTTTTTAAACAAACTCTCTAATGGCTTGTGGTCCGTTTCAACGACTACATCTTTCTTGCCATAAATATACTATCTATACTTGTCACAGGCGAATACAATTGCTAGCAGTTCTTTTTCGATCTGCGCGTACCGGGTTTGCGTGTCGGTGAGCATCCGCGAGGCATACTCCACCGGGCGGCCGCCCTGCAGCAGCGCCGCGCCCAGCGCCACGCTGCTCGCGTCCACCGAGAGCACCACAGGCCGCGTGACGTCATATAAGGCCAACACCGGAGCCGTACTTAACAAGTGTTTGAGCTTATCTATTGCTGCCTGGTGAACCGAGTCCCATACCCAACAGGAATCTTTTTTTAACAGATTCGTTAAAGGGTTTATATATTCAGAGTAGTTCGGAATGAACTTTGACAAATAATTCGTGGCACCTAAAAACCTTTCCAAGGATTTTTTATCACTGGGGGGAGGCATATCAATAATAGCCTTAATTTTTGAGCTATCTGGTTTCATTCCGTTTTTACTGAAAACATGGCCCAAATACGTTACTTCCTCAACACATAGTTTACATTTGTTTTTGTTAAACTTTAAATTAATACTTCGCGCCCTATCCATTAAAGCACACAACCGTTGATCATGCTCCTGTTTCGTACGCCCCCAGCATATTATATCGTCGATGAACGAATCAACCCCCTCCAAATTCTCTAATAATTGTTTTATTTTTGCGTGAAATACTTCAGGCGCACAATTCAATCCGAAGGGTAGTCTGGTAAACTGATATCGACCGAACGGCGTAATAAACGTGCACAGATCAGCACTCGCGTCGTCTCACTTCACAGCCCAGAATCCTGAGTTCGCATCTAATACTGAAAAGTAGCAGGCGCCGTTAAGTTTCGTTGCTATTTCAGTTATTGTCGGAAGCTGGAAGTGTGCACGTTGAATCGCACAATTTAACGGCCGCGGATCGAGGCAAACACGCAAATCACCATTTTTTTTAGCCGCTATTACTATCGAATTGACCCACGGCGTAGGGTGAACAACCTTTCTTATCACACCTAATCCTAACATTCTATTTAATTCGTCCTGTAACTTACCAGTTAAAGCAATCGGTACTTTACGCAGTGCGCTCACTACCGGCGGTACGCTAGGATCGACAACAATATTGTATTCGCCCGGCAAGCAACCTAGACCCGTAAACAAATCATCGTACTGCTTCATGTTTAAGCCATAAATACGACGTATTAATCCCAATTGAGAACATGCCTGTCGACCCAGTACGCTTTCACAAGTCATATCCGCGATAGCAAATCTTAAATTATATTTGTCATTTTTATGCAACCAAGATAAGTCGCATACACCCTTTAATGGAATGACGTCACCGCTATAGGACTGCAACTTCATGTTATGTTTACGTTTTAAGTGTGATTCATCAAAGCCTAACGATTTGAACCGATCATATGACAATACATTAATATCGGCCCCAGTGTCCAATTTAAAATTTTCTTGGCCCCCGTCACAAATTAAAATTTCATACCACTCATCACCTGACGACCCCTTGCTAGAAAATGTCATATTTTGAACAGTAGAAATGAAAAATAACTCACTGTCCTCCTCGTCGATGTCCGTGTTATCTTCCTGCACTCCGATTTCGTACATTTTTTTTACATTTCGCGGCGTGTTACACATTCTCGCGTAATGCCCATAATTAAAACACACAAAGCACTTGACATTCATAGCGGGACACGTTCCCGGTAAACACTGCATTCCACAACCATGGCACGGCGGCCGCGACGATCCTGGCCGCGCAGTGCCCGCGCCAGCGCCGTAGGCCTCCGGGCCGGGCCGCGGCCGACCGCGCCCGCGCCTGCCGCCGCCGCCGGCGCCCAGGGAGCCGCGCGCGCCCCGCGCCCGCAGCGCGTCCACCCGCGCGGGCCCTGCCCCGCTGGCGGTGCGCGCCTCCAGCCGACGACTGCCATCCGACGAAACCTCGTCCGCCTCGCATATTTTAATGGCTTTGGTCAAGGTCAATGTATCCTTCCGCAACAAACGATCGCGAACTACTCCACTGAGTATGCCACAAACCACACGGTCGCGAATCAATTCTTCCTCCAACGAAGCAAACTCACAATGTTTACTAAGGAGTTTAAGCGATACCACATACTGGCTTATTGTTTCTCCATCTTCTTGGTCACGAGTGAAGAAATTGTATCGAGCCAATGTTATATTGGGCTTCGTGCCGAAGTATTCGTCGAATTTTTGTAACACAATGATTACGTTATCACGATCGGTTTCTTTTTCGAACGATAATGTTTGATATACATCAAATCCATCCGATCCGATTAAATTAATAAGAAGGCTCGACTGCACCTCCGGTTCCTCCTTGTGCACCCCGGATGCCTTAAGGAATAATAGAAATTGCGTCTTCCATCTCCGCCATGCGTCAGCCCGGCTGACGGGGCTGCCATCCAAACTGAGTTCCGTAGGCGGTCTGGCGTGTTCCATATTTATTTATGTTCACAACACTTATTTAATGTAAAATACACTTAATTATCGCGAAATACTCTTATTTTTCACAAACTTTTGCACACCGCTGTCACCATGTGGTGTAAATGAAAGACAGTCTGAATGACAACTGACTATTTATTAATATTTATCTAAATACCCACAACACAGGCTTACCACCTGCTTTCAGTAGCTCAGAAGTTATTCCATCCTCTCCAGGGGCTTTTCCATTTTAAAGCTGTCTGAGGGCTAACTCGATCTCGTCGTGACTGATATCGGGAAGCTCGTCAGTGAAGTGGCAAGTCAACGTGGCTCGGGCTTCCGTGTTATAGGGATCTGGTCTGGAAGCTTTTGAAGCATATAACCGACTATAGAAATCTTCGATCTCGGACAAGATCTCGGGCTTAGAGGTAGCGACTCTGCCGTCGAATGTTGAAAGTTTTGTCAGATGACTTCTCCCAAGCTGCTGAACGAAAACTTTAGTTCCTCGATTCTTCTCTATAGCTTCTTCGATATGAAGAGCATTGAAACGACGAAGATCTCATTGCATCAGCTTACGTATCCGCTTTGAGAGAGTTTTGTCATCTCCCGAAGTGGCTGTCGTGTTTTCTCGCCTTTTCCTCATAAGCTCCAAAGTCTCATCCGAGAGTTTTGATTTCCTGTCCTTATGCTTGACTCTACAGAACTTTTCTCCCACAGCCCTCATGGTATTTACCACGTTGTTGAGGTCCTCGTCTAAGCCAACTTATGGGGTAAGAACATCGAAGCTATTTTTCAGCTCCAGTTGGAATCGCTCGGAACCAAGTAGGACCTAAAACTGATCAGGACGAAGAGAAGATTTCATCAGACGACTTCTTTCTAGCTTGTAATCGATATTCAGACTCGGAGAAGTCGGTGATCGCTGCCGGTATTAAACCTGTTGATCACGGAGACATCTCTGAATATGTGCTTCTTGTCAGTCAAGATGAAATTTATTTCGTTTTTGGTCACAGTATCAGGGCTTTTCCAGGTCCATCTTCTTTGGGGCTTTTTCTTATTGAAAGAGTTCATAAAGAAAAGCCCCTGCAGATTTAGATTTAGATTTATTTTATTTCATATTATCAATGTCATATTCATAATAAAATTAAAATGTCAGAGTATAATATGATCGTCAGAAACATAATAGTTAAAATACAAATACAAAGAGGTTAAAACATATTTTTTTTTAGTTTTAAGTATTTTTATTTATTTACATAATATTTACATAAGTTCACAGAAAATAAAAAGACAAAAAACTATAAAGATTCATGGGTGAGATTCGAATCCTGACCTAAAAGCAGCAAAACGTAAGTGGCTCGCACCAAAACCGCTGATCTACCAAAGTACTTATAAGTAATGGTTAAAAATTTGCATCATATGCGTTCTCCTTTTATGTAATTTCACTCATATCTCTCTTAAATGAATTTTTTCGAAGATATTTCCCTCATAGATCGATTTCAGGTGACTTTTAACCCCTAATCCTAGATTTTCGTCAAAAGGTTTCAAGCCGTTTTCCAAATCGTCAGGACACTTAACTCGTTTAATAGTATAGGATATACGATATATTTTCTATGAAACATTTTGCACGGTGTTGTTTGAGTCGGTAGTGGCCTTCTAAGGGACGAAAGGACAAGCAATATTTGTTCTGAAAATATCTATATTATTTTTTTATAATTTGATTCTATTGAAAAAAATTCATGCAAATTATCCTTTTTTTTTTGATAAAAAAAAAACAGAAAAATATTCAATGTTACGTAATATTAGAAAGTTATTCATCATTTATTATGATATTAGTCAGTAATATCAATTAGTTTTGGCGACTTTTGAGAAATTTTCTAATTGCAAATGTTATCAGCGCCATCTAGTTGAGTTTAGAGAAAGCCGTGAAAAATTCCCTATTGCCAAACAAGGGGCAAGACGGCACAATCATCATATATGGCGAAAGATGGCGCTATTTGTCTCTAAAATACAAAGAGGTTGAAATATATAATAAACTATTATTTATTTATTTTATATCACAAGGGGGGGGGGGGGGTACTTAAATATCACGTGTATTTATTTTTTCGTTCAACGCGCGATTTCTAGAGTAATTTCTAAGCGTCGGACTGTTGTTGTTATGTTGTTTTTAACTCTTCCCAAGGTTCGAAACGGCTTTAGGTAGTCAGAAACAACCTGCAACCTAAACGTAATATTTTGTATCAAAAAAATACACGTGATTTTGGGTAGGCGTGGGGAGGGTAGTCTAAAACCTCACCACGTATCACCAGGGGAGAGGGGGAGTCTAAAAAGTTGCTAAAAAATATCACATGATTAATGGACGACCCCCTTGTAGAACACACACATGATCTCCTTTCTATCCTTAATCATTCTAATTAATTTTATGTGAAAAATCTCGAATATAA
Organism: Coleophora deauratella; assembly: GCA_958295455.1. Lineage (NCBI taxonomy): Eukaryota > Metazoa > Arthropoda > Insecta > Lepidoptera > Coleophoridae > Coleophora > Coleophora deauratella. Next base: position 15,369,399 of record OY282395.1, read on the forward strand.
TGTTTTTCTTTTTAAATCAGCACCTTTATGTCAAAACTAGTAATTCACTCAATGTTTGCTAGAAAAATGTACAAGTATTGTACATTTCTAAAATGGGCATAAAACAAGATTTTTTTAAAGCATATGAGACAAAACCATTCAGTATTTTTTTTTACGTCGCCGATGTTTAAAGTTTCATTCATTATCAGATATTTTCTAAAGATTTTTTTCGATGTATTTCTGATAGCATCTTTAATTTTTAGGGTTACGTACCGCAAAAGGTAAAAAGGAACCCTTATAGGACAACTTCGTTGTCCATCCATCCCTCTGTCCGTCGGTCTGTCTGTCTGTCTGTCCGTCTGTCAAGACCCTTTTTCTCAGGAACGCGTAGACGTATCAAGTTGAAATTTATATCAAATACTCAGGCCTGCAATCCCTTGAAGCTGTGAAAAAATCAAACTTCTATGCCAACGCAATCGAGAGCATCGTTTATGCCGCATATTTGGACACTCGCATGGGAATCAAAACCTATAGGGTACTTTCCGTATACCTAGAATCATGAAATGTGGCAACAAGCAAAACTTATAGCACAAAAAGTGAAAAGTCCGAAAACCAAAAATTTTTAGTTACATATCGTCCCTCGCACCACTAACTCACGTATCTCATTTTTGCAAGTTCTTCAAAACAACCGTTTTTCAGTTAGGGAATTTCAAACTTTAATTATATTTTAATTCCAAGGACATGCTGAAATAAAACTAATATACCTATATATAGAGGAAACTTTCTGCTTTCATTTGATATATTACCTACTCACTTAATTGTATTAGTAATATTTTTTTTGATTTTTGAAAACAGATACGTGACTTTGTGATAACTTTGTTTTTCAATATCCGAATCATTTTTCACTTACGATCCTATAGTTACACTAGTTTATGAAAATAAACACTCAAAACTGATCATAGTTTTATTATGAAAATATGAAAATTTCCCACATAAAGGATTTGTTACATAATATTAGTTTGTACTTTGTTTGTACGCATCATCAAACCTTATGTGGTAGGAGCAACAGTATTGTTTTCAACCTATATGTAATAAAATATAACTAATCATTAAAGAACTTCAGAACTTCCCTGCGCCACCGTCGTTCACCCCCGCAAACATCCTAAAGGCGCGGGCGCACTCATCCAATCCGATCAGATCCGACAGATCGTCGTATCCTACGAATAAAGCCACAATGGCTGTTGTGGCTTTTTATTTTTATTGCATAATTAAAATCTGTTACCCATTTTACATCATATTCAATAAAAAAATCACAGAAAAGCGATCTCCATCGACTAGAAAATAAGCATTTAAAAAATGCCACTATTGCTTTCTCCTGAAATACCCGCCGAAAACAGCCACAACAGCCACAGTGGCTATTTTCTTCCCTGCTGCGCGGGGGCGGGGCGGGCGCCACTCAGCCCTTTTTCCGCGGACAGTTTTAAACAGTTATAGTTCACATCCTCGTAGAAAAAAGACACTATTGCTTTTGTGGCTATATTCCACGAAATTTTTTCATGGTATCGGTATGAATAATGGGTGGCCTAATGGCATTTGTGTCTTTATTCTACGAACAAATTTTATTTAGTAAGTTTCTTGTGTGTTTTACAGTTTATATCAATGAAATTATCAGTTTTAATGATTTCCATTTTATTAAGGATTCATACAGTTTAATAAAATACAGAAAAATACATATTTTACGGCTTCATTAACAGAGTTGTAAAAGGCCCTTGTGGCGGTTGTGGCTTTTTTGATTTTATTTTATACGAGTTACGAATGGTATGAAACAAAAAGAATTACCTTTGAAGAGTATACACTGTTACCTACTTCTTATAAAAATATTATTATTTATCAATGTTCCTCAATAATTAGGTACAATATTTTCTAAAATTTTCTTTCATGTCTAGAAAAGGAACTCAAGGATTCTGCACTGCTCCCCTACTCTATGTTCTTCAAAATTCATGGTGATTTTGAGCGTTGGCCTACAGTGGAGAAACAATGCCGTACTTATATTGAGGTCTTCATGATTATTCCATCCTATTCCATCCAAACTAAAAACAACTATTATAAAGCCGTTACATAAAAAGGATGACAAATGTGATATGAAAAACTACAGACCCATTGCTCTAACCTCAGTGTTTTCAAAAATATTTGAGAAAGTTATTTATAAGAATCTATATAGCTACTTTGAATCTAATCATATTTTAATAAATGAACAAAAGGGGTTTCGTAAAAATAAATCAATTAACGGTGCAATTTATGAATTTTTAGATAAAATATACTCTAGAATGGATAAAAGACAACCAGTTCTAGCAATGTACTTAGATATGTCTAAAGCATTTGATCACGTAAATCATATTATCCTACTTTCTAAATTAGAGACATATGGTATAAGAGGTAACGCACTTTGCTTGTTGAAATCATATCTTAGTAATAGAGTACAAGTAACTAACATAAACAAAATATGTACAAAGTCTAAAGTAGACAGAATTTATACATCTTCTGAAAGAACGATAGATCATGGAGTGCCTCAAGATAGTGTTTTGGGGCCACTCCTCTTTCTTATTTACATCAATGACATCAATAAAGCAATAAAAAATCCAATGATACTCTTTGCAGATGATTGTACAGTCATATATGAAAGTGAAAAAGAGATAAATAAAAGCCTTTCGTCAATAATTCTGTGGTTACAACTACACAATCTGCATATAAATATAGAAAAAACTAAAATCATGAATTTCAATCAGAGAGCAACTGACCCTTTAAATTTAAGGATAACACATGACGATAAAGAGGTTGTTGAAACTAACACTACTAAATTCTTAGGGTTATACATTGATAGTAACATGAGTTGGCAATCACACTTAGAATTTATATGTAAGAAAATAAACCAGTTTTCTTATGCATTGTTTAAACTAAGTAAGATCGTAGATCAAAAAACTATACTTACAGCATATCATGGGCACATTGTTTCAAGATTAGGATATGGGATAATATTTTGGGGAAATGCAACAAATAGTGAGCGTATATTTATAGCACAAAAAAGATGCATACGAGCTATTGGTAGGTTAAAAAAAAGAGAGAGCTGCCGGCCTTATTTCAGAAGCCTTAAATTATTAACAATGCCGTCACTTTACATTTATGAAATTTCTATTTTTACAAAAACTAACTTAAATTTATTTAATAATGTAATAAGTGAGCGACGTCGTGCCAATTTATTTCCTAGGCAAGGCCAAACATCTCTTCTTCAAAACAGTGTGCTGGCAATGGCCCCTAAAGTTTATAATAAACTCCCAATGGACATTAAAATGTGTGTAAAGTTAACGGATTTTAAAAAGAAACTATTTGACTTTCTCACCGATAAGACATTTTACTCTATTAAAGAATTCTTTGATAACACTGACAAGACGCTCCTTTGATATTATTAAGCATAATGACGTTTTTATTAATAGTTACATTTTATAAATTAAGGACATTGTTAATCATGATTAATTTATTTATTTGATATGTTATATTTACAAATTAATTTCAATAATATTGTACAATTTTGATCTTGACATGTAGTATTTATTTTAGTTAATTTCGTTTACGTTTTATTGATTATAATTATGTACCTTAAATTTGTATGCCAAATGGCGGATCACAGCGTCCTCTTATATTATGTACATTAACAACTCTTATGTAACCTGTGTTTCACAAATAAATTAAATTGAATTGAATTGAATTATAGTTGTACTTTCCGTGCATTAAGAGCCTGTTCTCAGTCTTGTCGATTTGAAGAGGAGATATTATTGTTTATTGTTTATTTCAACTTTACATTATTTTTACAGGATAAACCCAATACAATAATGTAGTTATATATTACTCAAGTAACCTAAGGTCACCTTTTCGAATTCCGTCAATGAGCAACTGAATATGTCTATTTTTTCGGAAACCGCGTTTAATATTATTATCGCCCGGGTAGTGGGCGCAAATTTTAAAATATTGGTGCGAGCCACTGGAACCTTAAAAACTTTCGTCCAAGGCTCCCGTCGCAACCTTGTGTTGGGAACGAGCAATTCCAATGATTCCAGTATTTGTGGATTATTAGAAATACCACGCAATACACAGAACACGTATTTCACCATTGCCAAATTTCTCCTTACTTCCAACTTATAATACCCAACCATCCCTATTACAAAGAGAGTTGGGTACACAAGCGGAAAGAAGGGGTAGACACCGTATTCCTTCCAGTAAAGAAACCGCTTGAATTTGTTTTGAATTTTTTCAACCATATGAACATATTTAAACTCATATGGGTTCCATATGGTTGCACTGCTTTCCAACTTACTCCTTACCAGGGAGTTATAGAGCGCTTTGACTGTAGCTGTGCCATTAAAGTCCCGCGTTTCGCGTAAAACAAACCCTAAACTTCGAAAAGCGACTAGATTATATATCATCGGCATATAAATATGAAGGCTTGATACTTTTTTCTGAGATTTTTTTATTAGTGACTCCAATCTTTTTCTTCCTCGGTCCCTCAATGCTGAGCATCGCGACTACAAACAAGGTCTCTCTATTCGTTGCGGTTGTAGGTGCTATGGATTGCCCTCTGTATGTTTCCTCCCACAGCTTTCTTTACCACATCGATTCATCTTGAAGGTGCTCTACTCATGGCTCGTTTGCCATCAATCTGACCCAGAATTATGTGTTTATTAGATAAAAAATACTTTGATTTTCAATAATATTTAATATTTAGGTTCTGTACTGTAGCCACCCAAGTCTCTTCTTGTTTTAATGTAATGTGTTTTTAATAAAAAATACAAGGTTCGTTTTTATTTTTGGACCTATAGAAATTAACATACACTTTTAGAATATGCAGTTTCATATAATGATATGGTATTTTTAATATGAAACGTTGTATGATATAACCACAATTTTAGATGTATTAAACACTTGGTTACCTAGGTAGGTAACCAAGTGTTTTAATACATCATAAATCAAGCATAGGTATGCTTATACTTCAACACTGTATTAATAACAATAACGTCACTAATTGGCGTTGGCTAAAAGCCGGGCACACATGTACTGCGCACAACATTATTCAATAACAACGACGCGACGACGCTTACTTTATGGCTAAAAAGGTGGCATGACTGTTTCCGTCCGACAATTTACCGGACCAGTGCACCCGCGTACATCCTACAGTTTTAAGAGGACCGACAGGTGGGCGGGGCTAAGCTGTCGGATCTGACCGGATCAGATGAGTGCACCCGCGGCCTAACAGCATATTAACCGTCTATATCCCGCCAAATTAAAGAACAGTATAATAATATCGTATCGTATCTCATTACCTAAGTAAATAACATTTCACTAAAAATCCTATATGATATAGGATATAATATTTTATCAAAGTCTTAAAACAGGTTTTGACTAAAAACCCTAAGTGAGTTACGTCACTTAGTGGAATTTTTTCCTGGATTTTTATGAGATACGTTAACTATGTAAATACCAATATCATGAGAACCACTATTCATACAGAAGCGTGAGTTAAAGGAAATCATAGAGAACGACACAATGAAGTCAGCGGCAGTCCTAACTCAAATCATCAAAAAACTGAGATACGTGACTTAGTGGTGCGAGGGACGATATGTCAGACAAAAAAAATTAAAAATATCAAAAATCGAACCTGCTATTTTTGTTTCAAAAAAATATTGCAGTCCTTTTCCTGTTCCCTCATAAATATTTTGCTCCGTATCCTAAAGGGTGGGCGATCCCTTTGTCCAGAATTCAGATGTATAAGTACCTCACTTGCACAACAACTAGTTGAGAATAGGGAAGCTTCTATTTTATTAGGCCGGAAACCCCATCACTATGAATAACGAGTATACCTTTGTTCTAGCTGAGTGCTCATTCCTCAGAATGACATTTTCCACTGCAAAGGCATAATTCGGGGCAGTTTATTTGTCTTTTTTGACTGTTGTATTTAACGCCACAATGTGGTTTGAATTGCATTTGCACCGAATTAGCTCTAAACAAGCGGTAGCAGCCACAGCAGTAGTCCATCTACTGATTATTTGTAGCTATTTCCCACTTTCACTGAGCCGGACGTGAGAGATTTTGAACGGGCACTAATGTCTGATCCCATACGTGGACACCCTGGTATACTGCTCTCAGAAGATGTTGTTGAAAACTGTCTTCCGATGATGGATTTTTTTTTAATTTGTCCTTATCTTTTAGAGTATGATTCTCGCCTGCAATGGGTTAAGCTGATGCAGTAGCTGGATCTTAAACATATTAAAAACAAATCAATTTAAAATAATTTTATACCCAAACAGAGAAATCTATGTACAATACAAAAATATCGTTTTATTCAAACTGTCTTGTCATAGGCGCACATGGTTATGATAAATTTTTCCAAAATTTTGTTTGGCCCCTTCAAAGTCTCCACAACCCATCGTTTTAAAACCGAGAGTTGCTGGAGGAGAAACATTCCAGGCTTACGACGCGGTTTTCTTTCCTCCTCCATTAGAGGCTGAAATGGTATCACCCCCTGTTAGAGCATAGAATATGGACAACATTAATTCTTTTTTGGTCTTGTAATATCTTGTGTTACAAATATTTTTTATTTATGCCACTAGTGCATATTTTTTAAACGATAGCATATTAAAGCAAAATCTAGTAGATTTTTTGGAGAGTTTTTTCATTTTCTTATTTTTTTTTCACAATAAATGTAATAAATTGAACAAAAATTATGCCAAAAATGAAATCTACATTCTCCGTTTATTCGAAAACGACACCAAGTTCAAGATGATAGGTCAAATAGATAGTTTTTTTTTCTAAAGCACGCCAAAGTGAGACTTTGTACGGCCCTCCCTCATCACCTGCCAGGGAGTGAGGGGTGGCTACTGGGCTAAATCAGCTTCTATTTACTTAACATATACGTGTGCCAAGTGATTTCCTTTAATCATCAAATTTTACCTCCCCATACACATTGGATTACGTATAAAACCCCACTATGTAACTTTATTTATAATAAAACCATTTAAAATACTTTAAGTAAAAGACTCTCATCAAATAGATTCTGTACAGTTTTAATATTGTTTTATGTAAACATAAAACTTATAATCCCGTTTATCCTAAGGCATTTTGGCTATGGTAACCTTATGATGTTCCGATTCGGAGTAGGTATTTATTACACTAATAGTTAAGTATCTGTTCCGACCCTTATTACTAAATTGAACCATAATTTCGATTATTCATAGCCATAGCAATCACTCCAGAGTAAAAATGAGTTAGGCAAGCATTTTCAGTAGTCTGTGATAAGTTGGTAAAGGCATCTATTTTATAAATTAATTTTACAAATGGTGAACTAATACCTAATACAATTTCAAAAATCCCAATTTCTCTTCATCTCTCAGGAACTTAATTAACTGCATTAAAATTTATAGTTGCAAACTAGGACATCAATGAAAAATTTCAAATAAAAACCTAAAATTGTTCCCCACCTAACAAATCCTTCGCTCATTCATTTTATTTTGTTACCTAAATAACTTATTTTTTTTTCTATTATTTTGTTAACATAATGACCGTATTATTTATGTATTATTATGTTAACAAGCGTTATCTAACTTTTATTATGACCATTGGGTCGAACAACCAATAATTCTTAACAAGAATTTCGATGGATGCATATTTTTTTGATAAAATTTTATTTATAATACAATATTTCATTTTTTTTGGTAATAAGGTTACTGCAGGTACCTAGATTGATTTATCTGTGATTATTTCGTCATAATTTTTACCTACCTAACATTTTTGTACTAACCAGTATTATTCCAATAACATTAACAATCATTGTCACCCTATTTCGTGAGCTACATACAAACTTTCGCTTTGAATTTCTCCATAATTACTGCAGATATTAACAAAATAAGTTCATAGAACCTTTGTACCAGCATAATATTTCAGTAATACTTCATTCTTATCATTTGTACCGCACTCGTTACGGAGTTATCGATGAAAGTTTATGGGCCCGACGGAGTAACGCTTGAAAAATGTTATTCCCTTTTTTTTATTATTAGGCCTTTTTCCGAGCAGATTTGAAGGGCTAACTAGCGTTACATATCATATGTAACGGGGCTGATGCAATAAACTGGTATGTAGAGTACCTAGTTTTTCTGTAATTAGCATGGGAAAAAAAGCCCGTCGGGCTTTTTTTTGGAGGTTAATTACAGAAAATCTAGACAATCTAGAAACAAACTGAGTACACCAGCCCCGTTACAAATGATATGTAACGCGTGTTAGGCCTTCAAATCTGGTCGGAGAAAAGCCAAATTATCAAAAAAATGGAAAAACAAATTTTCAAGATGGCGCCGTATGGCCCAAACTCTTTTGTCAATCATTCCTCACAGACAGCGGTACAAATGTTGTGAGTGTCAAAATAAGAAATCATTTTTCAGGTACAAAGGGTTTTTTCAGGTCTGAAGCCTCTTTGAGCTATGGGCCCGAGGAGATAACGTTCATCCAAATTGATGTGTCAAACTGTTTTTGAACTAGATAGTTTGTGTTTTTGAACGTATGCCTATGCGATATATACGTTTTTAAAATGGATATTGCATTATAAATCATAAAATATTATATAAAAATGAGTGTTATTTTCTATCTATCTATCTATCTACTTTCCGAACGCATTACAGCTGATCTGTCATTCATAGCAAGGAAAGAGAGACTTTTTGGCGGGAACTCGCGGCAAGAGTTTGTCATTTTTGTTTTATTATCCGAAAAAATAGATATCGTGGTTTTTAATGCATAATATTGATAGTGTATTGTTCAATAAAGTGCCATTTAAGTGTCTAATATGTAGGATAATGAAATAAAAGTGTGTAGACTGTGTTTCGAGTGCTCTCAAGAAGTCCATGAAATCTTCATCAAAAGTGCTATCATTTTGTTGAAGAATAGAGAAAAAGTTAAAGACGACAGAAATTGATAATAAATGAGAACTCAAATGAAATAGAAAAATATTTAGAGAAGAGCAAACTACGTAAGAATAGGCTGTATGGCCAGAGAAGCCTTTGCCTTTTCCTTGCAAAAGCAGGAAAGAACCAAACAAAAAAAAAAAAAAAAAAGCAAGGAAAGAGATCTTTTTGGCGGGAACTCGCGGCAAGAGTTTGTCATTTTTGTTTTATTATCCGAAAAAATAGATATCGTGGTTTTTAATGCATAATATTGATAGTGTATTGTTCAATAAAGTGCCATTTAAGTGTCTAATATGTAGGATAATGAAATAAAAGTGTGTAGACTGTGTTTCGAGTGCTCTCAAGAAGTCCATGAAATCTTCATCAAAAGTGCTATCATTTTGTTGAAGAATAGAGAAATAGTTAAAGACGACAGAAATTGATAAATGAGAACTCAAATGAAATAGAAAAATATTTAGAGAACAGCAAACTACGTAAGAATAGGCTGTATGGCCAGAGAAGCCTTTGCCTTTTCCTTGCAAAAGCAGGAAAGAACCAAACAAAAAAAAAAAAAAAAGCAAGGAAAGAACCAAACAAAAAAAAAACTATTTCAAAATTAGAGGTGGGTCGGTACGCGATTTTCCAATACCGAAACGTAACTGGTTATCAGTACCCAATAACGGGTTTTGAAACTATTTATTTTAAAAACTATGTATCGGCGACCGAGAAAACGATACTGGTATTGGAGGGTATTGGTATTTCTACGTTACCAGTTATCTGTGGTTATCGGTGTTATAGCGTTATTGTGGTAAACATGGTATTGTGCGGTATTGCTGTCCCTTTCACACTTGCGTGATTTGCTATAGTCCGTCCTGTTGTCAGACCGAACCGTTGCTTTCAGAACGTAGACTTGGAACGTCCTCCTGTGTTTTTTCGTTGCTCGTACGTGTTCTGAAACACTTCCGCACGAGAAATTATTCCTTGATAGCAGGACGGTCTTTTGCAAACCTTCTAAGTGAGAAAGGGACACTCTTGTCAAATAATGCATGACTTCCAATAACTTGAGATTTGAAACATGCTTCTCAGTTGTTCCCAATAAATAGTTTCGGGAAATACATAGTTTTCGTAATACCGAATACCGTATTTCGGTTATTGCACCAATACATAGTTACAGAAACTATTTACGTTTTAAAACGCCCATCGCTATTCAAAATTGACATTGACATGTAATATGTGAAAGTGAGTGTGTTTTTTTGTTTGTTTCTACGTATTTTGGCTGTTTTATTTAGTGAATTAAACGTAATTTTAGCAATATGAACACACAGAATAAATCGACTGCCCTTTCGGCCGACCTTCATAGCTTTATTTATGGTGTCTCTAGAAGAAACTTTCAAAATGCACCGGAGTTGACGAAGATCGGTATTTCTCTGCTAAAAAACTTCCCGGCGGCCAGGGATGCTGTCCTGGAGTACTTAGCCATGATTTTCCATGAAGCAGTCAATGTTTCCGTCAACCAGACAGATTATGAGGCAAGTATGAGGTACAAGTACCTAATACTTGTAAACAAATTATGTTAAATTTAGGTTATGTTGTATTGCTAACTAAACCCAATTTAGCAAGTACAAAAAAGCACACACACACACACACTTAAAAGAAATAACATAATTGAATAACTGATTAATCAAAAATACTTCCCCGAATCGTACCCTGCACAAAAGTACCCATCACAGAAGGCTGCTTAGAAGTTGTTTCATAACCAAAGCAAGATTTATCATATAAGATTTTGTCCATTTCACACTTCAAAATATGAAAGCAAGGAATTCATACATAGAACCTACAACTGGAATGCTTACTTTGACCGTAGCGATGAAATGAAAGAGAAGTCTCTTGCTGCTACTTTGTCCCTTTTTATTATTGTGACCATGCCATACATATACATTGGACTTATTGCTTGTATCCTACTACGGAAATGAAGATTTATCCAGTTCTTATAATTGGATGCTCCAATTCAAGAAATCACTAAGTCCAAAAGTTACTTTTGACATATTGATGTTATTATGTTTTAAATGTGTTCTGAAATAATATGTGCAGGTTAAAAAAATCATGAAAAATAAAAGTAATAGAAACAATTTAGAGGTTTTATTTGTTAAAAGAAAGGAAAACCTTAGTTAACAATGAATGTCGTGACAAAAATAAAAAAGATTCAAAACCGTCAAATTTGGACTTCAATATAGAATATGCAAACGGAGTTTGGCAGCCGACCATAATGCCATGCACGCACACATTAAAGTAAAACAATTTTTGATTTGCTTCATCGCATCGCATCGCAGCATCATGGCTTAACACACCTCACCTAAAACCTTCGAAGAAAGGCCCTAACCACCCCCTCTATATCAAACTCAAAATTCTTGAAAAACGTAGACTGAGAAGTGTCTGGCACCAATCTCGCCTTCCAGTAGATAAAACCAAGTTTAATCGATTCGCCAAGGAACTTAAAGACATGCTCAGAGATCTCGCTAACTCTGCCGTCAAATCAAACCTTCTGAATATGTCACCTACAGGCCAACGTGACCATTCACTCTGGAAAGCCACTCGATATCTTGATAAATCTCAACAGCAATATCCCCCAATCAAATCTCACTCATCCTGGGCAAGAACTGAAGAGGAGAAAGCTAATGTTTTCGCAGCTCATCTTGCTGGTGTGTTTAAACCAAATGATGGTGACAACGTCGACCCTGATATAGACAATGTCCTCTCACGGGACTTTCAAATGTGTCTCCCGATTAAGCATACTTCTCCTAAGGAAATAGCTAGGGAAATAAGATCCTTGGACCCAAAGAAAGCGCCTGGATTTGACCTCATAACGCCCAGAGTACTAAAGGAACTACCAAGAAAAGCTATTACCTTCCTCGCTTGCTTCTTCAATGCCATCCTTAGGACAAGCTGCTTCCCTAGCCTTTGGAAGGTATCCCAGATTATCATGATCCACAAACAAGGTAAACCTGCACACGAACCATCCTCTTACAGACCCATAAGCTTAACGCCCGTCCTATCAAAACTTTGGGAGAGAATTTTTCTGGCAAGACTACAGTCACAAATGTCCGATTGTGAACTGATCCCATCCCACCAGTTCGGATTACGTAAATCTCACTCGACAATCGAGCAGGTACACAGGGTCTACCATGCTATTCGACAGAGCTTCGAAAACAGAGAGTACTGCTCCGCAGCCTTTCTTGATGTGCACCAGGCCTTCGATCGTGTCTGGCACAAAGGACTATTATGTAAAGTCAAAGAGAAACTTCTACACTCACTTTTCCCGATCATCATCCATCACTCAGTGCCTTATTGTTCTCAAGGCATTCTAATATTCATTAACAACTTCGAGTGTAGTGTCTCTAATCTTCAGAGAAATGGTTGTAAAACGGATATTGATACTGAAATCCACTTATAAAGATGATCTGCTGAGACAATTGAAAATTCTGCATAGGTCTTCCAAGATATCAGCTTATCGATGGTGGTTAATGTACGCCATGGATGTTGAGTCCTCTCCAGTCCATAAGCTCTGAAACAACTTCCAGGGCACTGGTAAACAGTTTTGGATATTTAACGTCTACCTCACTCCTGGTGTCACTCCTCACTGCAGCCATATATTTTTCTAATTCCAATCCTGGAGGCGGGCCGACATAGTAGCGTTTTACTAAAACACTTCAATGACTTCGTAGTTAATTTGGCGCCGTTGGAGACACTGTAACACAGTCCAAGTCTCGATTGAATGAAAGGCTTTCTCATAGTCCACATTCAACAAACGCGAAGCATAGTGGCCGATTTTGCCTTTAATTTTTTTGTGTTGACAGCTTCAATGTAGAATTGAGGTCTATGGTACTGAAATCTTTTCGGAAACTCTGGAAATTCATAAAACAAGCGTCCAGATGATTTGTGATGACTCTCAGAAACTAAATATAGTAAAGTAAAAATAAATAGTAAAAGTAAAAATAAATACAGTACAGACCCACATGGTCTGTAGGGTCTCACAATCAGCAGCTCAGCTGGGTCGTAACCATTTTTGAAGAAGTGCACCACCCACCACACTTTTGTGCTATGTGGTAGGCGTTCGTAATGAAATTAAGCAACTTGTAAAGAGCTTCAAGTACCGGTTTTCGACTGATTTCAGAAGCTCAGCCGTAATTCCATCATCCATCATCCAGTACCTTATTGTTCTTAAGCTGTTTAAGAGCCATTCTAATCTCGTTTAAGCGGATGTCCGAGATATCTTCGTTACAGTGTCGATGTCGGATCGATTTGAATTAAAGTTAACTTAACCTTTGAAATCGGGTCATGCCAGGTATCTCCAACATTTTTGTGTAAAATAAGGGCAATTAGAATTTACACACTCGTTGATGCGGTCTGAGAAAAGCCACAACAACTCGCATGAATCGATTTCTTTCTGTTTGCATCTGCAATCTGCTCTAATTGATATGAGGTGCGGTACCGTACCCCCTATTATTATTATTGCTGGATGGGACGCCTGCGGGGCACAGGCGGGTGTTCAAGTCGCCAGGTGGACTCATTACACCCTATTCCCGGTGGTACGCGAGCGTTACTGTGTCCCCGTTGACGTCCCCCCCATAAACCTTGCGCTCCTCCTGCAATACTCCGCTATGCGACCAGTGTCCAGGTCACATAGTTCTTCTTCGTCGATGCTGTCGGTGCCAAACATCTCCCACCTGAGCCTGCTGTATAATGCGCACTCCGCCAAGAAGTGTTGGCTAGTCTCCAGCGCTCCGCAGTTAGGGCAGGAGGGGTCGGTGGTACCGTCTATTAGGGACATATGTCGATTTAGTCTACAATGCCCAGTGATGATGCCTAAGACCGTTCCTAGACTTGTCCTACTTAATGACAGTAATGTCCTAGTTCTTCGGCGATTCATTCCTTTCAGAAACATCTTCGATTGTCTGCAGCCGGTGCACCCAGCCCAGGCTTTCTGTGTTTCACGTTTCATGAGTTCATCGATGACCCCTTTGGTGACTGTTGCAGAAATAGGAAGTGCTGGCTCTGGTCCGACGAACCTAGTGCTGGCTCCTTCCCTTGCTAGCGCGTCTGCTCTTTCATTGCCTAATGTTCCCATGTGTCCCGGTACCCATGCTACTGTAACCGCCATTTTATTAGCCAGTTTGTTGAGTGCTTCCTTGCACTCCCTGACTAGTTCCGAAACAGTTTCTGCTTTGGCGAGTGCTTTTATGGCTGCCTGGCTATCTGAGTAGATTATAGTACCGTCCACTTCCCCTTCGGTACTGTTCAGCACTTCTTCTACGCATTCCTTGATAGCAAAGACTTCCGCCTGGAATACGCTTGCGTATGTCCCCAAGGAAAGAATCTTGTCTGCGCTAGGGTCACTGGGTATATGAATCCCGGCACCTGCTTGTCCCGTTCCTTTCATTCTAGATCCGTCTGTATAACAGATGAGCTGGGCATCAGTTGTCCCTAGTTCCCAGTCTGATCTGTCACCTATATGTATTCTATACTTCTTATTGAATATTCTTTGTTTCTTGATTAGGTCGTTATTTGTCAACAGTAACGACATATCCCTTCCTAGTGCTTCCTCTATGGTGGCGTGACCTGCATCTGCGTTCTTCGCCTTCCATTCCTTGCATGCTTTACCGTACCCCCTAAGACAAAATATCACTCACCTTGCAGTATTTCTTTTCAAGTTATATTTTTTTTAATATATTATATTCAATATCTACTCAATGTTTTGATCTCGATCGGGGACGATTATAAAAATAAATAAAACGTCTTATAAGAAGCCCTCATGTAAAAAATCACCAGTTTTCTATTTTTTATTCACACTTAAATTTAATTTTGTTTCTTTAGGGGCTAATTACCGAAAAATTATGAAATACTCATAAGGGATTTTCATGAATTTTCATTTTGCCATTATTTAAGTAACATATTTTAAATTTTCACCCAAAGTGCATTAAATGCAACCTGCTCCATACAAAAACTCGTAGATTGACTGGACTAGAGAGAAATTTGTTAGTGCTATTTGACAGCAATATCAGAAATCACAGCATATTTTTTATGGGAATTAATTTTTACGGCTGTTATTTAAATATTAGGGAAGTTATTATGATCAGTTGAAAAAATAAACGGGCAGTTATTTAATTTTTTGGTGGTTGGAAAATTAGTGTGACTGTAAAACATGAACAATAATAAAATCAAAATTCGTCAGTTATTTTATCCTACTATGGTGAGTACAAAAAATAATATGCTCGGTAAAATAATTAAATGAGCACAAATTGGTGAGCGGTAAAACCGGAGCGCCAGTAAAATTGCTATTGAAGTGGGCAGGAAGGGGAATAAAATTATAAATAAAATGGTACTGTTACATATTTTTTTTAGGTTATATAAAAAAATTAAATAATACACCAAATTTTGGACAACTGGGTTTATTTATAAATAATGCAAAGAACACTTATCACTTAATTTGATTTTTCAAGAACAAACATTTTTATGAAACTCATTCTTAATTTAATGAAACGATTTTTACAACACTTTTTATATTTAAAAATTTATGCCAGCTAGACTCAGTAAAGAGCATTTAAATATGGGCTAGGTCACAATAGGAATGCACTTGTTTCTATAAAAAAAATAATTTTAAAGTTAATATTAATTAATTTTTTATGGTAGATAAAGGGCGCCACCAGCGTCTCGAAAATACACTGGACCGATGATAAATAAAAAAGAAAGATCCTACTTGTGAGAAAAGTCAGTCCGGAGAAAGTGTCCCGATGAAGTCGGAGAACGGCAAAACACAGTCGATGATTTTCATATATTAACGTCCGGGTCTTAGCCCGTACCGAGGAGTCTTTAACCCGTACCACGGACCTCCTGAAAGCGAACAGGCGATGTGAATAACTGCACAGCATTATGCATGAAGTTTATGGAGTCATGGGATGAAAAGGCAATACAGCGGGGACGCACTGCAGTAAAAACAATAATATGGTTCCTTGCAAAGCAGCATAACAATGGATGTGACTTTGTGAGGCTGTAAATAGGCTGTTCAGTGCTAACAGGTCATCACCTTTAGTTAAAGGTGTAGGTAGACATAACCTCAAAACATGACAATGTAAAATCAGAATATTTCTATAAAAATAAGCGAAAATAATCAAAACAATACCTTTTGGAGGAAAACGCTCCTGCGTATAGTTGCTACAAAGCGATGTCAACTCCGGAGGCTGCTAAATAAGCCGGCCGGAGACCACGTCGACACGTGTAAAACGCGATCGACGGAAACAAATATCTGGAAGGACAGATGAATAAGCAATCTGCACAATCGCTCCCGCGTTGAAGGAAATACACTCCAAACACAAGAAACTTACCAAAAAATAAAAATCTTTAAATATTTGAAATAAAATATTTCACGAGCGCACGCTCGTGCGAGCTCAAAAAAAGAAAGAAACGTCATTGTATGACAGCGACGAAGTCCGAATTTAGGGTGACCAACAAAAGATTTTGTTACAAAATGTGTAGAACCAGGATAGCATGTAGAACAAATTATGGCACTTCTTTCCACAAAATAAATGTTTCTTAAGTTTTCAAGACAGACGTAGTAAAATAAAAAACATACTCGAAAGTAATCGAAACTAATAATAACCATAGGTGGTTTTTAAGAATTCAAAATAACATAAGACCTAGTTGACGAGTAAAGCAAAAACTACACTCCGTGAAATGACAACATCATTCTGACAACATATGATCAGAATATTTTTTAATTTATAGGCTTGGGATACAAGTCATAAAACAGCGAATAGCTACGTTACAATACCCCCCCACTCAAAAGAATTTTCCGAGGAAATACAGGAAAATTCGAGCTGGTCCTCCAGCTCATAACTAAAACACAAAACCAGCCACAACACCAAGGGTAACAAAAAAGGAAACCGACTATTCCAAGCAACCCTCATTACCAACTTGTCGTCAATCTGACGATAGAGACCCCACAAACAATCAGGTGGCATACAGTATGAACGTAGTTCAACTGGTGGAGTGTCCCCCGTATCTATTTTACATGTGAGGAGACTCGTACGACCCAAACCGGATTGGATTTGGCGTTTTTCTTCAGCCGTTTGTCTCTGAAATGCCGACAAATTATCGAAAGGCTCTAAAGTCCTTATCTCAGACACCACATCAAGCTGAATCAAAGACTTATCCACAAAAGGGAGATCTTTGAAAACGCTGGGAGCCAAATTAAAAGACTTCCAGAAATCAACACCAAATATCATAGGCGAAGTGACGTCGGGGATGATGTAAAATTTTATAGTGCGTGTTTCAGCCTTTAATTTTACAGGCAGAAACACAAACCCACGAACTTGAGACTGTGTACCATTCGCAGCAGAAACATAAGGGAGTTCCTCAGACGCATGCAGCCGAATTCCAGATTCGAGAAATAGATCCCCTGCAGAGCCACCCAAAATAGAGATGCTGGACCCCGAATCTAAAAGACCCTGGAATTTTTCATTGTAAATACTCACAACAAGATGAGGACGAATGTCACAGCCAAAATTTGAAAACCGAACCGTAGCGATATTATGAGAGAAGAACTCGTGTAAATGTTTTAAATGGTTATTCCAATCATCTTTATCAAAATTTGGATGGTTGGAATTGCCACAGTTCACTTCAATGTTTTTGTCCCAGACTGGTTTAGGAGGTGGAGACACCGATTTCTTACAGTTAGGGCAAGTAACCCGCGTGAAACCCTTGTTGCCACATGAGAAACATACCAACTCCTTAGACTCACACTGGTTAAGGGAGTGGCCAGAAACACGACACCGCATACAAAAGACTTTTGAGGTCTCTACGACATCCACCTTTGGTACAGATTTGCCCTTATATGCGAGGTCCACAGCCAATGTTGACTCGGTAGGCCTGGGAGGCTCCTTATACTCGGAAGCGCGGATAAAGCTATATTCCAGGACCTTGCATTTACGTTTCAGGTCTGAAAACGTTTCAAACTCCTCCAGGGCCAAAGCTGTTACAAAATTCGGTTTCAAATTGAAGCGAACAATCTTGATTTTCTCACATTCTGGTACTGGTTTTGTTAGTAAGTTAAAGTAATTTTGCATTTTAGCAAGGTACAGGGAAACTGATTCATGAGCTCCCTGAGTACGCTCACGGATTTCACGGAGGAGACGATCATCGTAATCGATCGGTAAAAATTCCTCCAACAATAAATTTTTGAGGGAACACCAATCAGACAAACAAGGTTTCACACTGCGGAACCAAGTCAACGCATCCTCAGTAAATAATTCAGCGGAACCCTGAAACAATCGTTCCTCAGTAATACCGCGAGTCTTACAAAGCTCTTGTAAACGCAAGAGGTACATACGCACACAGGTGCGACCATCATACTTGTGGTTCAATCTGGCAACCACTTCTCCAGGGCTGCAACCACACTGAACAACAGTCATGGGTTGGGAACAAACCGAAACAGAGCAATCATCAGTAATTCGTTCCATAATTAAAATATTGTGCACCATAAAAAAAAACACTGAGTCTATTTGGCACTTCACAGATAAAAACTTAAAAATAATATGTTTACAGATTTAATCTTAAACTAAGTATTAGTTACAGAACTATTCACTTAAAAATTTTTTTTTTAAATAAAACTATTTCCCTACTTTTTTTTTAATACACAGCCTAGAAACAAGTGCTTCACTGTAGCTAAGACGACACAATGATTTCCTAAAGTTTTGGCCCCACGTTAAAGGTGACAATTGTTACATATTTTTTTTAGGTTATATAAAAAAATTAAATAATACACCAAATTTTGGACAACTGGGTTTATTTATAAATAATGCAAAGAACACTTATCACTTAATTTGATTTTTCAAGAACAAACATTTTTATGAAACTCATTCTTAATTTAATGAAACGATTTTTACAACACTTTTTATATTTAAAAATTTATGCCAGCTAGACTCAGTAAAGAGCATTTAAATATGGGCTAGGTCACAATAGGAATGCACTTGTTTCTATAAAAAAAATAATTTTAAAGTTAATATTAATTAATTTTTTATGGTAGATAAAGGGCGCCACCAGCGTCTCGAAAATACACTGGACCGATGATAAATAAAAAAGAAAGATCCTACTTGTGAGAAAAGTCAGTCCGGAGAAAGTGTCCCGATGAAGTCGGAGAACGGCAAAACACAGTCGATGATTTTCATATATTAACGTCCGGGTCTTAGCCCGTACCGAGGAGTCTTTAACCCGTACCACGGACCTCCTGAAAGCGAACAGGCGATGTGAATAACTGCACAGCATTATGCATGAAGTTTATGGAGTCATGGGATGAAAAGGCAATACAGCGGGGACGCACTGCAGTAAAAACAATAATATGGTTCCTTGCAAAGCAGCATAACAATGGATGTGACTTTGTGAGGCTGTAAATAGGCTGTTCAGTGCTAACAGGTCATCACCTTTAGTTAAAGGTGTAGGTAGACATAACCTCAAAACATGACAATGTAAAATCAGAATATTTCTATAAAAATAAGCGAAAATAATCAAAACAATACCTTTTGGAGGAAAACGCTCCTGCGTATAGTTGCTACAAAGCGATGTCAACTCCGGAGGCTGCTAAATAAGCCGGCCGGAGACCACGTCGACACGTGTAAAACGCGATCGACGGAAACAAATATCTGGAAGGACAGATGAATAAGCAATCTGCACAATCGCTCCCGCGTTGAAGGAAATACACTCCAAACACAAGAAACTTACCAAAAAATAAAAATCTTTAAATATTTGAAATAAAATATTTCACGAGCGCACGCTCGTGCGAGCTCAAAAAAAGAAAGAAACGTCATTGTATGACAGCGACGAAGTCCGAATTTAGGGTGACCAACAAAAGATTTTGTTACAAAATGTGTAGAACCAGGATAGCATGTAGAACAAATTATGGCACTTCTTTCCACAAAATAAATGTTTCTTAAGTTTTCAAGACAGACGTAGTAAAATAAAAAACATACTCGAAAGTAATCGAAACTAATAATAACCATAGGTGGTTTTTAAGAATTCAAAATAACATAAGACCTAGTTGACGAGTAAAGCAAAAACTACACTCCGTGAAATGACAACATCATTCTGACAACATATGATCAGAATATTTTTTAATTTATAGGCTTGGGATACAAGTCATAAAACAGCGAATAGCTACGTTACAGTACCTATACAAAAAAAAAAGATATTTTAGGCGTTTATTGCTCAACATTACCAGTCAATGTCAAGAGTGAGTTGTACCTGTGTTAATACTACATAATTATGACTGCTATAATAACGAATAACGAAAATAAAAAAGTTTAAAATTAAAGCGGGCTCTATACAATAAATTTTGTTTCTTGCTCGATTTCAATAATAAATTGTCTTGTATAATGGTAGGTACGGAGTCTTGCAATTGCGACGTCTCGACTTGCATTTGGCTGGTTTTTAACTTTTTTTTTAGATATTTTCTTTCACTTTATTGTTTTTAGAACTGGTTATTATAAGATTTCTTACCGACCAATTCCAATTTATTTACTTATCTTACAAAATTTCTCTGAAAACCTTAGTCATTTTTTTAAAACAATTAGCCTTATTTATCCTTCATATTTATAGTAAATAATAGAGTAGATGCAGTGGAATAGCGAGTATATTAGTTCCTTTTGAACATCGACGTAGAATCAAATGGACGACGGGTCTAGTACATAATTCACGAAAAAAGCGTCCGGAGTTAACCTATACACACGTAGTTATATGCATAGAAACAACACATTTGCATGTAGATCATGTGTCATTGCATTACGGTTGTTTTTGTTTGCAACAATTTATCACCATACGAAGCTCCGACTGGAACGTACTTCACTTCACAGCTTCGAGTGAAGACAGAGAAGTAATGGAGTAGCTTTCACTTATAATGTTTTTTTGTTGGCTATGTTTTATAAGTATTTTTTATTTTTGCAGAATCTTGTTTTTTTTTTATAACATACACAGAAACACGCTTAAATATGAATTATACAGGGTGAAAATGATTCGAGCAAACAAAGTGGATTTTTTTCGGAACAAAGTATACCTCTCGTCACGATTCGGCTATAATGTTTTTCCATAGTGCATAACGTATAGGATCTCGGGGAAAGCTAAAATAAATAAAACATTTCATGTAATAAATCGCAGAAAAAATGTTGGACTCTTCATGCTGACTTGACCGCTCGGCTGATCGATTTTTATGAAGAGTCCAAATTTTTTTGCGATTTGACTATAGGTTCCTTGGGTAAAGTTGATCAGAATCAGGAGTAGAAGCCCTGACTAAAATTTGACGCACTTGTTGATTTACACCGTGCATGTAACGTAAAGTTTTTAATAGTTGATACTTTTGATTGTAGGTACTTGGTGGAATATTATATCACTCATTTTTCTAGGGGGTTTCCACTAATTCCACATAAACTTTGAAATAAAACTGCACTTTTACTTATTTAGCGACCGGTTTCGGACATCATCTTCAGGCACAATGTCGCTTAATAAGTAAAAGTGCAGTTTTATTTCAAAGTTTATGTGGAATTAGTGAAAAACCTCTAGAAAAATTTGTAAAGTTTATGGTAGCTTTAATAAAACTGCTAATAAAAACCTTTCGTTTTAATGCCTTACCTAAATATTCGCATTCGCACATTCGCACCCTAAACATTCGCTTTCGAATTCGCATTCGCGAATGTCTAAAATATGACATTCGTAACAACCCTGATCCAGTAATATCGTTCACAAAATAAAAGAACCTATGTTAACCCTGTTTATACAAAAAGCTGCGAGCGCAAAAATTTGGGCTGTCATAGGGTCATGAACCCTATGACACCCCGACACCCCCCCCCCCCGGACCGCGCCTGATTATTCGTTAAAAAAGTGTTGCTTTTTAGGGTTACGTAGCCAAATGGCAAAAAACGGAACCCTTATGGATTCGTCATGTCTGTCTGTCTGTCTGTCTGTCTGTCCGTCCGTATGTCACAGCCACTTTTTTCCGAAACTATAACAACTATACTGTTAAAACTTGGTAAGTAGATGTATTCTGTGAACCGCATTAAGATTTTCACACCAAAATATAAAAAAAAAAACAATAAATTTTGGGGGTTCCCGATACATAGAACTGTAACTCAAAAAAATTTTTTTCATCAAACCCATACGTGTGGGGTATCTATGGATAGGTCTTCAAAAATGATATTGAGGTTTCTAATATCATTTTTTTCTAAACTGAATAGTTTGCGCGAGAGACACTTCCAAAGTGGTAAAATGTGTGTGTCCCCCCCCGTAACTTCTTAAATAAGAGAATGATAAACCTAAAAAAAAATATATGATGTACATTACCATGCAAACTTCCACCGAAAATTGGTTTGAACAAGATCTAGTAAGTAGTTTTTTTTTAATACGTCATAAATCGTAAACCGCAATTTACCTTTCATTCAAGTTACAGCGAAGTACAAGAACTTTTATATTATGTTACTTGCTGCTACGGAACCCTTCATGGGCGAGTCCGACTCGCACTTGGCCACTTTTTTTCCTTCTGTCTAATGCTAAAAAAAACAACGATAGTTATAGTACAAGTTCTTTGTATGAAAGTAATTTGGAAGGCTTTCCTGAAACACCAATATTTTGTTAAGTAATAATATCACTTTTAACAGAATGATTCCTCAACAAATGGTATACTTGAGAGTGTGACCATGATTGGACCAGAGTTGTGCAGTTTGGGTCCATCATGGGCACCATTCATCGCTCCGTGGTGCATTACCTTGATTATGGATATTGCCACTGAAAAGGCTAATTTGCCAAGTAAGTTGTAACATGGTAAATGGTTCTGGAAATTATTTACAAAAAAATACAAATGAAGCATAGAGTCAGTTCAGTCAGAAAACAGTGCATATTTTCTTTAAGTAAATATGTGTAAAACTAATCAACCATTTATAATACAAGAAAAGTAATTGAGTGTAACAAAGCCCCAGAGAAAATCCTGTCAAATAAATACCTATATTACAAAATATTTCAGCATGTACACAGGTGAGGTATAAGATTGGTATGATGAAATTCCTTCAGAAATATCTGTAAAAATAATTAACCATGGCTTCTACTTAAGAATTTGAAAAACGATCTATAAAATATACTCAATGGATTTAAAAAAAAAGGATTTTCCATATAAATCGAGTCAGCTGATCAGTTAGTAGTGGGGAAACTTATGCAGTTTCATAAGTAGAAGCATCAGTAATTATTTTTTTTCAGGCATTTCCCAAGGACCCATCTTAGTTGAGTCATTGCAAGTTATTTAAACATATTTAATGTTTCAGATGCAACCCTGCAGAACACAGACCCAGTGAGAGTGCTTCTGGACATAACAACACAAAATCTGACAATGCTCAATGCAGATGAAAGAGCAAAATGCATTGATATGATGATAGGTTAGTAAATTTTATTCTTGTTATTGTGTGAGTATAATTGTTATTGTGTGAGATCCGTAGGAAATAGACAAGGAGTTTAAAACTCACCTTTGTTAATCCTAAATGAATGTAGCAGCCTTTTAGTTGCTCTTAACACCTTTTGATGATTGTGAAGGGCTTAATATTGCAGACATCTTGCTGTGTGACTGTAATCTGAGATTTAAGGCCTGAGGTTTTCAACATGTAAACCTGTGCATAATATTTTTTAACCTCATAACATTGAAACCGAGTTCTTCAGTTATTTTTAAACTATAATGTATAATAGTTGTAGTTATTTACAAGAAGAAAAGAATTATTATCATATCCAGGGACAAATTACTCATGATCATCTGGCTCCAAAATTGGATGCTCTGTATAATGGGGACCAGATATAACACACCCAGATAGACCCAATAAATATATTTGAAATATTTTTCCTGAGTGGCAGTGACACCCACGACCCTCAGATGAACATTGTTGCTGAACGCATATTTTGTTATCTCAGGCTGCCGTGCATGCTCATGGGCCGTGGGCTGGGTGGGGCGCGCAGAGCCCGCTTTGGTGGCCCCCCGAGCGTTGGCCCTGGGGGCAGACGCGGCGCGCGCGGTGCTAGCGCATCTTGCCAACCATCCGCCCGCCTTGTTTCATATTAGAGCTGCGCTGGTTGACTTGTTTCAGGTGGGTTTTTAGCGAAGTAGTCACTATTATTGTGTTTTGTTAAAGTAGCTGAAATGTAGTAATGTTATCTTGTTGCCCTATTCTAATTACTTTTCTCTGTTGAGTTGTAGATAGAGTTGTAAAATGATTTATTTAAAATAAAATGAATTATATCGAGACTAAAGATGAATCGAAAGTTATATTATTTATAATCAAATAATTGTTTCAGGAAGCAATCAGAGAAGACAGTAAACCAGAAAAAAGGCGTGAAGTCATACCGTATCTTTTGAATTTGGCATCAAAATCAGATATTGTGTTGAAAGCTTTGACGCAAGACATTGAGTTGACATGTAAGTATGTGGATAAATAGAATTAATATAATACTATATGACTTTATAATAAGATTAATCGGTAGTTTACAAGATAATACACTATTACAGTGCTTAACACGCTTTTTGAATAAACACAACGAG
The DNA here is from genome assembly GCA_958295455.1 of Coleophora deauratella. Classification (NCBI taxonomy): domain Eukaryota; kingdom Metazoa; phylum Arthropoda; class Insecta; order Lepidoptera; family Coleophoridae; genus Coleophora; species Coleophora deauratella. The sequence continues at coordinate 15,393,960 of OY282395.1, forward strand.
ATTTCTGTCTTGACAAGTTAATATAGACTACTCCGTTTTTTTAAAGGTGTCAAGGAAGAAATGAGGTAGTGGTGTTGAAGGCCACACAACAGGCTACAGGTTACTGTTTATCCCCAATTTTTTTTTTGTTTTAGTGACAGACGAGGTGATGTTACGTCTTTGCGTTATATGTGCGACGCATCGCAACAGCAGTGCGTGGGAGAGCGTGGGGCCGGCCTCCTTAGTGGCGTTGCTTCTGCGATCAGATGTCAAATGTCTGCTGCTGCTGTTGAGGCATGCGCAACGGAATCTTTTCTGCAGACAGCTGTTGGGTAAGCTATAGATACAACAGTGAATATTTTTAGACATACGTTGTTTGTGGAAGTGAAGTATGTCAGAATAGGAGCGAATGGCGATCCGTGGTTTCTGCCTACCACAATTGGAATAAGGCGTGAGTATATGTATGTCCTAAGTATGTATGATGTCTACTGGTGGAGCCATCAGAGAGCAGATAAACTTGTATCTCGTAAACGGGACACTAGGATCTTTCTGTCTGTAAAATCTTTGTTTGTGTTGCTGTTAGCTATCTATTCATGCAAGTTTCATGGGTGGCCGCTATTTTGCAACAGAAAATTAGCCGATAGTAGGTAGGCCAAAATATTCAAAGCCCTTAAATTTTTTTCAGAATATTTGTTACAAAAACTGGAGTATGAAAGTTTGTTTCCGGACAAAAATATTCCTCTCATAATGAGTGCAGCAGAAGAGATAAACATAGTGCGGGAAAAGTTACTGGTAGGAAACCAGTTGGAGCAGTATTCCTTAGCCAGGATCCTCATATTAGTTAGTGAGTATGATATGCTTTTATTATTCAGTTTTCTTAAAACGATGTAGATGTAGATTCGTTTCGTTTTACGTTCTATTTTAATCGTGATGTGTCTTTTTTGGGTGGTTGTTTGGTTACCTGGTTATTTTTTAAAATGTCATTGCTTAGCAAAGGTTTCGTGATCTCGATGATCTTAAGATAAAACATCATAGCGCGTTCTTTTCGATAGTTTTAACGCAAAGATGTACTGTTTTGTCTGTTCCTTATAAACATTAAAAGGATAATACTGATAGTCTTTTCTACTACAAGAGAAGCAGGGTTAACTTTAAGGAAAATAATGACAGAGCTATAATAAAAAAAAGGATTTTTAATAGTTTTTGCTTGTTTCGGCAAAATTATCCGCAACGCGCGACCATGCGATCCCTCTATCAGCAATGAAGGATACCTGGATACCAATAGCGCTGTCACTCTTTTGTATTGGATTCGCAAGCCCATAAAAAAATTTTCAATTCCAGGCTACAATCTACCCTCAGAATTCGTGAGCACAATCAGCTATCTCCTCGTGTACTCTCGCAACGACACAACTCTAGCTTTACTAGTGCGCATCATTTCTGGTACCATCACTATGCATACTCCGAACGATTCCTTAGACGTCAACATGGATACAGAGAGATACCAGGACTTTATAAAAACTGGGGTTGAATATGCGCTAAGAGATGCTATGCTAGCAGACGAGCAAGTGAAGCGTTGGTTTATTGAGGGTAACGCGCCTGAAGATATAAAGACGTATTTGCATCATTATTGTTTGAATATCATCAAATTGTTGAGGTATGTTCTTTTTGTATTGGTTGCAGAAGATGGTTGGTGTTCTAATGACATTTGATATTTCGATATTTGAAGTTCAGAAAAGTATCTAAGTATACTTTAAAACCCAAAAAGATGTAGCAATTCTGTAACTTTCATCCCTAAAACTGAACTACAAAAAAAAAAATACTTTCATACAAAGTTGGTATCTCAGTCGATCGTGATTCGTGTTGTATGAACTCTTTCTTCTCTTTCCGATTTCAGCAAAGTCGTAGAGCAAAAGTTGTTCAGTTCTGGTAGAAACCACTTTAAAGTATTGCTTTACCTTTTTGTAAAACCCTATCGAATCAGTAATTTAAGGTTGTCTGGAAGAAATCGCTCAAAGCGATAAGACCGCCTTTGCATATCAATGTTTTAAATATTTTATGTGTTTTCTTTGTTATTTGTACTCTTTTGGTGTGCAATAAAGTATATTTATCTTATCTTGTCGTAATTTTCATGGAACTAATATTAAAGCAGTCAAGAATATACTCTGGTGGATTAAAAAATCGAATCAAGATTTGTTGCTCGACTTTTGAAAAAATAACTAAGTCTACAAAAATGCTAAACACTAAAAGCAGAAAACTAGAAAACCATCAAACTAAAATCATAAACAGTAAACACACAGTTTTTGACTTTTGGCTTAGTTTTATTTTGCTGGATTGAGTTAATTTTCCAAAAGTCGTGCATGAAACTTTGAGTCGATTTTTTTGTCCATGAGTATAGTTTGTCAAGAAACTATTGAAATTGAAAGTAAACAATCTCTAGAATATGAGGACTGCCTCCGCACTGAGGTCGCGGCCTGTTCGCTCAGTGCGAAGGCAGCTTTAGTGCACACTTTTCAGTCTTCTCATTTCCCATATAACCCGCCAACAGATGGGAGAATTCCAACCGCGTGTCGCACTTACGAACGCGTTGCATCGGGCGCGCGGTGGAAGCCAACCTGTACCGTCTAGGAGGCGCCTTACAGGAGCGCGCCTCGCTGCTGCGCCTGCGCAAGACCGCCACTTGCGGCGCGCTGCCCGAGATGCCGACTTGCCACGCGCTGGCTGAGGTGGGTGCCGTGTTACTGATGATGTTTTCAGAAATCATTACACAAAGTTTTATCGGTCATGAGGTGTATAGGTGTATTGGAAAGACGATGCCCTTACTGCGACTGATACAGGCAGACACATTGTCAGGAGGCAGTTCACAAAGTTGTATCGGTCATGACGTGTACCGGTGTACTGAAACTATTTTCAGAGGCCACAACCCAAAGTTGTATCGGTCATGGCGTACCGTTGTGTTGAAAAGGTGATGCCCTAACTGCGACTGATACAATGCCAATATTCTGGTTTTCTGTTAACAATTTGCCATTTGTTTTGTCACTTTTAAAAATAATAAGTTCAGTAAAGTTTGCCCGTGCTCCTGAGCAGAGATTTTATTGTTTTATTATAGTTGCGTACGTGAAATCATTTGCAGAGGCTTTTAGCTTGTCAGTTTCAAAGTATTTTAAAACTATAAATGCTAATGGGGTTTATTGGGGAAATTCTCATCATCTTGACTATTGAAGTGTGTAGGGTTGGTTATCGGCTCCTTTTCCGGTTTTGTTTCATTTGCCCAATTTTTTTTCGTAGGTGTTGGATAGAGTGGACATGTCGGGAACGAAGGCGCCTCCACCGAGCGTGGAAGTGATATTGAAGGTGGTGCAAGCTACCGTTAAATACTTCTTCAGGTGTCTTCACGAGAAAGGTGAGATATGTAAAAGATTTACTTTTGGTTAGGCTTAATTAGCCTATACGCCAGTCACCGTAGACATAAAAATCGCGTTAGGTCGCATTGGTTGCAACAGTTCTGATTTTTTGGTATGTTGTTAGGGTTGATAACAGTAGTGTAAAACAATTTTTCAGCTTCGAAAGACTTGTGCTAACTGCGTGGTGCTCCAAAAACTACGAAATTTTCGGTCTTTTTTCAGATTTTGGCTTATAACTTCTAAAAGGTGCATCTTACGGAAAAAGTTATTATACACACTTATAAGAAGATAAAATTTCCTATAATTTAAGTGTAATTTCAGCTCTGTAGGTCTAATAAAACCTAAGATGCAGCACTTCAAACATTGGCAATTTTCCCTAAAAAGTTCGAAATTGTAGTTTTGCCGCCTTCCGAGCAGAATATCGGCTATAATACTCATTCTACGAGGAAAGTCATTAAAAAGAAAGTTATAAAGCAGTTATTTAGCTTTAATTTAAGCATAAACTGAAATTTGTAAGACCCATAGTTCCCTTGTAATCTGGACAAAGCGAGAAATTAAGGAAATCAGATTTTTCAAAAAAGGGAGCCTGACAAATTGCAGCGCTTCTGTAAAGGGTAAGAAAGACATAAATTGGTATAAAATGATTTATACTGATATTATAAAACTTTAATTATATCACTTAGTGATGGCAGGACCTCAGCTGACACCTGCGACAGAAATATACATGAAATATAGAACAAAATGTCAATTACTATATATTATAATGAATTACAACGAAGGGGCAGGTATGTAATATTAGGTTTTCCTTTACGCACTTAGCGACGAAACAATCGTGTTCTTTTGGAAGATCTAGGTTCATCTGACAGCTCTTCCTGGGGCTCTAGAGACTGCTCTGTTGTTTGTTGTAAAGGGGAGGTCGTCGAATTCGTCCTCTTCATTCAACTCAGTCAAAGCTATGGATGAAGTGTAGAGGCAGGTCTTCCCCTGACAAACTTTGCAGAGAGTTTCAGCCTTGTTATCTTGCAGGAGCATCTTCCTTTTTCACACCCATTCTGGCACCTACATGACAGGAATTTCATAAAAACATATTACAAATAGTTTAAATACACAGCCCAGGATAGACCTACGAATGGATTACCTTACTTGCATGACAGTAATTTCAGCAGGGTTTCCGACGCTGATTTCTATGTTGATGTCACTAGTGTCAGACCCTACTGGCTCCTTAAGGTGTTGTCTCAATTACTGAATGCGTGAAATGACAACTGTATTCCAGGGGGGATGAAAGCTTTTCTTGAATGAATGATGTTGATGAGAACTTCTCGCAATTGGCACTTTCCTGGAAAAAAACTTTGTTTACGTTAGAGCCTCATCTGTTAAGTAAAGTATGTCGACGTCTGATGCTCTTTACCAGCATAGATTGATAGATTGGGCGGCTCTAACATATAAAATGTTTTTCCAGCAAAGTGCCAGTTGCGAGAAGTTCTCAACAACATCATTCATTCAAGAAGAGCTTTCTTCCCTCTCTGGAATACACTTGTTCTTTTACGCATTTAGTGGTTGTGACAACACATCGAGGAGCCAGTAGAGACTGCCGCTAGTGACTCAACGAAGAAACCAACGTCGGAATTCCTGTCATGAAGGTAACGGAATCCATTCGTAGGTCTGTCCTGGGTCGTGTATTTATGAAACTATTTGTAACATGATTTTATGAAATTCCTGTCATGCAGGTACAAGAATGGGTGCGGAAAAGGAAGATGCTCCTGCATAACAGGGCTGAAACTCTCTGCAAAGTTTTTCAGGGGAAGACCTGCCTCAATACTACTTGACTGAGTTGAATGTAGAGGACGACTTCGACGACCTCCCCTTTACAACAAGCAACAGAGAAGTCTTCAGAGCCCCAGGAAGAGCTGTCAGATGAACCTAGACCTTCCAAAAGAACACGACTGTTTCATCGCTAAGTGCGTAAAGGTAAACTTAATATTACATACCTACCCCTTCGTTGTAATTCATTATAATAAATATTAATTGACATTTTGTTCTATATTTCATATATATTTCTGTCGCAGGTGTCAGCTGAGGTCCTGCCGTCACTAAGTGATATAATTTAAGCTTTATAATATCAATATAAATTATTTAACACCGATTTATGTATTTCTTATCCTTTACAGAAGTCCTACAATTTGTCAGGTTCCCTTTTTTGAAAAATCTGATTTCCTTAATTTCTCGCTTTGTCCAGATTACAAGGGAACTATGGGTCTTACAAATTTCAGTTTGTGCTTAAATTAAAGCTAAATAACTGCTTTATAACTTTCTTTTAATGACTTTCCTCGTAGAATGAGTATTATAGCCGATATTCTGCTCGGAAGGCGGCAAAACTACAATTTAGAATTTTTTAGGGAAAATTGCCAATGTTTGAAGTGCTGTATCTTGGGTTCTATTAGACTTACAGAGCTTCAATTACACTTAAATTATAGGAAATTTTGTCTTCTTATAAGTGTGTACAATGACTTTTTCCGTAAGATGCACTTTTTAGAAGTTATAAGCCAAAATCTGAAAAAAGACCGAAAATTTTGTAGTTTTTGGAGCACCACACAGTTAGCACAAGTCTTTCGAAGCTGAAAAATTAGTTTTACACTACTGTTATCAACCCTAACAACATACCAAAAATTCAGAACTGTTGCAACCAATGCGACCTCCGATGTCTTGTACGACTGGCCTACTAGGGTAATTCACTGCATCAAAAATTATGAAAAGGTTTTCACAAAATATGTTTCTTGTTGAAATAGTAAAAAACTTACTATAATAGCTTGGAACTTCCTTACATGTGCAATTTTATATTTATAAAAAGTAATTCAAATGACTAGTCGTCATCTAGCTTTGATCTAGCCTATTTGAACCTGCTCACCCCTCGCCAGACGTAATGCAGCAACTCCGCGGAGTCCAAACCGCCTGCCGGCTACTCCGCAAACTGTGCCTACCTAGCAAGTTAGCGCGGGCGGTGGCCCTGCGAGACCTGCTGGAGACCGCCATGTTCCGCGAGGAGGCCACCTTCGGCAGTCAGAGCGTGGTGGCCAACACTGTGCTCTCTACGAGGGACTGGGACGAGGAGGATCTGCTTATACACTTGAATCAGAAACATGTGAGTAAACTCCTTGTGTTCTGGTATGAAGATAGCGAGTTCCCCATTGCATCGGGAATGTTGGTAATCTGCGCGACCTGCTGAGACCGCCATGTTCCGCGAGTCCACCTTCGACAGACAGAGTGTGGTGGCCAACACTGTGCTCTCTATGAGGGACTGGGACGAGGAGGTGTTAAGACCCAAACTACGTTTTGATGGTGGACTTGTGGGACAATGAAAAAGTAGACTGCGATCCGTATCGAGTGGTGTATTGATGCAAATAAAAAAGGTTCACAAAGAGTAATGGCCGTATTTATAGGCAGACATTAGCGCCCTCTAATTAACTAATATTATCCTTAGTAACTAGTATTGGCGCTAGCGCCATCTATGCGATAGGTGTTGAATTTATTAGTATGCTAATATAAGCCTGCTCATATAGAGATTTACAATGGTCTTGCTACATCATCGAGAAATCTAGTTACATAGTTTTTGCTAGATAGACTAGATGTCGCTTTACATAGTTTATGCTAAATAGACTAGGTGTCGCTACGAGAAATATAAGTGTTACTTGCAGTAACAGGAGGATCTGCTTATTCACTTGAATTAGAAACATGTGAGTAAACTGACTAGGATCTCTTATGTTTACTGGGATATGTGAAACTATATTGATGGATTGCATTATCTACATTAGAAAATTACATTAATTGGTCTGAATTTGTCAAATAAGACTGAAGAGTAAGATAAAAATGTTTTGTGTAAAACATTCTGTATAAAGTTGGCAAGATCATATCATGCCTTTTAGTAATGCAATCCGGAATTGTCTGAAAATGTGGAGTATTATTGAGTTGTCATATCGAGAGATATCCGTGCCGATCCACGGGGACGCTATAGGACGTCAACGAGTTAGGCTGCATTCAAACAAACCACAACGATCGGAACTGAACGGTTCCGACTATTGAGTCGCTTGTCCGAATCAAGTCTAAAGCTGATCTCGAACAACCGAAATTCAGATTATGAATACACACAACTTTTTTTAAGTACCTACATCCTAGTCTTATTTATAGTACTGGGCTTTATTCATAATCTGAACTCAGAGGATCCGAATGAATTCCGGCAGTGTGACGCCAGGTTTAATGTACATATTTCGTCCGCAGTCCCTAGCGTCCCTACTACTGGAGCACGGGTCTCTTCCCATAGCTCGGAAAGTTTAGGCCATAATCCAAAAACAGGGGCCAAATGGGATCGGTGGAGGTTGCGTTGTGGCCAACGGTGGCTTCCGACATAACTATCACTTAGTCATAGCAGCTTAACGACGTTACCACGCAAGCCGCACTGAGCCAATTATTTAGTAACTGTGATTATAAGCATCGTATTGTGAGTGAAACGATTGTGTTTACACCGTTTAAATATGTACAATTTTATTTAACATACTATTTATCCTGTATTTTATTTTGTGGAGCAAACAATAAAAAAATGATCGATTGATTGTGCGCGGTGTCGGCAGGGGCCGATCACGCAGCTGTCGCAGTCGCACACGTCGGTGTTCCACGCGGGCGTGATCGGGGGCGGCCCGCGGCGCGCGGCGGGGGGGCCGCAGCCCCCGGCGCGCACGGCGCAGCGCCGCGCCGCGCTGCTGGCCGGCGCCGCCGCCTGCTGCATGGTGAGTACACATAGTCTTGCTCGTGACTGTCGACTCCATTTCTTTAAGTACACTGAAAAAGAGAGTTAAAAATTATTTTGCGCCAAGAGATTCTGATGTCTTGGATTTATTTCTTACTGCAGAAATAATATTTGTGATAACGAAAGTCTCGACTCTCACAATAAAAATATGACATTCTTGAGGGCCGATTCAAGAAACTCATAATCTCCATTGAAAAAAAAAAAAAAAACATGGTACATATAGGGTGACTTTAAATTAGTTCTTGATACGATAGGCTATGCATGCGCTCGTGATAACAAACAACTTTCCCTAAGGAACCCATAGCCAAATCTCAAAAAAAATTTTGGACCCTCCATACAAATCAGTCAACGGACCGACCAAATTAGTATGAAGAGTCCAAAATTTTTTTGTGATTTTACTATGGGTTCCTTAAGGAAAGTTCTTTGTTATCATCAGCACATGCATATTCTTTGGTATCAAGAACTAATTTAAAGTCACCCTATATATGAAACTATATTTTCTTGAATGAAATAAATTGTTTTACCGTGTTCTTTTTTTATTAAGTAAGATAACAAAAGACAGGTACCCATACTAAAAGGATCTAACCCTTTCTAGCAGTGTCTTACAACTTAGCACAGACCATTATCCCCAGCCAGGGAAGAGCATAATCTGTAGCAGAACTCGTTTAATCAGGCATTACAAGTATTAACTCAGCAGATGACTTACTAGACTTACCATTTATGGTGCAACGTCTCTCAAATATTGTGTTGTTTGCAGATGACAAATCTCTTATTTTTAAGGTAGACAGGAAAGACAGCAAAATTGACGAAGTAAACAACACACTTTCAGAGATACATAAATGGTTTACTGTTAATAACTTGCTATTAAATGCCACAAAGACAAAAGTAATAAAATTCAGATTACCAAATGTCAAGCAAACTCACGATAATGTAATATTAGATAGTAATATTTTAGAGTTCGTAAATAGCACTGTTTTTCTTGGTATTACTTTAGATGCTTCTTTACAATGGGGACCACATATAGAAACCTTAGCAGGAAAGCTTAGTTCAGCTGCCTACGCCGTCAAGAAAATAAGGCAACTAACAGATGTAGATACTGCAAGACTAGTGTATTTTAGCTATTTTCATAGTATAATGTCTTACGGCATCTTAATTTGGGGACATGCGGCTGACATAGAAACTATTTTCATACTGCAAAAAAGAGCCGTTCGCGCTATCTATCAGATGCGATCTCGAGAGTCATTGAGGAACAAGTTTAAAGAAATAAATATTTTAACTGTTGCCAGTCAATTCATATATGAAAACATCATGTATGTTCGTAAGAATTTAGATTTATTTCCAAAAAACAGTGACAGGCATAATTTTAATCTTAGAAATAGAAATAATATCGAAGTTGCTTATTCGAGACTGAGTAAGGTAAAGAAGTCGTTCATGGGGCAGTGTATAAAATTCTACAATAAAATACCTGAAAATGTAATTAGTTTATCCGAAAATAAGTTTAAGACTTATGTAAAGAAATGCCTGTGTTCAAGAGGATATTATAAAACCCAAGACTATGTTAATGACAATGATGTATGGACATGTATAGATCTTCCAGCTCATAGCTTTAGTAATAAATAAATGACATCAATTATAATAGATATTAAGTATTTATTTCAAAAAATGTGTTGGGGCGAGTTTCTTTTGGGCTCGACGTTTCTTCTCGCTCCGCTAACACTTCCCGAAACGTTGAGTGTACAAGTTCCGCGTGGTAGGAACTTTGTACTACGTAGTCGGTCCCATAATGAATTGGCCTAACTATGAAATAAAAAAGAAAATTAAATGCAATCATTTTTATTTTTCAATATAGTCTCCATCAATACTGACACACTTCTGACATCGGTGAAATAACATTTCTAATCCTTTATAAAAATAATCGCAATCTTTGTCTTCAAAATGACTGAAGACGGCCGCCTGCAACTCTTCATCGCTTGAAAATTTTCTTCCCCTTAAGTCCCGCTTTAAATTTGGGAATAAGTAATAGTCGGACGGAGCCATGTCTGGACTATAAGGTGGATGGTCCAGCTCCGTGAACCCGCATTGACGCACTGCATCCTTCGAAACACCGGCGGTGTGCACGGGGGCGTTGTCGTGAAGCAACAGGACGCCTTTACTCAGTTTGCCTCTGCGCTTCTCCTTTATAATATCTCGCAGTTTATATATTAATGAAGCATAATATTCGCCGTTTACGACTGTATTGCGCTCTTTAAAATCAACCATCAAAATACCTTGAAAATCCCAAAAGATTGTGCACATGATTTTTTTGGTAGATTGTTGCACCTTTGCCTTTCTAGGCGGCTTTTCACCCTTATAACGCCATTCCATTGACTCGCGCTTGCTTTCTGGATCATAATATAACACAATAGTTTCATCACCAGTCACTAGTCTCTCGATCACGTTCTTTGGGTTTTCTCCACAAAGATCTAAAAACTCGGCAGCACAGCGAACTCGCTCCCGTCTCTGCACAGCTGACAGAAGTTTCGGGACCCATCTTGCACTGACTTTTTTCATATGAAGATGTTCATCGATTGCACGATGGACGGTACTTTTAGAGAGCCCAAGTCTAGCTGCAATTTCTCTAATCTTCAAACGGCGGTCACTCAAAACCTCTTCTTCGATTTGAGCAATAGTTTTTGGGAGTGAGCACTTCTACCGGTCGACCGTCATGGCCGATATCTTCGACGGTTTCTCGCCCGAGGCAAAACTCTTTCACACAGTTTTTTACTGTGCTATAAGAGGGAGAACACTCCTTATACACACCATCTAATCGTTCTTTAATTTGGGCGGGGGATAAGCCTTCTTTAAATAGAAACTTTATGACGCTTCGATACTCGGTTTTCGACATTTTGAAAAAATACGCGACACTTGTTGTTCAAACAAACTGCTAAACTGAACTACGCTCGTCAAGTCCATGCGTGTTCGTTTATAAAGTGTCTGAGAACCGTACTATTCAATGCAACATAACATGTATCGAAATGTCGCGTAGAACTATATCAGGCCAATTCATTATGGGACCGACTACGTAGGTAGAAAAAAAGACGATTTAAAAGTATGCGTACAGCATCTACTTAAATAAAAAATATTTTGACTTGACTTTGACTTTGAGATGTGGTAAACTACACTGGTGGACTAAAAAATCGACTCAAGATTTGTTGCTCGACTTTTGACAAAATAACTCAGTCTACAAAACTGCTTAACACTAAAAGCAAAAAAACTAGAAAACTATCAAACTAAAATCATAAACAGTAAACACACAGTTTTTGAACTTTTGGTTTTATTTTGCTAGATTGAGTTAATTTTCCAAAAGTCGTGCATGTTGCCTTTTCGAGTAAAGTCTTAAAAATTGGGTTTCTCACTTGCATAAACTTTAGAGCTATTGAATTAGTTGAGGAGGCCATTATCTTTTCGACTAGGTTGGTGTCACTCAATTAAAAGTCTAAAGAACTAAAATGTTATCGTATTTATGTAAATAACTAAAATGTAATGATATTTACGACAGTGGTAAAACTTCACTAAGCAAACATCTTCCGAGACATGTTTTTTTACCTCATGTTATTCTGTATTAGGACGGTAACAGCGGCATCGTAGAAGGCGCCACCTCTGTAGCCCTCCTACTGGTGGAACTGGTCTCGCCCGACGTCATGTACAACGGTCTGCCGTGGCCCGACGAAGACTTCACGAAGGTATGTGTACTATGAATTTGTGTGGAAATCTTTACAATGTATAAAAGTACGTAAATTACTATGTACATATATTGAATCGAGGGTCTTGTATTTTACTCGGATGAGTGAATTACCCTTACCCTTACGTCTTACTCAAAAAATTTCTCGTTTCGTAACATCATCATTGACTCGATAATTTTTAGAGCAATTTGTAAAAAAAACTCTACAGTTGAGTTTGTATTGTATATCCTTATTAATTTTCTCGCAAAATACAATACTAAAGTGCAATAAAGTGTATTTTTTAAGTTATCCTACTCGGTCCTCGCGTCCCCTATAGGGGACATTTTCCGTAGGGCTTTCCCTGGATATCTTTTAAATAAAAAATATTGCAATGCATTGGAACTAAATACAAAAAAAGTGTTACATAGAGGACAAACAAAATATATATTTTACTTATATAAAAACCGCTTAGTACACTGGGCCACAGAGATATCTGAACCCCTACTAAAGCTATTCGTGATACATGGTGTATTACGGAGAGGTTCAAATATCTTTGTGGCTGTCTGTACGTCGAAGTATATTTTTTTTGTGTTACAAACGAAATTATGGTTCAGGACTGAGGAGGTTATACTACAAAGCGTCTTAGTCAAGATCAAAAGTCACATGAAACGGTCATTAAAGTATTTTGTCCTCAGTTTTCACGCAAAATACTATACTAAAAAGCTTGCAATAAAGTGTACTTTTGAGATTAATAGAAAGCGTCTTTAGTCTAGATCAAAATTCATAATAAATTATAATAAAATTAATAATAAAATGTTTAATTTTCTCGCAAAACAATAAACCGCTTGCAATAAGTGTACTACTAAGGTTACTAGGAGATCAAAACTCATGTGTTCTAATTTATTTTCAAAAAACTGTACTTCTCCACGGAAAGCCGCTGAATGCGGGCAGCGCGCGACCGTCGGTGTGGAAATCTTCGGGGGAGTCCCTTGTCCAGCAGTGGACGTCTTTCGGCTGATGATGTACTTCTCGGTTGAACGGAAAGCGTCGTATATTACTTATCGTTCCCCCTCCGCCCGCGCCCCTTAGCAAGTGAGCATCGAGCGCGAGCTGTACATGCGCGGCGCGGTGGAGCGCTGCGCCGTGGCCCGCGCGGCCCTGCGGCGCTGCGCCGGCGCGCGGCCCGCGCTGTGCCTCGCCTCCGCGCTGCTGCGCGCCGCCGCCGCCGCCGCGCTGCACCGCCTGAAGGCAGCCTGCAGTGAGTGCACAGAACGCATAACCTAAAAGAAATGCCATACAAGTCTGATACACCATAGGAGTCTGCCGCGCATGTGCTAATTTTGGCTTATAAGTAGCCGCGGCGACTCGACGCCAGCTAGTCGTGACTAAATCTTCGACCTGATAATAACGTTGAGTCGAAACGAAAAAAAGAAGGAAAATGCCTAACTGCGTAGTTAAATTTGTGGAAGTAATAGTTCCCAAAATATTTTAAAAAAAGATAACATAACCTTTCATTCAGTATTAAATTACACACTAAAAGTTAATTTTTTTAAAGGCAGAGTTCAACTTATACTGGTTGTCAGTTGCTTCTTGTGTACGTCTCGTTGATGTCTTTCAAATGGTATCTCTTTCTTCCGCACGCTTTTTACTATACATATGTCTCTTTCTGTTTTATTCCACTTGTACCTAGAGACGGAAAATTTTCTATCGATAAGTCGATAAAATTATTTTTTATATTACGATTTAATTTGTACTACGAGTCATAAAATAAAACGCATATTCTGCAATTTGACTAAGACACATTCATATACAAGAAGGAAATTAAACAGTAAACTTCGAAAGGAAGTTTATGTTTTAAATATTTCAATTTTCAATGTCTTTATGCATTAATATGGTTTTTACGAGTAAATCCTGAGCGAACTATCCGACAATAGATAGGTGTGGTGTGTTGTCATTGTAGTGTGTTATTTGGGCGCAGAAGGAAAATGAATTTTTCGAACGCATTCGATAAAAATTATGGCAAAATGCAGGCAGTACCATGATTCACTTAAAAAAAAAAAATATCATTTCGAAAATTTTTAAAGAATTGAATAACCCAGTATTTGAGAATTTTTTAATTACAAAATATGTTCTAAAACTACAAAATAAATCTTATACACAAAAGCTCTGGCAGCCTGTTATTTGTTATTGTTACTGCTAATTCTGAAATTTGGTTACGATTACAAACAAAAACATAAAATCATTTAATTTTGGTACTTCGCTCTAACTGAGAAGGTTGTGTTTTTTCAACTGAACATTATTTTTAGGGTTTCGCACCTCAAAAGGAAAAAGGAACCCTTATAGGATCACTTCGTTGTCCGTCCATCTGTCTGTGTCACAACCCTTTTTCTTAGGAACGCGTAGACGTATCAAGTTGAAATTTATATCAAATACTCAGGCCTGCAATCCCTTGAAGCTGTGAAAAAATCAAACTTCTATGCCAACGCAATCAAGAGATACGGCCGTTTATGCAGCATATTTGGACACTCGCATGGGAATCAAAACCTATAGGGTATACCCGTATACTTAGAATCATGAAAGGCAATGAAAGGCAAACAAGCAGTGATTATAGCACAAGTAAAGGAAAATGTCCGAAAACAAAAAAAAATAAGTTAATAATATTAAGTTTTTTTTATTAAATAATTGCAAATTTGCAAATATGTGTCTCGGAAACAGTAACAGATATCGAAAATCTGACTGTTTCATTAATTCATTCGGTCTCTCTCTTATCGTATGGCACAGTTTAACCCTACTTCCCATAAGGTATATATAGACGGCGATTGGTTGTGGTTGTGGTTGTTATTGATATCAAAACAGTCTCTTAATAAGTGTGTGGTTAATAATGTACTATATGTGCGCAGACCGCAACAGCAACTCTGGGGAGATGGCGCGCGAGTTGGCCTCGCTGCAGGAGCTGCTGGCCACGATGGCGCTGGGGCAGCTGCTGCCGCCGCCGCTCAGCCACATGCTGCAGCTGGCGCCGCACCTCACCGCCGGCGAGGTAACGTGTGGACCGTGGACCCGCCACCAGCTTAGGCCCCAACTGAATCGAAACCCATTAGTAAAAAAAAAGTGTAAAGTGTAAAGTGTCACTCCCATGACTGACATGACATATTGATTTTGTTAGATCTCATATAGAGTGAGCAGCACTGAAAATTATTATTTTCTCTAGCTTTCGATTTAAAAATAACGTAAAAGTCACTTAAACTTTTTGGTGCGCTTTTGTTACAGCTAGTACAAATGCTCAGAGACTGTCTGTGGAACTACACGAGGGACAACGTGCCTTCACCCGCCTTGTTTACGTGTGACTCTACAGGTAACATTACTATTTTATTTTTACATAAAATGTTCAATAGCTACTACATTGACATTAAAATGGGAATGCAACGTACGTTTGAAGTAACCCTCAAAGCTATGTAGGATTATTCTTTTGGTGCAGACTGGGTCATCATAAATCATTGGAGCATTAGTGTTGGGTGAATGCAGCGCGGACGCAAGTTCGTTATCGATAAAAATTAAATGAGCCACCTTTATATTTTCTTATCATTCATTGTTTGAACCTTGACCACGTCATTACGGAGAGTTTTTATAAAATTCATATTTCACCTGTTGGAACTAATATTTCCATTCAGGCTCATATTTCTATTAGTAACGTGTTTATCGACTGCAAAAATACACATACCTGCGCGTATACAATAGGCCCGTACCGTTCTACTAAGAGCGAAAGAGAGCGCAATATCGCTGTTTCGTACAGATGATTTATGACCCAGTCTGCAGCGAAAGAATAATCAAACTACGATATAATATCTTCCAGCCTTAGTCGCATGGAACGGACCTCGCACGCGTCACAAAGTTATCAAGGAGCTTATAACTCATTTATCTAAAGGCAAGATATGAAGATATTTTTCGTTCTAACGAGATATGCAATGATATGCTCGTCTTTACATATCGACGCTTGAAAGGAAAATTAATATCCGCAATATTTGATGCGGATTTTCATGCGGATGCGGATCCACAGCAGCATAGCTAATAATTGGAATTTAATTTTATACATTGTATAAGAATTAATTACAAAAAGTATATGAATAAGATTTTATTTCATTCAATTTTACTAACCACTATTATTTTCAAGTAAGTACCATAGTACGATACATCATTACACCAAGAGGCAGCAAAGTTACTTTTTAACAAATATATTGGTCCAGTTTTTAACTCTGATGGGGATTAGTATATTTTTTTTATTAATATGCACCCATACAAATTTTCTTAAAAAAAATATAAGATCTGCATTCGCATTCGCATCCGCGGATATGAGACTTTAAATATACGCATCCGCATCTGCGGATTTAAAAAAATCGTCATCCGCAACATCCCTGGTATAGACTACACAAAATCTATGGTGCGTTGTGTGCATTTTATGCAAATCATTCAGCCATCTCTTAATATTTGGACATAATGGTAATTTTTATTAGAGATTACCATTTTTATGAACATCAAAATAAATCTTTTTAAAAACTTTTTTCAAATAAGTTGTTTTGGCAGGTCTTCACTGGCGAGACCCCGCTACAAGCAAACCACCTGCACAATACACGGATACTCTTCGCCTAATCATCCAGAAAAGAATATCTAAGCTTGGACAACTGTACCCTATCATGTTTTTAAATTTAGAGAAAGAAAATAGCTAAGATTTTATATTCTGCATATTTGTATATAGTTAAGACTGAATAGTTAAGAAATAATAAATCATACAATAATTTAGATTTTGTTATTTTATCTACATCATAAGATCCTGCCTTGTCCGTACCTGCTGCCCTGCCCAACTACAGTCTATCTACGATCTTTTGGCAGGTGGTGAAAGGCCGGAAAAAACAAGTGAAGACGAAAAATATCTCGGCGGGTATTGCTGTCTCATTCTAACTAGGGTACTTAGAATGAGACAGCAAGACCCGTCGAGAAAGACAGCATATTCAAGGTCATATTTTTGTCTTCAGTCCGGTCTTAGAGAGTGTTTTCTCCAGTTTGGTTATAAGGTTCTTGGCCGAAACTAACACCGCTATCTTGAAAAAGATGATGATATATGAAATGATATTAGAAACCTCAATATCATTTTTGAAGAACTATCCATAGATACCCCACACGTATGGGTTTGATGAAAAAAAATTTTTTGAGTTTCAATTCTAAGTATGGGGAGCCCCCAAAATTTATTGTTTTTTTTCTATTTTTGTGTGAAAATCTTAATGCGGTTCACAAAATACATCTACTTACCAAGTTTCAACAGTATAGTTCTTATAGTTTCGGAAAAAAAGTGGCTGTGACATACGGTCAGACAGACAGACAGACAGACAGACATGACGAATCCATAAGGGTTCCGTTTTTTGCCATTTGGCTACGGAACCCTAAAAATGACACAATTTATATGAAAGAAATGTCAGATTTGCGACCAAGGAACATATACTCACCTACGGCGATTTGCGACTAAAGCGCCGCTAAGTCAATGTCATCCATCTGCCAAAAGATCGTAGACAGACTGTACATGCTAAAGACAACTTACTGACCATAAACTATGAAATGATAATAGATATGAATACCACCGTGATAGATAAAGACAGAAAAAGCCAAGGAAGGACGACACTACGATCAAAGGTCAAATGTAGTTTAGAATATAATTATATTTTATTGGATTTGGTATACGTACTAGGTATCTATCTGAACGGTCCATCTAATTCTACATGTGCAGTAAAAACTATATGTATTTTTTCAAACGGTTGAAATAAAAAGGCACGAACCGGGTACAGATTAGATTAGGGATTTTTACATCGGACGGTTTCTTGACGGATCGGATATTGGAGAGCCTGTGGATGCGTTTAGTCTATGGTTCATACGTCACAGCGTGCGTATAAAAAAAAATAGTTTGACAGCAGATAGCTAGTTGCAGTGTATTGATATTTTCATATTTTCGTGTTGTTAGCTGTTTGATTGGATTTTACTTTAATGTAATTTATAATTAAAATTATCAACACAACCTTCTGTATATATTTATATACTTGTATATGAAAATATTTTCCGGTAACGGCATGAGTGCTATAAAAGTGAACGACATGTTTTCATTTACGCTTTGTCAATACTCTCTGAGTTCACAAATGCAATGGTGATGTGTTGTGGAAGAGGAATATAGCTCTGTCGTTGGGCGAGCTTTAGCTAAAAGTGCGGGTGGCAGTGAAAATGCCAGTGCAGCAGATTAGTGTAAAGAACTCGTCGGATATTGAAAGTTGGGAATGGGGCGGCGGAGTGGGCAGGGAAGCCGTGCGGGCTGGCTCCGGCAGCAGCCGCACCTCCTGCAGCAACTCCAGCGGCGACATCTGCCGCATCTGCCACTGCGAGAGTGAGACCCACAACCCTCTCCTGGCGCCGTGCTACTGCTCAGGTTAGCTACACTAATTATTCCGTCTGTTCATGAATAAACTACATGATAATATATTTAAATTATCTAATAAACATTCTTACTTTCCCTAAAGGTTAGTAGCAGTAACATGCTTGCGTATTTGAAATATAGATGTGATGTAGAACTTGCCATTACAAAGCCAAACACTTTGTTTACATCAGATTACAAGTACAAACCATTGTGTTGTTGTGTTGAAGGTTGTGTTGGAATTTGAACTCTAAACTCATATGGTCCAAGTAAACTTAGTAAATCATCTTTCTAATCAAAAATGTAGACTGGCCTGTTATTGGCATTTCATATTTTTTTTTTTGTAATTAGCCTCTAATTACAGTTTACTTTTATCTCTAGTCAATCCTAAAATTAAGATGTAACAGCATATAAGACCTATTTTGAAAAAAAAAAGGTTTTGGAGAGAAATATTTTGAGCCATTCTTGGGCATTTCTTCAAATTCTACAAACACTTCCTGAAATGCCGGATGTACGAGTGCCAAGTGGTAGGAACCTCGTATTAGGTAGACAAAAAATGTATTAGAAAAGTGTATACTGCTGCCCACTTGGAATAAAATATTTTCATTTTTTTTAACTCTTTTTTTTACTCTTTTACTCAATTGGTAAGCCCTTGGCATCATCTCACCTGATGGTAAGTGATGATGATGCCGAAGATGAAAGCGGGCTTACCAAGATTCCCTATTGCAATGGGGAACTGGCTATCTTATCTTCATGCTGGAAAACATCAATGCTGTTAACATTGATGTTTGGCGGCAAGACTTAGATAAGATGGTGGTAGCTAGCTAGGCGGGCTCAGAAAATGCCCTACCATCAACCAAAATGAGTCCACAAAGTTGGATCCCGCCGGGAATCGAACCCGCGACCTCCTGATGTGAAGCGAGCAGCAAGCCACTACGCTACGGAGGCAGTTTTCAAATTATATTCTTTGTTAAATAAAACAGTATTATCTAGCCTCAAACTTTCTACCCTGTGCTGTGGGAGACAGAGACTGTTTGTTACACGTACATAAAATTATGGTAAAAACATACATACATATGGGTCGTTCTTCTTTTTTATTGACAAAAAAACAATGAGTTGTCTCCAGTAATGTATGAACTTCAAATTATATAGCAAAAATATAAATACTATGGTTCATTCCAACCAAAAAAAAGCAAAAGGTAAATAAAGATAGTATGCATCTGACATTGACATGTGTCATTTCCATAGTAAGTTTGTTTACCTTTTGCTTTTTTTTTATTGGAATGAACTATACAAAAATATTCCTAATCTACCATAAAATAAAAAATTAATTGTATTGTCATCTCGTAGGTACTTCACTTCATTATTTAACTTGCGAAAAAAGTTATACAACGTGATGGAGATGTCCGTAAAACTATTTTTGGGGACCATGATGGAGGTGTACATTTTAATCAAAAAGGTTTTCTAATAAATTGAATTTTACATGGTATGGTAGTCCATCTGAAAAAGGGTACCTCACACAACATATAGGACATATTACAAATAATTAGTACTTATCTATTTACTTTATAGTATTAGCCTTATGTAGTGTATTATATATGTTATCATACCTGTTTATATTAAGTATGTTTATTATAAACTAATGTATAATAGTTGGATTAATTTACTTATATCTTTTAAATTGTCATTTTAAGTTAGTGTTGACTATTATTATTATTATTTTTCATTCTTTGTAATTGTTAAGTATGTGCAAAACATGCTACCCGTCTTTGTAATGTCTTTTCAAGTTACCTGCTCAAAGGTTGACTGGAAGAGATCCCTTCCAGGGATAAGTCCGCCTTTGTACAAACTGTTGTTTATTTTATTTACACAATATTGTTTTGTAAAATGTATGTTTTGTGCAATAAAGAGATTA
The DNA here is from genome assembly GCA_958295455.1 of Coleophora deauratella. Taxonomy (NCBI): domain Eukaryota; kingdom Metazoa; phylum Arthropoda; class Insecta; order Lepidoptera; family Coleophoridae; genus Coleophora; species Coleophora deauratella. The sequence continues at coordinate 15,414,199 of OY282395.1, forward strand.
CAAACAAACAAACAAACAAATTAGTAATACGTTATGTAAATGTTAAATATTGATTTGTAAGTCTTGCCCATTGTCGCAAAAAAGGAGAATGACCCATATACAATACACTCGGACACAGCAAATAACTGCTTGTCAGACAAACGTTTATCCTAGGTGGAGATCAAACCCATGACCCTGCATAGAGGTAGAACAAATAATAATAATATACATAATACAATGCCATAATGATTTACTGATTTGTAATGTAGTGTACCTAAGTAATTTGTTTTGCAGTTGTGGTTTTTAATAATGATCGATTGACCTTTTTTCTATTTGCATGCTATTATAATAGTTGTATCAGAGGATTTTTTGTGCAATGTCACCTTACATTTTTTTATTTTACCCTGTACAGAGAAAATAACCACCTTGCCACCAAATCAATATTTTTTTTTTTTTTTTTGTAATTAAGTATAAGAGTATAAGCAATTATGGGATGTACAGGTAAGCAGTCTCATTGCTATAAGCAGTGTATCGTTTAAGTGCTAGGGAGAGTGTTTTACTTATCCTAAAATATAGGATTTTTACCTAGCTTAGGAATTAACATCTCAACCTTTGTAAATGTTAATATTTTTACAATGCACTCACTTTGCATTGATGTTTTCTTTTTTGTTACATGTTTAAAGAAATCACTTATATATAGGACTAAAATTTATCTTAAAGTTGTGTATACTTTATCTGATTAAATGAGTATCCATATTTTTGTACAGGTAGTCTGAAATACGTCCATCAGAGTTGCCTGCAGCAATGGCTGACAGCATCAGAGACGAGATCGTGTGAGCTCTGCAAATTCAACTTTATAATGCACACAAAAATAAAGCCATTCAATGAGGTAAGAACTAACACAAACCCTGAACAGCCTTGTGGGGCTTTAATCCACTGCACACATGTAACTCAGGATTGTGATGAGTCCTTTGTAGTTTTCTGTAGGAGATGATGAGTCTGTAAACGTTCAGTGAAGTAACATGTTGAAACTTCTACTTCATTCAGTGGGAGTGGGATTATGTCTCAAGATTCACATTAGCTGTGATGTGATGTCCTTCAATTACCAGCAACATAATACTGGTAATCCATGACAGATCAGTGTGTCTTCCCAGCATCGTTTGTATTTACCGACTTAAAAAAAGGAGGTTCTCAGTTTCACTTGTATGTATGTTTGTCCGCTATTATCTCGCGTTCTGGTGAACCGATTTTAATGCGGTTTTCAGAAAAGTATTTGTTACATTTAGGAGAAGGTTTTAGTATTTTAACCGACTTCAAAAAAAGGAGGTTCTCAGTTTGACCCGTATGTTACGCGATTGATGTTGATTTTTTGACACTTTCAGCGTTGTCGATTATTCAGTATGAACTGATGAAGGCTAAGTATTCTACAATATTTTTTCTAAATAAAAATAGGCTTTTATAATACTACATATGAATATATTGCTGATTCATATAGTTATTTATAGTTAATAAATAAATCTTGATTAAACTCAATGTGACTAGCTTGGAACTTGTTTACAAAAACAAGAAACAAAGTCTGGAAAAAAGGTTTGTATTTTAAAAAGCTTATGCAAAACTACCACCAAATGGGAAATAACTATGCTGTATGTAAATTATTGCTATTGCCACGAAACAAAACAAGTCTTAATGACTGTTCATTAACCTAAGTATTTACTCAGTTGTAATTTCCGTAGAATTGTTTTGATAAATAGTTTTGGAAAGGAATATAATATTTACTTTAACAGATCAGTTATATGAGTAACTTTGTTTTTGTATGGTAGGCCATCTTCAGGTTTTGACGTTTTGCATCCATTATCATTTATGTTTAATATCTCAGTTAATACTGACAATAACAATAAAAAGTGTATACCAGCAACCACTGTTAATTATATTTTTTCATTGCTTTGTTAACTCTCTTAATAATAAAATGTTACATACACTATCTGAATAGGTAACCAAATAAATGCGGGTGGCAATCCGCTGTATGCGGGCAACGCAAGACAGATAGTTGTGCTCCTTGGGGAACGCTTTTGTTTTGCAGTTGGACGTCTTTCGGCTGATAATGATGAAGAAATTTATAACCGTGCCAATGGCAAAGAAATAACTATGCTTAATGGTCTGTCATTTTTGTAATATACATGTTCATGTGCTCTAGCGCCAAGACACTGGACGGATTTGGATGGAATTTGGGTTGAACAATATTTTGTTAATATCTTAGTTATCACTGCCTTGCCGATCTTGAGGGCTAAGATGGAATGCCTCTTATGCCGGTAATTACGCTGGCTATCTCGCGCCACCAGCCGGAGCACAGCGCGCATAATAGTGAATGGCGGCAGGTATGGAGCGAGCAGTGGTACCCGGACCTTGCATAATAAGGTCCTATCCTACCACTGGTGAAGACCCAAGCGACTAGCAGTCAACATATTTCAAACAGCTAATGGTTCCGTCGTCCCCAGTGGCGTCTGCTGGAGATGTCCGGCGTGGAGCGGCGCCGGCTCTGCTGCGCCGTGCTGTTCCACTGTGTGGCCGCGCTCTGCGTCATGTGGTCACTCTTCGTGCTCATCGAGCGAGCCGTCGAGGAGGTCAACAGAGGGCTCATTGGTAAGTTCATTTGTTCATTTATTTCGGCTACAAGGCCTTATCTTACTATTATCGTGTGGCACAATTAAATGCACTTACCACTACCCGCGGTCACTTGTAGGGCACTTATATTTACACCTAAGGAAGCATGCAACGTGACCTTTATACACATTATAGTAATTATATGTGCACCTTTCCTCGCGAGGTTTATTTTGGTCATTTAAGAAATCGGCACGTAAATTATAATTAACGTCAACGACGAAGTCATCGGTACATTAGTACAAGAAGGCCTCACGTCGTCAAACCAGAGATTCGTTTCAAATTAATCGAACTTCTGGTTTGACGTGAAGTTAAAAAATATGTTTTTCGATTATATACAAACTTTTGTCAAGGAACCATTTTATTATTTACCACTCTCTGTAGCTTTTTTATTACGACCAGTAGGTATAATATAATTTGCATTTATCTTTTTTTTTTTTAAGTTTGTTACGCATCACGATCATACGTTCTCGTGACTATAAAAATACCTGGTATTGAGCAGTTATTTGTAATGTTATCTATAAACAATGCAAGGTCATTATTTCACGCCATGAAACGAAAGCGGAAACCCCCTGGCTTGAAACAGCAGCTAGCCTATACCATTGATACAATCCTATTGTCTTTACGATATTGTTCGAGAATACTATTGTTTCCATTCTCTCAGCATGTTGCTTCTGCAATCTTATGACTTGTTATTTTCTAGTTATAGTTGATGTTTTGTATTGCATTACGAATACTGCTGCGGTCGGTAAGCGAGCATTGCGTCTAGCAGGAACGTCTAAAGCTGCTTTTCCACCGGCGAGGCGAGGCGAGGAGTGGAGTGAAGAGAATTGAAATCGCATCGGTCCATTTCCATCGAATATGTGCGAGAAGATAATTTATTTTTTCCCATACAATTAAAAATTCTCTTTCCTCCTCGCCTCGCCGGTGGAAATGCAGCTTAACGGAGTTTAGCAATTCAAAAGTAGTAAAGTTCTGTAATAGTTTTTAAAACATTCCAATAATAGTCAACAAGATTTATAATTGTAGCAAAAACTGCACGAATACGCCATTAATTAAATTAATTAATACTTACAACAGGCTATTACTATACAATATAAAAGTTCTATATCTATAAATGAGATTATGTCTCTCTCATTCTATTAATACTGTATTTAGGTATACTTTTTTGTTACTTTCAATCCTGATTAGCCACTCTTTTTTATTGTATCTTTCCGTGGAAATCTGTAATGGCTTAACGCTATAAATAAGTTTTATCTTTTGAAGTAAGAATAAACTGTTGATTTTCCAAACCTGTAAACATAAAAAATAAAATTTTAAAATTCTGCAGCTCTTTCTGAATTTGCATCTCTTTGTACAGTGAAATCATTGGAGAATAAACTTAATAAAATCTCGATACATTTAGGCCCATGAAAAAAAAATGTTACAGAGTTTCTGGCATGATAAGTTTTAACGCGTCAGCAATGAAATGTATTTTCATACTTAATTTGTTGGTCAGTGAAAGCGCCTCAGTAACATTTATAGCCGTGTTTTGTTACCGTGCGGCAAGGTAAAATTTTCATGAAAAAGGTTGTGTACAGTTTTGTATGAAATGCATGTTTGAGAAAAAACACATTTTTAAATTGACATGCGTGATTGGGTGATTCTTAATTCCAGTTTACGATTGCCTCGATAGTAGAAATGAATGATTAGTGATTACGTACACGGAGTAGGATAATCCATGAGCTCTATATAATTTCTTGCGAACCAGTAACTAAATTATAAACAAATTGAGTTGACATTATCTATTACTGGAATAATGATAACCATGTTATCAGCACGTCCGTCGTAAAGATCTAAGCCATTTGAAAAATATCACATAAGACAGATGAAAGATGTTGCTAAGCGATGTTTCATTTGTCTCTTGAATTCCTTGTAACCAGGTGAACACTAAAAGCATTGAATTGACACGTAAAATTACGGTGTAATTATATCACGTTGACTGAAATAATATCGAAGAATGCGAACTACGGTTCCAGATATCTGATTCAAGTTCGCGCAGCCGTGGCGGCTGCAAGGAATGCACGCAACGTGACCGGCCTATGTTTTGGTTATTTTGAGACGTGCGCGTTTACGTAACGTCACGCACGCCAGCCCGCGGATGGAATACAGAGAATAGATAAATAGTAGTGTTAATCTTTTCACGTGAATTTAATTCGTTAAATAAAAAAGCTTCGCGCCTTAGAGTGTCCAACCCTGATGATTCTAAAATATTGTAGCTGGTTCCCACACTTATTAACTTATTATCACATTTACGCTTTACTGATGTTTACGTACATTAAGGCCAAGGAGCAAGGGACAATCTGTGTTCGTTAGAGAACTCCTTAGTTATAAGTATCTGGATTAGGAAATATCCCGATAATTTCTTTGCAGTAAAAATACAATTTTATATCTAATAGGTAATTTTATATTAGTTTATTTTATAAAATAATTAGCTTTAGGAATTAGCTCAGCTTCTGTTGTCACTTAATGCCAATAAACTCTTGATATTAAATATTACCTCATCCTTTGGCGTTTTAATAGGGCCACAAATCATACTAAGCGTTATAATTAATGACCTCAAGATAGTATTTATTCAGTATTACCTACTGGTTAAACTAGTCTTATGTAATTAAATCATTGACCGTCAAGCTTGCATGTTGATTTACTGAGGAAAAACTATTGAGCTGAGGGCCAGTTTGCGCGAGGCGCGAGGTGACGGTTGCTCACATTTTACCGGCAATGTCTAGAATTACCTGACATGCATGAGTGCCCTCTGTCGACAGTCTAAATAGAGTTTAATAGGTAATAAAAACAAATTAGTAGTACATAGTAGTAAAAAGAAAATAAGCACATCATGTACTTGAGGTCAAAATATTTTAATACCACTACTACTGATTTTGATTCGAAGTTAGAAAAATGGTTAACTGTACCAGAAGACTGTACTACCGCTCTCTCTCCAATTTTTACAGCGTGTTCTTCAATGCCGCTTGTTGACGTCATCTTTTTCGTCTGAAAAAAGAAATAAAACCTAATATTTGGAGTATCCAATGAAATGACTTCGTGACCTGCTTTGTGCTCCTATAGATAGAAAACAGTTGAATGGATTTTTGTAAAGAAATACGTGTCATATCCTTAAGATTACTCTATGATAGCGTCATATCCTTAAAATTAACGCTATGATAATAAGAAATTTTCAAATATTGTTTTAACCATAAGTAATGTGAACGGCTAGGCTCTACATCGATCGGCTTAAGGTTTTTTTATTGTACCACTACTATTATAAGGGAAATAAAAAATATGTTGTAATATGTGATATTGCCGTCAAATAGCGCAAATAAATTTCTTCCCGTTTGATAAAAAATTAAGAAAGAAGAAGTAAAAAGAAGGAAAGCGCCAAAAGTTTGCAACTACAGCTCGTTTGTTTACGTTTTGACTAATAAAAAAAAAGGTATACTTGACTACGGATTATATATTAGCTTTGCCTTATCGCGATAATAATAAAAAATGACGCACTTTGTTATACTTTTTTCGTGCATTAATTGGCCGAAGTTATGCTATTATATTCTGTTGTTTGTCTGCTAAGTTTAAAAATAGTAAGTATTACTGCAAATTATCCTTGTCCTTTCTCAGCGGCGGCGTAACGTCTTGTTTATTTAAAAGTATGATCATCTTTAGTAATGAATTACGAAAAACCCTGTTATGTATGTCTTTGACAGGAAAGAAAGGGACACGATCGCTTAGTTTGGTAACCCAACCATAAAAATGTAGTAGTTTTAGGAAAGGGCTCTTTTTGGCGTGGATGTCAAATAGTAAAAAGGTGTGAGTCTGACTAGCACCTTTCTGGGCAAGAAATGTTTCCCACATAATTGCTGTCAGTCTGCTTAGAACGAAGACAGATGTGCAAGTTTAATTTAGCTGATGCATAATTTGACTGTTAAAGTAATCGGTATGCAATATTTAAGTTTCGAAAAACTCCTTGTAGTACAAACCAGTTTTTATTTTTATTTCTTTCGAAAACTTCCAGCTTATGTTAACAAATGATAAGTACATATTTAGATTTAATGTATCATTAAGCCATTAACAAGTTTCCACATTAATAATTCAATACTGTGGAGTAATCGACGTTTTTTTTTCAAAGATTTGGATTTTTTGTTTTAATTAACTTTACCTGAACTCAGAAAAGGACCAGAATGAGTTTCTTGTTGAGAGCACACCCCACTAACAATACTAATATGATTAGGTGTTAATTGCCTACTTCACGTTATACATCCATTTTTCTCTGTGGAAACATCTTTCCTATCTTGTTTGCGTAACGCGTACGTGGACGTTCGAACAGTTTATGTCGTTAGTTGGCTAAGCGACGAGCGGCGGCCGGTGGCGCATCCATTATTAGTTTATTATTATAATGTGGTCACACAAACTACATAATTCTCTGCTGTATTACTTATTACGTAATCTGTTATAGACCTGTTGTTTGGTACTTAGGTGTGTTTGTTTCATATTAAAATAGGTACCGACGCTGACCGAACAGCTATAGATTAGGGCTGATTCATTGTTTGTTTGAAAAGTTTATTTATCGTTAGCAAGTTTGTTTGACCTGTTTCACTTTGACACTTAAATAGTTAAGCTTAGCCAAGAGACCTACCTGGATTCATTAGAGAATGGACCCAGGTACAGACCGGGAAAATTCGGGGACAGCGGAAGAAGAAGATTTCTACTATGCTCTCATCCGATCTTTTTATATGTACATGACAAGGATAACATAAAGAAAACGAATATATTTTGTGCCTATACAGGGTGTCAAAAAGGTTTCTAATTATAAATCCTCCGATATGGCTTACCGACTGCCATTTAGGCACCAACGGCTTAAAGTGCCCTGCGAAGCACGTAGACGGTCGAGATAAATTCCACATACTAAAATATAAAAATAAATTAATGTAGAACTGTGTGTTTGTTGCAGCGTGGCCGTTCTGGACGAAGCTGGTGGTGGTGGCAGTTGGTTTCACGGGGGGCGCGGTGTTCATGTACATACAGTGTCGGCAGTACCTGCATCTCTGCAATAGGTGGAGAGCACACAATAGGTACCTGTGACACTTGTTCTTTTGCGGAATTCCTTCCTTACTTTGAAGTGTAGTCTAAAAGTTAGTTGTTTAAAATGTTTTTAATAAGCTGTTTTGCTCAGATAATAAGATTGAGATATTTCATTCAAATGCGATAACAAAGTTCGAAATGTTTTGGGAAGATTATTAAGCCTACCTACTCTTTCTACACTTGCCTTTCTTTCTTGTGGCTAAAGTGACATAAAGAGGCGCTATACTTCATTTGTTTAGGTACTTAAAAAAGCGTAAACAATCTTGATATGTCTTTTTATTTATATGTGCTTGTTAAAATTCTGATATTTCTTGCAAACATAGGTACTAAGTTTCTTTTGCATTTCTATTAAACACGTAATTTAACATTCTACTCGTTTGAGAATTTTAACAAGCAGGTATCAAGAAAAATACATATCAATATTGTTTACGTTTTTTTAAGTACCTAAACAAATGAAGTATAGGTAGTATTGTATATTTACCCACCTTCTTAATTGTATAGCATGGTGAGACTTAAGCCTCTTAGCATCAAGATCACGTGAGCGTTCTACGTCGGACATTGCTACGCAATCGTCCCCAGTAGCTTTTCTAGTTACAGTTTAAGTTTCCCCCTACAGGATATTACTCATACAAAACGCCCCAGAGAAGATGCCAATTAGCGGGTCGCCGCCCGTCCGTCACAAACGGCGCGAGCGTAGCTCCCGAGGGCAAGTCGTGGCGAACATCGAGCCGCCCCCTCCGCCCGCCGCCTTCCACGAGGAGGACGAGAGCGGGGGCTTCGAGACGTACCGCGGGAACCCTAATAGGAGGCTGTCTGGTCTGGCCGAGCGGCGGCCGGAGATGCCCGAGGAGGCCCGAAGGTTCAGCGATACCAGGCTGGCTCAGCCCGTGTGTGTGGCTGTCGAGGACGTCCCGGCGGGGAGAGGCGAGGTCAGTGTTCTCACTTGGTTTGTCATTGGGTGGGATTCGAATTTGGCGTTCATTCTGCGTCAGTAGTAGCTAATATTTAGTATTCAAGTTAGTTAAAAACCCATAAAGTCATCACTGCAGGGGCACAGATCTCTTCCCATACCTCAGAAGGGTTAGGCCATACTCCACAAACGGGGGTCAAGTCCGGATTGGTGGAGGTTGTGGGGCTATTGTCCAACCACCTTGTTCAAGTGTTGTCGTTTAAATCAGAATTGATTGAAACCGAGCTTTTTGATTCTATTGTTAACTTCCTTTACGCACAGGTTCCTAAGGTAATATCTTAAAATACTCACCTATGCGTTAGGCCCAACTTTTTCGAGATATGGGAAGAGACTACTGCCCCAGCTGTGGATAAGCTTCTATTTCGAAACTGGTTGCCTGTAACTCTCGGGTACCTTCTCCCTGATGATAGTTAAGGGGAGCCGGAAGCCTGTAAATCGTGGGTACCTTGTACCCGTTGTAAAAGCCGATGGTGTGATCGATATCGTGGTGTGCATATACAGGGTGGCGTGTACCACATAAGCGTGGACCCGCTGGAAGCCGACATCCGCTCGCTGCTGGCGCTGGAGGCGCGGCGGGAGGCCCGCGCCGCGCGCTCGCTGCCCAACCTGCGCGCCTCCCGCGAGTCGCTGCTGCCTCCCCTGCCGCCCCTGCCGCCCCTGCCTCCCGCGCCCCCCGCGCCCCCCGCGCCCCCCGCGCCCCCCGCGCCGCCCCGCGCCTCCTGAGTGCCGCCGCCGCCGCCGCCGCCGCTGCTGCTCTACCCCGACGACACCGTGTACTAGTGCGTGACGTCAGTGCCAAGTGATGTGTCGAGTGAAAAATATAATAATAGGTTGGATCGACACCGCTAGGAAAGGCCCGCAGTCCAACTAGTTGGATAGAGAGTGGGACTACTGCACCGCACCGGCACCTTCCTATTGGTGTTGGGAAATCCAGGACGCTCGGTCGTTGAGCGTTGAGTTCTGAGACTGAAGATGAAGACCGTGATTGAAGAAGGGTAAGCTCACATCTCAAATTAATAGATATGTTGACATGAGAAGCTAACAAGCGAGAAACGTTATCAAGCAACAATAAGATTTAGAATGTCTGAAATGGTTTATTTTACCCTTATACCAGTATGTCCATAATAATAGTAACTTAATGGATAAGGGAGTACAGAATCTGGATTAGTGAAGTGATCTGCTGAGCTGTGTGCAGCAATGATTCCTTTATTTCATTAGAGCAATGAGTGACTGTATACAAACATAATTATTATGCAGCATCAGATGGTCATGCTATCAAACACATTGCGTTGAGGTATTAGTAATACCAGAGAGGCATATTATGTTTACTAAACAGTAACCACTAGAAGCGTTAAAAATATTATTTACTGTATAAAATATAAAATGATGATAATGCTATAAAAGTAAGGAGGTGTAGTCATAGTTTATGTATATTAATTAAATATAAACAGCCCGCCCTGTCATTAACTTGATATGGAGTCAACAACTCTATTATTTAAAACAGATAATAAAATAGCAATTAATAATTTTACTACATATTACAAGATAGATTTTCAATATGAATGAAATAACAATCTTAAATAAAGAGGTATTCAACATTTAAGTCCAACCATATAAAAAAAATCTTTATTCCATTGTCTGAAGGTTATTTATTTATTATACATAGCTCATTGCATATTGTTTAGTCTAGCTCTGAACCTGACATACATGAAGATTGGATGCAATGGAATCTGAAGAAAAACCTGAAAACACTTGTACTTCCTCTCTTTATCATGAAAAAGTTGAAATACATTTTGAAATCAGTTGTCATATTTCGTCCATCTGTGTAAAACTCTTGAATGAGCTTCTATTTACTCGCGATATCTTCCTAAAAAAACCTTGTGTTGCCAAAAACAGGTTACATTTCTCAGACAAAATAGTGTCTTTAATCGTTTACCTTTAATAAAAATATGGCAGATCAAATAATACAAACAGTACAGTTTGTATTAGTTTCCTTAGCGAAAATTGTTAGATCCCATCTAAACTGAGAATTCAGATGAATTCCGTTTCAGTAAAATTAGGCAAACAATAGCGATCCAATCATACATATGAATAATAAAATCCATAATTAGAGAAACATAGTATTTCTTTTTACCACTCAATTTTGGTGTTTTGATTTCAACAGTATTTAATACCTTTAATATATAATTTACAAAATATATACATATACAGGGTGTCCCAAAAACCAACGATAATCCTTGGAGTGCTGATGGGCCAGGTCCTTACTAGCCAGAAAATGTATATTTCACTTTAGTAAAAGTGTCCTAGTTTTCGAGATATTGGCACTTTTATGAAATGCTTGAAAATGTCTACCTTAGAACAAAATTACTAATGCCACGTCAACAAATTTAGGTAAAATTTTATTCTGTTTTTTTTCTGAGTGTTACAGAGGAATAAGGCTATCGACAACAATAAAATTATTTTTTTAAATCCCCACGGTTCGCTCATAAAATCATATTAAAAAAATAATTTACGATTTTCAATTTTTTATCCCTTAACTTTGAACCTCTATGCTACAAAAAAAAAAAAAAACTGGGCTATAGTGGCAAGTTTTCAAAAAAATATGCGCATCAAGTGCAGTTTTTGAAATGATAAAAGTTTTTCCAAAATTCGCTTTACAAAAAAAGATATAACATTTTAAGTGCAAAATGAGCTCATTTCAAACTGTACCAATAATTAGGAGTTTTAATAAAAATACTTTCAAAAGATTGAAATATGGTGTTTTTTAAGTAAACAAGAGTATTTCATTAACATCAAATGGTCAAATTGCTTAGGGGAGACGTTTTCGGGACGGATTCCCTGGCGTGGAAGCTTCAGCCGCCCATCACCATGAGTACCCACTTTGGGCTCCACTTGGGCCAGGCCGAGCAATTGCTACATAGTCCCATAGGGTTTGCAGAAGCACTTTCTGGAACAGGGCGGTGGCAGCGGTGTCACTCGGCTTTGGCAGGACGGAGACGGGAGGGGTGGGGGAAGTTTCTTCCTCTGGAACGCTAGAGGAAGCTGCTGGTAGGCAGGTTAGCGTGAACCATGGACTCACAGCGGTCGACCCCTGCACGGCCGTTGACCGAGTGGGAGCTGGGAGGGATGCAGCTGTGGTGGCGGTGCGGGTGACGGTCCCGTCTTTCTTGTTCCAGAAATCCAGAATTCCGATTCCAGAACACCGGGCATGAAGTGTGGTTGTGCAAGGTGGCAAGCAATTGGGTCATTTGATTTAAATTAAATACTAAAAACACCATATTTCAATCTTTTGAAAATAATTTCATTAAAACTCCTAATTATTGGTACAGTTTGAAATGAGCTCATTTTGCACTTAAAATGTTAAATTTTTTTGTGTAAAGCGAATTTTGGAAAAACTTTTATCATTTTAAAAACTGCACTTGATGCGCATATTTTTTAAAAAACATGCCACTATAGCCTAGTATTTTTTTTGTAGCATAAAGGTTCAAAGTTAAGGGATGAAAATTTGAAAATCGTACACTGTATTCTTAATATGATTTTATCAGCGAACCGTAGCGATTTTAAAAAATAAATTTATGTCGTCGATAGCCTTATTCTTCTGTAACACTCAGAAAAAAACAATAAAATTTTACCTAAATTTGTTGACATTAGTAATTTTGTTCTAAGGTAGACATTTTCAATCACTTCATAAAAGTGCCAATATCTCGAAAACTAGGACACTTTTACTAAAGTGAAATATACATTTTCTGGCTAGTCAGCACTCCAAGGATTATCGTTGGTTTTTGGGACATCCTGTAGATCTGAGCTTATTTTTAACATGAGACATGGTATGCGGATGAATCAAGACTCATAGTTATTTAAAAATATGTTTTTCTTTTTTCTTTAAAATGCATTATTAATAAATTATTTCAGAATAGCAAATGTAAGCCTTAGGAAGGTCTTGGTGAGTCATGGTTTTGCTACGATTGTATCGAAAAATCACGTATTTTATCTCAGCTCAGTGTAAAATTTCAAAGCGAAGCATTTGTTGGGATTTCTTATCTCGTGTTTTACATCAGATATTTATTTTTCGATTTTATTTTAGCTGACTGTACTTTCTCATGCTTCGTGCTGTGCGATCAATTATTATTGTACATAGTACTGTAAATATGTAATAGCTAATTTTAAAGATAAATACTTTTAAAATATATGTTCTCCCGTTTTGTTTCGTATTCTACCATGTTTTGTTTGTAAGTCTCAATCACTTTATTTAATACTTTGATCTGTTTGTTATTTCTTATCCAATATGAAGTGAAAAAGAAAGAGAATTAAATGAGGAAAAAACTAGAAACACATTAGTTCTCTTACCCTTAAATAACTTCGACTTTACTCGCAAAACAGCTTCGATTACGTGCGCTAAAAACCTCGCTTGTAAAGGCCACCATTTATTTCAAGATATTAATATAGTAATGTATTTCCATGACGTGATTAACAGTAATTTCTCACAAATCCACTTTTTGTTTTGTTCGGTGATGAATGATGATACTTTACTAGAAATATTCTGGTTTTCTGCATGAAGTGGTCGCATTTTTTCTAGTACCAGTTACCATGATGCTAAGTTCATTTCTTGTTATTTTGTGACTTATAACGTTTTGAAACCAGGTAGTATTTATTTATACATACATACTATGCAGCAAAGTTCTATAATTTTGTTGCTATTATTATGATTTTAATAATAACAGCAACAAAATTATAGAACTTCGGTAGAACTTCCATTAATAGATACTTACCTACTTTATCTCTTTTGGTTGTTGACAACATTACATTATTATGATTTTAATAATAACAGCAACAAAATTATAGAACTTCGGTAGAACTTCCATTAATAGATACTTACCTACTTTATCTCTTTTGGTTGTTGACAACATTACAGGGAATGTTCTAAAAACCTGTCTGGTCTCACTAATCGTATTTTAACTTTTAACTAAAGAATCTCCTAATTCGTTTCTCAATAGGCTCTCTTTTGTTAGTTTAAGTTTATAAGGAGTCAGCCTAATAAAACGCGATTTTGCGTGACTGAGACGGTGTCAAGACTTGGACGACTTAGTCGCTTGAATGTCTATAATACCTCAGTTACACATGTCCGCGAGTGGCGAGGCGAATGGGGAGGCGAGCGTGAAGCTGGCAGCCTCACCATAGAGGAACTAACAAATGGTCTGGTCTCTTCCCATAATTCAGGAAGTTTATCATGGAAGCGTTATAGGTGATTGCGACTCTAGGTAATAAAACTCTTTGGTTAGGCCATACTCCACACCCGGTATGGATACACTTGGTATAATCAGAATGTCGACATTCTATGGTGAGGCTAGACATGTGTAACTGAGGCTTTAGGACACGTCTTAGACATTAGTTTGATCATTAAATTGTATCATTAATGGTGGTTTCGTTTCAAAGATACATAATCAGCGAGCACTTGCAATAGTCACGTAATCGCGTTTTAATTAGGACGAGTCGCGTTGCACACGTACATAGTTGTGAATCCAAAATGACCTACACGAGACGGCAACGGGTTACATTAAGTGCAACAACCAGGCAACCGCCGCCTATACCTTGGGTTATCCTGGTTAGTTGTGCCACACGATGAGCGAAAAGAAGATGAAAGGGAATCCGCCTTAAGAGCCTATTACCCTAACTTGAATTTAGGAATCATAACTTCCTAACAAAAAAGATAAAAGATAAAGCTACATGTTAGGAAAGTTTTATTGTAAGTAGCTTTGCTCTTCAGAGAATTCAGAGTAGTGTAATAAGCACTTTAAAGCAGCTACGTAATCATTTGTCATTTGTTTTTTTTTTTTTTTTATATAAATTGTAATGGTGGTTTTAAAAGGTCGTAAGACTAGACGTTACGACTATGAACAGACTTGTGTCAGTTTGAATATACAGTTTAGTTCGTTAATATGGTGATAGGTTTGGGTCAGTTTTAAGTTAGCGATGCAATATGTAACTTATTTACTACACGAAAAGTTAAATATTTCTGTAAGAGAACGAATACATCCAAAGGAGGAGAAATAATATTGCTTCAAAATCGTGCGAACAGCCGCATTCCGTCGTGATGTGAACTGAGCCTATGCTTAAATAAGTTCAATAAATTGTCTAATCATCGCAAAATTTTTGACAAGGTTAAGGTTCAGTAATGCCTGTAATATTATATTTTGGATTCTTATCGTGCTCACATATTAATAAACTCGATTGCAGATATGTGTAAGCAGTTGTATAGTGTTCTATGTTACGTCTAAACGGACCTTAAGAAACGAATTGCCTAAACCTGTGCAATATTTTTTTAATTGATGTGGTTTTAAAATATTTAATGCATTTAAAAGCATTTATGTTAGTTAGATATCTATTGAATCATTCTGGAAATAAATTACGATTTCGATATAAATTAGGTATCATCATGAATCAAGAAAATTCATTTTTAATAGTGATGGGCCCGGTTATTGATTTTGCTGACTTGTCGGTTATTAATTTGACTAGGCAGCAGTGCATCATTATGTGTAACTTATTATTTCGTTTCGTTTATCTGCTTTAATAAATTCGAGAATGATTAACGATTTTATAGAATTAGTGGCTGGCGCGAACAAGTCGATATCTCGAGATATATGTTATTTCTTTTTATTGGCTAAAACTTCCTATGCCTATGGTTTTATTTGGGAAAAAATACACATTAAATAATGCTGATTACACATTTTTTATGTGTATTTTTTCAAATAAAACCATAGGCATAGGGATTTTGAGCCAATAACAAGAAAAAAAAATCTCGAGATACAACATGTTCACGCCAGCCACGGTATCGATCGTTTTTTCCATAAAAAGATAATTCCGTCTAGTCGCCGACTCAATCATGTTTTTTTCTGGTTCTTTATTTTGATGGTTTAGTGATACACAGGAAAATTGTTTAATTTATTTATTAAGCATGGGTAGACTTGTATGTCTGTAGGTAGATATCAATAAGAAATTTAAATAAAATAGATTGGACATTTGGTGCTAACGAGTTGAAAAATAATTTTCAGTCCAAAATTCAAAATTGTAAAATACAATTATCTTTTCATTAGATATAACTACGTTTCTGATTGAATGAGTATGTTTCAAGATGAACTCTGATTTTAACTCAGTTATTACGCATCGAAAGCGTAGAACGAGGCGAGCGAGCTGAATTTTATAATTGATTGTGTGATTAGACGCAATCGGTGCGAATTGATGAGGGTAGGCCGCGCGTCAAATCCGCGTTCATTTTAATGTTCCACTCACAGTGAGCGGGGGACCGTGAGCGGAGTGCGGTCTGGTTTACACTAAGAGCGATACGGTTTTGTTCCGCACGCGTGGACCGAATTGCACTTTACACAATTATATGATCCGTGATACATGCCAGTGGAAGGACGCTTAAACCACAAAATAGACACAGAAGGTCCGCTCAACCACTAAAATCGTTAGCATATACATGCTTATAGAAATATACGATCGTTCGAGGCAAGGTCACGCGGCACAGTATCACAACAGTATCGTGACCTTGCCTACAACGACCGTATACGTCTATAAGCATTAGTATTGTACTAAACGTATGCATGTGTGGGTTTAAAGTGTACGCAACTTTGGGACAGCGCCTTCTATTGTGTGATAAAAGTCGATAAATAATATAATTTAATTAGTGCATCCCGTGTATTTTTATTACTTCCCTTACGTCTTGTATGCCGTCAATAGTCCATACTATACTAGTCGACTGTATGCAAATGTACCGATTTTTGTATGAATCATCACATATTGAGCTCGTTTGATTTTAGCCGTATTATTAATGTATTATAATATAATGATATGAAATATTCAGTTTGTATAATATAAAAATAACTGAGGTAATAATTGGATGTGTGGTGAGGTTTTTGGATATTACAATGCGTTCAAGCTAAGACACTTAATTATTATGTACTTATTTTCCGTATTTATTATTACATATCAAAATTTCGTCATTTTAACTTGTAAATAGTCGCTTTTAATATAATATGTCGGAACGGCTTGTAATATCGTTTCGTCTCCTCGTGTCTTCTGTGCAGTGACCCTTTATTTGATGTCGTTTTATTGGAGGCTCGTGACGTAGTGCCTTATTTAGGAGTTTTTGACGTTTTGTACATTACTCTTTAGTTCATCCGTGTCACGTCACTGCTTCTTGTTGTGAACTTGAACCAATGTTTTCATGTTATTGTTCTGCCCACGAGACAACTAAACACCCAATCTGTATATTGTGATATAATTTCGTAAGTGTTTTTTTGCTCAAAATTAATCTTTATTTTTGACCTGTGTACTTATCATTGGAGAAAAATTTTAAGACTGTATTTTATTTTGTTGTGTAACATTGTTAGTTAGCTCCAGGTTATAAATATAGTTATTTTGAGATTATGCGATGTTTTAATTTACTTTTACCCGAAATTGAAATTTTACAGACTTCCAAAATATGACGAGGCTTTTTTGTGTGTGTATGTGACGCGATATATTCGAGACTGTGAACCGATTTTATTGTTTTATTTATTCAGTAGAAAATAATAGTAAAATAGAAGCCGGTTCTTTATAACATGTTTAGCGTTGTCAATTGTTTGGATTGAATGAAACAAGATCTAGATAAAAATAAATTATTTATTTAAGAGTTGTTCGAATTCCATTCTGTTCGATGCGACCTGAGCTCGGGTCCAAGTGACTAGACTGTACACTCAACATTTCACATAATATGTGTATACATATAAACAATATATTTCTGTACAAACAGAAAATCAACACTTATTATAGTAATAATAGTTACGTTTCTACTTAATTTAAATAAAATAATAATTACTAATACTCGAGTATTAGAATAAATTAAATCCACCGAAAAATAATATTACACACTGCCAGAAGTATTATTACAATAGCATCCTAAAATTAATTTTGTTAGTCTTATTTCGTTGCTAACGAACAAGTCTAGGCGCCTCGTCTAACCGCCATTAAACCCATCTAAAATCAGTCCTTTGGCATAATCTTTGGCAAACGTTTTAGTCGTCAACATGATCGCACGCGCATTTTATGCGATATGTGACCGTTTGATAGCCATTGGAGGATAATACTGCTGTATTATTTAGATAAAAAATACCTAAAAATATTCAGTGTTGGTTTGCCGTGATACTACCAGATCTTCGCTCGCACTCGCTATGATTTGTTGACAATGTTTCTTATTCTACTCTCCGAGGACGTTGTACATCAGACGCTTGAATGAATTCGACTGCTGGATATGCTCTTCGGTTAATGAGTTCACCTGGTAACAAAAAAAAGGTGGATCAAAGTCCAAAAGATAAGTGGGAGCTGAGACTTATCAATGGAAGAACAAAACGTCTTTTTAATTTGCCTTATGAAATAAGGAATGGTCTCATCCTAGTAGTCATCGCGGTCTACATTTATTTAGCTCCATGATCGCACAGATAACTTATCTCTGATAACAAGTAAGTAATCGGTATGGTTTAAATCAAATTACCGATGAAAATTTAACATCATAATTTTCCAACAAGTTTGTAAAGACACCTTCGAAATTTTAACATTTTCCGGAATTAAAGTCATATACATTTTATTAGATTTGTTTATGAATAAATATTTCTAGGTGCAGTAGCTTCGCTCGATCGAGTTAAAACTTTTCCCCATTTGGACTTGACATATGCCAACTAATTAGTACAGACGCCTGATACTTACGAAGGTCGTTTGTTTTCCTTGCGGCCTAGCATCAGGCTTTTTCGTTGGTTTCGGAGTTGGTGCCCGCTTCTGAGTGAGAACAAAGACATTTATACTACACGGTTGATAAGGTAACAATTATAAAAAATAAATGATTGGTGTTTCAAATTGAACTCACAATATTGTAAGACAAATTTGCGACGACGACGCTTTATTTTTTATTTTTTTATTATTTCAGGACAAGTCATGTTGCCGAGTATTAACACAATATTTTATGTATTATAAATTCCAAGAATTTAGTAGTTATCATGAGCTCAACTAGAGCCAAGTTGAACTGGTAAACAGGTAAGGTTTGCTGTAGACATAGGTAGCTTGTATTTTGCTCTAGGGCTTCAGATCATTCATTATCAACCAAAAGACATCCTGCTGGACAAAGCAAAGGCTTCCTCCAAGGATTTCCACGCCTACCGCTTCAGATATTATTTATTTATTCTCTGCAGTTAAATTTTGTTCTAGTGCTTCAGATATTAATTATTTATCCTACAGCTAAAGAATAGGGCATTACGCGGTTCTTACCTTAGTCGGCGGCGCAGTGAACACTTTGGTCTCGACGGGCACAGGCACCTCCTGCACCACGTCGCCGAGACCCTCCTCCTGCAGCGCGCGGAAGGTCTCCGACTTGGCCGGGTCGTACAGCAGCGTGGGCTTGTGGCTGCGGCGTGCGGGCCGTGCGGGCGTGGGGCGTGGGCCGGGCGTGGGGCGTGGGCGTGCGGGCCGGGGTGGCGGCGATAGGGTTAAGTCGGTTAGCGGGCGCAAACAATAGTAAAGAAACATTAGACTCGACCCGAATGGACCGTTAGGGGGCGCGGAAGCGGTTAGTACACGAAGGTAATTAGTTTTTGTGTTTGAGGAAGGAGAGGTCGATAAATATACTAAAATTAATAATGTAGAATAAGTTCTCTATCTTAATTATGATAATATAGAATAATAAATAGGTAATTATTATAATAGAATAAATAGGTGTGTCTTAGACTAGTGACCGCGACACGCGATGGTGGGCGCGTGATCGTGATATGAAGTGTCGTGAACGTTGAAAATTGATCGAACACTTCCTCTATCGGTAATATATCGACGTCGGCGTCTCTAGAGATGGCGGTAGAGATCTCGTACGGAAATAGTTCGCAAAGAGTCGAGAGATAGCAAATAAAAATTGAAAAATAAGCATTAATGCGTCATGAGATGGCGGCGTCTAGTAAAACACTTGCCTCTTGACAACGTGCCGTTGCCCGTAATGGCCGTTAGCGCTATTAGAAAGAAAAACCCTATTATTACATATTGTGAACAATTTGCATTTCAAAATAGATATCTTCAAGATCAACAAGATGATACTCCTTATACATAGGTATATTGTAAAACTGTAAAATATAATGTGGGTAAGTGTGGGTTAGCGGACATTTAGAGGTTGTCCGCGCTTGACCTGGGTAAAACTGGACAATAGATAGAGTGACAAATTATACAGAATGTAAAAAACAATGTAGCGATACTTTTGATTGGCTTCCTGAATACATCAAACCAAATATCTTTTGTTTTATGATTCTTCTTTTTTTTCTTTTTTAGTATGGAGAAGCATTTTTTTGGAGATGTCTGCGAAACTGCTCAGTTTGATGCGAAGTCTCGCTACATCTTTTTGTAACACGCTATATGATGCGTATTTACCTACACATTTGCTATCGTTATACGAAGGTTACCTACTTATTATTCACAAATTCTACACGCACACAAAGCAAGGGGACTCGCTAATAGCTACAACTAAAATCTAAATAAACAAGTAGCTAGCTAGTAACTCGTGGAGTACCTATCAGTGGAAAAGAATGCAGTCTTTACACATTTCGTAACTCGGGTATGTTCAAAATAATTGTGCGAACAGTGAATATTACGTCAAGTGTGTGCCGAGCTAACATTTGCCTTTGGCATTGGGCCACGCTCCTGAACCTGTGCCAAGTATGCGTTGCCGCGTCGTCGGCCGCGAATAATGACATTCACGTATTTCGAATCAACAAATTTCGTGAATTTTTGTCTACTGAGTGTAGTTATTTAGCTGAACTTGAAGAGCGTATACAAATGTGTAATTCATAACTTCATATCTCGATGTCATACATCTATATTTAGAATGAACTGAACCACTTAAAAATGACATCGATTTGCGTTTTTTTAAACGTTGCTCAAAATACCGGTTAAGTTACGATTAGCTATCGACATTTTGATAAGTATAGAACTTACTTAGCACGAAATTATGCCCATCTAGTATTTATACAGGAATTAGCTTAAACCTGTTTGTTTGAGAATATACAGGCCGCACCAAAAACATTTTTGATCGAGTTTGCTGAAATCGTGAAATACACACAATAAAATGAAAGACTTGCCATACAAAGTTGGAACTTAGCCGTTCGATTTGTATGAAAAGTCGATTCTTTTGCGATTTCAATAAACTTGTAGAACAAATTTTTTTAAGTATAGAACCCTAACGGGTGCTAAATCTGTTTGTTGAATGTGCAGCCTACTTGTATGCAAGGAGTAATTTCCAAATTGTAAGTTATGTGAATACTCACGGCAGGGGCGACGATTGTTGCCTGATCGAGTTAGCGATGTTTTGGTCCGAGTATAGGTTGATGGGTGAGTTGAACTGCTTGTGTACCATCTAAAGGGAAAATAACAAATAAATAAATTTAAAAATTTCGCATAAAAATAGTTATTTAAAAAATGAGAAGTGACAATGAAAATATGAAGAAAATTTCTTAAAAACTCATGTTCATGCGAGCAAAATGTTAATGTTTCGTTCCTTTGTCTGTCTTTGGATAGATGCGAAACATTCATAACCGATGAAGACGTTGAGAAACCTTTGAAATGAAGCGTTTAAGATTTTTGTAATCAAAGGAAAAATATGAGCATAGGATATTAAGTGTTTCAACAACATGACGTCTCCCATAAAAACTTAAATTTTAAATTTACCAGACACACTAGGTAACCGCCTTCTATACCTTGTAGACAGGACGGTTAAATGTGCCGCACGATAATAAGACGAACAGGTCTATTGTAATTTATTTTCATACATTTCAGCAAACGTGAAATTTTATTAAGTATACGTATCGGCCTGATTAATTTCAAGAAATTTTAATTACAAGTTTGTAACAGAGACACTTCATGAAGAAACTCTTAATGAACTGTAAAATGCAATGTTCTTGTGAAAAATATCAGATGATTTACGGTGCAAACTATTTAGAAGCTCAAAAGATATGAAATATAGACACTGAGAAGATTCAAAAATGGAGCTGATGATCAATTGCAAGATTTCAAGAGATTTTACAAAGAATATAACCAATACTGAGATCCGTTAACCCTCTTTATTCTATAAGAAATTTATTATTTTCAAATACAAAGTAACTTATGATAGATTAAACAGTGCGTCAAAAGACTAGCCGTGTAATATACAAAGGCTTTTCACTTTGATTTCAAAAACAATTAAAAATCGTACTCTGTACAAAGTGACAAAATTGCGTCAGGAGCCAATATATTCGTCTTTCTCATTTGAATAAGAAGTTTACGGGGACGTTTTAAGATAGATATAGATTAGGTATAGAGCAGTTATATACAGTGGACGTCTTTCGACTGGCGATGATGATAAAGCAGGTCCTCTATGCCTCCATACTTCTTGCAAGATCATCAACAAAATAGACTGTGCTCCCTAAAAGAGGTCGTAACGTCATGCTGTAAGCTTAGCGCCACTACACACAGCTGGTAATCCACAACAACCTTGTTCCCGTCTTCGCCCACTCGCTGCAGCACCGACTCGGCGACCTGAGTTGTTAGCAAAAATTCTACATGTAGTAAGTTAAACTAAACAGCCAATTGTGAGGCCAACGCCACTACTTGCTATCGTGTGATTTTGAAAATTCTACGTTCGTAAATATGCAAGACTTTTCAACTGATTCTGAATGAACAGAAGATTACAGAAATAAACAAGACTAACAAGATAAACAAGACAATTCACCTGGCGGCAATTTAAGTGACCACGTAACACAGAGCCCGGTAATATGAAACGTCTCAGTTTTTCAATAAACTATGGAATTTTAAAAGAGTTCGCTCTGAATCTAGACAAAAACTTTGACAGACAAATAAATTATTGGGTGACACAAGTAAAACATTTTGGAATGCGACGCATAAAACCAGTAAATTGAGTATGGTTTCTTCGTAAGTTATCTTTTTCATGAAGTCTTGCTTATTTACGTCAAAAATTTCTAGTAAAAATTCTCACTTCTATACTACGTCCAATCAATTCATTACAATTTTGAACTTCACAGTAAATCAAGGTTGCTTGTGTAAGTCGCATACATAGTGCATAATTTAACGTGAAGCAAGTAAATGTGTATTTATATGTGCGTATGTGTGTGTGCGCGCGTGTGTGTGTGCTATTTTATAGTTGTGTGTGCAGAAGAGTCATGCAATATAGAAAAGATTACGTCGCTTCTAAAGTGCAGCAAAATGTATAGTACAATCATCTTATTTATTACAATTATATACAAATAGATCGGAATACATCGTTTGACTACTAGTCAAACATATTACAACAAACATATTTACTAATTAATGAATAACTATTTAATCGAAACTTTGTTTTATTTGTGTACATTTGTCTGCTACGTCAGGCTTGATGACGCAGAAATTCATATTAGAAAATACCAAAAATTGTATCTCAATTGCTCTCATCACATTGCACAATTGAGTGCAACAATGCTTAGTTGACGACAAACTTATATAGACATCTCCATATATAAAAAGAACTGGTATTTCTTCAATCCTTTTGCTATAGTTTAATAAAACATGAAGTTTCAGCAGGGCTGGCAAAACAGCTTCGCAATGGGTCACGAAAGTAACCCCCTACAGATAGCACATAAATGGTAGTTGACGGTCAATCAACACTCATATGTATAGGGATTCGTATAGGGGGTCTGTATAGGGGCTTTGTATAGGGGGACTTACGCGTTGCTTCATCACTGTGTCGCGGTAGTCATGGTGCGGCGGCGCGCGCATGGCGGGGTTGGGGTGGTGGCGCAGATAGCTCTCGGTGGGGCCGGGCTCGCGGCGAACTTTGGCGCCCGGCAGCACCAGGGGCGTTGTGCGGTATGGCTGGAATTCGGAGAAGCACAATGTAAGAGAATTATTGTCGAGTTTGTCATTCGTATTTTATTTTCCAGGGAGAAACACATTGTTAGAGAATCATAGTCGAGCTTTTCATTCGTCCTTTATTTTCTATTTAATGCCAATCGTAGCTGCGTCGTTCACTGTTTAAAACAAAGTTTGACCAGCCGGTAAGTCACAAATGCGACCTTTTTCTTAAGATTAGAAAAAAAACGTTAAATAAAATTAATTTCCACAGAATATGTAATACTCTCAAGGAAATCCGTGATCGTAGTTTATTTGTCGGTGAAATAACAGGCTGCTTTCCGATAAGCAGCATGTATGAAAGCGAGCAAAAGGAGACGTCAATAGTGTATGAATGAATAGGGAAGAACATGAAAAAACAAAGTGTCAAACGAGGTACAATATAGTACAAAAAGGTGCAATTCTGCACAGTGGTTTAGGTAAAGATTATTTTATAAATAAATAATTTGTAAGATGGTATAACTACTGTTATTTGGGTCATGTTATCGTTAACAACTTTCATTGTACTTTGTTACTTTTAATGTTAATAAATGAAAAAGACTGGAAGATCAGTGTTGCGACAAACTATTAAGGTTTGGCAGTATCCTTTTAATAAGAATTACCATACTTTTTGTAATAACTAAATAACTAAAAATAAAGAACTGCTATAAAAGTGGCAACAAATAATATCCAGAAACTATAATGCGGGAGTGTCAATATCTATCTATACTCTAGTTTAAAGACCACGTAAACCATTCATCTTTTCATAATAAACATCGTCGTTATATTAGACACTGAAGGCATACAGCATTAGCTCCGAAACTAGGTTGATTGTCTGACTTAGTAAATCAAATTTAAGAGACAGTTAAACAAGTTAAGTTTTCTACAATAAGTGAGAAGACCAGAATCGTCCATTTGGAGAAGTAACCATAGCTAGAGAGGTACAGATACGAAAAATTTTGGACGAAGTCAAAGTAGTCAAAAATCTAAATATTTTTATAATAAGTATGCAAAACAACATTCATTTAATTCGTATTTTTTTTCTACCTAGTACAAGTTCCTACAATGCGTACCTTGTACACTCAACGTTTCGGAAAGTTTCAGCTTTGCTTGTCACACTTTGCATAAAGCGAGCGCACATGACCACACATCACTAAAGGAGCAGGCGTTTATTTTAACAACAAAAATATGGAGAAGTATCGCACATTTAATAAGAATCTCGGTATCAAGGAGAAACGTGCGCGTTGCATCTATCGTCAAGCGCGCTGTGCGTCTAAATTTAACCCGAGGCTATTCCAACGTTATGATTTCCAACACAGTTTCGTGGTATTTATGCGATTCTAACGCTTAATGTGGGTCAGGCTGTTTAAACTTTAAGAGGGTGACTTTAAACAATTCTTGATACGAAAGGCTATACATGGGCTCATGATAACGAACAACTTTCCCTAATAGAACCATAGTTAGGTCGCAAAAAAAACTCCATACAAATCGATCAACTGACCGGCCGAATTAGCATAAAGAGTCCAAATTTTTTGCAATTTGACTATGGGTTCCTTAGGGAAAGTTGTTCGTTATCATGAACACATGCAAAGCCTTTCGTATCAAGAACTAATTTAAAGTCACGCTATATTGTTCACTAAGTTTTACTCCGAAGCTATATCTGAAAGGGTAAATCAGACTTTAATTATCTGAAAGGGGAATACTTTGGTTTAGATCCTTACAATTCTGTCGGGCAGTTAAGCGATCGAAGTCCTTTTATTTCATCTGAGGATCGAAGGCTATGAGCGCACTGCAGACTATAAATAAAATCAGTATAAAGTTGTATGTGATTGCGCACATTTATCGATTAAAACTTGGTAAAAAAAACTATGAGACGAACGATACTCATCCAACTATCGAAAGAGTGAAAGTCTAATGCGCTCAGGAACTAAAACTTTATAACAATTATAGTTTTATATTAGCTAAACTCGGCTCAACGAGCTATGAGGAAGAGAAAGGCTTAGAGTGATCGAATCTTACTAAAGTTACCGACACAGCTCATAGAATAGGCAAGCTGAAATGGCAGAACGAATAGATAGGTCACAGTAGCACGCAGAAATAACCGCTAGCAAAGAAGAGATTGATAATGATAAAGAGTGATCGTAAATTCGGGAGCAATTATGCCTAAAATTGGGGAGCTACCAACATGGACATGCCGTTTTGAATTAATAGGACGTTGAATTAGCGTATAAAAATTTTCAATAATATCAACATACACTACAATCAGATCATAACACTTAAGAATCCCAACGCTTTTTACGATCCCGGTATGTAGGGTTGCCAACTTTTTTGACAAGAAATAAAGAATATTTAGGTCTAAGAAGAATATTAAACAGTATTTTAGAAAAATGAACAGTATTTTATTTATTTGAAGTTTTAAATACATATTTTTTAGAGCTTCTCGCACAACTTATTAATTTACAGTCTTTTTTAAAAACTTCAAACGTCTCACCACAATTATAACTAAAATTTAAAATAAATGAGGAGCTCATTTTTTATTAAATTAATACTTGCTCTATTTCTATCCTCCCGCCACTTTGCATTCATTACTAAATAAACACTTTCAGTAAATGCACGAAAATAAGGTTATGTTCTGAGAGCGCACACACTCGCACGTCTGTGTCAGTGAGTGACAGTCTTGATGTCTTGAATATTTGATATTGACAGATTCGTGCTTAAACTCCATTACTGTGATTTATTTGTGGCTGCGCTGCACTGAGCGCCCTCTAACTAAATAAAAAAAAAATGTGTTAGCGACTAAGTCTTAACTGTCTATTATGATGCTGAAAACAGTATTTTGTATACTTTATTTTTGTTCAACAGTAAAAAGTATAACGTAGTGAAAAACAGTATAATACTGTTTTTAACAGTATAGTTGGCAACCCTACCGGTATCCCGGGAATTTTTTGTTTGAAAATCTATAAATTTATTCAGAAAGACATATCCATATTCTTTCTTGGGAAAAATGAAATTGCCCCCGAATTTCCGATCACTAATGATAAATCTTTACGTCCAAAATACCGCAGTCCCTCAAGACTAAAGTCTTTGACCAGTGTGTGTTGCCAGTGATGACATATGGATCCGAGACATGGTCGCTTACTATGGGCCTTATAAGAAGGCTCAAAGTCACCCAAAGGGCGATGGAGCGTGCTATGCTTGGTGTTTCCCTACGTGATCGAATCAGAAATGAGGAGATACGTAGAAGAACTAAAATTACCGACATAGCTCTCAGAATCGCTAGACTTAAGTGGCTGTGGGCAGGGCACATAGCTCGTAGAACAGATGGCCGTTGGGGCAGTAAAGTTCTCGAATGGCGACCGCGCACCGGAAGGCGCAGTGTGGGCAGGCCCCCGACTCGGTGGACCGACGACCTGGTAAAGGTTGCAGGAAGCCGCTGGATGCGAGCCGCACAGGACCGGTCGGTGTGGAAATCTTTGGGGGAGGCCTTTGTCCAGCAGTGGACGTCTTTCGGCTGATAGATAGATAGATAGAATGATAAATCATGGTAGAGGGGAACTATAATATTATTTACATTTGTAAAGATTGTTAAACGAAAGACAGTATTTGTTTGCAGTTTCGATGTTTCCCGATTCAGCAATCTTTAAGAATATCAAGAAGTAAGAGAACTCAACACTAAAAAATGTTTTCTACTCAACGTTACCAATATAAATATAATTTAGTGTTTTTTTTTTGTATTATGTACTTAATATTGTAGTTCTTAATTTGACAAAATGAAATGAAGATCAGAAGTAATGATAAAGATAATGGGTGTTAGCATCATAATCTTTCTCTATAACATAACAGTGCAATGAATGGTGTTCCGTCCTACTAAAGAATAAACTAATTTTACACCATCTCAGCAGTTTTAATATTCAGCCGTCCGCCCTAACACTTATTGCAGAGAACCTGGAGGCGAGAGTGATAATTTTCACTTTTTCCATTCTATGGGCTGGAAAAATGCATCGTGACTTAACGTTGGTTAAGATAGGATTTAAACGCTCTTAAATCTCTCGCAATATTTAAATAATACGAAAACAAATATACTTTATGACGAGTAACATTGTACCTTTCCATCTTCTCAGTATTTACGATAATGGACACACGAAGAACGGCAATAAGTGCCAATGGGCGATGGGCGAGCAACAGGCAACACAACCGGCGGTGGCGGCGCGGTTTATTTCCGTCTCGTGTTTACAAAGAGTTTCGACACTGACGCAACTCTCAATGTTAGTCACTGTGCTGAAAATGTTTTTCGTCATTTTCCGACTAAGTATACTTTGTAGTTCCGCAACGTTGATGGAAGGAAAACGTTGGGCTGATGATGTTTGACGTATGCGATTACCATAACTTTTTTTTGCTATAGGGGATAGTTTGTTAAACTTATTTGTTTATCATAAACTAAATAAGGATTTCACTCACTCCTCATAATTTACTATACACACGCACACAACAAGTTACTCTGATACAATACTGATAGAAAAGGTAGCACTAGGTCTATGCAGAATAGATACTATAGACTTAAGTTTGTACCTATTTATGTTAGGATAAATTCTATAGTAAGATAGCTATAAGTTTAAATTTGTGAAAAGACAAGTCCACAGTGCTCAGACAAACCTATAAATGGTTTTTGTAGCACTGTCTGTAACCGACTTTGTAACTATGTATATGTTTTGATTATTAAATGAATAAATAAAAAAAGAACTAGAAGCATTAGAGCTGATAAAATTTTGTTCTCATTCTATACTCGGTCTCAGGATTGGGTTCAGTTTGTTGCAAACCGAGACATTTCAAAACTGTAACTGCAAGTATTCGTAATAAAAGTTGCCAGAAACACCGATTACTACAAAAGCAAAACAAACTTGAAACCTAGCCGTAGCAGCTGGCGAGCTAGTTGTAATCGAAACGAAACGATCTTGTACGACAAAATACCAACTTGATTTATTTTTCTTGATTTAGATTTACAGGTTGCTTGTCGCTGACAAGCGGCAAATGGCAGATACTACTCATAAGACTGAACAACATTTCCAAATAACCTACATGATCAGTGCAAAAAAATTACAGAAAACGTAGGTGGTCTTTATTATAAGTATCTTAACCTATTTATTGGTTATATTGGATTATTCAAATAGGTATCATGTTCAAACTTTATAAAATGAAGTGTTCAAATTTCTATGGAAAAATAATTTTCCGCAGGGTTCAAAAATCTGTTTGCATTGGAAGTCTACGCGGACGAAGTTGCGGGATCTCCACTAGTGTTCAATTAAGTACTTATTTACAAAAAAAGGAAGTCGACCTGCTGAAAGTTAAAATCCCATATCTATATATTCATTTTAGGCAGGGATTTCCTTACTCCAATCTTAGTTTTTACTCAAGCTGCAGCTAATTCTGATCGAGAAGTGAGAAACATTTCCAGATCCCTGATGTCACTGTTCCGCCCCATTTGTTTTGTTGCCTTGAACAAGAATAAATCTCTGCTAGTCACACATTTTAGCGAACATATTCAAATCTTTGACGTCATTGTTACGCCTCATTTGTTTTGGTGCCATGCACAAGAACGTTTGCTGCCATGGTCACATATTTTAGCAGACCAAATATTGTTAGGGCGCTTTTATTGTCATGCGGGTTTGTGCACGCACGCGGGCCACGAGCCGCCTGCAACCTATCGTTTCATTACATATTTTTAGGGCCCTTTTATTGTCATGCGTGGCACGTGGGTCGCTTTGGAAACGCCGCAGAAACACGCATGACAATAAAAGCGCCCTTAGTGCAGATTTGATTAATATCAGAGTTTATTTTTCATCATGTTTTCAGAACGACGTTATCAACTGTTGAACGTATAGGTACATTTTTCCACCTGATGTCCGGTTAGTGCGATATTGAGCCACAACATTAGTCACTTCTCTTGCGGAAACTAAGTATTTATCGTACTCAAGTAAATGTTTTGTAATGTTCATGGAGAGGAACGTTTGTTCCCATGGTCACAGATGTGACATCGATGCGGACAAAATGTGATTAGTACAGATTAACATCTGAGTATTTCTTTTTCATCATGTTTTCTACAGGACGATGTCCACTGTCAAACATATACGTACATGTTTTCCACATTGATGTCCGCATTGTGTGATACTGAGCCTCGGCATGAATGATGAAGGAAAATTGGTATTTTTCCGTCTTACTGCTTGCGGAAACTAAGTATTCACTTATGTGAATGTTATGTAATTATTTTGATATACCTTCAAGCCTTCTAGAAAAGAGCGTACGGCCATTTCAATGGCCGGCACCGCACTTGTAACTGCTCTGGTGTTGCGGGTGTCTATGG
Organism: Coleophora deauratella; assembly: GCA_958295455.1. Lineage (NCBI taxonomy): Eukaryota > Metazoa > Arthropoda > Insecta > Lepidoptera > Coleophoridae > Coleophora > Coleophora deauratella. The sequence goes on from OY282395.1 coordinate 15,444,195, forward strand.
GCGGCGGTAATCGCTTACCATCAGGTGATCCGTCTGCTTGTTTGCCAGCTATGCCATAAAAAAAATATCCGTGGGACTTCAAACCGAAGGAATCAAAAAATTTTGCGATTTAGATTTATTTGCCCGCTGCCCTGAATCGTCGATATTACGTGATATTCTGTTCTAAAATAATGTTGCTACGGTATGGCCTCATAAAACAATAACGAAGTGACGACAATGATGCATTTCGATGTTGACCTGAGATTCATATCCAATACAAGGATTTCTGTTTTAAGAATCAGGACCAGGAAACATAAGACTACATTTTTGATCGTCATATGACAGATGAAATGTCTACTAATACACACATAATGATTCATAAGTATCATAAGGATTAAATGGTTGTCTTTCATATCAAAGTTACGCATTTTCATCAGTTGGCAAGACTACCAACTCTGATAGTCTACGCATCGTCGAGACTTCAAGTGGGTGTTAAAATATTAAAGCGTGGTGGCATTGGTGTTAAAATAACTATTATTATACAGCTGATAATTTTAAATCATACGGAGGTCACAGTGGATTAATTTTGGAATCGAAAGTGAAATTTGAGAAATCGCTAGATGGCTGAAAGTAAACCAAGGTTTATGTGAAGAGACAGTAATAAGAAATAGTTATGTTGATATCACAATAATTTAATTGAATGGAGAGTTGGAGATATGTACTACGAGCTGTTATAAAAATTGTGAATCAATTTTAATGAAGCAAAGACGTATGAAAACAATTCAGAAATAAAAAAGTGGTAAACTCACTATTGAAGAAAATTATTTGTATAAATAAAATGAAATAAATTGATAAATATCGAAAAGTATCAGTCCTTCAAATTTTTAAATGATAATAAGCAGTCATGAATAATGTTGAAAGAACCATCATCCAAGACGGTATCACATGAAATTAAAACACTCCGGAAAAACCTCTCTACTCCAACCTCTGTTCAAGAAAATTGCATCGCAAAAACGAAGCAGCTCGAGTATTACATCACATATTTTGTAACACTACGTATTTTGTTCGTTTCAAGTGCTCCCGAATTAGAAAGCTCTTGAGGATTCAAGATAACGAGCGTCCAAATCGTATCAGATTGACGGATCACATCTGGACATCAACGTAACAGGAGGCACAGCACTAAAAGAGAAAGCACACCGCGCAAAACGGAGAAAAGTTATTGTTATTAAAAGGTTTCACGCACCCAGTTTGTGACCACTTCCTCCTCAGGATGCATGGGATCCTGGTACCCATTCGGGAAGAAATTGGGGTTGGCCATTATTAGGTTTCGAGTTTTGAGTGGCGCGGACGTGTGTCGTTCAACGAGCGATCGCGGACTGCCCGCTCCAGAGATTCTCTACTGAGTAAACAAGCGGGTTCCTATAGAATCTATTTTGGAAATATAGTTGGTATTATGGGAGTCAACGTGGGCGGATGCCGAGTCGCGGAACCTTGGGGGACGGTGAAAAACTGATTTCATTGTTAATATTAAAAAAAACACATTGTTTAGGGACAACCATAACAAACACGCGGAGGCCAAATCAACAGTTTTGACGACACACCAGTCTCCTTAAGTAGGTACCTAAGTAATAAAATAATAATTCATAAGAAGATTCGTTTAACCAAGATTGAAATGTGATTTTATACCCTGACTACTGCCACTACTGAGTTATGAAAGCTTTCTCAATCCATTGACAATAATTGTCCATTATTACACGTTGTAATTCCCCCTAAGTGCTACCGCAAGCTTTATATCTACACCAACCAATGAACGCATAGGTACATCTAACATTTAATGACGGTTACATTACACGCTTTTCATGCGAAAACTGAACTGAAATAACCCACACAGCTATAATTGCGAACTCTGATTCAGAATGCAAATATAGACGCCTTCCAGAACATTTCAGACCATCTGTTTGAACACGTAGGCATTTTCACGAGGGCTTTCCAGCCGAGCGGACATATCCCTTGCTGCCTTAATCTTTGTGACATCGTTGGAAACGCTCTAATTAATAACACTTCATTAGATACAAAGAGTAAGTTGGCAAGGTTCCAGACAGCCAAACGGTCGATGTGTACAAAATTTGTGTAACCCATATTGCTTTAAACATCAAGGACGATATCAAAGTCAAATTGCTGGTTTTCGCATGACAACTTCAAATTTATACTGCAGTCGCAATATAAAATTTATCAATCAATCTTACACCAGTTCGTATGCGCTCATGGAATAATTTCTTTTCACTTCTGTGATGATGCCAGTAAAATATGCCTCGTAAAATGGCATGGCCTAGATACTGCAGCAGGCCCAGGAAACGCTATATAGACGTAAGGAAAGACGATGATGCAAACACAAAGTAGAGGATATTAAATCTGAATGTGGAGCGCTTTTTATCCATAACTATAACTGGTAAGCCCTTCGCATTATGTCACCTGATAGTAAGTGATGATGATGCCGAAAGATTGAAGCGATCTTACCAAGATTCATACATGCTTACATGATAAATAATGCTTAAGATGCTTACATGTAGATCGAGCTATCGAAGAAAACACATATATGTACTGTAATGTCCAAAAACGTCAAGGTAAGTTCAGAAGTATCTGCTACTGCTAAATCGGATGTAAAAAGTACAGACCCTTTGGCTCGCGCGCATATATACGCGCAAATGCGCATGCGCGTATATGCATATACGCATTCCGTGGATAATTATTACTGATAAAGCAATCCCCAGTTAAATGAGAAAGCTGAACTCTTAATTATTAGAGTCAGATTATTATTAATATTATTACTCAAGACGAGACGCCGCGCTTGATCCCATGACAAATGATATGACAACCGACTAACTGTTGGCAAGTTACCAGATCTTATGACAAGGCATTACAGCGTAGGGAACTCTAATTAGATCAATATCGGCGAACGATAATGTTATCATCACTTATACCGTTTAGTTAAAAAGGTGTTACTACATATTTGATCTGAATTAAATAAGAGTAGTAACCGAGGACTTAAAAAAAGCGGCCAAGTGCGAGTCGGACTCGCCCATGAAGGGTTCCTTAGCAGCAAGTAACATAATATAAAAGTTCTTGCAGTTCGTTGTAACTTGAATGAAAGGTAAATTGCGGTTTACGATTTATGACGTATTAAAAAAACTACTTACTAGACCTCGTTCAAACCAATTTTCGGTGGAAGTTTGCATGGTAATGTACATCATATATTTTTTTTAGATTTATCATTCTCTTATTTTACAAGTTACAAAAAAATGGTATTAAAAACCTCAATATAATTTTTTAAGACCTATCCATAGATACGCCACACGTATGGGTTTGATGAAAAAAAAAATTTGAGTTTCAGTTCTAAGTATGGGGAACCCCCAAAATGTATTGTTCTTTTTTCTACTTTTGTGTGAAAATCTTAATGCGGTTTACAGAATACATCTATTTACCAAGTTTCAACATACTACTACAACAACTACAACTATACTGTTGAAACTTGGTAAATAGATGTATTAGAACTATGCTGTGACATACGGACGGACAGACAGACAGACATGACGAATCCATAAGGGTTCCGTTTTTTGCTATTTGGCTACGGAACCGTAAAAAACGCAATGAAAATTGTTTAGAGAGAGGATGAAGATATGAAAAATGAATTAGGAAAAATATTAAGTTACATTCAAAGATTAAATGAACGAATCATCTTGAGTAACTTAAAGACATCCCGCTTCTGAAAGTAAAACCTATAGGACCCTTAATTGTATGATATGAATAAATCACATTCTGAAATTAACGGCGGTCAATTACACATTTAAATACAAGTTAAAAACTGACAGCATAAAATGTATCCTATGTTACTAGGCATAACAACATCTCGCATTCCATTTAGGCGGTAACAACAATGGAACTTACATACTTATGTTCCATACTTCTTTCAATTCTTTTGTCATTTGACTTATCTTTTTGTCATTTTTTGTTTTTTGTCCTAATATCATTTTACATTTACATATTTGACTGTCAAACACAGTCGCTATTGATTGGATATACGAGTATTATTTAATCTCTTATGTCTTTTATGTAGCAGTTTCAGTAAAAATAATGTCTAATGACGTCATCTGTTTATTTTTGATACGAGTTCAACATCCTACTGAAATTGCAAAATCAAATCAGTGATGTTTTAAAGGATACTAGGTTAATGGTACCTTACGACACGCTTATCACATTTTATTTGATTTAGCACAGAAAGGGATTTAAATAAAATATTTAATGATTTGTTGGGATTTGAGTGATTCTTAATGATATTCCTCGCTTTCAACAACGTGGATTCTCGTGCATACCTATGATATATACGCTTTGCAAGTTGCCCTTTTTTTATTTATAGTTGCATTACTATAAAAAGGAACTAGAAATAATACAAAACTGAATAACAGATGCTATTTTTGCCCGTGAATGCAAAATATCGCACCGCATAAATACCGAACATTCGTTTCATGTTGAAACCGAGGTCCCTGTTACTTAATCAATCAATATCAACGTGTGCGATGGAACAAGCATCTCTGTTACTTTGTCAGTATCAACGTGTGCGATGGAACAGGGGTCCCTGTTACTTTGTCAGTATCAACGTGTGCGATGGAACAGGGGTCCCTGTTACTTTGTCAGTATCAACGTGTGCGATGGAACAAGCATCTCTGTTACTTTGTCAGCATCAACGTGTGCGATAGAACAGGGGTCCCTGTTACTATATCAGTATCAACGTGTGCGATGGAACAAGCATCTCTGTTACTTTGTCAGTATCAACGTGTGCGATGGAACAGGTGTCCTTAGTTAGTCAGTATTAACGTGTGCGATGGAACAGGGGTCCCTATTACTTTGTCAGTATTAACGTGTGTGATGGAACGGGGGTCCTTACTTTGTCAGTATTAACGTGTGCGATGGAACGGGGGTCCCTATTACTTTGTCAGTATTAACGTGTGCGATGGAACGGGGGTCCATGTTACTTTGTCAGTATTAACATATGCGATGGAACAGGGGTCCCTGTTACTTTGTCAGTATCAACATGTGCGATGGAACAGGGGTCCCTGTTACTTTGTCAGTATTAACATATGCGATGGAACAGGGGTCCCTGTTACTTTGTCAGTATCAACATGTGCGATGGAACAGGGGTCCCTGTTACTTTGTCAGTATCAACATGTGCAATGGAACAGGGGTCCCTGTTACTTTGTCAGTATTAACGTGTGCGATGGAACGGGGGTCCACGTTACTTTGTCAGTATCAACATGTGCGATGGAACAGGGGTCCCTGTTACTATGTCAGTATTAACGTGTGCGATGGAACAGGGGTCCCTATTACTTTGTCAGTATTAACGTGTGTGATGGAACGGGGGTCCTTACTTTGTCAGTATTAACGTGTGCGATGGAACGGGGGTCCCTATTACTTTGTCAGTATTAACGTGTGCGATGGAACGGGGGTCCATGTTACTTTGTCAGTATTAACATATGCGATGGAACAGGGGTCCCTGTTACTTTGTCAGTATCAACATGTGCGATGGAACAGGGGTCCCTATTACTTTGTCAGTATTAATGTGTGCGATGGAACGGGGGTCCCTGTTACTTTGTCAGTATCAACATGTGCAATGGAACAGGGATCCCTGTTACTTTGTCAGTATTAACGTGTGCGATGGAACAGGGGTCCCTGTTACTTTGTCAGTATTAACGTGCGCGATGGAACGGGGGTCCTTACTTTGTCAGTATTAACGTGTGCGATGGAACGGGGGTCCCTATTACTTTGTCAGTATTAACGTGTGCGATGGAACGGGGGTCCATGTTACTTTGTCAGTATTAACATATGCGATGGAACACGGGTCCCTGTTACTTTGTCAGTATCAACATGTGCGATGGAACAGGGGTCCCTATTACTTCGCCAGTTTTAATGTGTGCGATGGAACGGGGGTCCCTGTTACTTTGTCAGTATCAACATGTGCAATGGAACAGGGATCCCTGTTACTTTGTCAGTATCAACATGTGCGATGGAACAGGGGTCCCTGTTACTTTGTCAGTATCAACATGTGCAATGGAACAGGGGTCCCTGTTACTTTGTCAGTATTAACGTGTGCGATGGAACGGGGATCCCTATTACTTTGTCAGTATTAACGTGTGCGATGGAACGGGGGTCCATGTTACTTTGTCAGTATTAACATATGCGATGGAACAGGGGTCCCTGTTACTTTGTCAGTATCAACATGTGCGATGGAACAGGGGTCCCTGTTACTTTGTCAGTATCAACATGTGCAATGGAACAGGGGTCCCTGTTACTTTGTCAGTATTAACGTGTGCGATGGAACGTGGGTCCACGTTACTTTGTCAGTATCAACATGTGCGATGGAACAGGGGTCCCTGTTACTATGTCAGTATCAACGTGTGCGATGGAACAAGCATCTCTGTTACTTTGTCAATATCAACGTGTGCGATGGAACAGGGGTCCCTATTACTTTGTCAGTATTAACGTGTGCGATGGAACGGGGGTCCTTACTTTGTCAGTATTAACGTGTGCGATGGAACGGGGGGCCTTACTTTGTCAGTATTAACGTGTGCGATGGAACAGGGGTCCCTATTACTTTGTCAGTATTAACGTGCGCGATGGAACGGGGGTCCTTACTTTGTCAGTATTAACGTGTGCGATGGAACGGGGGTCCCTATTACTTTGTCAGTATTAACGTGTGCGATGGAACGGGGGTCCATGTTACTTTGTCAGTATTAACATATGCGATGGAACAGGGGTCCCTGTTACTTTGTCAGTATCAACATGTGCGATGGAACAGGGGTCCCTATTACTTTGTCAGTATTAATGTGTGCGATGGAACGGGGGTCCCTGTTACTTTGTCAGTATCAACATGTGCGATGGAACAGGGGTCCCTGTTACTTTGTCAGTATTAACGTGTGTGATGGAACGGGGGTCCATGTTACTTTGTCAGTATCAACATGTGCGATGGAACAGGGGTCCCTGTTACTTTGTCAGTATCAACATGTGCGATGGAACGACTTTGTCACGACTTTTCGTAATCTATTCTTTTCATCCATAGATTATTGTTGGTTGTTCATACATCGTTTTCGATGTCGTTGGTGGACAGACGACCTGGTGAAAGTTGCGGGAAGCCGCTAGATGCGGGCAGCGCAGGACCGGTTGGTGTGGAAATTCTTGGGGGATGCCTTTGTCCAGCAGTGGACGTCTTTCGGCTGATGATGATGATGTTCATACAACCAAAAGACTCACCTGGCTAGTAATGGACTCATCGAGGGTGTCATCGGTGCGTGTTGACGTCGGCGACAACATATAGTTTCTGTAGTCGCCGTCCTGTTGTATCGGGTAGTATGGCGGCAGGGGAGACCGCGGGAGAGACTCCGGCCCGCGCCCGCTCCACGCCGGCGTGCCCGGGTGGGGGCTTGGCGTCCTGTGGACATTCGCAGAATTAACAGCGTTTCATTGATCCCCACTTTTTAATGAGTGTTTATGTAAAAAAGGTAAAAATAAAATATATTTACGTCTTTTTTTTTAATAGTTAGATATTTCTCGAGAAAATTTCATTTTTCCACGTTAGGGTTTTATGTGCTTTATACAATGTTAAATGTAAATACACATGCAAAGTGTTTATGCCAACTGAGTGGCAACTAATTTAACAAAATATACATGAACTTGACCTGACGAAAAGGCTCACCCTAACAAATAAAAAAAATAATTATCTCGAAAAATACCTAACTAATAAAAAAAAACTCAAATAAGAGTTTTTTGCATTTTCCTACATAAAACACTTATAAAAACTGGGGGTAAAAAATCTGAAATGTTGTTAATTAGGGCCGAAATACAAAACGACAAGCGATACGACGTCGTATTACAGTGCGAACTTGCAAAATCGTTCAGTTTTGTGTTTGAGCCCTTATAAGTATTCAATCCAAATTATAATTTCGAAATTCAAAACAGAAAGCTGGTATGTTAGTGTAAGCCGCCATTAGAATCAATATAGCAACTCAAAAGTTATCAAATTCGTCATTTGGCTTTTTTATAGTACGTATAGCATCCAAATTCCTATCAGCGCGTTCATTACCTACATCTTCAATTTATAGTTTAAATAATGAACGTTTAGGAAATGAGAAAATGTTACAGTGAAAAGATTATGATTTTCCCTCTCGGCCGCCATGGCAACTGAGTTTCGCAACCAGTTGCGTAGGAAGTATTAATAATTATAACTTAAGACAAGAAGACATCAGAGGCTTTTATCAAAATCACTCATGACAGTCATAACATTTTGAGGTTTACATAGTGCAGCTCCTCTGTTATACGTAGTTATTGTTAAATTATACAGGATTTTAAGTAAAATAGTGCATAACTTTAGGGTTTCTCTACTCATGAAACAGTGCAATTTATCTCAAGAAACCTATCCTTTACAAAGTACCTACAAAAGAAACAAAGACGGATAGACGGTGCGGGCTGGCGCCCCTATCAAGCTAACACCCCGCTATTGCCTCACAACGGAAGGTCACAATACAAAATCAGGCGCGCTGATCATGGCATAGCTCGTGATCCTGCTGTAGTAAGCCTACAATGGTATCGCGATTTGCATTAGCTGCATCGATTATCCGCACCTTAGCTTCCCTAAGGAGTTGTTACTTTATGCACCATTTTACTTAGAACTCTGTGTAAGCTTGACAACGGCAATGCGTCTACCTGTACGGCGGAGGCACGGCGTGCGGTATCGGCGAGCGCGGGGTGTACGCGGCCCCGCGCGGTGCGTCCCTGTCTGCGTCCCTATACAATGGAGTTGTATGACTTGATGAACTTGAATATGGACTACACAGAATGGTCAATGAAAATCTAATGAAACAGATATTTTTTCCAACGAATTCATATGATCAGAGCAAAAAAGTATGATTAAAAAGTTTGCAAATGTACTGGTTATTGTATTGTAAATTCATATGCCAAGTTTTTTTTCCTTCCAAAGGTTATTTGGGGGAAAGTTTGTTTCAGTCGTAGGATCTTTCGTTTGCAATTTTCAACGAATAAAATGTCAGTATAAAAATATGAACTGCTGGTCTGAATACACGAGTTTTGTAGATATTGTAAAAGAAAAATATCCACATGATAACACGAGTATTTCTGTATTACATCGTTTTAATTCGGCGCACGAAGGTATTTAAATCCATAGTGAAACTCGTACAATCAGGCTGGCAGAATATTACTACTTAAATTGACAAAATCATCTACGTATCGCATTTATTGCGTTTTAACGGTATTTACAGTAATATCGTAACATAAGGGCAGATTGCACGAAAACATTTGTATTAAACACCTTTTAAAAATGAAAATGTTTTCGAGCCCTGATGGATAGAACTGTAGACAATCAGAGGAAGTAAAAAAAGGGAAATGTTTGACTTGATAAAAATAGAGTACAGTCATAATTAAGTACAAAATAACGAAACATTTTACAGGTACGTATAAATGCACAGATCTATCAGTTCATGCCATGCCATTTTTCCCAGTTATCCGTAGAGAAACATTTTTCTTTATTGTATGTAGAAATCTCGAAAAAGTATTCTAACACCATTTTTAATTAATTCTCACTTCCAAACGATTTAACACACATATCAAACGAGTAGAGTAGGTATTATCGATGGGTCTGTCTGAGCTAAACCTACGTGATTGTCATACAAAAAGTAACAATTCTCATACAAGGTATAGGTTACGATTTACGCAGTTCATATAAATGGGAGTTTATAAACACACTAGGTCTGGTTGGATTGAATATAGATGTACCCTGTAAAGGTATATTTGATTATAAAATAGGTAGGTAAGTAGAAACAACATACGGCCTAAACACAACAACAATTTAAAATAATGCGTAGATAGACCATGATTAATTCAATAAACTTAATAAGTAGATCCCAAATAAATAGTATACAACATTTAAATGCAAGAGGTTGGACCGACAGTTTATCTTGTGGTGCCGAATTATAGATAAATATTTTCATTTGGCATAATATTTACTTTCGACATTTTCAACTAACATTGGCAGAATTATTGCAAGGCAGCACTTGCCATTTATATATAAAAATAGTCGACATTTGATACTTTTTATCTATTTATGATTTTTTTCATAATTCAGCACCACGACAGGTTAGCACCCAGGGCTGGATAGGGGGCAACACCCGGGCTACATATGGGACAACACCTAGGGGCCCAGGGCGGCAGCTTACTCGGCGTATTCGTGAAAGAAGGTTGGCGTGGGCACGCGGCCCACATAGCTGCCCTCGGCGCGCGGCACGGAATACAGGTGGGCACTCGAGCCGCCCCTGTGGTTATACTTACTGTTTTACACTTTGTTCGATTACTTTAAGATTCAATAAATAATGGCACAAGATAAAAAGGCGAGACTGGTGGTCTACCTAATGAAATACGGTTACGTGGAGTCATCTTTCTTATATTTAATCTAGGAAAATTGGAAAACCGTTTTATATTATTATTATTTTAATTTAAATTTCATTCAACTGTATACCGCTTTATAATTACTTTTTGTTTGTAATGCTCCGACAGAGGACACAGTAAAAAACTAAAGCACCTCCTGCCTACAATTGGCTAGACGCGACCGCAGCGTTTACTGTCAAAAGTCAAATGGCACATCCATCACTTACTAAGAGAGGAACATAGCGATTTCGAAGTTAACGTTTAATTAATAATAATAATTCTTTATTTGTTTCTTAAAATTAGATACATATTTTGTGCCGCTCTATTAAGTAAGAAAAAAATATGTAATGTTTGTGAACGATATAAATTTAGTTTTATTTCTCCATCTCGCATTGCTAACAACTCAAACTCAAACTCAACTCAAAATGTTTTTTATTTAAGTAGATGCTTTACACATGCTTTTAAATCGTCAATATTTTTTTCTACCTAGTGCAAAGTCCCTACCACGCGGGACTTGTACACTCAACAAAGACATAAAATGTAATACGAAACACTAGGAAAAAAATATTTTTAATCACATCTCAGACTAATATATCGATGCATAGATCAGCGTTCAAATGGTCGTAATGGAAATGTAACTTGTACATGGACAAACAAATGATTCATGAAGTCATGATTTATCGAACTGTGCTAAAATGACTAATGACTTATGCTTCATGTTTGCTTTGATTTTGATTGCATTTGCTTTGATATTTAGAGCACTAAAACGCCAAATTTGCTTTTCACTACATGTTTTTTTTAACCACGAAGTTTATATTCTAGTTGTTGTTTACATACAAACAATACTTGATTTTCTAATGTTAACTTGTTGAATTAAGACGTATTCATATTTTAAACTTTAAATCAAAGGCAGAGAGGGTAAAATAAAAATATGTCTGGTCCATTGCTAGAGCAGCACAGCTATTAAATGATAATCCCTGGATACCTTTAAATTTGATTCTCAGATCGAATGCCAGTAATTACACTGCATTGGCTATCTCTACCAGTAGGGAAACAGTGCTGCTTGGCGGCAGATAAGGGTCGTCCATTAATCACGTGAGGCTCAAAAGGGGGAAAGGGGGTTCGGAAAAAATCACGAAATATTACAATGGGGAAGGGGGGGTGTTGTAAGATATCACGTGTATTTATTTTTTCGTTGAACGCGCGATTTCTAGTAGTCTAAACGTTTTTTATCACGGTGCTTAATTTTTTTAGAATTAAATTAAACTGTATTTAAAGATATTTTGTACAAAAAAATACAAGTGATTTTGGGTAGGCGGTGGGGAGGGGAGTCTAGTCTAGAAGCTCACCACGTATCAACAGGGGGAGGGGGGGGGGGGGGTCTAAAAAGTTGCTAAAAAACTTCACGTGATTAATGGAGGATCCCATATAGAGCGAGCAATCGTACCTAGTCTGTCGGACCTTGCATAAAAAGAGGCCACTCTATTGACGAGTTTTAAGAATTTTATCCGTCTCTGGCCCAGCTATTTATTTGTTATATTTATCTTCTTTTTCTTACTGCAGTCCCATTTATTTCGAGTGGCTTTTCATCCCCTTTCGAGTCTCATACTCCTGCCTACCTATTACTATTACAGAAACAATAACAACAACCGGTTTACCTCTGCACAACTATCCTAATCTCCTTGCCCGCATTCTTGAACAAGTTCTGCGCATCCTCGTGGCGCAGGTCGCGCGCGTCGTAGTCGTCGATCTTGGCGATGATGTCGCCGCGCACCAGCTCGCGGCCCGCCGGCGTGCCCGGCGTCACCTGGAAGGTAGGGAGGTACACGTCACTTGAGGGAAGAGAGATGATTGAAGGGGGACTGGACTATCTGTAAAACTTGACTGCTCGACAATGCTACTTCCGGAAGCAAGGGAAACGTCGGAAGGCACTCTAGATGTAGCAACGCTTTGCGCAAAGTTTTTGGCCACAGCTGGATGTGAATGGCAAAACCTGACCTGACGACTTTTTCCAGGTTGTAATTTGGAAAATAGGTCTATCATCAATCGGTCCTTGGGCTCCTTGGCACCCGTGTATTGAGTATGATATAATATTCCATATAGATAAAGTCTCACTGAACTGTAGTTCTGTATTATACTTTCCGATATTGTAGAGACGTAGATACTAGCTTAACAACTGTGCACTCCTACATAAAGTAGTTTCATGATTTTCACTATATGCTAATGTATTTTCTCAATAACGTATGACTACTGATTATTTATAGTAAAATTGTTTTTTTTTAAGACCTATAAAATTCTGCATTTTTAGGCCAAGGCGGTTAACTTTATGCATCCGACATCCTCAGCCTCATTCGCAGAAAAATAAAGCAACCGCCTGCAAAATTTATTTGCAGTACTAAAACGTCTGCTAATTTTGTCTTCATCAAAGTCAGTGCGTTCTACAAATAGACACATTCCTGACGATCTTTTGCGATAGATGCATATTTTTTAAATTATTTTAAAATTTAAATTTGCCTGCGTGAAAAATGAACACTGTGACTTTGCGCAATTGTGTACAAACGAACTTGTAGTAAACAGTAGCCAAATGTTATGTCACATTATCATGTTGATGATGTACAGCAGTGAAGGTGAGTTGGGCTTTGCGTATGAGCAAGCTATGACGTTAGTGTTCTATTCGATTCAGCGACAAATGAAAAATACTTACAGAATCTCATTGAAACCCAACATTTTTATGACAACTGCTACATATATCGCTGAGTTTGTGGTAGCTTTACCACAAATAAATTCCTAAGAGGTAGACGGCGCAGCGTGGCGATTGCCTAGTGTTGCATTTAGCATCACTTGGGAATAGTTCCACGCCACTATACCAGAGTATACAAAATTCCAGACATCAGAAGTACAAGGAACTAGGAACCCTTAGTTTTAGTGACCTCTTCACTAGAGTTATATTTTCAGTGTTTTTAGGTTTCACTTTAAGTAAGAGAGGGTGATGGATTCCCTCAGTACCAAAAATGGGCATAATATTCCCCAGCTAAAAAACAAACCCGGAATACATTGGATACGTAGTTCTGCAGACCAAATTGTCTCAAGAGATAGAAGTCTAGTTAGAAGGGTAGCCACTGCAGTCGACCTTGAGCTGATCACCATCCCCCGGCCTGGTGTATGCACCCAGTTTGGCGCGCGGCCAGTCTAAATGCGTCCACCGGCGTCGCAGCGCCAACGCCGACCGAGATTTTTATTGAAAACAACCGCCGGATTCGACGGAGGCCATGCTTATACGACTGGCTTCGACCTGCGCAAATCCATCACTTCCTAGAGTCAATGGCGAGGACAAACGACTATTTTTAACGCCTCGTCCATCAGTAGCTCGTCTCGTGTGGCGACGCGGAATTCGCGACGTCAATCCTGCGCGGTAGCTGATGCCTAGGTGTTGATTTTCGACATTCTAGCTCTTTAGCTACAGTTTTAACTGTCATCTGTTGTTGTGACGCGCTCAGAATTTGCGTCGGGGGTATATCCGGTTCAACGACGTGGGAAGTACAATATCTAGCTGACGGTACAAGAAAGGTATCGTCTTACTGTCTGGCTAAAACATTGGGATGTCTATTTATGATTAGGCCAGCATTGTACGTTGAAATGTGCTGCTCGTAAAGTTACTAGGATTTGAAAAGTAGTTAAAAAATGTCACATAGTCTTGGGACAGACGTCGCACTCGCATGCACTGTCCGAGTTGTAGTAGCGTCTACCCTCGTTGAAGACTCCCATGGGCAATCGAAAGTAACAAGTCAGAAAATACGTCACTTAATAGTGAAATCTAGACTCAATAATTCAATTAAATAATTGTAGAAACGAAAGACTAAACTACAAATTTTTGAAGCACCTGCAGACATTTCAACATAAACAGTTATATCAAAAGAGATCAAGGATTGACTCACCGGACCATGTGGAGAGGAAGCAATATAGTAGTTTATTGCGAACGTAAATGAAAAATCCGATCAAGGTTGTATGCCAGACTTCGGGAGCCAAGGTCGATACGAAGATACAGAGTGCATTAGATAAGACAGCTCTCATTAAATTAAACTTATCCAGATACAGCTAATGGACTGATTGGTCAATAAATAAACGAAATGTTATTTCTTGTTTACTAACTTGTTTGTATACAATATACAGGGTGTAACAGAAAGGTGTGATAATACTTCAAGGTTGGCTTTTACCCATGAAACTGAACAACTTTTGTTCTACAACTTTGTTCAAATAGCAAATTTTTTTTTGGACTTTTCATACAAATCGATCAGCTGGCGAACCAAGTTTGTATGAAAAGTCAGAAAATTTCTTTGCGATATCAACAAAGTTGTAGAACAAAAGTTGTTCAGTTTGATGTGTAAAAGCCAACCTTGAAGTATTATCACACCTTTCTGTTACACCCTGTATATTGAGGGTCTTATCTACAAGGGTGTTTTTTTAAAGAACTGCGTGTCAAAAATATTGTTTGCCCTAAAGGGCACCTGTGTGTAATTCCACCCGGCGATTTCGAACACATTTGACATTCTATGTAGGTATGTAAGTTGTTTATACATGTTACTGTAGAGATAACTTTGACATGATACATATGAATTAACAAATGAGGAATACGATTTTTTTCCTTTTTTAAAAAAGGCAATTGAAAAATTAAATATCTCGTGACATTTTTTTTCGTTACCTATCACCAAGATTGTGGTTTTAAGGACTGTATAACTTAGTAACTTAATAAGATAAAAAACGCTGGTGCTCGGTAGCAATCGTTTAATGAAAGACACATAAAAATCAAAACAAAATATCTATCAAAAACATAAAAAGAATAATAAAGTAAAAAAGGTGCTATTCAGCACATACTCCCCTTTTTTTCAAAAAGGTAGGGGAACCACCTTCCTTAGCGGCCTGCGGAGTACACCGGCTCGAGTCGCCACGTCTACTACTCTGACGATCCCGTCTGCGCCGGGGTACAGTGCCGAAATTCGGCCCCTCGGCCATGAGCCTCTGGGTAGATTTCCATCCGCGATGAGAACGGGGTCTCCAGCTTTTATTGTCGGTATCGTGCCTCTAATTCTGGTCGGGGAGAGCGTTGGCAGGTACTCTTTCACCCACCTCTGCCAAAACTGATCGGCCATGCGCAACGCTCTTCTCCACCCGACTCTGCTGCACAGATCGCTGTCGTTCACATTCCCTGGGATAGGACGACCAGATGACGAGCCAAGCAGGAAGTGGTTCGGGGTTAAACCTTCTGGGTATTCCGGGTCACTTGCAATGTGTGTGAGGGGGCGAGAGTTGATTAGAGATTCGGCCTCACACAAAAGAGTAGTTAGAACTTCGTCGGTCGGTGACCTTGAAACAAGAGTCACTCTAAGCGCTGTCTTTGCAGATTTGACCAGTCTTTCTGTGGCACCTGCCATAAAAGGAGCTGAAGGTGGTAAGAAGTGCCATTTGATTCTTTCGTTTGCGGCAAAGTCTTCTATTGCTGTTCCATATAACTCCTTCAGCACTCTGTTTGCGCCAACAAATGCAGTACCGTTGTCCGAGTATATTTCGCTCGGAGTTCCTCGACGGGCTATAAACCTTCTGAGTGACATTATTGCAGCGTCTGTTGATAGAGAGAAAACTACTTCAAGGTGTACAGCTCTTATCGAAAAGCAGGTGTAGAGAGCTATCCATCTCTTCTCCTTTCTGCGTCCAATAGTTATTGTCACTGGGCCGAAATAATCAAGTCCAATAAACGAGAAGGGACGACAATGATGCATTAATCGGGCTTGCGGTAGGTTTCCCATTACAGGCATAGTCGTTGTTGCACGGCGAATTTGACAGAACGGGCATCGAAAAGCCACTGATCTGACTGTATTTCGTAAGCTTAAGATCCAGTAATGCTGCCTTAACTCATTGACTACCGTCTCGGTGTTAGCGTGAGCGACTTTTTGGTGATAGCGTAAGACAAGCAACCGTACAGCAGAGTGTTTACCATCTAGAATTAGGGGGGTCTTGACATCTTCTTCCACATCAGTTGCGGCAACAATCCGAGAAGAGAGTCGAAGTAAGTCGTTATTGTCGAGAAAGCCTGGTAGTTTCGCTAAGCGACTACGGCGCGGTAGGGGCTCTTTATTCCGAATGCAACTTATCTCTTCGACGAAGCTATCTATTTGGCTTTTCCGCAAAATATGTATCTCGGCCAAATTCAGATCCAACGCAGTCAGTGTACTTCGCAGGCAGTAAGTTTCGCGACGATTGTCGGTAAACATATTCGAGATTTCCGAATTAAAGGTAACAATAAAGCCATCTATTTTACTAGATGGATCTACAATGATGCCTTTTTTACGCAAAGCTTTTAGTCTTAGAATGGAAAGATACTTATGAGCGCGAGCTGTGGTTCGTATAAGTCGCAACCATGAACTAAAACGACGAGGATCTGCTGATACTGGAGCGGATGAGTTTACGTTAACGATAGTATGAACGTTGACATGATGTGATGGTCTAAGTTCCGATGTAGGTAAGATGGTGACGGGTTCGGTCGGCCAGTTGGAAGATAAAAGGAATTCCGGGCCTGTTACCCATCGCGACTCTAACGACAAGGGACCATGCTTAAGCCGTGTGGCATCATCGGCAACGTTCAAGTCACTGGGAACCCACCTCCATGCTTCTACATCGGTTAGTTCCATGATCTCGCCTACTCTATGAGCAACAAATGGTTTAAAACGGCGCGCGTCATTGCGCAACCACCCTAAAACATTCATAGAGTCTGACCAAAAGTATCGTTTAGATGGTTTTAATCTACAAGCTTCTGTAATGGAATTTGCTAAGCGAGCTGCTATAAGAGCTGCTTGCAATTCTAAGCGTGGAATACTGGAGGGTTTCAAAGGAGCTACGCGGCTTTTACTAGATATAAGTGCGAGCTGTACGTCTCCGCAAGTAAATATGAAGCGCCAGTAGGCTACTGTAGCGTAAGCTTGCTCGCTGGCGTCTGCGAAAACATGCAACTCCACCTGTTTGAGATCCCCTGAAGTGATATTATAGCAGCGCGGAATTGTTAAACACGACGTTATGGTTAAATCCCGAAACCAATCGTTCCATGCTGCTACCTCCGTGGTAGAAAGTTGTTCATCCCAGCCTATATTCGTCCTCCAAGCATTTTGGAATAAAATACGTCCGCGAACCGTTACGGGAGCCAGAATGCCTAAAGGGTCGAATACACGCATAAGGAGTGACAAAACCACCCGCTTAGTAAGTCGATCTGGAAGGCGGTCGCTACTTTTTGCTGGGGTGTTGAAACCGATTGTGTCCAAGGCGGGATGCCATATTAGGCCCAACGCTCGCGTGTACTGAGAAGGCGATGGTGCGCTACCTAAGTCTACTGTCATGGAATCTGATAACAACTCTTTTGGTACCTGAGCGAGTGCGGCCGGTTCGTTCGAAATCCAGCCTCGCATCTCCAAACCGGCACGCCCATGTACCTTTACTATGTCGGAAGCTAGAGTTGCAGCTTCAGAAACCGTCCCTACAGAGCCTATAAAATCGTCCATGTAAGTGTCTTCAATGATAGCTTTGGCCGCCTCAGGATATTGATCCTTAAAGTCAAGGGCGTTTTTATTTTTCATGTAAATTGCCGTGAACGGGCTGGAAACTGCGCCAAAAATCATGGAAGACATCCTATAAATACCGATAGGCTCTTTAGGGTTGTTCCTCCAAAGAAACCGCTGCGCGTCTCTATCACGTTCGCAAATTTTAAACTGTGGGAACATCTCTTTAATATCCGCAGTTAAAGCTACCTTTCCTTCTCTAAAACGTAGTAAAATATCGAAAAGAGAACGCAATAAATCCGGCCCAGTTAATAAAAGTGTATTTAAACTCACTCCTTCTACTTGAGCGGCAGCATCATTGACAACGCGTAACTTTGCCGGTTTATTAGGGTTAATAACTCCGAAATGTGGTAAGTACCAACAAACAGATCCAGGAAGTGAATCTTTCTGGCAGTTTTCAGCGTAGTCTTTTTTAAATAAATCCTCGATATTTTGTCCGTATCGTTGTGCATAAGTAGGATCTCTGATCATTTTCCTCTCTAAGCTTAAAAAACGAGAAAGAGCTAAAGGGTAACTATTGGGGACGACCGGGTTGTCCGACTTCCATAGTAAGCCAACTTCAAATCGGCCACTAGGTAAGCGTCTAGCAGTGCCTTCTAAAATTTTAATAGCGCGTTCATCGTCTTTGCTACGAATCTCACATTTAGAAATCCCTATAGAGTCTAACTTGTATTGCTCTTTGATGAGTTTCTCTATAGAAGAAATGTCAGAGGGGCATAAATCGTTAGAAAAATCGCACAACCCTGTCTCACAGAGAGAAAGATGATTTACACCATCGACACGATTTACTGGTTTTGTCCTACTGTAACCAAATCCAAATAGAGCCCAACCTAAGGGTGTTTTTATTGCTACTGGCTGAGATTTGGTTCCTTTGCGTGTGATTTCAGATAAAGTGAGGTGCCAGTTGTCGATACCTATAATAATTTTGGGTTGAACGTCATTATAACAAAGTTTAAGTGTTAAGTCAGAAAGGTGACAAAACTTCTTAATGTTTTGGGCACTGATGCTCTGTTGAGAAAGACCTAACGAGCGTATGGAACGGGCCCTCGTAACCGAGTAAACTTCAGTGCAGTCGCGACCTTTGATCTGAAAATCTACGTACCGTATTTTCACATCTTTTGACAAACCTCCTACACAGTCTAGACGAATCTGGTCTGTAGGTCCGTGTACTCCAATTGCAGTAGCGATATCCTCTTCTATAAAGGTAGCCGTAGAGCCATCGTCGAGGAGTGCGTAAGTGTCTACACTGCCTCCCGGACCGGACACGGTAACGGCAACTACTTTTAGTAGAGGTTTAAAGAAGTTAGTGTTAGTCGAAGAAGTGGGGGCGGGGCTGTGGGCATGTGCCACAACCTCGGTCGACTGTTCATTCGGAGACAACAACGTACGACCCTCCTTTTCACTCTCCACTATATGAGCTACTGAAGTTGAACCACTCGCAGGATGCAGAAGCTTGTGGTGTCTGCGGAAACAATTTTTATCTTTACAGATCTCTTTTAAATTATTCTTACAGTATCTATAAGTGTGTGAACCTTTTTTTAAGCATTTATGGCAGAGTTTATTTTCTTTTACAAACTGCCATCTGTCATCATTTGTCAATGTCAAAAATTTTCTACAGCAACTCAGCGAATGATTTTCCTTGCAAAAACAACAAATGATATTTTCAGAATTATTTTTAGTTTTTAGGCCCAAAACTGTGTAAATATTGCTCGTTGTTGCCTGTGGGTATTGTGGACAAGAGGCCTCCTCGGAAATATCCGTTTGTGCGGCATGAACTCTATCCCCTTTTCTGAGTATGGTGGGGGGTTCAGTCAGGAGGCCAAACTGGAGCTGCAGGTCTACTTCGCGACTGAGAAAACTAGCGAGGAGCTCGAGTTTGGTTCCCCCACAAAAGTTAGACGCCCCAAAGTCCAACCAGCGAGCCCGTAGCAAAGGAGTTAACTTACTTAACACAGATTGAAAAATCTCTGGTGATTCTAGATAGGCCCTTTGGTTAAGGAGCTTTACGACCTCAACACAGTTCCGCACACGGCAGGCAAACTTATGTAAATCGCTATTGTCGTAACTCACCTTAGGTAGGGCGCGAATAATAGAGATTTCTTGAATGACGATAAGTTCTGGCCTACCAAATCGTGACTCCATCGCAGATATGATCTCTAGCGGATCTCGAGCTGAGACCAAAAGCACGGCGATAGCTTCACGCGCTGCACCCTTGACTGCTAGGTTGATGCGGGCTATGTTGTCTGTAGCTGAGTAAGACGTCTTCGTATCCTCGAAGGCTCTCTTAAAGCTGAGCCACTCCAGCGGCTTTCCTTCAAAGATAGGTAGGCGTCCATCACCGTACCTAGACTGTGGTTTACAATTATTATTATTAGTTAGAGAGGTTATCGCTTGCGCAAGCATAGCGATATCCGTAGGTGTCTCTTTATTATAACCAGAAGGCAAACATACTTGTGGGCGCAATGGTCCCGTGCTAGCTATAGCGTAGCCGAGGTTGTCAGGGTTAGTTGTGAAATGAAGTTGATCATCCACCTGTTGGTTCCTATAAGAAGTATCTTGCGTGACAGCACCGCATGTAGGCCAAGGCCTCGCACTGTTCACGAAGGTAGGCTTCGTAGCAACACGGGAAGTGGGCAGCTGAGGCCCTGTGTCGTCTACCAAACCACCACACTGAGGATCCATCGCAGAGCGCTTAATTACGACAGAGTCATGCACCTGATTAGAGGTGCCGAGCGCATGTGTCTGCGAGGGCTCCATTACTCCTAAACCTGTAGAAACCGCGGAATCAATGCACTTGTCTAACCACATGTTGACCTCCCTGTTGGACAAGCGGCTGGAACGACGGCTGTGATTTTCCTCGAGGGCCGCTATTTGTGCCTGTGCCTCCAGCTCCAAGGCTGTGCGTTCGCGCTCCATCACGCGCTCCATCACGGCGCGCTCCATCTCGGCAACCTTACGAGCGCATTGTGCTTTTATTTCAAGGCTCCTCACAGTTGCTGACGAGCAACTTGTAGAAACCGAAGAGCTGGGGGGCACCACGTCCTGTACGTTGGGGTTGCCTTGGATGACAGCGGATCCATGTCTTTCCGAGATTTTCTTTTGAGATCTCGTTTCTGCCGGCATGTCAGAATTATCTAAGTTTTTAAGCTTATTTAAAAATGAATTACGGCTTCTAAGGACCGATGTGGTTTTAAGGACTGTATAACTTAGTAACTTAATAAGATAAAAAACGCTGGTGCTCGGTAGCAATCGTTTAATGAAAGACACATAAAAATCAAAACAAAATATCTATCAAAAACATAAAAAGAATAATAAAGTAAAAAAGGTGCTATTCAGCACAAAGATATTGTAAATTTTTATTTATTTGTTCATGCTGTTCTGAAAGAAAGTTTTACAAATATTTTGGTGATGTTATTTTTTTTTTATTACAGCCTTTTAGTAAACATGTTTTTAAAAAAAACATGTAAACAATTTTTGAACAAAAAAAACGAGCTGCTTTTTCCCACTTTGCTTTTTCTTATATTCATTTACTTTATTGAAATCTAATTTGAATTTGAAATCTCTATAAAACTAAAATTCAAAGGACATTGACCAGGTCTGGACCAAGTGCTGCCCAGAATGAACACATAGTGCATTTTGTTCCTCAGGCCAACACTAATCTGTAAACCGAAGCGCTTCAAAATCTGTCCGAGAAGTCAAAAAGGTTTTTTGTTGTGAATTATTTGTTTGCGAAAAATGAACTTAGTAATTGTTTTCAGTGTAACTGGTAGTGTATTATTTATACCTATGTAATAATAATATCATTAATCATCAATCAGTAATTACATTGATGTCTGGACCAAGTGCTGCCCAGAATGAACACAAGATATATTCCTTGACCCAAATATAATCGATGAAGATGATTAATACATAATTAATTACAATTACATAATTATAATACTGTATTATTTTATTGTATAATTATTATACTATTACTGTAAAGTCACTATCACTAGTGTTACTGACACAGGTATATTACTGAGTAATTATACTTTACTTATCTGCATACAATTATAATACCGGTATCACTAATAATGTATAACTATGTAATCTTACGGATTGATAAATAATATTATTATTACATAATTACCATTAATACACTACTAGTTATACTGAAAATAATTACTAAGTTCATTTTTGCAAAAAAAAAAAGTTTCACAAAAATATCTTTTTTCTCTTGACTCCTCGGACAGATTTGAAGCGCTTCGGTTTACAGAATAGTGTTGATCTGAGGAACAAAACACACTATGTGTTCATTCTGGGCAGCACTTGGTCCAACTTCCATAAATAGATGGTCAGTGTCTTTTAAACAATGTTCATAATTTATATAGTTCTATTTCCTTTTACCAACGTTTCCGCTGATGTAAAAATATTATTTAGTTCCAATTATTCTTCTTCTTCATCATGTGAAGGTGATCAGCAACCTCGTAGTGGTGTTGTCGGAGCTGTCATACAATTTTGGCCAGTAAGGAGACGTTTTACGGGACTATGGAGCTTGGACCTGGTATGTATACTAAACATCACAAATAAGTCATTAGAAACATAGTCTTTTCTAATTTTACATTTCCTTCGATTTACCTTCGTTGCGAGGTTCATCTAGATTCTCAGATTTAACAATCGCAACACATAAATCACCCAACATGGCGAAGCGAGCGCAATTTTGAGCATTTTACGTTCAGAAACTAGATTTTGTACATACCATTGAAATTAATAATTTAGTTTTCCGACAAGTAACTCGAAAACCAGTTGTTATGCTTGTAAAAGAGGCAAGGCATATCCGCAGATTTTAAAAATCGTACATCAATGTCGGAAGTTAGAACAGAAGGATGTTCAGTCAGTCAGAGTCAGAGAGAGCATCTGAGGAATATGTGGACGAAGGACGAATTTCTGAACGTGACCTACTATTGCAAGCTTCAGTGTTACCATTTATATTGTAAAAAATGCTGACAAACGCTTGAACATTACGCTTGAACCACGCAACCCTGCTTCTAATATTTTTTTCAAATAATGAAAAAAAAAAATATTAGAAGCAGGGTTCCTAGATAGAATATAGTTTTAGGGTTCCGTAGCCATATGGCAAAAAAGGAACCCTTATAGATTCGTCATGTCTGTCTGTCTGTCTGTCCGTCCGTATGTCACAGCCACTTTTTTCCGAAACTATAAGAACTATACTGTTGAAACTTGGTGAGTAGATGTATTCTGTGAACCGCATTAAGATTTTCACACAAAAATAGAAAAAAAAAAAATTTTGGGGGTTCCCCATACTTAGAACTGAAACTCAAAAAAAAAATTTTCATCAAACCCATACGTGTGGGGTATCTATGGATAGGTCTTCAAAAATGATATTGAGGTTTCTAATATCATGTTTTTCTAAACTAAATAGTTTGCGCGAGAGACACTTCCAAAGTGGTAAAATATGTCCCCCCCTCGTAACTTCTAAAATAAGAGAATGATAAAACTAAAAAATATATATGATGTACATTACCATGCAAACTTCCACCAAAAATTGGTTTGAACGAGATCTAGTAAGTAGTTTTTTTTTAATACGTCATAAATCGTAAACCGCAATTTACCTACAACGAACTACAAGAATTTTTATATTATGTTACTTGCTGCTACGGAACCCTTCATGGGCGAGTTCGACTCGCACTTGGCCGATTTTTTCTATATTATTCGTACTCCGTACATGTCCAGGCACAAAATTAAACTTGTCCTTTGCTATTGCTTCGGGAGCAGCCTTTTTAGGTCTTAAAAGGTGCAGGTATCAGGGCAAAGTTGGCACAGTTTACTTGTAATTGCATTAGGTATATTTACGTCTTTACCGCGTTAGTTTTTAACATAATTTTTGAAATCGGTTACTAGCCAGTAGGATGAAATTTTCACTACTTTATGCAATTTCCGGCAACGCACTTGTGACTCCTCTTGTGTTGCAGGTGTCTATGGGCGGCCGTAATCGCTTACCATCAGGTGATCCGTCTGCTCGTTTGCCACCTCTGCCATAAAAAACAAAACAGTCAAGTAATATTTAACCAGTTCGTTTCATACAATAAAAAAAGCTCGTTTCGAAAAAACAACGAATAAGTTTTTGATTTTCATATACACAGCAAGGAAGTAAGACCAGCACGATCCTATATTTTTCGATAGTATAATTATATTCTCTACCTATCGGTCCTCCTATCATAATTGTACATAATCCTAAACATATCGGTATTTAGAAAATACATTCAAAACACGATTCCTAGGTATTTCTGTAATAAAAATATACTTTTAAAAATACGACATAAGAAAATAGTACTCATGAAACTAAAAAATTTTTCCAAACAAAATCAAAACTAAATACGCAAAACAATTGTCCTTTTCATACTAATTGATCAGCTCAGATTTATGATGTTAGTATAGGAAGTCCGGACTTGGCCCCCGTGTGTGGAGTATGGCCTAACCTTCCCGAGTTATGGGGAGACTCGTGCCCCTGCAATGGGGACGTAATGGGGTGTTTACATGGGAACTCCAAATATTTCTTTTTTGCTAACATACTCAGTTAGCAAGTTTTTTGGGGAAAGTTGTGAAGAGTCACGATTATTATTTTTTCAGATAGTCCAAACGGAGCTACATTTAAGCTGCTTAAATCTTGCTACTCTCAATTAATTTTTGAAACCCATTGCATAGACTCTAGCCGGCTTTCGATAAAAATAAACGGTGCTGACGTATTTGCATTTCTGAGTCATGTGTTGACAGAATTTTTGGAAATAATTATAACTCGTTTCTTGTTTCTATGTACGTCATTATTTCACCACTGATTATAATAATATCCCAGGACAAATCACACACGGTTCTCTAGCCCTAAACTAGAATTACTGTAGTATGGGTACCAGTGTATAGATATTTGCTCATCACAGAAATGTTTGCTCTGGATGGGAATCAAACCCAGGACGCAAAGACCAGCAGTCAGGGGCGTTGACCACTGAGCCGCCGAGTCAGAGTGATTAAGCATGTTTGATGCCTGCATTTGTCTCACTATCATACATAACACTTTGGAGATTATGGATATTAGACTTGAGTGCAAATATTGAGATGAATGTTCTGCAGTTTTTTAAGGATAAGTTGGTTATCAATAATAACATGAAATTTATTTCATACATTGTAAGAGATTGCTCAATAAACGCACTGCCCTAAATCTGTATCAAAAGCGTGCGTGCGTGTGACATTTGGTAAGAGTAAACGTAATGCAACGCTAGTAAATGGTGTATAAAAAAACTAAACTTTAGTATTCTAAATGATCAAAAACGTTAATGGAATCTCAAGAAGACTGTTCTATTCTATTTAAAAAAAGCTCTAAGTACCTTGATATACATATATTTTAAATCTCACTTATAGGACACTAATTAATAAGAAAATATAGCAAACCTTTAAAGACTATCTCTATCATCTTGTGTTCGCAGCAGTAGCGCTTGATGTTTATTGTTATGAGAAAAACATTGCTGTGCCTATAAAGACTTCTTAATTATTTGAGTAATCACAGAACCATAAAGAAACACCCATAGCGAGATTCAGGTCTTAACTTTCTCGGAACCCACAAAACTGACTAATTTTCTCCGCTTCGTTTGTCATTTTGGCGGACGCAGTGTAATCGGGTCATGCGTGTTAGTTAGCAGCTGTCGAACGCGCCGCCCGATCGAGCTCAGAATACACCCGGCACTGGGTTATAAAGGGAGTCGCTGCTGGATTACATTCTACAGTTCACTATCTCTTGAGACGATCGTAAATTCTTTAACGCTCTAGAAAACAGCTGTTGGAAACTTGTTCTATTGATAGAATCCTTTTAAAATAACAAAAAAGCTTCGGAATATTCGAATAAGAAATGGTAATTAATTGTAAACCGCTGAATATACCACAGGTTTTACACCTACACGAGGTAAACCGCATCCTTATTCACGTAAACCACAAACGACAACAGTTCCAGCGTTTGTTTACATGCGTTTGTTTTGATCGGTGAAGGTGGTCGTACCCGTGTGACGATGAGCGGCGTGGCCAGGTCGGATCCGCCCACCAGGCGCAGGCCCCAGTTAGTGTCGGGGCTCTCCCGCCGAAGGGTCACCACGAACGTGTGCACCCGCCCCATGGCGTCAAAGCCCTTAAGGTTGCCCGCTAAGGCGTATGCAACAGCGCGATCGCGCGCGCTCGATGCGCGAACGGTACGAACTCGGCGACAAGACTCGGCGTTGTGCGCAAAATTAGATCCAACGCATACTCTGAGGTGGACTGAGGCGAGGAATCACCTTCCCTCCCCCTCGCCCCTCTCTTGCATGTTGATGCAGCCCTGCCATCGCAAACGACCTAATTCGATTTACGGAAATCGGGGGATAAATAAACGGGGGAACGAATTTTAGTAGTTGCACCGGAGTTTTGATGTTTATTTGTTTAATTAGCTGTTGGAACACATAAAGCATAACGCAGCTGCGGTCTAGTTTTGGATTAATGATTTTATTTACTCATATAATTATTGAAAAGATGCGTGCGTGAACGTTTAATTTGATACATTTGTGTACATTAGTAGTTAGTAGAGTTCTAAAAAGTTTTGGTTTTAACTTATTTCATCTAATTTGATAAAATCAGATGACCTTTGTTGGTGGTTGCCGGTACAGACACAGTATATACATCAGTATTACATACAGTAGGGTAAAGAAACTCCTGCCCCACTCTGCGACCCTTGTGCTATCCTCGTCTGTGCCAGGTTCCACTGTCCTACTCCACTTTAATGAACGTACACTAATATATTGATGAAAAACGCAAAACTTCAGGTTATTTACAGATAGCAATTTACAATACTTAAATAAAATAATCATACAAATAACATCTCTGTTTTATCCGTCATACCACCATTGGCAAAGTATGACGTGCAGAACCGTTTATTAATAGATTAATCATAGATCGAACGCAGTTTTGGCAGTGTAGTAATAGTACTTATCAATGTGATATAAGATACTTTTTGAGGCCAGTACTTAACCATTGTTATTTATTTGGTATTGTCACTTTGACTGCGAATTCGTTAAGTATAACACGTAATGTGAAATGCAAGTTCTACCTGGAATAACTATAAAAAAGACTTAAAGCCCAATTTTGCGCAGAGCACAGACTAATTAAAGTAATAATTATTAAATACAATCATGTTTCAGTGCTTCGCAAAGCACGTTAAGCTGTCGGTGCAGGTTGCTATCACTAGTTGGCAGACGTTAAGCAACGTCAGAGGCCTTACAGATTTTTTTTAAACTGGTTTGAAACCTTCTGATTTTGGAGCTAGTCACTAGTGTGTGGCCGACTTCCCCGAGCCTTCCCGAATCTAAGCTTCCCGAGCTATGGGAAGAGAACCGTCCCCTGGTCACTGTTGGTCTCCTACTGTCCCCGTTTGGACTCTTTGGGTTGATTTTGGATTATATCTTAAAATACCTACTAACAACAGATGTCTGTTTTATATGAAACGGGGTGACTGACGTTAAACCTTAATGTCAAGACTTAAAACATCAAAGAACTTTAATTCATGCTTTTGCTATTGTTGGTTGTTAATTCATGATAATAAAACAAATGATATTAAACGCGCATGAATTATAGCATCGTACATTCATTGCCTCTGGGTTTCATCATAGGTAAAATAATCTTGAACCACAAATCAAAATGAAACAAAATGAATAAGTAGTAGTTAATTTAAAGATAATTGTATATATGATCGAATCAAAATGTATAAAAAGCTCAGGAGTATAAAGCTTTGTTATTCTGCGATTTTACTCGCGAAATATTAAAAATTATAAAATATATTTCTTTGATATGCGAATTTACTTAGCGGTTGAGTGAAGTAGGAACAAACCAAGAAACAAACCTTAACTACAATAATATTATGAGTGTGAAAATGTGTTTTTTGTCTGTCCCTTCTTGACGCGGTAACGCTTCAACCCATTCTGACGAAATTTGGATGTAGTCTGTGACATGAAGAAGGACATATGTTTTTTTCATCCCGAATCCCCAAGGGGTTTTCTATGGGATGACTAAAGTGGTTCACGAGGAATAACCAAAAAATGTTTGCGAATGTAAGCTAATTTAATTCTAATTGTATTAAGGAAACTTACCCGTTGTGGTCTCCTTTGAGTGCTTGTGTAGCGTTTTGGTTCGTCGTCATCAGGGTCTCGTCTTTGGTGTGGGATTCGCCAGAACGGAGGTCTCTGGTACATTGGCATACTTGGTTGTACTACGGCTCACACTTTAAAGTCGAAAGTTGCTTATTTCTATTCTTTTTTAATTAACTTTCCAAGCGGCAATAACTTCTTTCAAAATCACACTGTGATCGGATTCTTATTTTCTCAAAATTGTTTTTGGTCCTCTGAAAATGACAAATATTATTGGCAACAGATAAAATCACTTTCAATTAGTAGATATGCATGTTTGTCGTACGAAATGAATGGTAAACACCCATCGCTGAAACATTGCCAACAAATAGCAGACGAGTTCTAGAAATCCATGAAAACATGTCCAAAATGTGTTCAAATTGTCCCTTTTTTTTGCTGTTAAATGTATATTGATATCAATAGATTCATACATAAGCGTAGGTGTGATGCATTAAGGATTGATGGATAACGAATCAAGACAAGATGCCTTCTTTTTCATGCTTGCACGCACTTGGCAACAAATTATAGGCTATAAATCATGTTTTTTGCATCAACCAACGAATATGATGACCACACAAACACTGTCGAACTGTTTTGTAGAAGCAAGGAGATTTTAATGGATTTTATATCGTAATAAAAACGTTATTTAGACTCACCAGAGGGCGCTATTACGTCGTCCCGTGATCAGCGCCGGTGGCTCAGTGCCGGCTCGGGTACATATTATCTTGAATTATTCCGAGCAACATCAAACCCGTCTATTTTTCGCGGCAAGATCGCATCGCGAGCGAGTTGCCCCAAAACGCGCGTGATTTACAATGAGGCGGCCGTCGCTTGCTGGATTACGCTTGGTTTACACGGGATTAGTATTTATTTTTATTTATTATGTGATTCGATTATATGAATTACAATCTGGCCCCTGCATCTCCGGATTAAAGAATAAATGGACTTGTTAATCCAATGCCACCACAAAAGCACTCGGTTTGTAACACTTGATGGAAAACTGATAGAGCCGAAAAAAATGGGGTTATGTACTTCCTTATAATGAAATAAAAATTACTAGAACTTCAAAACTAGAACGTCCAAAAGTTTTGATGAAATATTTATTTTCACAAAAGATATTACCAATAATTACTGCATTTGTCTAGTGACTTTGCAAAGTATTATTATTCCATATACATATTTACTCTTCATAGCCAAAAAAAATCATTGTCAAAACTTGAGAACCACAGAGCAAACGTAGCAAAGATTCTACCTCTAGCTACAAGCTATCTATCAAAAACTTTTAATCCTAATCTGTCCAGTAGTTCCGTTAAAACAGCAAACAGTTATACAAACATAGTTAATGACTTAATACCAACCAACAATAATAAAATAATAATGGGGAAAAGAAAGAGGATGAGGAAAATTAAAAATGGGTTTCAGTTTATTAGTTTCATGAAATTAAAAGCTTCAGTTTACGAGAACTTCATTTATACAACCTGTATGATTTTATAGAGGCAGGCGTAGTTATTAAAGAAAATAATAAATTCTACTTTTTCCAGAACTGAACTCGTGTAAACCAGCCGTTATAAAGGAATTCGCAAATTCAACTGAATCGAAGTAACCACAGTTACGTAGTGAAACTTCATGGGTCAATGAACTCGTTTTTCCGTTTTCTTTTGTGTTCGAATTTTACGTGGGTGTAAAATGATATTCTTTAAACCCCGACACAAAATGACGGGTGTTATAAATTTATAGTCTATGAGTATTTGTCTATGACATTTTAGCTCTGAAACACGTGGAGCGATTGAATGTATTTTTTTCAATTTTGAAGCTGTTTTTATTGCGGTGGTTCTCTGCCATTTGATGAAAATAAGTTCAATGATTTTTGGTACAGTTAACTTTTGCGGTCGGTATTGGTAATTTTTGATTATTTTTTTAAGTTACTATTTGTGAAGTGTGATTAATGATTGTTAATAAATTGGAATAACAAAAAATAATATAAGTACTGTATATAATAAACTCGCTAAAGTTTAGAGGTAAGATAGAGCTCCGATTCTGAATTCTTCAAAACACTTTATAAAATAACCCAAATGGTACTAGAAACACTGGATTTTTTATTAAAATTACCGTTACAAAAACTCATGTGGAAACTTTTTAAAATAATAATAGACCTCCAGAATCTTTAACTTTTATTAATAATAATTTTTATTAAAAACTCATGTGGAAACTTTTTAAAATAATAATAGACCTCCAGAATCTTTAACTTTTATTAATAATAATTTAAAACAATTTAAAACACTTGCTTAATAAAAACGTTTAAAATATGTACACATTTTAAAGATCAGCAGCCATACTAGGTAAAATTTGGCTCGATATGAGAAATAAAATCAACTTGAGTACTTCATATTTGATACTACTTATCGTAGGATTAATTAATAATAAGCCTTCCTTAAATCTTATTTCATAAAAACAGATCTTAGTGCATAAATTCGATAAAATTCCTTACAATTTATAACAATTATATAACACAAAAAGTATTCTTACGTCATCAAAGTAAAATAAAAATGTGATTATATGTACTTGGTACCTAAACGTAACATAAATATTAAATGTAAATAATATTTATAAAATAAGAACAATAGATGACAGACACATAGGTAAAAACAATCTACCGTCAAAGATATTGAAGTACAGTATACATACATAAATATAAATCTTGTGTTGATGTTATTACTAATAATTTCAGAAGAAGAATTATATGGTAATTTAGAGAGCCTAATATATTTTTAGTTGATATTTCTCAAAATTATCAAATATATGTATAATATTATGTAAATGCGAAGATAACGTAGATTTATGATTCGAATATTTTTTATGCTTTATAAATATAATTAAACTATGATAAAAGCTGACCACATTTCTTAAAGATTATATATAAATTATGCTCTCAATTTCTTTTTTTAGGTATTTTTTTACTACTTACATTATTTTAAAAAGAAAATACCTACATATATATATGATTACGTCGTCTAGCCGGTTGTCTGCGGAGACAGGAAGATATTTGGAGCTATGAGATTCAGAAATTTTAAGATGGGAGAACATAACAGATCTATCCATTTGACGAAACCTTTCCTCCCAAAATATATGTTTCTAATCAAAAAGGATTCTATAGGCAACTACTGAAATAGTGTACCACAAAAATCCTTAAGCGTCTTTCGCGACATAGTCAGATAATATTTTTCTGTCTAGTCAAAAATTTTCTTTCCTAACTACCTACTCAGTGGAGGTACCTCAAAAATCCAATATGGCGGGCTTGGTGTCCCTCGCACACTTGATAAGGGAGTACATCAGCTTCACGAATCCAGTGTCCTTCGGTTTCTCCAACCCTCGAAGAAGCCGGTTCTTCATGACGGCGACGAACTCGCGATTGCTGAGTTGCCCGTCCACTGTGGGCAAGTGACGTGTGATCATTAGAATAAAATCAGAATGTTTTTTTTATTTAAATAGATGCTGTACACATCGTAATTTTTTTCTGCGTACTACCACTCTTAACTTGTACACTCTTTTATTAATAGAGTAAGTGTATATTGTCTAATTTCATTAAAATCAAATGAAATGAAAAAAAAACATCCGCAGTAGGTAGAGGTAACACTATTCACTTTCCGAAAATAATTTGTTTTGTCTACCTAATATAAAGGTTCCTACCACTTGGAACTCGTATACCCAACGTTTCGGGAAGTATTTACAGAGAGAAAACTTGTCACTAAATTCTCAACTCGTTTAACTAAACAGAGGACGAGTATTGCTGAGGAATACACATTTAATCACACTTCGCAATAAAAACACGGTTAAATATGATATGCGGGTTCAGTCAACTCGTTATTCCAGATTTTTTCTTTGAATGTATTTTGGTATTGGTGTTGTAAGATGTTTTATTTATGAAGTGTGATTTTTATAAATCTGTAATTATTTTAACACAAAACTTTACATTCGCGAATATCATAATATAATAAAATTACAATAAATTCAAATGTACGACAGCTTTAAGTACTTTGAACAGATTGCTAGAAATTCTTTAAGCAGTTCAAAAATATTTGCAGATCAGTACCTACATGTTATTATAACAGAAACTTGAATGAAAAATAATTACAGCATCTTATATTTTAACTAGATAATTACGGGAGGGTGTTTTAAAGACAGAAAATATTCTGTATTTTGTAAGTCTTTGTCTTAGTTATGAAGTAAACATATGCCATATAACAAGGAAGGCGGCTAAGTATACAGGGTGTAAGGGACAGTTTTCCGAAAAGTTTAAAGGGCTTGCTCAGTGAAGTTTTCGGAAACCTGTCCCTTACACCCTGATTATAAATAGTTTCCGTACACTATGCCGCCTTGTTTCTTGTGAGGACAGTATATCCAAGTGACATATATATTAAGTATTGTATGAGACACATTCCTAAAAAAAAATTTGTCGATAGCAGCACCTGCCAAGATATCACAGACACATACAAAATTTACGACATTCAGAACACATCCAGAAAACTTACTGCTCTCATAGAAAATAGTATGAAAACCACATTAACAACAATTGCACTCAAATCACTATGGCTCACGATAAGTTATAGTTATAGATACAACACTAATTCTCACAGAAACTTCTAGAACACTTACTGTTTTCGTCGAAGATAGTGAAGACCACGTTAATGACGTGTGGGCTCAAGTCGACATGGGCGACCGTGTGGGCCACGTGCCTCAACGTGGGCTGGTCAATGGAAGCCCCGGCTATGTGGTAAAACGTCAGTGCTGTGTCCACGTCATTAATGTTGTTTAGGAAGTGGAAGAATTTTAGGTAGTCGTCTTTGGTTATGCCGATGCCGTGGTCGCGGAAACTGAAAGTAAAATAGGAACATGAAAACAATAATATCATTACTACTAAAGTATTTGTCTTGTTGACAATCTGAACACGTGACTTACATTGAAAATCTCTGCTAATTGGTCACAATTTATTATCTATAGATAACTGTATTTATATGCCACTAAAATATTTATATAAACATCGATAACAATGAAATAACGAAAAGAATAAGTGAAATTCGGTAGGTAGATAGATAAACCACTCGGCTAACACATAGGATAGTTTTTATCTCGGAAAACTTAAAGCTTCCCGGAGGAATGCTTAAAAAGTCAAAATTTCCACTTCGTCACTAGATGGCGCCAAACATTTTCTTTCTCTCTGGACCATAGAAAGACCCTTCTGACAATTCTGAAATCCACGCAGACAAAGTCGCGGGCGGAAGCTAGTTCTTAGTAATACGAAACCCAAAAAAATTGTAAAACTGTGCTGATGAAGCATTTAAACTTACGCTTTTTTGACACGTTTGAGCATTCTAGCCTTCTTCTTGGCGGGGTAGCCCGCGTATGCCAGTAACAGTTCCGCGAAGTCAGCTTCTGTGATTCTGCCGTTTTCATCTGCAAGCAATACAAATAGCCATATACGATAGTTATGAAGTACGATTGTAGGCCGATATACGTATAAAATGAAAGTTGACTATAACTGCCGGTATAACATATGTCGCGAAACCGATAATCGTTGGACCGCGAATGCAGAATGCGAGTTCTGGAGCGGAGACCAAGTTTAGGCAAACGTAACGTGGGAAAATCTGTACTAGGTGAGGCTTAGACTCGTGTAGGGCGAGGCCTAGTATGTCTAAAAATGAATTCGTAATAATGATATACAGGGTGTAAAAGAAAGGTGTGATAATACTTCAAGGTTGGCTTTTACCCATCAAACTGAATAACTTTTGTTCTACAACTTTGTTCAAATCGCAAAAATTTTTTTGGACTTTTCATACAAATCGATCAGCTGGCGAACCAAGTTTACAAAAAAGTCCGAAAAATTTCTTTGCGATTTCAACAAAGTTGTAGAACAAAAGTTGTTCAGTTTGATGGGTAAAAGCCAACCTTGAAGTATTATCACACCTTTCTGTTACATTCTGTATAGTAGAAAAACACATTAATTTTAAAACACAGGGCTAGTTATTGCACAAGTACAAGTTAAAACTGATCAATTAGTACGAAGAATCCACCTTTTTGTTGAGATTTCATCAAAGTCGTAGAGCAATGGTACGTATAAAGATGGAAAGTTAAAGGGGTGCTAACCTGTTCTGTTCTAACAGAATTTATAAAAAACCTCGGGATCTCTTTCAGTCAATCTCAGACTCTTAACAGGAAATGGCTTATGAATGAAACATACCAGGTTGTTTTCTCTGGAATTCCAGTGATAATATCTCTTTCTGCAACTGATGCTGAAAGTCCAAAAACTTCTCAATCGTCAGTTTTTGGTTGAGCTTCGGGCCAAAGAAGTATGTTGTAAGCGCCGAGTTGATACCCTGTAGGATAATATAAAAATAAGTTATAAAATATATATTTTTAGTCATAAACACTAGGAAGTAATAAACAAATTTTTTTTTTAAACCGGAATGCATATAACTTATCATACGTCAGTTAGGGACACAAGACGTATGTAACTCAAATCTTACAAGCTGTTTTGGCTACAGATGTTAACAGCGAAACTGACATACATACGGTATTTTGAACTTAGAATAATACATAGTACTATGTCCCTTTTTAACAGACTTGGGGAGAAAGACATAAACCAGGACTTGCACCCCGCTAGCGGAGCGACGATATGAAACTTCTTTGAAATAAACCAATACCATAGTGTGCCTGAACTTTGTACCTTCCAATAAGTTTATAATTTACCTACCTAAAGGGAGTAAGCGCTATGATGATCGAATTCAGCCCAAATTATTTGAAATTAGAACGGCTAATAGGACTGTGTCCTGGACTGTTGACTGACTCGGTGGCTAAGTGGTTAGCGATCTTGACCTCTAATCCGAGAGTCGTGGTTTCGATCCCCACACAGGGCAAACTTTTCTGTGAAGAGCAGAATTGTTTGCTCTGAGTCTGGGTGTATTATATCTATATATGTATGTATTTAAATGTATATGTGTATGTATATCAGTCTCTGGTTTCTAAGATACAGGGAATCCTAGTTTGGGGCCAGATGACTGTGTGTGATTTGTCCCGGATATTATTAATATTATTTACAAATTATGGTAAGATGCTTGGATAGAAAGTGACGAAATCATCACACTTCAGGCACAAGTCACAAGAGTTAGGCACAAGAGAGTCGGACCGATTTGTCCCTTATAAGCACTCTGTCCCTTGGTTTTTAAGTCCACGGTACCTTCTAAGCACTCGCTCCGCTCCTAGGAAACCATTCCTAAACCCATGTTCCAGTTTTTTTTATATAAAGTTTCTTGACCTGGATTCCAGAACAGACCTTGAAGGTGTTGCCAGTATTGGCGTGGTCGCGGTGCCGGGAACCAATGCTGCTCTGCTGCCTGATCAGGGCCGCTACCTTCTCAAACTCCTCGCAGTCGACGTCGCCGTCGCCGTTCAAGTCGAACATTCGGAATGCGATCTCGAAGTGGCGGCGCGAAGCTGGTAAGTGAAAAGAAATACTTTTATTTGTATTTGTTATTATTGAACATATTTTATTTACTTTAAATAGAAGTAGATATAGTAAAATTGCAGCGCATTAAAAAAGCTTTCATATTGTTATATTTTATGTCGCTGTCGCGCAGTATGTTTCTCTTTCGTAGGAAGTATGCGTAAGAGTACAATGTTTAAAAATATCGTATCATTAACAATATTATAAAAAAATATATTGCACGCCCTCGCCATTCAGATACGCTTGTAGTAATGGGAAAATGCTCGTTCAGATTGATTGGCTTTCCAAACAATTAATTCGTTTTGGGAGAATTGTTTAAAAAAATCCCGTTTATCGAAACTGAAAAAAAAAACTTGATTGCAAAAGAAATTACGCATACATTTTTCGTAAGGAAACTATGACATAGAATGACGTCATAGTTCACTATTTCAAATATTTTAAGAACGAAATGCCGCTTACATTTTTCACAAAAAGTTTTTCGGATGGCTGAAGTAGTTTGACTACTAATAATAATTTGGCTGTAAATATCTCATTTATTGGGTAAAAGGTTTTCCTTTTTATTGGAATAAAATCTCTTTAAAAGTATATTTAATAATTAAATTCCATTCGACCGGTTTTGCGTGATGTAATAAAGGCCTTAATATAAACTTTAATATTTATAATATTCGTGAAACTTTAATTTATTATCTTTTTATAAATACTTATAATTATTACCTATAGTAAAAACCATAAATGGTAATGATAAATCCCTACAAAACAAACTAACAAACGACAAATAAACCAGATGAAAATCGAAAAAGCGCGCGGGATCGCAAAATCATTAGATTCGCTCATGCCCCGTGCGTTCCCTTCCCACAAAGATGCTGGAACAACCCACATACATATACGTGGTTATAGCACAGTTACACGTTTCATCCTGGTAGCTGAGATGCCGTGTTTCGCGCACTCACAGCATATTACAAGTATCGTAAATAATAACGTGTTATCAACAATTACGTACGCGTAAATGTTAATTTTACAGTTTATTGAAACACCTTGATATTACCTACGTTTCGGTACCTCATGACGCGAAAAAATGGCAT
The DNA here is from genome assembly GCA_958295455.1 of Coleophora deauratella. Classification (NCBI taxonomy): domain Eukaryota; kingdom Metazoa; phylum Arthropoda; class Insecta; order Lepidoptera; family Coleophoridae; genus Coleophora; species Coleophora deauratella. The sequence continues at coordinate 15,481,033 of OY282395.1, forward strand.
TGTTATGGTTCAGGAGTGCAAAGAGACGAGTGAAAGTGCACGGCTATCATTATTTGAGGTGTTTAGCCAAGACTCTGACGTTCTTTTTCTGGGCATTCCTCTATGTAGCGGTGATGAGAGTAACATTGTTCAAGAGCACAGTGAACACACCAGTGAAGGACTGGTCTGCGGGACCTGACAATTATAGCAAGTTTCTGGTAATTACGTGTGACACGTATCAATTTATTGGCTAAGAGAAACAGAGTATTTAAAAGCATTATTTTTTCTGAAAATTTCTTCCAATTTCAATAAGCTTTAAACGGCGCAAACAAAGTGTTTCGGTAGGTAAAGAAAACAAATAACATGTTTTATTTTATTTATTCATAAGAAGGTACACAAACTTGTTTATATTATAACTAGCGACCCGCCCCGGTTTCGCACGGGTGCAATATATTATAGACATATAAACCTTCATCTTGAATCACTCTATCTATTAAAAAAAATAGCATCAAAATCCGTTGCGTAGTTTTTAAGATCTAAGCATACATAGGGACAGACAGACAGCGGGAAGCGACTTAAACTAACAAGTTATTTTAGAGATCATAAATTGATTATTTACCTTAAAAACCCGGTATTATTAGTTTCAATTATTTTGTTGAACAAAATATAGGCATTTTTCGTGATCTTAGTTGGACGATTTACTGTGATATATTTAAATCCGGAATTGATTTACGTTCCTATAGTATACTTAGAAGAGTTTTCGATAAAATCAAAAGAACGGGGATCAAACCCACGACCATCGACGGATCACAAACAAGTACTATGCATTAGTCTAGTAACACCTTAACCGCCTCTAAAATCAACGACTCAATGAATACAGAATTCCCATAAAAAATAATTTTCTTTTTAAATTACAAACGATGTCGTATCAAACTCAAAATATACAAATAAATTGAAATGAGACATATTATATTGATGATATTTATATAAAAATATACTTAAATCCTATTGCGACTTTAATAGATACTTCTTTCAAATATATTTTTTAAATCGACTGTTTACGATTTAATTATCTTCATTCCTATTCTAACGAGACAACTCAGACCGTAAAATACATCAACCCGTTTAGGCTTCAAACTACAGACATACGTATTCCTTTTCTTTATATCGGGAAAACGTATATGTTAGTTAGAAACTCGACCGCAACAGTTAATATCTGTTCCATTCATCAGTTACAGGGCGAGGTTCTAGGCGACGATGAGCCTAACCAGGTAGACGCAGAATGGCTGGAGACCGACAATGCAACTGTCGCCGAATTAGAAGAACGGGTCACCAGGGTGCAGCAGGCGTGTCAGACGCGGTCTCTCCACTCGCAGACCATAAACAACAAGGAGTTCTTTCTGGACTATAAGCACCACCTGATCTGGTGTAATATCTTCAAGGCTGCTAGTTCGTCCTGGCTGTATAACTTTAATATTCTTGGTGAGTATTTCATTAATAAAACAAAAAAAAAACTTAAAGGAAAATCTATAGAGCAAGCTTAGAGGTCTTTGTTCAAAATATGGATAATAATTGTATAAAGAATGTAGAATAATATCACGAAGCTAAAAGTAAAAAAAAAACTGTACACCTTAACTAAAGAATACTAACTTTATAAAAGCATTGGTTTAAGAGGGAGGGTTTACTAAAAACTATACACAGATTTACTTCAAATTGTGTAGGTACTTAATAAGTTACGTACTCCGTAGATAATTCGAACTAGCGAACGTAATATATAATTTTTTGGGTTTTCAGGAGGCTACAAGAAGTCGTTCTTGGAGCGTTCAAGACACACTCCACTCATGTTAGCGCGAAAAAAGTTCCCGAGACCCGACAAGGAAGAACTGATCACTGCGCTCAGTGATCCCAGCATGACGTCACTCCTAATAGTCCGGGAGCCCTTCGTGAGACTACTGTCGGCCTACCGCGACAAACTAGAGATAAAAATCCCGCCATACTACAAAAAGTTGTCCAAAGCGATCGTCAATAAGCAGAGAAAGCGAGCGATCGAAAAGTTTGGAACAATCCAACGTAAAGGGCCTACGTTTTATGAGTTCATAGCATACCTCATCGATAGCCACAACAGTAGCAGAAATGCGACCAAATTCGACGAGCATTGGGCGCCGTATTACCAATTTTGTTCACCGTGTTCCGTAAACTTCAGTGTGGTAGCAAAAGTGGAGACTTTGGCGAGAGATTCGGCATATGTGATTAATATGCTTGGACTTGGCCAAATATTGGGAAGAAGAGTAAATAATCGTAGGATGCGTCTCAGAACTGTTATGAATAAATCGAAGGACGGAAAGAACACAGCTGAGTTGTTGAAATATTACTATAGTCAGCTTGATGAGCAAATGCTTGAAGATTTGTTGAAAATATACGGAATAGATTTTGATATGTTCGGATACGATCCATCGTTTTATAGAAGTGTTGTGATGAAGAAAAGAGTTTAAGTTGAATTTTGTTACTATTTTAAGACTTCGAAAATCTATTGGCTGTTAAGTAGGTACTATCAATCAGATATAAAAAAAAACATAACACTGCTAAGCTATTAAGCTCAATATCATGATTTAATTATTAAAGGTAGTTTTAATGACGGTTGTGTTAATATCCATAGTATAAATTGGAGAAAGGTTCTACCACTTATTGCAATAAACGTAGAGAAAATGTTGGACTCTCCAAAAAAATGGTGGAATTCGAATGACTGTTTTGTGGTTGAACAAAGTTGTCACACTTGACCCAATCTATAATGTGAGTATGTACACATTCGTCATTAAAAACACTATAGGTACATTAATATGTAAATAAATATATGTGTATAAACTTTGGACTCTTAAACAAAATTCCCTAATTTCCTTGATTTCTAAAGGAAAAACTGATATATACAGGGTGTAACAGAAAGGTGTGATAATACTTCAAGGTTGGCTTTTACCCATCAAACTGAACAACTTTTGTTCTACAACTTTGTTCAAATAGCAATTTTTTTTGAACTTTTCATACAAATCGATTAGCTAGCGAACCAAGTTTGTATGAAAAGTCCGAAAATTTCTTTGCGATTTCAACAAAGTTGTAGAACAAAAGTTGTTCAGTTTGATGGGTAAAAGCCAACCTTGCAGTATTATCACACCTTTCTGTTACATCCTGTATAGTTTTAACCGTAACGGGTACAAGAGGCGTGCCCTAGCAGTTTAAAAAAAAATACAACATTGAAATTAGAATACTTACTTGATAATACGGTCAAGAGAAAGATGTAGTCGCTAAACGTGATCAGTCCCGCAGAGCCCAGCTTGTAGAAAATGGAGTCCTCATCCAGGTCCAAGTTAAGACGCTGCGAGATACTCTGTTCGTGGAAAAATATATTTTTAGTATCATGGTTATATCACGATAGGGCAAGCAATGCTGTCTAAAAATCTATAACTAGATAAAACCAAAATCTAGTGACACGGTGATTCTTCATGTAGGCACCTTATTTATGTAGTTTTTAATGTATTTAAAAATAAAACTGAGTGATGACTAAATAAATCCAAAGCTTAGGTGTCCATATTGTTTTAATGTATTCAGGTCATACTATATAATAGGGGGAATAATAAAACTAAAGGGGCAGACTAATGGCAAAAAGAAACTACAGAGAAGCTAAGCTGTCCCAACGCATTGGATGGCGCGCTCTGATTTGACAACAAATAAAACATCGCCATTCATGCTTCCGGCTCCGCTTAGATTTCAAAGGATGAACAAGCCAATCACATAACAAAGTGGGCTTAAAAAAGGATCAGAAACGGCAAAAAGACAAGCTCGTAACAAAACCAGATGAAGCCGGAGTGAGCGATTGCAGCTAACAGGCCGCAATGGGGGCAAAATAGACTTGAAGACTACAAAACTAATAAAGTAAAATCTAGAGGCTAGACCAATTTTTGAAATTAACGATGCCAATTATAGCCTTAACTATGTGAGAAAGATGAGGTGTGAGCGAATGGAGATACAAATTCAAGACCGGTGCATTAAAATGATTGTCGTAGGTATATTTGTATTCACAATACACATAGAGGCAGAGAAGAAGATAACACAGAAGAGTATAGGCAGTACCTCATTGATGTTCTGTAAAGACAAGAAATAGTGTGAGTGGGTCAGAGAGTGCTAGTGCGCAAACGTTAAAACGAGGAATAAAATAAGTAAGACTTAACTGGTAGTTACTGCGATGAGTAATAAATTATTCTGTTTAAACATTGTTTTTTTTTTATTTAACTACAAGACATAACGTAACATTTTATCGCATATTTGACTTTCGTGTATTTTTAAGATACTTTTACGGATTTTGTGACCTGGTGAAAAACCCTAAGCCAAAGCTTTAGCATCGCTCTTGTTTTCAAATATTGTAATAAACAAGTCAACTATGCAATTGCAAATGCATAACTGTTTGTACAGGTGACTTTTAGTTCGCCAAAAAGCGGTAAATGATAGATTTTATTCGTGAAACTGTAGAACACTGATATAGAATTTGAAAATTTTCAATTCAACAATAATATTTAAACCAGGACAGCGAATTAAACTTTATCATAATAATATAAAGTCCTCTTATTTAAATAACAAAAAAAAATTCTGAGAATCAGTAATGGCTTTTGCTGGATTATCTATTTATTAAATTTTTAGGAATTTCTGACAAGGTTGGTAATTGGTTAAATTACATACTGTTTTTTAATACTTTAATCACAGATTTTTCATACTTTTATGAAAAGGTTTTAAATATTCTTTAAACAAGTATAATATACCTTACCTTAGGATCGTATCTCCTGTACTGGTCCAACCCCAAACCTGAAAAATATTTTTTACTTTAAAAGAATAGCTGAAGATTTAAAAGTAAAAATCTGGAAATAAAACTAATACCACTAATAGTACATACATATAGGGTCCTTATGAAATACCTGAAAATAAATTAACCACGGCTTCTATTCATAAAACTGAACAACTTTCCCAAAGGAACCTATACTCGATTAGCAAAAAAGTTTTTGGAGTCCCCATACTAATTTATCAACTGAACCGCCAATTTTGAATGGGAAGTCCAAAAAATTTTTTGCGAATTGAGTATAGGTTCCTTGGGGAAAGTTGTTCAGTTTCATCAGTAGAAGCCACAGTTAATTTATTTTCAGGTATTTTAGAAGGACTCTATATAAGATGTGATACAAAACGTTAAATCTACACTACAAGACAAACACAAAAACATGTAAGTACCTATCATAATCAAAAACTGTATCTTAGGTATTTTGGATAGATAGATAAATCATGTTATTCAACACACAGCATATAAAGAAAATAAATACATATGTTAGAAAGAAACTGAAATACTAAATTAATATAGAACAAAAATACAGAATGACCATGGCTGAGACTATGCATTGAAATGGACCAGTTCAGCTTTAATGTTGCAAATTCAGCCTTGCAACTCTGTTATTCTACCAGGGCCAGGGCGCAGAGTGAACATACGCACACCAACAGCGCTAACATTTAACAAACTAAAATAAAAATAATAATATACATATAATTCCTGTGTGACGTTATACATAGTAGGTATAATCTGAAATTTTAGGATTTATGCCGAGTACATTGGCTATAAAAAAATATTAACCAAACATAATATGATAAGTGAATCCAAAACAACAAAATAGCAAAAGAAAAGGAAAGAAAAAACAAAAGAAAGAAAAGAAACAAACAAAAGTACACCAGATGTAATCGCGATGTTACGGCTCATATACATAACATAGCAAAGACGTAAGCTGTATGGGGATAGGACAGGGAATTATACGGGAAAGGAGAAAGGATAGGGAAAAGGGAAAAGAGAAAGGACAGGTAGACGGAGGTTATAATTTTAATTGCTCTTGAAGAAGATAAGACCGATATAGCTTTTTAAATTTAGCAAGAGAAGTAGCACCACAAATACATAGGTGGCGGCAGATCGTTCCAGCATTTCGTGGCTAGATACTTAAAACTGCCACGAACTTTTGCCGATGCATGTCGTATACGACAAAGAAGATATTTAGATGCTCTAGTTCCATAGCTGTTCAACTGACTAGACCAAACAAGCTTCTTATATAAATAGTCAGGTTCTTTGTATTTAATGACGCCGAACAATAGAGTAGAAAATACCAACTTGTGTCATCCCTCCATTTTAAGATGATTTGCCTTATTTAGAAATGTCGTTATGTGCGTCCTGGGGGGAATATCAAAACAATAACTTGCACAAGCGTTTTGTACACGTTGAATCAATCGCTTACCTTTCTTTGTTGCACAAGACCCATAGACAGATATAATAATTAAGTCTAGATAATACAAGTGACTCATATAATCGCACTCGAAGGGAAACGTCAATTAGTGTACGGATTTTGTATAGTCTTTAGCCGAAACAGGGAGTTCCCAACTAGCTCAACTATATGGTTCTCAAAACTAAGTTCGGAGTCCATAAGAATGCCCAAGTTACGTGCTAAATCTCCTTTTTTAACAGATACGTCTAAAATAATTATTGTAAGGTTGTAACTGGAGATTTTATTTTTAAATTTCATATTTTGATTTTGTAGGATTTAAGTCTAGTGAGTTTTTAGCTGACCAGTTTGCGATTCGATTCAGATCTTTATTTATAAGATTAATGGAAATAGATGGGTTTTCAATATTTGCCGGAATATAAACTTGAAGATCATCCGCATCAAGATGATGGATAAAGGCAATGTTGAATACAGTTGATAATGTTCGAACTATAGATGATGAAAAGTAAGGGACCGAGAACAGAACCTTGTGGCACACCCCATGTCAATGATTTAAGCTCAGATTGAACGATCAAACAATCAGTTCTACGCAGAACGAGCCTTTGATATCGATTAGTGAGATAGCTATCGAACCATTTTACAGTTGATGTATCAATTCCATAGTACGATAGCTTAGAGAGAAGCAATGGAATATTCATTGAGACAAATGCTCTAGAAAAGTCTAGTAGAGTCAGAATTGTACCGTTACCTTTATCTTGTTCCGTTAAAATATTGTCAACCACGTCTAAAAGTGCTTCCTTGCTTGTACTTCCGACCCTTTCTAAATCCAGATTGATAAGAAGGTAAAATATCGTTTATTATACCCGTGATAACACGCAGAGTGCGAGGTAAAGTTAAAATTATCATATCCTTATTGAGCCCATCAATGCCAATAGCATTTGATTTAATGCTGAGGATAGTTTAAGCTATTTCGTTTTCGTGTACAGTCCGTAGTCTAAAAGTGGACTCATTATGTGAATGAGGAACATCTAAGAAACAATCATTAATTACATTAAAATCTACAAAATAATCAGGTAAACTGGAAGAGTTTTTGAAATTAGGCAAGATATCTTTGAATCTCATAGTTTTTTTGCATTATTTATATTTGAATTAATATGATGTTCGAAGTAAGCTTTTTTTCACTATGCATAGAAATTAGTAAGACTTTTTAACATGTTATATTGTGATTTATGGGCTTCATTCCTACTTTTATGATATTTGTCATGTGCAGCGTTACTTAATTGCATGATATGCTTAACAGTTTCAGTCAACCATGGACAGTGACGATTCGTAAGTAATACTGTTTTGAGCGGAGCATGTATATCAAAAATATTCTAAACCCACTCGTTGAAGGTGCTAACCATGTTATCTATTGTATCAAATAGTAAAATGTATTCCCAATCTATAGATTCCAAATTTTGACTTTTTATTTTTTAACCTCCGCCACCATGGTCTACTGGCTCGCGCGTTAAATAGGTCGCGGGTTCGATTTCTGGCGGATCCAACTTTGTAAGACTCAAGTTTGGTACCACCTAGGTAGGGCATTTTCTGAGCCTGCCTGGCTAGCTACCTCTATCTGCCAAACATTAATGTTAATAGCACTGATACTTTGGGAACCACAGACTGATATAAATATGTGATGTAAGTTGAAATACATATTTATTTTAAAGTTATCATATTACTTAAATATTTTACCATCTGGCTGCTTGACACCAGGTGTCATGGAGCGAAGAAAGTCATCAGGGGTCATGAAAACTTCATGCTGATCATGATGTTGTGCTTGAAGAGTTGCAAAGTACCGAAATACCTTGTCTGGAGTGGAATACTGGCGCATACGGTTCTCATACTCGATAATCTATCCGGCAGCGTCCAAGGAACAAATGTGAGTTTTAAATATCGCAGTGAGTGTGCAAAAATAACCCTCAAAATTTCCCAATACCAAAAAAACAAATGAAAAAAATAATACCATCAGGCTGTTTCATGCCCGGTGTGATTGCACGTAAAAAGTCATCTGGTGTCATGTAAACTTCAGTGGTTTCCCCGACTGATAGCTTCACAGTTGCGAAGTATCTGAATATTTTGTCTGGGGTAGAGTATGACCTCATGCGATTTTCATACTCAATGATCTGTAGTGAGAAAAACGAAAAAAAGAAATAAAAATATGCAAAATAATAAAGTACAAAAAATTTAAGCTTAACCAACTGTCATACATGAAATAATGAGTTTTAATTTTAATTTTATTATTTTGATTGATTCAGTACCAGTGGAAATTTATTATTAGATTGTGAAATATTATTTTTTATATTTCTAAGTTACATTGCATAAAATAGTTATTTTAATTTTCTTTCAAATTAATAAATATGTTTATACTTTTCAGTCATTCAGATCCACAATATGTTTGCGAGATATGTGTATATAGGGTCCTTCTAAAATACCTGAAATACCTGAAATTTTTTACAGTGGATTCTACACATGAAACTGAACAACTTTCCCCAAGGAACCTATACTCAATTCATAAAAATTTTTTGGACTCCCATACAAAATTGCCAGATCAGTTGATTAATTTGTATGGGAAATCCAAAAATTTGTTTGGGCAAATTTTCAGTGTACCAGTATTTATGAAGAGGTTGATGGTATTAGACCATTAATATAAAAAGTCGCGAGCGTAGCGTGCGCGAATTTTTTTGAATAGTTAAGAAATGCCTCTATTTATTTGCATTTTATAGAAGTTTTAGTACTTCGGTCAGGCTTCAGGGGGGGCAATTGCACCCATTGCCCCCCCCCCCCTCCCCCTGGATCTGTGCCTGTTCTTGGGGAAAGTTGTTCCGTTTCATGAGTAGAAGCCGTGGTAAAATTTTTTTCAAGTATTTCATAAGGACCCCGATATTAACACGATATTACACTGCCATACATATTAAGAACACAGTAGGTAACAGATTTGGCGCGAATGATTTTGAACCTTATTTGAAATGCAATACAAGGTTTAAAAGTCTTGTCAGGGTGTCTTGTCATTTTTTTTTCATTTTTTTTTTAAAACCTACATATACCTAGGGCAACTGATATCATTTCAAGACCACAGGCACAGGAAATAGACAGAAGGATAACAAATGCGTGGAAGAGATATTGGTCATTAAAAGACATCATGAAAAGTAACCAGTACAACATAAAAATCAAAAGAAAAGTCTTCAACACGTATGGATGCCAAACGTGGGTCACAACAAAAAAACTACAACAAAAACTAAGACCCTGTCAAAGAAGTATGGAGAGAAGTATCCTCAGTTACAAGAAAAAGGATAGGAAAAAAGCAACCGACCTAAGAGAAATAACGAAATTGCAGGATGTTACCAAGGACACACAACAACTGAAATGGCGCTGGACAGGTCACATGCTAAGGGAATCGACAGAGAAATGGACAAAACGAATAACTGAGTGGATCCCTAGATGTAATACCAAACGGAAAAGAGGAAGGCAAATGAAAAGATGGTCCGATGACATCAGAATGGTTGCTGGAACACTGTGGCTTAGGATAGCCAGAGAAAGGACAGAGTGGAAGGAGTTGGAGGAGGCCTATGTGTCAACAGGACACGCTGGTATGGACTGATGTGCACCAATATTAATTTTTCTTATGTGAATATGAAATGTAAATTATTATCAGTAATAAAGGCTTTTGTATTTGTTTACAAGGTTTAAAATCATTCGCGCCAAATCTGTCACTTACTGTGTTTTTTATTTGTATGGTGGTACATTCAGGCCATGTCAGACAATGCTATGAAACGTGACCCGCACAACCCAAAGAAGAATTTAGTTAACTAAGCACTCAAAGATTTTAAAGTCATTGAAAAATATGACTGTTTTTTTAATGCCGCACCAAAAACAGGGGCAGAGGTTTAGTCATTTTACCATTTTTTATGTCAAGTTTCTCCCAACATTGTCCGACATGGTGTTGAATATGTTAACTTGATATCAATATAAATTCATTATGAACATATAACATACCTTTCGGTCCCTGAATCCTATCTTTTCTTTCCTAAACCTTTTCTTCTTGTGTTCAGCTTCACTTTCAGAGTCAATTTCTGTTATTTCCTCAGCGGCAGTGATGGAAGGAAAAACTTGGTATCTCAGCCTGAAGAATATTAATCAAAGTCAATAAACAAATTAGATAACTGAGTTTTGATAGAATTTGTAATGGATCTTGGACTGGTTTTATCAATAGTTTAAGTAATCATAAATTATATAAACAATGCATATATGAATTGAATACGAGTTAGTAACTTTAAATGTAAGTGAATTGTTGATAAGAGGTATCATTGCTGAAAACGATGGTAAAAATAGCAAAGTAAAATATCCAAAGAAAGTGCTTACCAAACGCTGTAGGAAGAGTATGCAGCAGCACTGAACAGGAGCGAATAACACAAGTATTTGTACGAATAACTTCTGAAACTCTCACTGTCATAATGTTTTCTGTCGGTGTTGTAGTTACGATATAAGTTTCGTGATTTATTAGCCGTCGAAAATACTATCCTACTGGGTTCACTAAAGCCAGATAAGTTTCTGATCGCTGCGATTCCTGTTGGTATCCTTAGGAGATTAGGTGTTAGATGGTACATATTTACAGATAGTCACGAAAAGTACACTCGAATTTCCAATTTTTTTTTACAGAAAATCAGAAAATAATACGGACGAAACACAAAACCATATGTGCTGTCAAACTAATGTCAAGAAACTTTTTTTTAATAAAAGTTACTTGGCCTGGAAACAAGTTCAGGCAAAAAAAATAATCTGGTTTAAATGTTGCTAGATTCGATCGGTTAGCGTTAGCCAAATGACATTTCACTGGCGTTAGCGTAGATTGGAGGTTGGCACTGGCAGCCTCATAATCGAATTTAGACATTCTGTTTATGCCAATAAATACTGCCAAATAGTGCCCAATTTCTCTATTCTATTCTATTTCGATAGTTCGTCTATTTACTCCATAACAGTACTGTTTTGTACTGTAAATGGAATCCTTTTTTATTACACCCTAATCTTCTGAACTGAATTTCTGAACTTAGCTGAACTGCCAAAAACTTGGACACGGCATGGACTTCTTGGCGGGAACTCGTAGCAAGAGGTTGTCAATTTTGTTTTATTATCCGAAAAAATGTATAAGAGCGCCTTTATAGTCACGCAGGTTTCTGCCCGCATGCGTGCGGCGTTTCCAAAGCAACCCGCACACAGTGTGTTAGAAACCGTCATTTTGTCTCACCTTGATTTTATTGCAAAATACAATAGTCAGTATCATTTCAAACATCAGAGTAAAACTCCGAAATCGCTACGACTTTTAGTTTTTCAGGAAAAAAAATCAAAGTTTGTCCATATCCGGGTTATGAAATACTAAAAAAAAATTCTTAAAAAAAAATTCAATTAGTTGCTTCGATTTCAATTATACCAATTAAATAAACATATAAAACCACATCTTTTCACAAGTTTTTGTACACTTAATTGTATTGTATAACGAGATATGAATTTATTTCTCATTTTCAGTTTTATTTTTTTTATGCCACTATAACGCCGTATTAGAAGGAGATTTATATATAGGACGATAGTTTAAACAAACCTTTATCAACAGTATTAAAACCGCAATCTAATTCCGCGTTATACGGAAGATATAAAGGATTTAATATTTTTTTCAGGGTTGTCACTTTTTATAACCGGATGCCGGAATATTTTTCATCCGTATATACAATAGTAAGTTACAATAAAATTTATTAACACATGATTGATTATAATTGATTTCATTGATAATTGCCTAAAACTAGTAAAACATTTCTATTTTTATTTATTCATTTTATTGTTTTTATTTTAGCCTAGTCTTCGTTGCATAAGACAAAATTTCAATATCATCGATGTCCATGTAACATGTAACATTTCATCGAAACATACCAAAAACATAATAATTTAAAAAATCAGAAACCCACTTGCGCATAAAATTATCTTAAATAAGAACTGAAAAGAAGGAAACAAGTCCAGTAGTCTAGAATTCTGTTAAGTGCGGAACATAGTAACTAACAGTCGAGACCCATTAAAAATCAAGACCGGCTCCAATCTTCCTAATAATATGCCCCACTGTTAAAGTTACTTTATTCCGTCCGTACTTAACATAATTTTAGACTACTAGCCTTGTTTCCTTCTTTTCAGTTTTTATTTAAAGATCACTTTTTACCCAGTTGGTTTTTTATTCTTCAAATTATTATTATTTTTACACTTTTAGTTAATATAGTAAGTATTATTCATTTGACTTATGAAATGCTTATATTTTTTCAGCCCACACATTAAAACGCATAAAATCTGCTATTTTGATTTTTTAAGAATCCTATGTACCCATCAATGGCGAGTACATCACTCACCTTCGATTTGCTGACGATATCGTGATCATGGCTGAGACCTTGGAGGACGTAGGCGCAATGCTTGAAGGACTCAGTAGAGTTTCCCAAGAAGTGGGTCTTAAAATGAACATGGATAAGACGAAAATCATGTCAAACGTCCGTGTTACACCCACTCCTCTGAAGGTTCGAGACTCTACACTCGAAGCTGTTGACGAATATGTATACCTGGGACAAACAGTCCAGTTAGGTAGGTCCAACTTCGAGAAAGAGATCAATCGTCGAACCCAACTCGGCTGGGCAGCGTTCGGGAAGCTTCGCAATATCTTCACGTCCAAAATACAGCAGAGTCTTAAGATTAAAGTCTTTTACCAGTGTGTGTTGCCAGTGATGACATATGGAACCGAGACATGGTCGCTTACTATGGGCCTCATAAGAAGGCTCAAAATCACCCTAAGGGCGATGGAGCGTGCTATGCTTGGTGTTTCCCTACGTGATCAAATCAGAAATGAGGAGATACGTAGGAGAACTAAAGTTACCGACATAGCTCTCAGAATCGCTTGAATTAAGTGGCAGTGGGCAGGGCACATAGCTCGTAGAACAGATGGCCCTTGCGGCAGTAAAGTTCTTGAATGGCGACCGTGCACCGGAAGACGCAGTGTGGGCAGGCCTCCGACTCGGTGGACGGACGACTTGGTAAAGGTTGCAGGAAGCCGCTGGATGCGAACCGCACAGGACCGGTCGGTGTGGATATCCTTGGGGGAGGCCTTTGTCCAGCAGTGGACGCCTTTCGGCTGATAGATAGATAGATAGATAGATATGTACCCAGTGACACTCGCGCTATCAAGACGAATCTAATGACGTATTATATACCAAAATCGGTTCAGCCGTTGAGAAGTTATGAGGAGGCATAGGAACGGATATACATACATACATATACACATACATATTCGTTTCGCTGTAGTCGGGTAAACAAATCTCATCTGAAAAATCCGATTCCGGATAAATTAATAACTGACCTGAAGTGACAACCCTAGCTGCAAAAAATCCGGATAAAACTTATATTTCTTGCAACTTCCGTATAACGCGGAATTAGATTTTGGTTTTAATACTGTTGATAAAGGCTTATATAAGCTTTCGTCTTATATACAAATCTCCTTCTAATACGGCGTTATAGTGGCATAAAAAAAATAAAACTGAAAATGAGAAATAAATGTATATCTCGTTATAAAATAACAGTAAGTGTATAAAAACTTGTAGAAAGATGTGGTTTTATATGTTTATTTAATTGGTGTAATTGAAATCGAAATAACTAATTGAATTATTTTTTAAGTTTTTTTTTTAATATTTCATGACCCGGATATGGGCAAACTTTGAATTTTTTTTCCTGAAACACTAAAAGTCGCATCGATTTCGGAGTTTTACTCTGATGATTGAAATGGTAATAACTATTGAATTCTGCAATAAAATCAAGGTGAGAAAAAATGACGGTTTCTAACACATTACACACAGCATGGCTCCATGGCCAATGCAGCCTTAGCCTGCCCTAGGAAGGGCGAAAAAAAATTTGACACACGGCATTTCAAAATCGCATTGTGTGCGGTAGCCCTTATTTGAAAAAATGCAGAAAGAAATGGCAACCCCAAACAACAACATAGACAAGAAAAAAGTTTTGTCGACGAGCGCAAAGCGCAAATGACGGACTTTTTGGCGGGAACTCGTGGCAAGAGTTTGTCATTTTTGTTTTATTATCCGAAAAAATAGATATCGTGGTTTTTAATGCATAATATTGATAGTGTATTGTTCAATAAAGTGCCATTTAAGTGTCTAATATGTAGGATAATGAAATAAAAGTGTGTAGACTGTGTTTCGAGTGCTCTCAAGAAGTCCATGAAATCTTCATCAAAAGTGCTATCATTTTGTTGAAGAATATAGAAAAAGTTAAAGACGACAGAAATTGATAAATGAGAACTCAAATGAAATAGAAAAATATTTAGAGAAGAGCAAACTACGTAAGAATAGGCTGTATGGCTAGAGAAGCCTTTGCCTTTTCCTTGCAAAAGCAGGAAAGAACCAAACAAAAAAAAAAAAAAAAAAAAGCGCAAATGACGGGACTTTTTGGCGGGAACTCGCGGCAAGAGTTTGTCATTTTTGTTTTATTATCCGAAAAAATAGATATCGTGGTTTTTAATGCATAATATTGATAGTGTATTGTTCAATAAAGTGCCATTTAAGTGTCTAATATGTAGGATAATGAAATAAAAGTGTGTAGACTGTGTTTCGAGTGCTCTCAAGAAGTCCATGAAATCTTCATCAAAAGTGCTATCATTTTGTTGAAGAATAGAGAAAAAGTTAAAGACGACAGAAATTGATAATACATGAGAACTCAAATGAAATAGAAAAATATTTAGAGAAGAGCAAACTACGTAAGAATAGGCTGTATGGCCAGAGAAGCCTTTGCCTTTTCCTTGCAAAAGCAGGAAAGAACCAAACAAAAAAAAAAAAAAGCGCAAATGACGTGCATGAGGTCCGATTTTTTGACTGCGCTTGCGAGACTTCATTCGAATAGTGTCAAAGGTAAATATCGTTTTCGAGAGATAAAATTAATTGTATAGAAGACAGCAACAGACCCAGCGTAGTGAAAATTACAAAACAAGCGTAACTAATTTTGTAGAAAGTGTTTTCACGAGTGCTAACATTTAACTTTTTTTGAAAGGAGTGAGTTATATAACCTTGAATCACGGGACTACGTTATTGATCTCAGTTGAATTATTGCTATAATTTTGGAGTTATCCTTACCAGGTGCGTATTGTTTATTAGTTTATAAATTAAAGTATCTAGAGGAGTCAAAAAATTGTCTGGTAGTCTCATAGTAACATCTGTTCTCAGGGTTCGCCTTCACGATCAGGGTGTGATTCAGTATTTAGCCTAGAATTTTCCACCTTTGAAGAAGAAAGTAGGCAAAAGCTGTCTAAGTTTAGAGAAATTCATTTACATTTTTATAGTAATCTTGGAAAATATAACCTTGAACCTATTCTACTGAATGAGGTGATTGGGTAACATTATCCAAGGAAAAAGATATATCCCTTACCTTTCTATTCTTACTTTCACTTTCATCATATTGTAAAAATTGAGATTGAATTCGAAATCATCATCATCAGCCAAATTTCTCAATAACTATAATATTGCTGGAAATTAGGGCTTCATTTGTTCATTGGACGTACCTAACTATTTTTATAATGTTTATTCTCAAAATATAATCTTTGGTCATTATACAATATCAAAGAAAATTGATTGCAACTTAGTTATTTCATGTTTAAATTTCTAATATTGTAAAAATTGAGATTGAATTCGAAATCATCATCATCAGCCAAATTTCTCAGTAACTATAATATTGCTGGAAATTAGGGCTTCATTTGTTCATTGGACGTACCTAACTATTTTTATAATGTTTATTCTCAAAATATAATCTTTGGTCATTATACAATATCAAAGAAAATTGATTGCAACTTAGTTATTTCTTGTTTAAATTTCTAAGTAACTATGGTAAATATCCTGTTTGACCAGTGAATTTACTTTACAAAATGTTCTCACTACTTTTAGAAATATTTTCAAAATCAATTATTTGCTTAAATTTCTATGATTTTGTTTAAAATGTAACTTTAGTTACAGTTTGCTATGTTTGTGTCAAAAACTTATGGTAAGCAATTTCTCCTTTAACCTTGAACTGGGTTTATAAATAGCCAGACTTAAATAGGTGAAATAAAATTGAACTTTTGCCAGCTTAACAAATTTATATGTATGTTCATAACTGCTTATAACTATGCATGGTGTGATGTGTAACTTAGTATTTATTTCTAAAAGTAGTATTTACCCGGTATTTAAAAATATCTAAGTTTACATTTCAGCATTTTATAAATTTTACTATTATTATCAGTGTTCATAAAGTTTCTGAAATTTATAAAGTTATTTTATGACTACTATTAAAATTATTAGCAAAATTCGTGCTAAATCATATCCAAAGGTTTTTTTCAACATATCTTACTTTGAAAAATAAGACGTTTATAATATTTACTTTGTTCTCAGACCTGACACTACATAATTAGGAGCCAAAACCACAAAAAGAAAAAACATGCATCGTGCAGGCAAGGCAGTCTTACAAGTGTCGTGCACACTTGGCAAAAACGAAAGATTTGCTTCATGGCTCCTGAGTAAACCACAGGTATGTTATAAATTTATTTACTTAATACATAAATTGGTACAATGATTGTTCTTCTGAATACACTTGTTCATGACCATTATAAAAAGCACACTCATTTCTCAGCCATGGCTTTCTTTTTTAGTCCATTCTTTTGTTACTGAGCAGTAAAGTTAAGAATACAGCTTAATTCATTCCCAACTCACTTTGAATTACAGGTAAATTATACCGAAGTTTACTACACATAATCCATAAGATTCAAAATAGACTGTATTTGCTGTACCCAGCTGTGTACATCGTCAGGTGTTGATGTATAAAAACACTTAGACAATTTTTATCATGAAAACAGAAAATATTGTTTACTCTTACTCTTAGTAAACAAAATTTAAGTGTTTTGTTTACAATATCAATTCTAAAATGTTGTCTAAAACACTGTCCCTTATCACTGTACTGATATCCATGACATTGGTGATAAGTAGGACTAGACCTCAGTCTACCTTTACTCTTGTGATAAGGTTTTATTACATTTTCGTACATCAAAGCTTATCTTGTGATGATTGTCATCATCATTTAAATTATTTAGCTTAAGTAATTCTGTTTGTGAATTTTAACTTTTAGTAAAAAAAACACAATTGTGTAATAATTAATTTATTTCTTTCCCCTTTATTTGAAATGTTGGGAGGCAGGTTCAAAGACAGACAAACTGATAAGTAAAAATAAATACTGGCAATACAGACTCGTGCACCGAGAGTTCCGTTCTATCTCCTACACACATAATTACTAAAAAAAACAGTATGTCTATTCATTCAGTTCGAGATCGTTATCACGAGTCTGAGTCACATGTGACAGGTTTTTATTATTAAAAGTTATATTTAGACAAATTTTTACAGCAAGATTTAAAGCTATACAAGCTGTGTTTACAATAGAGTGAAATCATAAACTTTAAAAACACCTTTCTCGTGATCCCCCACCTGAGACTCTTTTTTAATTATTTGTATTACGCCATAAAAACACCAATTCTGAGAAAATTCTACCTGCTAAGTATTATGAATCAAAAGATATACAGGGTGACTTTAAATTAGTTCTTGATATGAAAGGGTATGCATGTGCTCATGATAACAAACAACTTTCCCTAAGGAACCCATAGTCAAATCGCAAAAAATATTTTGGAGTCTCCATACAAATCAAGCAACTGACCGGCCAAATTAGTATGAAGAGTCCAAAATTTTTTTTGCGATTTGACTATGGGTTTCTTAGGGAAAGTTGTTTGTTATCATGAGCACATGTATACCCTTTCGTATCAAGAACTAATTTAAAGTCACCCTGTATACAGCCATTTAAAGGAAGAAAGACAAGCAAGGACGGATGGCATAGATCTAGTAATATGCACCCATTGGGTACAAAGGCCTCCTTCATGTTTTGTTTACTATTTTAGTTACCAATCTCATTTATAATACGATCATCATTTATTTTACATACATATAGCACTAATAATATTGTGGAGCAGCCCCCACTTTTGTGATAAACTTTGACACTTGGCTGCTAGAAACATTTTGCAGTGTATAATGAGACATGAATCTCACTAATATCTCATCTCACTAATATTATAAATGCGAAAGTATGGATGTTTGTTTGTTTGTCAGTTTGTTTGTTTGTTTTTCAGTTTGTTTGTTTGTTTATTTGTTCCGCTTTCACGCCGAAACTACTGAACGGATTTGGATGAAATTTGGTAGGTAGATCAATAAAACACTCGGCTAACACATAGGATACTTTTTATCCCGGAAACCTTTTGGGTTCCCGTAGGAATGCTTAAAAACTCAGAATTTCTACTTTGTCACTAGATGGCGCTATCTTAACATTTTCTTTCTTTCTGGACACAATTCTGAAGTCCACGCGGACGAAGTCGCGGGCGGAAGCTAGTTATTAATAATTATTTATGTATAGGTTGTATTAAAGATAAGGAAGTAAAGGTAATAGTTTAATAAGGTTTTCTTTATAAATATCTCCTTAATAAGCCGGATGCTGCTTAAATTAGTGAAGTACTCATTTTGAATATTACAGAAAAATGAAAAAAATATATTTGAATAAAAAATTTGCATTTAACAACTAATTACTTGATCTTATTTGAAGTGGAATAATAGCTTTACGCTTTAAGTGTTGAAATGTATTATATTCTAAGATCTATAGCATGAGTTCTGCTGTATGTAGCACCCCAAATAGTTGAACCTAGGGAAGTCATTTTCATCTGTAGACTAAGTTGATTTAACTGTGGTGTCATGGGTAATACTTTGTCAACAACCCATAGCGTGGCCGCTGCTGAGGCAGAGGCCATATTATTTAGCATCCTGTCCTGTTGAACAATTAGTTTAGTAAATCATAGGAAGCTGGACGTATGTATCACAAGTTGGCGCTAAGAGAAACTGTTGAAAGGACTGAAAATAGGACTAACGCCTATCGGGTATAACAATGATCATCAGCTAAATCACAAATACGTAATCTGTAAAAATAATCAATCCAATATCAATCTCTTTGTACCCAGACCGCCGCTGTGACAGTAAAAGCCAGCAGGCTGAAGAGTTCAACAGCGGCGGAACCTTTCCTCAATGGCTCCAGCTCGGCCTACGTGGAGACCATGTATAACTCGTGGCTCAACGACCCTAACTCCGTGCACGCGGTAAGTCTGACTTTATCACTATACTGCCCTCACAAGAAAGAAACCGGCTAAGTATACGGAAACTACCTACATATACGCCGCCTTCTTTCTTATCGCGGTAGTATAATACGTCTTCTAGTTATAGGTTCTGAATCATTACGCGGGTCGAATAAGTTATGCAATGGATGTATTTTATAATAACAAACTTTAGGGTCGGCTCAGATGAGCGCAGAACCGAAGCGAATCGATTTGCAAAATTGTACAAAAAAAAAATCCTACAAACGTAAATATGTATCTTTTCTGCGAATTCACGTGTTTTTTCTACCCATCATCATCAGTGGCCTATTCACGATTTCCATGAAATGATCCGAGTTCCGGATATAAAGTCGGGAACCTTTATCGTCGTTTAGGTGGTAGTCAACATCTTGCAGATGTAGAATGTAGATCTATAAGAATACTCAAGTTTTAATGAAAATTTGATATGATTTTTATTCTTCTGTGTTTAAGACTTGTTTTGGCATTATGTTGTAAAATTGATAAGTAGCATGACTAACATATTTTGTGATAAATATTTTAGTGTAATGTACAACTGATGTTTTTGATACATATTACTTTTTCATTTTCATTTCTGCTATTTTGATGCCCTTGAAATTTCTGTGCGAGCTGACCTAGTAACCTAGTCATGTGACTCTATTGTTAAGCTGTGGATAGTGAATGACATTTAGATGATTGCCTGTGAAGTGACTCGCTTACTGTTCTTTTAGAATCACAAAAGGGTTTAGTTCAACTCGATTAGCTAATAATTCAATTTTTTTAGGTATCTTATTGTGATATATTTGAGCTACAAAAAAAAAGTTAATGGATAAAAAAATGTTTGGGACTTTTTATCCAACATTTTTCTTACTAAAGCTGTTGATGAGCAGTAGATTTCTAAAGCCCACTTTAAAATATAGCTTTACCCACTTGATGCACCTGTATATGCAGAATTTTAACTAGACCCTGTAGATTGTAATTGTATGTATGCATTTGTTTTATTAATTTAATGCTAAATATAAAAGGGACATCCACACTGAACATTTAAGCAGTTTATTCTGCGGTTAATCCGGTTGTGGCATTGAATCATGCTACTCCCTACTCCATTGCGTATACTATGAAATTAGACTATATAGCAACTCAAAATTTAAGTTATCATTTCATACCAAGATATCGTCGTCCCTTTTTTTCCAAGACATGATTGAAATGATCTTTTAACTCAGAAATAAACTTGATCTGTGATTGAGATACAAAATACGAGTATAATTATTTACTATAGTTACACTGCTAGCACTGAAATACTTGTGTATTGCACAATAGCGTTCTGGTATGACAGTAAACAAATTGTGAATAACCGTGACATAGTTATGACCTTAATAATCATTGGAACGGTTGATTAAAATGTTTTTTTTTTTGTCAATATTTAGGAGTAAAAGACTTGGTTAGTTTATAGACCTTTTCTCAATGGATATGAATTATTTCTTTGCTTTACCTGAAGTCTAATTATCCAATCAATAAATCAATTAACGGCCTCTGTGTCTATTACAGATGATTCACTGTAGTGTTTTAGCGAAAGCTTTTGATGACTTATCACACCGCGCTATTATCACACATTTGGATATAATATATCCGATTGCAAACCTCAAATTAGAGATAAAATTGTATGTAGAATTTGTCTGAAATTCTATCTATGTTTTAATTGTAAAGTTCAGATAAAAGAGCGTTAAAATCAGTCGCACTTATACACGCCCTTATAATGCGATTATGGATTCTTCGAATTGTCCTCACATAAGAATGTAGCATGAGTCATTTATTAGGGAAAAACTGCTGTATGGTGTTTTAGTTTGATCACATTATTAGCTGTGACTTCACAGATATAATTATTATTTATTCCAACCACGATAACTATTTAACGAGGCTTCGATTGAAGTGTCATTGGAATTGTGAAGACGATACGCGGTCATTGATATTTGCAGTTTGCACAAAGAATAGGTAGTAGCTTGATGTTAGTGTAGACGAATTATTTCTAGTCTAGACTGTGTCTGTGTCTAGAAACTGGTTTTCGATAGATCATGTGGTTCATAGATAGCTAAAAACTTTCTATTTATTTGACCGAAAACAATAAACAATATATATATACAGGGTGTAACAAAAAGGTGTGATAATACTTCAAGGTGGGCTTTTACCCATCAAACTGAACAACTTTTATTCTACAACTTTGTTGAAATCGCAAAGAAATTTTCGGACTTTTCATCAGGGTTCGGAAACCGGTTTTTTGAAAATACCGGTTTCGGTCATTGACCCCTATATCGAAATAATTTCGGTTAAGGTTTCGTTCAGGTTTCGGTTACCGGTATATTTAACCGGTTTAACCAAAACCGATATTTTTTCGTTCGAACGGAATTAACCGGTTAATTTGAAGAATATGCGACTTTGTAGGCATGTTTGCCGCGTGAAATCAATTGAAAGCGTGCGAGAAAGTGAGCAGAAGACTCGGGCAGTGGCACCCGTGCGACGCGCCTGTACTTGACTAAGTTTGGTTTTAACCGGTTAATTTAGTTCTTATTTCGGTTAGAAAACCGCTTCCTGATTAACCGATATTTTATTCAAATTTACCGGTTAAGCTGGAAACCGGTTTTAACCTGAACGGAATCGTTAACCGAAATTCGAACGAAATTAACCGGTATTTGTTAACCGGTTCCGAACCTTTCTTTTCATACTAACTTGGTTCGCCAGCTGATCGATTTGTATGAAAAGTCCAAAAAAAATTTGCGATTTGAACTAAGTTGTAGAACAAAAGTTGTTCCGTTTGATAGGTAAAAGCCCACCTTGAAGTATTATCACATCTTTCTGTTACACCCTGTATATGTAACTAAGTACATAAAATATGTAGCTACATACGTTACAGTTTAGTTAGTATTTTCTACAGAATAGAGACGTTGATTAAGAGAATCAAAATCCTTTTTTTTCTTATCCCGAGATACAAGTTTATAAAACGAACCTATACATGAATGACGATAAGTGGTTTCATCCTTATTTGCTGCTAAGTTGTAATTTATTGCATCGGTCATTTTGAAAGGACAGACACTGCGTGAAACCTGTATTTGCGAGGGGGTACTAATTTGTCCAGTTCAAAGCAGTTGTAATCTTTGGTCAGTGCTCTAGCACAGTACACACTTTTGAATGTCATACATAACGTTTAGCCACATGAAATTTTGTCGTGTTTTCAAAAGCGCAAATACAGATTAACTGGAAAAGATGAATTAGATACGTAAATATTATAACAATAATAACTTGGAAAGTTTAGGTTCTGAAGTGCGTTCAGTTGTGCATTATAAATATTATTAAGATCGTTAAGATCACTAAGAAATGCAAATGGACATTTGTATTCATCGTAGCGCACACCTTCTTTTCGAGCATTTGACGTAATCTCGAAGAGTACGACTACACATCACGCTAATTTGTCAAAAGTGGCGCAGTCGAGACTTGTTTACATTTAGTGAACCATAATATATTACATATGTACATAAACACTTTATTTGCAAAAAACTGGTTATGAGACAAGGTAGAGAAAATCACTCACAATATTAATAGCTATTAAGGTAATTAATAACTTAAAATAAAGTAAATGATTTCATTATTAAAAAAAATCTAAACAAGGCAAGATAATAATACCGCCTCTGTAGCCTAGTGGTTTGTCCGCTCGCTCACATCAGGAGGTCGCGGGTTCGATTCCCGGCGGGGTCCAACTTTATAGGACTTGGTTTGGTTGGTGGTAGGGCATTTTTTGAGCCCGCCTGGCTAGCTACTACCATCTTATCTAAGTCTTGTCGCCAAATATCAATGTTAACAGCATTGATGTGTTCCGGAATGAAGATAGCCAGTTTCCCATTGCGTTGGGGAATCTTGGTAAACCCGCTTCCATCTTCGGCATCAATCATCATCACTTGCCATCCGGTGAGATGATGCCAAGGGCTTACCAATTGAGGGTAAAAAAAATATAATAAAAATTGCTGGTGTTCTATATGCACGTATACACACTTGACAAATTTTAAAATTAATTTGGACACCTAAAGTTTATAATTCTTTGACACGCCCTGTTCCCAATCAAGTTATAGTAAAATTTTTGCGAGCAAAAGTGATGTTTAGCTTAGCACATATCCTGTTTAAGTTGAACTTTGTGCTGTCCAATAGTCATGGGATGCGTTCTTCCGCAACGCCACAGCGGGTGCGCAGCCCGGAGCCGCTTACACCTCCCCACCCAACCTAGCCCCCTACAACAAGAACGAAGTCCCGCTGTCTGCGCTCGTGCCCTCTGGTGGTGGACTACCTTCTATAGCTTCAGGTAAGCTTGTTGCTATGAAACTACACTTGCGGGCAATAAACTGGAATCACTTTGATGCGGGATGACCAAGACTATTTTTCCTTATTTTTATGCAAGGAAATGTACATTGTGGTATATCATTGGAAAGGTAATCTTATTAGCTTTCAACCTTTTCAAAAATCATAGAAATTTTTATTTTATTTTATGTCATAAAACGTAAAAACAAAAGACATCAATTTTCTAAATAAAAAAACGATATCGTTCAAGTATCCCGAAACCCTATAAAAAGCGAACTTTTACGAAATTGGTCTTCAGTCCTAAACTTAGGACTGAAGACCAGAAACTTCTCGTCACTGGAAATACTGAAGCTCTAAGAAAATGGAAACCACGCCTGCAGAAGCCGCTCAAATCGTTGTGCTTATTCGGCAAGGCTTGTCTCAGCGTGCCATCGGCCGACAACTTCATTTGAGCCAGTCTAATGTCTCCAAGGTGTACAAGAGGTTCAGGGAGACTGGTAACTTTGTTCGAAGACCAGGATCAGGACGACAAAGATGCACTTCGGTGCGAGATGACCGATTTATTATCACCACTTCTCTGCGAAATCGACACCAGCCGGCGGCGTGGACGTCCATAAACAGCGCAGAGAAGTTCGAGGGAGGGTTGTTAGCGAGTGGACAGTAAGACGACGACTTAAAGAAGCAAACTTAACCCCAAAAAGGCCAGCCACTGGGCCCAGATTGTCCCCAGCTCACCGACAAGCCCGGTTACAGTTTGCTCACGACCACTTAAATTGGGATATGGAGCAATGGAGCCGAATCCTGTTCTCGGACTAAACCAGACTGTGCCTGCATAGTAGCGACCGTCGACGAAGAGTCTACAGGAGACCGGGGGAGCGATTTACACAATGCTGTATTACAGAAACAGTGGCATACGGGGGTGGATCCTGTATGATGTGGGCGGACATTTCTGTTGCAGCAAAAACGGAGCTGGTATTCATACCTGGTTGAGGTCGGGAAGGGGGGCTAACCGCAGAAAGATACATCAACGATATTCTGCTAAGCCATGTGCTCCCCTACGCCGGGTTTATTGGCGAAAATTTCATGTTAATGCATGATAATGCTCGCTGCCACACCACTGCCGTCACTAGACAGTACATGGAACAAGTTGGGATAGCCGCAATAGACTGGCCAGCCCACAGTCCCGACTTTATTCCTATAGAACATTTGTGGGACGAGCTGAAAAGGCGGGTACGAGGAAGGTGTCCAGCCCTGGCATCGATAGAGGAACTGAAAAATGCTTTAATCGAAGAGTGGCAAGAAATCCCACAAGATTCCATCAGGAAACTCATTGGGTCAATGAAAAACCGTTTACAAGCAGTAATTAGGGTCCGAGGGTTAGAGTGGTTAGAGTAGCGTATATCCCTAAGGCTGGAGATCGTGAGAAGTCACAGCCCAAGTCCTACCGACCTATAAGTCTCACTTCTTTTCTACTAAAAACAATGGAGAAGGTCATTAACGTGCACATTAGGGAATCTTACCTATTGGAGCGACCTCTGCATGCGAAACAACACGCTTATCAGAAAGGCAGGTCGACGGAAACGGCCCTGATGGAGCTTACCGATAGAATAGAGAGAGCACTAGATCAAAAGCAAATTGCCCTCTGTGCCTTTCTAGACATTGAGGGAGCTTTTGATAACACCTCAACTGATACTGAAATGTATGAAGATGCGGAACATTGACTTGACTACAATAAACTGGGTTAAGTCAATGTTGACTAATCGGACAGTCAAAACAACACTATTAGGAGATACTCTGGAAGTGAGACTAACACGAGGTTGCCCTCAGGGCGGAGTTTTGTCTCCTCTAGAATGGTCCCTTGTGGTTGACTGTCTGATTGAAGAGCTCAACGGAGCAAACCTGGACACACAGGGCTATGCAGATGATCTGGTTGTGTCAATAGTGGGGGGGTGTTCCTCTGCTATTTCAGAACAACTGCAACAGGCCCTATTCAGGATAGAACGGTGGTGTAATGAATTCCAGCTCTCAGTAAATGCAGGGAAAACAATTATAGTCCCCTTCACCAGGAAAAGGAAAATGGAGGGCTTAACGCCTCCCACGCTTTTTGGCAGGACTATACCGTTTTACGGGAAGTTAAGTACTTAGGAGTAATTCTTGATGACAAACTTAGCTGGAACAAACAAATTGACCATATCGTAAGGAAGGCTAAGATAGCGCTAGGTGCATGCTGTCGGCTGGTGGGATCCCGGTGGGGGCTGCAACCCAAATCGGTGCTGTGGGCCTACACATCCATAGTGCGGCCGATGGTTGCCTACGGATGTGCAGCGTGGCACAGTAAGACCCGACAATCGACATGCATCACTGCACTTAACAGCCTACAGAGAATTCCTTGTCGAATGGCTACAAACTCTATCTCATCAACTCCCACTGCAGCACTAGAGGCTATTTTAAACCTCGAACCGCTGCACATCCATGTACAGAAGGAGGCCGGGATGACCATGCTGCGTGCTATGGATGGTGGCAGGACAGTCTGGCAGTCAGTGGTAATGAGGGATCTCTTTGATGCACTCATTGTAAACCCAGCACTGGCCATGCCATCTGATGTCCTCTTAAAGGAGTACAGTTTCAACAAACTGTACACGATTCACGTACCGCGTAGGGACGAGTGGAACTGTGCGGTTCCCGAAACTCTCAAATCTGGTGACCTCATCTGGTTCACAGATGGTTCCAAAAAAGAGGGTTTTGCCGGTGCTGGAGTATGCGGAGGAGACTCGGAGACGAAGCGGTCATACAGTCTAGGATCGCATGTGACGGTATTTCAGGCAGAGATGTACGCAATAATAAGATGCGTGCAAGAAAACCTTCTGAGGTCCTATCAAAATAGAAACAATCATATGCTCGGATAGTCAGGCAGCCCTTAAGGCACTGAAATCACATGAGATTGACTCAAAACTTACCCTTGAGTGCGTCAATGCACTTAATCAGCTAGGAAGGCACAACAAAGTCACCTTATGTTGGGTGCCTGGGCACAGTGGCATCAAGGGGAACGAAATAGCAGATGAGCTAGCTAGGAACGGAGCGGAGGCACCAGCTATTGGACCCGAACCAATAGTGGGAGTGCCTCGTTGCACCGGAAGAAGAATGCTGCAGGAATGGGCTAAGGAACAGAATAGAACACTCTGGGCTAGTGCCCCAGGCCAAAAGCATTCGAAAGCGCTCATATCTGGTTTTTCGCGGGAACACACGTCTAGAGCACTACGACTTCTTAGGCCTGGACTTAGGATTCTAGTCAGAACTCTAACTGGCCACTGCAAGCTTAACAAACATCTCTATCAAATGAAGCTTGCAGATACGGACGAGTGCCGATTCTGCCTCGAGGAAGAGGAAACTCCTCTTCATATACTCTGCGAGTGCGAGGCACTGGTCCAAGCCAGAAGCCGATCTCTAGGTGGACCGATGGTAACTCCAGAGGTCATTAGGGAACTCGATCCCAAGTGCATCCTACAGTTCATTAGAACTATTGGCCTTGAGGATATAATTTAACAGGGGCAGTGATCACAATAGATCTACCCAGGTCGCAGTGATCCAATAGGGCCCTCCTTTGGTCCTATACCCCTTTACCCCCAAATAATAAATAAATAGGGTCCGAGGGGGTAACATAAAATACTGAGGGGAAATAAAGGAGATTTTTTAAATGTTTTCTTATGATTTTCGTTTTATTTAGACGTCAACATTTCGACCTATTGCAGTAAATTCAAGAATTTTGAAAGAAAACTGACATTAATTTTAAATAGTTTGATACCATTGGAAAGTTCACAAAATTACCTTTCAAACCATATGCATAAAAATAAGGAAAAATTGTCTTGAGCACCCGCAACGAAGTGATTCCAGTTTATTGCTCTCAAGTGTACATTTTGTTGTATTTGTTTATCAGATATGAGAGGTAGGGTATACCTACGCATCAACAATGAGACTACGATTACTATAGATTTGTTGAATTATACTAAAATTATTTAATAAATGTTTGGCCACTCAATGACCTGATAGAGAGTGAAGATATTAGTATTTTAGTATTTATATTAGTCTTTAATCATCTAAAATGCCTATATCCATTATATTTAAACGTCGACATATCTACTCTGTGATTGTGCATCAAAATAGGTTTTATCTTAAACAGGATCCCCCATCAACGAGAAAATCATCGATGACCATCTAGCGGTGCAGGCCATCATCAGGAGTTACCAGGTGAAAACTGTTCTTTATTAATCATCTCGTTGTTCATTATTGGTTGCATATGTTTTGTTAAGATTTCTAAGGGCTGGCAACTGAAATATGAACCCTCGTTTTTTTGATTATTTATGAATTGTTTAAGAGTCTACTAGATCAACTTAAATAACAATAATACTACTACACTAGTGACAATGCAGGTATCATATTTATTTTGCTAACCTTTACTACCGTTAGTTCGCTATGATGCTATGAACGAATTCGTTCCATGTTTTTTCCCCTTTCCGAAAGTTTAAGTGATGTTACCCTTGTTACTCACACATGTTTAGGGGTAGTATAGTGTTGCACTTATTTCCACTCATATAACGAGGTTCATTGAGTAAAAGATAATCGCACACTGTAAAAAGATTTAAAAGAAATATTGATACCATAGCCAAACTGTAAAAAAAGGGATTAGTGGTTAACAAAGCAAGTAAAGTTGTCTAACACAGGGGAAAATTTGCAAGTAGCCCCAAATATTTGATCAGAATAGTTTCAGGTGTATTATAAATAATTTGGGAAATTCGTACCCAGTTTTCGTACACAGTCTAGCGACTCTTTGTAATTTCAGTCCCTAATTGGTCGCCAATAATATAAAGTCATATGAAACTCAGAATATAAAGTTGTTTCATGAAGTACTTTATTAAATTTCGTACTAAAACCAGTTATATAATTCCCTATACGAATTGGGCGCCAAAAACAGAATCCCATGTTGGGCGCCAAAATCAAAATCCCATGTTGGGCGCCAAAATCAAAATCCTATTTTGGTCGCCAAAGTGTAAAGTCGCTAGATTGTGGTATGGCTGGAGTGGGGCTAAAGTGTTGACGTGGTGGCGGGTGCGACAGGCTCGCGGCCACCTGGCGGCTGATGTGGACCCGCTGGGCATCACCACGGCCAATCTGCCCACCTTGGGCATGCGCGGCCCTTCCTCCGAGCTCATCATGAGGAAATATTTCAATTTCGGTACGCAGGACAAGATAACCGCTGACGATATCACTAAATTTCATTTTCAAGTAAACAATTTGACTTTAGAACGAGTTGTAGCGTTTATTGGATGCGTGTAATTTTTTTATAGTTCAGTGGTGCAATAACGTACATATGCACACATTTTTGTTTTTATATATTTCAAGCTTAATTTACGAGTATTAAAAATAATAATAAATATTTTTTTATAACTTTTATGTCTAAGTACATTTGAAACTTATAACATTTCAGTAACTCCCCAACCAAACCCCTGATCTACTTATAGTCAATTGATATCTAAATTTGTTTTTGTACCTATTTTGTTTGCATGTGTATAGTTATTGATTGCCCTCATTCATCCTTCCAAAGTCGAGTGAACTAATTTTTTTGTCGTAGATTCAATATTCAGTAAACAAAGAATTACTAATTTTACTTTACTTTTGTGCCATTTTTTCCGCAAATTAATACATCATTGTTTTCTAAATTTAATACTAGATCGTGTGACGTTTTTGTTTCACGTCTGCACATGATTATCCTGCATGTGTTATTGTTTACAATCATTGTGGTTTACTTTTCCTGCGTTTACTAATTTCTTTCGTTAAAAGCATAGCAGACAGGCTGGTTAGATCTGATGCTGAAAATGGAAATTCATGCTTCTCTTAGCTTCGACCGATGAAAAAACGCTAGTCTCAAATATATAGGTGTTTTTTTAGTTTTTATATACATAGTCGCCGGTTTTAGTGTTGTCGTATTACGTAACGTGGCCTTTGGTTTTTATAGTATTTATTTTTTCAGTATTTGTATTTTTTTTTGTATAAAGGTAAGGGGCAAGAGGTCATTGAAACTTCGAGTTTAATAATAATATTTAAAAATAATAATATTTGGAAGTAGGTACTTAATCAGTAACACCTTACAACAAAATTTAACATATCGTTCTTAAAATAAGACATGATACATGAATAACGTTATATCGCGTGCAAATACGTATAATAGACGGGTTCCGAAAGTCTGCTTTTAAATCTATATAAATCACTAATTCTGTAAGCCTATCGGTAATATTGGCAGACTTGTGTCATTGTCTGCAGCCGCATACACTTATGAGCATATCAGATGTGCTTAAAGAAGTAACAGATGTAGTAACAAGAGTGGTTGTTGTGATAGTCCCGCGGGCACCTGGTGGCCCAACTAGACCCGCTCGGGATCGCCACCGGGGACCCGGTGTCGAGCTGCGACTGGCACTGCGGCATGCGTGCCTTCGCCAGCGAGGCCGTTATTAGGCAGCACGTGCGATTCGGTATGAACTTGAACTGACACTATTGGCTAAAGGTCGCAACACACGACCGGACTAGACGCTTGACCGAGAGGGGCAAAGTTATAGGTGTGTGCTTCATTGTTCACGAAATTTCATAGACGTCACAATATTCTGAAGGGTGGTCGGGAGATTGTAATTTGGTTTCGCGATTGGGAAACTGTTCATAGGGTGTCTAAATTCAATAAGTACAGTTTCATGTCTCAAAAGCATCTTTATGAAACGTCTGAGATGGCAATTTATTTATTCCCTAACAACCGTTTTAAGTAACAAATACCGTAGAGTTGTAAATCAGTGCCTGATCTGATTATATCAGTCCCTTGTTTTCGTATTCCGTGACTATCCCATGACAAGATATTGGGTTGTAGCCGAGTCAAGATCCGATAAAAAAATAATAATGGATCTGTTATTTAATTATGCCCCTGCCTAACTCACAGCTTTGTCCACCTCGTTCCAGCGTATGTCAGTTCGTCTGAAGCGGCATTAAGTATTGCGATTGGGGATTAGCGATATGTTGACTTGACAAAAAAACAACTTCACTTTTATTCTTCGGGGCTTAAATTATGGTTTTGTGCCAGTTTCAATGATTAGAAACCTCGATGCGGCGCGGCGTACTATATGGGTTCTGGCTTAACGAAATACTGTAAAATAATTTTCCAAAATAGTAACTGAAAAAAATAGATTGAGTTATTCTGGATTAACTTTCGAAAGAAACGATAAACCTTTTGCGAGAATAGTGTTTTTTTGAGTACAAAAATAGATTGAAAGTTATCGAATTGGATGCTAAATTGACAACATATTTCTTCTTTCCAATGCTGCAATACGATTTTAAAAATTGGTTTAGGGTTCTTAGCTTCGATTGCACTTAAAAATGTACATAACGGGCAAAGCACTGTTGATCTTAACACGAGGCAAACTTTGCCCGGCAAAGTTAATTTTTTCCTTTTTTTGAAGTTACATTTTGAGGGCCTTTAAGTATTTAGTGGTTGTAGTTAGTATTTGCTTTCTTAACGTGCTTTAGTCATTTGTATATATAGTAGAACAATCGGTTATTATTATTATTTTTGGGTCTATTCTTTACTTCAGTGGTGCGGGTAAAGTGATAGTTTTATTAAATATTTTTTTGTTTGTTTTTATGTTGCTTTTTATCGTTTTTAATATAAAGTGTACTTATATTTTTTACTTGATACGTTTTTTTTATTTTGTAGTGTGTTATAAATAACATATCTTTCTTATAACATCGGTGTAAAAATTGAGACTAGCTTCTAAAATAATTCGGTCAAATAACAAAACTAAAGCATAATATATTTATATCTTTTTTTAATGTAAAAAAAAAAACTTTCACACAAACTAATCTGCCATTCATTTTACTTATTAGTAAATTTACTAACATTTGTTTTTCATTTAGTTTGTAGAGTTTGCGTATTAAAAACTTAAGATATATAAATGCAGTACGTTCACTTGTTCCCCCAGTGGAGTGTATGTAACTAAAGCCATGCTATCATATTCCTTTACTAGATACCCTATAACAATAGATACATTAGACTGTTTATGTGTACTCAATATTCGTGATAATACATTGTTTACAATGCTTATTATCTGTTATTTAGGTCAATTACACTTTCGCGTTCGTTTGGTTATCTGTAGGTGCCATCGTAGTACTATTAGTATTTAAGGTGAAAAAGTATAAACATAAGATTTTTCTGGACTGCGATACATTTCGTTATCATGAGCTCCCCGTAGTTTTTTTGAGATGGGTCCGTGATGTTTATGAATCGTTTTATTGTGATTAACTAATGTGATTTTTATACGCTGACAAGCGCCAAATTTAGTATGGTACTTTTGAAACTGACAGATTTGCCCCTAGGAACCTATACAATCCGAGTAAAACATCGTTTGACATATCATAGTAGTGTGTCAAAAGTAGAACAGTAGACTAGCAAGTATTTTATGGAAAGACAAAATATTTTTTTGCTTCGATTTTATCGGTTTTTTGGGGAAAATTGTTAAGTTTCACGTTTCATAAGAGGCTCTCTCGATTTCCGTTTCTCATCGAATGAAAAATCACTGTATAATAAGTGCTTACTGGGAATATTCCTTATTTGTTTCTAAATGCACGTTTTTGTTTGTGTTTTATTCAATAAATAACACAAGTTGAGCTAGTGAACGCTTATCGTTTCTAAGTGAAATTCGTTTTACCACTTGCTTCGTTTTTTTTTTATAAAAGGTCATTGCAATTTACTGAATTTAAATCTATATCTTGGTAACTATGCATGTATTTTTATTACATAATATTAATCCATGTATTACAAATGTACACATTTAATTATAAATTACATTTACAATTATGTTATAATTATAAGTATCAATAAGTAGCTCACATCAAATTAAGAGCAAAACATTTTTAATATATTTTTTTTGCTTCTTTAATATTTGTTTAAATGTAAAGAAATAACATGTTAGGGCTTGAGTTTTCCGCATACTAAACCGGTTATAAACTAAAAAACAGATACGAGGACACCATGTAGCCAAACTCGACCCCTTGGATATAGCCACCTACAAATTAACCAGTAACACCCGGCGGGAGGTGATACACAACACCTACAGGTTTGGTAAGGAGACACGGAGTTACCCTGCCCACTTTTCATAGTAGTTATGGCGGATCAGCGGGGTACCTAACGAGGGTTGTAGGAATGTCACTTCACAACTACGCGCCACGTTTCAATGTCTGTCTCGCTTACTCTTATGCGCTGGGTAGCATGTAAGAGAGGCGCGACAAAATAGCAATGCTTCGCGATGCGACCAGTACGCTTTCACGACAGCGATGCATTTGTCCGTCTTACTCTAACACACTGCTTAGTACTTAGAGTGAGAGAGATAAGAATGCAGCACGATATTGACAAAGTGGGTTTTGTTTCGAGTAGAATAGTCTTTCACTTTAATTAAGTTTGGAATTAACTCCATAAGCTCCTGAAGGGTTAACGTGTGTGTAACTTTCTAATAATACATTTATTTTTTAGACTTTATCACCCTTGACTTGTTTTTACAAGTTTCAGGTTTTGAAGCGATGACGTTATAACAACTATTATTGTTTAGAATTTTCATTTCATATATAGGGTGAGTTTAAATTAGTTCTTGATACGAAAGGCTATGCATGTGCTCATGAAAACAAACAACTTTCCCTAAGGAACCCATAGCCAAATCGCAAAAAAAAATTTTGGTCTCTTCATACAAATCGATCAGCCGAGCGGCCAAATTAGTATGAAGAGTCAAAATTTTTTTTTGCGATTTGACTATGGGTTATTTAGGGAAAGTTGTTTGTTATCATGAGCACATTCATAGCCTTTGGTATCAAGAACTAATTTAAAGTCACCCTGTATAAAATCTTTACATTATCAAAATAAAGATCTGTTGTCTGGTTGATGAAAAAGTAGTATAAAATAACGTATCGTTGAAATGACTGGAAATTGAATTTATTTTAATTTGCATTATTTGCACTGTATTTCCCACAAGTTATTTTTGTTTTGCACTATTTCCGTAGACTGGACGCCATAACTACAGTACCATACAAGTGAATGTGAACGCACCACGGACCTCGGCACGCACGATACACCTCCTTATTTTTACACCTCTATGGTACCCGAGTATTGCATGTATCACTATATATCATATCACCCGTAGATTCATGGTTTAAATATGACAAACATGCTCTCCATATTGCACACGACTGGTATACAAAACAATGCTCTCTTTTTTAGCTTGGTTTAAAAACGAGATTGCTGTGTTACCATCACCTATGCACGTCAAAGAATAAGGTTTATAAAATCCATTTAGCCTATGCAAGACCATTAACATTAAAAATAACACTATATTTGTTTGTTTGTCGATCTTAGACCATGGAACTAGCACCCACGTATTGTGATGGTCGGGCTAGCATACATTTTGATGCCTCCGTAGCATGGTGTTCTGTAATAATTATGTAAGCTATATAATCTGTAATATACAAATAGAAAAGTTTAATATAGATATAAGAATTAAGAACATGTCGTTGGTTTTTATCAAAAAGTCCGAGCGAAGATTCCGAAAACAAGCAAAGTTGTTGATAATATGATTTTAGAGCATAGGAGTCACGTGGATACACGTCTGATTGTGTTGGAGAGTCGCCAACGGATTGTCTGAGCTCTACGTAACACTCTCTAGGTCGTACTTTAGACTCGTACACTCGAGGACAAAACAAATTGTTATATCGCAGCGGTATTGTACGCACGAATACGAGATTATTGAAAAACTAATCAATATGATTACAAAAATAATATATTTCAATTTTCATGTAAAGGTATATTAATATCTCTTCGTATGTTTCTTGCTTCTTTTAGGAGTTTTAGTAGTATTTTAATTTTATTCAGGTTTTTTACACCATGAGTACGTATACCGACAGAAACAAAAATGTAATAGCTGCTTACATTTGGATGTATAAAGTCATTAACAGAAAAAAGTGGCTGGCACATTTAAACACGCAATTTCATGCCTGTCTTCAGAAACATTGTTATCTAAAGAAAAAAAAAAATCAGGTACGAGATAATTCTTTTAGGACAAAATAACTTACTTGTTTTTCCATATATTTGTATCACAAAAGTATTTATTATGTTTAGGTATAGGCAATTAGGCTTCGAATACATATTGGCCATCGTAAAGCTAATGTACAATAAAACTATAATTGTTTCTGCAGTGGACTTCCCGTAAACCGCAGTCTGCGTTCGTATTCGGTTTTTGTAAATACTTAATTTATATTGAAAATGCACGATAACACATAAGTCAATCTAAAATGTATCGCAATATTGTAGTTAGAATGGGTGATTTGTGCGGTTGTGTTAATTATGGAACTCTGATGGGAAAATGCATTGGCATATTGCATACATCTATTACTAAAGTATATTTAGTAAAGGGATATGATGTGAACTCGCTTTTCTATGTGCTTGACTTCTCTGTCTTTGAACGCTGTCATGTTATAAGGCTAACATCAAACCATGCTTGGATACAGATTTAATTCAATGGATAGAAGAACTAAATCGCATATTAATTTCCGACAGTTATCAAAGTGATTTTCATTCAATTTCGCTGGTGTTTAAGCATTGTTTATGGCTATCCTTACATTTATTTTAATATGAAATCAAATATTAGCTTGTTGTATGTCATTGAACTTTTTTGAATACCGTACTCTCATAAGCACTGTATTATAGATGAAGCTGACATGGACAGAGTTTTCAAACTCCCTTCGACTACGTTCATCGGAGAGAAGGAAAAGGCTTTGCCTTTGAGGTTAGTAATTCTACAATATTTACCTTCTAAAGTAGTTACTCACAATATTGTTCAAGATTTTAGTTACACAACAAAAAAAAAACTGTAATTATGATTAACTAGCTTCCGCCCGCGACTTCATTTGCGTGGACTTCAGAATTGGGTCCAGAGAGTAATGAAATGTTAAGGCAGTGCCATCTAGTGACAAAGTAAAAATTTCAGTTTTTAGCTATTCCTCCGGGAACCTTCGAGTTCTCCGGGATCAGATGTGTTAGCCAAGTGCTTTATCTATCTACCTACCAAATTTCATCCAAATCCGTTCAGTAGTTTCGGCGTGAAAGTGGAACGAACAAACAAAAAAAACATCCATACTTTCGCATTTATAATATTAGTGAGATGAGGTAAAATGGTTCTACGAGCTATGTGCCCTGCCCACTGCCACTAAAGTCTAGCGATTGTGAGAGCTATATCGGTAACTTTAGTTCTCCTACGTATCTCCTCATTTCTGATTCGATCACGTAGAGAAACACCGAGCATAGCATAGCACACTCCATCGCCCTTTAAATGACTTTGAGACTTCTTATGAGGCCCATAGTAAGCAACCATGTCTCGGATCCATATGTCACCACTGGCAACACACACTGGTCAAAGACTTTAGTCTTGAGACACTGCGGTATTTTGGACGTGAAGATATTGCGAATAAATAAATAAATAAAGCTTCCCGAACGCTGCCCAGCCGAGTTGGATTCGACGATTGATCTCTTTCTCGAAGTTGGACCTACCTAACTGGACTGTTTGTCTCAGGTATACATACTCGTCAACAACTTCAAGTGTAGAGTCAGTCAGTCATATGGCCGTTGGGGCAGTAAAGTTCTCTAGTGGCGACCGCGCACCGGAAGACGCAGTGTGGGCAGGCCTCCGACTCGGTAGACCGACGACCTGGTGAAGGTTGCGGGAAGCCGCTGGATGCGAGCCGCACAGGACCGGTCAGTGTGGAAATCCTTGGGGGAGGCCTTTGTCCAGCAGTGGACGTCTTTCGGCTGATAAATAGATAGAGATAAAATGGTAAATAATGTGGAAAGTCCTTTTTTGTAAAATTGGCATACCTATTCAGTGTTTTATTTTGGAACAGCCGAGCGGTATCTGTAACTTAATATTTTTCAGGGAAATCTTGAACCGTCTCGAATCGGCTTATTGCAACAACATCGGTATAGAGTTTATGTTCATCAACTCTCTGGAGCAATGCAACTGGATCCGGCAGAGGATGGAGCCGCCAGGCGTGACCAAGATGAGCGCCGACCAGAAGCGGTTGGTCCTCGCGCGTCTCACCAGATCTACTGGGTAAGAGGTCTTGTTTCTCAGAAAGTAATTTTTGTATAAGAGGCAAAGCAAGCCGCCAATTGTAATCAAGATGAGCTTTTATTAGCTTCACCTGTACTTATGTATGTAAACAAGTTTGGAAGTCGATTTTATTTTAAGCAACTTGTTATTATTGCATCGATTTGAAACTTTGCTAGTCTATGTTGGACCGAGGACATAAAAGAGTTCAATCGAGCTGATCTCAATATGGAAGTAGAAGGTGGATGTGGTGGACCTCTTCAATGGCTGCTTATAAACCGCTCGAGTTTGGGATCATTTGGTTTTTGCTCTAACGATTCTAATACATTTCAAAAGCGTTTTGCTCTCAATAGTAATTAAAATTACGTAAAAATACAATACACCATCTAAGTTTTATATACCTATCAATTACAGTACGTACAATAACGAACTGCATACCATTACAGCCTTTTATGCACATATCGCTTTTCTGTTGCATTTGAAATGCAAAAGCAATGCGGGCAAGCAGATTGCTATGAAATTTTATGTAAATTGTCTATTGTTACTGACCACTTATTCCTCCTTAGAAATAACAAGTGAATAATAAAACGAGTGACGGCT
Source organism: Coleophora deauratella (assembly GCA_958295455.1). NCBI lineage: Eukaryota > Metazoa > Arthropoda > Insecta > Lepidoptera > Coleophoridae > Coleophora > Coleophora deauratella. Next base: position 15,518,703 of record OY282395.1, read on the forward strand.
GCTATTTCAGAATAATATTCAGTTTCCAAGCATAGATTAACACTAAATACGTGTTTACCTCTTCAGATGAACAATTTCCATTAATTCTTATAGGAGAAGTTTCTCAATTTTTAGTGCATGTCAAACTAGTCAGTTTTCTTTATCCACACTTGGTAAAACCTTGGCATCATCTCACCCGGTATGTGACGATGATGCCGAAGATGGAAGCGGCCTCAAGATTCGCAACGTAACGGGGATCTTATCTCTGCAGGTCTGTGTATATAGGTATGTTAATTTACCATGTTATCAACAGATTCGAAAACTTCCTGGCGAAGAAATGGTCGTCGGAGAAGCGTTTCGGTCTTGAGGGCTGCGAGATCCTCATCCCGGCGATGAAGCAGGTCATCGACATGTCCACCAAGCTCGGAGTCGAGTCCATCATCATGGGGATGCCTCACAGAGGTACACCGCGTTTTAAACTTTCCTATCGTAAATTGCTTTTCGAAACAAATTGTCCTTGAAACGTGTACTTGGGGTACTACGAAATACCTTGCGAAATTGCTTCTTTATCCATCAAAATTCCAGTTCATGTACCCAAAGTAGTCGCAATACTGCTTGGATCACACATCAGTGTGAGATTAACGTAAGTTTCATTTATTTTCTCACACCTCGCTGTAATATTAGCGCGTTTCTTTGTCAGCAGTGGAAGTCTTTCGGCTGATGATGAAATTGAATAATTGACCACGCTGAATACGTTAAAAACAACCGACTTCAATCGTAGCAACTCCAATTTTGCTATGTTTTTGTTGATTTTCTCAAAAACCGCTGAATCGATTTCGATAAAATTAATATGGGACCACCTGTGAAGTATACCCTTATAAACAAAAAAAGAATTTTTGAAATCGGTTCAGGCGTCTTTGAGTAATCGGTGAAAGATTCCGACGAATTGAGAACCTCCTCCTTTTTTTGAAGTCGGTTGAAAAAAAAAAAAAAGTTTATGGAGCATTTTCGGTTGTTAATTCTTAATTTTTCATAGCCACATGTCAAACACTCTCTCTTTGCATGTTTTTTTTGGAAAACCTGTAATTGGCTTATGATAAGTTAATTTATCCTATATTACTTTGTTTGTTGGAAAGCTGTTGGTTTTCTTAATAAAATAAAATAATAAATTGAAATTTGTTTGTCAATTGAGGATATAAAAAAAGTTATCTCTACGTGTTTTATGCTTTTGAAAATATAATGAATAAAGAATAAATATAGTAATAATTTTACTGTGCTGCCATTGAAGTATCTTAATTGTATGTCGCAGGCCGTCTAAACGTGCTCGCGAACGTATGCCGCAAGCCCCTCCACCAGCTGTTCACGCAGTTCGCGGGTCTCGAAGCTGAAGATGACGTGAGTTTGTTGTTGTTGTTGTTGTTTGTGAGTCGACGCCATCTCGTTCCTCGTTTAATGCTACTTATCCTCAAAACTATCAGTACAGTTTTTAACCTGAACTGTGTCTTTACAAATATAACTGTTTCTATACAAATAAATATGAAAGATAATATTGCTTTTTTAGAAGATTTAAGGTCCTTGATTTGACACTGTACTGATTTATTTGAATATACAATTCTATAACCACGGGAATCCAGCTGCTTCCTGCGGCGTGTCTACCTGCACAGGAGTCGTGTAACCTACTTATTGATTCAAGTACCAAACTATGATTACTATAACTTTTGTCCACAGGGCTCAGGTGACGTGAAATACCACTTGGGCACATACATCGAGCGTTTGAACCGCGTCACAAACAAGAACATCCGTTTAGCTGTTTGCGCCAACCCCTCTCACTTGGAGGCCGTCGACCCCGTGGTGCAAGGAAAGACGCGAGCGGAACAGTTCTACCGCGGAGATAACGAGGGCAAGAAGGTATGTTGAGGGTTCTGGTCTTGGAGTTTTCATATCGTCCCCACTCCCGGGTCTCGGGAAGATAAGGCTATACACCACACACGGGAGCCACGTCCGGATTGTTGGTTATGGGGCTAGTGGCCAATCCGTGTCAGAAGTTGTCAATGGTGCATTTCTGTGCAGTTGTAGAATGTTGATGTTTTCATCTTCTCTCCGAACTCTTCCCAATGTGGTTAAGAAGGATAGGGCCAAATCCGGATTGGTGATCAATCCTACCATTCAAAGTTACTACATATTTATTTTCAGAGCACTACTGAAAATTTCAGACTATTCTTGGCGGTGGCTATGAACTAAATCTTGATGTCCATTGACAGGTTATGTCCATCCTCCTCCACGGAGACGCGGCCTTCGCCGGACAAGGCGTTGTCTTCGAGACGATGCATCTGTCGGACCTGCCCGCGTACACCACGCACGGAACCATCCACATTGTGGTCAATAACCAAATCGGGTTCACTACGGACCCTAGGCATTCCAGGTCGTCGGCTTACTGTACTGGTTAGTGGACAATTGTTGGTAAATTTCAGAGACTAGCGGGGGATAGTGTGGATAAGTCTAATAGGACAGGATTATGTTTTGGAGAAATATTCGCCTGAACTTTTCATTTATGACTCAATTATCAACTATTCTAGTTTATCAATAATATTTGATCAGAGAGGCATATAATGTTCCTTGCATCCTTACCCGCCAGGTAAGAGATTCGGCCTAGTCAGATGATACATTATTAATGCCTAAAAGAACTGATGACAGTGTCGAGCTATTTACATTGTCTTTAATAATCAGATTGGTTTTTTATTTATGTCAACCAGATTTCCATTTTTAGTAAAAATACTAGTTCTAAATAAGTTTATCTTTCTCTCCAGACGTAATTATCAGATTGGAGTTTTTATTTATCTCAACCACAATTCCATTTTTAATAAAAATACCAACTAACTTATAATCAGTTTTTTTTTATTTATTTATGTTAACCACAGTTCCTTTAAGTTCTACACTGGTATGTTACTGACTAACTCAGTCTATCTCTCTCTCCCCAGACGTAGCCCGAGTGGTCAACGCTCCCATCTTCCACGTGAACGGTGACAATCCCGAGGCAGTGATGCACGTGTGCAACGTGGCTGCGGAATGGCGTGCCACCTTCCACAAGGATGTGGTTATCGATATAGTGAGCTACAGGAGAAACGGCCATAACGAGGTCGACGAACCTATGTTCACGCAGCCGCTTATGTACCAGAAGATTAGGAAGACCAAGCCAGGTAAGTGTGACCAGAGAGTATATGACCGATTATTATTCGTTTAATTTTACATTTTAAAACTTAAATACTGTACATAAATACTAAATATCCATATTATTTAGTACAAGGTGTTAGTACTATTTCTGTAATAATGGATTGTGGAAAGGTTCGGAGATAGAAAAAAAGGTTTTGATGATCTTGCAGTCCTGGAGAAATACGCCGATCAGCTGATCTCTGAGGGCGTGGTGACAGCCGAGGAGGTGAAAGACGTAAAGGACAAATACGAGAAGATCTGCGAAGACGCGTACAACCAGGCCAAGCAGGAGACGCACATCAAGTACAAGGACTGGCTCGACTCGCCCTGGTCCGGCTTCTTCGAGGGCAAGGACCCGCTCAAGGTCAGTTGAGGACTAGTAATAGGGTAGATGATTGCTAGTAATAAAGTAGATGACTACTAGTACCTAATAAGGCAGATGACTACTAGTAATAGAAGATGTTTACTAGTAATAAGGTAGATGACTACTAGTAATAGCGTAGATGACTACTAGCAATAGGGTAGTATAATATGAGAAGATATCGTCGGACGAAACATAAAGGGATGTATAAAACAAATTCTTGATCTTAAGTTACATATTAAAGGTAAACTTAAAATAAACCTTAACAATTAAAGGGAGTTAGTTCTTGTTCTAATAAATTAAACTACGTAAAAATTTAAGACACTAATTTGGAACAGTTTGGAACAGTAACTTTTTATAAATCACTAGTGTAAAGTTGTAATAATTTGCTTACGCCCCTTCATGGTCCGACCGACGATATGCATAGACGCGTACAACCAGGCCAAGCAGAAGACGCACATCAAGTACAAGGACTGGCTCGACACGCCCTGGTCGATCGTTACTTGAATGAAGGTTCCGAAGCTACGTTAGGTCTTAATTATATCATGAAATTATTCAATCAAATTCACATAATATCTAAATTCCCATTTATTTCCCAGATGTCGAAAACCGGTGTAGTCGAAGAGACACTAGTCCACATCGGAAAGCGTTTCTCTTTACCCCCACCCAACGCTGCCGAGTTCGAGATCCACAAGGGTTTGCTTCGTATCCTCAAGGCTCGCATGGAGATGGTGGAGAACCGAACCGTGGACTGGGCGCTGGCTGAAGCCATGTCCTTCGGCTCCCTGCTGAAGGAAGGCATCCACGTCAGGCTATCTGGAGAGGATGTGGAGAGAGGCACTTTCTCGCACAGGTACTTACTTGGTGTTGGTCTTTTGTGGTTACTCTAGCGAGGTAATGATTGAAGAGGAGAAATGCTTTAGACCTATAAAAGTTTTGTATTGTTCTCAAAGTTTAGTTTTACTGAGGCGTGCTTTATGGATGTTTTGTCACCCAACAATTGCGATTGCTCCTTCAGTTCTTTAATGGATGGTCCTTATCTCAGTTCAATAAGATTCAAATCTGTCCTAGCTTTTCGTTAAGAAACAGTATTTGAAATGATTTTTTCCTACTTTAAACCTGTAGGTATTAAAGTAGAAGTGTTTATTTGCGAAACTAAGTGTACAAATAGATTGTCATTACAAAATAAGAACTTAAAACTTAGTTTGAGGAATGTTGTTAAGTTTTATCATTTATGAGAAGCCACGAAGAAGTCAGCGAATAACAAGTGACCTTGTTTTTTGTCGTGTGCCTCGCGTAACCCATACGTATTCCCGCAGACACCACGTGCTGCACCACCAGAAGGTGGACAAGGCGACGTACTGCCCGCTGGCGCACCTGTACCCCGACCAGGCGCCCTACACCGTGTGCAACAGCTCGCTCTCCGAGTACGGTGAGTCACCCTGCACACATGAAGACCACGCGGGAAGAACAAGGAATGTCAGTTAGAAGTGTTTACGAGAAAATCGACTTTCTCGTAAACACTTTAAGAAAAAAAAATAGAATAGAAAATATTAACTGACATTCCTTGTTCTTCCCGCGTGATCTTCACATATGTACATGCTTACATACTCATTCTCTCATTCTTTCGCTTAAGGGTCAAGAATAGAAGCTTTTAATTCGCTTAAAAAAGATTCACACCGGAAAGGACTTTGAATATTTTGACCCGCCTACTGTCCGTCATAATTATTTTTTCAATATTTTTCCTGTATTCTATACTTGATTCTCAGTAACCCCTTAAAATTACTAACGCACTTTTTTCAACACTGTATATATTTGAGTACATAGGTAAAGGGGGTTAAGCGTACTTTAATTTTAAAATTCCTGGCAAATAATTTTGGCAAAGTAGCACAGACGGCTGGAAAAGAACGAGCTCTGTTCAATGGTTTTGATTTTCCGAGCGTCTGTGCTACCTTGTCATATCTTGTCTGTTTTTTGCAGTATGCCATAGCACAGTCTGGATTCAAAACCCCGGTTATAGTTAACAAATAGTTATACAATATGACATTTGTACACTCGTAAATTTTGACACCAGAGGACAGGTGAGGTCGGCTTGAGAGATGGGCAGGGAGTGGCTATACTATATGATACCAATATACTAACTAATGGTGATAAAAAAAACTGGTGATATTTTAACTGTGGCTGTACTCATCAAACTGAACAACTTTCCCCAAGAAACTCACACTCAAAAACATTTTGGACTCTTCATACAAATCCGTCAGCTGATTGATAAACTTTGTATGGGAAGTCCAAATTTTTTTTTGCTTTTTGACCATGACTCTTGGGGAAAGTTGTTCAGTTTGATGAGTAGAAGCCACATTTAAAATATTGCCAGACATTTTATAATCACCCCGGTATATGTATTTACTATAACACAAATGATTTCCCCCCAGGTGTACTCGGCTTCGAAGTCGGCTACTCGGTAACCAACCCGAACGCTCTCGTCCTATGGGAAGCCCAATTCGGCGACTTCAACAACGTGGCGCAATGCATCATCGACCAGTTCATCTCGTCCGGGCAGGCCAAGTGGGTGCGCCAGTCCGGCATCGTCCTATTGCAGCCCCACGGCATGGAGGGCATGGTGGGTACAGCACTAGCACAGGGAGTGGTCGGAATGAATGAGTGATTGGATGAATGAATGAATGAAAACACATTATTGCACGATATAAACAGGAAAATATAAAAAAAATATACTAACTTCGACTTGCGTGGGTTTCAGAATTGGGTCCAGAGAGAAAGAAAATGTTAAGGTGGCGACATCTAGTGATAAAGTGAAAATTTAAGTTTTTAGGCATTCCTCTGGGAACCCTAGACTTTTTCAGGACAAAAAGTATCCCATGTGTTAGCCGAGTGCTTTATTTATCTATCTACCAAATTTCATCCTTTCCCTTCAGTAGTTTCAGCGTGAAAGTGGAACAAACAAATAGTCAAACATCCATACTTTCGCATTAATAATTAGTGAGGATACATGGCCGGACTGATGAGGTTTGTTTCGGACTCTGTCGACTTTTTAATTTGTTCTAAGGAGTTTATGATTCGTTTACCTAACGGTAGGTAGGAGTGAGCGCCACGAAGATCGAATTCGGTCCTAGTTCATTTGAATTTGGAACGGCCAGTAGGGCTGTATCCCTTTTTTGAATTTTAATCTTTATTACCGCTCGTTGTAAATACGAGTACATATGCTGCGCCTGGAACTTTTTTTCTGAAATGTCGGGATTTTAGTCAGAACTGCATGATTTTATTTAAAAAAATAAATGTATGCTTTATTTTACCTGTAGGGTCCGGAGCACTCGTCGGCTCGTCTTGAACGTTTCCTGCAAATGAGCGCTGACGACCCAGACTATATGCCGCCGGAAAGCCCTGACTACGAAGGTTAGTTCAAGAAGATTTTAAATACTATTTTTGATCCGTTTGGTTGCGTTAAATGGCAACATTTGAGTATATTAAACTTATTAAGTTTTGAGAATTATGGAGTTTCTATTAGAAATATTGCAAAAATAAATAAAAAATAATATAATATTTTTTTTTATATTTTTTTATATTTTTTTTTTAATATTTTTATTTATTTATTTATATATAATATTTATATTAAATTCCTTGTGTGCAATAAAGCATTAATACAATACAATACAAATATTTGTAGCTCCATCGAAATTCCGTTTCAAGGTTTTTGACAGACTGTAGCCTGGTTATGATACATTATGATCTCTTTCCAAAACCAAGTAATATTTACCTGACAATAACGGGCTATTCAGGTGTCAGGATACTTATCTTTCGGTTGTGTTTACGGTCAGAATCTTTCGGTTGTGTTTTGGAACGAAACCTATATTTGAAAAGAAGTTAGAAACCTTGATTTTGAAAGGTATATGATACCATTCGTTGATTTCGTTGTGAACCATGTATGTATCACATTAATTGCAACGATATTTTGTTATAAGCTTTGTACATGGTTGTTTGAATTCCCAAATAAATAAAATAAAATAAATACCCTACTGTTTCTTTAAAACGTACTTAACCCTTCCGCAGTCCGTCAACTACACGACTGCAACTGGATAGTCGCCAACTGCTCCACCCCAGCCTCCTACTTCCACATCTTACGGCGGCAGATCGCGCTGCCATTCCGCAAGCCACTCATCCTGATGACGCCCAAGTCGCTGCTTCGCCACCCCGAGGCCAAGTCTTCGTTTGACGACATGGTCGAAGGCACTACTTTTAGGCGGTAAGTTTCAATGTTCTCGATGTTTTTGATCTGCTCACTTCGCTAACAATTTACGAAAAATTATAGAAAGTACATCTTCTTAGTAGTTTGTGAACGCAAAGAAATCCAAAACACCTAAGATTTATAAGTTCGTGGATTTTGTCGTGTTAAGAAAACATGAGAGTTTTTATTATTTATAGATGAGAGTGTACAAGTTCCGAGTGGTATACATTTTGATTTTTGACCCTTCTCTAGCTGAGGATAATAGTCTGTGTTAAGTTGTTAGAAACTGCTAGAAAGGGTCAGATGCTTTTAGAATGGGTAACTGCTAGAATAGCAGGAAGGCACTGTAAATCCGGTCGTCGTCGAAATACTTGGGGGAGACCTTAGTCCAGCAGTGGGCGTCTTTTGGCTGATGATGATGATCTGCTAGAACAAATAGATTTTATCTGAAAATTACACGCAGTGAAGCAAGAAAGTCAGGTTGGTGGAAAAATCTATGTCAAGTCGTTGAGTTTTGATATTATGTAGTTGAAAATATATTGTCATGATAAGGAATTTGCACATATTGCATTCAATATTTACTCATTGGGTGTTGAATAGGTTTCCATGTACTTATGCCAGGGACCGCGGAAGTGCTCCAACACGGGGGGAGGCAAACTTTTTTTTTAAATAAAAAATTTGACTATGTTTGACTACATGTCACCTGATGGAAACTTCTTTGGTCATCCCCTTCCATAAAATTCGAGGAGGCGCCCCCCCGTTTCATTTTAGGGGGGCATTTGGCCCTCTCTGCCCCCCCCCCCCCTCCTTCCGCGGCCGCTGACTTATGCAATGTATCCTATCTTACTAATGGTATTATTTATCCACAGATTAATCCCGGAAGAAGGACCAGCCTCTCAGAACCCATCCAATGTGCGCAAACTCTCGTTCTGCTCCGGTCGCGTGTACTATGACCTGATCAAGGAGCGCCGCGAGCGTGGGCTAGAAAAGGACATTGCTATTGCCAGGTGAGTCTCAACTTGTGTGAATTACAACTTGTGTGAGTCTCAACTTGTGTGAGCCTCAGCAAAAACATATGTTGGAGGGAGTATTTTTTTGGATACGATGATGCTTGTTTCTCCGCAAACACTTCCCAAAACGTTGATATACGAGTTCCAAGTGGGAACTGTGTATTAGGTACATAAAAAAATGATCTTCGAAAATGTATCTACTTCGAATAAACTTGATTTGATTTGTGGGCTACCAATTTGGCAAAAAATCTCTGTGCACCTACGACTTCATATCGCGTCGAACGATTATGTCTCAATTTGTACTTTATTGTGATCGATTAATGGTGTGTTTTCGTTTGTAGTATGCATTAATGGATGGAACATAAAAAAAGGCTTCCGCAAAATGTACCCCTAGGCGTAAATGGTCGCGTTCGCAAAATTTCGCTTTTGTTGTTCAGCTTTGGCAATTAGGGGGACATCAGCAAAGGGGTCTCGAAGATTAATTACGTTTTTGACTGCTCATTTTTAAATCTAAACGTTTATAGACTGAGTTTACAGATTACTTTAATTATAATAACCCATATTATTTCCTACAGACTCGAGCAAATCTCTCCGTTCCCCTACGACTTGATCAAGGCAGAAGTGGCAAAATACCCGAACGCCCAACTGGTGTGGAGTCAGGAGGAGCACAAGAATATGGGGTCGTGGAGCTACATCGAGCCGCGCTTCCGCACCATGCTGCAGGGGCAGAAACACGTCAGGTGAGTGACGACCTGGTTAACTGGAAGACGTTAGGGAGCGCCATTCTTAGGAAGGCGTCCGCTGATGGACATAGACATCCGGGAGCGCCATTCTTAGGCAGACGTCCTCTGATGGACATAGACATCAGGGAGCGCCATTCTTAGGAAGGCGTCCGCTGATGGACATAGACATTAGGAAGCGCCATTGTTAGGAGAACGTCCGCTGATGGACATAGACATTAGGGAGCGTTATTCTTAGGAAGGCGTCCGCTGATGGACATAGACATCAGGGAGCGCCATTCTTAGGAAGGCGTCCGCTGATGGACATAGACATTAGGAAGCGCCATTGTTAGGAGAACGTCCGCTGATGGACATAGACATTAGGGAGCGTTATTCTTAGGAAGGCGTCCGCTGATGGACATAGACATCAGGGAGCGCCATTCTTAGGAAGGCGTCCGCTGATGGACATAGACATTAGGAAGCGCCATTGTTAGGAGAACGTCCGCTGATGGACATAGACATTAGGGAGCGTTATTCTTAGGAAGGCGTCCGCTGATGGACATAGACATCAGGGAGCGCCATTCTTAGGAAGGCGTCCGCTGATGGACATAGACATTAGGAAGCGCCATTGTTAGGAGAACGTCCGCTGATGGACATAGACATTAGGGAGCGTTATTCTTAGGAAGGCGTCCGCTGATGGACATAGACATCGGGAGCGCCATTCTTAGGAAGGCGTCCGCTGATGGACATAGACATCGGGAGCGCCATTCTTAGGAAGGCGTCCGCTGATGGACATAGACATCAGGGAGCGCCATTCTTAGGAAGGGGTCCGCTGATGGACATAGACATCGAGAGCGCCATTCTTTGGAAGATGTCCGCTGATGGTAATAGTAATCAGGGAGCGCTATTCTTAGTTGATTTTATTGAGATAGAAGGCAAGGTTGTGCTCAGAATAGTTCATTAATGTTGGTAAGTACGGGTTCGTAACCTTTTTTTGTTAGTGCGCTCCCTTAATGTCACTTTACTTAGTTGGATCTATTCAGCTGTCGAACCAAATGAGTCCCATTTGCATCGACTTTGCCGGAGTCTTTTTCCAAGGATTTGTATAGTTTTTGCAGCTCAAGTTTATCAGATCATGCATGCCCATTTCAGCATTAGTTTATCATAAATTCATGCATGATTTATGGTGATAATAAATAGTATCATTTCAAAAATATCATGGCCTTTACGTAGTGTTGTGATAAAATTTTTGGATCCTTGCAAAATTTCTAGTCCTATCAAAAGCACGAACGGCAAATATTCCTTTGTCCAGATTTTTTGTAACACATTGTTTTGGCCACCTTTCTGACATATTCTACATTTAAAATAGCTTGCATCTCTGCCACTAACCCGTGCAAAGCCTGTACCTAACGGGTGTTGGTTGCAGGACAAAGTCCCAATCGCAGGGGGGTAGTTGGCTAGGCCAGCTTTTCGGCGCCAAAAATCCCGAACCACCGACCGATTCGGACTCTGAACTACAGCCACGCACCATTAGGTGAGACTTGTCACTAAAATTTATCGTGTAACGAATCTGTGCTAATGTTTGGACAAGGGTAAAAAATAAATAAATAGAAAAGCGCACTGTCGACCGCAGCGGCTTAAGTGCAAGAAAGCTGATATTTGAAAGCAACTATAAATTTAAAATTTTCTGTTGTAATTCCTATTTCTTGCCACCAATCCGCACTTGGCCATGGTGTTATAGCTCATCCTTCCAAATGTAAAGGAAGAGATACGTGCTCCATTAGTGGGGATAATATGGGTTGTAATGTTATTCTAATTACTGTGGATCAATATCCTTAGAAATCGTAAATTTAAGATGTATCTTCCCAGTATTCTTTGGTAACTTGTTGCGTTTGAATTTATACCAATTTTATACTTATTTTTCTAACGTAGGCGGTCAAAAAGCTCCTTGTGTACTAAAAGGTTTGAAGAAATAGCTTCAGACTCGTTACAAGATACATACAAACTAAGTTATCGCTGCTTGGGCCTTTTGTTCACTGCTGGCTGTTGTACGGGCTTCGCTCACTGCTTCATATCAAATTCAAAAGCACTCATTGTTACATTATTACACAATCACATCTCAGCACTCATTTAAAGCTTAATTCACTGTCAATATTTTTTATGCGTTTGACAACTTACTGGGAGAGTACTCGATGATAAGAAAATTGTAAAAAATGAAGGAAATAACAATGATTTTTATTTAATGCTGTTGATTTTTAAGGCTTTTTGGTACTTAGTAATTTTTTTGTCTACTAAGATGCGTAGACAAGTTAACGCCCGAAATATTAGCGTATTCTGATGGAAAGAATACATTTAAATGGACTAAGAATGTTAAAGTCCTAAAATACATTTCATTTTAAGGTCTGTCCATGCACTCTTTTTGTAAGTGATGAATTTTTTTAATACAGTACAGCTTGTGAATTATTTTTTTAGGCTATTAGTATGTTGTGGCGCGAAGGCTTAGACAGTCGACGCGCTTTGGGCCGACGTCAAGGACTAGGAAAATAAATCTAAGTAGTAGATTTTTTAGTTCAATCAAATCAGAAGCATATTCGATCAATATCTTAGCTAAAAAATCAAGGTTTATTCAAAATATTTTGAAACAGTTTTGATGTATTTAGCACTTTTTTTATCCACTTTGTACACGTTAACGCTTTTTATCCCACACTCACGCTATAAAGAGTACCATATAAGTAACGGTATTGGCAACAACGACATTTTGTTCTGAACTTGTAAGTATTACTGAAATATGGCGTCAAGTCTTTGAAAACCCGCATAATTTGTTGGTTTTAATGTAAATATAAAATTGGAAAGGTTCTGAAATATCAAACGACCTGAAGACATTAGTGAAGGTGAGTATCATTTAACCTTATTTATAGTAGCTGACCAAATTATTGCTTTGCAGCTACAACGGTCGAGCGACGGCGGCGTCCCCCGCCACCGGGTCTAAGGCGGCCCACAACAAGGAGCTCAAGAACCTCCTTGATGAGTTCTGCGTGCTGTAAGCCACGGCAGGTCACCACTAAGTAGCAGCCTAGCGACCACTTAACAGGGAAAGCGGGAGTGGTAGCGGACAGAAAAAAGATCACATGAAAAAGATTTCATTAAAAGATTCTAAAAGACTTTTCAGTGTACCGAAGCCCGCTCAGTTTTCCACTTTTTGCAAATACGGCTAAGCTACTTTAGGGCCTTGTATATGATATATCTGAACTAAGTGTCTATACATTGCAATCGTCATTACGAGCTGAATGTATAATTGTATGATTCTAATCGAAACGAAATTTACCTTTGAATTATTTAACTCTCACAATTTCGACGATTATCGATAATTTTGTGTTAAATTAATTTATCAGTATTTCGCTGTCTCCTCGTGGTTAGATAGGATAGTTAGGTAAATTCTTATTTATTTGTAGTATACTAGTATAGGGACGCGACTTGTAGACTCTACATTATTTATTGTAGCAGTTAGAGCAATATAACGTAGTGACCTAATCACTTAGTCTCCACTGTTAAGGCGATTTGTTTTATTTTGTAATTTGTAAAAATATTTCATTATTTCAACATAGAAATGTAAATTTTTATTGTAAAAGAAAACATTGCCCTCCTTTTGGATTGGTCTGTGTCGGGTAAATTAGCGCTATTGCGCTGGTTGTGTCAGTGTACATAATTAGTATCTATGATCATTATATTTTTTTATTGATTTACGTATTATCGTATTGTTTTGTATCAATAACGGGTTTTGAGTTAATACGTTCCTTTTGCTAGTCGGCAATGTTTTATATTTGTCTAAAAGTGTTACCGCGCTATGAGCTAACTTTAATTTGTAAACGTGCTAGCTTTGTAATAGAAAAGATCTTAAAAGAAATAATCTTTTAAAAAAGTGTAATCCCTATTAGCAAAACATAAAGTAAAAGTTCATAGTGAAAAGTTCACGACGACGATTTTATTTTTTATATAAAAGATATATAAATACCAAGTATTACATATACTGAAAAGTACCAAGTACTAAATTAGTGCCACATCCTTTTCGGTTTAGCTTCATATTATTTTCTCCTAAACTGTAAAAAAGTAGATAGTAATAAAATAAAAATCTATTTGCACAGTCTTGAATTCGCACCGTAGTATAATACGTAAAAAATATGTGCGTTTATTTGTTTCGTAGTGTTTCTGAGGTCGTTATATTTTGCCACCAACCGACCCTTATATGTAGAATCCGAAAGGTTAAAGTTATAAAATAAATAAGAAAAAAAAACGATGGAGCGGTAAATTCGCTACACATTGATATTACTTTGTGACTTGCAACCGAATCTCCGATCTCGGACGATAACTATCTCCTTTCGGATACACTTTCGCTGCTGAACCTGTTGTGACACCTAGCAAGGTTTTCTTCCATTAAAGCGGAAAGCCGCACAATACGAGTACTTCTAAAAGCGGTCACATGAGATGCCATAGACGGTCCGTCGTCACGTCGTCAAGTGGAATGGTATAGAATAAAGCATCCTATAATGCGCGACGTAGCAGCGCTCTTAAGCGGAACCTCGATTGATGCAGCGGACGCCCTGATGGTATATTCTTAGGTCCCAAGTATGCCTACCTACGCAGCGAAGGTGTCAAGTAAGTTTATTTCGCACGCGGCCACGCCACCATCGGCGCCCGCGACTTTTGTAAGGAAAAACACCAACCCGTCGCTTTGTATAAACCTATGCGTATTATTACCTATCTCTAGTATCTAAACTTGAATTTTACGTCGTTACCTAATCTACGTAGGGTAAATATTTCACTGATCTGACGGAGAGTTAGTTGTTTGTAGTTGGAGCGTTTATAAAACGCGCAGTTATATCGTAACGTCTAAATTGTAACTTTTGTCTTGTTTTTCAGTGAAATATAATTATTATAATTGTGTCGCGCTTTGTAATACTATTATTATTTGCATGTTAATGCACCGTTATTGTTAAATTTTGATGTACCTACACATATTTTTGAAATTCAGCTCAGGAAGTGCGAAGACTCGAATGGATGGAAGTAAAAAAGTATGATGTTTTGAAAGTTAGTGGAAGTGGAAGGGCCTGAGCCAATTTATTGCTACTTATGTTCGATTAAAATAGTTAATTTACAAATAAATTGATACATCTTCAAATATACATCTTTCATTCATTCGCCTAGTTACCACCTGCTACTTTACCCTAGCCCTAGATTTTCGTTATTGCTTCTACAGAACAGCACAGTTCTTGGTACACATAATACTATTCAAATAAGCTTTCCTCTACCTAACTGGTATTTGGGTTGTGTTAGTCTGGTTGACTAAACTAGTGAAACATTATTTTATGACGGTAACATACCATATTGCTACGTCATTGTTTCATATCCTCCAAGAACAGTCAAGAGTGAATCGGTGGGACTACAAGTAAACAGTCAATTACTCGTCGACCAACTAGTGTGGGACCACGAGTCGGGAGCGCTCAGTGGCAATCAATAGTTCGGTATACTTAAGAGTACGAATACAATACATTGGAGTTTGGAGTTAAGTTGGATCCAGAGCGAAGGGCACATAAATAAACCTGAAAATTGATTGAAATCAGGTTCATTCTTTAAATATTGAAAGATTTCTAACCAACACGCTGCCGCGCCGCATAAAAACACTTACATTCGCTTGCCCCTTGTTTTCTGAAGTCAATTGGACGTCTCATTGATGGGACGACGGAAAAAATAATTTTAGGCTGGTTTCACAGATCCGCGCTCCGGCAGCGCTGTGCCAGCGCTGTGCGCGCGTTTCAACAGCGCGAGTTTCTCTGCGGTGTACAGAGAAGGTTTTTTATGGAAAATACTTTAAAATTACTTTTTTGACTTTTGCGAACTGGCTAAACAATTACAATAATATAACTCTTATTAAATAAGAAACGATATTCATATGAGAAAAATATATCGACCTTTTCAAACATGTTTTTATTAAAGATAATTGTGTGGCGGTAAACATGTTAATGATACATAAAAAATAGAACATTAAAAAACATTCCCTACAAACATATTCTGGAGCGCACGTCTTCAGTCACTCTCACTCATCCTGAAGTCATATTCATCATATTTAGACTGTACGCAGCAGCGTGTCCGAACGGCGTCACTCTGAAACGCTCACTGGCCGTAGAAGCGCTTCAACAGCGCGCGCTTGGGTAGCGCTGGCCGACAGCGTGCGTTTCACCAACGGCGCGTTTCAACAGCGTGATTGAAACGCTAGTAGGTACTATCCTCATACATATCCGAGCGCGCGCTGTTCAACAGCGTTGCTGAAGCGCGGATCTGTGAAACCAGCCTAACCGTAGACCCCTTTGCTTATGGAACCACCGAAAGTCGCTTGCACTGCAAGAATGTATTTAATCCCACCTTTATTCTAGTAAACCCGTATAATACGCACCTTATTCAAAGAGCTTCTGTGAAATGTCGCCTCGTTCGTGACGCACAGACCGATAGCATCTGCAATCTTCGCACCTTTCGTGGCTTCGTGCGGCCATGAGAGAGCTTAGCAAGCATTTATAAATAGTTCGTCGTGGCGGCTTTGTGGCTGAAACGACTAAGATAACATCTTGAGTGCTCAGCGCGGGCTGTGGACACGGTGGACTAGTTTTTTCAAAAATAAGATGTGGACTCTTTGCAATATGCTTACTTTACCTTGCGTGTTGGATTGGATGCACTGCTGTCGTCACTAGCTCGACGAAAGGAGCTATATTCTTTGAATGATTATATTTTATTTCTGACTGGTGATTTTGATTTGATTGAAAGGTATAAGTTACTGTTGATACGTATCGGTAGTTAGTCCAAAGGTACTATTAAGTTTAACCATTTAACAATTAATTGTTAATAGAATTAGTAAATCGTTACAAGAATCATACTCTGGCATATCTATCTAAACAATGCAACGGTCTGTGATCAAAACCGAATCAAAGATCGGATTATATACTGTATTCTAACATCTGTATTAAACACCGCCTCCGTGGCCTAGTGGCTAGTCACATCAAGAGGTCGCGGGTTCGATTCCCGGCAGGCTCCAACTTTGTAGGACTGTTTGGTTGGTGGTAATGCATTTTCTGAGCTCGCCTGGCTGGCTGCCACTATCTTATCTAAGTCTTGCCGCCAAACATAATTGTTAACAGCATTGATGTTCCGGCATGGAGATAAGCCAGCTCCTCATTGCGTTGGGGAATCTTGGTAAGCACGTTTCCATCTTCGGCATCATCATCACTTACCATCGGCGTCATTGTTACGCAGACTGCGCGAGAGCCCCAACAATGTATATATTTTATTGAGTAATTTGATGATCCCATGGAAACATGTCTTGGGGATCGATATACACTAGCAAGTGTTACAAGATCCACTTTTACGATATTTCAAAATAAGGGATCGCAGTGAACTCAAGAGTGCTTTTCAATCCACCGGTGGATCCAGTCAGGGGAGCCAAGTGGATCGAGGGACACCATCCTGCGAGCGCTGGCCGACAGATTTGATAGTCCATTCCTGTGGACCCTAATCTGTCGGACTAAATCTCTTTAGATATAAGTTACTAACATAGGTTAAGGTTATTTTGTTGGATTTGTATGTTTTTGTTTTTATGTGTTTATTTATAACTAACATAGTCTATTAGCCACATTGTTACTAACATTTATGGACCTTGAAGTCTGAAAATAAATAAATTGAATTGAATAGTAAAATAGGTAAAAAAAAGCTGAACCACTTACCTTTAGTTGATTGGAGAAGTAATTACGGAGAGTTAAACATCGGGTCCTAAATAAGTTATTTTTACAAAAAACCCAACTAATCATACCTATCTTACTTAGTAGTCGTTAATTACCATGCCAAGCTGTTAAACTTTAACCTTAGATACCGACCTACTTATCATAATATGGAAACAATAAGCTTATCAGTCTTGGAAAACCCACAAAGTGCTCCGTCGATAGTACCTACACAGGTAGGTAGGCTCGAATCCTCGAAAGTGTGGGCTCGAAATTAAGTGTTTGCGTCTCAATCCTATAAACGTGCAACGACGAACGGTGGCAGTCAAGACTGTAATCAATCACTACGTTTTACTACTTTGGTTGTACTGTTTTATAAATAAAAGGAGAGTTTTTTTACCCGTGAAGATGCCTAAAGAAGGGATTAAAGGGTGATGATGACAAGATTTGTCATGTCAGCTAGTATCTTGGCTTTAACACTTAACAGAAATATCCTTTTACTCAAATAAGTACTCGTATTTAAATGACCTGAACTAAGTATAAGAACAGTAAATATTAGAAACAAAAGATGAAGAAAATGTAGTGAGCAAAAATAAAGGGCCAGTTACAAAAATTATAATAATTTGTTAAGTGCTTAAAAACTTTTTTTATGAAGAGAGGTATGTTGTAATAGTACATTATGGTACTAGTGTGTAACATTGGTGATTACCGTCGAGGCGCCATTGAGACCCGAGCCGTAGGCGAGGGTCTTAAGAGAGCCAAGGACGGTAATCATCAATACACACGAGTATCATACGACGTTTTTCAACACACTTGTGAATAAAATAACAATAAAAACTCATTTTATTTCAACAGCGAAAACGAGTTGTGAAAAATGTTTCGCTATGGCGGGAAAAATTAATCAGTTTTCCTATGCGCGCGCATTGCGATCGGCCACAGACTAAAGGGATGAGGTTTGTTTTTTATTTTCGGCGCATAGGATTTGCGCCTATTCTGCCACGTACAAAATGGGGAATTTAAAGTTTTCTTTTATTACAGAGAAAACAAAAGTTATATTTGAGTGAAAGTTTTATTTATTAAACACGCACGAGTTAAAATTATCTATTTAAATAAGAAGTTGTATGAAATGAGCAAGCAATAGGAACATTAATTTATTTGTTCTATTGAACACGATCTTTTTTTTTGAATAAAAACTTTTTTAAGAACAAAGCAACAAAGCAACTCGACCAATAAAATTTAAAAAAAATCTATAACTCACTAGTGAGTTATAGCAATGAAAAAGTCACAGTTTGATTATGGGTGTCATTCTGTGCCTAATTGCGGTGACCATAGAGCCACTTTATGAGCAAGTGTGTTGAAAAATACGTTTAGTATTGTAGTTAAGAAGTGTATCGTGATTTATAGAACAACCGTTAATCTTTGCTCGCAGTGTAGTTTCTTGTCATCGACCTCACTACATAAACAAGCACCTAATTAATGGATAAGCAGTAGGCAGAAATGGGGGGATTGGGTATAAAATCGTAACAGATACAACAATATCACAACATTAGCAAAATGGCGTCATTAAAGCTGTTCTTTTTACTAGTTATTCTACCATATTATGTTGCAAGCACAAGCGTCACTGATTTGATCAGCATCGCCGAGTGTAAACCGTACATACTTCTATTCCGGGGCAATCACAATTGCTATTATTACGGAGGAGATTACAAGAAAGCTCCCTTGGGTCCGGGAGGGTCTACACTGGGATCCGTGGCCAACAATGTGCTTAGAACACTGTTGCACACGTGCGAGATAAAAGTTTGTGGTGATGGTGCGAAAGTGTCCGGTACATATTGCGGCAAAGGAAAATGCAACGCGTTTGGCAGAAATTGTGATGGAGGCTGTATTCCTGGCAGCGCGATGCATGCCGCACTGCGCTTCCACGACAAATGGTCCGCCAGTGAAGTGTGTGACGTTATGGAGTATTTTTCAATGACTTACTCCATGATTCGCCCAGAACATCGTTGTCCTGTGTAAATGTTTTTTTTTTTTTGTAATTTAAAGTAACATACTTACCTTGTTTTCGAACAGTTTGTTAATTTTCTATCTTATTGTTGTTTGGACCTGTAACATTTGCATAAAGGTAAATAGATAACTTATTTGCTAATATAACCAAACTTTTTTTATTTCAATTCGGCCTCAAGCTTCGTTTCGCATTCGATGTCGGAGTGGCACCTTTTACAGTGTTTCTAAGTTTCGTTTTTTGCTTTGTTTTAGTTTATACTTAAGGCTTTCTTTTTAGACTTTCATTTCACAAAGTATGTACACAAAATATTCAGGTGTAATGAATTTCTCACGCTTTCCACACCTCGCCTCGCCTCACTCGAGCACGTTGGAAAAAGTATTACCTACTTACTGTTGTTTGTTCACTTAGAATTTTCACTACATCTTCTCTGCGAATCACCCTTCCGTCCATTCGTGTCTTCGTAAGTAAGTATGTGTATTGTGTGTTTTAAAAGAAAAGCTTTCCCTTATACAGGGTTATAAAACAATGTCTGGCAATATTTTAACTGTTTCTACTCATCAAATTAAACAACTTTCCCCAAGAAACTCATACTCAAAAAGCAAAATAAAATTTGGACTCTTCATACAAATCCGTGAGCTGGTTGATGAACTTTGTATGGGGGAAGGACACATTTTTTGCTTTTTGACCATGACTTTCTTGGGGAAAGTTGTTCAGTTTGATGAGTAGAAGCCACAGTTAAAATATTGCCAGACATTTTATAATCACCCGTTATTATTTTGAAGCTGAGTGGTTAAAAGAAAAGCGAAAGAATGTTTTTCTTTCGCTAATCTACCAGAGACGACTGTCTTGTTGTGTAATTGCTTTTATCTAAAACTTTGCTGTTTTATAACTTTCAAGGCCTGTCAAGCGCTCGTTTGAAGACTTTAACTTCTGGATTACAGCAGTGACGGGTATTTCGTCCCTAATTCTTGTCTATGAATTGTTTTGTAACTTTCATTTTGCTTTAATTAGATTGCGGGTTTAAAATAGATACGAACAACGCTGTATTTTTTAATTCAGATTCCTTCCACGTATTTATTAACGTGGAGGCCTTATGTGTTATGTGTATTTACGTATAATATTTTGATTTTAAGGACTGTAGATAAAAGAAATATTTGAGTTCGGTAGCAACGTTATATTATTAGAAAAACACATAAAATCCATAAAACAAAATATCTATCAAATGTATTAAAAGAATAAAGTATCAAAGAGTAAAATTACACTAAAAAGCGGTGCCATTAAGCATAAAATTAGTAGGTAATTGAAATATAGTTATTCCTGCATATTAGCTGTGTTTTGGTTCAATCTTTGGTTAAGTAGCGTCCTAAATGTTATCTGATGTTATGCATAAACACTGCTACGACACACAAAGAACAAATACCTAACGTACAAGATCTGTTTTCGATGACACCGCTCTCAACTCTAGTTTGTTAACATACAGACACCGATCAACCAAATACGCGAAAAATATAACCCCTCTATTGCTGTCGCGTAGTCGGGTAAAAACTGTTCTGTTTGAGGTGGCTGTGAGTTGAGATTCGCCAGGTGGGCACTTAATCATAATAATCAAGTTGATTATTTCAAAGACAGCATCTACAATTCTAAAGATATTAATTTGCTCCTATTGCTACGTATTCTGAAAGGATTTGGATTGAACATGGTGACGCTGTAGCAGAGCAGCACATTTTTTTTCCTCGCTTCTTTATAATGGAATGAATGTTTTCTGGCACAAATGAATCAAAGTTCTGTAAAAGAAAAAGTTACGCACAGCACAGATAGGCGATTTTATTGGATAAATCTTCTTAAATACGTATATTTAAGACAGAAAAGATAATAAAAATGTTTTTGCCTTTGATTTACATAAACGAGTCTTTCCACCAAAAAAACACGTACGCGGCTTTCTTTATCTTATCTGTTGGATAACAACTATTTCTCCAGCCAGCCATGGATAATCACCATGTCGAAAAAGAACCTGGTACCTCGTATTTCTTTTTTTTAACGCATTGCTATTGAACTTACGCTACAGTGCCTTGTGAAAGCTTTATAAAAAACTAGAGTGGTCTTACTGTAGTCCTGTGGAAAAAACGTTTTGCATTTTCTTTAGCAAAAAATACCCGTCTGGTGACTGGCGCTGATAAGATTTTTAAAATCCGATTTTACTAAATCTCTAAGCATTTGGTTTACTGATAGTTTTATGTGGCTCACAGAATCGCTAAACTGAATTGACAGGTCCGTAGGGGCAGGAAAGTTACGCACCGGAAGACGTAGCAAGCAAAGGACACTCGAACCAAATGTCGGATTATTATTACTTATTATTATATTACTAGTACATACAAATATGACGTTGCTTGCTCTAAGAAACCATCACCAGATTATTACCCGCAAGCCTTCAAGGGGATGAGGTCGCCTTTACAGAGAACCGTAACTTCCTTTTTAGGGTTCCATGCAACGGCACTCAATTAGAAAGAAAGTGTTGTCAAAACAAACAAATCTTATAATTAACAATTATAAAATACTAAGCACTCTTTAGTCTGTTCTAGTTCATCAAGTCAAATACATTTTTAAATACAATATTATGTATTTAGTTATTATTTTATTTTATATTTTTTTTTTTTTTTTTTTTTTTTACCCTCAATTGGTAAGCCCTTGGCATCATCTCACCTGATGGTAAGTGACGATGATGCCGAAGATGGAAGCGGGCTTACCAAGATTCCCCAACGCAATGGGGAACTGGCTATCTTATCTTCATGCCGGAACACATCAATGCTGTTAACATTGATGTTTGGCGGCAAGACTTAGATAAGATGGTGGTAGCTAGCCAGGCGGGCTCAGAAAATGCCCTACCACCAACCAAACCGAGTCCACAAAGTTGGACCCCGCCGGGAATCGAACCCGCGACCTCCTGATATTTGATTTAATTATCTTATCATTTGAAAAATTTTATACGTTTTCATTTATCTACTCGCATTGTTCTGCTCCTTACATTGATTAAGTTGCCTGTTAATAAACGAATAAAAATAAAAATATGGTTTTAAGAAAACTAGGAACAAAATATAATAAGGTTTGGTGGTATTTATGTAAAAGGGTCGAAGCCAGTTAAATACTTTATCTTGTGCCGTTGACATTTACCTATAGAAGAGACAAAAGGACAGATTTGTAACGTAGGTATGTCGGTCCCGCGTGTTTTGTTAAAAGGGCTGCCATTGTTTCAGTTGTGTCGTGGTGCGACCACATTGTTACGAAACTGTTGACATTGCTCATATTACTAGTAATACTATTTAGGTATGATGGGGTTGACGAGCTATAAATGCGAATGGATTGAACTGCCTATATTATATATTATTATATTTGAATATGTATTTTATTAAATTGTATTTAGGCTATGGTTTAGGGTAGTTAGTTTGAATTTTGATGATAATATCCACCGTTATACGTTTCAGTGGCTAAACCACTCGTTTAATATCAGGAGGACGCGGGTTCCATTCCCAACGGTGTCCAACTTTATCTGTGGACCATCTTATCGTACTTTGTCTCAAAATTGCTGACATCGCAAAAATAATACATTTTGTACAAAATTGACTATACAAGTGTAATGTGTATAAGGAGTCAACACTTTTTTCTTTCTTTTGGAATGGCCGTATAATGAATGTCGTTTAGTAGGATTAGTAGTGTTGTGTATATTGAATGTGCTTATAATTGAAGGCATATAAAATAAATCAGTCTTTGTTTAGACATGCTCTCGTTTACTTCACGTTGGCAGCGGTAGGATACGGGCCACACCTCCGAAGAAACTTGGTCTCCAAAGCCCCATTTAAGAGATTCTATACTGGGGCTATTCTATTTGATACTTCAATAGCTGACTTGCCTTATACCTAGTACTTATACTTATTCGAAACAAAGTCTTGAATGAAGAAACAAAGCAATGAAGATCTTCAATAAATACTCTCACATCAGCTAAAATATTGTTAATCCCAAAAGCGAATCTCGGCGACAATCTCAACCAAGAAACATTTTAAAGATTCCCCAGCGCGCTACCTTTCAATTATTATTCTTGCCCTCGCTCTTGTTAAATGTAATTTAATTTTCATTTCTAACATAACGACGACGCGACCGACGGTTTCACGGCGCTTGGGTTAACGAGACGTTGTAGGGACTCAAGGAAAAAAAGGCAAATCTTGTCTTGAGCAATTTCAAACTTTCTTCGTAGACTAAGTCTATTTTCAATAAAACAAAGAAGATTGAAATTGCTTTTAAGTCTGAGAAAATATCGCAAGATACGATTCAGTTTTTAATGTTCAGCGCACACTCAAGACATAATTTGCATTTTTCCTTGTGTCCGATACTGTAAGGATTTTTTTAAACAAAATTTTTAATATGAAGCTAATTCGATGAATACGACTTATTTTAATGAAAATTTCCTTTTACTATTAATTAATTTCTATACAGTTTTTCAAAAAAGTAACACCGTACCGATATGTATAAACCTAATCCGAACACAGGTATGAAAACTTTGAGTTTTCAAGAATCCCACTACAGGTATTCTTGATAACTCAAAGAATACGTTTTCATTAATTTCAAGACCCCCTGAAATTATTCCGTTTAGATAGAAGGCGAAGCGCTGTTGTAGCGCTTAGAAACTGGCTTCGGAAAGAAATATTTAAAATATTATAATAATTCATAGGTATAAATTGTTTGAATAACCCGGCCAAGTGCGTGTCGGACTAGGCAAAGGGTAGGGTTCCATAGAAATACTGTTGTTTTTCTCTTGCTTGGATTCACTGGTCAAAACCGGGCCGTAGTCTTAAGCCTTTTATTTGTTTCTGTTATTATTCATATTTAACCAGTTATATTTTATTGTATTTTATGTTTAGTCTACGTAATTCGGAAAACTTTTATAACAAGATTTTCGAAATAACTTTCGTACTTTGAGGTTTTTCTTTCAAAATTCAAAATCATTTATTTCTTTACGTAGGTACATTAAGCACTCTTATAAACGTCATAAATCATTAAAATAATCTACAGTCTTATAGTATCTTCTTGAACAAATACAGCGTTTTATATGTTTCTTAAAATACGGTATTTGACTACTAGTCATTTGAGTGTCTTTTTATCAACTGCCAAAAACGATATTTTGTTCTGAAATTGTTCGTGTTACTGGCGTGTGACGTCACAGTTTTTGACGAACTTATTTTCTGATTGTAATGAATATAAAATTTAAAATGAACAAAAACATCACTCGAGTAATATTTTTCGCTATTCTAGGACAACTGCTATTTAGTGAATAATATTTTTCAATTAAATTTTGATAGTGTTAAATACCCTATTACATTCTGCTAGTTCTCACACGTCATTCGGAATTTTGTTATAAAAGCGTACACGCTCCCCCACAAATGATTTTTTCACCTTACTAAGCCTCGACAAAGCTATGTCAAGATTATTTTTACTTCTCAAATTACGGTTATGTCTGTCACTATTTTTGAAAAACAAGTTTAGATTTTTACGAACGTACATGATATTTTCGTAAATAAACTGACCGGCAACTGTTAGAATATTTATTTCCTTAAATCTGTCTCGAAGTGATTCTCGAGATCGTAGTTGGTTGGTTTCCCTACTTTATTAAAGTAAATAATTACCTGTTAAGTATCTAGTGTTTCTCTCCGACGACGGTCTAAGCTTATTAATTAAGTGAAAGCAGCTTTATTTAATTAATTAAGGAACAAGTGGTTACTTTATTTAAAAAAATCTGGATTTGTTCTATTGTTTAATAGATAAATTGGGTACCAGCTGATTTAATTGAAAAATCACTTCTACGATTATTTTTACCACAGCGATAATTACTTGTAATTTTTTAATTATGTACTGCTATGAAAGTTCTATGTACTGAATACATCTAAAGTTAGGTATTCCAAAAATGCTTCTCGCCCATTTACCGAAATCTGATCACAAAAGGCTTGAATTCTATTTCGCGGATTATCGCGGCTGTCGTTAGCTGGTTTCTCTGAAGATACCGTCGAGATATTCGACAATAATTCAGGTTCTGAATAATTCAGCAGTTGCTTTAAAAATGTATTTCGTCAGGGCGTGATGGAGTGAATTTTCGTTGTTACTTAAAGGTTAATGTAATGAGCAAAAAAAACGTAATTCTCATTTATGGAAAATACTTACCTTTTTTTCTAATAACTTATAATAATTCAATTTTTAAAACAAGCAGAGATGTTCTTTCGTGCAATTTGTGTAAGCATCAGAGCTTCGAGTTATACGCGCTCAGACATTTTTTGTGGTGTCATTAATTCTGAACTGTCATACTTAGAATTGGAATATATTTGAAGTTTAAAGTAACTTTGAAAGTAATGCTTTAGAATTCATAGCTTTAAAATACTTAGTACTTTAATTTTATGATTTACAACTTTAACATTTAGATAACTACGTGTAATTTGTGACTTTGTCACTTATTACTTTTAAAAATTGCACTAACACATTGAAATGGTGTACAAAAAATGTATTTGCTCTGATTATTTTCTTTACACAACCTATATATATATATATATATTTAGGTATATAACCTATATATATATAAATAAATATATATATATATATATATATATATATATTTATTTTATTTATTTTATATATATATATAACCTATATATATATTTAGGCATATAGTTTCTAGGTAACTCCTATTGTTTATCCTGATTTTTTCATACAAACCAGCCGATTTGGTTATTAATGTCTATTTCTCCCATTCCGATCCTAATTAATCTATTCCCTAAAAATCTAATTCTCCGAAAGGCTATTTCCCCAAAGATCTAGGAGAAATTTAAATCCTAATTACGAGTTACGATAAGAAAAATCGCCTACCTAAGAATATATTAATCTTTGGTTCCTTGATTAAGTGCTTTCTTAGTTTTAATAGAGTCAGTCTGGACAGAATAAAATGAAGCCGGTTAATAAACGAAAACTTTTTGAGTCACCAATTAGAATTGCAAAGCAAACAACGCGGGGTAAGGAAATATTTTTCCGGGACTTTAATCAGTGACTAAAAATAAAATATATACACATATAGGTGTTCTCAAAATATCTTCCGGGTTCAAACTGGGGTTTCTACTCATATGTCTGAACGCTTTTCCCAAGGAAAGGAACACAAATAGCCAACATTCAAACAATTTTTGGGCTCTTCATAAAAATTTTGCCTCGATTTGTATGAGGGTCCAAAATTTTCTTGATCGATTATGTGTTCCTTGGAGAAAAATATTCAGATTCATCAGTAGAAATCCCAGTATGAGCCCTGGCAGGTATTTTGAGTGTACCTTGAAAAGTTATAAAACTGGCCAAGCTTTTCAATTAAATCTTCTTGGTTAAAAGATCGGTTCTAGAGTTTAACAAATGAAAGCGTAACCTGGACTTTTATTTAAAGTTTTTACATGGCAACAAAAAGAAGCTGTCAGAGGCTGTCACTGTTGAATGTTAGTATGACTGCCAATTATTGATACTTGTTGGCTGAATATTCATGTTTATTATTTATAGTATTGTTGAGCGTAAGAAATGATATAATTATATTATTTGTAATGGCCATTCGTAAATGATAGATTTTATGGTAATTTCAGATTTTTCAGTGCAGAAATAAACTGCAGATTATCAAAATCAGTTTATGAAGTAGACTGTTTTTATGTTTATATTTAAACAAGATGTACAAGGTTGTTACAAATTAAGGCACTCGCTAATTAAGGTAAGGTAAGGTAATCTTAAATTATAATGGTTAGTCCTCAAAGAAAGGCTGACTCAGCATTTTTCTTGCTGATACCACACTGGTGCAAAATAGATCGAGCGGATATTCTTTGCATAATTTGTTGAAGTTATTGCTTGCTCGCCACAAATATGTATTCTGCCTGAAATTGGTAGACGCTACAGGAACGGATAACAAGGGATTATACCTGAGGTTCTTTTTTGGACTACTAAAGAAATAAAAGCCAATAATTCAGGACAGTCAATATGGCCTGATGCGATCTTCAGTAGAAATATTAAATCTGCTATTTCGCGACGTTTATTAAGTGGAAGCAGGTGGTGTTTTCTACATATTACGAGATACTTAGAAGAGTCATAATTGTCTCTTGTGCGAAATGAAAGATGCCGTAAAAACTTTTTTTGTATATTCTCAATGCGAGAAATATAGGTGTGGTACATAGGATTCCAAATCTTAGAGGCGTATTCTAAATGGCTTCGAACATAGGTACAGTACAAAATCTTAAAAGTTTTAATACGTTGGAAATCTTTAGAATTACGCAGAATAAAGCCTAAAGCTCGTGAAACTTTAGCAATAATACTATTAATATGGTTGTCAAAAAGTAGCTTGGAATCATGAAAGACGCCGAGATCACGAACTAATGACTCTCTTGGTAATTTATGCCCTTTTAGTGTGTAATCAAAATGTATTGGTTTAAGTTTCCATGTAAATGTTACAATATTGCATTTTAATGGATTAAGATCAAGGCAGTTGTTATGACAATATTCTTCTAAACGGGTCAAGTCACTCTGCAATGCTTGAGCATCAGAGAGCGAGGCAATACGAGAAAATATTTTCATATCATCTGCAAAACAGAGTAATTTAGAGGAGTGGAAACACGCATCAATATCATTAATAAAAATGATAAAAAGCAGTGGGCCCAGAAGAGAACTTGGGACAGTTACCCAACTGGACACATAATTATTGATAGCTACAGCCTGAGATCTGTTGTCGATGTAGGAAGAAAACCACCTAAGCAGGTCACCACTAATGCCAATATTTATAAGTTTATCTATAAGTAAATTATGGTTAATTTTATCGAACGCTTTACTGTAGTCAGTATAGACTACATCGACTTGCATTCCATTGTCCATTGAGTCAGTAAGATAGTTATTAAGTAAGGCAAGGTTGGTGACTGTAGAGCGTCCCCGAAGAAATCCATGTTGTGTCGGGCTTAAAGACTGTTTAATAGATGGATATAGCTGCCAATATAATAGTTTTTCCAAAACTTTGGACACAATACAAAGCTTGGATATCGGCCTATAATTTGAAATTTCAATTTTTGGTCCTTTTTTGTGTACTGGGGTTATATAGGCACGTTTCCATATGGTTGGTACTATGCCTTCAGTTAAGGATCTGCGAAACAGTATGGACAATGGTATAGAGATATAATCGGCACATCTAATAAGGAATATGGCAGGTAGTTGATCTGGTCCGGCTGATTTCGAAGGATCTAGTTTTTTGAGAAGAGAACTGACTGTCTTTATATTTACCTCAATTGAACATATACCCAAAGTGCTCAGATTCGATTCATGCGTTGTTTGAAGAGAAGACATACCACCGGCGCCAGCGCTTAAGAAAGTGGATTCGAAAAACTTTGAGAACGCCTCACAGATAGTCTCTCCACTATTGACTACACTATCACCATACTTAAGGCAGCTAGGTAGAGCATGCGATTTAGATTTTGGCTTAAAAAAAGACCAAAAATGCTTCGGGTTATCTACAATGGAGTCCTCAACAGAACTTATGTACTTTTCATATCATTTTTTCTCTACATCTTTTACACGATCGCGCAGGATTTTAAAAGACTCTAATTGGGATTTATTCCCATAGAGTTTGAATTTCCTAAGACATTTGTATTTCTCTTTAATAATTTTCTTAAGGGCAGGAGAGAACCATTTAGGAAAGTTATTGTCTTTAAATATTTTGCATGGTATGTATTTATCCCTAAGGTCTGTAAATGATTTATAAAAGAAATCAACTGCTTCTTCCACGGGTCTACAGTTGAGCTCATAATCCCAGTTAATTTCACTGATCTTCTCATTAATTGAATCGTAATCACCTCTGTTATATAAAATTTTTGTAAGGGGAGTACATTTTAATCTATCCAATGACGACGTATTTAACTGTATTACTAGAGCGGGATGATGAAGATCTTCAGGCAAGGCTAGAGGGTCGCGACATTTATCGACATCCAAGTCATCGTTAGACAAAATCAAGTCAAGCGTCCTGCCGTGATGGTTTCTAACAGCACTAAATTGCCTAAGGTTGAGTGTGCACAACTCGTCTATTAGCAAGTTTTCATCATAACTACGGTAGTTCGACGGGTCTAGTGAGCCGTCACTACGATGACTTGGGATCCACACAATACCGCCCATATTGAAATCTCCGGCTATAATAAATTTATCGGAAGGGTGTTCAAGCATAATATCAGTTAATTTTAGAAGAAAATTTGATAACTGTTGGGAGAAGGTGAATCCGTGGTTTTGATTTATAAGATAAATAACACATAAGTGTATTCTTGTAATACTTGAGGCAGCCTTCCCCTTAACAAGTAAAGTTATCCAAAGATCTTCAGCGCTAGAATGAAAATCGGGATGAGGTATAATAGAAAGTAAAAATTTATCACACAAGTATTAAATATATATTTCCTGCTATAGGTTGGTGATACCACATGAAGATCTTTTCTCAGGTTACGCTTTCATTTGTTAGACTCTACAACGTAATGAACAACTTTTTCTTGCTCTATGACTTTTCTGAAATAGAACGATTGTTGGACTTAAAAAACCAACGAAACTTATTTGTTTATTATTTATTTATAGTTCCCCAACCAATCAACTATTGTACTCAATTTATTGTATTTTTGCCTACCTAGATTTCCTCGGGGAGAGTTCACATAATGTTTTCATCATAATTTTCTAACAGAATGTTTGGAATTCAGACGACGCTACGCTGCATTAAAAAAAAGTCCTAACTATTGTATTTTTAGGTATGCAGATTTTCTAAAGGTACCTATGCCTTATTTATACAGGGTATTAAAAAAGTGCCTTTGTTTTAAGGGGTTACTCAGAATCAAGTACAGAATACAGGAAAAATATTGAAAAAGTCCGATCCACATTTTTCAGTTTCCCATACAAAGTCATAATTCACTACACTGAAAGAAAAAAAAGGTTAATTTAACCAAAATTTCAGGGTTAATATAGCCCCTACCAATTTTTTTTGTTAAAATAACAAAAGAGGGTTTGATTGAATTTTTTGAGTTAAATCAACATAAATCTGCTTTATAATTTACTTGTTTTTTGTTACAACAACCTTATTTTTTGGTTGTACCAACATTTTTTTTCTACATTTTGTTTTTTGTAACGGCAAATACAACGGTTATCTCAACTGTAACTGGAACCAATCATAGAGAAATCAACCAAAGTGTTTTTTCAGTGTATTCCGATTTAGTATGTTTGAGTAATAAAAAATATTAACTAAGTATATGAAGTCCTAAATTCTTATTGTATTTTTAGGTATGCAGATTTTCTAAAGGCATGCATTATTTATAGTTATAGTATAGATCACGTTCGAGATGCGGCTGAAAGACTACAAGAGCCTGCGATAAAGAGCTATTTGAAAATAAAAAGTATTAAATTTAATTTATATTTTATCCATGTTCGATCTTGATTTAACGTTCTTTGAGGTCATTACTGAGGCTCACCGGGACGTTTCATTTAATGAAGTCGCGAGAGAAAATTGAGTTTAGCTAAAGGGGCGAATTTAATTCGATTTCAAACTTTTTGAATGATTGTCTCAGTTTCGGCGGCCGCAAATAAGATTGAAGGGAAAAATGGGAATCAGCTCGTGGTTAATTAAAATAAATTATTCACTGGTTTCTTAAATAGATTGCTTGGATGTCTCCATTACGAACAATTTCGTCTGCGATTCTGACGGCTTAGCCCGCCAGAGAGTTGAAAAGATTCACTCATTTTCATTGATTAACTTCCGTCTTAGCTGATTAAAAAAAGCCTTTCTAAATATTATAGTTATTTCAAACGTTTGGCATCTAAACAGGTGGTATTCGTCTAATAAATAGGTTAGAAAAAAATATCCTAGAGCTCTTTAATAAGTACGTCATGCTCCCTGGCAGGACAAGTATCGATTTTTCAGTTTTTAGTGATAAGGAATAATTGTACTCAATTTGTACTTCTTTGGAAAAAATTGTACCTCTTTAGTTTAAGAGTACAATTCGATTGAAATTAGTCCTGCTGTAGAGCATGCTCCCCACGCATACATGCATATATGAAATAATATACTCATGGACAAAAAAATCGACTTAAGGTTTGTTGCACGAATTTTGGAAAATTAACTCAATCTAGCAAAAAAAAAAAAACTAAACCAAAAGTTCAAAAACTGTGTATTTACTATTTATGATTTTAGTTTGGTGGTTTTCTAGTTTTTTGTTTTTAGTGTTTAGCAGTTTTGTAGACTTAGTTGTTTTTTCAAAAGTCGAGCAACAAATCTTGAGTCGAGTTTTTAGTCCACCAGTGTAGTATCAAAAAATGTACTCGACAAAACTGGTTGATTTTATGTCAATTTTTTAAAATATAAACTTGAAATAAGAAGATAAAAGCAGTTTAGTTCTATTGATATTTAGAAGTGTAATTAATTATAAAATGTATCAACAGTTATCAAAATTTTTAATTAATTGTAAGCTTAGTCAATTAACCTTGCACTTATATGACTTAGATGACACTTGACTGACTCGGTGGCTAAGTGGTTAGCGATCCTGACCTCTGATCCGAGAGTCGTGGGTTCGATCCCCACACAGGGCAAACTTTTCTGTGATGAGCAGAATTGTTTGCTCTGAGTCTGGGTGTATTATATCTATATATGTATGTATTTAAAAGTATATGTTTATGTATATCAGTCTCTGGTTCCCAAGATACAGGGAATCCTAGTTTGGGGCCAGATGACCGTGTGTGATTTGTCCCAGATATAATATAATAATATAATATATAGTGTTCCCTAAGCATGATAACATCCCAAAAATATGTTAACTAAGTCTTTTGAATTTAACTCCCTAAAATGTCTCAAACTATAAGACTACCTTGTTTGCTCGTTCGCGAACTTACTAAGTACAGTATTTTAACTAGCGCAAAGTTGGTAAGCCCCATTGATTTTATAACAGCGCCCGTGTGTCGGCATCGAACCGTGTGAAACTTGCGTACTGCACAGACGGGCGTCTTTAATGTTTGGAAAAAATTGCCATTACGAATTCGAATTTTTTTGTCGACGCAGCGAACAATGTTATGGAAAGAGACATACTTACATTATCATCGTCAGTACCATTTTCTATATAGGATAAGAGTATTATTGAATATTTACCTTTTAAAATACAGATCGAAGCATGTTTAATTATCACATGACCCGCCATTTTTTATTTGCATTCAATTCTGTAGTAATCTTCTTGTACATGCCACATCGATGTTTGTATAGCATGCCACATCGACTTTTTGTATATCATGCCACATCTGCTTTTTGTATAGCATGCCACATCGATTTTTTGTATAGCATGCCACATCTACTTTTTGTATATCATGCCGCGTTTACTTTTTGCATGGCATGCGTTACTTCTTTTTGCATTGTATCTGCTACGACTTACTAAAAGCGTATCGTCTGCACTGAGCCGGAAGGTTCATTGTGCGAGTGCGCTTTACAAAAGTTAGATAGCCTAGAGAAAGTTGTTCGGTACAACACTTTGCTAAGGCTTAGTGGGGTTACGCTATATTACGGTGCACCATTTCCGCTTCATGTTGATGTTACTGTATATTTCGTAGAGGTTTAAGTAAAAAAGAAGAGACATTTTCCTTTGGGACGAGCGCGGAAGATACTTTTGCATCGGATACCTATTGAAATTGCAGTGAATCTGACCAAATCCCTGCAGTTTTACGAGGAATCTAGGTATAAAAAGATTTCTTTACTGCAAAGAAAATATTACTCTTTACTCGAAACGAAATTAAAGAAAAAAATCTTATGTCGAAGCAAAATACTCAGTGCATTCCTTCTTCAGCACACTGAAGTACGCTGAATTGGCTTATTTTTCTTCCACAGATATCCTGAAAGCATTTGCATAGCACAAGAAATGTTTTCATTTTCTTTGCAAGACGTCCTACTTTAGATTCGTTTCGCGGTTTCATTTTAACGATGCAAAGGCTTTTTTAATTGAATTTAACCAAGTGATTTGCGTATAAAGTTGGGTTAGGGTATGATTTTGAATCTGAGAGCCTTCTTGTTGCAGAAAAACTTCTCAACGTCCTTCATAGTTTTAAAGAAAAGTAAATTGTGTTCAATCAACCACAAGTAAAAGACTCTATGTGCATATACAGGTGATGAAAAAATGTCTGGCGATATTTTAACAGTGGCTTGTACTCATCAAACTGAACAACTTTACCCAAGAAACTTATGGTCAAAAATAAAAAAAATTTGGACCATACAAAGTTCATCAACCAGCTGATGGATTTGTATGAAGAATCCAATTTTTTTTTGCTTTTTGAGTATGAGTTTCATTGGGAAAGTTGTTCAGTTTGATGAGTAGAAGCCACTGTTAAAATATTGCCAGACTTTTTTTTATCACCTGTATACGAGTATAAGATCTTCGAAACTATGTTTTATCACACTCGGTCTTAAATAAGTGCGTTTGAAATTTTAAGGGTGTTACTCAGAATCAAGTATAGAACACAGGAAAAATATTGAAAAAATTCGATCTACAATATTTTTTTTTCAGTTTTCCATACAAATTCTTGATCCATTATTCAGATTTACTATGGTAATGTAAAAAAAAATTAAGGGCGGATTTTTTCAATATTTTTCCTGTATTCTTTACTTGATTCTGAGTAACCCCTTAAAATTTCAATCGGACTTTTGTACATCCTGTATTTGCCCTGTTCAAGTGATGAAGCAAGTCCACTACCAATAAAATCTGATAATAACATCTCATCAAAAACGTTTACAGAATTAAGGCGGAAAACATACTGCTTCGCACATCGCAACGAAATGCGATGGTCCGAATTTAAACTTTGTACTGTAAAATGTTGATTTGTATACAAAAATCGCAGGGTACCACACACACGAAATCGTGCTTACGGACGAAGATGCGAGGCGATTCGCAGGGTATGCCACACTGAAATCGCATCTTCATCCGAAGGTGCGATTCGCACGACGAAATCGTGCTTACGAACGAAGATGCGATGCGATTCGCAGGTTTATGTCACACTGCTACAAAGCGGCGCGCAGGGGTGTTGCGGGGTGCGTGGCGCGGGGGGATTTACGAAATGACCCTTGTTACAATCAAAAACAAGAAGTACGAGTATCCGAGTTAAAACATACATTATACATAGACGTTCGAATACTGAATGAACGCATGACGAAAATCGTCGCTTCGGACGAAATTCCGATGGTTCGAAATCCGTGCCTTCGTCATGCACCGCAGCTTCGGACGAAAACCGTCCGTTGTTGCGGAACGCTGTCGCATGCGAATTTCGTCGCTTCGGCCTCTCGTCCGATTTTCGGAGCAGTGTGTCCGTTGTGTTTGCAGATACTATATAGGCAACTGTTTTTAGACGGTTAGTTAAATGTGTGCTCTGTACTCAAACAGAGATCGATATTCTGAAATAGAAATAGTCCACCTTTGGAGAAATGTACAGTTGATTATCAAAGTTGAAAATGAAATGTTACAATATTTTGCATCTAACTTCGTTAACACTGCACAGTATTCCTCCTTTTGGGTCACAAGTGTTTTCTAGGGATGTCTAGGGCATAACTCATACATAGGCGCACAGTTCAGATTCAGTTCAGAGGGCTACGTTGTCAACCCTAAAAAAGTTCTTAAGAACTTAAGCTTAAGCTGCTTATGAGGTCACTAACGTAGATAAAATATTGCCGTCTAATGGATAGCAGTCGGCTCCAAACAATGCCACTAAAAATGGAATCCATCCAGGTTATGACCGTATCTGTAACCGGTTAACCTGTGTGATCAAAGTGCTCACATAGTAGGCTGAATCAGCTGCTTGCTTAAGCAGTGGCTTCGTACTCTTGATTTTAATAGCCTAAAGTGGATAAAACCAAAATAAGCTCGCTAAATAGGTGTTAGGTATCTGCTGCATTTTAGAGTATCGCTTCGTAGATTAGCAAGTGTGTTGGACGCTTAAACCTCTTTTAATAAGTGGACTTCATTATTATTTAAAGCAAGCAAGTAGCTCGAATGAATGAGGGTGAGAATCCAGTGATGACAAAATTGGCAGGGACTGCTATCGTTACAGTTTATTACTGAGCTGAGTCTGAGCTTATCTTCTTCTTTTCTAGTTGGAATTTCAGTAGCGTTCTACATGTGTGATATTTACTAATAAAAAGAGAGAATCAAAGAAAGCTTCCTTGGTGGGATACCGATGTCAGTTGAAGGTGCAGCTCTAAGGACGGGTGATAAAGAAGAGAAGCGCCTCTTTAGTGGAGCGCCACTTGATAGTTTGATGCTGAAATTAGGAGGTGATCCTAATCAATTATCTTTTTATGATCGCTTCTTCTCATTAAACCAGAGGTTTTTCCCCATAAAAAAAACCGGCCAATTGCGAGCTGGACTCGCGCACCGAGTGAAAACGAAAAATGACAATTTGTTCTTAAAAAAAAAATTGAATTTTAATGCCATAGGTTAGCAATAAGACCGCCTATCAGTACAAACCCATAATTACTTATACTACTTATAGTTTCATATTGTATATTTAGTGTACAAAAAGTGTAAATAAATAAATAATTTAATTTGAAATAGTAACTCCAATACCCATGATGAAATTATTATTAATTAAAAATTGCACTAATAATGAAAATCAAAGCAAGCAAGTTTTTGTGTTACATCAACAAAAGAGCTGTTTAGTGAATAAAATACAGTTATAATTTATTTTTGATGGAGTTACCTACCCTATTCTCTGGACATTCGGCATAACCCTTTAGCCATACAGGTGGCTGCGGTGGGGCGTCCCGCTTCCTATGAAACTGCAAACTGTGCTGTGCGCCAGCGCCACTGCACTGGACACATTTTACTCTCTTTACTGTCTGATAAACTGCGACAGTCCTTTGTTCTTGAAAATTTATAAGCCAGTCTTTGTGGTAAATTTTTAAATTGCGGTGTTCGATGCCGGTAGCCGCTGCGGCTAAGATACTGGTACATAAATAAATTATCCGGACAGATTTGTTTTTATGTCGAAGGTCTTACTGGTTTTAGCGTTTCAGAAAAGAGATTTTATGCTTAAGATAAATTTATGCTTTTTAATATCTCTAGCCAAAGAGATGAAGTTTAACATAACTTAAAACATTTTGAAAATATTTTAGTGACACGAAATTGCTATTCGATAATTTTCAATGAATTTCTAGATTTTCCGATGTTCTCGTAAACTGCATTTCCACTTGGTTATGTTATACTTTATCTCACTGTTTATCAATAGGTATAACTTTTTGTAGAATAAAACAATATTATACCAAGGGTTTTGAAAAGCTAAACTTTGTTTCTTGAAACTTATAAGTTTTTCCTACGCAGAGAGCATTAAATGCAGCTATTACTACTCACGCATATCCACTTTTATTTGTCCGCTAAGGTTACATGTTCCTTCAATGGTTAACTTTACTCTTCGAATGTATCAGGGAATAAAATGCACAACTGCACTATTGTATAATAGTCAAGTCGCATAATAATATTGCGTTCATGTTATCTATTCTTAAAAAAGGGTTTTAGCAGTTTATGCCCTATGTGAATTATCAAGGACCCTAAATAGATTTACCCCTTTTAGAAGATCTCATTTTATAGTCTAAAATTTATACCTATTACAGCCAAGCCCCTTGAAATAAGGTTATTACAAATCAAATTGAGGTTGATTTGCTCACCTCAATCACTTCAGGAATTCCACAAATTAGTTTCACCTGGAATCCACTTCAAAAGACAGCTTCATGAGGCACAGGTGCGATGCAATTTAAGTTAATTAGTAGTAATTAATTGCTTGACTAGATTGTTGTGTATTTTAAGGATTCAAGTAGGATTAGGTTAGGTTAGTATAAACTAGACAGAAGTGAATGAAGTTATCACGTTTCCCTACTGGACCATCCACATTTTCAACCCGAAACATTCAAACGAGCCTTTAGCATCTTTTCTGATAATTTTTTATGACTTATATCATCTTAACACTTATTAAATCTCATTAAATAACACCGTTTTCATCATTGTATCTATATCTATGTTACGTTATAGATAAGCCCGCTTCCTAGTATAAAGTAAGTGAATAGTGAAGTAGCCGTCAAATCCTATCCTTTGCTCGAAAATAGACCAGATTTACGTGCTGTATGCTCTAAAAGTGCAACGTTCATCTGTAAAAATATTCCAAGTAACAGAGCTAAAATTTTCTTAATTTGGTGCAGGAAACTTCTAAGCACCCGCCCGATTGTGTAGTGGTAAAATACCATGACGGGGGTGGCATCTAATTCTTGATACTGCAATCATTACACACGAATTTGCATTGAATTCGCTACTATGGTATAGAAAGAAAAATTCCCATAGCGGTTTCGCGCTGTAGCGAATAAACTTAACTATGAATTTTCAGCATTGCAGTGTGCTCTTTATAGCGCATCTATATGCGACAAAGTAATAACACACTCGTGTATAATTCCCAGCGGTCCCTGTTTTGTTACTCGTATTATTACTACTTTTTATTAAAACCCAAGTTAGCTTTTTGGTTCCCAGCTTAATGAGAGCGCATTCCTATTAGAGGTATCAAATGAAATTATAGGTTATGTATCGTACTTAGAATTTCTTTCAGTGTGTCATCTTGTTAATGCAAGGAAAAACGCCGGTACTATCGCTGTTGGAAGGTGGTGGTGGGTGGGGGAACATCAGCTGATTGTACCTGCATCCATTTTTATTTCCATCCGGTCTCGGTGTGGGGTTCCAGTTGTACGGATTTATTTATGGCAAACGTAAAATAGAGGCAGTCGTCGATGTGCATTCTGTTTTATGGGCTCTCAAATACTCTATTGCAGCTGAGTGGATTTATCTCCTTTATAAAGATAGACCAAGGAGTTTATGACTCACCTACCTATACTTTTTTATAGAACGGAGTTATGTGACATTTGCAGTGTAACCAAATTCTGTCAAATTAAATAGTGACAACTGTATGGATAAATGAACAAAAAGGTTTTCATCTTGTGAAAACTTTGTACCACGTACTAATAACGTTGAATTTATTGGAACTTTGAAAGAATAAACGAAACATTTTTTAAGATATTTCCTTAAATTAAATTTTAAAACTAACATTTAAAACGCCAAGTTTATTAACATTACACATTTTATGATAAATATTCTAAACGGAGTTTTAATTTAACATTGCATGTGGTAATAATAACAATCGCCAAAAATAATTTTATCGATTAAAATCACTAGGTGCGTGAAGCTGGCAACCCTATTGCAACGTCGATTTAAACGGTCTCGTCTTAAAAGGAGTAAAGGTGCGATGATGAAGTTAGGTCCTATTTTATTTGAATTTAGAAGGGCTAGTACAGGTCCCGACAAAATTTAAGATCACTGGAGGGTAGGAGGGTGAGTGGGGAAATGCGCAGAAATCGATAGAAGTCAATTTAAGATAAAAAGAAACCACCGTACACAAGTAACCACTTCTGTACGCTAGTATACCATGCGCAAACTATGCCCACCAAAAGTACTCCAGCGATCTTAAAGTTGGGACCTGTATTCATATATTCTTGGATAGTAAGGGATGAAACCACCACTACTAAGGAACTTTCATGGATTTATCCCTTCCAAGGACTCTGTACCTTGGTATCCTAAGTCAGTTTATAGGAAGTGCAAAAAGAGATTTCATTAAATATTGATAAAGAAAACTAATTTACCAGCCATATTGTCTTAGAAACAAACTAAAATAATAATGATAATCGAGATAATTCTAAGAACAGGCATTCTATTTCCCTGAGTATTCCCAGAAACTATTATCCTTATCACGTTTAAGCTTCTACTCTTCAACTAAATAGAATACTTGTACCCAAGTAATTAATTCTCCGAGAATCTGTAGCTTCACTAGTAGGTATTCATCTCGAGTTTATAGTCTAAATAGTTCCGCCCGCGACTTTGTCTGCGTGGACTTCAGAATTGGGTCCAGAGAGAAAAAAATGTTAAGGCACCACCATCAAGTGACAAAGTAAAAATTTCAGTTTTTAGCCATTCCTCCGGGAACCAGGGTTCATAATTATCAAGATAATTATTTTCTTTGATAATTATCAGATATTTATCCGATAATTATCCGTGATTATTCATAATTGTATGACTTAAATTTTTGACTTACAGATTAAAATTTTATTACATTATAATAGTAATAAAATTGAATACAAATACAAATTTTACTAAGTGTTGTTTGTGTTGAACCAAATTTCTGGGACCGATTTATGCCTTTTAAAAAAAATGATATTTGACTCATTAAAATACACGCGGAAGTGGAAAATTACATTCGGATACAAGTCAAGCGACATAATAGCTAAACCATTTATTAAATTGTATTTGTTTTTATGTTTTTATGATTTTTTTATTATCAAGATAATTATCAAGATATATTTATCAAGATCAGTGAAAATTATTACTTCGAAAACCCTCGAGTTTTTCGAGATAAAAAGTATCCAGTGTGTTAGCCCAGTGCTTTATCTGTCTAACTTTAAATTTCATCCAAATCCGTTCAGTAGTTTCAGCGTGAAAGTGGAAGAAACAAACATCCATACTTTCGCATTTACGAATAATAATAACAATAAAGGAGAAGTGAGATAAGTGAAATGGAGCGTCTTCACAGGGCATTCACAAGAAAGTTAACAGAAAGAGGATTTCGTGTAAGTTTCGTCCAGGAGTATTGTATAGTAAAATAGCGCCAAAATAGCTTAATACTCGAGTACTAATTTCCTCTGGTACCAACCTTATTTGTATTCTAAATGGACATTTAATACGTTTAACATGATTTAGTGGATTAGGAAGGAAACCTAGTTAAACTATGTGTGTGGTTTAAAGCGATGAGATAAGTCCTTTTTCTGCAAGACACAATTTGAGAACTTGCTAGGCAGATTTAGAAAAATGGCGTATCTTAAAACTGCCCAAAAGCACACTCCGGACTTAAACATGTTATGATTCTATTCTAATACCAGAGACATTTATTACCTGCTATTACCTACTTCTACTACAGAAATATAAAAGTATGACGATTTAGTTGTCATATGAGAGGGGCAGAGAGTGTCCAAAAAATAATCAAGATATGCTGTAATATGAACAGAATCTGTAAATTCTGTTACGGCCCATCGATTTGCCGTACAAAAACATTTCTTTCTATTGGGAATCTACTGTTCTGTAAAATTATATATAATATGTCGCAGGGATATGATAAAATCAGGGATTTGTTCAAATCCCGGGAAATGTTAAAATAATAACACGACTTTGTCATTGCTCTAAAGAAATCTAGGGATTTGATCAAATCATTAAATTGATTTAGTGAAATGACGAAAATAATTATTCTGTAGTATTTGAAAGGTTTATTTGGTACAACACACATTAAATGACACTAAAGTCTTAAAAACAACTTTAGAACTTTACTTATTTTGTAGGGATTTGATCAAATCACTAGATTTGTTTAGGGAATTCACAAAATCGTGTTATTAACATTTCCCGGGATTTGAACAAATCCCTGATTTTATCATATCCCTGCGACATATATAGTTATTCGTTATTCTTGTTACTCAGGCATTATGTATTGGCTTATTTTTAGTTCAGGCGATTGATACACAGCCTCTGCGGCAAACGCCAATTTGTTTTAACTCCACGTAACAAATGTTGGGCATGTTGCCCTCGACCTTGGGTCATTAGCTTTAATGAAGGTCTGGCTTTGGTCTGAAGGTAAATAAATCTCCTCAACTGGTCGAAACTAGGTACCAGTATTCGATTTATTACATTCATTCTAAGCAATGATATCGTATCATTAAATAACGTCACAGAAGTTTAAAGGATTCTCTCTTGCCATGATTTCATCTTCTCTTCTTCTTCTTCTTATCCTGTGGTACAATTTAAGGGTTATGATGGATATTACTGAGACCAAAAATGGATAATACGGATATACGAGTATCTCTGCTCACGCATCATGCAAAATCTAATGCACCCCTTTGATT
Organism: Coleophora deauratella; assembly: GCA_958295455.1. NCBI lineage: Eukaryota > Metazoa > Arthropoda > Insecta > Lepidoptera > Coleophoridae > Coleophora > Coleophora deauratella. Next base: position 15,560,035 of record OY282395.1, read on the forward strand.
GAAATTTTGCACGATCATTGTCTTCTTCTGCTTATCTTGTGACACAATAAAGCGTGTATCACAAGTAGTGTACATCCCGAAGTCTATTTACATAAATTTAGTCAAAGTCAAGGGTTATTGGAGGATGACAAAACAAACGGTATTCCTTTTTCTCAACCTACAGAATTAATTATAATAGCAAAGCATTAAACGAATCTTTTTTTTGTTTTGTTAGCCAGCGATTGCTTTAAAAAGTAAACATTCAAAACAAACTGCACAGAACAGTTTATCGTCGGCCAGCACTTGGCACCCGCAGAGAGGGCGGGCGCTCTGAAATAACAAGATAATCGCGTAGGAACTTTTCTATTGTAAGTTAAGTTTAAGCGAACTAAGAGGCTCGAGTTTCGACTTCGCGAGACAATTTAATCTTGTCGGCTTCACGATTCCCGGCTTGCGAACGTTTCACTGCGGTCTAAAGCTTGGCGCAACAGCATTTAGAAAGCTCGAATGGAATCGGAACTAAATAATAGATCTCTTACAAGTTGTCTGAAAGACGATGAAAAAAGGATTAACTTATACTTACGTATGAAGTTTTACCTCAGAAAGATGCCAGAAATATATTTGACATCAATTTAGTAATTAGAAGACAAAGAAAAATATGCCTTGCGGTAGAAGGTGGTGAAAGATAGATTCTGATTCGGTGAAGCTACGTGTCGGCTCGTAGCGTGGTAGCGATGCTTTCAGATGTGTAGAAAGATATGTTCATTGGATTGAACCATGTTCATCTTGAGTATACGGCGTCACAGGAAACTGAGGTTCTGGGCATATCTTATCTTGCAATTCACATATTTGGTTCACAGTACTTAGAGCATAGCGGAGTCACTCCAGGCACAGTCAGTCCAGCGGCAGTTTTATACCGGTTAATTTCTTTGTCATCTATCCGGAACTATTAAACTGTTGGAAGTTATTAACTGCTTAGTAGTACGGAAAAGAAGAAAGAAAATAACTTTGTACATTAATTAATTTGAAAGTTTCACTTTAAAAGTTTTGAAAATCATAAATTACAGTAAATAAGTTATAACAATAAAACAAAGTATGAAATAAAACATGTGAAGCTTGAAAAAAGGAGTTGTTTAACATAAAACAGGCTGTAATAAAGTGCTTATAGGATTCGTTAACTGGAGCTTCTATTCACGAAACTAAATATAACTTAGAGGTATTTTTTTTCTTGGTTCTGAATTTAAATCGATCAGCTGTATAACCTAATTTTGTATGTACAATTTTTTTGTGAAATATTTATGGATCACGTTAAATAACTTATTAAGTACGTTACAGAGAAGACCTTATTTATGTCACCTATCAATTCAATTCAATTCAATATACTTTATTGTAATAAATAGACATATACAAAAGTGAGGTATACCTATCCTCACATCCCTACTCGTATTCATACATCCACATGCTAGATGTTTTAAGCACTCCGCATTAAAAAACGTATTATTTCGAGGCTACATTAACGAAATATTCTATGTCAGAAAACTCCATAACTTTTATAAAGGTAAAATAAAAGAGAAAGGTTAACTTATCTACATTGTCAAAAAATAATAAAAAATTAATGAAAGCAGAATTTTCATTTGAATATCTCTTGGAACAAAAGGAGACAATGTGAAAAATTACGTTTTCAAGTTCACAAAATTTAGATCAAAGAAAAAGTTTGGCTTTGTGAAAGAGGCCTGTGGGAATTCTTTTTTTCTGCGAAATATTACAATGTTAATTGGTTTATGATAACCGAGTTTTTTAACTGTCAAAGGTAGATTAAGTTGACAGTAATTTGTTCAGGTTTTCAAAGCTCATGTTATTAAATTCAATTCGCTGTAGTATCCGACAGCATTATTTCATCTTGTGGTAAACGTTGAGCTAACGAGGAGCCAAATATTAAAATGGAACTCAGATTGGCAATAGCATAGCATTTAATTAAAAATAAACAGAAACCTTCAGAGTGTAGCTATAAAAATTAAAGTGAACATTGAATTGTAGCGCTTAGTCATCTTTCACTTCGGATGCCTTATATTGTTCTTTCTCTAACATTATGTTTTGTCGTTTCAATTTGTCCTTTAAAATCAGTTTAATTTATATTTTGTAGTTTAAATGAGTTGATTAGATACCTAAAGCATTACGCTCTCTTATTTGACTTTCAGTGGGTATGTGTGTATTATGTAAATAACGTCATAATAATGTGTATTCCAAGTAGACATGTGTTCCTCCAGCAACAATAAATACAGGAAGTTGCGGCGTCTCAGGTGCACCGTCGAACTTCCGCAGGACCATCAGGCTTTGCAGAACCTGATTAATTAGCACCTCCACGGGAACTTCTGAAAATTACTTGGGACTCGGGAGAACATATATACAGGCATGCGTTGCGTTCCATGGCTACGCTCTGACAGAATCCGTTTTGTACCTTCCCTTTCACACTTACGGGATTTATTTATAATACATTATGCTGCTGGCCTGTTGTCAGAGTGAACAAAAAAGTGGCCTTGGAAAGCACTAGTGCTATTACCGAGTTGTACTGAGTATTCCTGTCAACAAAAGAGATTCTTTGCATGGTGATCCTAACTAGAATTTCTCTGTCAATGAAAACTCGAATAATTTATAAAGAAAAGAAGAGTGCATAGATAAAAAAACGTGCAAGGTGTATAGAATCGAAACATAATCGGTAAAATTATTATGTAATACTTAAATTATTATTACATTTTAATGACACGGTTTACACAACTGTCTCCGTCTAAGCTATTGTCAAAATTCAGCTGCGCGCCGCAGCCTGCTAGCAATTTCAGTCAAATAAATTTTCGCCTGAAAGGTAAATATGCAATGCTCCAGCGTTGTATAGAATTCACAAATGAGAACACTTAGCTTAATAGGACCTTTATCAATAAAGCATCTTTAAAAATTCCCTCGTGGTCTTTGGAGAGGCGCTTTATTTTAAATATACATTTATCAAGAAGAAAATGTTTCAAACGAATAGGTATTTCCTTTCTCGTGTAAGGAGTTCGTTCGAAAAGAATTGGTATCTGAATAAAAACTTTAGTTCATTATCGACAGTGGCTTTCGTTCGTAAACCGGCTCGTTACGAGACGCAGGCCATGAATAATACACGAGGAGCAGGGGGGCCTCGAATCATCCACCTGCATGCTTTAATGACTTCATTTGATATCAGTCAGTTGCTATTCCTATTATTGCTATTTGGGATTGGACCGGCGACTTTACTGAAATTGAGGTTGAGCTTATTCTGCTCATGAAACTAAACTTTAACAAGGAACTTTTAGACAATTTTTCATTTATTTTTCTAATTAGTCGATCGGCCACGTGGTATATTTAGTATAGGAATTTTTCGATGATTGACTATCAATGAATCGGACACATTATGTATGGATTTTCAACGTACTTACTCGTACATGTAACAAAATTGGTGTAGGACCCGTTAATTTTACTCAACTTTTGTTCTACGACTGTGGTCAAATTGCAAAAAATTTTGGACTCTCCATACAAAAATGGCAAAACAGATGATCTATTTGTATAAAAGTCCCTTTTTTTTTATTTGTGATTTGAGCAAAGTCGTAGAACAAAAGTTGTTTAGTACGATGAGTAGAATCCCCAGTTAACGGGTCCTACACCAATTTTTTTACACCCTGTATATTAACCTATATTAGTCTCTGGTTCCCATCCACAATACAGAGAAACCTAGTTTGTGGGGCCGGATGACCGTGTATGATTTCTCTTTATTTTTCATTTTTTTAAAGTCGGATTAAATCCAGCTTATAAATACAAACAAAACAACAAATACAGCGCGGTAACGTAAATATAAATCAATTTGTTAACAAAAATTTTATGAAAAATAAAAATTAAAGAACAACGTTCATTTCTCAGCAACATATTTTTCTTAAAATACTCCAGTGACATGAAAATGAAGATAACTAGAGTCTGACAAATGAAAGCGTAACCTGAGAAAGCGCGGCAAATTCAAAAAATCTTCATGTGGTATCACCAACCTATAGCAGGAAATATATAGGATGTAACAGAAAGGTGTGACAATACTTCAAGGTTGGCTTTTACCCATCAAACTGAACAACTTTTGTTCTAAAACTTTGTTGAAATCGCAAATTTTTTTTTGGACTTTTCATACAAATCGATCAGCTGGCGAACCAAGTTTGTATGAAAAGTCCAAAAATTTTTTTGCGATTTCAACAAAGTTGTAGAACATAAGTTGTTCAGTTTGATGGGTAAAAGCCAACCTTGAAGTATTGTCACACCTTTCTGTTACACCCTGTATATTTAATACTAGTGTGATAGATAAATCTTTATCTTTATTATTAAAATATATTTATACTAGTTGAAATCACAATTTACAATTCGCTTTTTACAATTTTATTGACTCCTTGTACATCTTGTTTATAAATATAAACATAAAAACAGTCTACTTCATAAACTGATTTTGATAATCTGCAGTTTATTTCTGCACTGAAAAATCTGAAATTACCATCAAATCTATATCATTTACGAATGGCCATTACAAATAATATCATTATATCATTTCTTACGCTCAACAATACATTAAATAATAAACATGAATATTCAGCCAACAAGTATCAATAATTGCCATTCATACTAACATTCAACAGTGACAGCCTCTGACAGCTTCTTTTTGTTGCCATGTTTAAATAAAACTTTAAATAAAAAGCCAGGTTACGCTTTCATTTGTCATCCAAAATTATTTGCCAATATGTCTACTATTAATAAGTTACAACTAAATCCAACTGGCACATAACTAAACATTAATGGATTCCCTAAATAAGCACATAGATTATTGCCGGACGCCAGAGACGAAGGCAGGCTGCTCGGGCGCAGGTGCGTCATAAATCTGCCGCTACACTATTAGAAGCCCTCTTTAATTAAGGGAACCGTCTTTAGTATATGAGGTGACAAGCGGGAAATATAGTAAATCCTTTGACATGTAACTGAAAAAAATATATTCAAGGGACCTATACAATCGGGGTCAGAATTCACATCATAATTGTTGTTTTTACAATTTTCATGTTGTACTATTGATCAGCTGCAAGACGTCCACTGGCAGCAAAAGATTCCACCAATGATTTTCAAAATGACTGGTCTTGTGCTCTACTGGAGAAATTTCATCTGTTCTATGAACTATGTACCCGGCCCACTGCCAGTTTAGCGATTCTATTTGCTATGTCAGTTCCTTTAGGCCTCTTGCGTTATTACCCATTCATTATTCGATCACGTACGGGAATTTCTAGTACCTAAAGCACGCTCAATCACCCTGTGGTTGCCTGAGCTTTTTCAAAGGCATATGTTGTGCCTACTTTTAATCCAGCTTAATTTTTCGTTTTCTTTGGTAAGATGTGACTATGCGAAATTCGCCAATTATGAATACCCTAACCAATTTTCTGCAATAAACTCAATAAATGTATCCTATGTCAGTCGGGGAGAACAAAACGAGTTCAACAGAATATTAAACAATAAACATAGTCTAACAATATATTGAATGGCCCATTAACTGGGGCTTCCACTTATCATACTGAGCTTTATTCCAAGGCTTTGTTGAAATCACTCAAAAATGTTAGATTTTTCAAACAAATTAGAGAGCTATTTTCATTTTTCTCAGAGAAATCGTTTTTTTTTCGATCAGAAAACTCGTACAGCAAAATTGCGTCATAGAAGCCGAAGTTACGGGTCTTTCACCTATTTTGGAGCATGATGTATATTTTTTTATTTGTAATAGCTTTGTTTTAATTGACCTTTGGAATAGCTTCGCTCTAAACGTATTAGGTAGTTACCTTCCGCCGGCCTTTCACATCCAAAAGATCATGCCTTCCCTTTACCTTTTCAAGACAAGTTAATTTCACCTTTTACGACCACTTACGTTCGTTGAAATCTTATGAAAGCTTACATTATGTCTTTCATCCATTGTAATAACTATTGTAATTATTACATTAAATCTTGCTTTGTTCATGCTTCCTGTCATTTACAAACTAACAAGCCCTAGACTTACACCAAAAAACTACAATAGCAAAACCATTTAGCTTTGTAGACAATATTATACAACCTAACTGCCCCGGGGTGGTACGGAACGGACCCTTAACATCTTCGTCTCGGGGCTACATTACGAAATTAATTTAACTTTCAAGACAATGTAAATCATGACTGGTTCGAGCAAACAATAGATATGGCCGCAAAGATGCCGGGATTAAAGCTGCCCAGGATTGTTGTGAAACTATTGATGGCTTAGCTTAACTATCGATGAAAATTGTTTCACTCAAAACTATATGTTGCCTATGTATTGTTAATACGATATAAATTAGTCGAATCGTAAATTTCTTTCATGACGTTACCTATACCTATCAACCGCAAACACTTTTTTTTCTTAATTTAAAGGTTACAAGACTACAAAAACTTTTTTTTGTTACTTTAAAGGTATTGTCCGTTTGGACAGGGCCTGCTCTTGTCATTGACATTGCGTAAAGTAGGTAATTAATTTGTGAAGAAAAACACGTGGAATATAACTTTTAAATAGGCTTTAATCTTCCTTTGACACAAGAAATACACTCAGTTTATGATATTTCTAACTGAATATTGAATACTGCACAGCGCTATTTCCAGTTAACTGTCTCACTCGAAAATCAAAGATAGACTGACGCGCACTCGCCACCATTTCCCTCGTGTAATCCTCTCCCCTCTACTTTGATCCGTGGCGCCCCTGTGCGTCAGTCGATCTTCAAGTTTTACATTACTTGATTTACTCTTTATATTATTTTTAACTGTAAATATATTATGTTTCGATAATATTAAGCAACAATTATAGTGATTATTTACAGTACAACAAAATATAGCTAACAGTCGGCCATCCGATCCCAACGAACGACCTCGTACGTATTTTTTTTGTAAAAAAAAAGACTACAAACATATTCTATACAAAGAAATCTTATACACTGAGTAAGTGTCCTAATTATAATATTTTTATTTTATAACAACATTTATAACTAAAGTACTTCTCATTAATTAAATAAATAATTCGGTATTTTTCACTTTCAAAAAAAAACAAGAAATGTTCCTCTTAAAATTCAATTTCCACGAAATAATTTTCTCTCTTGACACTAATTTTCAATCTTACGTTCATGAACAAACGTTAATTTCAAAAATATGACAACACATTTGTAAAAAAATAACAATTTTAGAACAATATTATATCGTTTGGCAGTTCAATAAAAGTAAGTAAATGATAAAGTGGAAAACACCGTATTGATAACAGGACCTGTTTATCCTGAATACCGTAACATCCATTTGGCAATAGGCACCATTCGTCCTGAATACCGTAACATCAATTTGGCAACAAGCCCCGCTCGTCCTAATTACCGTAACATCAATTCGGTAACAGGCCTCATTCATCCTGAATACCGTAACATTAAAGCTTCAATTTAAGTCATATACTACATGATCTTTAATTATGTATAGATATTTAATATAGTCCATCGTCCAACTTAAACAAGGTTCCTAACACTTGGAACTCGTTTGCCTAGAAAGCGAATAACATATGTTTGTTTTAAAGAATAAATTTCACAACTTTAAGGGGAATGTGATAATCTCTTCTCTTATATTATGGTCTAGTAAAACTGTAAAACAGGCAACTGTCATTGAAATATTGTGTTTCTAAACAGTATCTTCAACCGATCATTATATTTTTAATCCTCCAATATACTCAGGTATTCCTTATCAATATTTTATTCACTATAATTGAATTCTCAATTAAAGGAACATAAAAATGAAAACTAAATATTTTGATAACTTGGGTCGCACTTAGGAAGTGGTGCCTTATTTCGGTCAAGAAAACAAATAATATTTGCTAGAGTCTATGTGGAAATTATACACTCTTTTGTTGTAGTTTATGTAAAGAATTATTATTACTAAAAGCAACCAAATTCGTTAAGACATAGTTACCCTTGTAATCCATTATGAACCAACTCAGTTATTTTACGTTGCCTTAAAGCATAACAATTTCTGCTAAAGTGGTTTAGGGAAATAATAAAAAGATACTGGAGTAGGAGATACGATCGGTTTCGGAAATAGAAACTTCACTTATTAAAAACCAATTAATTAACTTTAAATTGTGGGTACCAAATATTTACTTAAACAAGTTCAAGAATAATCACATAAAACAATGACAGGTTAAAACCCCTGATTCTTTCGGACAGTTTTAAATAACAAAAATAGTGTTGGAAGTGTCATTTATCTTCCTGCACGACTAATTAAGATGTGAAGGATAATGTCACAAGAGGATTAACGAACAGATAGAATTTGCATAATAATGCGTAATATGTTAATACAAACAGTATCTAAATAAACTGTTGGTAATACATATTACTGCATTACTTAACCCTGTTTTCTTTAATCTGAACAACTGTACATATTGAGTTGTATTCGAGGTTTCACAGTAAATATTTCCCTTATATTTTACATAAACATATGAACGTATAATAACGTATAATCAAGAAACTTCAAAATGCCATGATTTACAATTTGACTACGAAAGGACTATATTAAAATCAAATCTGTATAGACAATTGAAGATTTTATCTACGAATTATCCCCTAGTGGTTTCCGAGGTAATTCTAATTATAATCACGATTCTACCCGAAGAGTTTTCTTTTTATGTAATAGCAATATATTATCCAGAACAAATCACACTCATCTGACCCCAAACTAGGAAACTAAAAGCAGTAATTGTACAGTACATTGGTTTTCTGCATAGTGCTTTGGCAATTAGATAATTTAGCATATCAAGACGGATATACTCGTACTATACCACAGACATCCCTTGTGACACCACGGTTATGTTGGGCCACACTATATAACAGATCTGTTATACACTAAATCAGTTAAGTATACCTATACGATAAATTATAGGTACCGACTTGCTACTATAACTTAATTTTCCGACGAAACATTATTAATAAAAACACAATAGTTTCAATAGTTAATGTTTTTTTTTCTTTTCAATTAATTTTTGTTTTTCTTTTCCTTTGAATCTAAGCAAAATTAATTATACTATTATTATTTTCCTGTTTTGTTGTGCAATAAAGTATTGTCATTCATTCATTAATGTACTTATGTTTTTACATATCATTCAAATCTCAGGGAGCCTCTTTATATAATAAAAACCACAGTATAAGGACATTATACAATATGGACACTCCCTGCCGATCTCTGAATACTACCTCAGACCCCTGTGTGACCATTTGTCAAGGGGTTGTCAAACCAAAGCACAATATAATAACCAAAAACTTTTTTTTGGGAGAGAGCTAAAGGCTCCTAAGGCTATACAGTCTTCACTTTATTTGTAAAAGTCTAGCTAACAATAAAGACAATAAGGGCTAATTATTGAATCTAGATTCAACCCTAGTTCATCACGCACATATTTACATGTGTACAAACATGAATATTTATGTAGTAAACAATGACGCGAAATTTGTATGAAGTGTCCGGGTGTGATTAAAAACATAACTGTGGTCATTAACAACACTGCGACGACGTCACTGGCTTAAATATCCGTCAGCTGTCAACCCACAAGTAAGGGAAAGTTTACCTCACAAAATACACAAGATTAGAATGGTTACTCTTCCACCGATCATATCTTTAAAACTATTAACATACTAAATATGGCGTACAAAACAACTTTGTATCCTGTAGTACCCGTGCTTGAATCTACCAGTCACTACAATGGCATCAATAAACACGAACGTATATTTCCCGTAGATTCGACTAACTACATATTTATGTATCACACTAATTACGCCTAAGAGGCTGAGAATCGATAAATATATGTACTATTAACAATGTTTAACAATAGGTACTCGATAACATTTTATTGTCATAAGTTGTGCAAATTATTTATCTTTGTTGGTATTTTTTTTTTAATACCTACATAAAGGTAAACCCTTTGTTGTGTACTTAATAAACCCGTTTCAAATTCAAAACGTATCTTATAATAAATATACAACATCATAATCATAAAATAATAAAAATAACACGAGTACAATTAAGTTTAAGTTCAAAATAATTGTACATTTATTATTTTCTAGGTCCATCATTAATTTTCGTAGGGACAGACAGGTTCCAGCCCCTTTCACACTGGCAAGATTTAAATAGACTATCCTGCTGCCATTGAAACGAATAAGAGAAGTCCCATGCAAAGGTGTTACAAATTTCTGATAAGGAATATGAAGGGCTTTGTCTTTTAAGATGTTTATTAACATTAACGATATTAAGATATTGTTTAAAAATTGATCTGCATTAGGAGTTTTTTTTTAATGCTTTCTATCAAACTTTACTTTTAAATGTTATGTATCTTCTCTTTTTGTTCCTGTTCTATCAGTCAACCGTTATTATATTTTTACTAATATAGTTTTAAAATCGTAATAAGTCGTTAATTCAACATTCATACCAAAACACGTATGAATATTGTAAATAGGTATATTGTATTCTGCAAGTGGGTAGTTTCGTTTTTTTTTTTAATTATCAGACTGACAAATATTTGGATATTTCGAGCAACTATATGTTGTTCAAAACTATATGAAACTATACCATACGTTTATCACCATCAAAACAAGAGCCAGCATTTATAAAATTTCTCTTTTCACCATGAGAGTATGGTCTACTACACATTAAGAGTCCTTTGTGGGCAAATAGACTGTTTTTCTTTCTGATTTTATAGGGGTAAATGAGAAGAAATGCTTGCAAGTGAACAACATCCAGCAAAGTGAACAACTTCCATCAAAGCGAACAACTGCTATCAAATTAAACAAATTCCCACAAAGTAAACAACTTTCACAAAAATGAACTACTCCCCTATATTTGGACGGTTTCTAGAAAACACTTCAAATCAAATCAATGAGCTGTCCTTCCCTTTCATTTATTTTGGTATTTTGTTTACAGTAGGTAGGACCTGGCAATAGCTATAAAAGAACTTTACGTTTATTGTATAATAAATACGATATTATAGGCCTCTCAAGCAACATGTCTTACAACAGCTAGTATGACGAATTTACTTTACTCTGTAGAATCGGTGGGTATTTTGAATTTATAATTTTAATAATTAAGAATAAAGATTGCGGGGTAAACACAAAGTTAACGTTAACAGTGCAATTGTTATTCGTCAATGCTGACAAAAGAGTGCATGGTTGCACGTTGTGATTATCTTCTCTTTTGAGAGAAGCAAAATCTATTGAAGCTCTAATAAACTATAAACCGTCATTGTTTTTCAAAAAGTTATCCGTATTTATAATGATTACAGTCGAAATTATCTACCTCTGATGTTAAAATAAGGCATAGTTTTATTCGTCTGGTTTATTGTATAAAAACTATATCGAGCAAAGTTTGACCAACTACGTGTTTAGGTTATTTTTTTTTAAACGTCTTGGATCCCGAATAAACTTATAAAATTTAATTTCAGCTTTTGTATTTGAATAATATTGCACACAGAAAGGAGGTAAATAAAGTCATCAATAAGGAAAGAATACACAAAAGGTACAGCTTATTTCCACAAGAAATTTCGTCCAGCAGACCTTGGACAGTGAAAGGTGTAAATAAAATGTCAAAAGAACGTGTACAAAACAAAATTATCTCTAGAGGTGAATCTTTGATACAGTGCCGAAATAAAATGGCTTACTCATTATGTATATTTGCTATAAAAAAAAATATTTGAATGTTGAATATCGTGGCGAAATTATATACATCAAGGCTGAGTTTATAGACCTTATCACTGCTTGTCTTAACTGTATTAAACTATGGGTAAATCAATGGATTTGGACTAGACTAGCACCATGACCTTCCAAGCTGCAAAGTTCTCACATTTCGCCTACGTCTCCGGCGGCACGGCATTTGCCGCGGTGTAGCAGCTCGTCCTACAGCCACGCTCCCGGCGCGATGTAGAAACTCGTCCTACAGCCGCACTCCCGGCGGCACGGTGCGATGTAGCAGCTCGTCCTACAGCCACGCTCCCAGAAAGGCAGGAAACCCGTTGCTATTGCGCAGGCTCTGCCGCAATGTCAGTGCGGTCCCGACGTACCTCCCAAGGGAAAACGAGTGTGTATTAGCAAAGGTTACCTAAAATTGAAATACTTAAAAACTGCGAAAGCTATAAACAATTTCCATACCAAGAGAGCTAGGACTCGATGCGAGGTAGTAGCTCATCAGCCGCACTCCCGGTGGCGACACGGTGCGATGTAGCAGCTCGTCCTACAGCCACGCTCCCAGTGACTCGATGCGATGTAGCAGCTCATCAGCCGCACTCTCAGCTGCACGATGCGGTGTGGCGGCTTGTTCTACAGCCACTCAGGAAACCCGTCTCTCTTGCGCAGGCTCCGCTGCAACGTCAGTGTGGTCCCGACGTACCTCGCAAGGGAAAACGAGTGTGTATTAGTAAAGGTTACCTAAAATTGAAATACTTGAAAATTGCGAAAGCTATAAACACTTCCCATATCAAGAGAGCAGTCCTCAGATGAACTACTCGTTGTAACTGTAATAAGACAGCAACTGCATATTTTGGAAACGGTTAATACGAAAATTTAAAATGTTGCCGTTAGGATAGAGTGGTTGCATAACAATGTTGAGAACACCCCAAAGAATAAAAAAAACTCCATCGCTAAATTATTGCAACAGTTTCTATACGAACTTGTGTTCTGAACGTATTTTGAACGTCGTACTTAAGAACCATGATTTTATTTATTCATTGAATACGCCAATAAAGTGATCTTAAAATAAACGTTAACATTCAAAACATACATATTATTTTCCAAACATCCAAACTAAGGCGATATTCTTCTTATCGTGTGGCATATTTAACCGTTCTATCCACAAGGTATAGACGGCAGTTGCCTAGTGTTGCACTTAGCATCTCCCGCGGTCACGTGTAGGGCATTTAGACTTACACCTACGGACGTGTGCAACGCGACCATCATACCCATCTAGAAATCATCTAAGCTATGGCGATAAAGGAGTGTTAGTTTGCAGCTTACGTATGTCTGTTGGTGGAATGCAAACTTTTGTAGGTATTTTTTTGTAAGTATTACCTTCATAATTAATAAAACATTTCGTAGGTTTAACTAAGCGAATAAGGCCATGAAAAAAAATCTATTTCAAATAAAACTAACACATACCTTTAAACGTGAGCGAATCCCACTTCTGAACTGAAGAAAAACACGTGGAATATAACTTTTAAATAGGCTTTAATCTTCCTTTGACACAAGAAATACACTCAGTTTATGATATTTCTAACTGAATATTGAATACTGCACAGCGCTATTTCCAGTTAACTGTCTCACTCGAAAATCAAAGATAGACTGACGCGCACTCGCCACCATTTCCCTCGTGTAATCCTCTCCCCTCTACTTTGATCCGTGGCGCCCCTGTGCGTCAGTCGATCTTCAAGTTTTACATTACTTGATTTACTCTTTATATTATTTTTAACTGTAAATATATTATGTTTCGATAATATTAAGCAACAATTATAGTGATTATTTACAGTACAACAAAATATAGCTAACATTTGTTATCCTAAGTTACTTTTTCTTGTTTAAGCCATTTTAAAATTAACGGAAATATATCAGCAACAACAATTTAAGGCACTATAAAATATTAAATATGTATAAAAAACATTTTATTGTTTGGTTCATATGTTAAACCATGATCACTCCTTCTTATGCTCTAGCCTTCATGGTTCGCTCTTCCATCATAGCATCATATCTATAATATCCGAATCAGGGTGTTCCGAAGTTCCAATCACGCTTCGCTCACTCCCCATTCGATTTTCGTACAACTTTATTAAGTACTATTAACAGCGTAAGCCTATCGACATTTTGTAAGTTCATCGTATCGATAATTTTCCCCTCACTAGCCACATTAATCGGGCCGCGGTGTAACGTTTGTTCGCTCTGACAGCATTCATTAGTGCACAAAAGGTGGTCTATCAGCTAGTTTCCCGGGGCACGGCTCAACAAATTGGGGTAATGCGCACTGGACAAAGCGAGATTCAGCTGAATGTCAGTCACATGTGTACCTCTATAAAATGGACATCGCTTAAGGTAAAAGGTGGTTCTACATTTTATCGTGACGTGGCTTCGTGGTCATGTCAGCAGCGTATGTGAGTATATTGTTGATATGTACGATATATGTCGCGTCATTACATACGATTTCGGTACGATCCACCCTGAGATGTGTGGGTGTGCTTGTCGACATTTTCGTAGCAAGCCCTGTGCAAAATGTCATGCAGTTTCGTCTGGCGATGTCACAAAAGCGGACCCACCTTAAGGGTGAGTAACTGGTGTAACTAGTGAACATTTGATAACATTACAACAACTTGCTTTTCAATGCTACAGAAATCGAAGCCCGAAAATTCTTATGATGTCGATTTAGATATTTATATCAGCTTTAGCTGTGGTGGAGAAACAATTTGCGGAGCAAAAAAATCTCTGTCAAAAAATTTATATTTTAGGGCAGATAAAGATAGAGTCAATCTATATATTTGGGACAAACAGAATCAGTACTTGGGTGGTATACTTGAATTCAATGAAGATTTCGATAGGAATGACAAATGAAATAAAACAAAAGATTTTGCGTTTCTAAAAAGTCATTTTTAATCAACATAACAAAGCAGTTGATGATTACAACATTTTTGTCTTCTACGTGTAAATTACGTATTACATTCCCTGAAAAAGAAATAAAAATATTAGCAAAAGATAAGCTTAACACTAACAAGATTATTTCGTTATTTTATAGTCGACAACTTAAAAATGAGGATTTGTTTTAGTACTTTTTATATAATATTATAAGTCCAAAAGGCTAATTCACAGAGCATTGACATAGAATGACATCAGCCACTTTTGACATCAAAAAAATTTTTGGATAAAAAATCATATAGATGGCAGTGGTTAAGCCATGTCAGAGGCCTTATTTTTCGGCTTTAAATTTCTGACACAGGGATTCACAACTTCAACCAATCCGGACTTGGCTCCCATGTAAGAAATATGTACTAACTTTCACACAGTATGAGAAGAGACCCGAGCCCCAGAAGTGGGGATATTATGGGTTGTCATGTCAACAACTATCATTAAATAAAATATTATCATACTAACATGCAAAACAAGCCCCATCATCAGACACGAGCACAAGCCACGAGGTTCGTTGAGCGCGATGGATTGAGCATGCGACATGCAGGTTTTCATTTGGAGCATTCATTCTATTTAGGTGCTTTGTAACATTTTAAACATTTAATTAGGTCAGATTATTTTATTTATATGCCTTGGTTGAGTATTGTACAACCAAGACAGAATTCTAAATCGACTTGTTTAGAATTCCATGGCCTGTACAGTCTATATTTATTTATTTAGATTTCTGATGATATATATATGTAAGAAGCTTTAAATATTGTTATATTGGTTAGCTAATAAGCTTGATATATCATGCGCATAGAAATCAAAAAGAGAATGATATGTACCTAAGTACTATAAACTCCGTTAAATAGAACTTGTTTGGTCCCCGCCTGGTCTATGGTTAAGGCAAAGTAGAATGGATGGTCAGCTACAAATTCCTTTCGTGGGGGAGTCAGGCTAAGGTACACTACATCGAATTCTGGAATCATAATAATTATGTTTGCCTATAAAATGTACATAATTTGTTATATAATGGCGTACTACGGATTGTTTACAAGTAAAAAAGTAATTATTTAATAACACAATATCGAGAAATCCTCTTTTATAATAAAGAAACATCCAGAAAAATCGGGCTAAGTAATATCACCTTGTTTTTTCAACAGAAAAAAGAGCGTTATGAGAAAAAAATAAGAGAATTATAGGAGAGTACACACTGAAAGGTAAAGGATCAAAGAAATATCTAATGGTACATGATAGGTAATGGAGAAGAATGTGGTAGATAAAGTATGAAGGATGAAAATTGAATAATACAGGATAAGATGTATAGAAAATGCAATGAGACGTCGCTTCGACCAACAATTTCAATATTTGTGTGGGTAAAACAGTTGATCCCTTCCAAAATAAATATAACTTCAATCATACACATACAAAATATTATATTGAAATACCTAATAAGGTTAAAGTTGGCCTGAATGGTAGACCCCGTTAAACAGTATCGTGCTTTGTGTCTTAAGGAGAAATACAAAGGGACGATCTGCACGGAACTCTGTCACTGGCCCAACTACTGCCGATATAAATTCTACGTTGAATTCTGCAAAATAGATTTAAGTTATAGTTTGTCAATCACTATCAAAAACAATATCTAGCGGACACTTCTAAGATATTGGAAGGTAAGATAAGTTAGTTTTATTTATATGCCTTGGTTCATTAGTGCACAACCTAGCATTTTGACGCCTATTTATCTGTAGAGCGTAAAATACCAAAACCAAGAGATAAAGGTACGGCAAGCCCAGCCTCAAAAACTAATCATAGGATTGTATTGCTCTTTGGGTATTTTTAAGTGTTTATCAAAACACGTAACATATGATTATAATTGACCACGCTGAATACGTTAAAAACAACCGACTTCAATCGCAACCACTCCAATTTTGCTATGTTTTTGTTGATTTTCTCAAAAACCGCTGAATCGATTTCGATAAAATTTATATGGGACCACCTGTGAAGTATACCCTTTCAAACAAAAAAAGAATTTTCCAATTCGGTTCCGGCGTCTTCGAGTAATCGGTGAACATACATAAAAAAAAAGATTCCGACGAATTGAGAACCTCCTCCGTTTTTTTGAAGTCGGTTAAAAATTCACCGATTCATTTTCGTAAAAATCTATTTGGTATTTTGTATGAAAAAATGAATTTTGAAAATGCTTTAACTTCCAAATCCAACACTTTTTTAGATCCGTTTCTTTGGAGAACTTGATCATTTAACTAATAAATAAAACATAATTATACTTCTTTTCGTTCAAAACAGATCACTTTAATTTATTTTCTCCATACATTTTAGTACGGAACAAAACCCTAGAAAAATTTTTACATTTTTTTTCTCATAATCTAATCATAGGATTGTATTGCCCTTCGAGAATTTTTATGTGTACATCAAAACACGTAACATATATTTTTAGGGTTCCGTAGCCAAATGGCAAAAAACGGAACCCTTATAGATTCGTCATGTCTGTCTGTCTGTCTGTCTGTCCGTCCGTATGTCACAGCCACTTTTTTCCGAAACTATAAGAACTGAAACTTCTTGGTAAGTAGATGTATTCTGTGAACCGCATTAAGATTTTCGCACAAAAATAATAAAAAAAAACAATAAATTTTGGGGGTTCCCCATACTTAGAACTGAAATCAAAAAATTTTTTTTCATCAAACCCATACGTGTGGAGTATCTATGGATAGGTCTTCAAAAATGATATTGAGGTTTCTAATATATTTTTTTTCTAAACTGAATAGTTTGCGCGAGAGACACTTCCAAAGTTGTAAAATGTGCCCCCCCCCCCGTAACTTCTAAAATAAGAGAATGATAAAACTAAAAAAAATATATGATGTACATTACCATTAAAACTTCCACCGAAAATTGGTTTGAATGAGATCTAGTAAGTAGTTTTTTTTAATACGTCATAAATCTTAAACCGCAATTTACCTTTCATTCAAGTTACAACGAACAACAAGAACTTTTATACTATGTTACTTGCTGCTACGGATTCGGAACCCTTCATGGGCGAGTCCGACTCGCACTTGGCCGCTTTTTTTTATTAAAATTCACCTATGTTTTTTTCATACATTCCATGCGGTGTACTTTCATAATTCTAGGTCAATAGGGAAGTACCCCATAGGTTTTTACTCCCTTGCGAGCGTCAAAATATGCGACATAAACGGCCATATCTTTTGATTGAGTTGACTAAGAAGTTTGATATTTTCTTGGATCGAAGGGATTGCAGATCTGAGTATTTGTTATTAATTTCAACTTGATACGTCCACGCGTTCCGGAAAAAAGGGTCTTGACAAACAGATAGACAGACGGACGACAGAGTGATCCTATTAGGGTTCCTTTTTCCTTTTGAGGTACGGAACCCTAAAAATAATTATTTTATAACACAATATCGAGAATTCTTCTTTTATAATAACTAAACCCCGAGAAAAATCGGGCTAAGTAATATCACCTTGTTTTTTTAATAGAAAAAAGAACTTTATGCGAAAAAGGCATTATTATATTCTGTTGTATCCTTATTTGTAGTTTTAGGTTTGTCTGTAGGTTTTCCTTAAAATAAATAAAGAAAAAAGAAATAAGGGAAAGGGTAAAGGACCAAAGAAATATGTAATGGTAAATTATAGGTAATGAAGAATGTGGTATAAGTGTGAATAAAGAATTATATTGAATAATACAATACAGGCTAAGATGTATAGAAAATTAAATGAGACGTCGCTTCGACAAAAAATTTTAATATTTGAGTGGGTAAAACAGTTGATCACTCCCAAAAAAAAAATTTCATTCATACACATTCAAAATATTATATTAAAGTACCTAATAGGGTTATAGTTGGCCTGAATGGTATACTCCGTTAAACAGTATCGTGCTTTGTGTCTTAAGGAGAAATACAAAGGGACGATCTGCACGGAACTCTACAGTTGGCTCAACTACTGGCGACATATAATCTAGGGTGAATACTGGAAAAAAGATTTGCTCTTAAGTTATAGTTTGACAAACACTATCAAAAACAATAGCTCACGGTCACTTCTAAGATACTGGAAAGTTATATATAAAATTTGGAGGTTTGGTGGAACCCTCCAAATTGAGACTGCAACATACATAAAACTCAGGCAGGCCCGCAGCAATCCGCTAAAAAACTAGAATTCCAGACGTTATAGTTACAGCGGTGGACGTTAAAAACTGTTTTTTTTTGCACCAGTTGTGCTTGCTGGGTGGAATTCGTATCTCGAAAAATGTGATTGCTCTAATTATGCTCTAAAAAGTGCTTGCTGGGGTCAGGGACACCGAACTTTCTACTGTGGCACAAGACATATTATACTAAACGTTCATTCGTCCCATTCGGATTTATTCGGGGCTTTTATTCTTCAGACCTACTTTACAAAGCGACTTTCTTGTAATTTTACAATTTGGATATGACATAATATGTCACGGCGCGTTGTAGACACAAAAAAAACATCGTAGTGTTGCTATTTTACGAGCAGTTTGTCTTGATGACGGGTCAAGTCGTTATAAAGATAAGCACCGAGTTTTAAATAAGGTGATAACAGCGCTGATAACAAGTTCTAAAAAAAGGTTTCCTTGACTTAATCAACCACGGGGTCACGTTGCTTTTATTTGACTTATTAGTCACTTAAGACTTATCTTGTATCAATTTAACCAGAAAAATTTTACTCTCTTTATTACTTGCATGAATTGACAATTCCTTCAAAGATTGCAGTATGGCTATTTCTTGTTATCTTATGGTTGCTTGGTTTATGCTGCCAAAAAACCGTGCGGGGTTACATCAAAAATAATCATTTGAAATTATTATAGTGTAATTTATTTTTCATTTTTATGGTTTTGTTAGTACGCCGTTGAAAAGAGTGACGGTATGCGGATTGGAAGTGGCATCAGAATTAGTTCTTATCTCGTAGTAAAAAGCCCTATCAGCTTTGAATATGGGAGGTGGAGGCGGCGGTAGCATGGGTGCCATCATAGGAATTACAAATGCTGAAACAAATAAAATTTAAGTGGTCAGTATAGTAATAGTTTAAGAAAATAGTGATAATCAATTCAGACTCTATACAGTAAAGAGGCGTGAACTAAAATATCTTTAAATCATATAAAATTGTTGTCTACCCAGATATCTACTGAAAATGAAAAAACAAGGAACTATCGTTGGCTTGGCAAAAAAAAGCGTTGTCGCACCTAAAAATTTTTTTTACAGCTACAGTATGGTATAAAAATAAGTCAACAATCGAAAATGTTACGTATAAGAGCATCATAATTTTAACTTTTAGTTTTTAATTAAAAACGAAATATATCACCATAAACTAGGGGCTGTTCATTTATTACGTAAGACGATTAGGGGAGGGAGGGGGTCCGAACACGTCTTATTTTTTCTTACATGGGGGTGGGAGGGGGTCTAGATTGTTCTTACTTAAGATCACAAAAGTAAGCAAAGATCCAGCTTGGCATTCAATGCATCTGCAGTATAATGCAGGAGTCACAATACTTTTTGCAAATTGTAAAATGCACTGATCAGGTATGCTGTGGTCAGTTTAAAATTGAAATTTTTGTAAAATGCACTCAATGGAAGAATTTGTTCAGTGTGCTCAAAGTACGCATCGGATTAAGATGAGCAGCTACACAAACATGTATTTGGTACCGATCAATATTAAAACGTTACTTTTTTATAACAGAAACCAACGCGTTATATTTGTTAGCTACTTTTTCTCCGCAATATTGGTAAATACTGATCATACGTAACGTTCAAAGGGGGGGGGGGAGGGGGGTTCATCCAAGTCTTTTTTCTTACGTAGGGGGAGGGGGGTCAGAAAGTGCTTAAAATTTTCTTACGTAATAAATGAACAGATCCCTATATTTATTTACGCACAAATACATTCAGACTTTATAATCTTAAATTTTTATTTAACACTATTTTTAAAATATTTGTAATGGTTTATTTTTGCACCACCTTCTCCAAAGTAATACAATTCTATTTCAATATTTGGTTTAAAGACCATTTGCCCTTTTAACACCGTTTAATTTGCTTTTCATCGTTTTAACAAGTTCATAAACATTGCGTGTGATTTTATTCCACTGATCTTGTATGCAGTCCCATAAAACATTAAGAATTGATGGTGGTGAATCAATTGACCAATTTGGATTTAGATTGGGACTCTACGCTGGCCACGTCAACACTTGAAACTTTTGCTTTTTTAACTGAATTTTAATTAATTATGCCGCATGCTTAGGTTCACTCTCATGTTAGAATATTACTTCTTCCCCTGAATCTGACTAAATACGGCGTATACCATATGCTGTAATGCAAGCCCACACTTTGACATTGCCACCACCATGATTAACGGCCTGAATGTAATCTTTTACTATTTTAGTTTCATTGTGAAATATATGTATAACGGCGCGTTGTAGATGCAGACACAAAAAAACATCGTAGAGTTGCTACTTTACGAGCAGATGTTGATATTGTTTATACGGATAAGCAACGAGTTTTAAATATAAGGTGATAACAGCGCTGATAACAAAAAAAAAAGGTTTGCTTGACTTAATCAACCAAGGGGTCACGTTGCTTTTATTTGGCTTAGTAGTCACTTAAGACTTATCTTGTATCAATATAACCAGAAAAATTCTACTCTCTTTATTACTTGAATGAACTGACAATTCCTTCAAAGATTGCAGTATGGCTATTTCTTGTTATCTTATGGTTGCTTGGTTTATGCTGCCAAAAAACCGTGCGGGGTTACTTCAAAAATAATCATTTGAAATTATTATAGTGTAATTTATTTTTCATTTTTATGGTTTTGTTAGTACGCCGTTGAAAAGAGTGACGGTATGCGGATTGGAAGTGGCGTCAAAATTAGTTCTTATCTCGTAGTAAAAAGGCCTATCAGCTTTGAATATGGGAGGTGGAGGCGGCGGTAGCATGGGTGCCATCATAGGAATTACAAATGCTGAAACAAATAAAATTTAAGTGGTCAGTATAGTAATAGTTTAAGAAAATAGTGATAATCAATTCAGACTCTATACAGTAAAGAGGCGTGAACTAAAATATCTTTAAATCATATAAAATTGTTGTCTACCCAGATATCTACTGAAAATGAAAAAAACAAGGAACTATTGTTGGCTTGGCAAAAAAAAGCGTTGTCGCACCTAAAAATTTTTTTATAGCTACAATATGGTATAAAACTGAGTCAACAAAATTATTATCTACCCACATGTCTACTGTCTACTACTAAAAATGTCTACTGAAAATGAAATAACAAGGAACTATCGTTGGCCTGGCAAAAAAAATGCGTTGTCGCACCTAAAAAAAAAAAAAATATAGCTACAATATGGCATAAAACTGAGTCAACAATCGAGAATGTTACGTATAGGTAAGAGCATCATAATTTTAGTTTTTAATTAAAAACGAAATATATCACCATAAACTAGGGGCTGTTCATTTATTACGTAAGACGATTAGGGGAGGGAGGGGGTCCGAACACGTCTTATTTTATCTTACATGGGGGTGGGAGGGGGTCTAGATTGTTCTTAAGTAAGATCAGAAGAAGTAAGCAAAGATCCAGCTTGGCATTCAATGCATCTGCAATATACTGCAGGAGTCACAATACTTTTTGCAAATTGTAAAATGCACTGATCAGGTATGCTGTGGTCAGTTTAAAATTGACATTTTTGTAAAATGCACTCAATGGAAGAATTTGTTCAGTGTGCTCAAAGTACGCATCGGATTAAGATGAGCAGCTACACAAACATGTATTTGGTACTGATCAATATTAAAACGTTACTTTTTTATAACAGAAACCAACGCGTTAAAATATATGTTAGCTACTTTTTATCCGCAATTTTGGTAAATACTGATCCCCTTTATTTATTTACGCACAAATACATTCAGACTTTATAATCGAACATTTTTATTTAACACAAATTTTAAAATATTTGTAATGGTTCAATTTTGCACCACCTTCTCCATGGTAATACAATTCTATTTCAATATTTAGTTTAAAGACCTTTTGCCCTTTAAACAATGTTTAATTTGCTTTTCATCGTTTTAACAAATTGTTCATAAACATTGCGTGTGATTTTATTCCATTAATCTTGTATGCAGTCCCATAAAACATTAAGATTTGATGGTGGTGAATCAATTGACCAATCTGCTTTTGAGATAAGCCCATAAGTTTTTGATTGGATTTAGATAGGGACTCTGCGCTAGCCACGTCAACACTTGAAACTTTTACTTGTTTAACTGAATTTTAATTAATTTGGCCGCATGTTTAGTGTCATTGTCATGTTGAAATATTACTTGTTCTCCTGAATCTGACTAAATACGGCATATACCATATGCTGTAATGCAAGCCCACACTTTGACATTGCCACCACCATGATTAACGGCCTGAATGTAATCTTTTACTAGTTTAGTTTCATTGTGAAATATATGTATAACGGCGCGTTGTAGATGCAGACACAAAAAAACATCGTAGAGTTGCTACTTTACGAGCAGATGTTGATATTGTTTATACGGATAAGCAACGAGTTTTAAATATAAGGTGATAACAGCGCTGATAACAAGTTCTAAAAAAAGGTTTGCTTGACTTAATCAACCAAGGGGTCACGTCGCTTTTATTTGACTTATGTCATTAAGACTTATCTTGTATCAATATAACCAGAAAAATTCTACTCTCTTTATTACTTGAATGAACTGACAATTCCTTCAAAGATTGCAGTATGGCTATTTCTTGTTATCTTATGGTTGCTTGGTTTATGCTGCCAAAAAACCGTGCGGGGTTACTTCAAAAATAATCATTTGAAATTATTATAGTGTAATTTATTTTTCATTTTTATGGTTTTGTTAGTACGCCGTTGAAAAGAGTGACGGTATGCGGATTGGAAGTGGCGTCAAAATTAGTTCTTATCTCGTAGTAAAAAGGCCTATCAGCTTTGAATATGGGAGGTGGAGGCGGCGGTAGCATGGGTGCCATCATAGGAATTACAAATGCTGAAACAAATAAAATTTAAGTGGTCAGTATAGTAATAGTTTAAGAAAATAGTGATAATCAATTCAGACTCTATACAGTAAAGAGGCGTGAACTAAAATATCTTTAAATCATATAAAATTGTTGTCTACCCAGATATCTACGGAAAATGAAAAAAACAAGGAACTATTGTTGGCTTGGCAAAAAAAAGCGTTGTCGCACCTAAAAATTTTTTTATAGCTACAATATGGTATAAAACTGAGTCAACAAAATTATTATGTACCCACATGTCTACTGTCTACTACTAAAAATGTCTACTGAAAATGAAATAACAAGGAACTATCGTTGGCCTGGCAAAAAAAATGCGTTGTCGCACCTAAAAAAAATAATTATAGCTACAATATGGCATAAAACTGAGTCAACAATCGAGAATGTTACGTATAGGTAAGAGCATCATAATTTTAGTTTTTAATTAAAAACGAAATATATCACCATAAACTAGGGGCTGTTCATTTATTACGTAAGACGATTAGGGGAGGGAGGGGGTCCGAACACGTCTTATTTTATCTTACATGGGGGTGGGAGGGGGTCTAGATTGTTCTTAAGTAAGATCAGAAGAAGTAAGCAAAGATCCAGCTTGGCATTCAATGCATCTGCAATATACTGCAGGAGTCACAATACTTTTTGTAAATTGTAAAATGCACTGATCAGGTATGCTGTGGTCAGTTTAAAATTGACATTTTTGTAAAATGCACTCAATGGAAGAATTTGTTCAGTGTGCTCAAAGTACGCATCGGATTAAGATGAGCAGCTACACAAACATGTATTTGGTACTGATCAATATTAAAACGTTACTTTTTTATAACAGAAACCAACGCGTTAAAATATATGTTAGCTACTTTTTATCCGCAATTTTGGTAAATACTGATCCCCTTTATTTATTTACGCACAAATACATTCAGACTTTATAATCGAACATTTTTATTTAACACAAATTTTAAAATATTTGTAATGGTTCAATTTTGCACCACCTTCTCCATGGTAATACAATTCTATTTCAATATTTAGTTTAAAGACCTTTTGCCCTTTAAACAATGTTTAATTTGCTTTTCATCGTTTTAACAAATTGTTCATAAACATTGCGTGTGATTTTATTCCATTAATCTTGTATGCAGTCCCATAAAACATTAAGATTTGATGGTGGTGAATCAATTGACCAATCTGCTTTTGAGATAAGCCCATAAGTTTTTGATTGGATTTAGATAGGGACTCTGCGCTAGCCACGTCAACACTTGAAACTTTTACTTGTTTAACTGAATTTTAATTAATTTGGCCGCATGTTTAGTGTCATTGTCATGTTGAAATATTACTTGTTCTCCTGAATCTGACTAAATACGGCATATACCATATGCTGTAATGCAAGCCCACACTTTGACATTGCCACCACCATGATTAACGGCCTGAATGTAATCTTTTACTAGTTTAGTTTCATTGTGAAATATATGTATAACGGCGCGTTGTAGATGCAGACACAAAAAAACATCGTAGAGTTGCTACTTTACGAGCAGATGTTGATATTGTTTATACGGATAAGCAACGAGTTTTAAATATAAGGTGATAACAGCGCTGATAACAAGTTCTAAAAAAAGGTTTGCTTGACTTAATCAACCAAGGGGTCACGTCGCTTTTATTTGACTTATGTCATTAAGACTTATCTTAGTATCAATATAACCAGGAAAATTCTACTCTCTTTATTATTTGAATGAACTGAAGATTCCTTTAAAGATTGCGGTATGGCCATTTCTTGTTATCTTATGGTTGCTTGGTTTATGCTGGGAACTAATCGTGCTGGATTACTTCAAAAATAATCATTTGAAATTATTACAGTATAATTTATTTTACATTTTTATGGTTTTGTTAGTACGCCGTTGAAAAGAGTGACGGTATGCGGATTGGAAGTGGCGTTAAAATTAGTTCTTATCTCGTAGTAAAAAGGCCTATCAGCTTTGAAAATCGGAGGTGGAGGCGGCGGTAACATGGGTGGTATCATAAAAAATTCAAATGCTGAAACAAATTAAAAAGTAGTCAGTAGGTATAGTAATAGTATAAGAAAATGGTGTTATATTATAATTAATTAGGAAATAGTATTAATCCATACAGACTTTATACAGTAAAGAGGCGTGAAATATAATATCTTTAAATCATATAAAATTTGTCTACCCACATATATACTGAAACTGAAATAACAAGGAACTATCGCCGGCCTGCCAAAAATACCTGCGTTGTCGCAGCAAAAAAGTTTTCATACTTATATAAACCTATATTGTAGCGTCTAAAGATGTACAAATAAAAAATAAATGCATTAATAATTTCTGACTTGCTTATAGAGTTAATATGTATGTTATTTAGAAGGAAAAATATATATGTTTTCACTTGTTTATATATGTTTCAAAATTCTAATCTCTTTATTATTTGAATGAAGATTCCTTCAAAGATTGCGGTATGGGCATTTCTTGTTATCTTATGGTTGCTTCGTTTATGCTGGCAACTAACTGTGCTGGGTTACTTCAAAAATAATCATTTGAAATTATAGTAACTACGGCTCGTTAGCTCAAAAAAAAAGGTAAAATCTGGTCCCAAACGGCAGAAATCATGAAATTCGGTATGCATGTAGCTTTTGCAGGTAAAATAAAAAATAGAAGGGGAAACTAGTCTTATGGTGATTTTTATTATAGCAGATATCATAGTAAATACTGAGTGAAAAAAATATAATTCAATGCATAGAAGCGTGGCATAAAACGCACGGTTCGCGCGGTTCTAACTTTCAGCAGTTATAATTCTTTTTTCTAAGAAAAGTATTTTTTTATTGCAAAAATGAATTTGTCATCCTTGAACTAGCCGAAAATGATATCGCACTTGGCCTAGTACCTATAGTTATGGAGATATAAGCCCCAAAAGAACAAGGAAAACAAAGCACCCTCGTTTTTTTATAAATTTGTATATTTTTTCAGAGAACAAAAAATACAATTGAAATGGAATAAAACATCAAAGTGATGGTTTGTTCGTATTTTTAATTGATAAATCAATTAAATTCTTCATTTATAAAAAATCTAAACCAAAACATAAACCTAACAAGGATTCGAAAAATCCTGTTCCTTAGTAATTATTAAATATAAGTGTGTGCCAACTATTTTGATTATACAAGATGTTACAAAAATACCCCTAATGTAATGGTTGAAATGGCGGGGACTGTGAATCATTTGAAATTTTGGGCACTTTTTCTCTTTGCCGCATAATTCACGTTTCGGAGAAATCGTCTATCGAATTTCTTCAAAAATATCGATATGATATTTTAAATTTTCCAACTCTAGCGATCATCTAGTCGCGTACATGACCCCGTAAAACTAAAACGCGGTGTTTTGCGAAAATGCGCCAATCATAGCGCAGCGGCATATGAACGCAGCCTATCGTAGCGCGGCTATCCGTACCCTATCATGAACTGACAGGTGAATATAATAGTGCTGTGGTTCTACATTGTCGATAATCTTATTTATGATTAAAAATTATTAGTTTTCGCAAAACTTTTATTTAACGTTTTGTTAAAAAAGAAAATTACAGTGGACTCCTTACATGACACACTTTAACACCCTTAATTCATTAGGGGTATTTTTGTAACATCCTGTATAAAAACAACAAAAATGTTAATTCTAAATGTACAAAATTAATAAGCAAAATATTGGTATAATATCAATTAATACTTATTTGACGAAAATCACCTAAGAATATTTTTATTTTCATATATTTCGTAATTTTGAAAACTATAAGAACTGTTAATATACGATTACTGTAGAGAATTTAATGGAAAATATTTTGTTTATTGCCAGTTTAGTTGTGTGTTTAACCGGTTCCACAAAAACATTGAAAAACTTCTATTTGGGGCACAAAAGAGTGGGGGGATGGGTTATAAATCACTCTACGATTTGTGGGGGACAAGCCTTCTATTTGTTTTTGTATTTGCATCAGCTACATGTAGGTATGCGAAATTTCATGATTTCTGCCGGGTGGGACCGGATTTTGAGTTAACGAGCCGTACTTTTATAATAGTTTAATTTATTTTACATTTTTATGGCTTTGTTAGTAAGCCGTTGAAAAGAGTGATATGCGGATTGGAAGTGGAGTTGAAATTAGTTCTTATCTCGTAGTAAAATGGCCTATCAGCTTTGAAAATGGGACGTGGAGGCGGCGGTACCATGGGTTTCATCATAGGAATATATATTGCTGAAACAAATTAAATTTTAGAAGTCAGTAAAGTAATAGTTTAAGAAAATAGTGATTATAATTAATTAGGAAACAGTGTTAATCCATACAGCCCCTATAAAGTAAAGAGGCGTGAACTAAAATCTCGATAAATCGTGTAAAATATGTAATTGTTTACCCAGAGATCTACTGAAAATGAAATAAGAGACTATCGTAGGCCGGGCAGAAAAAATTTGTTGAAAATGTTATGTTCCTTGTTCATTATTGACTAAACATAAAGTCAAAATGACTACTACTGAATTTGGAAGAGGACAAGTCGCACATATTGTAATTATGCGAAGTACCGCTACAATTTCTTCAATGTGTCAACTCGCTGTGTGTAAGATGCCTCCTAATCCGTGCCATCTATCTGTCGTGGCCAGATCATAGAATTGACCATTTCATGATGTGGCCGACCATTTCATGAAATGGTCGTATTTCATGAAATGGCCAGCTAAAACTGACCATATCGTTTAAACGTCAACGTTTAATGATATGTCCATCCACGTTTGGCCATATCATTAATGTAGGGGTTCCATTATATAAAAGGTTTAATCAAAATTTAAAATACGTTGAAAAGTAACTGGCATCTTCATGCCATGTCATCTGGCAACAAATCTTGGTTAACAGAGAAATTATACATTCTTAATACTTACCTTTTACGATTGATATCTACTAACCTATAAAACACTTTCCGAACTTCAAGGTTTTTACGGTGGCGATGCGCTCGTTTTTTGATTGACTTTCGAAAAATTATTGTAGTTTAGTATCGTAATGACATTGAACTTCTATTTTATTTTCAATTTGTGCATTATTAATAGCCTTTTTATTATTAACTGTACTCCGCCATGATACATCACAAAAACAAAAAGATATCAGCGCCTCTAACGGTGGATACTGTAACTATTTTACGATATGATCACTAATGCTTGACCATTTCATGAAATAGCCGTGCGTTTAGCTGTATATCGTGAAACGTTGATGTATTCATTGATCTGGCCAGACCATATCATGATGTGATCAACAGATATTTTCCACATCATGAAGTGATCAATTCTATGATCTGGCCACGACATATCTATAGATCTTATTGCTGTAGATAGGCTGCGGAGACCACTAGACATAAAATCTTGTTGAACGGGCCGTTTTGAGAACGGACCGTTTCGAGAACGGGCCATTTCGAGCACACGGGACATTTTGCGAGTGGGACGTTACCGTCCGAATCGGATTATAATATAAAACGCACATTGATGCAATGACAGTGAATACAACGATTGCATAAATAACTTTACTCGGCTGTAGGCTTAGTAATTACTCCATTAAACAAAACACAGTCGTCATATTTCAATTCATAATAAAAGGGCACATTAGCTTCAAACTCTAAATCTGCCTCTGAAGGTGCATTACGGTCGGAAAACTCTGAAATTACCAGCTTATTATTATATCCATTTATATATGTATTTAAACTTATATGCGTGTGTATATTAGTCATGGTTCGAGTAATACAGGGAATCATAGTTTGGGATCGGATGGCTGTGTAAGATTTGTCCAAAATTATTTATTTATTTACATTATTTTTATTGTTTCGTTGATCACTGAGTAAACTATGTGACCATTTTTTACTGAATTTTGAACCCCTTGTGACCGTCTGTTGTATGGATACCCCTTTTCGCACTTTCCCTTTCATGTAGTTCAGAGAGTTTTGCACTGTGATTTTTTAAAATATATTTTACACTTGAACAGATCATATTCAGGAGGACATTGGCCTCCGTTATAGTACTATTAAAAACCTTTGCCTTTTATAAATCGAGATTGACGCCTATTGCTACGTTTATTTTTTTTGATTTCAGTAAAAAAATATATAGTAAAAACCAAATGCGAGTTAACTCGTGCACTTCTTTGTAATGTGTTTCGTGTTTGTATGTGTAAGGCACTGGTTTGAATTGTCTGCAACACGTAAAATATGAACATGATTGTTAAGGAAATGCAGGATAAGATATATGTTACCGTTGGCAGCGGCAGCTTCTGCACCCTCCTCATTGACCTCGATGAAAGCCTTCTGGATTGCATCACTTACATACAACTTGGCAGAATCCTTCAGCAGATTTTCGAGTCGAGCGTCGGAGCTGAAAAGTTTATTTACGCCGATCTGAAATAGAAAAGTTAAATTAGAATTACGATAGTTATATTATATTAATTTGTCACAACAGCATATATTCTGTTTTAATTAACTATAATTATTATATAATAATTTGTCATGAAATAATATGGTCGGTTTCAGTGAAAATGAAAATAGATTGCTTTTAATTTCTACCTACTTTTCTAATTTATAAGACTAATAAAAGATAAGACTAATAAGACTCTAAATTAACCTAATTTCTGTGCAAAATTAATATTGAACGCCACGGTCCCTATGCTAAAATATTAAGATATTAGCTTTCTGCCAGCAGCTTCCCTCGAAAATATGTATGTTTTGGTCATCCCATGTGAACAACTTAACGAATCGGGACAAATGGTCCTTCACCATATTACAAGCTTTGAACATGAACATGCCAATTTAAAGAAGATTAGTTGGCGTTGAGACTGCAGAACGGAAAAAGTAAACACATTTTAACATTTATTTAATTATATAATTATAGTTAGGATTACCTTTTGCAGAACACTCTTCAAATTCGTTGTGGTTTCAATTTTGAATTTTGGTAAGAACACGTCTACGGTCCTTTCGTTCATACTCTCAATGGCCTTGGACAGAGCTGACGGGTCCTTCAGTTTTTCCTCGAGGGCTGCAAGTCCATCTACTTCATTTGGCAGCACTATGAGGAATGAAGCTTCGTCACCTTCATAGAACATTTCCAGGAGCTGAAATAGAATACAATAGAAAATATTTTATTTTAAAGAACAAGCACTTGCAAAAAAACAAGTTTTACAGACTAAATCTAACAAGAACAAAAAAAAATAGTCACTACAAAAGAGTCTCCACAAATGAAAGAAATCAAATTTAACTGCTCTAGAGCATAGTTTTATGCCCGTAAACTTTTTGCTACCTTTACTAAATAATCTTCAGATCTGTAGCGCTTGGAAAACAAAACAAAATTGGATACCTTGGCATTCAGTTCCGGACTTTCTCCATACTTGTGTGTCCCTTTAGTCTTTTGCATGGTCGGCACTTTTATGGTTGTCTCCTTGTTCACGTGGAAGTCCTGATCCAGCGTCAGAGCTGGATTGAACGGTTCACGCCATTTTCCCTATAAAACATTCCAAACTATCTTATTAACATAGTGCATTTTTTGTTAAATAAGGGTGGATAAAACAATGTCTACATACAGTATATACTACTACTATATTATCTGTATATGTACTATATTATAGTACTATATATTATATGTATATGTAGTATGAACGATCCTTCGGGTTCACACTAGATTATCTAAATGACAAAGATACATAGGCATGTGTAGATCCTCCAGCTCATAACTTTATGGATGACATCAATTGTAATATAAATTAATCCTATCTATCAGCCGAAAGACGTCCACTGCTGGACAAAGGCCTCCCCCAAGGATTTCCACACCGACCGGTCCTGTGCGGCTCGCATCCAGCGGCTTCCTGCAACCTTTACCAGGTCGTCGGTCCACCGAGTCGGGGGCCTGCCCACACTGCGCCTTCCGGTGCGCGGTCGCCATTCGAGAACTTTACTGCCCCAACGGCCATCTGTTCTACGAGCTATGTGCCCTGCCCACTGCCACTTAAGTCTAGCGATTCTGAGAGCTATGTCGGTAACTTTAGTATCTCCTCATTTCTGATTCGATCACGTAGGGAAACACCAAGCATAGCACGCTCCATCGCCCTTTGGGTGACTTTGAGCCTTCTTATAAGGCCCATAGTAAGCGACCATGTCTCGGATCCATATGTCATCACTGGCAACACACACTGGTCAAAGACTTTAGTCTTGAGGGACTGCGGTATTTTGGACGTAAAGATATTGCGAAGCTTCCCGAACGCTGCCCAGCCGAGTTGGATTCGACGATTGATCTCTTTCTCGAAGTTGGACCTACCTAACTGGACTGTTTGTCCCAGGTATACATATTCGTCAACAACTTCGAGTGTAGAGTCTCAAACCTTCAGAGGAGTGGGTGTAACACGGACGTTTGACATGATTTTCGTCTTATCCATGTTCATTTTAAGACCCACTTGTTGGGAGACTCTACTAAGTCCTTCGAGCATTGCGCCTAGGTCTTCCAAGGTCTCAGCCAAGATCACGATATCGTCAGCAAATCGAAGGTGAGTGATGTACTCGCCGTTGATGTTAATGCCGAGTCCTCTCCAGTCCAGAAGCTTGAAAACGTCTTCCAGTGCAGCGGTGAACAGTTTCGGAGATATAACGTCTCCCTGTCTCACCCCACGCTGCAGCCGGATAGGTTTCGAATTCTGATCCTGGAGGTGGACCGACATGGTGGCGTTTTCATACAAGCACAGGCGCGTTATATTACAATTACAGGCACAAGAGGCATTTCATCTTAGCCCTCTAGGTTGGCAACGCATCTGCAATCCCCTCCGGGGTTGCAGGTGTCTATGGGCAGTGGTGATCACTTACCATCAGGTGACCCACTTGCTCGTTTGCCTTCCTTATCACATAAAAAAAAAAAAAAAAAAAAAAAAAAAAGCACTTCAACACTTCGATGTATCGATAATCAATTTGGCACCGTTGGAGAGACTGCAACACAGCCCAGGTCTCGATCGAATCAAAGGCTTTCTCATAGTCCACAAACGCCAAGCATAGTGGCCGATTATACTCTTCGGTCTTCTGTATAATCTGCCGCAGCGTATGTATGTGGTCTATGGTAATGAAGCCTTTTCGGAAACCGGCTTGTTCGGGAGGCTGGAAGTCGTCAAACCTGCGTGCGAGACGATTCGTAATGACTCTCGAAAACAGCTTGTAGACATGGCTCAGGAGTGAGATGGGTCTGTAATTCTTCAGCAGAGACTTATCACCCTTCTTGAAGAAGAGCACCACCACACTCCTGTGCCATGCTGTAGGCGTTCGTCCCTCGAGCATGACGGAATTAAATAGCTTCTGAAGAGCTATAAGTACCGGTTCTCCACCTGCTTTCAGAAGCTCAGCCGTAATTCCATCATCACCCGGTGCCTTGTTGTTCTTAAGCTGTTTGATAGCCATTCTAATCTCGCACAGGCTGACGTCTGGGATATCTACGGTATAGTGTCGGGACAATCTGAATCAAATTAATCCTACTAATATTATAAATGTGAAAGTTTGGATGTTTGTAAGTTTATAAGTTTGTATGTTTGGATGTTTGTTACTCAATCACGCAAAAACGGCTCAACAGATTCGCATAAAATTTGGCAGATAGTTTAATACCTGGATTAACACATAGGATACTTTTTATCCCGGAAAGCTCGAGGGTTTCCGTGTATCAGGCGGAAATTAAACCTGATTTTGATAATGTCTGTTTGACAGTTGTCATTTTGACAGTTGTCATTTTGACAGTTGTCATTTTGACAGTTGTCATTTTGACAGTGGTCATTTTGACAGTTGCCATTATGACAGTTGCAATTTTGACAGTTGTCATTTTGACAGTTGTCATTTTGACAGTTGTCATTTTGACAGTTGTCATTTTGACAGTTGTCATTTTGACAGTGGTCATTTTGACAGTTGCCATTATGACAGTTGCAATTTTGACAGTTGTCATTTTGACAGTTGACATTTTGACAGTTGTCAGTTTGAAAGTTGCCACTTTGACAATAGTCGTTTTGACAGATAGATGTTCACGCCGAAACTACTGAATGGATTTGGATGAAATTTGGTAGGTAGATAGATAAAACACTCGACTAACCCATAGGAATTTTTGATAGTTGAAATTTTGACAGTTGTCATTTTGACAGTTGACATTTTGACAGTTGTCAGTTTGACAGTTGCCACTTTGATAATTGTCGTTTTGACAGATGTTCACGCCGATTGAATGGATTTGGATGAAATTTGGTAGGTAGATAGATAAAACACTCGACTAACCCATAGGATACTTTTATCCCGGAAAACTTAATGGATCCCGAGGGAATGCTTAAAAACTCAAAATTTCCATTTCGTCACTAAATGGCCTTAACATTTTCTTTCTCTCTGGATCCAATTCTAAAGTCCACGCTGACGAAGTCGCGGGCGGAAGCTAGTTGTAATATAAATTAAGATTTTGTTGAAAAAAAAAATGTGTTGAAGCGAGTTTCTTTTGGACAAGACGTTTGTTCTCGCTAACACTTCCCGAAACGTTGATGTATAAGTTCCGCATTGTACTAGTAGTAAGGTAGAAAAAATAAAGTCGATTTAAAAAAATGTGTAGATGTTTTACACATTTTTTTTTACATTTTGAGTTG
The DNA here is from genome assembly GCA_958295455.1 of Coleophora deauratella. Classification (NCBI taxonomy): domain Eukaryota; kingdom Metazoa; phylum Arthropoda; class Insecta; order Lepidoptera; family Coleophoridae; genus Coleophora; species Coleophora deauratella. Next base: position 15,594,428 of record OY282395.1, read on the forward strand.
TACTTTAAGGGTCTTTGATGGTTGCTGAGCGTAAGCCAAGCAACACATAAGTACATTAACGCTGTTACCATAGGTATATTAACTTTATGGCTTTTACAAACGGCATATTTGTATGTACATAGTACGGTTGTAGGTAATAACACCGCAACAATTGTATGATGTGTCCAGGGTGTGTCTTAAATTATTGAATGAAAACATGTCTTGATTGCGGTGTGTACCTTGAAGTAGAGAGCGTTGACCAAAAGCGCACTGGTGGTGGCGTCGAGACTGTCAGGGCTCACCAAGTCCTTGATGCGATGGTTGGTTTGGTCTTCCACCTAAAATAAGGATCAACGAAGATAAACAATTAAAGTAGCTGACATAGCTCAAAACATCACTAAACTGAAGTGGCAGTGGACGGGGAAGACAGCTCGCAGAACTGATGGCCGTTAGGACAGGAGATTTCTCAAGTGCGACTGCGCACCTGGAGACATAGAGTAGGCAGGCTTCCCATTCAATGGGCCGCTGACATGGTGAAGGTCAAGAAAAGCTGTTGGATGCGGGCAGCGCTATACCTGTCGTTGTGGAAATACTTGGGGAAGCCTTTGTCCAACAATAAACGTTTTTTGACTGATATGATAATGATGATGAAGTACCTACATAATATGAAAGGGAAATATGTAATCGCCCATCAAAAAATACTGAATTGCACAGCAAAAAGTCTATTTCACCGTCTATAGGTTAGGTTAGATTTGCAATTAAATTAATTTGATGTGCAACTAGTATTTTTTATACGCGATTAACGATTTAATTTTTTTCTACGACAGGGTGAATTTTAATTTACTTTCACTACATTACATATCAATCTTTTATCATGAAATTGCGTTTATGTTTTCAATGACTTTCTTATCGCGTGATTAAATAAGCAGTACTCATGATTATGAGTATCGCTTCACTGAGTCAATTCTATACATCAAGCGAATTTTACAATGGGTGATTTTAATTTCCTCCGTATTGGTAATTTATACTTTACTCGGAACATTTTAGGCAGTGATTCTATTTAATAATGAAACTGATCAACTTTTGTGTACAACTTTACGTTAATCTCAAATTATAATAGTACGTTTGGGCTTTTTACATAGTTTATCGAAGGGCTTTTCATACAAATCTTTGCGTTGATTGATCAATTTATAACACATTTATTTTTTGCCATCAGCAAGCAGAGTTTTATAACTAAAATAATTTAGTTTCATTAGTAAAAGTCAAATTTTTATCTCGGAATTTATGGTTCCTGTAGGATAGCTGCCATTCATGGTTCGATATTTAGGCGGATGGAGCCGCGAGTAACTGCTCTAAACTCAAAAAAACGTAACAAGTTAATGTTTATTCTGGCACCATATCTTTAAATCTTAAATCACAGCCAGCACTTACTTACCCATGCGTTAATCTCCTGAGCTGTTTCTACGTTCTTCTTGAAGTCAACTTTCTTCACTTCCGACTGGAAGACATCATTCGATATCTTAGCGAAATCCTGGTTCAGCTCGGCTGTCTCTGGGATGTAGACGCGGTTAGCCAAATTTAGTGTGATCCCTTTAATGGATCGCAGCTTGTTGTTCACCAATGAGAACACCGCTTTAGTCTGTAATGACAACGAAATCGGATGAATGGAATTGGAAATTGGAGACGACCTCTTTGATATTTGAAAGGAGATCGTATAGGGCGACTTTTATTCGTCGACATCAAGCGGCAAATGAGAGATTCTACTCATCAGCTTTCCGCAAGAAAACTATAAAATAGAAATAAAATTTTGGCTTATAAAATGCTATTTGCCAATAATTGTATAGTTCATTTGTAAAATTTATAATATGATAAGTCAAAAAATTGTACAGCATCCTCGAGGAAAGTTATTCAGTTTATTTTGAAGCATTTACCATTTACCTACCAACAGCATCGTTGAATTAAAACGTTAGTTTCATCTTGGTAATTTCTAGTAATAAAAAGTGACAAAAGTATTAGTATATGTTTACGGTGTTGTCGTCCTTCAGGCCATTTGCCTCTTGTCGGAGAATAAAAACTCACCCCATCGTTTCATCTTCCAAGTTTCTTGTGTCAAACAGTGACAAAAGTATTAGCAATGTTTACGGTGTTGACATCCTTCAGGCCATTTGCCTCTTGTCGGGGAATAAAAACTCACACCATCGTTTCATTCAATGTCTAGTGTCAAACATAGTGTTGTCATCCTTGAGGCCATTTGTTTCTTGTCGGCGAATAAAAGTTTCCACGTAGCTTTGTTTTATCTTCTAAGTTTCTAGTATCAAACAGTGACATAAGTATTCGCAATGATTTATACGGGGTTATCATTCTTCAGGCCATTTGCCCCTTATCGGCAAATGGCCTGTAGTTTCACCTTGCTAGTTTCTAGTGTCAAATAGTGACAAAAGTATTCGCAATGCTTACGGTGTTGTCATCCTTGAGGCCGATGACACCAAGCAGCTCGTCGTGGGACTCCCCGACGGAGGCAAGCGAGAGCTGCGCCAGCGGCGGCAGCACCGAGAACGCCGACAGCACCACGCTCTGCGCTGGCTTCTCCTTCACTACCTCCTGGCGAAACAAACGAGATGTTGTAAAGAAAGGCACAAAGACTTAAACTAAATAAGTATTTTTGCACAGTGTTAAAAAAAATTTTCTTCTTTAGTTCTTCTTCTTTTGTTTTAATGTCTCTTACCCTGTAAAAAACAGGCGTGGAATCCATTAATTAGAGTTTTTACTAATTTTGCTGATGCTGATCAACTTTATGTTCTTTTCATACAAGTCGATCAGCTGTTTGACCAATTTTGCATGAAAAGTCCTAGAAGTCCTAGTCCTAGTCCTAGTCCTAGAGTCCTAGTCCTAGTCTAATTTACATATTGTTATTTCCACTAAATTAGATTAGACTGTTCACGGGTTCTAAGGGTTCTTCTTTAGTTACACATTATTAATTAACTTACTGAGAACAATTTGGCTGTGAACTGGTTGCTCCCATCGGCGAGGAGCTGCTGTAAAGCATTCTCATCTGCCACTGTGAAGGTGGCAATTGCTGCCAATACTGAAATAAAATTTGAAAACAAGAATTTATTCACCTAGTTTTCATTAACTTGTTCACTTGAATTCATCAACATTGTTTTATCATAATATGCTTTTCATCAAAGTTCACGATTGATTTAGTTCAAGTTGAGCGAAATAGAGCTTCAACTAGACACCAAATAAGGCAAAATCTAAGAGGTGGAAGTGTGTGTGTCCGTCTCAAAAATGTGCCTTAGATGTGTAATTTTTTCGAAGGTCGACTGTAAAGATTACGATATCAAACTTTTACATAGTAATATCATAATAACAAATTATTATCATCAGTACTCCCAGTACTATCAGTACACGTGTCGAGTCTTTTTTTTTTTATAAAATCAATTGCCTGCCACACTTACAGCGAACCAAAGCGTGTAGCAAGACAGACTTTACGTGCTGTAGTTTACGAATGGTATTGCAGAAATTCTAAAATCTACAGTTTTGACGTGAGCACCATGTCAAAAATAACACCAAAACTATAACACACTTGCTATTTTTTTTATTCATCTTTATGGAAACGCAACAAGTTACGTTTTATGGATATGTCACCCAGCTTGGAATGAACGGTAAGGCAAAATATGTAGTAGTTTCACCACGGTTAGATGTTTTGCACAGGTGATTTAATACATTGAGTTCTTGGTCTATAATAATAATATCTACATACCTACTACAACATAAGTATTCGAAACAACTTAAACCCAGCCACAGTTACTTATATAAAATAAATTTTCTGATGAATGTTTAAAGTACGTTGACATAACATTGGAGAGCGATATAACTTCTGTCAGTACTAACATAAATACGTTTTCACGGTTTTATGGAAAAATATCAGGGAATTTCTATTTTATTTACGTACTTCTGGTAAGATATGTTGATTTTAAAATGTTACTGTACTGCTATAAGTTATGGCTGGACAGACTCATATTGTGAACAAACAAAATGCATGAAAATATGTTTTTATTCTGCGATACGTGTATGTATCCTTTCGGCCCATAAGATCCATTTCCCAAATCATCCAGTATGTTCAAAACCTCCGTTTCCCAAAACATCCAAATCCCATAAATGTATGTATACAATATACATGTAGGTAAATTGTTATTTACATCGAGTATCAAGATGAGTGACACTTCATTTGTCTTATTGATTTCCTTATTTATGTAATAAATAGATAAATACAATACATATTTGAATGTGTTTTAAAAAAACGCTACAGACAATTTATTTTTTCCCTAAACTCTGCTTATAAGGAAACCGTTGATGATAAAATAATGACTGTACTATATACACGAGTGCACTGCTGCGTCCCAGTGTAACTTTAATCCAAATAAGTTTTATATGGAGCGTGGTGCAAGTCTGTGCTTTTATCTACATAATCTGTGTTGTATAGTTGACCATAATATTACCCCTAATAATGGTACCTACGGAAAGTTTTTCAAGTAAACCTGTATTTTTCGGCCATTTACCCAGAAACAAGATTTAAAATTCTGTGATAAGGTAATACATTTTTAAACGTGATGATACATTATCAAATCAATCAGTAACCTTTATGCTCGTGTTACTACTAATCTAATTACTAGTATAGAAATACAGGTAATTAATTTTCCCTTAGTTACAACTGTAGTAGTAAGTTGTAAGAAAGGAAACAAAAAACATGATAAAAACAGATGTACACCTAATATGTGGAATTTTGACTGTGCTAGTCGTCTTCTTCGATTCGAGGGTTACTTTTTGCCCAATTATAATTTAACGGCCATTGGGGCGGTCACGCGTATGGCATTATGTGTGACCGAGCATAGGTCACTTATCTTCGAAATATAATATAAAGAATTATGGTTCGAAAGATCATAGTACCGGCTTCAATAGTGCAGGAGTCTGATAAACATTCTGTTTATGAACAGCTTTATTTCTAGCACGTAGGTGTACCTATTGATTGGTTTGGAAAAAATATCGGTATTAGGTTCACATGGTAACATAGATATTCCAAGTTTAAGGTAATTTGATTATGCGTGCAAGCACAGAATACTTAATAGAGACAATACTGCCACAATCGAACTGAATATGCTTACGAAGTATGAGACCGTGTGATTTGAATGGTGATTCTCAACTTCGTTTTTTAGAGAGGTCATATATCTATGTTTATTGAACTTATCCTATATAAGGTGTTAAGAATTCGCTCGCCTCTACTCATCAATCATCATATTGCACAACTTTTGTTCCACGAGCTTTGATGAAATCGCAACTAAAAATAATTGACTATTCATACTAAGTTGGCCTAAAGAAACAGCTCGTTAATTTTGAGTAAACGTCCAATATTTTTTTGTGCTTAACAAAATCGTGAAAAAACAATTTCAGTACCTATAATGAGTAGAATGAGTAGACGCCCGATATGGGATTGGGACTGTGCTGAGTTATGGCCTATCTGCACCGCTGCAGCACACGCACTTTCGTTGTTTGTTTACTTTAGTTTTGTCATGCATGCATCATTTTTTCTTTTTAGGGTTCCGTAGCCAAATGGCAAAAAACGGAACCCTTATGGATTCGTCATGTCTGTCTGTCTGTCCGTCCGTACGTCACAGCCACTTTTTTCCGAAACTATAAGAACCATACTGTTGAAACTTGGTAAGTAGATGTATTCTGTGAATCGCATTAAGATTTCACACAAAGATATAAAAAAAATAACAATAAATTTTGGGGGTTCCCCATACTTAGAGAGCTAAATGTCAATTTTTTTTTATTAAACCCATACGTGTGGCGTATATATGGATAGGTCTTCAAAAATGATATTGAGGTTTCTAATATAATTTTTTTCTAAACTGAATAGTTTGCGCGAGAGACACTTCCAAAGTGGTAAAATGTGTGTGTGTGTCCCGTAACTTCTTAAAATAAGAGAATGATAAAACAAAAATTGTACATTACCATGCAAACTTCCACCGAAAATTGGTTTGAACGAGATCTGGTAAGTAGTTTTTTTTAATACGTCATAAATCGTAAACCGCAATTTGCCTTTCATTCAAGTTACAACGAACTACAATAACTTTTATATTATGTTACTTGCTGCTACGGAACCCTTCATAGGCGAGTCCGACTCGCACTTGGCCGCTTTTTATTTCTTTGTTCAGTTTTTTTTATTGTATTTTTTGTGTGTCTGCAGTTGTACGAATAAAGCTTTCTATCTATCTATCTATATTGGCCCACATAAGTAAAATATCATTCGCCTTTCGCGTCTGTAACAGATGATTTAGTCCGTCTCGCGGATAACATGTTTCGTTCACACCGCAAAGCCGTAAACTGGGTGAAGTGCCTTTTCGCTGACACTGCGCCCCATTCATTAAAAGAACTATGTAGTGAAAAATATTTCAAAATTTAATGTTGATGCAGCCGATTACCCAAAAAGATAAAACCACCCATCACGTACAGGTCGGCACGAATGTGTAAACAGGATAAACAGTTCAGAGTTTATTTGTCGTGAAAACCACAGTCCACAATCGGTATATTTGATTAGTAAAACACATTTAATATGTTTTACTTGTTTATATGAGGTTTATATGTTACGCGGGGTCATAATGTTAGCTCGTAAGAATAACAACATTTTTGAAGACTCGATAAGTTGTTGATAAGTTTCAAGAAATTGCATCTGTTATATTTTTTCAAGTTTAAATTAATGTTAATTTCAATAAGCGGAAATCTTTAGGATACAATATTTGAGTGAATTAGAACGAAAATAAATTAATATCTGCGATAAAAATATTATTTTGTTTAAACAAATACGTTTAAGTATTCTATAATAATATAACAACAACTCATATTCTATGCAAAAATATTACACTGGAATCAACCCCACCACAGAAATGTTGAAACTTCGAACATTTTTTTCCGCAAATTGACTATGAATTTCTTCGTAGAGTTTCTCAGTTTCAGGAGAACAAACCCCCAGTTTAAATTGTTTAAGCTGATTTTCTTAAGAAACTATTTAAATGTGGGAGAAAATTGTAAAATTGCTTATTTTATAAACGAGATAGTCGCTTTGTGGACTTCGTTACGTGACTGTGATCGGCACAAAGCGAATTACCTTACTGCGAATGTTCGTTACTGCCACAATTTCTTCTTTTGACGTAACCATGGCTAGTAAATTTTTTGCACTTTTCATGGAAATAGGCTCGATTAGATGGACATCTTTTTTTTTGCCGTTTCCGTAAAGTTGTAAATTAAAAGTTGTTCATTTTCACGATAAGAGCTTACCTTTAATGACTTACACACATTAAATATTGAATATAATATTTTAAACATCGTGACTGTTTTTTCGCTGAAAAGTAGTATATGGTAGGTGAAACTGAACAAATTTGATCCCTGACAACTTATATTTTGCACTACGCTAACTTATTTTGCAGTAACGTTTTCGCTGTCACATTTTTTTCCCCTTCGAAATCAAGTCCGCTTTGTAAACTAGCCAAATAATTTTGAATAAAACCGTGTCAAATTACACGGGGAGTTTAAAGTACTATTCAATTAATATTTTTAGTTAGGTACTAAATCACTGAAGCACTCAGCAAACTGGCTAATAAAATGGCGGTTACAGTAGCATGGGTACCGGGACACATGGGAACATTAGGCAATGAAAGAGCAGACGCGCTAGCAAGGGAAGGAGCCAGCACTAGGTTCGTCGGACCAGAGCCAGCACTTCCTATTTCTGCAACAGTCACCAAAGGGGTCATCGATGAACTCATGAAACGTGAAACACAGAAAGCCTGGGCTGGGTGCACCGGCTGCAGACAATCGAAGATGTTTCTGAAAGGAATGAATCGCCGAAGAACTAGGACATTACTGTCATTAAGTAGGACAAGTCTAGGAACGGTCTTAGGCATCATCACTGGGCATTGTAGACTTAATCGACATATGTCCCTAATAGACGGTACCACCGACCCCTCCTGCCCTAACTGCGGAGCGCTGGAGACTAGCCAACACTTCTTGGCGGAGTGCGCATTATACAGCAGGCTCAGGTGGGAGATGTTTGGCACCGACAGCATCGACGAAGAAGAACTATGTGACCTGGACATTGGTCGCATAGCGGAGTATTGCAGGAGGAGCGCAAGGTTTATGGGGGGGACGTCAACGGGGACACAGTAACGCTCGCGTACCACCGGGAATAGGGTGTAATGAGTCCACCTGGCGACTTGAACACCCGCCTGTGCCCCGCAGGCGTCCCATCCAGCAATAATAATAATAATAATAGGTACTAAATATTAATAAAAATATTAATGTTTTCAAATTTTTGTCATCGTTACTACCTGATAAGTGCGATATTTGCGAATTTCTGTTGGTCCAATATAACGTGAATTTACAACATCTCAGACTCCAAAATTCATCAAGTCGTAATAGGCTACAGAATCAGGCAACAAATTGAGAATATTCACAAACCAAAAATGTACCAACTGCTACATTTAAAAACGTTGTACGAAATGCGAATTCGTACCAACCCTTCGGCACCCAAACAAACAGACAATTCGTTATCGGAGAAGGCAACATATATCTTATTTAGCGTTTATAAGCATTTACGAGGATAAATCGCTAGTGCAGTGTAATCTAATCTCAAAGGAAAAACGTCTTCCTCATTGCCTTAAGGCTAACCTTTTTAAAGAAGTAAGTAAAAATTCAAAGTTTTTTATTAATTAGCTAGTTCCTACTACCTTAGTTGAAATGAGTATGGTTACCTTAACCTTCGCTATGAAGTTCACACTACTAGAGTTTGATAAACTGCAATTAATTTTATCTTTGTTCCATATAGATGCATATTAGAGGTAACTTTCTTTAGTATCTCAGTATTTTCATTGTTAATGTACCTAAATGTCGTAGGTACGCCTATTCTAAACACCGTCCGGTTAAAAAATAATTTCAAAAACTCACCTGTTAATAAAATCTTCATGGTTTGTGCGCTACGACTGAACACACACTCCAAACTAGCAGGTTTTTAACGAGTTCCTACTTATACGTTCTTGTAATTTGTTTACATTGACCGTTACGCTTCGCATGATAAAAATTGTCGGCAACCAAGCTAGCGATGGACTGTGAAACCGGATCGGTCAGTTTTGTGACTATACCTAGAGATTTTGTCATGCATATAAAAGTACTTGTATATGTATATATTGTTTTCTTAGCAACAGTGAGCTCGAGTTGAGAATAGAAGAACGTTACATTCATGTTAGCAAATCATCATTACATTACTTATAATACGGTGAAGATGGGGAAACTCCAGTGGCTGCGGAAAGACGTTTTTTGGTAATGTAAATTTTTCTGGAATAAAAAAATTTCAACCGCATTTTGAAAAATGATTCGATAAATGAATGAGTACCTATCTAGCAATTTTTTTGTGCATAATATATTGGAGACCAAAGAAACAAGTACGTACTGTTGCTGAAGGATGGATGGTGGCGTTCCCTGGTGCTGTGTTGTCAGTTCCATGAAAATTTCTCCAAAAAAAGGGTGGGTATATAGAGTAGAGGTACCTACTTAGTGCTGCGTGCCGGGTTGTATCGGGCCGGCCGATGCTGGTGTCGGACGGATGACGCATTGCAGGGTAATAAAATAACGCTATTGTTTGTGGTTTATTTATAGATTAGGTAGGTTTTGGTTTTTCCTTGTATTGAATATATTGGATTTTAACATTGTTTCATACTACATATAACGTTATAAGAGTGAGTTAAGCCAACTGATGTAATATCTTTTCGCATACACAAATTTGATTCCATTGTTTGTGGTAAAAAGTGCTAAACGAAAACTGAGGTAAAAGAGTTGAAATTTTTCTCTGGTTGAAATGGAGTTGAACATACTGCAATACTTTACGTCCGAAGTCAGTGACTCGATAGACTCCCTCACACTGCTGAAGCATTTCACCGTAATTTTTGGGATGTAGCAATACACAATTTCATTAAATTTTCTCTGGATTCTCTCCACGACGCACATTTCAGAATAATATACATTTTATGTACCTACCAACTTTTTTATTTATTTATGTTACTATAAACGACTTCTATTATAAGAAAAAGAAATGACGGTTTCTACGATTTTGCCAATGACATAATACAAATAGAGGTGAAGGATCGAGAAGTTCGATTGAAATAATAAAAGAGATAGAAATTAAAGACTTAGATAGGATATACAGGGTGTCCCAAAACGGAATAAACTCTAATAAAAGAAAAAAACTGAATTAATGCTTCAAAATAAAATCGCTGATAAAGTAGATGAAGTGAGAGAACTCTAGTGACAAGTGCTCTAAATAAACAGAATATGATGTGCGAAAGTAGAATGTTGTTTTACTTCCATGATCTCGTTTCTTTCGCCACACAAGGCTTGCGCTTAATAAAAAAAATATAATAATCGTCAATAAAAAAATACTTATTATACAGGGTTACAGGAAAAGTCGTACTGAATATTAAAGGACGTTATTATTTAGGTCATTTCTGATGGATTTGATTCTATGATATGGTGTCCGAAACTTAACCGTTATGGAGATATTCAACTTTACAGATTTTTTAAAATCCTCAATTTTTTGGCTTTTTTGTCGATTTTTTTGGGATTAGTGCTTCTGGGGTACGTTTTTTTGATGTAACTAGTTAGAAAGCATGTCAATTAATAAAATGATTAACCAAAACTGAACCTACTACTAACAGCTTAAAAATACTGCCTGACAGCGGTTAGAATTAAATAATTTTCAATTTGAGTTTTTAAATTTGAAGCTCTCTGTTTTAAAAAAAATGTATGGAACTTATTCTACAAACAGTTTTAAAAACTTCTACGTCTCTTTAGCTATTCAAAAAGGTATAACACTTACTATTAAATAGGCAAAATATTGGCCAAATAACAGTTAAGTTAGCAGAGGGTACATTTTTTTGACAACTCTTTAGTCCTTTTCAGCTCCAAACGAAGAGCAGTTTTCTTCTCAAAACTTTATTTAAGGCCTTAATTCTTTTTAATCGACTCTTTAATTTACAGATTCTCATCGATTAATAAGACTAAAGGCCTTAGGGTGCATTTCCACTGATGCGGAGCGGGGCTGAGCAGGGCGGAGAAGATCAGAGAATAGTAGCAAGTGTTTCCACTGAAGTGGGGCGGAGCAGAGTAGAGCAGAGTGGAGCGAAGTAGGGCGGATCAGAGTAGAGCAGAGTGGAGCGAATTAGGGCGGAATGGAGTGGAGCGGAGCAGAGCAGACCTAGAAAATCGTCACATGAAGCTCCAGACCACTCAGCTTCGCTTCGCTTTGCTCCATCCCGCTCAGCTCCGCCCCGCTCCGCCCTACTTCGCTCCACTCTGCCCTACTTCGCTCCACTCTGCTCTACTCGGCTCCGTCCCGCTTCAGTGGAAACACTTGCTACTATTCTCTGATCTTCTCCGCCCTACTCAGCCCCGCTCCGCATCAGTGGAAATGCACCCTAAGGCCTTTAGTCTTATTAATCGATGAGAATCTGTAAATTAAAGAGTCGATTAAAAAGATTTAAGGCCTTAAATAAAGTTTTGAGAAGAAAACTGCTCTTTGTTTGGAGCTGAAAAGGACTAAAGAGTTGTCAAAAAATGTACCCTCTGCTAACTTAACTGTTATTTGACCAATATTTTGCCTATTTAATAGTAACTGTTATACCTTCTTGAATAGCTAAAGAGACGTAGAAGTTTTTAAACTATTTGCAGAATAAGTTCCATACATTTTTTTTTAAAACAGAGAGCTTCAAATTTAAAAACTCATTGAAAATTATTTAATTTTCACCGTTGTTGTCGACGACGAAGGTTGGCTTCCAGTCCTGCGAGACTGGCAGCTCACTGTAAATAGTTTTTGTACATACTAAAGTAGAAGTAAGCAAATTCAAAATTGCTATGACGTACTTTGGCAGTTCTTTTTCTAGTATAGTAAGTGGTGGTTGTGTTTATATGTATATTTATCTTTTTACGTTTATTATAGCCTAAACCTGAGAACGAGTTTCCTTTAAACCAGCCCCTTTAACCCTATAGTTCACAGTTGTCAAGCAGTATTTTTAAGCTGTTAGTAGTAGGTTCAGTTTTGGTTAATTATTTTTATTAATTGACATGCTTTCTAACTAGTTACATAAAAAAAACGTACCCCAGAAGCACTAATCCCAAAAAAATCGACAAAACATCCAAAAAATTGAGGATTTTTTAAAAAATCTTTAAAGTTCAATATCTCCATAACGGTTAAGTTTCGGACACCATATCATAGAATCAAATCCATCAGAAATGACCTGAATAATAACGTCCTTTAATATTCAGTACGACTTTTCCTGTAACCCTGTATATTCCTTCTAAGCCTTGGTTTTTTATTTTCTTTTCCGTGGTGCCCCTAAACTCTCAACATCTGTAATATGCCGCTTGAGAATCGGTCACTGCTGCTCGCCTGTTCATTTGGCTAAAATAAGGGTGAGAGATAATAATAATATTGCGGGACAAATCACACACGGTCACCTGGCCCCAAACTAGGATTCCCTGTATCTTGGGAACCAGAGACTGATATACATACACATATACATTTAAATACATACATATATAGAAATAATACACCCAGATACAGAGCAAACAAATCTGCTCATCACAGAAATGTTTACCCTGTGTGGGGATCGAACCCACGACTCTCGGATCAGTAGTCAGGATCGCTAACCACTGAGCCACCGAGTCAGTCAAACTTTGTAACTCCCTGTGTGAATGTGGCTTAAACGAAGGAACTACTGATCATATTTTCTTTAACTGTCGCAATTTACGCTCCTCTCTCTATAATGTTTTGCTACCTTCCATCCCTCGCCCCACTAATCTTTCATCTCTCTTGTCACTAGCGTTGTCTCCCTTCATCTACACTGTCAGCGTTTTTATTATGACTAATAACATTAAGCTTTAATTCAGCTTCTTCTTTTTTTGCATTATTTATCTTCATTTATCCTAAGTCTTTAATTTCTAACTCTTTTATTATCCCATTCGATCTTCTCGATCCCTCACCTCTATTATTGTCATTGGCGAAATCATAGAAACCGCCATTCCTTTTTTTTTTTTTTTTTATAGTAGTAGTAGTAGAATGTTGTTTGCAAAGAAGTTTTATATATAGGCTTTTTGGCGGGAACTCGCGGCAAGAGTTTGTCATTTTTGTTTTATTATCCGAAAAAATAGATATCGTGGTTTTTAATGCATAATATTGATAGTGTATTGTTCAATAAAGTGCCATTTAAGTGTCTAATATGTAGGATAATGAAATAAAAGTGTGTAGACTGTGTTTCGAGTGCTCTCAAGAAGTCCATGAAATCTTCATCAAAAGTGCTATCATTTTGTTGAAGAATAGAGAAAAACTTAAAGACGACAGAAATTGATAAATGAGAACTCAAATGAAATAGAAAAATATTTAGAGAAGAGCAAACTACGTAAGAATAGGCTGTATGGCCAGAGAAGCCTTTGCCTTTTCCTTGCAAAAGCAGGAAAGAACCAAACAAAAAAAAAAAAAAAGAAGTTTTATATTTTCGCTCGGTCACTGTTTGACATTTTGATTATTTTACTGAACCGTGGACAAAAAAATCGAATCAAGGTTTGTTGCACGACTTTTGAAAAAAGAACTCAATTTAACAAACTAAACCAAAAGTTCAATAACTGTGTGTTTACTGTTTATAATTTTAGTTTGGAGATTTTCTAGTTTTTAGTAGACTGAGTTTTTTTTTTAAACAGTCGGGCAACAAACCTTGAGTCAATTTTTTTGTCCACCAGTGTATATAAAACTGACTAAACCATTGACTTATATCGAACGTTACAGAAAGCAAGAATCTTATTACACATCGTGCACTAATAAACATTATGAGCTTTCTTCTCAATATTGTACATAATAACTTTAATTAAGAAACCCACACATAAATACACTTAAAAAGAAATGCTCTATCAAATACTTCAATTATAAATTTTATTGATGACCTCCTCAGTTATAATAATATAAGTTATTGTGGTCTACCCGTACAAGGCAAGGTAGGTATTTTTCTACCGATAGATAATATTATTTTAACAGGTGACGTAATAATATAACCACGAAACTCTCCACTGAAATATACAGTATCACCTCGCCACTCCCCCTGTACATTTTTTGAACTTTTGTCCATATTAAGTGTGCACCGATTTGTGTGAAAGTTTGTTCTACCATAGAACATTACCCAGAAAAGCGAAGGGCTTAGGGGGAATGGCAAAAATGATTTTATAATGTCGATATAATCAAATACTATTACACAAATTTTAGTATTGGGTATGGTGGTACCTCATATCACGAGTAAGCAGCCTATATTTTTATGCCTGATAATCGTCACATGAATGCTTGAAACCAGCATCTCGAAACCAAACCTAAAATGCGTTCTGTTCAAAGTTTAACATGATAATTTATATAGGTACCATAATAAATTATGTAAGTACTACGACTAGGTTAAAGTGTGAACGATATAATAATGTTTATATTTTTACGGGGAATTAAGAGCATGAACTGGCATCACAGAAAATAAAAATTGTCTCTTCTGGTATCAAAGATAAGTAACATTTACATATTTCAAACGCTCATGCACTATTTTATGGGAGAAATTGGCTGTGAAATCTCCCTTGGATTTATCCAATATTTATTTAATTTTCATAAGCTAAAAGTAAAGCAAAATAAGAGTAGGAAGTTTTGACGGAATTGCGAAATTGGAAACGCATTTTTCAGTTTTCGTAAAAAATCAGCTGGAATTAGAGAAGTAAGAACAATAAAAGTAAATCGAAGTTGGATGGAATTTTCCCTCCGCGAGTTTTAGAGGCCGATTTGGCGTAACGAGTTTTTACCGCCTTCGCAACTTCGCAAGTTTAGTTAAGAAACTGCCCTGTGCAACTACTGAAGCTCTGAGTTGGTTCAACGCTTGCTCCATGTTACGTGTTCCATGTCGACTCTATGGTTGCGTTACTGGGCCTAATAAAATTGAATGAACCACTCCAGACTGTAAAAGTGTAATATCTCGAAAAATACTGAACCGATTTTCACCAAACATAAATATAAACAACCGCCATGAAATTTACTTTCATATAAAAAAAATGCATCTGAACCGGACTACCCATTTGGGAGCTACAGTGCCACAGATAGGCACACAGACCCACATACATAAGCTTCCAAACATATCAACCCTATTTTGCGTTAGTGGTTACGGATAGTGAAAGAATGAACTGCTACCTTTGTTTCTTTATTTTATATTTTTTGTATGGTTACATTTTTATTCTTAACTATACAAGTTTATAAAGGAAGATATCAACTGAAATTACTCCTATTAGAAAATCATATTACCACTGATTTATAAGTAAGTAATGAGCTTACTTCAGAGAGTGTGCTCTGTGTGTTAAAACATACTGTGAGTGCACAGAAATAAAATTGCAATATGAATGCATCATGCAAGGAGATTTTATACTTTCTATGAAGGAAACTAGGTTCGATGGGCACACAAATTATATTAAATGGAAAATAAAGATTATCACATGCAGTGTTTACAACGAAAAGACAAAAGTCAGACCTAGTGTCACTACAAAAGAAAACAATAAGATATGAAACCTCCACATCCTCCCCACCTTACACATCTGGAGGATGTGTAACAGGCTGGTAAAGTACTAACTACAGCACAGCTACAAGACTACATCTCCAGGGACATTCACGGGACGACCAGTGCTTCCTTCAGGAACTATCTCATCACTGGAGGAAACCTCCAGCCTGTAAAGCCGTTGGAGAGCCCTGACCTTTCCCCCCCAGCAGTTTTTATACGAGCTACTCTTTCTGTCCCATCAATACCGGGATATAGCTCCAAAATAAGCCCTAAAGGCCAGTGAATGCGCTTAGTGCCATCAGACCCAATTAATACCACGTCGCCAATTCGCAAATTGCTATAAGACATTGCCCTTGTGTGTTGTGTTAACAAAGAGAGATACTCGCTTCTGAAACGCTGCTTCAGCTGAGTATTCACATTATTTAGATACCTCCATCTTGATGTGAGAATGTTTCCGTCTATACGGTCCATAAAATCCACTTCATCGCTTGAGGAATCAATACCGAGGAACATGCTGGGTGTAAGTGGCCTTAAATACTCGGTACTCTCCGCAATGTACGTCAGCGGCCTCGCGTTAATGACCACCTCTACTTCGCACAATACTGTTTGAAGTTCGACTTCTCGCAAGGCTGCCTTACCCAGTATCCGGCGCATAATGTCTTTCATTGTTTTAACCATGCGTTCCCAAAATCCTCCCCACCATGGCGCTGAAGGAGGAATGAAACGCCATTCGATTTTTTGCACAGAAACTCTCTGCGATACTTCCTGCCAATTCACACTATTGAGCACATTACTAGTTCCTCGAAAATTCGTACCATTATCGCTATAAATTACTTTCACTTTGCCTCTTCTAGCCAGAAACCTCCGCAAACTAAGCATAAAATCTTCAGTTGATAGGGACATTGTAAGCTCTAAATGTACTGCGCGGTCGTGGCGCAAGTAAACAAAACGATCCAGCACTTCTGTCCGGATTTTAAATATAATGGTCCAGCTAGATCAACACCTGACACCGCGAAAACACAACCACATCTCAAACGGTTATTAGGTAGAGGACCTGGGGAAACAGTACAAGCTTTTGCATTAAAGCGTCGACAGATAACACACTGTTTAACAACCCTTTTAGCAAGCTTTCTTATGCCTACTATCCAATACATTTCACGAAGACTACTGATCAACGTTTGCGAGCCTGCATGAAGTAGCTGAATGTGCTTCTGAGCAACCAGCCGTTCCACTACTACGTTTTTCGATGTAAGTACAACGGGAGTCTTAAAAGTCTGCACGTCATCGCTAGCTGTCAAACGTGTCTTAATGCGTAGCAAACCGTCATCATCTCTGAAAGTAGGTAACTTAGAGGTTAAATCTGCAATATCCTCACATTGAATAACATGTATTAAAAGTTTTTCAGCCCTTATGTTTTCATCTGCCGATATATCACCACTACGGTTATTTGACTTGTATCTGCAATTATTTACAAATCTTAAACACCACCCGATCATACGCACTATATTTGTGTACTTGCTGAAGTAAGTTAGGCGATCTGAAAACATCTGTATAGTATTAACACATGTTATTCAATGTGAGGATATTGCAGATTGCACGGTCGCCAGATATATGAAGGAAACTAGGTTCGATGGGCACACAAATTATATTAAATGGAAAATAAAGATTATCACATGCAGTGTTTACAACGAAAAGACAAAAGTCAGACCTAGTGTCACTACAAAAGAAAACAATAAGATATGAAACCTCCACATCTTCTGCAATTTCGCTGCACCGCGCCTATGCCGCCGCTCCAATAATTGGCCGCACTCGGGATATTGCGTTTTGTTATTACGAGAGAACTAATTGTATTGCGGTTTTGTGATGGATAGTTCAATGGTAGCTGTTGTTTTGTATGGTTATTAAGGGTACAATAAAATTGCTTTCATCCTTATCATCAGCCATAAGTCGTTCACTGCTAAACAAAGACTGCTATAAAAAGTCTTCGTTTGAAGACTTAAAAATATTATTTTAGTTTTTACAGTTTAACGTTTATTTTATTCTGTCTTAACCAGATAACGAGAAAATAATCTCATAACATTTTTCTTTTACGAAGAAATAATAATATAAGTAGTTACTTTTGCGGCTTTGCTGGAGTATTCAAGGAAACTTAATTACCTGAGGCTGTCTTATCCGACATAATCTTATTTCGATATTACTCGCAAGCCCGTAAATGTATCCGATTAATTAACAATGGTCGGGCGAACTACTAATCAAACTCGCGTCGTAAGATATTCGGTTTTGATGACGTATAAGTGTACCAATAAATAAATTAAATAAGTAAGTAAATAGTAATTTTCAGCAAGGACACTCAAATTATTATACAAAACTTGAAATGATGCGTACAGGTTAAAAAAGAAGAAAAGTGCCAAATTAGATTTAATAACCTAAATGTAATTGTATTTATTACGGAATGACACCTAGTAATCTTAAGATTTTCCAAAATATTTAGAGTTTATTCGATCAATTATCTATATGATCGAATCAGTAATTCGAGAGCTATCACCTACATCGAACATTTAAATTTTCTGCTTCGCAATGGATCGACAAATTTTAATTAATTCTGTGACTGATATCGAACAACGTGTCTTCATAAACTTTGTTTTTTTGCTTACATTATCCATCCATGACATTACCAGCCGCAATAGGTCGACGAGCTAATCCTCTAAGGATGGTTCAGCAATGGTTTGCTCACTTTAATCAAGGCCAAATTAGCATGGAAGACACAACTTCAAATCACGAGGATCGTGTGATTGTTTAGAACAGCGTTTCTTTACTTTTTTCAGTCCACGGACTCCTAAGGAAATCAAGCCCAATTTCAAGAAAAAAATCTGCAAAAATTTTAGTTCTACAAATAAATAAATAAAAAGTTTCAAAAAAAAATCGTTAAGGTGAAGGTTCGTCCTGTTTTTTTGCAACTTTTGGTATATTTGGGTTGATGTTACTACTAAGTTGTAATCTCAAATCGGATTCCACTTGCAATCTGTTTCTGTATTTGTTTTAACAATATACAAGAGCAGATAATGCCTTTTCACATAAGTATGTGGTTGAGAAAAGCAGTAAATGTTACGGTGCTTCTTCTGATATTTCCTTATAATCTTTTACATTCACCCAAAAACTTGATAAAGAGGATTCTTTGAAATTACGTTTCAAAGCTGGATCACAGGATATTTATATTTCTGTTAATTTATTTTTCAGTACGGTTGTCAAGCCATTGATATCAGTAACATCTGTGTTGAAAGGGTCCACTATCCAATTTTTATTTTTTTTCGGGTACTGGAAAATAATCCCGAAGCGAAGACCTCAAAGCGCAAAGGTGTTTATCATAATCATTTCGTCTAAACTTTTGGTGGCATTTACTTATTATTGTTAAATGGTCCATAGATGAGACTGTGGACCCCCATACATATACTCGCGGAACCCCAGGGGTCCGAGGACCACATGTTAAGAAACACTGGTTTAGAACGATATTCTTGACGAATCAGGATATTGGTCTATGAGCTATCCTATAAAGTTAAACTCTCTAAGTCTTCTGTGTACCGTATATTTACTAAAGATTTGCCGTTGACAAACAACTTGGGAGAATGGGTACCGCATGAACTCGCTCATGAACAAATGGGAATTCGTTTGCTTTGCTCCCGCCATAACGTACTGCTTCTGAATGAATGGCTAACTGGCTTAAACAGACTCTTGCTATAGACGAAACGTAGTTGCCCTTTACACCCCTCCTACAAAAGACAAGTGGAAAATGTCAACTCAAGAGTCCTGGCTGACTGGGATCACCTGCCATAAGGGAAGGTTTTGCAAAAGGGCTTGTTCAAAGTTGTGCAGAGGCTTTCAAAATTTTGTAATTCTGTAATCAATAACGACAGTGCCTACTTATAATAAAAATAAAATATCAGTTTCTAATTCATTTTCTTTCCATTTATTTTATAATTTTTATCAAATGTCGTTTTGAATGGGACAACCTAATATTTATACTATTTATGTCATTTTAATTGTATAAGTTTTTATATATGGGCCTGTACATTAGTTCTATAAGTTGCCTGAAAATATATTAATAACAATTATAAACAAAAAATGTCAAAAAAGATAGAAAAAAATATTATTACATGTGTTAGAAAATAACTATACGTACCTATAAACTTTAGTTTTCTACAATAGTCGTCATTTTGAATAATTTTTGGTCTTTCAGTAAACATAATTTGGTAAATCAGTTTATCGACACGATTTCAGTAAAGTCGGATTACAAAAGTTGAAGAGTATAATGAGTAGAATTTGTATAATAACGGGATTTATACATAATTTTATTATACCCTAATAAAAGGATTTTTATTTTATTTTATTATTATACTCAATATAAGCATACACACACTATCCCGTACAAGTACACGCACTATACACTATGGAAGCTAAGTTAAATATATTTTGGAGCTTATATTTTGAAAGTAGCTTTATAATATCAAGCTACTTAAATACTGTGTTACATATTATATAACACAGTATTTTAAGTTGCTGCTGCCGCCCGACGATAAAAGGTTTAAAGCTTAAACTATATGTTAGATCTGAAAGTGCAGGGCGACTCAAACGATGTTACAGAAAGTCGAAAAATTTGACTTCCCATAGAAATCGTATAAAGGGTCAATTTTGTATGGGAAACCCATAATATTTTTTGGAATTTACCATAAGACGTTTCTCGGAAAAAGTCGTTCTAGTCACCTTGTATATGCTTGTATAAAAGGTTCTAACATAATAGTTTTAGTAACTTTCCCAAGGAATTTTTATTTAGTCAATTCGTTGAAATAATTATGAAGTTTTCATGCAAACCTTCAACATGCATTAGTCAACTTTGTATTTATAGAATATTATTTTTTGCTAATTATTATTTGACTATATGTTTCTTTAGAAAATATATTCAGAAATTAATATGAGCAGAGGTTCAGTATGGTCACTTATTACGAGTAATTAGGACCTTGTATGTCATTGTGAACTTACAGTATTAAATCGTCGACCATAACTAAATTAAAATAATCCTTTGCAACCTTTTCAATTTGAGCGCTTCGTATCTCGAATAGTTTTTACTGATTCGCTGAGTATTTGTTCTAAGTTAAAAAAAAATCTAAGATATTAACTATACCGTATTTTGAATGTTTCCATAATTTCCATTTTGAAACTGAAATACGTATACCGATCTAAAGTAGAATCTCTTTGAGATAACAATTTAAAATCAAGATTAACCTCCTCAGTCCTGAAGCATGATTTCGTTTGTAACACTAAAAAAAAATTAGTTTGACGTCCTAAAGGGTTTTTATATAAGTAAAATATTTATTTTGTTTGTCCTCTATGTAACACTTTTTTTTGTATCTAGTTCCAATGCATTGCAATAATTTTTTTTAGGGGACGCGAGGACCAAGGAGGGTAAATACCCTCACGCTTACAAATAAAGCAATACCACTTGGAATGGCTGCACCTAATGAGTCTTGTAAAATAAATTCAGAGCCTGTTTCCTTGCGGGAATCGTTCAGACCATATGGCGGATAAATACCGCAATCAATGTCCGAAGCTGTCGTGACCAGAACAATAATTACGTACTAATATTTTTCCGATACAATGTTAAAGTAACGCTAGTCAGAAGAGAAATGACAGCGTTGAAAATTGTTAAGTCAAATTCAAAATGGTGAAACCTTGTGGGTTTACCCAGAACAGGCAGTGATGCGATACAGTGCGCGCTTTTTAAAGAACATAATTACTTGTAGTAAAAGAAAAGTAACTATTTAGTATGTGCATGAAAATGAACAATATGTCCTGAAATTATCTAGGTTATCAACCCGGAAAATTTCGAGACCTATGAAACTCGCTAATGTATGTAGCTTGTAGAATAGATGATAGCCGTTGGGACAGGAAAGTTCTCGAGTGGCGACTGCGCACCGGAAGACAGCATAGGTAGATGATCTGTTGCAGACTGCGATGCACCACTGTGGCAGCGCAAAAACCGATTATTGCGGGAATCCTTAGGGGCTGTCTTTGTCCAACAGTGGACGTCATTCGGGTAAAATTTTAAAAGCCTGAATAAAGATTGGTCCATTTGTCCGCTACTACGTGTTCTACGCGGCCTACGCTGTCGCTTCGCTACGAGGAAGTCGTCGGTCGAGGAAGGTCGTTCTGTCAGTTTATTTGTCAGTCCGTCTATCACAGTCACAGCGTCAATCATAACTTTAGCATGTTTGAATATTTTTGAACTCTCTATACAAAACTTACAAATCGATTTGTATAGCAAGTTCTATTTTGTTGATTTCAGCAAAACGATAAAAAATGGTGTGGATTCGGTTTTTACGATTAAACTTATTTGACAGGACTTAACTTAATTTAAGCATCCTATCCTTGTCTTTTCGATATAGAAAGAAAAAGATAGAACACCTAAATTAAGTTTAATCCTGTCAAATAAGTTTAACCGAATTCGTGAAATCCGAATCGACACCATTATACTCGTAAGTCTATTGAATTGAATTGTTCAGTATAAACTTTATATAACGGGTTCTACAGCTACATACATCTATATTTTTGTTACATACGTTTGCTGTCCGAAACACACTTGGCCGGTTTTACCCGCTGAACTTCTATGAATATTAAAAATATAACAAAATAAATATAAGGGAAAAGCGAAAAGTATTAAGAGCCCTTTTGATGTTCTGTCCAAAAAGCAACGTAACTTGGATTTTTATCGTTCATAAGCACGATAATAATCCAGGAAAATATTCTAGCAACGTTTATTTATAATATTTTACGTTGGTGTTAACGCAACTCGAAGGTAACGTACATCAACGAAAACGGAAGCGGATAGCGGCTCATTAAATAACTTATATTAATTATACGAATATGGTACCCACAGAAATTACCATCTGCGATAGTTATGTTCACTTGACTGTGCGTCTCGTCAATACAAATTATAGTTTGAGCATAGAAAAAGGGTTTAAGATGAGGTATTACGGGTCAAAGTGTTCGACTTTTAATATTAATGCTCTTGTATTAATATAGAGCTACTATTCTAATAAAAAGGATGGCGATTCCCACGATTTCACCGAAGTCTAAATAGAGAAGAGTAAAATTATTAAAGAAATAATGTTCAATAAAAGGACAAGAAATTATAAAAGCTCCATTAAAAAAAATTATAAATTGCAAAATAATAAATAATTTATCCGATTTAAGTATGTACGAAGACTGAGGAGCGAGTATCTCAAAAATGCTTCAAACGATTTTTTTTCTCACTTTAATATGGGCCATACTGTACTTACGTTTCTAAAACTTTATTTAAAGTCTACTACGCAAGGTAGTCTTTGATGCCGGGAAAAATTCAAATAAGATTCATTCCAAACAAATCCAGGTTATATGGTAATTTTTTCTGGTCTGATTACTACCTCTATTGTTTGCTGGTGTCTGCTGATCTGCGATGAGAAATTACTACCCTTTGTATGCCAAACGATGAAAGGATACGAAGAAAAGTACATACACAAACAGAATAGCTAGATAATTTATTTTAAGTATTGAAAAACGGATTATCCTACTTAGTATAAAGTTCTTATTATGAAGAGTGGAAGTAATTAGAGTAGTCTTAGGTAGAATTTAATTTCAAAAGAAGAACTTAATAGCACAAAATAGACACAGAAGGTTCGCTCAATTCAAACCGCTGAAATCGTAAGCATATATAGCTTATAGAAATATACGGTCGTTCGAAGCAAGGTCACGATTGCACAGTATCGCGACCTTGCCTACAACGACCGTATACGTCTATAAGCATGTACATGCTTAGGATTTTAGTGAGCGTATTGAGCGGACCTTCTGTATCTGTGTATTTTGTGTTAATAGCTTTCCTTGGTAACTAGCACGGAAGCGTTTCTTTTTTAACAGTTTTTTCGATCATTATCCTGTTGGATTTTTAAATAGACTGTCTCAGTTATCATTGAATCATTTGAAGAGCTGTCTAAGATCAATTTTCAAATTTACGACCCGTACTGAAATAATCTTTTTTCGGGGTTCACAGCCTCGGACAAATCCGTCGCTATACGTTCTCGAGCCGCACTGAAATTGCTCTACGTAGATAACTACGTCCGCCCTGGGTCTGGTAATGGAACTGCCTGAGGTGGTAGTAAATGAATAATAGTTTCTTTGCTCAGATTGTCTCATTTTTTTTTGGCAGAGGTGGCAAACGTGCAGACGGATCACCTGATGGTAAGCGATTACCGCCGCCCATAGACACCCGCAACACCAGAGGACTCACAAGTGCGTTGCCGGCCTATTTTCGGGTTTATTACGCTTAACCGTTTCATTGTTACCGCCTACGCTTGTAACTAAAACGTTTTGATCATAGAACAAATGTTGATCACTTTCATGAATAGAAACCCGTTAACAACCCATAATGTCCCCATTGCTAAGACACGTATCTCTGCCCATACCTTGGGAAGGTTAGGCCATACCCCACACACGGGGCCCCCGTGTTTCGTGGAATTCCCCCCCGTGGAATTCCGGATTCTTGGAGGTTGTGGGGCTAGTAACCAACCCACTGGGCTCTGGTCAGAAGTTTCAAACCACATAAAAGGCCTCTGACATGGTTTAACTACTGCCATTTAGTGATATCAACCTGCACCAACGGTTTAGCTGAAAATGAAAATATTTTATTCGAAGTAGGTAGCAGTGTACACTTATCGAACGTCATTCTTTTATCTACCTAATACGAGGTTCCTACCACTCGGAACTCGTATACCCACCGTTTCGGGAAGTGTTTGCGGAGTGAGAAGAAACGGCGGGCCCTAATGAATCTCCCTCCAACACATTTATTTAAAAAAAAAAGTTTTATATTCTATTATATCTTAATGCTAGATCAATAAATGAATTATACAGGGTGGCCAGAAGATTGACGTCAAAAAAAAAAATTTGGTCCCTCGTATCGTGGGGTATCCGAATCACCCCCATGTATGTTCCGCGATTTTTCACGGTTCTCGAGTTATGATTTTTTTTCTGAAATTTCAACATTTTCGACCTGACCAACTTTAAAAATTTCTAAACAAAAAAGTAGAACCCTTTTCGATAAGTTTTTTTTTGAAACTTAATCCTCATAAATTGTACTTTTAAGCATAAAATAATCAGCTACGTAACTTTCATGAATATTAAGTAAATTTTGGTCACAAGAGAAAAAAATACGTTTAGTGAATTATGACTTAGATTTTCAAATTTAAATCAAAAATCTAAACAGATGACTTAGTGGTTCCTGAGTAGGCTTAAAAACTGCACCATTCTCTTAGTTTTCGTAATCATTAAAAAAAAGTAGTACTTAATAAGCTAGTTTTGTTAATATCGGCCTTGAAAGATAGGGAGGTCATAAATTTTTAAAATTAGCTATCTGATGAAAAAAAAAGTTTGGTCATTTTATCATTCCTAAGGTTATTTAAAGATAGAGAATCATTCCTTAGGTTATTTAAAGATAGAGAATGCTAGAAACTAACATGAAAAATGCCGTAGAAGTTGGTTAAAAAATGTTTTAAGTAAAAAGTGGTTTTGTCAATAAATCAAAGATGATAAAGTAAAAACAATATTTATTTTTAACATTTACAACAGGTTTTCAAAGTGGCCACCTCCAACAGCAATACACATTCTACACCTACGTAAAAAATTGTCTTTTAATCGTCTAAAGGCTTCCCTGTTCTCTGTCACAACACGTCCGGCTTCTGCAATCTTTTGCCTTAATTCTTGTTCACTCGAACATTCTCGAGCGTATGCTATTTCCTTGTAATAACCCCAAATGAAAAAGTCAATGGGGTTAAGATCAGGTGAGCGTGGTGGCCACCTAATTGGTCCACTGCGTCCGATCCATCTGTTGGGGTATGTCTCATTTAAGTGATTTCGGACTTGCGTCGCATAGTGACACGGAGCGCCGTCATTTTGAAAAACCATGGTTCGTCGAAGCTGAAGACTCACATCTTCCAGCAATATTGGAAGATCATTTTCTAAAAAGTTTCTGTATGTTGCTCCATCAAGTCTAGATGGCAATTCAAATGGACCAATCAGTTCACCGTTGAGGATACCAGACCACATGTTAACACTAAAACGATGTTGAAACGTTGAATCTCTCGCTTCGTGTGGATTTTCAATCGCCCAGGTGTGATAATTATGGATATTGAATATACCACATCGCTCAAACCGTGACTCATCTGTCCATAAGACTTTATTAAAATATCCAGGATCTTCTTGCTCTTTTCGTAGCATAGTTTGGCAAAATTCCACGCGCAATTGGTGGTCTGTAGGCAGCAAAGCTTGGACACGTTGGATATGGAATGCGTGGTATCCTTCATCGCGAAGTATGGCCTGGATAGAACTTCTTGGGATATCCAGAGCACGAGCCATTTTTCTCGTACTCGTAGACGGATTTCGCTGAACTTCTTCGAGCACCATTTCTCTGCGATCTGGATCAGTTCTAGGGATGCCTTCACGATTACCGCGTTTGTTGAGTGAGAACAACTCACACATTATTTTATCCTATAGTACCACTTAGAGTTTCATGGTAGCGCTGCGTTTGACATAGTGTATGTGATGG
Organism: Coleophora deauratella; assembly: GCA_958295455.1. Lineage (NCBI taxonomy): Eukaryota > Metazoa > Arthropoda > Insecta > Lepidoptera > Coleophoridae > Coleophora > Coleophora deauratella. The sequence continues at coordinate 15,620,699 of OY282395.1, forward strand.
TGGATTGCTTTTAAGATGTGTGTGCTCTTGTAATTGTTTATTGAAAATATAATAGAATAAAGGATGTCTCATTGATAAAACAGTGTTAAATCATTATTAAAAGCCCTGCGCCCCTCGCACATTTCAATAGTTATGGGCCCAGGCCCGTCGAAGATGTGAAAAAGTGTAACTACGCAGTAGTGAATTGTAACTGCGCAGTAAGTAAAATACAAATTGAGATTTATTGTAAAAGAGATAATTATGGCACATTCAAAGGAAAATAGTCGATACAACATAGTGCCGTTCGAGGGCCAAAGTTTTAATGTGTGGGCATTCAGAATTAAAAGTATTTTGAGAGAAAATAACTGCATAGAAGCGATTGAAAATGACAAGTTCAGTATTATACATGGAAACAAAGTGTTGGAAGCGAGGGCGCAGGCAATATTGATAGGAGCAATAGCAGATAGTCATCTCGAGTATGTGAAAAAAGAGTCAGCTTATTTAATGTATCAAAATCTGGAGGAAAACTTTAAGGAAAGGAGCACTAGGAGTAAACTGTTCCTACGACGACAATTAAGCGATATAAAATACAATGAATCAAGACCACTGAAAGAGCACTTCGTTAAAATACAAGAAACATGTAGCATTTTAGAGGATGCAGGGTCGAAGCTGTCGGAAGAAGAAATAATAAATTATATGTTATTGTCGATGCCGAAATCATACGAAAACATTGTCACTGCATTGGAGACCCGAGGGGATTTAACAGTTAATATAGTCAAAGATAGATTGCTGGCAGAGGAAGAAAAAAGGAAAAAATGTCAAGGAAATTTAATAGCATCGCCATCATCAGCTTTTAATTGTTACATATGTGGCCAGCCGGGACATAAGAAATATCAGTGTAGACAAGCTCGGGGACATAATGTTAGACAAGGAAATTGGAATAATTCAGAAAATGTATCAGGAAATTTTTCAGGAAGAGGACATTTTACAGGACAAAAACGAGGACATATTTCAGGACAGGGACAAGGAAATTTTTCAGGACAAGGTAGAGGTCAATCTAGAGGATACCATTCATTTCAAGGATATGGAAATCAAACCGGTCGAGGACGTGGACATTTGGAGTTTCAGAATAATTTTTCAGGACATAATTTCAATAATGGACAAAGAAGTTCAAACTTTACAAAAAATTCAGGAGCATTTTACAGTGGACAGGAAAATAATAAAAGTGAAAATTCAGTGTTGGAGTTTTGTGTTGACTCAGGGTGTACGGACCATTTAATAAATACAAAAGAACATTTCACAGAGTATATTGAATTAAAATCACCTAGGAAAATTGCAGCAGCTAAGAGTGGTGTTAGCTTGGAGGCTGTAGGTGTTGGTAACATTGAGATTGTCTGTAAAGTTGGTAGAAATGAAAATAAATGTTTGATAAAAAATGTATATTATGTACCGGAATTGAGGAAAAATTTACTGTCTGTTTCGAAAATGGAAAGTACAGGATTAAGAGTAGAATTCAGAAATGGTAAGGTAAGAGTTTTTAAACATAACTACATATTAATGATTGGAAATAACATAGGAACACTTTATACAGTAAATGTTAAAAGTATTTTGAATTCATGTAACTACTCAAACAAAATAAACAAAGACGACTGTGAACTGTGGCATAGGAGGTTTGGCCATCTAGGTATAAATAATTTAAATCTGTTATTGAGAAATAATATGGTCTATGGCATGTCAGAATTAAGAAATAAAACACTTGATGATAATTTATGTGAACCATGCTTGCTAGGAAAGAGTTGTAGATTGCCATTTAACAAACCTGGATACAGAGCTAGGAAACCTTTGGAAATCGTACATACTGATGTTTGTGGGCCAATATCTCCATGTACTTGGGATGGAAATAATTACTTTGTGACATTCATTGATGATTTCACACACTTTACAATGGTATATTTAATTAAACAGAAATCAGAAGTTTTCAAAAAGTTTCAGCAATATTATAGCTTGGTAACAAATCATTTCAATAGAAACCTGTTAAATTTGAGAATGGACAATGGGGGTGAGTACATTTCAAATGAGTTTAAAGAGTTTTGTAGTAGGAATGGGATCGTCATGCAATATACTGTACCGTATAATCCAGAGATGAATGGCGTGGCAGAACGTATGAACAGGACATTAATGGATAAAGCAAGAACCTTGTTGATTGATTCGGAAATGAAGAAAGAATTTTGGGGAGAAGCCGTACTGTTTTCAGCCTACGTCACAAATAGAAGTCCAGTTGCAGGAAGAGATAAGACACCGAGTGAACTATGGGAAGGACGAAAACCAGATGTTTCTAATTTAAGAGTATTCGGATGCACAGCGTACAATCATATACCAAGAGATCTGAGAACAAAATTGGATAATAAGGGGAAGAAAATGATAATGATAGGATACAACATAGGAGGATATAAGTTATTTGATGAAGAAACAAGAACTTTTGTGACAGCAAGAAATGTAGTGTTTGATGAAAGACCTAAGAAAAAAGAAAAGACAATATACATACCTGATTATGACACATCTGAAGACTGTGAGAACCCTGAAAAAAGGATACTAGATGAAAGGAAACAAAATGAAGAGATAAGCAGAAGTAAGGAAAGCTATAGAAGTGAGAAAGAAAGACAAAATGAAACAGGAACAGAGAAAATGAAGGAAGTTAACCAAGAAATAAGAAGGGAGAAATCTAGAGAAGAGAGAACTCAAGAGAGAGGAAAAATGTTATGAAGAGGAAAATAAAGAGAGAGGAAGAGAAAGAAGAAGTATACAAAAACCAAAATGGCAAGAAGATTATGAAATGGATTTGGAAGAAGAGGATGATGAAGCTTTGTTTGCATTATTGAGTAATTTTGAAGATGTTCCAGTATTTTATGAAGATATAGAAACAAGAGAAGATAGAGAGAGTTGGAAAAAAGCAGTTAAAGAAGAATTGAATGTTTTAGAAGAGAGTGAAACTTTTGAAGTAGTACCCGAACCAGAGAATAAGAAGATATTAGATGGAAAATGGGTGTTTACAAGGAAAGAATCAGAGAATGGAAGTTTGTGTAAAGCAAGACTTGTAGTAAGAGGTTTTCAACAGGAAGAGAAATTTGAAGATGTTTATTCGCCTGTTTTGAGGCTCCAGACATTGAGAATACTTTTGTCAGTAGCAGCAAAGAGAGATTACCATATTCACCAGATGGATGTAAAGGGAGCTTTTCTTTATGGAAGAATTGATGAGGACGTTTACCTGAAACCTCCGGAAGGAATGGATATTAAGGAAGGATTTGTACTAAAACTAAAGAAATCTTTATACGGATTGAAGAAGTCACCGAAGTACTGGTATGAGAAATTTAATGAGACGATCACATCATATGGTTTTAAACGTTCAAGTAATGATTACTGCTTGTACAGTAAGGGGAATTTATATTTGCTTTTATACGTGGACGATTTGTTAATTCTGGGTTCAAATATTAAGGAAATAGAGTCTGTTAAAAACTTTTTGAAATCTAAATTCAGGATGAAAGATATGGGTACAAATAATTTAACATATTTGGGAATTTCAATTCAAAAGAAAAGTGAGGGAATTTTGATTAATCAAACAAGATATTTGAAACATGTTTTAAAGCGTTATAATATGCAAGACTGTAAGGGATGTGATACACCAATGGATGCTAATTTTAAATTTGATGAAAATGGAACTGTAGATTTATCTTTTGAAAGACAATGTAGGTCATTAATAGGATCTTTAATGTATGCGACTGTAGGCTCAAGGCCAGATTTGGCTGCTTCTGTATATTATTTGAGTAGATTTCAATCAAAACCAAATGTTGATTTGTGGAGAGCTCTTAAGAGATTATTAAGATATGTAAAAAAGACTGTCAATTTAGCTTTGTTGTATAAAAAAGTTGATTCAAGTGTACCTCTGTTAGGATATGCAGATGCTGACTGGGCAAGAGATTCTGATAGGAAGTCAACGTCTGGATATATATTTAAAGTTTTTAATAATACTGTAGCGTGGAAGTCTAGAAAGCAGAATACTGTTGCTTTAAGTACTACTGAGGCAGAATTTGTAGCATTATGTGAAGCAATTATGGAGGCTTGTTGGATAACTAAATTGTTAGATGATTTAAATGTTCACATTGATAATGTAACTATTTTTGAGGATAACCAAAGTACAATTAAATCTATTAAGAATCCTGATCAAAAGCGACTTAAACATGTAGATGTAAAGTATAATTTTATAAAACAAAAGGTTGAAGATAATTTAGTTTCTGTGAAGTATGTTAACACTAAAGAACAAATTGCTGATATTATGACTAAGCCGTTATGTAAGAGTTTATTTGTTAATCTTGTTAAAGAGTTGGGTTTATTTGAAAATAATGTGTGCGTTGAGGAAGAGTGTTGAGTGAGAACAACTCACACATTATTTTATCCTATAGTACCACTTAGAGTTTCATGGTAGCGCTGCGTTTGACATAGTGTATGTGATGGTGGATTGCTTTTAAGATGTGTGTGCTCTTGTAATTGTTTATTGAAAATATAATAGAATAAAGGATGTCTCATTGATAAAACAGTGTTAAATCATTATTAAAAGCCCTGCGCCCCTCGCACATTTCAATAGCGTTGTCCAGGAATGCGGCCTGACATTAGGGTATTGTGCGTGTTAGTAAAAACACGATGGTCGGGATAATTCTCAGGTTGCGGCCCACCACGTCGTAGAAGTTGTTCGCGATACAATCGTGCTGCTTCAAGGCCGTTTCCTTGTGCAACTCCATAAAAATAATGCATTTCTGCATATTCGCTTAATGTGTAACTCATCACTTACACTTTCACAGTAAACAAAGTCCGAATCAGAATGAAAAACAGTCGAGGAACAGAGCAAAGTAGTCAACAAGTAAGGCGAGCGAATGTATTCAACTAAAATGGCGGCGACGCGTGTAGCAGTAAACACAAAGTGAGTACGACTGAGGCAGGTATTTGTTTCGGGCTGGCTAGAGTGGCGGCCCCTTTCACTACCTAGAGTGAGAGAGATGGCAATAATTCTATCTCTTATCATCGCCGCCTATTGTTATTGCGGGTTTATTCTTTGAATTGCGCCTAAAAGTACTTTTACAACCCGTTATCCACCAGAATTGATCGAAAAGTGAATAAATGAAACCTCAAAATGTTTTTCTGCAGTAATTTTTGGTTAATTAACAGACTAATTTAACCTAAGGAAAGATAAAATGACCAAACTTTTTTTTTCATCAGATAGCTAATTTTAAAAATTTATGACCTCCCTATCTTTCAAGGCCGATATTAACAAAACTAGCTCATTAAGTACTACTTTTTTTTAATGATTACGAAAACTAAGAGAATGGTGCAGTTTTTAAGCCTACTCAGGAACCACTAAGTCATCTGTTTAGATTTTTGATTTAAATTTGAAAATCTAAGTCATAATTCACTAAACGTATTTTTTTCTCTTGTGACCAAAATTTACTTAATATTCATGAAAGTTACGTAGCTGATTATTTTATGCTTAAAAGTACAATTTATGAGGATTAAGTTTCCAAAAAAAACTTATCGAAAAGGGTTCTACTTTTTTGTTTAGAAATTTTTAAAGTTGGTCAGGTCGAAAATTTTGAAAATTCAGAAAAAAAATCATAACTCGAGAACCGTGAAAAATCGCGGAACATACATGGGGGTGATTCAGATACCCCACGATACGAGGGACCTAATTTTTTTTTTTTGACGTCAATCTTCTGGCCACCCTGTATAATGTCATGTCTGTAAATAAAATATAAAAAAATAAGAATTAAGAAAGAAGAAAAAAAGAAAGAAAGCTTGCCTTGCGAAGCACGCAAACGGTGTCTGTCTTCAGTTACCCTCAATGCGACTACGCAAGCCACGTCTATCAGTCAAATACAGCAGTATTTAATTAGCCGTGGAATGGCAAATGAACACCTGGGCCACTCTACATATTTACACGAGTTAAAAAAATCCTTTTTATGATTATTTTTCTAAGTCTAGAAATTTATTCACCAACCACTTAAAACAACTGACACACACTCTAGTCCACAGTATTCGATAGTAGGTAATCCCTAACATCCTCGCCTGTTACGAGAAGTTTTGGAGTCGCTTCTCTAGCGTGCGAGTTACGAGCGGCACTGATCCCTCCTGATTGGATAATTATCCGCGGATATGTTTGTCACGAACGGCAGTCAGATTAAGTGGCGCGGCTAGGTTACGTGCCGATGAAAGTGTTAATGCACAACTTAAGATTGTCTCATGTACTTATTCTGTTTTTTTGTTACTGTCGTGGCTAGATGATAGGAGGTTAGCCAAATCGTGAAATAAAATTACTTATAATTTATATTCCAAGACTACGAATCTGTTTTTGATATTCGCGAACCTGTGAAGTATGAGGCAGACAACCTTATCCTGTCTTTTTTATCATTTTAAGCGCGTTTCTTAAAAATAATGATATCTTAACTTTTAAAAATATTGATTCGACAACAGACTTGTGGAACGCTCGCGACTTTCTTCAGGTGGAAATTGGATGTAAAGTCCGTTGATTGAACCTGTTAGATTAACATTTTTTGAGTGTCGGCAACTTTTGGGGTTATAGATGCTCATAGCCGGCGAATACCACTTTCCATCAGGTGGGTCATCAGCCTTTAGCCGTCTCACCCAATAAAAAATAAGATCCTATTTCAACCACTCTCGTTTTTGGCCTTTAGAATTAACCTTAAGAATTTAAATATAAATATATTTGTGCTGTGAGATTTTTTGGATCAAATAAATAAATAAACCACATAAGGGATAATATTCCAGAAAGTTAGTTTTTAGTTTAACGTTGCGTTGTCTGTCAATCAGTTTGTTAAGGTACTATTACAGCGGTTCCCAATTTTTTTGCTGTGGAACCCAAATTAATTAATAATTTTTTGGCGGAGCCCTACCTCGCCAAGGGAATATTAATCTTTAAGTCCCATCAAAAACTTGGAATTTTTGTGCGCGCTATGTTTGTACCGTATGCGCGAAAGAGTAGGAATACTATGTGATGCACAGATCGATACCGAATTATACCAAACTGACCGATAAAAGGCAGTGTGTCTCCTATGTAGCTACGACAATGAGGCCTATCGGAACCCTGTGACCCTCCCACGGAACCCTAGGGTTCCGCGAAACACCTGGGAACCGCTGTACTATTATATAGATAACGCGAGGATGAAAGTGAGCGGTAATGTTTGAACTATAAGTCGAAATTAAGCAAGATATGTTTTCTGTACAAAACTTAAATCGAAATACTTAATCCTTTTCAAGTGTTAAAATATTTGAAATTCACATTCATCCAAGGTTATTTCTAATTCCATTTGTTAATTTACATTGTAGAAGGGGATATTCATACATCGCAGAAACAAACATGCGACTGTTTAAATACATATATTGCGAAGGGCGTTGTACAATATTTACGCTGTCGAGTACTAAATTAAAAGATGGGTACCGATTTCAGTTAAAGCTTCAAGCGTATTTACGTAGTCCTAGTTAGTTGTAGCTTGTGTTTACCCGGCTATGGGAAAGCAAAGAGGAAGGGTTGTAAATCTTACAGGCTATGTACGTAAATATCGTACATAATAAGTGTCTATGTATGGTTTGATATGAGTATCTATGTATGGAGCATTGATTGTGACATCATCTCTTTTATTTTTTATCCAGAATTGGTAAGCTTTTGGCATTATCTCAACATATAAAGCCTAAGTCTAAGGCTTTGTGCGTCTATTTCGAACGATTTAAGTAGCCTAGGTACGAAGAATATATTGTGTATTTTAAAAGTTGTGTTCCAATCTGAAATGGGGTGACTGAAGTTTAATCTTAAGCTATTGTAGTTTAAGTAATAGCTGCGACATTACATAGGTACCTTAAAATACTAATACCAATTAGGTTCCCCTAAATAGTTTCTTTGAAAAAATATGAATTTGTTTCTCAGTTTACATACGTTTTTTGAATTACAGTAAAACAACTGAATGTGTTCATAACTTTTTATAGTTTCGTTCCATTTTTAACCAACTTCAAAAAACAGAAGGAGGTTCTCAATTCGTCGGAATCTTTTTTTTTTTTATGTATGTTCACCGATTACTCGAAGACGCCTGAACCAATTTGGAAAATTCTTTTTTGTTTAAAAGGGTATACTTCACAGGTGGTCCCATATAAATTTTATCGAAATCGATTTAGCGGTTTTTGAGAAAATCAACAAAAACATAGCAAAATTGGAGTTGTTGCGTTTGAAGTCGGTTGTTTTTGACGTATTCAGCGTGGTCAATTATCTTCTTCATTCTTTTTGACTGTGTCTGTGTTTCCTGAATCTTATAATCAGAGGATCTTCAAGGCGAGAGTGTATAGGCATTATTTGAGCTTGCGTGTACCATCCTCCACGATATTGTCACTTTACATCAGTTGATATGTGTATCGACTGTTTCCGCTACAAAGGTCGTAACTCCAAAATGCCAACCCTACCATGCCAATCATATAGTCAAACGCACTTCGATTTTTAAATAATAAAAAAAATAACAACCTTAATCCTCGTCCTTATTATATATTTACACTTAGAAAGTAATAAAAATTAAATTCAAACAAGAGCTCAGTTGTAGACCAGTAAATTGACAGAATACCACCCCTATCGTGCCCCAATGACATGAACGTAATTAGAATTGCTCAATGACTAATCTGCTGATTGCCCGATATCCCTCCCTCTAGCTAGACGATATTGTATGTAATGTTTCGCAGGACTTGTATCAACTCAAATTAAGAGAGGAAACTACAAAACTAACAAAGTATCTATACTTCATTCCAATCAAAAAGAAGCAAAAGGTAAACAAACAGTATGCAGATGACATTGACATGTGTCAGATCCACAGTAAGTTTGTTTACGTTTTGGTTTTTTTTGATTGGAATGAACCATATATTCTGAGCTTATATCGTTGTTGAGGTATGTTTGATGCTTCTGAATACCGAATAGCATGATAATATTTAAGTAAAGTTATAGTCATAACTAAATACTCATATAAGATATATAATTTTTAATATGCCTATCTAAAACATATAAATTTTAATATTCTCATTCTTATTTTTATTTTTAGAGTACCTAGAATTGCTATACATGAAAATGTAAAGATAAAGGACAACTGAAAGTAACCTTAAGTCGATATTACAGGGTTCAATTTTGGTTCAATATTGCTTTCAATTTAATTGCTTCAATGGCATTGATACATTTAAAGAAACAATACGACGTATTTTATAAGTACTCAAAATAATGTTTCTTCACTCTGAGTTCCATACTTCAAGACCTCCAATTTTCAATGTTCAATGAAATTTCTTCAGTTTGATTCACTCGTATAATATCGGAGTTATAGACTAATATCAATTACTTTCTCGCAATAAATAAATAAAATAATGTGTAAAAACATTTAAGCTTGGCCTTTGTAAGCTTTTATACTGCTATAAGCTAAATCCGTGTTTGTCTGATTTCTATGACGCAGTGTTATAAATCTTCCAAACACACGATCCGAATATACGGCATCTGAAGGTGTTCATAAATGTGATAGTAATAAATAATAATACAATGTGTTATTATGTGTAATAATAATGAAATATTTATATTTTGTTAACAATGTATCAAAATTAAATTGACATTTTACATTATTTTTATGGACTATAATAATAATTGTATAAGTGTTAGCTGAACGGATGATACTTTATTTATTTGATGTTATCTTAAATGTACCTGTTTGTATGCAAATAAATAATCTAAAAATCTAAATTTTAAAAATCTTACATAATACTTTATAATAACAGCAGGAAGCCCTTCAGAAATAAGTGTAACCCTTTCAAAACAAAAAGTGCAGTCTACAATCGGTTATCTAGCAAATTTATTGGTATTTCCGTTTTAGTCGGAGAGCGTGCAGTGATCGATTCCGGCTGATCCTGCGTCACTTGTCGGATCCGTGCCGTGATGTCAGGGCAAAGGTGCGTTTATACAGGATGTTGTTGCCAGGTAGTAAAAGGTAAGGTTCTTTGAAAAATGATTCCCAAAAAATCCATAATGTAATGATAACAGGTTAACCTTCCCTACAACGTTAGCAAATTATCTGACCAATAATTGGCAATTTGTGTGAATGTGTGTATAGTGATGTACATACAAACAGTTTAACTACTTTAACTTGATTATAAGGTAACAATATCAGCTGAAAGGATTTTAACTGAGACAGCTTATAGGTACTTTAACAGTTGAAAGTCACGTTTCGTGTCCAGTCGCTCGAATGTAGGTTGAAGTAGGCATAATGTTATTTACTTATTAAGGCATGGGCACGAGATTGTTAGACCTACAATATAATCTACTTTTTAAATATACAGGGTGTAAGTGACAGGTTTCCGAAAACTTTAAGAGCTTGCTCAGTAGACGAAACTGAACAACTTTCCACAAGTTTTTTTTTCAGGAAACGAAAAAGAAATCGTCTTCTCCATACAAAATTAATAATATCTGGGACAAATCACACACGGTCATCTGGCCTCTAACTAGGATTCCCTGTATCTTGGGAACCAGAGACTAATTATGAACTTGATTGGACAGTTTGTATGGAGAAGCCGATTTTTTTCGTTTCCTGAAAAAAATTCTTGTGGAAAGTTGTTCAGTTTCGTCTACTGAGCAAGCCCTTAAAGTTTTCGGAAACCTGTCCCTTACACCCTGTATAATACAAGGTGTAACAAAATCAACCGAAACTATTTGAACTGTGGCTTCTACTCATGTAGGTACATAAAAAATCAAATATCAAATCCATATCAAAGGCCGGCAACGCACTTGTGACTCCTCTGGTGTTGCGGGTGTCTATGGGCGGCGGTAATCGCTTACCATCAGGTGATCCGTTTGCACGTTTGCCACCTATACCATAAAAAAAAAACATCTTTCAAGTTTTATGCTAACTTGAAATAAATCGCCATACGTTATTTTGACGTTATTTTCATAGTAATGCCTGTGATTTATTGACTTTTTAAGTGAGCTGGTAAACTTTAATTTAAAAGGCGAACTTACAGGTAGTGGACTTATGGCAGTTTGATATTTATCGAGTCAAGTTTCCCCAAGAGATCCACAGAAAATTCGTTAAACTTTATTTTATTAGCTGTTTTCGTTAATAGTTAATACAATTGTCTTGTCTGTGGTTACAGCACATATAACCTCTCACCTAACTTTACACTGGAAAGGATTCCCACTTCCTCCTTCTATTCACTCAAAAAACTCAAAATTGAAAGTGATTTTTTATTTAAGTACATACTTTACACATTCTTTTGAATCATCAATTTGTTTTACCTAGTACAAAGTCCCTACCACGCGAAATATGTACACTCAACGTTTCGGGAAGTGTCTGCGCTGCCCTCGGATGACAAAACGCGGCAACCCGGGTTACCGCGTTTTGTCGAAACATAGCTTAATTTGATCTACTACTCCTGACCTATGACGTAATGTGGCCCAAATTTATTTACTCCATTTAAAACCAAAATACAAAAAATAGCGCGAACGTAAACGCGTTTTTAGGGTTCCGTAGCCAAATGGCAAAAACGGAACCCTTATGGATTCGTCATGTCTGTCTGTCTGTCTGTCTGTCTGTCTGTCTGTCTGTCCGTATGTCACAGACACTTTTTTCCGAAACTATAAGAACTATACTGTTGAAACTTGGTAAGTAGATGTATTTTGTGAACCGCATTAAGATTTTCACACAAAAATAGAAAAAAAACAATAAATTTTGGGGGCTCCCCATACTTAGAACTGAATCTCAAAAAATTTTTTTTCATCAAACCCGTACGTGTGGGGTATTAATGGATAGGTCTTCAAAAATGATATTGAGGTTTCTAATATCATTTTCTTCTAAACTGAATAGTTTGCGCGAGAGACACTTCCAAAGTTGTAAAATGTGTGTCCCCCCCCCGTAACTTCTAAAATAAGAGAATGATAAAACTAAAAAAAATATATGATGTACATTACCATGCAAACTTCCACCGAAAATTGGTTTGAACGATATCTAGTAAGTAGTTTTTTTTTAATACGTCATAAATCGTAAAACGCAATTTACCTTTCATTCAAGTTACAACGAACTACAAAAACTTTTATGTTATGTTACTTGCTGCTACGGAACCCTTCATGGGCGAGTCCGACTCGCACTTGGCCGCTTTTTCTTAACTTCACTCATTTTAGGTTACCATGTTTTGTCATCTGAGGGCAGCGCTGCGAAGCGAGAAGAAACGTCTAGTGCAAAGGTTCAGCCGGTTTGACATTCACTTCAGTGTGACCAAAGCCTTACTTACCCCTCGCCCACTGCATACATCAGTGTTTTTCAACCTTTTTTAATACACGACCCCTTTTACAAGTAAAAAAATTCTTGCGACCCTAGGGCCATAAACCAAGGTTCGGAACCGGTTAATTTCGTTCGAATTTCGGTTAACGATTCCGTTCAGGTTAAAACCGGTTTCCAGCTTTACCGGTAAATTTGAATAAAATATCGGTTAATCAGGAAGCGGTTTTCTAACCGAAATAAGAACTAAATTAACCGGTTAAAACCAAACTTAGTCAAGTACAGGCGCGTCGCGCGGGTGCCACTGCCCGAGTCTTCTGCTCACTTTCTCGCACGCTTTCAATTGATTGAACGCGGCAAACATGCCTAAAAAGTCGCATATTCTTCAAATTAACCGGTTAATTCCGTTCGAACGAAAAAATATCGGTTTTGGTTAAACCGGTTAAATTTACCGGTAACCGAAACCTGAACGAAACCTTAACCGAAATTATTTCGATATAGGGGTCAATGATCGAAACCGGTATTTTCAAAAAACCGGTTTCCGAACTCTGCCATAAACATTCAAAATGTTAGTGATTTGAAAGACTACGTTTATAATTTTCTTCAATTAGAAAGTGATTTACTTATTAACGTCTCCAAAATATAACCACGTTTTGACAAATTGTTAAAAAATAAACAGGCCCAGCCTTCTCACTGAAATTGTATTATGTCATTGCCGTTGAGGGCCTATAAACACTTACTTTGTCTTTTACCCGCGACCCCTTGAAAAAGGCTTCGCGACCCCTCGGGGGGTCGCGACCCACAGGTTGAAAAACACTGGCATACATCAATCAATGTACAGGTATTCACATTCGGGGATTTTCCTTCAGCCTCCTTTCTCTCTTCAATATACTATTAGAAATACAATTTCATTAATAAAAAGATTGTAGTGGTGCAACCTGGGTGGCTTTTCGTCTTATAATAATCAGTCTTTATAAAAAATATACTTGTTCAAAATTTTACTAACGACCCTAAAGATGAAGAATATCAGTCTAGAAGTTTTGGAAAGGTAGGTAGATAAAGCATTGACAAGGTTTGACTGATGCAATGGAGTAATAAGCCCGAAAATGGATAAATATATACTTATTTATACAGATATAATAAAAGTTGTTGCAGTAAAATATATATGTACATATATAGATAAAACAATTACATATAGTTAACAAAACCGACATTTACATATAATATTGCACTGTATACAATAAAATAAAATAAAGTATTAAAAAGAAACCACAGATTGAACAATGCAGAAAATGGCCCGAAATCATATTTCCTATAAAAATCAGCTGATGAATGTAAAACTTTTAAAAATATATAAATTATGCGATTTCAGTAAAGTTTTAAAGCAAAGTTGTTATTTTTTTATATTTATCAGTAACCCCCTAAAGTACTGTTATATCTTTTTGCCTCTAATGCTTATAAAAATAATCGTAACTATATGTCTGGCTGCGGCTTCAGTCGTATTTGGAAAAAACTACTCTGCATAATCACCAAACTACAATCCCTTTTACAAACTTAATTTTTATTTCTTAAAACGTATAAACTCTCAGGCTCAGGTAACATTTGTTACAATTTTATTCTCATCCTTGTGTTCTGTTGTGAGCTTGAGTGAACAGAGCGCATACAACAAGTGTTGCATAATCAGCTTACTACTTTATGTATACAGAGCACATTGAAAACAAAACTTTTTTAAACGAACTCGTGCATGTTTGTTCCCGTTTGAAGCTAGTCAGGAACCTGCACCTATTATTTCAAACTCACATGTTATACAAACTGAGTTGCTTAATTCCAGGTATAGCGTTTTTGTTAGAACTAAAGCAGCAAAATACTCTTTCACTTACAAAAACTCGATTGTGATTATCAAGGAGCTTTAAAACTGTGCATACAAAAACAAGTAGGTAACGTGTGTTGCACGACAATGATTTTCAGACGGAAAATTGTCTTTATGGTAGCGTATTAATTAAAGTTTTAGTAAGATCCGAAAAATGTTAGTATTTTGGAACAAAAAAGGAGATGAAAAGTTAATTTGGAAGCGGAATGCGGTTTACGCCTTTGTTCGTATCACATTTAATTTAAGATCTTAAGATCTTCTGCCTTTATTTCAAAGACAATCTTCTTATCTAAAGTCACATAATACAATAGTAATTTTAATTTCACTAGTAAGATTATATCGTAGTGTTATGAATTTTTATAATATCACTGCAACATATATGTATAGGGTCCTTCTTAAATGCCTAAAAATACTGTGCATTCTACTTATGAAATTGAACAACTTTCTCTGAGGTACCTATATACTCAATTTGAAAAAAAAATTGGGTTTTCCATACAAAAATAGGTGCTTCAGTTGATCAATAGTATGAAGACTCCATTGAGTATTGGTTCCTTGGGGAAAGTTTTTCAGATTCATGAGTAAAAACCGTGATTATTTTTTTTCAGGTATTTCATAAGGACCCACCCTATTTATTAACATTTGTTGATTCACAAAGTAAACAAATCAAAGGCCGGCAACGCACTTGTGACTCCTCTGGTGTTGCGGGTGTCTATGGGCGGCGGTAATCGCTTACCATCAGGTGATCCGTCTGCTCGTTTGCCACCTCTGCCATAAAAAAAAAAAAAACAAACAATAACCCGCCTTGCCTAACCAACAGTGCAGTAACTTGGCTCGTCATTTACTCGTATAGAACTAATTGAGATTGATACGCTAATGTGCACGAACTATTCTGCAAACTAAACGCCGAGAGCGACGCAAACAGGCCACAGTGTATATAGGTAGATTATTCTTTATGGATTTTGAGTAATCTTTAGTTTTTATATTTATCTGGCTGCCAAAGTCGAGGATAATTCTTGTTTGTGCAAAAAAGGCTCCATTGCCAGATTTCATGTTCAGTCAGATCATAAGTGTTAGGACATTCTGTGTAATGTAAGTTCAAAGAGAAAACAACATGTATTTTACTTATGTGTATAAAAGTAATCATATTATGTAAGTTTGTATAAAGGACGAATGAAATATGTATTGTACCACGGCAAAAGATGTTTATATTTAATCGGAAATTCCATTATTAACCGACTTCAAAAAAGGAGGAGGTTCTCAATTCGTCGGAATCTTTTTTTTTATGTATGTTCACCGATTACTCGAAGACGCCTGAACCGAATTGGAAAATTCTTTTTTTGTTTAAGGGTAGAAATTCAGGTGGTCCCATATAAATTTTATCGAAATCGATTCAGCGGTTTTTGAGAAAATCAACAAAAACATAGCAAAATTGGAGTTGTTGCGATTGAAGTCGGTTGTTTTTAACGTATTCAGCGTGGTCAATTATCTTTATCATGGAGGCTTTGATGGTTCGAGATAAGTCTGCTTTCATTCATCGCAATAATGTTACTTACCGACAGCGAGATGATCTCATCACTTCACTTATTATATTTAATATTATAAATGCGAAAGTATGGATGTTTGTTTGTTTATTTGTTTGTTTGTTCCGCTTTCACGTTGAAACTACTGAACGGATTGGGATGAAATTTGGTATGTAGATAGATAAAGTA
Source organism: Coleophora deauratella (assembly GCA_958295455.1). Taxonomy (NCBI): domain Eukaryota; kingdom Metazoa; phylum Arthropoda; class Insecta; order Lepidoptera; family Coleophoridae; genus Coleophora; species Coleophora deauratella. The sequence goes on from OY282395.1 coordinate 15,636,595, forward strand.
CTCGGTTAACACAAAGGATACTTTTTATCCCGGAAACCTTAAGGTTCTCCGAGGAATGGCTAAAATGTAAAATATCTCATCTCACTAATATTATAAATGCGAAAGTATGGATGCTTGTTTGTTTATAATATTTGTTTGTTTGTTCCGCTTTCACGCTGAAACTACTGAACGGATTGGGATGAAATTTGGTAGGTAGATAGATAAAGCACTCGGTTAACACATATAATACATTTAAGTAAAGGCTGGAAAACAACATAGTAGACATAGTTTAAGGGGGATCTGGATATAACATTCCCATGCCATCCTCAAGAACCGTCACAAATACAATATCAACGCGGGCGGAGCTGCGGGCAATAGCTAGTTTATTTAAGGCTTACTTATTTTCCCTTAAAAAGCTGGTCTCTCCAGTTTCACAGTTTAAACAATTAAACATATATTAAGTACTTATATCTAGGCGTAACATGTCAGTTACGCTAGTCATTAATCTGAGGGTAATGGGCGGAGCGACGACGTGTCTATAATGGAGAGCGACGAAAATGCGAGCAATAATTAATCACTTTACTCGCTTTTAAGAGGCAAAAATGAAAATATAACTTTAAGAGATTTTAAAAGATATTTTTTTAAACTAAAATCTGAATCAGTAGTGAGTACAGATAATGCTGTGTGGCTACCTATAGGGTCGATTAACTAAAAAATTAAATAAAAACCATCGACCCGAAAAGAAGAAGAAGAGTGTGTCGAGAAGGATAGATAACTAATTATTAATGAATTACAACATTTCCTTCTCTCAGCATTTCCGGAGCAAAATACAATAAAATACAAAATCACTTGATTAGAAACGCTTGACAGCGACTGAATCACCATCTTGTTACGGTACCAATTATTGCTGCGTTAGCAGACGAGAATAATAAAAGGATATATTGATAAAATCCGTTAAACAAAATATAATAGTTACCTACAAAATATAATAGTTTTTTCGCCGCCGTCCTTTGACCAGAGCGGTCGTGTCGCAGAGTTTGATATTTAATAGAAATATGAATTAATTATTTTCGAGGCTGTGTGTGCTTGAATTTGTCGGATCCTCCTGTTCCTTCTTGTGGGAGTTGTCATAAGGCGCGGCGGCCATCTTTCTTTGGGTCGGACCTCCCGTTCACTCGCCGTGGTTGTCTTCGCCGAGCTTCGTGGTGAGGCGCCGCCGGATGGACCGCCCCACCGACGGCGCCGCTCTGTGTGTGCGCCGCCGCTGCGCGATCGCGGGGGGTCTACAAGCTGCGATTTGTTGGAGCGTGGTTGGTCTCGAACCCGGTGTCTCTCGGATCGTGCTCGATGTGGCCGGCCGGTCGGACCACTGCGCCAACGAGTGATAAGTGCAGTCCAACATGGTTCTTTCCTCTCGATGTTGCCGCATTGGATCAAGTTTTCAAGGGCTCTCTGGAGGAGGTGCTTAACATCAGCCTGAGTGAAAGGGAGTGGCTGCAGGCAAGTTTGCCAGTTCGCCACGGAGGTCTTGGGATAAGACGTTTGCAGGACACAGGACCATCAGCTTTCTTGGCTTCTGCGCATGGGGTGCTGAATCTCGTTGCTAGCATTCTTTCTTTTAAAGGTGTAGTGATAGTTGGTCTCCAAGGATGGTAAATAACAACACTGACCACTAACAGTTTCACATTCCTTGTATATTGTCACGATAGAATTATAGCACAGTTTACAGCAGTAGAATAAGCAGAAAGAAGAACACAGTAAAGATATAGCACAGATTGATAGGTAAGGCACGAAATGAAAGTAATTAATATAAGCTAGTTAGATTCGATACAATAAGTACAAAGCAGCGCGAGCATAGGTGAAGTAGCTAGAAGCGGATTGACAGCCCAGCGCCGGTGACAGGTATGCGGAGTGAAGTTGCGCACGCGCCGATTCTTTTGTTCGAACGATGGACGGGAACATTTTCATCTCACGACAAGATGTCGGATGTACGTCGGAAGCCTGGTAAGTTTAGATTAGTATTTTGTGTTTGTAATATAATTTGTGTTTGTTTTATATGTATGCATATTATATGTATTTTGTATATATGTATTTTGTATATATGTATACTATATTATATATATATATATATATATATATATATATATATATATATATATATATATATATATATATATATATATGTGGGATTGAGCAATTAAACAACGGGATATTCACTTTAATTAATTATATTTTGCAAAAAAAGAGCACACAGCGCGGCCAGACACACGACATGAGAGGAAGTGAGAGTGAGTGACTGAATGAATGTTCCCACAACTCGGCCATCCTGCTTGCTGACTGTCCTCAGTCAGGCCATCAGACATCAACATCAAAAAAAAAATCTCACAACCACAAGTCATCCATAACACCTTACAACACTCCTACTCATACCACATCACTTATGTAACAATAACACATACAGAACTATGTGGGAACTCTTTTTTGAAACTATCCTTAAATCTATTATAATCTCTTAGAAATACAAAATCAAAATCTTATATTAAGTACTTAGACAATCATATCTGAAACATCTTATTTTCAATTTATTTTACTTTTACTTATAATTTACAACTTTTTCCAAAAAACTGCAATAAAGTTTTAAATAACAACATGCTTTGTTTTATTTTCTACTCCTTAAAAAAAATACAAATCTGAAAAACAGTTTATATCAATAACTATTAGTTTTAATAGTTAGCGTAAATAGTCTTTAGTTTAAATCTTTCAAGTAAATTATACATAAACTTCTTATGGCAACATAAGGAGAAATGTACCCAACCTACTTATATAAGTCTTTATACATAAGTTCACAACTTAGAAAATATATATGTATAGTTATAGCATACCAGGATAACTAATTAGTACTACTTAAACTTTCATGCTTCATCTCAACAGAAACAGATATCTGAAACAGATTAAAAAAATTTGTTAAATAACAAAACCACATACCACATCAATCGAAACTTTCAGGCCATTTCTTCATGTAATCTGCAGCAGTTGATGTTTTTATAGGTCCTTCAGAACTACTGTCCACCTTCTCTACATCATATCTATCTTTGCCTTTCACATTGGTAACTTTGTATGGACCAAGATAATTTGGTTTCAGCTTCAAACATTTTCCAAATTGTGTTCTTTTTATTGCTACTAAATCACCTTTCTTATATATTCTGCTTTCCTTTCGTTTCTTGTTATAGTTTTTTCTATTTTCTTCTTGTACTTTTAGTAGTTGTATTTTAGCCTTTTCTCTTAACTGTTCTCTGTTTATCATAAAACTTTCTTTCTGTTCTTCTTTCAATAAATTTAAAATATCTATGTCTTCTTTTTGTTTCATTTTTATTCCAGTTAAAACTTCAAATGGAGTCATACCTACAGACCTCTGATAGGTACTATTTATAGCACGCTGTATTTTACTCACATGTTTGTACCATTGAGTTTCATCTTCAATACATAGCTTTGTAAGCACTGATATCAATGTCCTATGTATGCGCTCTACCTGTCCATTGCTTCTAGGCACGCCTGTTGTTATCAAAATATGCTGAATGTTTTCTTTCTCACAATAATCTTTAAAATCTGTACTTGTAAATGCTGTGCCTTTATCGGTAATTATTCTTGAGGGATTTCCAAAGGTTTGCTGTTGAATCATTAACTTGTCAAGAGTTTCTTTTGTAGTGGTACTTTTTGTTGGAAAAAGCCACACAAATTTTGTAAAAGCATCCACCATTGTTAGAATATAATTGTACTTCTTACTTGTCTCTGATAAAGGTCCAATATGGTCAAGGTGTAGCGTCTCTAGAGGTAAACTTCCCTTATCAATGGTGTTTAAAAAGCCCTCTTGCTTTCCTTGCTTTTTAATGGCTAGCAAACATGGTACACATGTTGATGTAAACTCTTCAATCTTCCTTGAAGCATCCTTGATGTAGAAATCTTTATTTATTAATTCTAACATTTTCTTCTTGCCAAAGTGACCATTTGAGTGTACTTGGCGCAATATATCAGTCTCTAGTCCTTTTGGAATTACTAATAGGCCATTCTCACCTTTGTATAGTAATCCATTTTGTGCATAATAATCTAAATATTCTTTCTCTTCAAGAACCTGTAATATAGCCTTTATTCCTTCATCACATTGCTGTCCTTGTCTTATCTTTTCATGCACTCCTCTAGTAATTACTCCGACATATGGGTTTCTGCTGAGAGCGTCGACGTGCCTCATTTTGCTTCCACTCCTGTGTTCAATAGTGTAGTTATATTCTTGCAGTAACATAACCCATCTTGCAACTTTCGGTGTTAAATCTTTTTTCTTCATTGTCAACTCAAATGCCATACAATCGGTTACAATCTTAAATGAAATTCCTATTAGGTATCGTCTGAACTTCTTAACGCCTTCAATGACGGCTAGAGCCTCTAACTCATAGCTTGAATACTTCTTTTCAGCGTCTGTAGTCTTCTTACTACTGTAGTAAACTGGATGTAAACTGTTATCGTTCGGATCTCTCTGTAAAAGAATAGCTGATAACGCTTGCTGTGAAGCATCTGTGTGCATTTCTGTTTGTAAAGCTGGGTCAAATATTCTTAGTACAGGACTTTCTGATAGCTTTTCCTTCAAGACATAAAAACTGTTTCTTTCTTTTTCTCCAAATGTAAAATTATTATCTTTTCTTAATAAGTCTGTTAGGGGTTTAGCTATAGCAGCATAGCCTTCAATAAATTTTCTGAAATACGACGTCAATCCTATGTAGCTTTGTAGTCTTTTCAGTGTAGTCGGCTCTGGGAACTTCATGACGGCATCAACTTTCTCTGTCGACGGACGTACAGTACCATTTTCAATTACATGTCCAAGGTACTCGACCTTTGTTGTAAGAAGCTCACTCTTCTCCCAGTTTATGTGCAATCCATAATCAGCCGCTACTTTCAATACCGTCTTTAGTCTTTCCAATCCTTCTTTGTGTGTCTCCGATGCTATTATTATGTCATCAATAAATACTTGCAGCCATCCTTTCGTCATGAGGTCTCTGAAAATGACATTAATAAATCTTGTGAAATAGTTAGGACAAATGGATAATCCAAAAGGTGCTCTAGTAAATTCGAACTGGCCGTTATGTGTCACAAATGATGTATATTTCGTACACTCTTCTTTAATTTTCAGGTGAAAAAATGCATCCTTAAGATCAAGTTTACTATACACTTTTGCTTTAGAAAGCTTGTCTATTTGATCGTCGATTATTGGTAGGGGAAACTCATCCTTGACCATCTTTTCATTAACACGTCTAAAATCAATGCAAATTCTAATTGAACCATTTTTCTTTCGAACAAGAACCAAAGGGCTAGCGTACTCAGAAAAACTAGGCTTAATAATTCCTTTATGTAACCAATCACTTACTTGTTTATCAACCTCTTCTTGTTCCTTTAATGACAAACGTCGCGGCCGCTGCGCAACCGGAATGTCATCTTTTAGCACAATATGCATTTCGATAGGGGCTTCCTTCGTCTGTTTCGGCTTGTAGTTGCTTACCAACCACCTTACTTCCTTTTCTATGGCAGGATCCACTCCGGTACCTAAAAACAAACGCTCAACACTTACATTCGAGAGCCATTCTTCGTCTTTCGGCGTAATACACACAGAATTTCCGTCCAAAATCGCCACAACATTCTTCAAGAAATCATAACCTAAAACCAACTTAAACGGAGTACAGTCACTAGGCACTATATAGAAACGCACACCATAGTACTTTCTTTCGTCTATTTCGATGTCTGTTGTCCAAATACCAAGGCTTTCCACTTGTTTTTGTTGTCCAAATCCGCTAAGTTTTTCACTTCGATTTTCCATACATTTTGGCGATCCAAGCTCTTCGTAAAACTCCTCCGTAATAAAGTTGATATCGCTTCCACTGTCAATTAAAGCGGTCGACGTAATTCCTCCAATAATAACATCTTTTGTTGGTTTTCGATTTGTTTTTCGTAGCTCATTGTTTACATTGTGGACATCATGACTTTGACAGGAACAGGAACAGCTGATTGAATGGCCGCCGCCATTTTCATTCGTTTCATTCGCTTCGTCGTGATTGGTCGATGATTGAACGAGCAACACGTCACGCTGCGGAAATGCAGTGCTGCCACCAACGCGAGTACCTTTTGCAGCCGCTGTCGCCGCTGGCGCCGCCACCGTCGCCGTGCACTTTGAACTAATATGGCCGAACTGATTGCAGCGAAAACATTTGAGTCCTTTTTCACGGTTCGGGCACGCTGACGATAAATGATCTTTTTCTCCGCAGTTGAAGCATCGCTGCCTGTCAGTGATCGGGCGACTTTGCTGCATCTCCGGTCGAGGCTTCTTGTTAAAATCTTCACTTTTCTTCTTCGCAATGTTTTTCTTAAATGTTTCATACACTTTCAGTTTTTCTTTCAACTCTGTATATGTTGTAGTGCCGTATAACATAACTTTATTGCTTTCCGCATCCACGATGCCCTCGATGATGTACTGAATAGCTACGTAGTCGGCGAGCTTGCCTTTCTTGCCTAGCTCCTTCATTTCCAACATGTACTCGTAGGAACTTTCGTCTCTGCGTTTTTTCCTCGTGCTCATCAGTTCGTGAACTTCCTTAGTGTTCGTCGTATCAGGGAATTCTTTGCATATAGCAGTCTTGAGGTCGTCAAAAGTCTTAAAAGGTTTTTCCGTCTTTAGCCAAGCAGCAGCTGTCGAAGTAAGGGAACGTCGTGCGATCAACAACTTTTGCTGGGCTGTTAAACCAAATATTTCGGCATTGTCTTCCACGTCTTGCGCCCATTTAGCAGCAGAATAGGTTTTGTCTTGGCCGGTGAACTTCGGAATGGCGTCGTCGAGTAGTAGCAGGTTAAAATTTGGTTGCGTCATGGTAAATTCGTCGTCGTCGTCGGTAAAATATTCGTCGTCTTCGTTGATTTGGAATTCCTGGCTAACCCGTCGTGATTGTCCAGTCCAATTCGTCTTTGTCTTCGTATTTGTGCCAAAAGTCCGTCTTTTCACTCGTGACATAGGTTATGTTCCGGCGTGGCGGTGTGGTGGGCGGTTACATCGTCGTATCTTCTTCGTCGTAGACGTCGTAGCACCCCGTATCTATTGCTCCATCCCGGACGAGCCCCCAAAAATGTGGGATTGAGCAATTAAACAACGGGATATTCACTTTAATTAATTATATTTTGCAAAAAAAGAGCACACAGCGCGGCCAGACACACGACATGAGAGGAAGTGAGAGTGAGTGACTGAATGAATGTTCCCACATATATATATATATATATATATATATATATATATATATATATATATATATATATATATCTATGTTTTGTATTATTGTGTAGTGTTTTAAATATTTTATAAGGTAAGTAGTAGTAAATATACTTAGATATGTAAATAAGGTAGGTTAAGATAATGTGGCTACGCCACATCACTCCCCCCCAGAGACCGTCTCTACGGGCGATAGTAGTCTGGGAAGTGGACTCTGCGACCAGATCTTGTGGTCATGTTTCTATTTCTCATATTTTCTCTTTCAGGTTCTTCATCATTGGGTTCGACAGTGCGGTGATCAATTATATGAGGCTGCTCGTCTAGTAGGTAGGCTGGCTTAATGCGGTCTATTGATACTTTGACTGGTTTGTTTTTGATCAGCAGTTTGAAAGTTTTGTCGCCTCTTTTCAGAACTGGGTGAGGTCCTGTGTATGCTGGCTGGAGTGAACCACGTAGAGCGTCCTCTCTCAGGTAGACGTGGCTTGATGTTGCCAGATCTTTAAATATGAATATTGTCTTTTTGCCATGACGAGATGCTGGTTGAGGTCTCATGTTTTCAACTACTGAGCGTAGACGAGCGATGAAGTCAGTCATATCGGATGTCGTGTTAGCAGCAGGAGCAACGAAAAATTCTCCTGGAAGGCGTAAAGTTTCGCCATATACAAGTTCGGCTGAAGATGACTGTATGTCTTCTTTGAAGGCGCTGCGTACTCCTAAAAGAACTAACGGCAACGCTTCCGTCCAACTGTCTGTGGCATGGCAAACGATTGCAGCTTTCAGCTGACGATGAAACCTTTCTATAAGACCGTTACAGGCTGGATGGTATGCGGTTGTTCGTCGGTGCTGGAATCCTGACATCATTGCAAGATGCTTGAACAGCGCAGATTCAAATTGTTTGCCACGGTCCGTAACAATATCAGTGGGGCAGCCAAACCGTGAGAACCATCCTGATATCAGTGCTTTTGCTACCGTTTCAGCTGTGATGTCCGGTATAGGTATGGCCTCAGGCCATCTCGTAAATCGATCGATTGCTGTGAGGCAGTATTTGTACCCATGAGAAACCGGTAGAGGACCAATCAGGTCTATGTGGATGTGCTGAAATCTGGCACGTGGCAATTCATACGTGCCCAGAGGTGACGAAGTATGTCGTGTAACTTTAGCTCGTTGGCATGAGTAACAAGATCGCGTCCAGTCCCGGCAGTTCTTCCGTACTCCAGGCCAGACGAAGCGCTGAGCCACTAGTTTTGCTGTTGCGTTAGCGCCTGGGTGGCTAAGATTGTGGATGCTCTCGAATGCTTGACGTCGAAACTGGCTTGTGACGAAAGGCCTATGTGTGGATGTGCTGACGTCGCAGTATACTTCTGCTCGAGTTCCAGGAATCATTATTTTCTGAAGACGTAGTGAAGTGCCTTCTTTTAGCAGTTCCTGAAGCTCCGGATCAGCTGCTTGTGCTTTGGCAAGTGTATTGAAGTCAATAGGCTGAGTCACTTCTTCGATTCTTGACAATGGATCTGCCACGACGTTGTCTTTGCCCGAAATATGGCGGATGTCTGTGGAGAACTGTGATATAAAATCCAGATGGCGATATTGTCTGGGTGAGCACTTGTCCTTTCTCGCGTGAAATGCAAAAGTCAACGGCTTATGATCCGTGAAGATGATGAAATTTCTCGCCTCGAGCATATGACGGAAGTATTTTATTGCTTCATAGATCGCTAGGAGCTCACGATCATATGGTTAATATTTCTGCTGCGAGGGGCTTAATTTTCGCGAGAAAAAAGCCAACGGTTGCCATTCACCGTCATTGTGTTGTTGCAACACTGCGCCCATTGCTGTGTCTGACGCGTCTGTAACCAGTGCGAGTGATGCTTGGCAATCTGGATGCGCCAGTAATGTAGCTTGGCACAGGGTTTCCTTGCTTTCCACAAAAGCTTTCATCGTGTCACCGGAGAGATTAACTGGATGGGAGCCTTTTACTGATCCAGTCAGGAGAGCGTTGAGAGGTGCTTGAACGTGGGCTGCTTTAGGGATGAATCTCCTGTAGAAGTTCAGCATGCCTAAAAATCGTCTGAGTTCTCTAACGTTCTTCGGTGGTGGGTAATTTTTTATTGCCTCCACTTTGGTGTCCAGTGGCTTTGTTCCCTGAGATGAGATGCTATAACCCAGAAATTTAACTTCTTCAGCTCCAAAAACGCATTTGTTCGAGTTGATCACCATGCCGTAGTCTCGAAGTCTGGTGAAGAGCTGATGGAGATGCTCTCTGTGCTGTTTCTCATCACGAGAGAACACCAAGAAATCATCAAGGTACGTATAAACAAAATCCAGTCCTCTAGTAACCTCGTCTACAAACCTTTGGAAGGTTTGACCGGCATTTCTGAGACCAAAAGTCATGAAGGGGAACTCGTACAGTCCAAATGGCGTTGTTATTGCCGTCTTTTGAACATCCTCTTCGCTGACTGGGATTTGATGGTAAGCCTTCTCAAGGTCAATGGTGGAAAATACAGTACATCCTGTTATACTGTGCGCAAAATCGTGAATATGGCGGATCGGGTAAGCATCGGGTATAGTTCTTGCGTTCAGCATACGATAATCGCCGCAGGGCCTCCATCCGTTGTCCTTTTTGGGTGCTAAGTGTAGCGGTGAAGCCCAAGGGCTTTCGGAGGGTCTGGCAATACCACTCATGAGCATTGACTCAAACTCCTTCTTCGCGATGACTAGCTTGTCAGGGGCAAGACGACGTGGGGTGCAGGATATTGGAGGTCCGGGTGTCGTGCGAATGTGATGCACGGTCGAATGAACGGGTGTTCTAGGAGTCCCAGATGGTCGAGTGATCTCTGGATAGCTTTTCAGAATGTCGTGGTATTTGGATTCGCCCAACACTATCTTCACTGAAGATATCATGTCCGACGATTGAGCTGGCGTTGCTGAGATGTCCAGAGTCGTAGTACTGTCAATCAGGCGTTTGTTACGACAGTCGACAACCAGATGATAAAATGACAGGAAGTCCATGCCAATGATTGCTTTTGTGACGTCAGCTACCACAAATCGCCATGTGTAACGGCGACGTAGTCCGAGGTCGATATCCAGATGTGCGTAGCCATAGGTGTTGATGATTGACCCGTTGGCAGCAAAAAGCTGGTAACCAGTGCGTGGTCTGCGCTCCTTCAGTGCGGTGCGAGGAAAGACACAGAGATCGCTGCCTGTGTCAACGAGAAACTGCGTCTTAGTGGCACGATCGTAGACGAAGAGGCGACCATTTGATGTGGGGCAATCGTCAGCCGCCATTAACGACCGCCCTGAAAGTTTCCCTTCTGGTAGTCACAAGGCTTCACACATCTTCGAGCCTTTTCACCATATTTGTTGTGGTAGAAGCAGACAGGAAACCTTCTGTAGCTTGATTGTGATCTTGTGTTGCTACGAGAGCAAGAGCGTCTGCTGCTACGCTGTCTTGATCGCGATCTTCTGTTGTCTTTCGTCGAAAGGTTATCAAATTTGCGAGTCAGCTCAGAAATCTGCTTAGCCATCGTGTCTATTATATTTGAAGAAGAAGGTATGGCCGCTGCAGCTACTTGAGGAGACGAAGGTACCAGTTCATATACCTTATCAGCAAGTTCAGCTAGATCTCGAAGAGTTGCATTAGGTTGTGATGCTATAACCGTCTGTAGGTTGACTGGCAGACGACTAGTCCAGATTGAAGTAATAAAGTCTTCCGGGACGTTCGGGCCTGCTAAGTGTTGGAGGTGTCTCAAAAATTGGGATGGTCGATGGTCTCCGAGCTCTTCGTGCATGAGGAGTTGTTTTATTTCCTTCTCTCTTGATACCGATAATCTCCTAATAAGCTCGGTTTTCAGCTTCTGGTATTTTCCTTTTTCAGGTGGTGAAGTTATTATGTCTTTGACTTCAGATGCGTAACGTTGATCTAACTGTGCCATTACATAATAGAATTTCGTGTCTTCATCTTTAATTCCAGAAAGTATGAAATTGCCTTCTATCTGTGCGAACCAAATAGCGGGTTCTTCGGGCCAGAATGGTGGAAGTCGTACACCGACACGACAAACATCGGATGGTGTAATTGTCTCTTTTCCCTTAGGAATTTCGACGTGGCCGTTTTCATCATCATTCGGCATTCTTCGTAAATATCAAATCTGCTTACGGTTTTGTCCAATCTTCAGGGGTCACCAATTGTAGTAATAGTTTGTGTCCAAGGATGGTAAATAACAACACTGACCACTAACAGTTTCACATTCCTTGTATATTGTCACGATAGAATTATAGCACAGTTTACAGCAGTAGAATAAGCAGAAAGAAGAACACAGTAAAGATATAGCACAGATTGATAGGTAAGGCACGAAATGAAAGTAATTAATATAAGCTAGTTAGATTCGATACAATAAGTATGTAGGAACGGTGTGTTCCCACTCTTCGGAGGAAAAGGGAGGTACCTCCGCCAGGCGAGGTGGTATGCCTGGGGACCGGCCGTGGTCCAACCGATGATGGTTGGAAGTTGTATATGTAGTTAATCCGAAGAAACTTTCAATAGCGCGTTCTAAGTTTAGTTCGTGGCGGTGCGATAGATGTCGCCACATCACTCCCCCTCCGAGACCGGAGGTCGATCCAACTTGAGCTGGCAGTCCAATGTCGCTAGTGTGACGTCCACGGTAAGTTGGGACGTATGCGTGTGCCGTCGTCCACGGTGAGTCGGGTCGATATGCACGTGCCATGCCGATGTCCACGGTGAGTCGGGATGGAGGCTGGCGTCAGGCGTCATGGCAAGGGAAGCAGAGATGCGCGCTGTGTTAGCGTGTGGGCTGCCGACAACTTGCTGATGCCTGGAGGTGAAGTGGCAGGCCAGGAAACTCGATCTGTCGGGTTGCGGTGGTCCTGTTGATACTTCAGTGCGATGCGACTGCTGTGCTGCTGAGGCTTGCTTTACCGGCTGGAGACTGATGGTGGAGTATACGCGCTGCTGGCTGAAGGTGCGATGATTGTGTTCAGCTCGGGGTCACCACTGTAGGAACGGTGTGTTCCCACTCTTCGGAGGAAAAGGGAGGTACCTCCGCCAGGCGAGGTGGTATGCCTGGGGACCGGCCGTGGTCCAACCGATGATGGTTGGAAGTTGTATATGTAGTTAATCCGAAGAAACTTTCAATAGCGCGTTCTAAGTTTAGTTCGTGGCGGTGCGATAGATGTCGCCACAAGTACAAAGCAGCGCGAGCATAGGTGAAGTAGCTAGAAGCGGATTGACAGCCCAGCGCCGGTGACAGGTATGCGGAGTGAAGTTGCGCACGCGCCGATTCTTTTGTTCGAACGATGGACGGGAACATTTTCATCTCACGACAAGATGTCGGATGTACGTCGGAAGCCTGGTAAGTTTAGATTAGTATTTTGTGTTTGTAATATAATTTGTGTTTGTTTTATATGTATGCATATTATATGTATTTTGTATATATGTATACTATATTATATATATATATCTATGTTTTGTATTATTGTGTAGTGTTTTAAATATTTTATAAGGTAAGTAGTAGTAAATATACTTAGATATGTAAATAAGGTAGGTTAAGATAATGTGGCTACGCCACAAAGGCAATAATTTTAGCATCCCTTTCGCGAGTGAAGCATTGACAGCCTGGAATTCTGCTTGCCCCAATACCTCTCCTCCCTGCAAACCCGAAATGCAGAATCTGTGGGATGACTTGTGGGCTGAGTCTGTCATTGGGGATCTTATTGGGTCCTCTTCAGGAGTGGACATGGCGCGTCTCAAAGCCGCATCACGTTGAGTCTGGCGCCTGGCTGCAAGCTCTGCCTTCGCCACACGTAGGCACTTTCCTTGACGACAACTCCCTGCGTATTGCAGTGGCTCTCCGGCTGGGAAGCAAGGTTTGTGAGCCTCATACGTGCAGGTGCGGCGCGTGGGTTGACTAAAGCGGCCGCCACGGTCTTAGTTGCAGACTGTGTGCTGGCAGACATCCACGTCACCACGCCATCAATGAGTTGATTCGCCGGGCTTTGGTTTCAGCTGATATCCCCTGCGTTTTGGAGCCTCCTGGTTTGAGTCGGTCTGACGGTAAGAGACCCGACGGCCTGACTCTAATACCCTGGGAGAAGGGGAGATGTCTCCTGTGGGACGCCACCTGTGGCTGCACATATGCAGTTGCGCACTTGCCCCGAACCTCGCGTTTGGCTGGTTCCGCGGCGGAGTGGTTGGCGAAACAAAAACGGGACAAATACGCTGGCCTACTCCAGAACTATGATTTTGTCCCCTTTGCGGTAGAGACTTCAGGGGTGTGGTGCACAGCGGCTAAGTGTTTTGTGCGCGACTTGGGTCGGCGCTTGAGGGAGCGTGGCGGTGACCCCCGCGCCGGCTCTCTCCTGGTCCAACAGTTGTCACTGGCAATTCAACGCGGCAATGCGGCCAGCGTTATGGGCACCTTTGGACCGGGGTCGTGTCGGGGCGGGTTTGATTAGGTAGCCCAATAATTTTTGTGAATTATTATGATTATTTATTTATTTATTTCATATTTTGTAATTATTTTATTTTAATTACCATTTAAATTCAATAAAATTAATGAAATTCGTTATCTACCTAGTTTCCGTTTATTGCTTTGTTATAAATTGCAATAAGCGTGTTTCAGTTTAAATTTTAGTTATATATTTAAAAGGTAGCAGATGGCGCTGCTTATGCATATTCTAGGCTTTTCGTTTGTCAAGATAAAAAAACTACATAACTATAATAGTATGTTTTTTGTAAACAGTAGACAGTGAGTGATGTGGTAAGGGCACAGTGCGGCTTGCATGGTCGCGTCGATCACAAGTTAACTGACTACAGACACGGTCATAACTTGGATGGCTTTGACTGTTAGTGGCATTTTTCACCGTTTCCGTGCTTCGTAAGGCACGTTAATCCGTCGGTGCCAGCTGCTATCACTAGATGGCAGTCGTTAAGCCATCTCAGAGGCCTTAAATAGGCTGCTTGAAAACATCTGACACTGGTGGGGTTGGCCACTCTAGCCCCACAACCTCCACCAATCCGGACTTGGCCCCCGTGTGTGGAGTATGACCTTCCCGAGGTATGGAAGAGACCCGTGCCCCTGCAGTGGGGACTATATGGGTTGTTAACAAACAGTGAGGAATCCAACTAAATAGTAACTACATATTTTATTTTAATATTTTTCTTAGGCTTCGAAAGTGTGAAATTTCCAAAATGCTGCAAAGTTGAAATAAATACTTTTTTAGACATTTGTTTCTATTATTTAAACTTTGTTCTAAATATAATGCAAAACTTATTTTGGGGCGCGTTTTAGTGAAGTCATTGCTGGACTAATTTTTGTACGAAGCGTCTTGGGATCGTGTTCCGTCGTGGGATTCTTTTTAAAATACAATATCTCAGTGAATAATGGAGATAATGAAACTACTTTGACAGTTGTCTAAGGTTTCCAATTTCCATTTAAATAAAGAGATATTTTTAGGGTTCCGTAGCCAAATGGCAAAAAAAACGGAACCCTTATGGATTCGTCATGTCTGTCTGTCGGTCTGTCTGTCTGTCTGTCTGTCTGTCTGTCCGTCCGTATGTCACAGCCACTTTTTTCCGAAACTATAAGAACTATACTGTTGAAACTTGGTAAGTAGATGTATTCTGTGAACCGCATTAAGATTTTCACACAAAAATAGAAAAAAATTTGGGGGTTCCCCATACTTAGAACTGTGTGATGTGGGCATTGTTACATATTTAAAGATATGTTTAAGAAAGTACATATTTATTATTTCGCGTATACATTCTTGGCACTAGTCATAAGTAAAGCACCTTATATTATTATGTCTATTACACTAAAATAAGAATATATAGATCTACCAATGACCTTGCCTTGCTGTAAGAAAATGAAACACGTCGTTTTAACATTTTTATATATAATACATGTACTACGAATACCATCTTGACTTCATGTAAAATTATAATATTTAAAAAAAAACATTTGTGTAATATCCAAAAAAACTCTTTCACTTATTTTATGAAAACTTTAAGCTTTGATATTTAAAAAAAAACTGTTTATTTTCTCTACGTTTTCTTTTTCCCTAGGCTACTTTATTGAGTCACATCCTGTATCTATCTCTCTATCAATACAAACCAAATTCCCTATTGCCTGATTTTAATATCAGTTTGCTATTTTATACTTCTAACTCTTTTTCATTCCTTGTCAAAGGATATAATCGCTTTTCCTGTTTACCTTATTCATAGTTACATCATCTTCTACTTACTTCACTTTTAAAGACATTCATGGTACACCGTATTGCTCACACACACATTATCGACAGGCCTGTCATTGTACTTTATGTCGGCATATTTATAATTATTTATTTATTTGTGAGCATGCTCTACATTTCAACACATTTCATTTTATTTGTTCGATAGGTACTTTGCCGACTAATAATAGTCGGCAATAATTTTTTAAATTATTGCCGACTATTATTTATTATAATATAATTATTATAATATAATTATTTATTTTATATTGTAGCGCGCACTACTATTATTTTTTATACAAGGGCCAAGTTTTAAGACTATACGTCTCCAACGGTCTCCACAGAGGAAAGCTCGTTCGCACCATGGTCAGAGCTGAAGGATCTGTACCCTTTTAATAAGTACCTATCGCGATGTACCTATGATGCATAGCTAATGGACATCATTTAAGACATCATCGTCTCCAACAATTTTCAAGGTGAAAACTCGTTTCAACCATGACAAGAATGAAGGATTTGTCCTAAGCTTTACTTTAATGCGCTTTTGGCATTTACCTACGATAACACTATTTATTACACATACCCAGACATACTATATTCCATACTAATCATATACCTATACCACGTGAATGCTTAGGTTTGAATGAATCGGCACTTTGGGTGATCAGGCCAATGTGTTCCGAAACCAAAGTATTCCTCAGCTTCCTAAAATAACTTATCCTCTTTTCCATACCTAACTAAACCCTATTCACTATCTATTCTCACACTTTATCTCTAATTCCTTTAATGATGACCCGTTTATTTCTTCATACATTTGTGTCTACTTATTATCCCTGTATTCTTTCCATGTTAAAAAAAGTTTCTACCTCTGCTAATATGTGACATTTTATTAGAATATCTATCACTTAGCGACAGCGTGAATGACTACTCTGTACCTATCGTTATGCTTAGAAGCACATTTCGCTTATTCGGTTTAAAACTGCATGTATGGTGCACTGTTTTATAACTGTATGCTATCTTTTACATGCTATTTAGTGTGCACAGACTAATGATACCAATTTGTAAATTGAAAGAAAAGATATTTGTGTACTCCGATTTAATTACGACGGTCTTACGGTTCATTACTATGTTAAATATGAAAATAGTTACCTACTAACTTTCATCTGAATACAATTACAACAAAAAAAAATACATGGGCTTTAAACTCTGTTCTCTGAATTTAATATTTGTCGTTTACGCTTAAACTTTTTAAATGATATTTTGAACATTGTCACTGAATCGCAACTCATGATAATTAATAATTCACTGATGCCTTACTATTGTATTTTAACTTTGTACTTTGTACTAAAAATGCAACTGCGACAAATTCGTTGAAGACGAACTGCACTGCAATACTTATATGGAAAGGTATTTAGCACTCCAACTGACACATGTGTGCATGTTTGTTGGGAAATGATATTGGATATGAGAATGCGCTGTCTAATCATTTTATCGTTCTTCGTATCTACCTTTTGTTCGTTAGTAATGAATATAAACTTAAAACTTGAATTATGATTTTATGTACATTAAATTAATTTGTCTATGACATATTATTATTATGCAGATTTTATCTTTACCTTTATATATAAATAATATACTTCAACTCACTGAAACTTCTGAGTACTGGGTACATCTTCTGAGTTTGTCTACTTTATGTGTCAGTTTTTTTCTAATAGTTACCAAGAATCTTATAATAATGAATTTTACGTTTATGATCGATTTATAGAGCAGTTTTATAGTTGCAGAAAAATAAATGAAGAAACCCTCTTTCTATAACTGTTATCAAAAACAATTCAAGAAACCTTTTCTTTTTACTTTTATAACGATATCTCGACTTAAAATTGACTATATCTTTTTTTCCAACATTAAATGTTTCCTATATTGACCCAAAATACCTTATATGTCTTTCCGTAAGTATGGCTTTTGGTTTAGGGTTGATTATTATGACTATGACTCAGAGCAAAACATCACTCAAAATTATTTTTAAAGTGATATTTGAACATTTTTTCTAACATTCTACATTCAGACTTTTTTAAACTCGTGTTCCTGTTAAAATTATGCGTAATTTCTTATCTTTGAATTCATTGTATAGTTGAATTATTATGTAACTTTGTATTTTGTTTTTGTTAGTTATCTTTTAACTTTTGTACTACAGCTGTTATTCTTTTTTAAATAACCGTATTCTTGAAGAAAAAAAATGTTTTAGTTAGTTATTTAATTGATATTAATATTCCGATAACCACTTAATATACATTTTGGACAATTTAATTCCGTGAAAATTATTCTATCTTAGGAACCAATCGTTTTCGCAATAATATAAAATAGGTATATGATTTCTTTCAAATACTTAAACATACTATGTAGAGTTATAACTTTTCCAAGGAAATTGTTATGATGTGATTAGTGACTGATTTTCGCATCTTTACAAAAAAATATATATTTCTAGCAATGAATCAGCAAAACAAATAATAATGTTAGTGTACAAAATGGCTTTTGTAAAATTTCAATGTAATTTTTAGAAATGCAATAGGCAATGACTATTTATATGGTATACATAAGTTATATGGTTTAAGACCTAAAATGTAATCAGACGTTTAAATGAATTCAGTCAGATATTTAATTAATTAAACTAACTCTTCCAAAATCGTTGCTGTAGGTTTTTATTCTGTAGTATCCAATTGTCTTCCTATATTTTTCCTATATTTTCCTATATTTTTTTAAAGTAAATTATATCGTTACTATGAAAAAATCTTCAAACCTGTGAAAAAGAAAAAGATATACGATACTTGAGTATCCTGTATAAAATTGTATCGAAGCAGAAATTCCCAATTACCTATTTGTTTATTTTCTTTGTACTCTTCGACTAATGAAACTTTCTGGTCGACTTTATTTAATTGTTATGTCATTATTTCTGACTAATTGATTGTTTCACTGTATATATTTAACTCAATATATAATGTAAAAGAGAAAAAAAAAAGAACTTTACTGCATTAGTTTTTAACTTAAGTTATTTTCTAGAAGTCATTTTCCATCTTACGTTATCTTCTATAGCTTCTTACAAAAAAATACATTATGAATGACACATGACACTAACTCAACTTTATGAAAAATTAATACCTTTTATAACTGTAATCAACCATAAAAAAAATTATTATGTTAAAATAATTCTACTATTGGATCAAGGTCTTTGGTAGATTTTTAACTGAATAAACAGTAACTTAAACTGTAAGATTACTTACTATAGTATGCAGTATATATTCATCACAATTTATCAACTCTTATAATTTGTTTACTCTTGTAATTTAAAATAAAATTTAACTGTAAAAAATTTAAAAATACAAAAATTTATGATTAATCGACATATATTAATTATTGACTATTTCAAAGTGGCAAATTTAATAAGATAATAATTTCAACCTCATATTTCAACAATGTGAATTTATACGAACATACTTTTTTTTTAATAAGTAAATACTCTTACTTACTAGCAAATTAAAACTATAAACTACGATTATTATCGCCGAACACTTCACTTTCCACTTTTCCATAATAACTCACATGCCAACTTTCCGAGGTGATTTCATGTCTTCCAACAACTCGAACAGGGAGCAGGCCCGGCCTTGGACCCACTCGCTTAGCCTCCTGGACTGGAACACCCCCGGCGCCGCCCAAGAGTACTCCAGCTCTCCAGTTCCACCATCAAATTTTCAGTCTCGAACCATATTTTAACTCAACTTTTAACTCACAATTTCCATAATAATAGTTCAAATGTCAGTTTTTTTAAATATTTAAAACACAGTATTCATACATTGTTCAACGTTAATTTTATTTTTGCATAACTTTTAGACGCCGTTAATAAAAATGTTATATTTTTATATTATTTGAAAAAAAGTCACGGCCCATACAGCCCACAAAGGTTCCCACTGTCCAGCGCTGCGCGAGGCAGCCACTGGCAGGGTCGCCATGTGATGTGGGCTGTAGGAAGGTAAAGCAAACGACTGTTCTGCGCAACGGTATATGTTTAATGAACCCAGCAATATGTGTTACATTGAATAATATAATAAGCTACGGCTAGGTTTGGTGACGTAGGCGGCGCATACACTACAACTGAAACTCAAAATTTTTTTTTCATCAAACCCATACGTGTGGGATATCTATGGATAGGTCTTCAAAAATGATATTGAGGTTTTTAATATAATTTTTTTCTAAAGTGAATAGTTTGCGCGAGAGACACTTCCAAAGTGGTAAAATGTGTTTTCCCCCCCTGTAACTTCTAAAATAAGAGAATGATAAAACTAAAAAAAATATATGATGTACATTACCATGCAAACTTCCACCGAAAATTGGTTTGGACTTTTCATACAAACTTGGTTCGCCAGCTGATCGATTTGTATGAAAAGTCCAAAAAAAAATTTGCGATTTCAACAAAGTTGTAGAACAAAAGTTGTTCAGTTTGATGGGTTAAAGCCAACCTTGAAGTATTGTCACACACCTCTGTTACACCCTGTATATTATGTTACTTGCTGCTAGGAACCCTTCATGGGCGAGTCCGACTCGCACTTGGCCGCTTTTTTAAAATATTCGTTTTTTGGTTTCTATCCCCCTGACTGAACTTTCATACATAAACTATGACAAATTAATTGTTCACTGCTTTTATTCCTATTTTTTTTCTTAATTGGACTTCAAGCGAGATCGTTCCCGTCCGGGGGCATAAATTCCGGTTCTTCGTGCACTCGGTTTCTCGCTGCCCCATTTGTAATTGAAAAAGCTCTTTTTAACGGGATATGTCCGGTTGCACTTTTGCGACGAACTGTACATGAGACCTGCTGGTACACTCGTGTGCATAGTGTTTTTTGTAGGGCTTAGACTGGGGATTACTTAGTTTTAGGACTGAGAGCGGAAAATAGAGTATTTTTTATCTGTAGTATAAAATGTACCTATTGCTAATCTGATTGAGATGGATGCTGAAAATATGATCTAACAGGATTACTACCCCTAATGGTTGAAACGGCGTGGACTGCGAATCATTTCAAAATTCGGGTACTTTTTCTTTTTGCTGCATCAGTTCACGTTTCGGAAAATCGTCTATCGAATTTCTTAAAAAATATCGATATGATATTTATAATTTTCCAACTCTAGCGATCATCTGGTCGCGATCATGACCCCGCGCGCAAACGCGCCAATCATAGTGCTGCGGCATATGAACGCAGCCTATCATAGCGCGGCTATCTGTACTCCTGTCATGAACTGACAGGTGAATATAATAGCGCTGTGGTTCTACATAGTTGATAATCTTATTTATGATTAAAAATAATTCGTTTTCGCAAATTTTTTATTTAACGTTTTTTGTAAATATATATATTACATGACACACTTTAACACCCTTAATTCATTAGGGGTAGTTTTGTAACATCCTGTATAAATGATTTTATGTGTAAGTCTATGATTAAAAAATTATATACGAGTTTTGTCGTACAAGCTGCAAATCTACCTACCGTATTTATTTACTTAATACGGATACAGTCTCAGATCTTCTATAATACGTACTATTTTTGAATTGAATTAATTAAATTGAGGATTTTTAGACATTTAGTATGGTCTCAATATATCTCATAGCGAATACTAATGTTATACAGGACGTTAAAAAAGTATGTTTGAAATTTTAAGGAGTTACTCAGAATCAACTAAGAATACAGGAAAAATATTGAAAAAATCCGATCTTTTTTTTTTCTTTTCTTTATTTAATAATATACAATACATTTTATGACTTATTTATAAAGTGCCGCTAAACTCAGTTGTTTGTCGCGACATTGCATTCGCCACTCGCTATCGCCTACTAGTACATTGAGATCTCGGAACCACTTTATAATTGCTGTCAGGTGTACTTTTATTCTTTAAGTTACGGGGTACTAATCTGTCTGCAAATGTAAATTTGTAACTGGTAAAACTTTCTTTTTCAGTTTTCCATACAAATTCTTGATTCATTATTCAGATTTAGTATGGGAAGCTGTGGTTTTAAGGACTGTATAACTTAGTAAGATAGAAACGCTTGTGCTCGGTAGCAATCGTATAATAAGACACATAAACAAACAAAATATCTATCAAAAACATAAAAAGAATAAGAAAGTAAAAAAGACTAAAAGTATATAAAAGAGGTGCTATTCAGTTCGGCACAGGAAGCTGAAAAAATAATTTAAGATCGGATATTTTCAATATTATTCCTGGATTCTATACTTGACTCTGAGTAACCGCTTAAAATTTCAAACGCACTTATTTAACACCCTGTATAGTAAGGTTCAGAAGAACCTAAATTATCCGTGTCGGGATGCTCCGAAACGAGCTCGCTTCGCTCACTGTTTATTCCTTATGTCTTACATTCTGGAAATAAAAATTTTTACTTTTTTTTACTTCCATTCCCAGTTTGGAATCAATCGGCGGAACTTAAAGTGTGAACTATTTATTTGAAGCTTAGAATTTTAAAGTGGAAACAATTATTTTAAGTTCATTTATTCATTTATACAGGGTGTTAAAAAGTGCGTTTGAGATTTTAAGGGTTTACACAGAATCAAGTATAGAATACAGGAAAAATATTTTAAAAAATCGATCTACAACTTTTTTCAGTTTCCCATACAAATTCTTGCATCACTATTCAGATTTAGTATGGAAAACTGAAAAAAAGTTGTAGATCGGATTTTTTAAATATTTTTCCTGTATTCTATACTTGATTTTGAGTAACCCCTTAAATTTTCAAATGCAATTTTTTAACATCCTGTATCCTGTATGTGTACGTACGTACATCTCATTCATTAATCCAATGGAAAATCTGATTGGCACAAAGCCGTGATAAAAGCGAACCAATGCCATCAGTTTACTGGAAACACAAAGAGTTATAAGAGCCTCAAATATTTGAATCAAACAAATCTATATTCTACGAAGAGAGTATTATTGGACTTTTCAATTCTACTTTATTCTGAAACAATGACTCTATAGTACTCTGACGGAGAGTTACACTTTGTTATTAGTATAAATACTGATTATTTGTTAAAGGTTTGACATCACTTCAAACCTTAAGATTAAATAATGTTATAATATTTAATAAGAGTTTAGTGACGAAAAAGATATAAATCATTCCTACTCTCGAAATAAATTACATAATTTATAGATGGATTCAACATTATTATTAATAATGTGACCAGCAATGCAGGTATATCATTGTCAAGGTAGGTAGTTCTTTGATACCTATTTGCTGGCAGTATAGTTAAATTCTTCCCCCTCTATGTAATTGGTTGAGTAATAAAACAGACTAACATAAAAGGAAATCGTTAAATACGACATTTAAGGGGGTCCTAGAGTTTCTCTTGTAAAGTCTAGTCAAAAATCTTGTTTCGAAAAAAGTCCTTGCGGTACTGACAGCGCTTACATGACAGTCTATTTTATAATAAAAACTAGAACATTTGAAACTTGTAATTTGCAAAAAAATATCTCAAGACTATGAATCAGTTTTTGATGTTCAGCGCACCCTTAATAATTTTGTTTTAATTGACTTTCGTTTCTTTGGGAATTTTAGACTGATTAAGAGAATTTTTAGTTAATGGAAACCTTTAAAGCCACGCTCAATTTATTTTTAAAGACCGAAATAATTATACACATTTTTCTTTTTAGAAGCTTGATTGAAATCCAGCACAAGTATAAGTAGAGAAAGAAATGGATAATTTTTAGGTATCTTTTTTTTTATGGCAGAGGTGGCAAACGAACAGACGGATCACCTGATGGTAAGCGATTACCGCCGCCCATAGACACCCGCAACACCGGAGGAGTCACAAGTGCGTTGCCGGCCTTTAATATGGGAGTACGCTCTTTTCTTGAAGGTTTGAATGTCGTATTGGTCCGGAAATACCGCAGGCGACAATTCATTCCACAGTTTGGTTGTGCGAGGCAGAAAGTTTCTAGTGAAACGCACAGTTGTGGACTGCCAACCATCTAAGTGATGGGGATGAAATATTTGTCGCGTAGAACGATGGCGAAAAGAGGCGGCAGGGATCAATCCGAACAATTCCTCGGAGCATTCCCCATTGTACAAGCGATAGAAAATGCAGAGCGAGGCTACATCTCTACGCAGCGCCAAGGAGTCAAGCCGATCTGAAATATCATGGCAGCCGACGATTCGAGTTGCTCTCCGTTGAATGCGGTCCAGAGGGAGAAGCTGGTACTGGGGTGCCCCTGCCCAGAGATAAGAACAATATTCCATACTAGGACGAACCTGCACCTTATAAAGTTACAGGCGATGGGCCGCAGTGAAATACTGTCTCGATCTATTGAGCACACAAAGCTTCTTCGAGGCTAATTTAGCCTTACCCTCTAGATGGCTACGGAACTGGACTTCACTCGATATGTCGACACCAAGGATTCCGATACTAGCTGAGGCATTTAGGGGAGTGTCCTCAAAACGAGGTGACACTACAAATGGCATTTTTTTGGCAGTGAACGCGCAATCCTGTGTCTTAGTAGGGTTAAACTGGACCAAATTAAGTCGACCCCATTCTGAGACTTTATTTAAAGAAGCCTCAATTTCCGACACAAGTTTGTTTCGGCTCTCGATGACGTTTTCCCGAGAAATGTTGGCACGGCCGGTATAGAAGGCATCACCTGTGCTATCATCCGCATAACAATGAGTGCTGCTGATATGCAGCATATCATTGATATGCAGAAGGAACAGCGTAGGCGAAAGCACACAGCCTTGAGGGACACCAGCGTTCACATACATAGAATCTGAGCATGCACCGTCGACTACGACCTTTATGCTTGTGTCTGCAAGAGAACTAGGAAAACTAAGAAAACTATCTTACTATCTAATGTCGGTAATTTCTTGACGAACATCAAATACTTTTAAGTTTTGCGTAATTTTAATTAAGTATTTGAAGTAAAATCCATCAATCAATAATGGCTTCTACGTCTAAACAGACTATTTACTATAGTAGTGCCTTGGATGTAGCGCTTACGGCCATTTCCTTTGTAATTACCCTCATACCAAATATGTTGGTAAAACAGAAAAGCAATAAAGTAAAGCAAAGATTCCTAAAAAAATGTTTTCATCTTACGCCAGGCCACCTATTACTACTATAAGAAAGAGGTCCGGAAAAAATCCAGGATACGAGATATAAAACGGTCGATTTTGGTGTAAGCGGAACGCATTCGTCTCCCGGGAGATCTATTCGCATATTGGCAGCACTGCCACGGCTTCGGGCGTCGTCGTCGCGTCAACTTAGAGCTTCTTCACAACGCACGATAAAAGTCGAATGGTACAAAGAAGTGTTATTATCTACTTCTATCTACGAGATGGCCGGCGTGCTTAGAATTAAATTTAACTATGATAGCAAGACTGAGGTGTATGTAAAAAAAACCGGCCTATTACGACAATATTTGTGATACCAGTAAATTGTGTTTTTTTTATTCAGTTCAGGATCGCTAGCATGAGTCCATGTCACTATTGGAAAGGTAATATTATCTTATTTATTGTAATAAGTGAAACTCACATGTCTCTTGTGTGATGGATGTTACCAGCAGGACTGGATTAACCTCCGACCGTATGAAAACATACTTAAAATTTAATGAAAATCTATTGGAGTTCCTGCTAACTCATCCGCGTAGACTTTGGATGTAAATAGTTTACGGAATTTTTAGCACCACAATTCTTTGACTTGGGAGTTTTGAAAAATCCTTTCATATTTTTACACCAAGGAAAGAAAATTAAAATTTTCTGATTTCTATCATCGATATATCAGTCACTTCATATTAACTTAATCACGTCACTCAGTCACCGTTGTATTTCTTATCGAACCTTTTGCTAACTTTTCCATTTTTTTTCACTAAATAAGAACCTTTTGGAATCAGAATTAACAACAAAAAGGTATTTGTGACGTAATCGTATGGTGTGAAACTGCTCAACCCTGCTCAGTCAACTTTATTGGCGTATTTCAATGCTTTGTCGTCCTTCCCGTTACACCAATTTATGGACGAACCGAACGCTACACCGGAGTATTTTGAGGTTAAACAGAGATCGTTTATTTTGCTAAGCTTTCCTCGAGTAAGTTTCCTTTTGCTTAAAAAAAAAGAATTTTGAATTTTGTTTTCTTACCATATACTGACACAAGCGTCTAACCTACCTAACAAATTTTGAGATTTTTCGAAGTGTATTTTGAAGAAAATTCTGAGTTTACACCAACACAAGTCATATTAATCATGACTTGGAGATTGGAGTATTATTATCTTTAGCTGCCTATGCTACGTCTTATTACTAGAAAACTTTCCTGCCCCAACGGCCATCTGTTCTACAAGCTATAATGTTTCCCTCCCACTGCCACTTTAGTATAGCGATTCTGAGAGTGATATCGGTTACTTTAGATTTCCTAGATAGCTCCTAATTTCTAAATTCCCAGTAAACTCCGAGCAAACCACACTCAATCGCTCTTTGGGTGACCTTGAGCCCTTTGATTTGTTTTACAAGGGTCTCTATAATATAGCATAACTTTTTTATGACTATTTGGCCTTTGCATAACATTATTTGGCATAAAATATTTTGGCATAAAAAATTTTGCGCATATTTACGTTTTCCTAAAATTTATGAGCATAATATTACTTGGAATAATTAGTAATGTCCCTAACTATAAAGTTGCATAATGTTAAATTTCCTAATAATATTATAGCATATCAAACTTAAGCATAATATTCGAATAATAGAAAATTTGCCTCAATAATAAGTTGCATAACGTTAAATATACTAATAGTATTTTTGCATATCTTTCGTTTCTAAGAAGAAAAATATGAGTTAGGTTGCGTTTTCCTCTCTATTGATTATAATTATTCCACACAACGTTGTAATTGCCATTATTTATTTACTCAAAAAGCAAAAAATCTTTTGATGAACTTTGTATGGGAAGTCACCAATTTTTTTTGCTTTTTGGCCATGACTGACTTGGGGAAAGTTGTTCAGTTTGATGAGTAGAAGCCACAGTTAAAATATTGCCACACATTTTATAATCACCTGTTATATAAGGTGCTACTTTATTAGTGCCCGATATTTTAGTCAGTGCTCCTACTCTTGATTCTGATCAACTTTCCCCAAGGAACCCATAGTCAAATCGCAAAAAAATTTTTGGGCTCTTCATACTAATTTGGCCGCTCGGCCGATCAATTTGTATGAAGAGTCCAAAAATTTTTTTTCGATTTCACTATGGGTTTCTTGGGGAAAGTTGATCAGAATCAGGAGTAGAATCACTGAATAAAATATCGGGCACTAATAAAGTAGCAGCTTATATACCAGGCTAAATATAGGTATTATATATAAGCGAAGATAAAGCAATATATTTGACGGATACCTAACAAAAATAAATGTCTACAAAATAACGAAAAATAACTGCATGAGTCTGTAAACATTGTGGCGCTTAACAATACATTTTAAATGGGGCGGAAATTACTTTGCGTTCTTATTACGTTGCTGTCATTTACATTACACTAATTAAAAGTAACTAATCTTTAAAGTTTTTTTACTCCAATCTTACCTTTCGTGATTCGTATCAGCTACCTATATAAAGTACGAATTGTAAAAGCAATTAAGAAGAAAATGATCGTCGGAAATACGGTTATTGGAAAGTTATATAGGAAAAGGTTATAGAAGAATTGGTATCGAAGTGTTAGAATCGAATGTTAGAATATTTTGACTAAGCCCACACTAGCCCCACCACCATTTTTTTTGTTTATTTGTTTTTTCTTTCCTTTAAGACGAAATTGCAAAAAGTATGCCGGTTTTAGTTCTGGATCATAAAGTATAGGATTTTAAATTACAAATACCACCACTTACGAGACGACTACCTTTGTCAGTTAAGTAATATTAATTAACTAATGTGTCTCTCTCTCGTATCGTGTGACGCACTAACGTGTAAGGGTGCTTTTATTGTCATGCGGATTTGTTCCCACTCGCGGGCCATACCCGCATGCGTGCCGCCCGCAACCTATCGTTTCATTACACGTTTTTAGGGCCCTTTTATTGTCATGCGTGGCACACGCACGCGGGTCGCGTCGTTTAGAAAAAGTTTTTAAACAAATTCTTACTAGAACATAATATAAGTTCTACATAACCGTTGAATCGCGTGCTACTCGACGAGAAAGTGTGCTCTTACTTACTGCCCACATAAGAAAGAAGACCGCAAGTATTATTCAGGGTGTAGAAAAATTGTTGTAGGACCCGTTAACTGGAGATTCTACTCATCGTTCTTAACAACTTTTGTTTTACAACTTTGCTCAAACAGCAAAAAAATTGTGGACTCTCCATACAAAAATGGCAAAAAATGGCAAAACAGATGATCAATTTGTATGGATAGTCCAAGTTTCTTTTTGCGATTTGAGCAAAGTCGTAGAACAAAAGTTGTACAGTACGATGAATAGAATCCCCAGTTAACGGGTCCTACACCAATTTCGTCACATCCTGTATATGGAGTTCCTGTACACATTACGGCCTTCTTTCTTATGACGGCAGCTTAGTGCACGTAGCACTAACATGTTTTAATCTAGACAGAAACGCCGCTCTTGGACGTTAAATTGTAGTTTAAGGGCCTTTGTTTTCCCCTTAAGACAGCCGAGCGTGCTTAGTCAGCTTGTCGATTCTATTGATGGGTATGTTGGCGACTGCAGCCTCTTTTGTATATATTTTACTTTTTATAATCATTTATGTCGTGTTGACTTTACCTTTTTCTATAACCAATAATAAACGCTCCCGTTCGGACCATATTTTCTCTTTAATTTATTCAATACCAACATACATTCCACTTTTATCGCCAAGAGGGTATTTTATGAATATGTTATACCTATAAGGTGTTAAGTAATTAGTGATCATTACTTAAACTAGGGCTTCTACTAGACTAGTGAAACTGAACAAGGAACCCATAGTTAATTCGCGAAAAAAAAATTTGTACTTTTCTAACAAGCCGGTCACCTGATCGGACCACTTAGTATGAGAAGTCCAATTTATTTTGCGAATTCACTATGGGTTACTTTGGGAAAGTTGTTCAGTTTCATGAGTAGAATCCCCAGTTTAAGTAATGGCACCTTATTTGTTAACACCTTGTATAAGCAGTAAAGACCTGTAAGTGGCCTATTTCTGTTAAAAAAAATATTTTTTTATAGCTGTTGGTCTTCCGAATATGTTAAAATAAATAAACTATATATTTTATGGATATTTATGTAGTTTAGTTTCAAAATGAATGAAATCGGTACTTGACCCTAATGTGTGAAACGTGCTCCAGCGAGGGATATGTCCCTTTTCGGGTTTTTAACGAAAATGAACGAAAAATAGTAAAGAGGAAAATATGAAATATATTTATACATAAAAATCAAAGTGATAGACTATTGCGTGTAAGGTATACACAACGAACATTTCTATTATTTATTCATTTTATTTTACTGGGAAAACAGTCTCTACAAATTTTTTTTTTGCTTAATTCCCTAGTCGCGTCACATCTGTTTCGGGAATGTTCGATACATTCATAATATCATGCTATGCCATAATATCACTGGTTTTGTAGGTCTAGACACGTCAATGTAATATACAGGGTTACAGGAAAAGTCGTACTGAATATTAAAGGACGTTATTATTCAGGTCATTTCTGATGGATTTGATTCTATGATATGGTGTCCGAAACTTAACCGTTATAGAGATATTGAACTTTAAAGATTTTTTTAAAAATCCTTAATTTTTTGGCTTTTTTAACGATTTTTTTGGAATTAGTACTTCTAGGGTCCATTTTTTTGATGTACCTAGTTACAAGGCATGTTAATTAATAAAAATAATTAACCAAAACTGAACCTACTACTGACAGCTTAAAAAGACAGCTTGACAACGGTTAGAATTAAATAATTTTCATTAAGTGTTTTTAAATTTGAAGCTCTCTGTTTTAAAAAAAAATTATGGAACTTGTTCTGCAAATAGTTTCAAAAACTTCTACGTCTCTTTAGCTATTCAAAAAGGTATAACACTTACTATTAAATAGGCAAAATATTGACCAAATAACAGTTAAGTTAGCAGAGGGTACATTTTTTTGACAACTCTTTAGTCCTTTTCAGCTCCAAACGAAGAGCAGTTTTCTTCTCAAAACTTTGTTTAAGGCCTTAATTCTTGTTAATCGATTCTTTAATTTACAGATTCTCATCGATTAATAAGACTAAAGGCCTTAGGGTGCATTTCCACTGATGCGGAGCGGGGCTGAGCAGGGCGGAGAAGATCAGAGAATAGTAGCAAGTGTTTCCACTGAAGCGGGACGGAGCTCTGAGTAGAGTAGAGTGGAGCGAAGTAGGGTAGAGTGGAGCGAAGTAGGGTGGAGCGGAGCGGGGCAGAGCTGAGCGGCACGGAGCGAAGCGAAGCTAAGCTGAGTGGTCTGGAGCTACATGTGACCATTTTCTAGGTCTGCTCTGCTCCGCTCCACTCCATTCCACACTAATTCGCTCCACTCTGCTCTACTCTGATCCGCCCTACTTCGCTACACTCTGCTCTACTCTGCTCCGCCCCGCTTCAGTGGAAACACTTGCTACTATTCTCTGATCTTCTCCGCCCTGCTCAGCCCCGCTCCGCATCAGTGGAAATGCACCCTAAGGCCTTTAGTCTTATTAATCGATGAGAATCTGTAAATTAAAGAATCGATTAACAAGAATTAAGGCCTTAAACAAAGTTTTGAGAAGAAAACTGCTCTTCGTTTGGAGCTGAATTTGACTAAAGAGTTGTCAAAAAAATGTACCCTCTGCTAACTTAACTGTTATTTGGTCAATATTTTGCCTATTTAATAGTAAGTGTTATACCTTTTTGAATAGCTAAAGAGACGTAAAAGTTTTTAAAACTATTTGCAGAATAAGTTCCATACATTTTTTTTAAAACAGAGAGCTTCAAATTTAAAAACACTTAATGAAAATTATTTAATTCTAACCGTTGTCAAGCAGTCTTTTTAAGCTGTTAGTAGTAAGTTCAGTTTTGGTTAATCATTTTTATTAATTGACATGACTTCTAACTAGTTACATCAAAAAACGTACCCCAGACGCACTAATCCCAAAAAAATCGACAAGAAAGCCAAAAAATTGAGGATTTTTTAAAAAATCTTTAAAGTTCAATATCTCTATAACGGTTAAGTTTCGGACACCATATCATAGAATCAAATGCATCAGAAATCACCTGAATAATAACGTGTTTTAATATTCAGTACGACTTTTCCTGTAACCCTGTATATTTTTTAAATTTTTATACTTTTTCTGTGGGACATACGAGTAGCTAACTAGCTATAACTAACTAAAGCGTAATACACACAGAGGCGGTCGCGTGACGCTTGGTCCAGTAAATAAAAGATTTGAGGTCGCATTAAAGACACCTGACTAAAATGGTTTGGAAATAAAAGAATTGGTGTTTTACTAAGTATTCGTGGTAATTTTGTGATTGTAAGGGCGTTCAACCCTTAGAAATACCTAAAGACGCCTTTTAACTTTTATACGCCAAACAATAAATGCACTTTTGGGGAAAACTGAGATTTATAACTATAGTTACCTTATAAATATAGTACTTAAGTTGTCTCTAGTTTAAAGCAATAAATTCTTAATATTACGATATTTTTTATATTATTGCGTGAAAAATAATACTTACAAAATGGAGCCTTCGGAGATTTTTATGTTTTTTAAGTCTAATTGTAAGGCTTGAACATGTGTTAAGTTTTCACCTAGGTGACTATTTCAGAACCCAGTTAAAAACGATTTTTTAAAGATTTCTGT
Organism: Coleophora deauratella; assembly: GCA_958295455.1. Classification (NCBI taxonomy): domain Eukaryota; kingdom Metazoa; phylum Arthropoda; class Insecta; order Lepidoptera; family Coleophoridae; genus Coleophora; species Coleophora deauratella. The sequence continues at coordinate 15,667,943 of OY282395.1, forward strand.
AGTACACATTAAAGACACTACAAATATTTTCTTGGCTGTGCCGTAACACTAATATTATCTATTGGAAATCATCATCGTCCCTTGTACAAACAAAGAAGTTTCTTCTTAAAACGCATTTTAACTAAAATATAATTATATTTCAAACGCCGAGAAGGGGCGTCAGCTGCCACGTACGCATAGCTAGTGTGCGACAGAGACGGAGCTATTGGGTGCGAAAAAGACAAGTGCGCGGATAGCTAGATGGATAGTGCGAAACGCAAATGTGATAAAATGCACAATATGATAGGTAGGTAGTAGTTATTTAATAATAATTGTGTCATACTCATTGGATTGTGGGCATCCAAACGTGATCATAGTACTACCGTCCTACTGATTTACCACATAGATATACCTACTGTTAATTCAATTCAAAAGAAGAAACTTTGTCCTATTGATTCGCCGAACATTTAACTCCAAAAATTATACATAATTATTATATTGTCATGACATGAGTGTCATTGCCATTTTTCCATGACTTTCCATGAGCCTGCCAAAGCAACCCCACTTCCAATGCCAGTAGGCCTGTTCTTATGAAGTAAAAATAGTTAGGTATTTACGCTAAACACGAACTAGATGCGACATATCGTCGATTAGTCCAGTCATCGGGGAGGTTGAGGTATGCATTAACTCCTCTGTCCGTAAAACTTTGCAGTATGATTAAATAGGTTCCATAGATGAGGTGTGACAAGGTAACCCGGAGATTTAAGTTTTGGAAGTAGGTATTTTATACCTAAACATGAATATTGCTAATAACTCTTACCGGATAATTTCTCAATCTATTATTCCAATGCGATATGTTAGCGTTAGGTTGTTATTATATGTATGTAAAACTGTCCAAAACCTTTTTGAACTTTTTAACTTCGATATTTAACCAAATTTGTTATTTTGCTCTAATTATCAAGGTAAAATTTCTCGGTTAATTTTTACTTTTTAGTATGGTTTTATACCTTATTAGACTTTTCTATGTGTAAGTATCCAAAACATTTTCCTATAGGAACATAATGTTATAGTTTCCGTATAAATGCTCATGGCTCATAATTTCTCAGTCCAGTTTTATTCCTTTAAAAGTCACAATTTACAGAAGTAAACAGCTTTTTTAAACTATCCAATGAAATTTCGGCAAAATAGTAGTTTTAGAATTTCTTTAGATAATACGTTTACTAAACATTTACGGCTTACGGGGCGGCGGCGGACGTAGACGCGACGCGCGCGGCGCTCAAGGTCAAACAATAACGCGATACATACATCTACATTCATTTGAAAAACATTCGATATACTCTGCTTAGGCAGTCTAAGGAAGGGTGCCGATATTTTTTTTACTGTAAAGGATACAGAGTTTAGATTTTTCCTTGACTATTGAATTTTTTGCGTATTTTGTACCGTACAGTAAAAAATAAAATTTTACTATTGTTACCCCGTCTGAGTGTACGGATATTAGGCTATGTAGGTATGCTCGTGACCTAAGACTGAATGCAGAAGACGCACAACGCGGGTGCGATTTACCCTATTAACCTATTGACTAACATACTATAATAGGATAAAACATCGTTTTTCAAATAAAATGGTCCAGGTTTTTAACTTCCAATACTTTAATAATTTAATAAAAAAACAAGGATTAGTATCATTATTTAGGGTTTCGTACCCAAAGGTCAACTGCTGTCTGTCCGTCTGTCCGTCTTTCTGTCAGCGGGCTGTATCTCATGAACCGTAATAGGTAGATAGCTGTAATTTTCACAGTGTGTATTTCTGTTGCCACTATAATAAAAAAGGCCGGCAACGCACTTGTAACTCCTCTGGTGTTGCGGGTGTCTATGGGCGGCGGTAATCGCTTACCATCAAGTAATCCATCTACTCGTTTGTCAGCTATGCCATAAAAAAACTTAAAAATTAAAGGGGCCAAAAACGTATTTTTGGTGGAATTCCAAATATTGTACGATAGACACAAGTGTTTTTTAGTACGGAACTCGGTTTTCATTTATTTATGCCCATACAAACCCATACAAAGGACTATTCAAAAAATTATATGGGCCCTGTCCTCACCTATCAACAGAAGTGGCATTAGTTTCAAAATTATTGTGACATCCCATTAAAATAATAATAACCATTTTCAATCCAAAAAACGATGGGGATTTATTAAAATATACGAGAATAGTTATTTGTTCAACATTCGCAGCAAAAAGCTGCTTTGAGTTAACAGATAAATAAACAGTTTTTCATCTGTCCAGCACGAAAAGAGTGCCTTTGGTCCCTGAAACCTCGCAGCAAAAGTTGTTTTTGCTTTGAGCGTTAGAAAAAGTGATTCGAATTTCGAACACTACCTTTAATATTTTAATATTGATTACCTGATGGTAAGCGATTACCGCCGCCCATAGACACCCGCAGCACCAGAGGAGTTACAAGTGCGTTGCCGGCCTTTTTTGTTATAGTGGCAACAGAAATACACACTGTGAAAATTACAGCTATCTACCTATTACGGTTCATGAGATACAGCCCGCTGACAGAAAGACGGACAGACGGACAGACAGCGGAGGCTTATTAATAGGGTCCCGTTAACCTTTGCGTACGAAACCCTAAATAATGATACTAATCCTTGTTTTTTTATTAAATTATTAAAGTATTGGAAGTTAAAAACCTGGACCACTTTATTTGATTAAAAGTAACTTTGCTGCCTTTTGGTGTACTTTGGTACTTACTTGAAAATAATACTGGTTTATAAAATTGTAGAAATAAAAAAAAATTATAGAGCTTTTGTTATTCATTATACAATTATTATTAATTATTTATATTAATAATTACACTTAAGTAATTAACAAAATTATATTCCTGAAATAAAATATTACAATAATTAGCTATGATGCCCTAGATCCGCATCAGCATGAAAATCCGCATTGAATCAAACTCAAACTCAAAATGTTTTTTATTTAAGTAGATGCTTTACACATGCTTTTAAATCGTCAATATTTTTTTCTACTTAGTACAAAGTCCCTACCACGCGGGACTTGTACACTCAATGTTTCGGGAATATTGCGGATGATATAGATGCGGATGTCAAAATGTATGCGGAAGCTCCATATTTACGGATGCGGATATTAGCAAAATCTCTGATTAAAATGATTTATTTTTGTTTTTTATATTATTTTATTGTATTTTTTAGCTTTCGTACTATGGCGCTGAACGCCGCCATACATATAATATTCTTTTTGCATTATTAAACTAACCTAACCTAACAAGTTTTTTGATGTTGATATTTTTGTAATCTATATTAAACAGCCTTTTAGTGAGTTTTTTCACTATCTGTGGAATACCTTCTTACGCGTGAATTTTGTGCAGATCAAACGAATCCGAACATTTTTTTTAACTATTACTGTTATACAAAATAAAGTGCGAAAAGGCCGGAAATGGGTCGTAGCCGGCTAATGGGTCGCGTGACCTTACGTACGTGTGTGACGCTTTATTTATTTATTTATACATATGAGTTTAATGTATCGAAATTTTATTGGATAATTTGAAATACTGTTTACATTTATTATTATGTAGCATATAAATAAATAAAAATGGACTGAGAATTTTTACATAATTAGTTATTGCATAAAAACCATTATGATATGATCTTAAAGGAAAATCTTTTGGATACTTATACAAAAAGATGTCCAACAAGATATAAAACTATACTGAAAAATAAAAATTAATCGAGAAATTATTCATCGGAAGTAAAATCGAAAAATCATGTTTTGCTTAACTTAAGCATCACAAAATTCGAAAAAGTTTAGGATACTACTACATACGCGTGTCATTAAGTTACTACTAACGAATAGTACAGAAATATTCGATCGAGAAATTATCCACCCAATTTAAATGCAATTTTCATGTTTAGGTATAAAACACCTACTTCCAGCCACAAAATCTTTTGGCTTCTTTGTCATCTTCCATCTATACACTATCCTTCACAATCGTGCAAAGTTTCATTGACAGAGAAATTAATGTTGGGGTCTCCATACAAAGAAACTCCTCGATGACTGGGCTAGATTGCGATTTACCTTAATTTTGGATCAAGAATCAAACTTGGCATAGTTGTTCCTTAGGTGGTCTTAAGTGGAATAAGCCCGGGAGGCATCGGGAGGCATCACGGTGGCGGCGTTATTATACCGCAATAGCTGTCCACTTTGCTTGCGCTTGCCCTCTTGAAGCTCTCAGTAACTGACACGTTTCGCAACCCAGCATACGAGTCACAAGACCACACCAACGTAATTTTCTTCGCTTAAGTTACGCCTCAATTCCGTATACGTTTGCACGGTGTAGAACCTTTGTATATCTTATATGGTTGGACCAATCGATGTTCATGATATCACGGAGGCACTGCATGTGAAATCTATCGAGGCAGCGTATTTCTTTCCTATTAGACTGGTGGCGAAAATAATAAAAGTGCTCTATTTATCGAGTTTGTTTCTCTGGCTCCTATATAGCTACAAAAATTATTAATATTTTCGTCTTGATTCGTAGATCATCAAATAGCCAGTCATAAGAAAGGGGGAGGGGGGCCGATATAGCTATGACGAAACAAACGACCTATAATTCTAATATTTCGTAATATCTGTACCAAAATGAATCCATCGATCTATACCTGTCATAGCTCTATATAAACACTATGTCTCTCACGAATTGAGGAGGTTTGGAATTACTTTGGACATATACACCAAGATCTTAGTAGCTAATATCATGCGACCGGAAGAATTTAGGTCTACGTTTGCCAAAAACTGCTAAAGCTGAACCAATCCCAATGATCTCAGGGTCGAGGTCACATTTGAATGTTATTGCACTTCCCAAATACTTAAACTTCTCCACATGCTTCATGATATTCTAACCGAGATACATTTGGAGTTAGATTGTTCAGTTGCCTCCCAACATACATAACATCGATCTTACTTATACTGTCAGTACTCAATTTTTTTTAATGACTCGTCAAAACACACACGGGGGCCAAGTCTGGATTGGTGGAGGTTGTGGGGCTAGTGGCCAACCCCAGTGTCAGAAAATTTCAAGCCGCCTATAAGGACTCGAACGTGGCTTAACGACTGCCATCTAGTGATAGCAGCCGGCACCAACGGCTTAACGTGCCTTGCGAAGGATGGAAACGGTCGAGATAAATGCCACTAACAGTCATACCCATCCAGGTTATGACCGTGTCTGTAGTCAGTTAACCTTCGTGATCGACGCGACCCCGCAAGCCGCACTGAGCCACGACCGCTTCTCATATAAAGTATATTTACTAAAATTAACATAAATTTGCTTAAATATATTATTGAACAATTGAACATAGCTTTTGGTCATACCCAATCATGGAAATTTAGTAGATCCTATCCATTGCTTTTATTAAACAAGACATTTATGGATCAGATTTGTATTTCAAAGTACCGACGGATTATTTGTTTTCGATGTAAATAATATTTTCCTTCACGATTATAAATAATTTAAGCACTTATATTGCATTTCTTAAGTTAAGTGAATTTGTAATTTTTTTTGAGAAATAAATATCTCAAACCGTGTATGGATCTTACAGCTCATAATTTTATTGTTGACATGATTTTTTAGTAGAAATTAAGTGTTAAAAAAATATGTGCTGAAGTGAGTTTCTTCTGGACTTAACGTTTCTTCTCGCTTCGCAAACATTTCCTGAAACGTTGAGTGTACAAATTCCGCGTGGTAAGGACTTTGTGCTCGATAGAAAAACTATTTTATACTAGATAAATAACCATTTTTTTTAAATATGTTGTCCACGTTATTCGGATTTTATGAATTTGTTATATTTTTTTTAGTGAAAGAACTTGAAAGAAGCCTTTATTTAATCAGAAATGAATTAGTCTTCCTTGAATTATCCGAAAATGATATCACACTTGACCTAGTACATAAAGTTATGGACGTATAAGCTCGAAAGAGGAGCGCGACCGAATCAAACTTTCCTTGCCTCCCCTCGCCACTTTTGTGATGCCTCTCGATGCCAATAGTATAAGGAAGACTATTTTATATGGGGGGATTAGTTAAAAAAGTGTCCAACTGTAAGCAGTAAATAATAGTTCAAGAATCCATCAGAGTGGCGCTAATGTAGACAAGGATTATGAAAATAATATATGAAAAAAAAATTCCAGGATGTAAAATTTTTTGGACTTTTTATTTGGTTCGCCAGCTGATCGATTTGTATGAAAAGTCCAAAAAAATTTTTGCGATTTCAACAAAGTTGTAGAACAAAAGTTGTTCAGTTTGATGGGTAAAAGCCAACCTTGAAGTATTGTCAAACACTTCTGTTACACCCTGTATATACCTGGGACAAACAGTCCAGTTAGGTAGGTCCAGCTTCGAGAAAGAGATCAGCCGTCGAATCCAACTTGGCTGGGCAGCGTTCGGGAAACTTCGCAATATCTTCACGTCCAAAACACTGCAGTGTCTCAAGACTGAAGTCCATGACCAGTGTGTGTTGCCAGTGATGACATAATATGGATCCAAGACATGGTCGCTTACTATGGACCTTATAAGAAGGCTTAAAGTCACTCAAAGGGCGATGGAACGTGCTACGCTTGGTGTTTCCCTACGTGATTGAATCAGATATGAGGAGATAAGAGTACGTAGGAAAACTAAAGTTACTAGTTCTCAGAATCGCTAGACTTAAGTGGCAGTGGGCAGGGCACATAGCTCGTAGAACAGATGGCCTTTGCGGCAGTAAAGTTCTCGAGTGGCGACCGCTGGATGCGACCCGCACAGGACCGGTTGGTGTGGAAATCCTTGAGGGAGGCCTATGTCTAGCAGTGGACATCTTTCAGCTGTTGATGATGATGCATATTAATCACGCTGACAAAGTGGTAAAATAAAATCTTGGACAAAAAAAAAATCTGAGTACCTCCCCTACACGGGATGAATTTTTTTTCTCCCGACTATCCCAGGGTGTGGGGTATCGTTGAATAGGTCTTTCAAAAATATTGTGGGTTTGCGAAACCTATTTTTCGAGTCATGGATTCGTTTTCGAAATATTAAGCTTTAAAGTGCATTTTTTTGTTAAAGTCATGTGCCCCCCCCCCCCCCCGACAGCCAAATGGCTATTTCTAGAAATGTGAAAAAATTCACGGCAGTAGTATATTTAACGAAATTAAAAGGAAAACTATCACAGCTAAGTAGGCTTTACAAGTTAACGAGTAGTAGTCAGTTTTGTAAGACGGGAGGTTTTCCCCTTGAAGCAGTGTTTGTCGAAGTACTAAGAAACCCTATGCGCGTGGTCCGACACGCACTTGTCCGCTTTTTATACAATAACACCAGGGTACTTAACGCGTTTTGACGGACACTTTTTTACACAGAGACAGATCTCCTTACATGTACCCTCCATAGTCAATTTTTTTTCTAACGATGGAAGCAATTATTTGTTCCAAATGAATTGGTATTCCTTTAATTGTCCGATAATTATCACACTTGCCCCAGTACATATAGTTATGGAGATATAAGCTCGAAAGAAGAGCGTGGCCGAATCAAACTTTCCCCGTTTTCCCTCGCCACCTTTGTGATGCCTCCCGATGCCTCCTGGGCTAACACTCAAGACCACTTAAAGAACAACTATATACCAAGTTTAAATCCTTGATAACACACAAAAAACCCAATAGGTAGACACGTGACCGCGGATGATGCTAAGTGGAACATCAGGCAACTGCCATCTATATCTTGTGAATAGTAAAAAAACGTGCCACACGAAAAGAAAAGAAAGAGAGAGAGAAACATTGATCCAAAATTAAAAACAGGTCTCATACAACATGTTGCACGAAATCCCCAGCTATAGCTTAGCTGAATAAAGAACTCGCGGGGCAGCGCGGGCGCCGCGCATGCCGCATTCCCCCGCCCGCGCCCCCCGCTCAGCCCGCTCGCGAATTATAATTGTTATTAGATTATTACAGAAACTGTGCAACAGATTGACCGGGGATTTTTCTTAGTCTTAGTTTAAAAAAAATATTACTATTAGATTCCATGAAAATATTCGTAGTGTCTTTAATGTGCAAGGGTTAAAATCGAATAAAACTTAATAAAAAAATAAATAACGAAGTCACCTTGGAGATAATTCTCATGGTTATTGACAGTGGTTATGTACCCCCTAAGACAAAATATCACTCACCTTGCAGTATTTCTTTTCAAGTTATAAATTTTTTAATATATTATATTCAATATCTACTCAATGTTTTGATCTCGATCGGGGACGATTATAAATATAAATAAAACGTCTTATAAGAAGCCCTCATGTAAAAAATCACCAGTTTTCTATTTTTTGTTCACATTTAAATTTAATTTTGTTTCTTTAGGGGCTAATTACCGAAAAATTATCAAATACTCATAAGAGATTTTCAAGAATTTTCATTTTGCAATTATTTAAGTAACATATTCTAAATTTTCACCCAAAGTGCATTAAATGTAACCTACTCCATACAAAAACTCGTAGATTGACTGGACTAACTGTTCTATCCACAAGGTATAGACGGCAGTTGCCTAGTGTTGCACTTAGCATCACCCGCGGTCACGTGTAGGGCATTTAAATTTACATCTACGACGTGTGCAACGCGGCCATCTTACACATCTAGAAATCAGATGTGCAGGTTTCTTACGATGTTTTCCTTCACCGTTAAAGTAGTCGGTATGAAAATGCACGTAAGTTTCGAAAAACTCATTGGTGCACTGGCCAGGATTTGAACCCACGACCTCTGGTTAGGAGGTCGAAGTCAATACCGCTTAGCCACCGACGCTTTTGTTACATAATTCAAAATTTTATACAAACAAAGGGATTTTTGTCCAAGCTTCTCCTTTTCTTTATGCAATCATAAGTAACCAAATAAATAGTTCAGCACATAAAGCTTTGCTAAGTACTTAATTTTTAATTCTTTGGCAATTTATATGATACGAGTTCAAGACTAGGCCATCTCAATACCAACTTTTGACAACGCAAAATTACTACTACTCAGAAATAAGCCATAAAACTTTCGTAAACAGCCTGTGAAGTTAAATTGGAAACCATTAAGCCAATCATTGGAAAACTTTTTGGATGCCTAAACTCCCATCTGAAAACTTGCGGGACTCCGGACTATCCAATTCCGGAACAAGGTTTTCAAAAATGTCAAGGTGCCGAGGGCCGATATATCAGGCGATCGTGACGGGAGGCGACGCGCGTGGGCATGTGCAGGATGTGTGGTGCTCAACTGCTCATTCATCTATTGATCTCACTCGGTCTGTGTCCAGTCAAGGCGAAAACAATTCATTTACATATTATATATGATTGCGAGAAACTTCCTCAAACTTTGTATGTTTGTGAAATTGGGTGGAATCAGGGTGGAATGATTGGAAAGGGTGGAATATAGGCTTGAGTCCGATATATCAAAACGTAACTAAAAACGGATATGAGATTCATATCATAACATATCGATATGGCAGTTTTTAATATCGGATATTAGTAAAACTATACAACTATACATCGGCTAAGTAACGCGCGAAACACAAACTCCCGCAACCCAAGCATATGATATCGAACGGTTTGACATATTCGCTTTCTCTCTTTCTAACAAAAAGACATTTCATTAGTGCGAAAGAAATGCAGCGAATATTGAACTAGAACGGATATCAGCGGATGATAAGCGAATTAAACATTACGGTTATTGCAATACGGTTTAGATTGGACTTGATAACGCGTGAATTTGTGTTTCCGTTCGTTTTCTAAACAAATAGATAAGTTACGTTTGAAAAGCGATTAATATCGTGCTACCCATATCGATATCTGAAATCGGTTTTCGATATCGATATGAAAACTTCATATCGGTTACAAAACCGTTTTCCAAAAAAACTGATAACGCCCATGTCTATTACGGAATAATTTTATTCTATACACACTTTTCTTTAAGACACTAAGTGTACAGCATAAAGGTATTATGATACCGAGGCCGTGGTCAATTACATTTTGAGGGAAGGAACCCATGAAAAATATATGCGTGGTTCCTATGGGGTAACGATTTTTCCATACAAATTGTGTTTCTTTTTCATACGGACGAATCCGCGGGCAAAAGCTAGTGAAGAAATAAAAGCTAGACAATTTTTAACAACCCAGTGTAATACGTCAGTCCGAACATGTTTTATTGAGCCATGAAAAAGCCTTAATTTCATAAAGGGTTGGCAAAATATTTGATTTTGGGTGAAGGTCAGAGGAAATGACTGAATAAATTCGATTGACTCCAGCAGCGGCCATATTGGTTGCTGATCGACGATTCGCGTGAGAACCGGCCTACTCGACACAGGTACAGCGAGATACACAGTTTTGTGTGCAAATATAATAATTTTTTGTATGTAAGTATTATTAGCAGTGGACGTCTTTGATGATGATGATGATATAATAAATGTTAATGAGCCACGCTGTGCATAATTTATGGCGTATCCTTTTACCGTCTGGCATTCAAAGAAGAAATATTAACAAGAAATACTCTAAATCTGAAAAAATAGGTGAAAAGTAACTGGAGAAATGCATCGCCTATATTTTTGTATGGAAAGCCAAAATTTTTTTTGGGAAGTCAGCAATGTCGTAGAACAATGATCAAAATGATGAGTAGAATGCCCATTTAACGCATCCTATACCAATTTGCTACGCAATGTACTTGTAAGAAAATATTGTGTTAGTACTCGTTTTATCTAAATTCATTTAGGGGTTTAGGGATTGGAGCTTTGGAAATACACAAAAAACATTATTTTAAACATTTTTTGAACTGTTTTAATGCAAGACCGCCAGAAATATCTCCGTTCAATTTTTTACTTCCTTACTCCGTTGATAGAAAGTAAAAAATGAGTGAGGATTTCCACTTACAATAAAAAAAGTACTTACACGTTAGAAGATCAAAATATGATACATATAAATATAAGACTTTGTTTTTTAGTGTACATGTAATGTTTACGCATTTCAAGTAATAAAGTGCTAAATGGTATTTGCTTGTAGGCAATCATTATTGGTCTGATAAGGTTATTAGAAAATAATGTATTATTACTATACTTCATAGCTGTGTTCCCTTTTAATGAAAAATAAATTGATGACTTCTAAATATATAGGGTGACCCTAAATTAGTTCTTGATACGAAAGTCTATGAATGTGCTCATGATAACAAACAACTTTCCCTAAGAAACCCATAGTCAAATCGCAAAAAAAAAATTTGAGTCTCCATACAAATCGATGAACTGACCGGCCAAATTAGTATGAAGAGTCCAAATTTTTTTTGCGATTTGACTATGGGTTCTTTAGGGAAAGTTGTTTGTTATCATGAGCATATGCATAGCCTTTCGTATTAAGAACTAATTTAGGGTCACCCTATATAACAACAACAACAATTTAGACAATTCAAATATGATTCTAACGAGGTTGTGTTGTAGACAATTCAAATAATGACGAGGTGTCCCTTATTTTTTTTTATAACAATTATTATTTATAATAGCAACTAGGTACAAATATTTTTTCGCGTAATTTTGACTTCATCAAGAACTCATATCGTCGTATTACCCACCAAATCGAGTCCTAAAAAGTTGGACTCCGCCAGTAATTGAACCCTAATCGAACGCCATGATATAAAATCAAGTGGCCTACATGTCATTTATGAATAAAATAAATTTCAAAAATAATATTCTGTACGAACCCTTTAGGTGTCGATTACTTGACCTTAATAAGTAAAAATAAAAAGTAGAGATAGACAGCTATGTTTAAGGGCTGATTGTAAGAAAGCAAGTGATATTAGCTAAATAATGTCATTTATATTTTAAATCTAATTATTTCTTGTGCATGTACGTAGTTTATACTTAGAATACACATGAAACGTCCACTAATTGCTGTTTTCAGATTAAAAGACTCTTTAAGAATTTATTTACTTAATTATGATAAAAAAAAATAGGTTAATCATTTGACTAACACGCTGAACTTTTTAAAGGAGTAGACAAACTTTTTAAAGGAAACTTTTAGAAGAGTACTTGTTTAAATAAAAATATAAACCTTTTTTTTCCGAATGGAATTGCGAAGCCTCCGTCCCATTGTCTTCTCTCTGCTCTTATGCTAAAGTGAGCATGAAGCCTCTTCGTTGGATTTCTCTTTTCTACTAGTTATAAAAATAAAAGTTCATTATTTTTTATTTTTTGCAATGTAACCTACACAAGTAAAAAAAAATTTTTTGTGCAAATTCTAGTTCTATAAGAATTATATTATTTTGTCGCTGTGTGTGGTTAACGTAGAAAAGAGTTGATTCAGGATTAATTCTCAAATTAAAATTATAAAAATTAATTCAAGCGCAGAACAGTTTCGATTCCATTAAAATCTGGTCAAATACAATGTGTTTGCTGTTTTTTTATTTGTTTAGTTGTGGACTGGAATATGTAATTACTAATTCTCGATGAAAGATTTGCAATACATTTTGTCTAGTAATTTGGTCTACACCATAGGTATAGTAGCTAAGTATAAGTTATTTTGTATGGTGTACTCAAAGAGCTTATAAAGCTCTATAGAATACTCTAAAGAGCTTTATAATATGTGTTCTCTACAAAGTCCTGCGAACCAACCAACCTGAAAAAATAATATATATTTGAAGTTTAAGTTAAAATGGGTGTGAATAATATGGACATTCACTCAACAATAGATAGTACAAATTAGCTTGCGTGCAGAGCTAATATAAACCCCCGCAGCCAGATTTATTTTCGTTAGCAACACTAACAATACTTCTCATTAATAGACTGGTAACACGCCACGCAATAAAAATGTTAATAGGAATATATGGGCCTCAATAAATGCATTATTACTTACTTAACCGAAGTGGGATACTGCACTTGAGAGTTTCTTTATGTTTCGTATTCGTATTTTTTCCAAATATTTTTCCCAATGCATTTATTCTTAGGTAAGGAGGTCACTTTGCACCAGAAGACCAAAAAAAATCCTTAAAATTTTTGTTATCAAGAGCCGCTGAACCAAAAGTAAGCGCATTTTAGTAGCTAATATACAAATAAGTTTTATATCGTCGCTGCGCTGGGGGGAGCGGGGTGCAAGTCTGTGCTAATATACTAGTAGCAGTCTTATCAAAATCTGTTCCGGGAGATTTGGATTTAAACCTATTTAGCTGTAAAAGCCCTAGGTACTTGAAAGCTAGACGACGGACCGTTGCCCAAAAACAATCAACTTCTGGACGGGTCCAATAATTTGTCAACATAGGTAACTGGACTGTAGCAAATTAGGTTACCTATTATAATTAATCGAGTAAAGTTGTTTCGGTTCACACTAGCGCTAACTTAGCACTAGAGTATACTTGTTTCGGTTCACACCCATTGGTGGTGGGGTAATCGTGAAGTGCCCGTCCACCCACCAGTGGGAAACTCCAGTGGGTGGACGGGTCGGGAGGGAATTATTCACTTTTAATAGTAAAAAATAACCGACTGCATGCAATAATGCAATGCAATTCTGCTTGATTATTCTATCTTTATAACCATGTAGGTGGTATATTTAAATTGCTAAAATGTCAGCAATGAGGTAAAAAAAGTTGATTTTCAGAAATATTTAAATTGTATGTGTACAGTCAGCAACGAATGTTGCTTAGCAAAATAACATAACAAAAGTTACTACACACTCAATTATACATAAATTGTTGAATAATTTAACAGTACACTGTAAAATTCCAAAGTAGCTGAACATTATACTTCCAAAAGTAACTGAACAATAGATTCCCAAAACTAGATAGACAGTAAAGTTCCAAGAGTAGCTGGGCAGAAAACTTCCAAAAGTAGCGGTTTAGACATATGTAATCAAAAAGTTGTTGGATACTTCCATTGTATAAAAATATTTCTGAAAGTCGGTGACCAACAGTCATCATCATCATCCTGGCGTTGTGTTCCGGCTGTACAGAATACTCGTAGTATTATAATTATTTCTCCTTTTAAATAATACACCGTTTTGGTTATTCATATCATGTATAAATAGACGGAAATATCAAAATCGAAGGATCAGCACTTGATGTGAAGTGCCTTTCTGTTTTCTCAACTACGTTTATTTAAAGTTTCATTCTAGCCTGGTTCTAGTTTATTTCAAAAGATATTTTTTTCGATTAAATTATTTTTTCCTATACAGGGTGTAACAATAGGACCCGTTAACTGGGGATTCTACTCATCGTACTGAACAACAACTTTTGTTCTACAACTTTGCTCAAATCGCAATAAAAAATTTGGACTCTCCATACAAAAAAGAAAAGTTGTAGAACAAAAGTTGTTGTTCAGTACGATGAGTAGAATCCCCAGTTAACGGGTCCTACACCAATTTCATTACACCTTGTATGTCTTTTTTCAGAATTAGATAGTTCTTTATTAATTCAAAATTCCACCAATTTGAAAACTTGATTTTCAGACATGTTCCGCAAATTTTGAAAAAAAAAGTACATCGTCTTTAGTTATTTGCAAACGTCAATGGAAATTTCTTTGTATAACAGCCTGTTCACGGACATATGAAACTTTTTATTCATTTCAAAATTTGGTTGTGTTTATGGACTTTCGTTGCTGACTGTACCTGCGGTATAAATTGAATTGAATACTAGTAATTAATTACTTATATCCTTATTTCTAGTCTAGAAATTAGGATATAAGTAATTACTTACTTAATTCAACGTGTTATCAAAGAATAGATACACGGGTTATAGTAGAGGCCGATTCGTCGATAGTGCTTTATTTACGAAGTTCGTAGGACCGAACAGTAGTATAGCGACAACTGGTACCGCTGGAATCAGCGTGGTCTACTGATTGTCAAACCGCTTGTTGTCGCTTTCTAAAATGGTGGAGTGAGTATCTAAGACGTAATCAAGATGGAGGCCGAACGGTTTGGTTTTTTAATATTTTCTCGAGAACCACTAAGTCTTATCCGATGTGTATGGTATCATTAGAAAGTTATTGAAAAGACCTACAAAAAAGGTATTTATACATTTTGTCGTAAATATTTAATTTACGGCGGTACATTGAAAAACTGTCTTTTTCGATAAAACTGTTCAAGTCTTTGTGTTAATTCTTAATATAACTAGGAAGGTAATGGGTTTATCTAAAGTAGGTTGTTATCTTTTTTGTAGAGTGATTCTTAAGGTATTCAAATTTTACTTGTCAGAGTTATACAATAAATATTTTTGGACCAAGAGCCAATAACAAGATGCAAGTCGTAAAATCAAAATACAAAATCGGCAAGCTTTGTTTACCTATAACTAAACTATGTCTATAGGGTATCATTTAAAAGCTACTGAAAACCTTCTGGTTTAGTGTGGATTGCATGGTCGCGTCGATCAAGCAGGTTAATTGGCCTTATTCACGGTCATAACCTGGATGAGTTTTTAGCATAGTAGTGGCATTTATCTAGAGCGTTTCCGTGAATCGCAAAGCACGTTTGGGCGTCGTTGATGCCGGATTTATTACAAAATTATATCTCTTTCTTGTAATTATTCTATCACTGTCGGATTTTATCGATTATTGCAAAAAAGAAACAGTTTCTACCAACAAGCCGTCAAATACTGTATTATACGGGTATGTATACTTTTACGCCAGTCACCGTAGACATAAAAATCGCGTTAGGTAGCAATAATCGCAACAGTTCTGGTTTTTAGTATGTTGTTAGAATAGATACTAGAAGTGTAAAAGTAATTTTGCGGCTTCGAAAGACCTGTGCTAACTGCTCCAAAAACATCGAAATTTTCGGACCTTTTTTGTAGATTTTGGCTTATAATTTCTAAAAGGTGCATCCCACGGAAAAGTTATTACGTACACTTATAAAGAAGACAAAATTTGCTATAATTTGAGTGTAATTGCAATAGAACTTAAGATGGAGCACTTTAAACATTGGCCATTTTCCCTAAAAAGTTCGAAACTGTAGTTTTAGCCGTCTTTCGAGCAGAATATCGGCTATAATACTTATTCTACGAGAAAGTTGTGGAGCAGTTATGTAGTTTTTATTAAAGCACAAGAGGAACTTTTTAGGACTAACAGTTCTCTTGTAATCTTAACAAAGCGAAAAATTAATGAAATATCATTTTCCAAAAAAGGGAGCCTGACAAATTGCAGGACTCCTGTAAAGGATAAGAAATACGTATTGATATTATAACAGTTATTTTATATCACTTAGTGATGGCGGGACCTTAGCTGACAACTGCGACAGAAATATACAACAAAATGTCAGTTCATATTTGGACGTAGTTTAGCAGAAAGGACTCAATCTACAAACATTTGTTAGTGGATTAAGTACTTTAAGGCTTGTGGAATTGAGTCCTTTCTGCTAAACTACGTCCATTATTATATGTAATTAATTTCAATGAATATGACTGTTTCGTCTCTAAGTATGTAAAGGTAATCCTATTATTACATACAGGTGTGTAATAATAGGATTACCTTTACGCACTTCCAGGTTTTTATGACAGCTCTTCCTGTGGCTCTGTAGACTGCTCTGTTGCTTGTGGTACAGGGAGGGGGGGGGGGGTAGGGGTCGTCGAATTCACCCTCTTTATCCGACTCAGTCTAGGGGTAAGGACGAAGTATTGGACAGGTCTTCCCCTGACAAACTTTGCAGAGAGTATAACATTTCAGCCCTGTTCTCTGGCAGGAGCATCTTCCTATTCCGCAGCATTTCTTACACCTGCATAACAGGAATTTCGTAAATACATGTTACAAATAGTTTCATAAATACACGGCCCCAGGACAGACCTACGAATGGATTACCTTACCTGCATGACAGGAATTTCAGCAGGGTTGTCGCCGCTGGTTTCTTCATTGAAGTTACTGGTGTCGGTCCCTGGTGTCTTCTTGAGGTGTTGTCGTAACCATTTTTGTGAAAAATCAATTGTATTCCAGGCGGGGATGAAAGCTCTTCTTGAATCAATGATGTTGATGAGAACTGTTCGCAACTGGCACTTTCCTGTAAAATACATTTTTTAGTAGTCTTTTCAATAGCTTTCAAATGATACCACACACATAGGATAAAACTTAGTGGTTCTCGAGAAAATTTTGAAAAACCAAACCGTTCTGCCGCCATCTTGATTACGTCATAGATACTCACTCCACCATTTTAGAAAGCGACAACAAGTGGTTTGACAATCAGTACACCACGCTGATTTCAACGGTACCAGTTGTCGCTATACTACTGTTCGGTCCTACGAAAATTGCCGTTTATGCAATTGGCCTCTCAACTATTACAAGAAAAAGAATAATACACGTAATTACGTTGACAAGGTCGTATAGTACAATGTTGTTGATTAACGTTAACTTTGATTGACCTTACACAACCGACACCTGCCTATTGTAATGTATAAATAAGTATGTACTCAAAATTTAAATAAAACTGGAATTTGATACAGCTAAACTAACATATTATAATAAAATGAGTAAAATTTGTTTGTTTTAATATCTAAAACTTTTGAACCGATTCTGTTTTTAGGGTTCCGTAGCCAAATGGCAAAAAACGGAACCCTTATGGATTCGTCATGTCTGTCTGTCTGTCCGTCCGTATGACACAGCCACTTTTTTCTTAAACTATAAGAACTATACTGTTGAAACTTGGTATGTAGATGTATTCTGTGAACCGCATTAAGATTTTCACATAAAACTAAAAATAAAACAATAAATTTTGGGGGTTCCCCATACTTAGAACTGAAACTAAAAAAAAATTTTTTCATCAAACCTATACGTGTGGGGTATCTATGGATAGGTCTTCAAAAATGATATTGAGGTTTCTAATATCATTTTTTCTAAACCAAATAGTTTGCGCGACACTTCCAAAGTGGTAAAATGTGTATCCCCCCCTGTAACTTCTAAAATAGGAGAATGATAAAACTAGAAAAAATATATGATGTACATTACCATGCAAACTTTCAGCGAAAATTGGTTTGAACGAAATCTAGTAAGTAGTTTTTTTTAATACGTCATAAATCGTAAACTGCAAATTACCTTTCATTCAATCAACTCAAATATAAAAAATATAGATTTCAAGACATGTGTGATTATGAATTTATACGGAACCCTCGGTGCGCGAGTCCGACTCGCACTTGGCCGGTTTTTTATTTTATAGGTAAACTCATAATTTTCGCATCAGCTGAACGATGTCCATTGGTGAACAAAGACCTCTCATCACGAAGTCCTAGGAAGAATTAGAATATCTTTAAGAAATATTAATTTAAAATATACTAAGAATAGTATGTAATTGAATGATGAGAATGACAGACAATGGTGTCGATTCGGTTTTCACGACTAAACTTATTTGACAGGATTAAATTTAATTTAAATGTCTATGTTTAATCTTTTTCTTTCTGTATCGAAAAGACAAGGACAGGACGCTTAAATTAAGTTTAGTCCTGTCAAATAAGTTTAATCGTGAAAACCGAATCGACACCACTGGGCGCACACTTTTTACCCGACTACGGCGAAGCAAAAAGGAAGGTTATAAAGGTTAAGATCCTCCCAATACTGCAGGCGATCTTTATTACCAAGACCTTGCTAATAAAGGGACCAAGGGTGAAATCATGGTGAAATCAAGACGAATGGGTGAACTTATGGTAAAAAATGTATAGTTTCAGTGGTATCACGTAAATTAAATTCGACATTTTAAGTGTCTCGCGACCGAAGTCACACGGAATAGCAAGTATCTATAGTTCGCGTCACGTAAAAAGAGCGCTGGCTGGCGTTCCGAGGATGCACTCTGACAGCAACTGTTTAGATCCCTCTCTTTCACACTTACGCGATTTATATTATGCTATCCTGTTGTCAGAGTAAACTGATGGGACCTCGGAACGCCCGCCAGCGCTCTTTTTACGTGACGCGAGCTGTAACTAGGTAGGTATAAGCAGTACCTTTGGGTTTGACGCCCATCTATCATCTAATAGTTCCAGTTTAGTTGGCAGAGGATCGTCGGCATCGACTCAAGGTAAATAAATTAGTTTTACTTGAAAAATTTTAACAAAAAAATCTGATTGCCATTTATACTTGTGCAAGTATAGTTTACTCATTTAATTAAAGACATCAGATATCAAAGGTTTGTGCAAACTTGATTCATTAAATAACTTTTTTTATTATTTAAATTTTTATCTCGATTTCAGCAAAATTTTATAACAACATTTTTTTAATGAGTATAATGACCAAATAAGTGGTTACAAATCCTTTTTCATTAATTTATTCTTACATATATTATGTTACATTTTGTTACATTTTGTTCCATTTAAAAAAAACATACTATAAAAAACAAAAACATGTAAAACTGCTGCGCATTTTTCGGAACTGCTTCGCCTACCATTCAAAATGTTTGCTTATTAGTCTTGGCATTATCCAAACTAATCCACAGTCAGATTTTTATACCTTTTTAGTAGAAAGGGGCAACTATAATTATTATAGACTTATAATTATTATAGACTGCATATCTTCATTTTACATCTTCATGACATTAAGATGGTTAAGATGTGGTTGAGATTTTTATCATTATTTTGTGTTCATTTCCCTTGCAGTGGTGATAAAATGGAGAACAAACAGTCTCAGGAAGACGATATCTACATCACTGGGATCTCAGGAGCCTATCCTGACTCTCGCAATATCTACGAATTTCAGGAAAACCTGTTTAAAAAGGTCGGTTGAATCTTAACCTTTATAGCCATTTTTTATTTCAAGCGACGAGAATAAGGAAGTACGGTAATGGCACAAACAATTGACCTTGAGATTTTAATGGGGATAGATTGTCCAAAAAATGGCAGTATGTGTTCGCCTAGTGTTCAACCCCCTAGATTAGGATAAAATTTAAGCTAGAGATTTTTTAAATATCTCCAGACATGTAAATAACATATATTCATTTAAAAAAAAGCTAGAAAAAAATATGGTTGTGTTGATCATAAATTGGTCATCACATCAGTAGTTATCGCTCGTAAGTCTGTCAATATTTCTTCTATTGTTTTATTAAGTGGTGAATTTTTATGAAGAGTATACAAATGTTGGCGAAACATGATATGATATGACATATGTAAGTACCGCTTATTACGTAGTGTTTCTTGCATGAATAAATACATATTTTGTTTCATTTTAATTTTTTTCTCGTACTAGCTTCTTTCCCGTAGCTCTGGGATGACTCAGAAATGAACAAACCAATCTACTTTTTTATTTAAGTTAAAAATTAAGTTTATGTTAAAAAAGCAAGGAAGTAAGGTTAAAAAATGATTTTCTGCTTAAAATTGTTTTAATACAAAAAAATATTCCAAGCAAAGCTTTCTGTAATTTGAAATAGGTGGACTTGATATCGGATGACGAGCGAAGATGGAAACAGACGGAAAGTGATGTTCCGCAAAGAACAGGGAAACTGTTTGACCTTAATAAATTCGATACATCTTTTTTTGATATAAATTACAAACAAGGACACTTTATGGATCCAGCTGCAAGAATTTTACATGAAAAAGTATTTGAAGCCATTATTGATGCAGGTAAGCTATCTTCTTTTACAATACTTTACTAAATAAGTAATAAATTACAGTCATATGAATTGGATGCGGGTAGTGCAAGATCTGTCGGCGAGAAAATCTTTGATGGAGACGGTCGAGACTTTTGTTCAGCAAAGGTGATGATGATGATATAAACTATCTTCTTTTGAAAATATTTTAAGCGTTTATTACTTTAAACTTTTTTTTTGCGTTTTCTACTTTTGCATTATTCTCCTTAGGCAATTAGAAGTTTAGGCATGGACGGTTAGGCACTCTGCTTTGATTAGAACTAGTTCACCATCACTCTTATTTTTGAAATAAGCCCCATAATTTAATACCGGGTCATGATAATACTATAAAAAATTCAGATAGCTGGCCGAACGGTAGAGTAAGGTACGTACGTCCCCATGATAAAACCAGTTGCACAAAATATAGAAACAAGGAAAATCTACAAGGAGACGATTTAAAAGTTTTTACAATAGGGAATTAATTTAAGGTTTAATTTCTCTAAAGTAGAATTTTTCATCGCAAGCAATAACATTAATTAAATTTTCTCCATTTTTTTTTTATATGTAATATTTGGGTGACGAGTCCAGGCACGGCACCTTAGTAAACTTGAGAGAAATTTTCGTAAAAAGCCTTACTTGATTAATTACGAAGCTTAATTGGTTAATAATGGGCTTTTTGAGTCGATCTGCAGCTCTTGGTTTTATTCTTTTCAATTTTGCGAAGAGGAGGGTCTGTTCTAAGCTTGTGTGTTCTCACCGCACCACGTGACCGAAATATTGGAGTATTCTTCGAATTACTGTAGATGAGAGTCTCTCCTTGTTTTTCCTTTTCTACTCCTTCTATATGGACTCATTTGTGCGGTGAGCCATCATCATTTGGTGCCACTCAGTGTGCATGCCGGTTTGATCCTTGCTCTGGTTTTTTCCATATCTGGGTCATACATCCGTTCTTCGGCATTGCGGTTCTTCGGCGGATATCTCTCTCACATACATACATTTTACATACATATTTTCATAACGAATTCTTATAATGACAAATATAACTAATAAAAAAACTTAAATAGAGAAATCGACACTAGTAGTAGTTGAAGGAATGAAATAATTTTTAAGACATGAGAATTTGGTCTGTGGCGATATCTATCGCACCGCCACGAACTAAACCTAGAACGCGCTATTGAAAGTTTCTTCGGATTAACTACATATACAACTTCCAACCATCATTGGTTGGACCACGGCCGGTCCCCAGGCATACCACCTCGCCTGGCGGAGGTACCTCCCTTTTCCTCCGGAGAGTGGGAACTGTTACGGGGTGGTGTTCTCGAGGAGCTTTTTAAAAAAAACTATTTAAGTAACTGAAAGAAAAATATATTTTGTAAAGACAAGTTTACGCCCCGAAGTCTAATCCCGAACTGCCAGTTTTTGTACTCAATAACCTTTCGTTAAAATGAAACAATGATTACTGGAATCGAAGAGTGCACCGTTTGCACTATTGTTTATATATGATGTCCATAATAAGATATTTATAACAGAACACACAGTTCCTACAATTTAAAACCTATTCAATTTAAAATTTAATTTACAGGTTTCAATCCATCTGAACTTCGTGGCAAGAAAGTGGGAATCTTTTTTGGATACAGCTTTCAGGAATCTGGCTTTTCTAGCTGCTATTTGTTCGGAGATCTTCATGGTCATGGAGCTTTAAGGTAAAATAATTCAGTTAAATTCAATTTAATTCATAATTTTAAGACCGCCTACCTGTATAACTTTTTTATTTTCATGTTTATGTTTATATTTTCCTGTTTTGTTGTGCAATAAATGTTTTTATTCATTCACCTTTTTGTGTGGGATCGATTCTGATTTTGATTTTCAATTTTGAGTCCAACTTTGATGGATACGGTTTGGTTGGTAGTGGGCATTTTCTGAGCCCGCCTGGCTAGGTAACACCATCTTATCGACGTTTCGGTGCAAAACATCAATGTAAATACAATTGATGTGTTTTGGCATGGAGGTAAGCAAAGAAGTTTTATATCGCCGCTCTGATCGGGGTGCATGTTTGCGGAGGTACATCCTATGTGTAACCGAGGACGGTATCATCATCACCTACCATTACCAATTATGAATATTTGTATAAAAAAAAAAGAAATTTTGAGACCCCATAAATACTCGTAATCGTATGACTATAGTTTTCCGAAATATGTTTTAATTTTATGTTATGTTTATGTTACAGTTTATCTCTATCAAGTCTACCCAATTCAATATCTGAGTGGCTCGGTGTAGTTGGTCCATCTGTCATCGTGGATACGGCTTGTTCAAGCTCTTCCTACGCCATAGAACTTGCCTTTAAAGCCTTGCAGGAAGGCCGCTGCGACGCTGCTATTGCTGGTGGAGAAAATTTATGCCTTTTGCGAGAGGTTTCACAAAAATTCTTCACGTAAGTTTTTAGATGTGAATATAAGGTCAAACAAACTCAATTTTTAATGAAAAAATAAATCACCTGTTATCCCACAGTAAATATGTATTTCTTCTCTTAATTATCTGGGAATTTGTTTTCTATTGATAAGACTATTCTTAAGCTTTTTAAAATACCAGAATCATGTTTACGATTTTGTGTTTTACATATTTACAAACTGTCCAAATGTAGGAAACTGACAGAAGACAGATATACCTACTTTCGGATCAATGAGAATAATGTTTCAGTCTTGGAGTTTTATCTGAAGATGGAAAATGTAAGTGTTTTGACGAGAAAGCAAACGGATACTGCCGCTCTGAGACCGCTGCAGTTGTGTTTCTGCAAAAGGCCAAAGATTCTAGAAGGTAAATTATAGTAACAGGTATTAAGAATCTAAGTGCTTTCTCCTTGAATCCAACTCTCCCATAACTGTCCCGAATTAATCGGTTTCGATAACTGACCACCTTGAGCTCTTTGTCGCGGCTTTCAAATTAAACCATAATTTCAACCGAAACATTGAGTCCAATAGTGGCTGCAAAGTATGTTTAGTGTATCTTATTTCTACTTGATTTTCAGAGTGTATGCAAAAATTGTACATGCCAAGACTAATTGTGACGGATTCAAAGAGCAGGGCATCACCTTCCCAGCTGGGCAAATACAAAAGAAGCTCCTTGAAAGCTTTTACAAGGAGTGTCGTATTGCACCAAGCGCAGTCGAGTATGTGGAGGCTCATGGAACAGGTCTGTGCTATTTACATATTTTGTTACCATCTTCCTTTATTTTATAACTGGAATCATAGCAGCCCTCTGAATCTCGATGTATTTTCTATGTTCTTCACTTTCTAACATATAGGGGCGAGTAGGTATAATTGTACCTCTGCGTTGCGGTTGATAACACATATACCTATTGGCGGAGGGAGAGAAGTTTTACTTATTTTTGTAGTAAAAGTTAGTAGGTATTCTTTGATCATACAAGTCGTTTATTTTTTACCTGGTATATATTTTCTTGAATAAGCCATGTAGAATTATAAATATTTGATTTCAAATGGATCGCCTGGCATCAATGTATTTAAGGCAATAATATATTTTCTTATTCACTTTTACTAATATAAATAAAATACAGAACACCAAGCAATCAAAACTACTAGTAAAAAAATCCTTGCCATGAAATTGAACTCACGACTCTTGGTCTAACAATCAAATATATTGCTTTAAAATAAGGTACTTGTTTTAAAAAGTCTATCAACAAACATTTCTTCGTTAGGTACTAAAGTAGGAGATCCTGAAGAGCTGAATGCTATCGACGAAGTGTTCTGTCCGGGTCGATCTGGTCCTCTCATGATTGGATCAGTTAAATCCAATTTAGGACATTCAGAACCAGCCGCTGGAATTTGTGCTCTTTCAAAGGTAATACTGTTTTTATACCTATTGATAATGAAGCATATTCATGTTGTAAGAATTACATGAACCTTTGGTAAGTAGACAAATCTAAATAAAATGTATAGAATAGTTGTTATTTCGACAATTAAAGCCATTATCCATAGTGTCATAGTGAATTTAGAGTTGAATTCAGTCTGAATATGTAATGAGTTATATAGCTGTGACATGCAAATTAATACAGAGAAAATGCAAATTAATAAAGACAGAGATTATGACGTTAATGTGAAAATTCACATTAGGGGGCGAGAAGTTTGATAATGGGCCACATATATGTTCGGCATTTAACACTTTCTTTGAGTGTGTTTTCTCTCAGCCTTCTTCGAGCAGTCAACACTGTGAATTTGAATACTCTAGTACGAATTCTCTGTCCAACATTCAGGTCACTGAAGAAATTGTTTTGAAACTGTTAATGTCGCTAGACAAATCTAAAGGGCCCGGTTGCGATGGTATACCACCAATATTTTTATCAAAGTCCGCAAAAAGTTTATCCTTTCCAATCACCATTTTGTTTCGTAAATCATTAAAGGAATGTATCTTTCCTAAGTTGTGGAAAAATGCCCACATCATACCAATCCATAAGAAAGGTTCTAAATCTGCAATAGAAAACTATCGGCCAATTTCAATTCTAAACTGCATGTGTAAGATTTTTGAGAAAATTATTTACAATCATATTTATCCTATCATTGTTAAGGGTTTACCGGATACTCAACACGGTTTCTTGCGCGGACGCTCCACAGTCTCTAATTTACAATATCATTGTTTTCGAACTTTGTTCTTCAAAATATGGAATGTGGTGGTCAGGTGGACGTAATCTACACGGACTTCGAAAAGGCATTCGACCGTGTGGATCACGCCCTCCTTCTCCAAAAACTTCAATTATTGGGTATTCATGGTGACTTACTTCGATGGACGGAGTCATATCTCTCCAATCGATCCCAGGCAGTAGTAATGGGTGGTTATAGATCAGATTACATAACAATACCCTCTGGAGTTCCTCAGGGATTACACCTCGGCCCTCTCTTTTACAACGCTTATATATTTGATATCGCTTAAGTCATTACTAACTCCAAACATCTACTTTATGCTGACGACAAAAAAGTATTCTTGCGTGTTGATTCCGTTGCAGATTGTGATCTATTACAAAATAATTTAGGTAATTTATTTTATTATTATGCTAAAAACAATATCAAAAACAGCTTTACTCGCAAGAAAAATCCTATAATCTACCCTTATCATTTTAATAATGCACTAATAGAGAGGGTCGAAAGCGTCCATGATCTGGGGGTTTGGTTTGACTCCCGAATGCTCCTAACAACACATTTAGATAACATGGCGAGCAAAGCATACCGTAATCTCGGTTTTGTATTACGAATTTGTCAACCTTTTAAATGCCCTGTGAGCCTAAAGTTAGTATACTTCGCCTATGTTAGAAGCGTTCTGGAGTGTGCTATTTCGATTTGGTCTCCTTCATATGCCGTGCACAGGAACCGTTTGGAAAGCATCCAAAAAAAGTTTATCAAACACCTGAATTACAAATGCAATTTAGCTACCGGATCAAGGTCGTATGTTGAAAGTTGTCGTTCACACGGATTGCATACTTTGGAAGAGCGCCGCGTCATCTTAGACATGGGATCACTGCATGATATCCTAAGCGGTCGTCTGGACTGCCCGGAATTGGTAGAACATGTATTTCTTAAAACTCCTACTCGTAGAACAAGACACACCTCATTGTTCCAGATACCGTTTCACCCGACTAATTACGGCAAAAATGCTGTATTTTCTAGAATATATGATGTATACAACAAGATGTTTTCACATATCGATCCCTTCACACAATCTAAACACAGTTTTAAATCTAAAGTCAAATTAACTTTTTTAGAGTCTGACCTTGATTAGTGTATTCCACGCACCTCTACAACAAATACAATCCTCATATCTATTCTTCATACAGAAACATATGTATATATATTTATTTTATTTTATTTCATCATTATTAGGAATTTATAATATTTAATTATATAATGCATCTATTTTCGTATTTTTATTATTCTATTTATTTTATCCTAGTTTATTCCATATATCTATTCCATATCCTTCAGCGTCTTATGGTGTAAGCATGTTCTCTTTTTTCCCCCCTTTTCTAATCTAATTGCAATTGCAGAGGATTTGCAACGTATGAACACTTGTTAACTTAATGTTCTGTTCTCACGCTGTATAATATATGTACCTAGTATTTAAATTTAATTTTTACTTTTGATATCAAGTAGATAGCTATTATTGGCCATACTGTCATTTGTCTCAATGTAATATGTTTACTTTTAATAAGTGGATGTTGTTATCCTGAATAAAGTAAAATAAAATAAATAAGATGCGTTTATTTTTTTAGCTTATAATAGCATACCACACTGGCTACATTCCACCTAACATCAACTTCTCAAAGCCACGCGAGGGGGTAACTGGGCTAGAAGAAGGTCGCTTGACAGTTGTCACGAAGAAACAGCCATGGTCCAGGGGACTTGCTGCTTTTAGCAGCTTTGGTTTTGGTGGCGCTAACGCCCATGTATTACTGGATAATGCATCTAGAGTTAAGGTGCGTAGATACGATATAATATTTTAACGAATGGCTCATTAATACAGTCAAGCCACTTAACTGGTGACTTTCATTCCTAACCGATAAACTTTTGTCGTATAAAAAGGGTCTCTTTTTACAAATCAATGAGCTGAGTAGCCAACTTTGAATAGAGTCCAAATATTTAAATTTTTTTTTGCTCCTGTCGAATTGTTTCCTTAAAGAAAGTTGTTATATCCAGTATCATCACTAGAAGCTATAGTGATTTGATCCACAATTAAAATTTCAACCTGTTTAATATAATTATGAAATATAAATAAATAGGTAAATAAAGGTCTTCCTTCGGACGATCTTCCTCGCCTGGTGTGTGTGTCGGGGCGCACCTAATCAGCTGTTATCAAAATTCTGGATCACTTGCATTCAAAGCCGATCGATGTAGACGAAGTTCGACTCTGGCATGCAATACACGAGCACGAAATTCCTAAGCACCCCTACAGAGGATTCATTGTTTTGAGTGAGTTGCCTGCTTAATTTGTGTGCAATTTTAACCAACTTCAAAAGGAGAAGGTTCTCAATTCGACTGTATGTTTTTTTGTATGTATGTTACTCCGCCAGTTGTGAGTCGATTTTAATGATTATATTTTGTTTAGTAGGTATTTCAGAGGTGGCCCATAATTTTTTTTATCATTATTGAGCTCTTTTTGAAAAAATCAACAAAAATTAAATATAAGCATAGCTAAATTGAACTGTTACGATTGAAGTCGGTTGTTTTAACGTGTTCAGCATTGTAAATTTTACAATAAATAAATCATAATCAGCAACTCGTATTATAAATATGTGTGTCCATCTATTTTACCTTGCTGTCACAACTACCCAGTAGAGACTAGTGGTGTTTGTGTATGGTAGAAATGGTATCGAGACTGTATCATGCAATGTGGTGGTTGAGTTTGAACAATTTTACTATGGAACGACCTCAGGCGTTTGACAGAATCATAAAGTGATTTAAAAAATGATCACCTCTGGCATTTCACAGAATCATAATGTGATTAAAAAATATAGCATATGTTTGTATTTTTTCAGCATCGACGTCCACTAAAAGTATTCAGCCAGCGCGTAATATTAAATATTACAAAAACTATCGAAGGCCGGTGTACTTCGTGTATCCTGGAATATGTAAATACTGGCCGAGCTTGGCAAACAATCTTATGAAATTGCCGGTTTTTGCCAATATCATACAGAAGTAATTTTAATAATAAAATACAATATTGAAATAGAATACGTTTTTAAGTGTTTAACTGATTATCATTTGTTTTAAGGTGTCATGAGGTGTTAAAAAATAATCGCTTTGATTTGATGAATATGCTATTTGATCCCAATCTTGAAGAATTCAACAACATGAAGAGTTGCGTCGTTTTTACCGTTGCTGTTCAGCTTGGATTCACTGAAGTTCTTAAAGCGGTGGCTATAAAACCAGATCATGTGATCGGTAAGAGTATTTTTATATACAGTTAAACAACACAAATTGACAAAGCACTTGGCACCATCTCACCTGATGGTAAGCGAAGATAATGCCGAAGACGGAAGCGGGCTTACCAAAATCTCCAACGCAATGGAGAACTAGCTATCTTATCTACTAACTAACGACTAACTATCTAATAACTACAGGTTTCGGTATTGGAGAGCTCAGTGCAGCTTACGCAGATGAAGAATTAACGTTGGAGCAGGTGGTACTCACAGCATACCACGTCGCTGAAGCTCTCAATGAAGAAGGGGTACTATCCAGATCTGCAGGTTCTGTCAGGATGTTTTATTTATTTATTTAATATTCTTACGAGTTTTGGTGTTTTACTTAAGCAAAAATTTCATTTACAGCTTCGGGACTGTCAATATCACTGAAAGCTTTATCATTGTCCGTAAAAATTGATACTTTATTAAAAAAACTTCAGGTATGTTATTTTTCAGAATAACTATTGAATTAAGTTTTACTCACGTTACTATTTTTAAATTACATAGTTAAATGTCTTCCTTATAAAAATATGTTAAACGTGCAAATGATAGATGCATTTATTTTCAACAGAATCCTGTGAATTTATTTAAAAAGCTTGAAACTTATGAAGATAATAGTACTAATAGAAGTGACGCCTTGCGGAATACAGGAATTTGGAAGTTTTACGAAAATTTCATTGGCACAAAAAGATGAGGACGGTTTGCAAGTACTTTTAACGGCCTTAGGAAAGTAAGTGATTTGAATAAAAACAAAGAAGTGCGCAGTGTTTTTATTTATTCAAACTTTTAATTTCTTACTGTTTCTACAGGCTATTCCAGAAAGGAATGAACCCTCACTTAGCCAACATCTACCCTTCAGTGCAATTTCCCGTTGCTCAAGGAACTTCGATGCTTTCTCATCTGATTGAGTGGAATCACAGAGAAAATTGGTAAAAATACAAAATTAGTATATAAATAAGAAAGGTAGTATAATATTTAAACTGAATATTTTTGAAACATAATAAAACCGAAGACTCCTCACTGTCCGATCCGATATCAGTATCAGTACACGTACCGACCATGGGGTGTTTTATGAACATATAAGTAGGTACCATGTCAGTACATAACATTTTTAGGTCCTTGGTGATTTTAGTGACATTAGTTTCAGATTCCTCCATCTATGATCATAGATAAAAGAAGTTCATATAAAAGAACTCAAGTTCAAGTTTTTAGGGTTCCGTGCCTCAAAAAAGGAAAAATTTTCTTTCACAGCCAATTTTCTCTGAATCCACTGGATTGATTAAGATGAAACTAACTACACATATAGATTTCTGTGATTCAAACACGGTGGTGTAAACCTAAAAAAATAATTTTAAGTCTGGGGGGCACTTTTGGAGGGCAAATCAGAAAACTAAAAACAAAGTTTTGCAAACCGTATGTCCATTGTCCACTTTTAGTTTTGATGTCCACGAATTTTTATGTGGGGACATACGGGAATTTTAAAGTTTATTTTGTCCCTGAAAACATTTTTATCAACAATTTAGCTCTTTGAACATTTCTTATTAATTTTTATGTGGGGACATATGGGAATTTTAAAGTTTATTTTGTACCTGAAAACATTTTTATCAACAATTTAGCTCTATGAACATTTCTTATTAATTTTTATGTGGGGACATATGGGAATTTTAAAGTTTATTTTGTCCCTGAAAACATTTTTATCAACAATTTAGCTCTTTGAACATTTCTTATTAATTTTTATGTGGGGACATATGGGAATTGTAAAGTTTTTTTTGTACCTGAAAACATTTCTATCAACAATTCAGCTCTTTGAACATTTCTTGTTCTAAAATAATATTAAACATACCATAAAATAATTATCATGAAGTAAAAGATTGAAGTAATACAACATCAATTAATTAGTAAATATGAAAACTGACTTTATTTACTGTTCCTTAAAATTTTTCTTGTACTTTACACACGTTGCTTTTGGATTTGATTGAAAATAATAATAAAAAAAATTCGGGGACAAACGAAACCTTAAAAGTCCCGTATGTCCCCACATAAAAATTTGGGAGCATACAAAACTGAAAGTTTTGTTTGTCCCCATTAGTGGACAAGTACACTGGGACCTACAGGAACAACCCTAAAATTCTGAATATTGCATTTTTGTACCGAACCCTCGGAGCGCGAGTCAGACTCGCTTGTCTGGTTTTTTCATTGAACTCGTCTACTTCATAGGTTTGTACAAAAGCTGCAACGTATACTAAAGTACGAATCATTAGAAACTACTGTGACTGTTTCATTGGAACACGACAACAAAAAATACTTAGCTGGTCATGTGATAGACGGTAAGCAACTCGCATTGTTTTGTTTTTTAATTATTTTCTGGTTTTAATACATAGCATCAATAGGTAATAACCTCTTTTGTATTAAAGTGTCTTAATCTGAATACAAAGTTCTTAGGCCTCTTCTGGAAAATGGGTCTACATTACTTAAGCTTTCGTGTGACTTTCAAATCATAGCACAAAAAGTATGTAAACTTTTAGGTAGATCAAAAAATGAACTTCGAAAAGCGTACAGTGCTACCTACACTAGAAAACTTAAAGGGAAATTTTTACGTTATTTTATTACTCAGCAAAGACACCTAACGACTTGTATCCAGGTCAAAAAGCTACCCATACTTTTAATAGTACAACCATATATATAGATACCTAGATCAAGGCTAATTTAACTTTAAATTTTAGTAATCAAAAGCTAGTTTAAATTATTGAATCGTTGTGTTTTAAGGTCGAATACTATATCCAGCAACAGGTTACTTACAAATAGTTTGGAACTCCTTTTCTAAGTTAATAGATGCCACAAACATAGAACTACCTGTTGTATTTGAAAACGTCACTCTTTATAGAGCCACAACTATTCCAAAAACGGGGTCACTGGTATTTAAAGTTTCTATTCACAAAGAAACCGGATATTTTGAGGTAATTTTTTTAAAATTAGAAAACATTGATTCGACTTACAAAAAAGCATGTTTTATGCGCTGACAAATACAGCCACCAAATATTATCGTTTCACTTTCTCATCTTCCCCATTTATATTTTATTAAAATTTATATTAATCTTAACAATTAGTAACTAAAGCTACAAATTTTAAATATATGTATTGTACGTTAAAAAATTGCTTAAACCGTCTTTGTATGACACAATTTTTCTTTTGTGTTTTTATTACATTCATGTGATATAAAATTTATTGTTTTCTCATCAGGTTGTAGAGAACAACACGTTAGTTGTGACAGGACGTATATTCGAAAAGAAGAATGTGGCAGCCGACTATCGAGTTATACCAGAGGAAGCTGCTAATACAGTCGATGACAAAGGGCCAAATATACACCTAACTGCTAAAGACTTCTATAAAGAGCTTAACCTAAGAGGATATCAATATAAGTATGGATCCATCTTAATATAATGACTACATATAGATATGCTTCAACGATTAATAACTTCAAATTTAATTTCAGAAATCATTTCCGAGGTGTTCTTGGTTGCAATATCAAGGGTACTCGAGGAAGAATACTTTGGAGACAAAACTGGGTCACTTTTCTGGACGCCATGCTTCAGCCCATGATCGTAGCTCAAGATACTCGCTCGCTCTACGTACCCACCAGAATAGAAAGACTTTCTATTGATGTCGATGTACATAATGAAATATTGAAAAAAATGACGAACAACTTGAAAATTTTTACTTTCCAATCTTATCCTCATCTGCAGGTGACGAGGTAAACGTAAACGATAAATATAAGTTCATAAGACTGAAATAATTATAATACTAGCCGCTAGTCCGCTTTTATCACATCAGGAGGTCGCGGGTTCGATCCCCGGCGGGCCCAACTTTCTAGCATTCGGTTTGGTTGGTGGTAGGGCATTTTCTGAGCCCCCCTGTAGAGGCGTATTATGTTTCACGGTGGTAGCACCGTCCTATGGAAGTCTTGCCACTAAACATCAGTGTTAATAGCATTGATGTGTTCTGGCATGAAAATAGGATAGCCAGTTCCATATTGCTTTGGGGAATCTTGGTACATACATACAGGTCAAACTGAGAACCTCCTTTTTTGAAGTCGGTTAAAAACTAATATATTAAAATTCATTCTATCTATAATCTAGTATTTGACTGCTAATTATCTATGTTACTTTTTACCATATGTCAAAACAACATTTAGTTCTAAAACTTTTACATTTTTTAATCATCATTATTATATGTATATAGGGTGACTTTAAATTAGTTCTTGATACGAAAGGCTATAAATTTGCTCATGATAACAACCAACTTTCCCTAAGGAACCCATAGTCAAATCGCAAAAAAAAAATTAGGCTCTCCATACAAATCGATCAACTCACCGGCCAAATTAGTACGAAGAGACCAACATTTTTTTTGTGATTTGACTATGGGTGCCTAAGGGAAAGAGGAAAAGTTGATTGTTATCATGAGCACATGCACACCCTTTAGTATCAAGAACTGATTTAAAGTCACCCTATGTAGTAATTTGCGTGGTGCTTTTTTGTTATTAAAAATGGCTGACTCTTGAACGCTCAGAGCTCAACCTTATCCACTGAATCTTAGCATTTTCGTTGCTTCAATAAATAATAGTTATTTTAAACGAATTTTTCTTTTGGATATGGGAATAGCAGAGAAGTGCTTTGAAACAATTAAAAAATACTCTCAAGGGGTAATTTTATTTTTATTTGTTATTCATTATATTTATCCAAATTTTCTACTGGTCATGTATAAAGGCACTCATTTTAAGAACTGTGATAGTATTATTTTTGAAACTAGTCAATGAATTTACTTATTTTAATTTTCATTATATGTAAAATTTTGAAACTGTGTTATTTAATCACTATTCACAGAATTGGTGGAGTTGAACTGCATGGTCTACACGTGACGGCAATATCTAAAAAACCTCCCCTAGGCATTCCTGTATATGAGAAGTATCAATTTGTTCCATTTTATGGTGTAGAAAAGATGTCGGTAAATATGTTTTTAAGCTCCACTTAAATAAATCTCTTATTGACATAAAGTGTGTGTTAATACTAAACATCTTCTTTTTCTGCAGTTCAATGAAATTTTACGTTTCAATTTGCAATTGGTTCATGAAAATATTCACACCTATAAATTCAAATGCTTGGAATTAATAAACGAAGAATATAAAAACAATAATTCAACACCAGCCATCACAGAAATTGCTGAAGTTTTAGCCGACCTGCCTTTAGTCCAAGCTGATCTCCATGTAATAACAAAAGAGTCGCTAGATCTACCCTCAAACGTAACCGTTTCCGATAACAATTTTTCAAGCGAATCCAACGTCATAGTTTTTGTTACAGCGAATATGCTACAAAGCGATGGTGTAAGTGGAAAATTTTTGAAAAATGTTGGTTGGTTTATTCTTCCGTCATCTCGCAAAATTATTTAAAACTTTATATTTTTATAGGATCTGACTGAGGTTGCGAAAACTTTGAGAGAAGGTGGATTTATTATAAGCCGGGAAAGTTTATATTCAGACCCTAAACAGTACTCAAGTAAAAATTTTGAAACTGTTACAATCCAAGAAAGTGAAACAGAATATATTGTCCTTCTCCGAAAAAAATCGCCATTAGAAAATTATAAGTTTGTCCGCATTTTAACCGCAGATGGAAAATTCTCGTGGATTGATGAAGTCAAAAAAGAAATAAAAGATTCTCAAAAAGTTGTCCTTTACAGTCAGAATGAAATAACTAATGGTTTATTAGGATTCGTCAATTGTTTGAGGAGAGAACCTGGCGGAGAAAATGTTCATGGTTTACTTATAGAAGATCCACAAGCACCTGAATTTGACCCAAAATTGGAATTCTATAGCAGACAACTGATAAAAAATCTACCCATGAATATTTATAAGGAAGTAAGCTGAACTTACTAACTGGAATTCCTTTAGACATTTTTTTGAATTTTTATTTACCTACTCGTTATATTTTTGTAGGGTAAATGGGGTACTTATTGCCACTTGCTACTTGAAAATTCGAAGATTGTGAGCTCTCCCCACGCATATCTCAATACTACAGCCACAGGAGACCTTTCCTCTTTACGGTGGATACAAGGTCCTTTGAAAGTGGATAAAATTTTCAAATCGCCTAACATCAAACTCGTCCATGTACGTATCTATAAATAATTGCCATCGACTTCAATAGGAGGTTCAGATTCCCCATTGAAAAATACAGTTTTCCCTTAGTATTATAGCAGATTGTGAGATATGGATGGGAACCTGATTTTTCAATATGTATGTATTTATCTATTTCAGCATCTAATTTGACCCTGTATTTCAGTTGCTTTTATTACTATTGATATTATTGCTGTGTGTGTTTTCCTTAGCCTGGTTATTTATCTTTTAAGCAAATGGTAGCTTTTCCATTTCTTTATTGTCTATGATGACGTCATTGGGTATTGTGACGTCTATTTGATGTGTATTATGTCTGTTAAAATTATGTTCTGTCTATTTGTGTTCGTATCTATTTTAAATGTTTGTTCTGATATTTCTTACAATATTTTTACTGTATCGTTTCTATGACTTAATTGCATTAGAGTTTCTTTTGTTTTAGTTTTACCGTCTATTGATTTGATGAGAATGTCTCCTTAATGTTACCTCCTATATTTAATCTTGCATTAGAAATATGGATAATTGTAATGAAGGTGTTACATCTTTCTTTTTTACCATGTCACTAGAACTTCATATGTTAGTTTTCTTTCTTAATTCTGTTCTCTAGAACTGTCTATAGGACTGTCTTTAGGACTGTTTTTTAGTTCTTCTCCTGTTTATGTTTTATTTCAACTAAGTCGATCACAAACCGCGCGCGGCAAAAGCTAAAGATCGATCGATCGATTGATCACGTTAGTGTACAACCCTGGAAATAAGAATAACAAATTTTATTAGAATTGAATTTCTTTTATTTTTAGGTATACTGTTCAGGTATGAACTTCCGTGATGTGATGACTGCGATGGGTCGGGTGACGAAAGATGCAGTAGCTCGAGGGAGAATCGCTCAAGATTGTGTACAGGGACTTGAAATATCTGGCCGATTACCAAAGTATTTTTAACATTTAATGCTTATTGATTTTTTTCAAACATGGCATATACTTTAAAATTTCAATTACTTTCAGCGGGTCGAGAGTTATGGGCATAAGTGAAAAAGGCATTGCTAACTTAGCCCAATTAGATATCTCTCTTGCTTGGCCTATTCCAGATGAATGGAGTGTTACAGAAGCAGCTACAGTACCTATAGCATATGGAACTGTATATGCATCATTGGTAAGAATCCAGCTAAAACGACATGATATTTTTTAATATGGAATGTGACCACATCGATTGTATTTTTTATTTATTTGAAGTGGTATAACGTACACTTTTCGAAGGTTATATTTTTTTCTACCTTATACGTAGCTCCTACCACTTGGAACTCGTATACCCAACATTTCGGGAAGAGTTTGCGGAGAGAGAAGAAAGTCGGACCCAAAGAAACTCCCTCCAATTATATCTTACAATAAATAGATATTTCTTACAATCAACTTTATCAAACATTCGTTTCTCCAAAGCTGCTGATCGGCAAGATGCGTCACGGTGAATCGATCCTTGTCCACGCCGGCTCCGGCGCCGTGGGGCAGGCTGCCATCAACGTTGCGTTGCATCACGGTCTCGAATTGTTCACTACTGTCGGAACCACCGCCAAAAAAGAAATCATAAAGAAACTCTTTCCACAGATTGAAGGTGTTATTGGTTTTCCTTTCTTCTTTCATTTACCTAAAAGCTCACATTTTGTAGAATACTTCATTATCTTTAAGGCAGTCCCTAATCTTTTGATACTAGCTGACACCAAAGTTTTTTTTACTTTCCTTCTGCAGCTTTTTTTTGCCTTTTCTCTATTTTGTTTTATATTTTGCCTCCCTGACTGACATAATTAATGTGCAATCCAAACACATTTTACCTTTTAGATAGTCATATTGGCAACACTCGCGATACATCCTTTGAAGACATGATTCAACGTAAAACGAAAGGAAAAGGGGTTAATCTGATACTTAACTCATTAGCTGATGATAAATTACAGGTAATTTAATTATAGAAATTTTACGCGCTATGTAAAATTAACCATTCCGTCCAATGTAACAATGTTTAATTATTATGTCACAGGCGTCAGTGAGATGCCTCGCTCGACGTGGACGCTTCCTTGAGATTGGAAAATACGACATCACAATAAACACACTGATTGAAATGTACCTTTTTAAGAAAGAAGTGTCATTTCACAGTATTATGTTGGATTATCTTATCGAAGGCGGGGGTCAAAAAATGCAACAGGTAAGTAACATAATTAATCCTTTGTAAGATGATATAATTTTTTTTAAATAGTCCAAACCATGCATCACAGGTATAGTTTAGTTCTCAAAATTATATCAAAATGAAAAGTACTATAAAAGCTTCGTTTCCTACTAAGTTCCTTATTCTTGTTTTGTTATTCGAATAAGTGTTTGGTTGGTTTTATGTGTTCTAGTCAGCAATAAAATGAGTCGTGTATAATATGGACGTAGTTTAGCAGTGAGGACTCAATCCAGAAACACGTAGTTTAGCAAAATGGACTCTATCCACAAACCTTAAAGTATTTAATCCACTAACAAAGCTTTCTGCTAAACTACGTCTATATAGCTATCGGTGTCTCAAATATTTTTTCCGCACTTTCGCGGGAAGGCCTCCCCCAAGGATTTCCACACCGACCGGTCCTTTGCGGCTCGCATCCAGCGGCTTCCTTATTCCTAAAACCAATTTATATATAGAAATATTACTTGTGTATAGAAACTGGAATTCACACTCTATTTCGAAACAATTTGTATAGAAATTAACTTAATTTTCTCCGTCAGGACCTTAAAAGACTGATCCTGGCAGGTATCATGTCTGGCGCTGTCCGTCCAATCACTAACTGCACGTTTGACAAACACGAAGTGGAATCTGCATTCCGGTATATGGCTGCGGGCAAGCACATTGGAAAGGTTAGATTACCTATATATTTTTATGTTTACCAATAGGGATAAGGTATTAAACTATCTTAAGATGAATAAAAATTATTTAACTTTTCAGATTGTTATCAATATTCGCGATGAAGAGCCAAAGACTGATATAATATCGGTTAAGCCGGTTTGTGTTCCTATTGACGCTGTACCAAGGTAATAAACATGACAAATTGGTTATTAAAATCCTGACCAACGCAAAATTTATAAGTTTGAAATGAATGTATTTTGCATAATAGACCCAAATATTTTTTTCTATTATAGTTATCTATAATTTCATGAAAATTGGTATAGTATAGGTGTAGGTATGGTTTTGGTAAAGGCTTTTATGTTATTTCGCCTTTACGATCGGAGGGGGTTAAACTTTCATTTTGATACTCTACAAAACTGGTACTGAGTCGTTTTTTTAAATACCTCTACAAATTATATTATATGAAAATTGATTAAATTTTGAAAGGTACTTGTGCTCTGACGACGAGTTATACATTTTGGTGGGCGGGCTGGGCGGCTTCGGTCTGGAGCTTGCCGACAGGCTGGTGCTGCGCGGCGCCAGGAAGCTGATGCTGTGCTCCCGAAGAGGCATCTCCAATGGCTACCAGGCCATGAGGATCAGGTACTTACATATATATGATATATCACAAGCACCGAAGTCGCGTTGTATAATGTATTCAGAAAGGCAAAGGTATTATCTCAAATATATAACGCCTTGTAAGAACTCAAGTCGGGCTCATGATCAGTCGTATTAATTACGTGTAAGCTTTTTTGTTAATTTATTAACCTTGTTTCCAGGATATGGATATCCTATGGAGCAGATATTAAAATTTCTACGGCTGATGTCACTAATGAAGCTGGTTGCGAAGAAATGCTCAAGCTGGCTAATACAATGGGTCCAGTGAGAGCAGTTTTCAATTTAGCAGTGGTTCTGAAAGACGCTGTCTTGTAAAATCAAACTCAAGAGACATTCCGCAAATCATTTGCACCGAAAGCGCTCGCGACCATTCACTTAGACAAACTGACGAGGAAGCTTTGTACGGAACTGAAGTAAGCTGATTGATTAAAAATTTTTTTTAGTTTTAAACACATCGTTGGGCACAGGCGATCGAGACTAAGGGGGAAGCATTGGCGGTTAGTTTGGACATAGCGAAGGCCTTCGATCGGGTTTGGCACAAAGCACTTCTTGCGAAGCTTCCTTCTTATGGGCTTCCCGAGGAATTATGCAAATGGGTCACTAGTTTTCTTGCAGACAGAAGCATAAAGGTCGTAGTCGACGGTGCATGCTCAGATTCTATGTCTGTGAATGCTGGTGTCCCTCAAGGCTGTGTGCTTTCGCCTACACTGTTCCTTCTGCATATCAATGATATGCTGCAAATCAGCAGCACTCATTGTTATGCGGATGACAGCACAGGTGATGCCTTTTATACCGGCCGTGCTAACATTTCTCGGGAAAACGTCATCGAGAGCTGAAACAAACTTGTGTCAGAAATTGAGGACTCTTTAAAGAAAGTCTCAGAATGGGGTCGGATTAACTTGGTCCAATTTAACCCCACTAAGACACAGGTTTGCGCGTTCACTGCCAAGAAAATGCCATTTGTCGTATCACCTCGTTTTGAGGACACTCCCCTTAATGCCTCAGCTAGTATCGGAATCCTTGGTGTCGACATATCGAGTGAAGTCCAGTTCCGTGGTCATCTAGAGGGTAAGGCTAAATTAGCCTCGAAGAAGCTTGGTGTGCTCAATAGATCGAGACGGTATTTCACTGCGGCCCATCGCCTGCAACTTTATAAGGCGCAGGTTCGGCCTCACATGGAATACTGTTCTCATCTCTGGGCAGGGGCACCCCAGTACCAGCTTCTCCCTCTGGACCGTATTCAACGGAGAGCAACTCGAATCGTCGGCTGCCAGGATATCTCAGATCGGCTTGATTCCTTGGCGCTGCGTAGAGATGTAGCCTCGCTCTGCATTCTCTATCGCATGTACAATGGGGAGTGCTCCGAGGAATTGTTCGGATTGATCCCTGCCGCCTCTTTTCGCCATCGTTCTACGCGACAATATATTCATCCCCATCACATAGATGGTTGGCAGTCCACAACTGTGCGTTTCACTAGAAACTTTCTGCCTCGCACAACCAAACTATGGAATGAATTGTCGCCTGCGGTATTTCCGAACCGATACGACATTCAAACCTTCAAGAAAAGAGCGTACTCCCATATCAAAGGCCGGCAACGCACTTGTGACTCCTCTGGTGTTGCGGGTGTCTATGGGCGGCGGTAATCGCTTACCATCAGGTGATCCGTCTGCTCGTTTGCCACCTATGCCATAAAAAAAAAAAAAAAAAAAAACAGAATTCTAAACAAGATCCTACCTACTATTCAATCAGAATTCTGTGCTTTTGAATTAAATTTTCCAAATAGATTGAAGTTGTCTAAATTTTAAATCTACTTGCAGAGATTTTGTCATATTTTCGTCGTCGTTTCGTCTTGTGGAAGCGGTAACGCTGGTCAAACCAACTATGGCTTTTCGAACTCGGTGATGGAAAGGATATGCGAAAGGAGAAAGAAAGAAGGACTCCCAGCTTTAGCTATACAGTGGGGTGCCATTGGCGATGTAAGCAATGAAAAACATTGTTTTAGAAATAAAGAATTCTCCGGTGCTTCCATAGACGAAGCCCCCCACCTCCATGAAGATTTTGATGGTACACCTCAAGCAGAATCTATGTCTCGACAGTACCATCGCTCTATTTCTTATAAATTTCGAGCTATAGGGTCAAGAATGTCTAAAAAACCATAGAATCTTTCTAGACTTTGGAATGAGGTCCAATTATGGGGACTGCGGAACTTAACTAAGAGTCAAAAGCTGCACAAAAAAGTGCAAAGGGATGGTCCTGTTGAGACATTGATTCTGTTTGAGGTGTACTATAATATTCTTTTTACTATATATTAAGGGAAATTCTTAATTAGCATTATATAGACCTATAATTTTGATATATTATTGTATAATTTGTCTGTGAATTTTCCTAAAACAAAAAAAAAACAAAAAAATATGGTGCCATCAGAATCTCTTCACGGTGGTGGGTGGACTTCACCTATGGAAGTACAGGAGGGCTATTTAATAGTACATATTTTATATCAATGTACTGTAT
This sequence comes from Coleophora deauratella, assembly GCA_958295455.1. Classification (NCBI taxonomy): domain Eukaryota; kingdom Metazoa; phylum Arthropoda; class Insecta; order Lepidoptera; family Coleophoridae; genus Coleophora; species Coleophora deauratella. Next base: position 15,708,626 of record OY282395.1, read on the forward strand.
TACAAAAGAAGACCAGTAGTAGTACCAGGCGAGATGATGCCAAGGGCTTACCAATTAAGGATTAAAAAAACGATGTAATAAATACACCTTTACATGTTATTATCACAGATGATGTATTATTATCTTACTTATACACTTAACTTTTATTTTAACAATCATGGTTCTTACGATTTTGACCAGGTGGGTTTGGTTGCTGATATGCAAGAAGAAAACATTCAGCTCGAAATCGGCGGAACTTTACAACAACGAATTGTATCTTGCCTTGAAGCTATGGACGTATTCTTAACACAAAAGTCTGCTACTATTGTCTCTTCCATTGTTGTGGCCGAGAAAAGAAGAAGTGGTAGTCATAGTGGCACTGCTGTTGATGCCGTGGCGACTATAATGGGTTTGTTATATTTTAATATTTAGCTTAGCATAAATTTTCTTGTACTCAGTTACAACGAAAATTATAAATGTCGGTAAACGTTTACAAATATTTTGGTACATGTGAAGATTTAGACTTCATTTTATTTATAATATACTTGTTACATCTAAGTTGTATAAAAAATATATACACAGGTATAACAGATTTGAAAACGGTATCGCACCAAGCGCCGTTGACTGAAATGGGCATGGACAGCATCATGGCGGTGGAAATCAAGCAGACGTTAGAAAGAGATTTTGAGATTTTCCTTTCAGCTCAGGAAATACGAAGTCTGACTTTCGCAAAGTGAGTTATTTTTCATTTAAAATTCGAATTCGTGAGTATCTTTAAAAATTTAAAAAAAACGGTTTGTTTTTCAGACTGGCGGAAAAAAATGCGGAACAAACCGAAAAAAGTCCATTGATGTCTACATTACCGCAAGAAAAGTCTAACAAAATTGACTTTTTGCAAGTTATTGTGCAGAACTTGGGTGATGAGAAGACAGCTTCGCAGTCTTTAGTCTGGCTTCCAACATTAAAAATCGATGCGGGAACGGTATGTCATTAGGAGTATTCGCCGCTAATGACAGTGAGGAAAGTTACCATGCCATAAAGTCATGTTAAAGAGTGAATTAACATTATAGAGAATCCTTAATACATTAATAAGAAAGCTAAAACGATACATGATATTTACCTGTCAACGTTTCACTTTCAGCTGGAAGAAAAAACTATTTTTATGATATCGGGCATCGACAGCTCTGCCAACACACTGAAACCTTTGTGCAGCAAACTGAAATGCAAAGCCGGGGTGCTGCAGCTGGGAATAGACCACCTGCAAGAGAACTTCGACCAGATGTCGGACAGACTCTACCCAGTAAGGAAATTCTACTATTAATTAACAGAAAGCAGTGTTGCCTTTAGTGAAAAACATTGAATGATGGGTAGAATTTGTGAAACACCTCTGCGTCATACTCAAACTTTTACATTAGTTTTAACTTAAATTTAAAAACTATATTGTTAAATATTTTGTTTTTCCATCTTGAAATAAGCAATTTCTTTCAGGTGTTAAAATCGCAGATTTCTCCCGGGGGCACATTTACTCTTTTAGGTTACAGCTTTGGAACTCTCGTCCAATTGAAACTAGCCGCTAAACTTGAATGCGATGGTGAGTTCAAATAAACTTTTCAAATAGCAAACTACCAAAATATCTTTCTTTTGTTTTTTGCAAATGAAGTGTGTTAGTTAATAAAACTTAGAATAAAACAATGCTATACACAATATGATATGCCTATAATATTCACTTTTTAGGTCACAAAGGAATTGTTATCTGCATTGATGGAGGTCCTGAATTTCTGAAAATTCTCGGAAGATCTGTGATTTCTGAGGGAGATTCCAACAACGCAGAACATGTACAAAGAGCCGTTCTAGAAAAATTCATAGATACCTTCGTTCCAAAAGATTTGCGAAGTATGGTAAAAAATAAAGTTTTTAAAGCCTTGTCCTTTGACGAAAGAATTCGTAACCTAGATGACCTGATTCCTGACAATATGCAATACTCAAAAAAATATCTAAAGGGAATGATTTCTGCGCTTTATCATCGTCTAAGTTTGGTTATGAACAGTGATCTAGAGGTAGATTTAAAAAAAATAAAGTCCCAAATAGTTTTAATCCGCGCACAGTCACTGCCGCCAGTCGTTGAATGTTCTGAAAGCTACGGTCTAGACAAATTTTGTGAAGGCGATGTCACAATACACTATTTAAATGAAAACCACCAAACTATTGTTGAATGTGAGGAAACAGTCAATATCATCGATGAAATTTTGACGAAAGTAGGAGACAACTGAAAACTGTAATAGTAAAAAACAAAAATTCTATTGGTTATTTCGTTAGATTTCATGTAATTCTTTTATCTTTTATTTAAAATCTGTACATGTAGGATCTCAGTAGAAAATTCTGTGTGCATGTGTATGTATGTGTTGCATTATCGCTCTCAAAGGGGCAGACTGACCGATTTGAAAGCATTTTGTTTTATTGTGGTGGTTCTTATTTTATCTAATTTTGATTTATTGATTATCTATTTGTGATGTAAACTGTTTCAATGGTTTCAAGTTAGTCTTACCTTTTATGTATTCTCCAAGTCTTTGCGTGAAAGTTTAATATTCTTTTGTACTTTTACGTTCAGGTGTGAACTTTTATTTATTTTTATGAATTTTCTGTAATCACCATACTTTAGCTTTTAAAATTATAAAGCATAATCTGGAAAAAAGATACAAAATAAATAAGGATAAAAGTTATTTTTTTAATTGCATGAGCGTTTTTTTTGGTTGCTTGAAATAAATTGATCTACCCATGTACTTGGAACAAATTAAGCTCTATCGAAGAGAGGTGAAGCCTATATGTAACTCTGTCTGAGTATGTTTGTAATATCGTAGCCTTCAAAGGGATCGACCGAGTAATGTACATAAATCTTTTTTCTTTAATAATAATAATAAATCATTTATTTCAGATTCATAAACTCCATAATACAAAAAAAAAATACAAATCAGATTAAAATACATTCACATCACAGATCAAATATAATAAAAACAATAAAATCAAAGGGTATCGCCGGACGTTACCAGATTAAATAACGTTTTATTGAAAACTATAGTTACTCATTTTAATCGTTACTCACCTAAAAACCAACCTTCTAGAATTCATAAACTGTGGTGCTTATTTAAACTACCTACGAGTATAGCGACATTATGGAAATACTATTCTGAATTATGAATGAAAAATTACATAGAAGCTCCTAAGAAATTTTAAAATTATTCAATACTTACACATAGTATACCTGTAAGTTTATTCTATTGTTACCTAATTATTATTTTAATGTAATGGATAAGCAAGCAAGCAAGCATGCAAAGAAGAAGTCAACGGAGCCCCTACGCGGACATCGATATGAGAGACATTACGCGGACTTCCTACCTATTGTTCTTACATTAAACTAACTACGACTGTGATGCGGAGGCAAGCTGAAGCTCGCGTCCGCATCACAGTCTCCGAACGTTCGCGAACCTAAGTTATCCGAGTCGGGGTACTCCGAATTTCCGAGCTCGCTTATCCAACGGTGTAGGTAGATAGATATTAGTAGATATTTTCATTTAAAAAAAATCAAACTTGTCATTGTAATATATAGGATGACTTTAAATTAGTTCTTTGTACGAAAAGCTATGCATGTGCTCATGATAACGAACAACTTTCCCTATGGAACCAATAGTCAAATCGCAAAGAAAAATTTGGGACTCTTCATACTAATTTGGCCGGTCAGTTCATTGATTTGTATGGAGAGTCAAATTTTTTTTTGCGATTTGACTATGGGTTTCTTAACGAAAGTTGTTTGTTATCATGAGCACATTCATAGCCTTTCATATCAAGAACTAATTTAAAGTCACCCTGTAGATGTATAATATGTATGTATTTATGTAAATGTATTGTATGTATTAATAAGTATATATTTATAGTATGGTCTATGTATATTAGAGGTTTTTAAGTTCAATATTTACTTATTTATTTATTTTTTATTATTGATATTGCGCACTATCCTATATAATGCTCTTACGCGATTTCCTTCACCTAAAGGTTGTCTGGAAGAGATCGCTCTTTAGCGATAAGACCGCCTACCTGTATAACTTTTTTTTAATGTTTATGTTTTTATTTTCCTGTTTTGTTGTGCAATAAAGTATTTTCATTCAATTCATAGCCTTTCATATCAAGAACTAATTTAAAGTCACCCTGTAGATGTATAATATGTATGTATTTATGTAAATGTATTGTATGTATTAATAAGTATATATTTATAGTATGGTCTATGTATATTAGAGGTTTTTAAGTTCAATATTTACTTATTTATTTATTTTTTATTATTGATATTGCGCACTATCCTATATAATGCTCTTACGCGATTTCCTTCACCTAAAGGTTGTCTGGAAGAGATCGCTCTTTAGCGATAAGACCGCCTACCTGTATAACTTTTTTTTAATGTTTATGTTTTTATTTTCCTGTTTTGTTGTGCAATAAAGTATTTTCATTCATTCATTCATTCATTCATAACTAATGACAGAAATTAAGATGGTTTCTACACAGCGAAGAAAACATTTATTTTATCAGAACCTGTTTTTCGGAAAGTTAGTATTTTTTTGGAAGTTTTGTTTTTATTTGCCAGTATACAGTTTGTTTTCGTAGAATAGTTATTTGAACAATCTTGTGTTTATTCGTTAAATATGACATTTATTTAGGGCATATTTTGTGTTAAGTTTTCGGTAATTCATTTTAACGCAGCTTAGTTAGTATTGTATTATAGGTATTCAACCACAGATCGCTAGAGGTTTATTTGTTTTTCTGAAACTTTATTAAAAAATCAAAGACAACGAATCAGTTTTTAAACAGGATGCTCTTACAGACATTTCTCTCGTTGTTTTTTAACCTAATCCAACCACAATCCCCGCTCGGAACTTCAGTAATTTAAATAGTTAACTGATAGTTTGTTGATTGAGGCATAATTACTATAAACTGTTTAATTTGTACATAACTTTTAAACTGATGTCGGTCAGAATTCAATTTAGTATTTATAATTGAAATACTATTTATCATTTGTGTATGTGTTTCATTTCAAAGTTTGAACATAGGTATTATATCCATTTACTTTAGCCAGCTGAATATGATTTTGGAATAGAAGAAAGAAAGTGATTAGGTATACGTACCACAAATCCGAATTGGTAGAAGTTGTGAGGCAATTATCCAAGTCCGTTGTCAGAGGTTTTCAAGCCGGTCTATATGGCATCTGATATTCCTTATAGACTTTATACAGGGTATAACAAAAAGGTGTGATAATACTTCAGGGTGGGCTATTACCCATCAAACTGAACAACTTTTGTTCTACAACTTTGTTCAAATCGCAAAATTTTTTTTTGGATTTGTCATACAAATCGATCAGCTGGCGAACCAAGTTTGTATGAAAAGTCCGAAAATTTCTTTGCGATTTCAACAAAGTTGTAGAACAAAAGTTGTTCAGTTTGATGGGTAAAAACCCACCTTGAAGTATTATCACACCTTTCTGTTACATCCTGTATATGTCATCTTATGATAGCAACCAGCACCAAAGTCTTAATGGGCGCGTGGAACACGGAATCTGTTGAGACTTGATACTTTTACTAACAGAAAAATTGACACTGGGTAAGATCCGTACCCAGTTAACCTGCCTGACCGATGCGACCACCCAAGCTGAACTGAGCCATGATCACTTTCAGTTTATATTTTATACTGTGTTGAATAACCATTCTATACAGAATTAATTCGATTAGTTTCACTATAACCCAGTTATGGTAACCGCAATGAAAAAAATCCGTTCCATATCCCTGCTCCAAATGTGGAAAAGTATGTCGCTCCCGTATTGGCCTATATAGTCACCAAAAAAGATGCCTTGCAGCAGACACTGCTTAAACCGTCTGTAACAGACGTATAAGGCCTATGATGATGATGAATGAAAAAATTATTATTAAAAAAAACTAAATAAACAGGTGGATCCTTCTTAATTACCTGAAAAAAACTATATCTGCGTGTTCTACTAATAAAACTAAAAAAACTTACCCAAGGTACCCAAACATCAATAAAACTGATTTATATTTCATCATAACATACTCAAATAAAAATATAAAATATTTTATTTATGGAAAACACAGTAAAACACTCTTAAATGTAATGCAACGCTAGTCAGTGCGACTGTATTATTTGCATGCGGCCAGGCGCGGATCCAGGATTTCGTTCGGGAGGGGGGGGGGGCAAATTTTTTGTGTACCCTTATTTATGAAGCGGATGGTGGTATTAACCATTAATATAAAAAATCGCGAACATAGCGAGCGTGAACATTTTTGAATAGTTCAGAAATGCCTCTATTTTGTATTATTTTTTGTTCTGTATTGTTACCTTTAAGTTTTATGTTTGTATTTTTGCTTTTGTAATATCAGTGATGCCCTGTAAGTTGCAATAAAGATTTTATCTATCTATCTATTTATTTGCATTTTATTGAAGTTTTAGTACTTCTGTCACGCTTCAGGGGGGGGGGGGCAATTGCACCCATTGCACCCCTCCTGGATCCGCGCCTGCATGCGGCTGCTATACTACCATTAAGTTACGCGGCATAATGCACTCCACTCTATTCAAGGCAACTTATGCCGCGCTTTGCGGCATGTCTCAAAGTTTCTTAGAACTAAGTACAAACTAGAAACGCAATCTCACGTCGGAGTAAATATGTTTAAGATCGTGTGAACAGGCTAAGTATACATGAATGGTTCCAAGTTAATAATCTGTCTGCTACGACGTGTTCTCGTTGTTCCGGGAGGTGCTACGGATCATTGGGTTTACACTGATTGATACAATTAATAGACTAGCCGAATAGTAGATAATGAAACTAAAGGGTGTCACACACGAGCACTATACTAAGCTACATCATTTTAAGATATCTGCAGATAGTATAGCAAGCAATCACATACGGCGGCGATGCGATCGTACGATATATATTAAAACACCTCCGTGCGTCGTGAACAAGTAAAACATATCGGTCATGTCATATCTGCGTTATGATATCCGTATCGCACGGCTTCACGTGATATCTTAAGATAAAGCAGTATAGCATAGCGTCCGTCTGTGATTAATGGTCCATTTATTTGTATGGTTAGCGATATTTGATCTGCAAATAGCACAGTATAGCATCCCTGTGTGACGCTCTTAAATAGACAAGGTAATTTTAATGGTGAATATAAGTATATTCAGATTCAGGTTAAATGTGTTATTTTTTTCCTCTGTTCTCAGTAGTTCAATTGATTGAACTTATACCATAAACGACACATTAATTGGAGTCTCCATACAAAAATGGTTAATATGACAATCGATTTGTATGAAGAGTTTTTTTTATGATATTGCCGAAGATGGAAGCGGGCTTACCAAGTTGCCTCAACGCAACGCAATGGGGAAATGGCTACCTTATCTCCATACCGGAACACACCATTGCATAACACCACCACCATTATAGGTTTTTTATACATCATTTAAAATCATCTTGTATGTAGTTCTGTAGTGTAACAAAATAAGTTGAAACTATTTATACTCTAAAGGTTGTTTTCATGACACTCAACAACTTTTCTAAAAAAGGCCCATAGTCGATTCATAAAAAAAAACTAATTTAATTTGAAGAAACCCGAGTTTAAACAATTTCAGCCGATGTTGTTAGAACTAATATTATAAATATCTGAAACGTTTCAATATCAAGCACGATATTATCTGTGAGAAATCTTACAAGCCAAGGCCGCCCATATTGTACCTTGCACCTTTATTATTATTCTTGTTATTCTGTTATTTTTTTGCGTTAAATAAATCTATCTACACATAAATACATAATGAGACTACCAGCAAAGGCAAAAAAGACGGCGACATAAAATATATGGCATCGCAACTTCCCGCTTCGCAGCTTAAAATGTTTGAAAGACTTGAAACGTTCTTTAATTGTATTTTTTTTTGCAGAATTAGCAATTTTATAAAGTCGCTAGCTGCTTTGTAAACTACTGTGTACTTACTGTGTAAAAACTACGAATGAAACTGCGTCGGTCACACCGACGATGGATGGATTGATGGCTAAAACTCCATTTGTATAAATGTAAACAATCTCAATATAACTTTTTATTCATATCTGCATGTTAAAATTCACAAACTAGTAGAATGTATTGCGTGTTTAAAATAAATGAAAAATAAACTTTGTACCTACGTTTGCAAGAAATATCATAACATGCACGTTGGAATAAAAAGGCATGTTATGTATGTTTACATTTTGATAAATACCTAAAGAAATGGGGCATAGGTTAAGTTAGATTTGTCTGGTGCTACCGCAAACAGGAGCTCAGCGAAGCGGATCTTCGTCCGACTCGGTTTTATTCGTAGTTTTTTTTACATAGTACTTTACAAAGCAACTAGAGATTTTATATACGTAAAACTGCTAATTCTACAATCTCGCTGCGATATATACAACAGCTTCTGCCCGCGACTTTGTCTTTGTTGACACGAATAGGGTCCAGAGAGAAATTAAACGTCAGTGACAGTTATAAAAAGTACAGTAAAATATAGGCTTTAAATTAAACTATATAAATATATGCCAAATTTTATTTAAATGCGTTCGGTCTTTGTCGTTTAATATGGTATTTTTTTTGTTCGTTGTAGTTTATGAACAGAGAATTAAAAATAACTCTAAAATGAAAACAATATTTGAGCGTGACTTTGTTCCATAATATATCAGTACATTCAAAGTGAAGTACGCAATTCTAGAACGCTTCGGCGGATTTGGACTACAAATAAAAATGACAACTTCTAAAAACAACCACTTCTGAAATTACCACTATGTAAATGACCACTTCTGGAAATTACCACTTCTAGTAATGACCACTTCTGAAAATTACCACTTCTAGTAATGACCACTTCATGAAATGACCATTTCAGTGTTTGGACAGAGGCAGAGCTGCTTATTTTGGACATATTTACAGATAATTGTGTGTAGAACAATAATTTAAACATAATCAAAACAATTTTTTATATCATCAATGACAAATTAAAAAAATAAGCTGAGTTTACAAATTCCTTGTGGTAGGGACTTTGTACTCTGACCTCATAAGAAGAAGACCGCAAAGTTCTCCTTATACTTTGCAGCCCTGTTTCTTATGAGGGCAGTACTAGGTAGAACTAGTAGACTGCGTCGGTAAAGGCCGTCAGAGCTTTACCACCATTCGTCATCAATCATTGTCAAAAATGGAAATACAATAAAATAGGAAATTTTAGTCCACCTTATTGCGAAATACATCCCCTTTTTTTTAACGTTGGGAAATCCATCATGGATACCCAGTCACTGCGGGGGCAGCAACCAGGTTATGCCGGACTCCTACCGGCTAAAACCCAACGGCGTTCCCGCAATGCATCCCCTGGCCTTCAATTCTAACTACATGTTAACACCTAGCTTGTACCCACGGCTTCGCCCGCGTAAATTAAAAAAGCGGTTACACTATTATAATCTGTAAAATATTGAAATACTAAAGTCTGTTTATTCATCCGGGATTAATCCCAAAAATAACTGAGCAGAGAGGCCAGTATGCATCGAATGGAGGCCTTCTACGGAATTGCAGAAGATATCAAAAAGGGAAGGAAAGGGACTGTCCGCGGAGCGGAGATTAGAAGAGTTTTAGAAGAGAAGAGAGAAGAAGAAGCTGAGAAGAGAAGGATGTTTTCAAGAGATTTTAGATTTTCGACAATTCGAAGCTTCGATGTGTGACAGTTCGAGCTGCGACAGTTCGAAATTATGATATTTCGACATTTTAATATCTCGACATTTTGATATTTCGACGTTTTGATATTTCGATATTTTGATATTTCGACATTTTGATATTTCGACAATAAGGTATTTCGACATTTTGGTATTTTGATGTTTTGATATTTCGACGTTTAGATATTTCGACGTTTTGATTTTTCGTCATCAAGATCATAAAATAATGAAAAGTTATTTTGATCAACCGAAAAAAAAACCAGACGAAATCGTCAAATTTTCTTGGACAAGAAAATAACAGAACTTGTTCAGGATATTGATGCAGGAAAGATTTCTCCAGTACAATTTCTTAAAAAAGAGTTTTTTTTTAAAGTTGGCTCATTAAGACCATATTGACGTCGTTTAAGTTTAGTTATCGTTTAAGTGTAATCTACGGATCGAACTACCGATACCGGCACCTCGGGTAAAAGTCATTAGTTAAGTGTAATTTAGAAGGTGTTAGGTGAAATTTTCATTTTTTTAAGTTGTATTTGATAATAATAAAAAAAAGTTTTGATTTTGTTTTATTTATTGTTCTACACACATATCTGTAAATATGTACAAAATAAGCAGCTCTGCTTCTGTCCAAACATTGATATTGAAGTGGTCATTTGAAGAAGTGGTCATTACTAGAAGTGGTCATTTCCAGAAGTGGTTCTTTCCTGAAGTGGTCGTTTCTAGAAGTTGTCATTTTTATTTGTAGTCTAAATCCGCCGAAGCGTTCTAGAATTAGGGTAGATGACTGCCAGTCATTTGAGTTACGATACTTTTTAACAACCTGTCTAAAACAATATTTGTTCTTAAAATGTTTGAAATACTCGACATGACGTCGTAGTTTTTCGGCCGCATTGAGCGACTAATTTTGTGATTTTTGTTGACAAAAAAACTTGAAGATTGGATGTAAACAAAACAAATAAGGTTTGTCCAAATTTATTGCGAAATAAATACCTGATAAATTATTTTTCATGCCGTCATCTTCTCGGTTGTAATGGAAATTATTATGCTGAAGTAATTTCCTTTGTGACTCAACAACGTTTCTTGTCAGTTTGCTAACAATTCCCGAAACGTTGAGTTCACAAGTTCCGAGTGGACGGAAGTCTGTAGTAGGTACTAGGTAGAACAATTTAAAAGAGAGTGGGAACCATTTACTTAAACATATAAAAAACACATTAAAGAAAAAATAAATAACTCGGTCGATCCTTTTAAGAGCTATACGATATTAAAAATCAAACTGAGTCACATATAGGCTTCACCTGTCTTCATCGAGGGTTAAATAGAGCTAAATGTGACTTTATCCCAAGTACATGGGTAGATAAGTTTATTTCAAGCAACTAAGCCGCCAATAAAAAACGCTCATGCAAGTAAAAATATGTAATTTATTCTTATTTATTTTGTATCTTGCCCGATTAAGCTTTACAATTGAAATAGCTAAAGTATGGTAATTACATCTAATTAATACAATAAAAAAAGTTCACACCTGAACACAAAAGTACAAAAGAAAAACAAACCTACAAGCAAAGACTTGAAGAATACATAAAAGGTAAGCCTAACTTGAAATCATTGAACAAGTTTTCATTACAAACAGATAAAATCAGCACAATAAAACAAAACGCTTTCAAATCGGTCTGTCTACCCCTTTGAGGGCTTTCGCAACACACACACATACACATAGGATTTTGCACTGAAATGTAGGATACATTTACAGATTTTAAATAATAGTCCAGTCAATAAAGGAGTTGTAGAGTGCGTGAGCAAGGACCTAAGCGATTTCTTCAGAAACGTGTTCAGGGTGCTTAGGAAGTGAACATACTAAAAGTCCCCGCCACTAGGGGGTAAGCCGGAGTGAGGGGGGGGGGACATAAAGGTCCCACTTTTAAGTTTTTCGCTAATACCTAAATAACGGTGCGTCATATTGAAAAATAATCTGCTCCTAAATGAAAGCTCATTAAATTTTCTATAACTTTTATTCTATACACTTTTTCCGTATTCCCATGCGGAAGTTTGGATGTTTGTTTGTTCCACTTTCACGCCAAAACTACTGAACGGATTTGGATGAAATTTGGTAGGTAGATAGATGAAGCACTCGGCTAACACACAGGGTTTTCGGCGGAATGGCTAAAAACTGAAAATCATACTTCGCCACTAGGTGGCGCTGCCTTAACATTTAATTTCTATCTGGACCCAATTCTGAAGTCTACTCAGACGGAGTCGCGGGCGGAAGCTAGTAGATAATAATTTAGACGCTTTGAAGGAGCGTTTGATGAGAATCGTTTTTCGACTATTTTTACTTTTCGGAGCGTATAACTGGAAAACGGTTGGGAATACGGAAAAGTGTATACAATAAAAGTTATAGAAAATTTGATGAGCTTTCATTTGGTAGTAGATAATTTTTCTATACGACGCACCGTTTTTGAGGTATTAGCGAAAAACTCAAAATTGGGACCTTTATGTCCCCTCCCCCCCTCATTCCAGCTCACTCCCCTAGAGACGGGGACTTTTAATATGTTCACTTCCTAAGCACCCTGAATACGTTCCTGAAGAAATCGCTCACGCACTCTATAACCCCTTTTAGGCCATTCATTGACTGAACTATAAAAGATAAATTCATTAAAATATATATGACATCTCATGAAATAACCAATTTTATTTTATTTTTACTAGTGCAGTTTTCAATCATCTCCTACTTTCGAAAAAATTTCATTAATGATATTGACTGTTTCTTCACATACAACAATAGTTTGGTGGTTCTCATTTAAATAGTGTATTGTGACATCTCCTTCACTAAATTTGTCTAGACCGTAGCTTTCAGAACATTCAAGGAATGGTGGCAGTGATTGTACGCGGATTAAAACTATTTGGGACTTCAATTTTTTTAAATTTGTCTCTAGATCACAGTTCATAACCAAACTTAAACGATGATAAAGCGCAGAAATAATTCCCATTAGAATTTTTTTTGAGTATTGCGTATTCTTAGGAATCAGGTCATATAGGTTATGGATTCTTTCGTCAAAGGACGAGAATTTAAAAACTTTATTTTTTACCATAATTCGCAAATCTCTTGGAATGAAGGTATCTATAATTTTTTCTAGAACGGCTCTTTGTACATGTTCTGCGTTGTTGGAATCTCCATCAGAAATCACAGATCTGCCGAGAATTTTCAGAAATTCAGGACCTCCATCAATGCAGATAACAATTCCTCTGTGACCTAAAAAGTAAATATTATATCATTTTGTGTACATCATTGTTTTGTTCTATGTTTTGTTAACCGACACAATTAGGAAAAAACAAATTAGATTTTTAGGGCAGTTTGTTGTTTAACTCACCATCGCTTTCAAGTTTAGCGGCTAGTTTCAACTGAACAAGAGTTCCAAAGCTGTAACCCAGAAGAATAAATGTGTCCCCGGGAGAAATCTGAGATTTTAATACCTGAAAGAAATTGCTTTTTTTAGATGGAAAAAAATATACTTTAAAATACAGTAATTTTAAATTTAAGTTTAGACCAATGTAAAAGTTAAAGTATAATGGAGAGGCGCTTCACAAATTCTACCCATCATTCAATGTTTTTCACTAAAGGCAACACTGCTTTCTGTTAATTAATAGTAGAATTTCCTTACTGGGTAGAGTCTGTCCGACATCTGGTCGAAGTTCTCTTGCAGGTGGTCTATTCCCAGCTGCAGCACCCCGGCTTTGCATTTTAGTTTGCTGCACAAAGGTTTCAGTGTATTGGCAGAGCTGTCGATGCCCGATATCATAAAAATAGTTTTTTCTTTCAGCTGAAAACGAGGTAAATGTCATGTACCTTGCTAAGTTGCGACGACGTACACTCAATCTGAGCAGGTTGATGCATGATAATATAATATCGACCGTAACGCCACTCATTTGAAGTTCAGATCAGTGTGGGTACCATCGCGGCGGTTACGTCAAGGCCGAACGCAAAATTCTCGAGATTTCGATGTTTTTATTACTTTTCTTGGCTTTCAAATAAGTTTAAAAAAAATTTGTTCAAGGTAAATTAAATTGTTAATTTGAAGGTATTAAAATCGCTGTTTTCTCGTGGACCCACTATTTTGTCCCACTGGTGGTTCCACGAGGGATACTTGTTTCTCGTGGTCCCACTACTCCGTTTGGTGCAAATAATAACAATTTGTTATGTGACATTAAAGGACAAATCATAAAGAATTTTATTTTTAATATAACTGTATTTTGAATATTAAAAAAATATTAAATTACAACTAAAACTTAACAATTAAAAACATACAAATGAAATTCATAATGATCGTTTAACGCACTACATTCTACTACTGGTAGGAGCACAAGGACATGCATGTCCTGTCGTGTTCTAAAGTACCAGGAGAGCATGGCCGAACAGAAGGTAGACAGTGCCGGATAACTAGTTGATGCCCTTACCAATTACACGCCTATGGGTCCGGGTCTATTAGAAAACCTAGTACTTAGGTGGCATTATATTTTTATAGGATATTACTGAAATCCCTCAAACCCGGATCTCCTCCGTGGCCTAGTAGAAGGGGTCCAAAGGCGCGCATTGCTTAGGGGATCAAGTAATGTGGCACTACCTTCTGTTCGGTCATCTCCTGGTACTTTAGAACACGAAGTATCAAATGTACCAGGCTGCTGCACTGAAAACTTTCAAGTTTACCTGTAATATCAATTTTTTTCCCGATTACGGCGAAGCAAAAAGGAGGGTTATGATTTTAACCCTTTTTTAAGTTTTATTGCACTTCTAAATTACGTTGCCACTTTTATATCCTTTGTGCTTATAAAACTGTCGCCCTTCGAATAACAAAACGGTCCCCCCTATTCTTTCGACAAATAAATCTTCCATTTTATTTATTATTATTATTTATATAATTACTGGGCAATCCACATAAGCGAAATAATTCGGCAGTACAAATACGTTTGTAATGCAGGATAAAAAAAAAAACAATTGCTACTGTCATTTATGAATTTATCTTTTATGTGTCACGACGACACAGAACGAGTCGGGAGCGGAAAACCCATACTATCAGTACAAAGAGATTGTACGTATATGATGAGGAAAATTTATTCATCATGCTTTGTCCAATTAAGATATAGTTAGTTCACAGTATACAATGTAGTGGGACCACGAGAAACAAGTCTCCCTCGTGGAACCACCAGTGGGACAAAATAGTGGGTCCACGAGAAAACAGCGATTAAAACGGCCGATTTTTGTGTGTTGGTTTCAACATAAACAAATATTGTGTTTCCGAGAGAATTTGTAATTAATGCAAAATACAGGGTTTACAGGATTTTTTTTTCATCATAATTTTTGTGATTTTTATGATTCTGTTCAAGGCAATTTGTTTTTTATATTGTTTCAAGTATGTTATATATTTTTTCCATGGTGAAAGCTTTAACTATTATTTCAAGAATTTGAATTGAATATTGTGATTTGGCGATACTTAACGCCGGAACTTCGTTTGGGTGAATTTCAGAATTGGGTCCAGAGCAACCAAATTCCATACAAATCCATCCAGTAGTTTTAAAGTTAAAACGGAACAAACAAACAAATAAACAACAAATATCCATACTTTCGCATTTATAATATTAATGAGATATTTTCTACGTTAATTCACTCTTTAACATGACTTTAGGGTACATGATAACTTTCTATAGTGTCATTAGCGGTGAATACTACCTACACATACCGTTTCTGCACCGAGTTTTAATGTTGGAAGCCAGACTAAAGATTGCGAAGCTGATTTTTCATTGCCGAAGTTCTGCACAATGACTTGCAAAAAGTCAAATTTGTCAGACTTTTCTTCTAATGGACTTGGACTTTTTTCTGTTTGTTCCGCATTTTTTTCAGCCAGTCTGAAAAAGAATAGTTATTGTTCAACAAGTGAGCAAAGTTATTTTTTGCTACGAGTGCTGACTTTAAATCACGAACTAGCGAAGTAGTTTAGAATTGAATCACGAGCGTAGCGAGTGATTCTAATATAGACTACTGAGCACAGTGAGTGATTTAAAGGCAAGAGGCATAAAAATAACTTGCTCGAAACATACAACTTTTCACTCCACTAGCGAGAAAAGTAAAAACGTAGTTGATTAAATTCTTTTTGGAGACACTATAGTTTTTATTGTAATGTTTTAAATTTTGAGGTTGCGTTCAGAAAATGCGCTGCTTGATATTTTTATGAAAACCTAAGATGAAAATCAAACATGATATTTTTAAGTAAGCGATATTTATGTTTACTAGTACATATTTATTTTGAATATGACGTCTTAAAAATGCAATAGCACAATTTATAAACTTAAATTTCATTAAATAACATACAACATGTTGTGCCTATGAGTTACATCGCTAGGCCAAAATGAGTTTCTGAACTAACCATCACCCATATTTTTTCAGCGCCGCAGTGGTGTTCGAAAAAATCACTTTTTCTCACGCTCGCAGTAAAAAGCGTTTTTCCTGCGAGTTTTTAGGGACCAAAGGCAATCTTCTCTTGCTGGAGAGGTGAAAACAGTTTTTTTCTCATTTTGCAACGGAACTCATAAATTCGAATTTCGAATGAATAGATAACTCACTTTGCAAAAGTCAGATTTCGTATTTCCTGAGCTGAAAAGAAAATCTCGAAATCTCTTTCTAATGTCTGCTTGATTTCCACCGCCATGATGCTGTCCATGCCCATTTCAGTCAACGGCGCTTGGTGCGATACCGTTTTTAAATCTGTTATACCTGTGTACATATTAATTACAAAACTTTGATGTAACAAGTACCTTTATTATAAAATTAGGTCTAAATCTTCACATGCACCAAAATATTCAAAAATGAATTTGTAAACTTTTAC
Source organism: Coleophora deauratella (assembly GCA_958295455.1). NCBI lineage: Eukaryota > Metazoa > Arthropoda > Insecta > Lepidoptera > Coleophoridae > Coleophora > Coleophora deauratella. The sequence goes on from OY282395.1 coordinate 15,725,237, forward strand.
CAACGATTACAGTATTCATTCTAATTGACTTCAGGAAAATGTATGCTAAGCTAAGTATTCAAATATAACAAACCCATTATAGTGGCCACGGCATCAACAGCAGTGCCACTATGACTACCGCTTCTTTTTTTCTCGGCCACAACAATGGAAGAGACGATAGCAGCAAAATTTTGTGTTAAGAATACGTCCATAGCTTCAAGGCAAGATACAATTCGTTGTTGTAAAGTTCCACCGATTTCGAGCTGAATGTTTTCTTCTTGCATGTCAGCTACTAAACCCACCTGGTCAAAATCGTAAGAACCATGATTGTCAAAATAAAGTTAAATATAAAAGTAAGATAATAATACATTATCTGCGATAATACCATGCAAAGGTGTACTTATAATATATATATATATAATCCTTAATTAGTGAGCCCTTGGCATCAACTTACCTGGTACTACTACTGGTCTAATTTGTAATGCAGTACTTTGACATAAAATACTATAAAAAATTGTAAAACAATGTTTGTCAATGCTTACATCGCCAATAGCACCCCACTGTATAGCTAAAGCTGGCAGTCCTTCTTTCTTTCTCCTTTCGCATATCCTTTCCATCACCGAGTTCGAAAAGCCGTAGTTGGTTTGACCAGCGTTACCTCTTCCACAAGACACAGACGAAAATATGACAAAATCTCTGCAAGTAGATTGAAAATTTATACACCTTCAATCTATTTGGAAAAGTTAATTCAAAAGCACAGAATTATGATTGAACACCAGTAGGTAAGTACTTGTTTAGAATTCTGTATTTAAAAGTAAAAAAAAATGCTAATAATCTGCTTACTTCAGTTCCGTACAAAGCTTCCTCGTCAGTTTGTCTAAATGAATAGTCGCGAGCGCTTTTGGTTCAAACGATTGACGGAATGTCTCTTGAGTCTGATTTTCGAAGACAGCGTCTTTCAGTACTACTGCTAAATTGAAAACTGCTCTCACTGGACCCATTGTATTAGCCAGCTTGAGCATTTCTTCACAACCAGCTTCATTAGTGACATCAGCCGTGCAAATTTGAATATCTGCTCCATAGGACATCCATATCCTGGCAACAAGATTAATAAATTAACAAAAAAGCTTACAGGTAACCAAGATTTAGGAGTTTCTGAAACGATTCATCATGAGCCCGACTTGAGTTCTTACAAGTCGTTATAGTATATTTGAGATAATACCTTTGTCTTTCTGAATACATTACGCAACGCGAGTTCGGTGCTTGATATTAACCGAATGTTGCATGCAACACTCATATCATATATACAAAATTAAGTACCTGATCCTCATGGCCTGGTAGCCATTGGAGATGCCTCTTCGGGAGCAGAGCATCAGCTTCCTGGCGCCCCGCAGTACCAGCCAGTCGGCAAGCTCCAGACCAAAGCCGCCCAGCCCGCCCACCAAAATGTATACGTCGTCGTCAGAGCACAAGTACCTTTTAAAATTTAATCAATTTTCATAAAATATTTTTTTTTTTTTTTTATGGGATAGATGGCAAGCGAGCAGACGGATCACCTGATGGTAAGTGATTACCGCCGCCCATGGACACCCGCAACACCGGAGGAGTCACAAGTGCGTTGCCGACCTTTGAAATGGGATGGGGGAAGGGGGAATGGGGAGGGGGGGTGGTTGGGCCTCCGGTACCCTCACTCACACGGCGAAACACAACAAACGTTGCTTCACGCCGGTTTTCTGTGAGGCCGTGGTATCACTCTGGTCGAGCCGGCCCATTCGTACCGAAGCATGGCTCTCCCACGGTAAAAATATAATTTGTTGAGCTATTTAAAAAATATATATAAAAAAAGTAAGTACTTTGTTCTACCCGTACCAACGACTCAGTAGAATAGTTTTGTAGAGTATTAAAATGAAAGTTTAACCCCTTCCGACCGTAAAAGCGAAATAACAAGAAAGCCGTCCACTAAATCAATTTTCATTAAACATAGATAACTATAATAGAAATAAAACTTTTAGGTCTAGAATGCCAAATACATTCATTTCAAACATGAAAAATTGATTTTAATAAGCAATTTGTCAGGTTTATTACCTTGGTACAGCGTCAATAGGAGCACAAACAGGCTTTACTGATATGTCAGTCTTTGGCTCTTCATCGCGAATATTGATAACAATCTGAAAGTTAAATAATTTTTATTTATCTAAAAATAAATAATAATTAAATAATTTTTATTTATCTAAAAATTATTTAATATCTAAATAATAATAATTTTTATTTATCTAAAAATTATTTAATGCCTTATCCCTATTGGTAAACATAAAAAATATATAATTTAACCTTTCCAATGTGCTTGCCCGCAGCCATATACCGAAATGCAGATTCCACTTCGTGTTTGTCAAACGTGCAGTTAGTGATTGGACGGACAGCGCCAGACACGATACCTGCCAGGATCAGTCTTTTAAGGTCCTGACGGAGAAAAATATGTTAATTTCTATACAAATAGTTTCGAAATAGAGTGTGAATTGCAGTTTCTATATATAAGCAATATTTCTATATTTTTGTTTTATATAATCCTGCAATAAAATGTACATATTAGAGTGCGGAAAAAAGTTAGGTTTCGACGGGAGATATACATACAGAAATCTATACACGACTCATTTTATTGCTGAGAAGAATACATAAAACGAACTTATTAGAATTACAAAACTAGAATAACGAAGTTAGTAGGAAACGATGCTTTCAAAGTATTATACTTTTTACTTTGATGTAGTTTTGAGAACTAAACTATACCTGTGATACATGACTTGGACTATTTAAATAAACATTTTTTACATCATCTCACAAGGGATTACATGTTACTTACCTGTTGCATTTTTTGACCACCGCCTTCGATAAGATAATCCAACATAATGCAGTGAAATGACACTTCTTTCTTAAAAAGGTACATTTCAATCAGTGTGTTTATTGTGATGTCGTATTTTCCAATCTCAAGGAAGCGTCCGCGTCGAGCGAGGCATCTCACCGACGCCTGTGACATAATAATTAAACACTGTTACATTAGACGGAATGGGCAATTTTGCATAGCGCGTAAAATTTCTGTAATTAAATTACCTGTAATTTATCATCAGCTAATGAGTTAAGTATCAAATTAACCCCTTTTCCTTTCGTTTCACGTTGAATCATGTCTTCAAAGGATGTGTCGCGAGAGTTGCCAATATGACTGTCTGAAAGTTAAAATGTGTTGGAATGCACACTGATTATGTCAATCAGAGGGACAAAATAATAAAAAATAATAGAGAAAAGGCAAGAAAAATCTGCAGAAGGAAAGTAAAATGTTTGCTGTTAGCTTGTTTTAGCAGCTAGTGTTAAAAGTTTAGGCGTTCCTGAAGATGATAAAGTTTACTTCAAAATATGAGCTTTTAGCTAAATGAAAGAAGAAAGGAAAACCAATAACACCTTTAATCTGTGGGAAGAGCTTCTTTATGATTTCTTTTTTGGCGGGGGTTCCAACAGTAGTGAACACTTCGAGACCGTGATGCAGCGCAACGTTGATGGCAGCCTGCCCCACGGCGCCGGAGCCGACATGGACAAGGATCGATTCACCGCGACGCATCTTGCCGATCAGCAGCTTTGAAGAAACAAATGTTTGATGAAGTTGATAAAGTATAGCGAGAGATGATACATCACTCAAAACTACTATATATGTATATGGTAAATTGTAATGGCTTGATGTAAACATATTCAGGCTATTACTAGTATTACCTATAACTAATGCAATAAAAGATTGATTGATTGAAATTTGGCTCTCCAAATAAGTGGTATAGCAAAAGTTGATATATTTGACCCGAATAATAGTTACAAACGGTGCAGGACGGACGGAGGCACGGATTTCGAACCATCGGAAGATTTTAGTCCGAATTTCGTCCGAAGCGACAATTTTCTTCATGCGTTCATTGAGTATTCGAACGTGTATGTAAATGTATGTTTTTGACTCGGATACTTCTTGTTTTTGTTTATAACAAGGGTCGTTTTGTAAATCCCCGCGCCACGCACCCTGCAACACCCCCGCGCACCGCTTTGTAGCAGTGTGGTATACCCAAAGAAGTCTTTGGGTATACCATCTTGGGCATCGCATCTTCGTCCGTAAGCACGATTTCGTCGTGCGAATCGCACCTTCGGACGATGATACGATTTCAGTGTGTTTTGCGATTTTTGTACACAAATCAACATTTTACAGTACTAAGTTTAAATTCGAACCATCGCATTTCGTTGCGATGTCCGAAGAAGTGTGTTTTCCGCCTAACTATATTCTTACCAATGATGCATATACAGTTCCATATGCTATAGGTACTGTAGCTGCTTCTGTAAGACTCCATTCATCTGGAATAGGCCAAGCAAGAGAGATATCTACTTGGGCTAAGTTAGCAATGCCTTTGTCACATATACCCATAACTCTCGACCCGCTGAAAATAATTGAAATTTTAAAGTATTTAACATGTTTGGAAAAAAGCAATAAGCATTAAATGATAAAAAAAATACTTTGCTAATCGGCCAGATATTTCAAGTCCCTGTAAACAATCTTGAGCGATTCTCCCTCGAGCTACTGCATCTTTCGTCACCCGACCCATCGCAGTCATCACATCACGGAAGTTCATACCTGAACAGTATACCTAAAAATAAAAATGAATTAAATTAATTATAAGCTAATTATATTTGGTATTATTAATTCAAAGGTTGTACACTAACTGACGTGATCAATCGATCGATCGATCCTTAGCTTTTGTCGCGCGTGGTTTGTGATCGACTTAGTTGGAATAAAACATTAAACAGGCAAAGAAATTAAACAAGCAATATTAAAGAATAAAATTTTAAACCATAGACAGTTACATGATATAAAGAGCAGAACTAAGATAGAGAACTAACATACGAAGTTCTTATGATGACATGGTTAAAAATAAAGATGTAACGCTTTCAATAGAATCATCCACATTTCTAATACAAGACTAAGTATCATACTTAAGAGGCAACATTAAGGAGACATTCTAATCAAATCAATAGACGGTAAAACTAAAACAAAACAACCTAATGCAATTAAGTCATAGAAACAATTATAGGGTTTTTTATCTCTCTTGTAAATATTTACCTTTGTTAGTTTTATTCATGTATTCCTTTATATGCGTAGGTTCTTAAGTTAGCGTTTCTTATTATCTTTATCTCGAAATTATTGTATTTACTCAAATATTGTTTATTTTCGGTAAAACTTCAATTCAATATTTTTTATGTTTGACATCTTATAGTTTCTATATTTTCTTATTCTTAAGGAGTTTGCATCAGTTTTATTAAGGGAGTAATTAAGAACTACGGACTTTTTGGTTTAACACCTATTTTTCCTGGCGAGTGAGAAAATCAAAAATTGATGACGAAGAATGTCAAATTTGAAACTCAAATAAATAATATCATTCTCGATAAATTTCTTTAAGGGGGCAGCGGGCGGATACTTCAGTCTATCGCCGGACTTCGACGAATGAAGACCAAACGGAAGCCCGGGACCTCTCTCCTTCAAGTGTTCTTTCTTAGTCCCGGGCCCTCGTGCTGCCGTCTCACCGGACTTAAGGGTCTGGCTGCTGCTGCTCCAGCCGCCCTATCTGTCGCCGTCGGGGCGCGCCGCTCCAGCCGCCCGACGTACCGAGCCTTCTTGGAGTGCTGCGTGCCGCTCTACCAGCCGCCGTCGTAGCGAGCCCCTCCAGCAACCCGACGTATTGAGCCGCCCGCCGCCGCCTTACGTGACGTTTTTCTTTTCCCTCTTTACTTATAAATAGTGCAGTGCTACTTTTTTAGTGATCACAGAACTGTGGACTCGGGGTCGAATTTAGAACGATAAGTTGTGTATAGGTTCCTTTTTTATTTTATTATTTTATTAAATATTGTAATCCCCCATAACCCCCTCTTTCCTTTTATAACATAACACAATACAGTGTAAATATATTGTAAAAAATATCAAACAAACGTTTATAATAGATACGAACACAAAAAGATAGGACATAATTGAAACAGACATAATACATACCATATGGACGTCACAATACCCAATGACGTCATTATAGACAAAAATAAATGGAAAAGGCATTTAATTACCATCTGTTTAAATATATAAATATAAATAATAATAATAATAGCGTAGGGATGTGACGACCCCATCGCCACTGGTGCAGAGGCTGCAGTGACAGCGCAGCCTCCTCATAAGTGAAATTAGTCAGTACCCCCTGGACTCGGTGTTGACCGTGCCGAATTCCAATTTGACCCCGGGTACAAAAATATAGGGGTCTATAACGGTTAACGGTCATGCGTATAATGATGATGTAAAGTGAAATTAATGAAGGACGCATAGGGTCGCTGCCCGGGGGCCGCCGGAGCGCCTGGTCGCGCTAATGCCAGGCGCGGCAGCATGCGAGTTGGCGCATCACGACCGGCCCGAACACCTGGCCGGTCACTTCCATCATCACCACCAGTGTGCTTGGCGTTGGCAGGGTCTTCACAGGCCCAGCAAGCGGCGCCCGCCGCTGGTGGAGTACGCCGCATGAGATGGTCTAGGTCTCAAAATGAGAACCTCATGCGAGCGTACTACGGTGCGACGGGGGGAGAAACTCGTCGGACAGGGTATTGAGCGAGGATGCACCAAGAGTTTTTGCGCTTGGAGCCCGCATTGTCTGTTTCGGAGCAAAACCTCTCGGACCGAGTTCGGTACATATTGCGCTCGAACATCTTTAGCGCCGCCGAACTCGAAGGACTACGACGCGAAGTCGTTCTGGTCTCAAGATCCTCATTGAATGGGTCGCGGCGTTTATCTGCGCATGTGCCGTAAGTGGTTGAACCGCCTAATAATCCCTCACAATTACCAGATGAGGAGGTTGAGACAGAAACGATTTCCCAGGAATTAGAGCACATCAGGAGCACACTTGAGGAGGCGATTCGGGAATTCCGCGCTCTGCCTCCTGAGGAGAGGCCGCGGCTTCCACGATTGCCCTTTAGCGTCCGGAATCGGGATGTCATTGAGGCCGTAAATCGCATGCTGCCAGAATATTTGGCATGTAGCAGCGACCTTGGTGATACGAACTCAATCCTTTTTGGCGCTGCAATGGCGGTCTGTCAATATGTGGGCGCCAAAATGCCAGAACCGGTTCGCACCGTCACCCCGCGGGGAAAGCCGGCTTGGCAAAAGAGGATTGAGCATCGTATCACTAAGGCAAGGGTCCTCATTGGCAAACTGATCGCTTTCAGGTCGGGCAACACCAGGCCCCGAGTGATGCGCTTTGTTAGGCTCGCATTTGCAGGATCAGACTTTGATCCTGCAGGGCGTCATGCAATGCGATTAGTTGCAGAGCGCATCGATGACTTGAAGCAACGGATAGCTGCGTGGGCAAATTGAATTCGGCGATACTCGGAGCGAGTAGGCCGGTTTTGCCAGAATCGCCTCTTCATGAGTGATCAAAAGAAGTTCTATAGATCGTTGGACCAACCTGCTGTGTTGAACAATGGCGAAAGCCCAGATCACGAGGGAATGGTGGCCTTTTGGCGTAACCTGTGGTCTAGGCCCGTTCAACACAACGAGGAGCGGTGGATGGCTGAGTTGGAGGAGGCGTGTGATAGCATCGAATCTATGAACCCCGTGATCATTAGTGCCGATGATGTGTCGCAAGCGGTCCGTAAAGCTCCGAACTGGAAAACCCCAGGAAGCGACGGACTGCACCACTATTGGATCAAGGGGTTCAATGCTAGTCACGAGACATTAGCCAGCCAATTCCAGCAATCACTCGAGCAGTGTCAGGTTCCGAACTTCTTGACTACTGGGATCACTCATTTAGCTCCTAAGTCGAGCAATACCGCTGACCCTAGCCAGTACCGCCCCATTACGTGTCTTTATACAACATACAAGACACTAACATCCATTCTGAAGGCCAAGATAGACGCCTTCATAGAGGCGAATAACATCATGGCGGTAACTCAGAATGGATGTAGGGGCGGGAGTCGCGGTACGAAGGAGCTGCTCCTGATTGACACGGTCGTGGGCAAATTGGTGAACCGCAATCGACGCAATTTCTCTGCTGCCTGGATTGATTACAAGAAGGCTTTTGACTCGGTTCCCCACTCATGGTTAATGAGAGTTCTCGAGCTGTACAAGAGTGCGATCGTGCGTGCGTGCGTGCGTGCGTGCGTGCGTGCGTGCGTGCGTGCGTGTGTGTGTGTGTGCGCGGCAATTTTTTCGTGATTGAGAAAAAGGGGATAGATCAGTATTTAAAGCTAGGGGGTCACACTAAGGAGTTTCTCTGTGGCCTCATAAGATGGATTCATAAGCCACTATTGGGTCTTGCGTTTAATTTCCCATCTAGTGAGGCTGTAGATAGAGATATTTCTATTCAGCCAGTTATAAAGTCTTGAGTTTGAGGCCCTAGACTGATTTCTAGAAAAGGAGGTTCTGCATTTTACACTTGGGGTGACAGACATAGTGATACATTTTTTTGCAATGGTGTCGTCAAAGGGTAATCGCGTATTTAACCGCAGTATCGAACGCAATATGTAAATTTTGTCGGACAGTGACAGTGACAGGACGTGACATTCAGAATAGCGAGTGGACGTTGGATAACGGCGAGGCTTAAAGGTTATGGTTTTAAGCACTGCTCTCTGGGCTCTTTCTAAAGATAGAAGTAACGTCTTTGAGGCACACCCCCATGCATTTATACAATATGTTAGTATTGATAAGCAAAGACCGGAGTAAACTGTGAAAAGAATTTCAGAATCAGCTGAGTTGCGTAGATTTTTGAATACATAAGTCGTCTGACCCGAGGAATTAGGTTTTCTATGTGCGATTTCCTGTCTAGTTTCTCATCCAAGTGATAATCCCCTAAGTACCTTATATTTTCGACCCTGGTCAAGCTATAACAAGAACAGCAGCTTTTCTGCCCGTTTTGACATATATGGGCTCTGAGTATACCAGAGTCTAATGGAGGCTTGGGGTTTTTTGAGATGGAGATCGAATAAATTTGGTTTTATCCAGGTTTAAAGTAAGAAGATTAATGAAAAGCCAATGCATTATTTGTTGAGGACCGACTCGGCAACGCTTCGAGCACGCTCCCAAGTGGTCTCTTAGATAAGAAGAGTGGTGTCATCCGCGTAAGTAAATATGTCGCAGTTGGGAAAGGAAAGGATATACAGGGTGTTGTTTTGGTCGACAACGAGCTTTTCAGGGGTGATAGTATACATGATACTGATACCAAAAAAAAATATAAAAATGGCACCTTAAATTTTCATAAGTAAATCTTAGAAAATAACTAATTATGGTATCCTTGTTTCCGTGCGTAACGTATTTTAACAATGAATGGTTGCCTAGCAACGAGGCGAGGTGTGCGGGGGTGCGCGAGGGGTCCCGACTGCGGCAGCGCCGCCGCCGCGGGCAGCGCGGGCAGTCTGCTGCATGCCTCCGCGCCGAACCCGCGTTCCTTTTTCTCAGCGAGAGCAAGCGCCTCTGCGCGTGAACTTACGCTACGGCTATGATCAGGAACAAGTCTTTATTCAATAGTCGTGAACTGAGCGATGTAGTTGTTAATACATCGCTCAGTTCACGACTATCGAAATGTTTTTCGTGTGGTGTAAACCGAGTGTGTGTGATTTGGAGTTATTTGGAGTGACGTTGCGCCGCCGTAATGTGTTACGCAATAAAAACATTATTTACAAACTCCGCAAATCGTGTTCTACCGAAAAAACATCCCATGCTCGAGATAGAGCCCAAAGTAGACAAGAGTTCAAAGAAGAAGCTATCTTGGAATACTTCTCCCGACAGGTTCGTGTAAGTGTCATTGACCTTTTTGTAGGAAAATTCGTGAATGAGCCGGCCGTCATTGACTGACTGCGCGAACATGCGTTTTGATAATTTTAGGAAAATTTGTAGGTCATTTTTTCAGTAGAATCAATTTATTAAAAAAAATGTTTTAGGTATTTTCAGAACAAGTATTTTTTATACTTTCATCCCTTAGAAGGCCGTTGTCGACCAAAACAACACCCTGTATATTAAGTATATATCTATACTTTACTAATTTGTTTTGTTTTAATAATTCAATTAATTAATTATTTAATTAATGTTGACCTTATTTTAATTCAATTAACTTTGATATTGATATTTAAATTTATTTTATATTTACATGTAATTACTATTATGAATAAATGAATTATAAATATTGAAATGTGATAAATAACCAGGCTAAGGAAAACACACACTGAAATTATACCAATAGTAATAGAAGCAACTGGATCGTTAGCCGAATCAATCCAAATAGGTATACAGTGTCAAATTGGATGCTAAAATAGGCAAAGACATACAGATTGCAAAATCAGATTTTCATCCATATCTCTACAATCTGAAATAATACTAGGGGATACTAAATTTTTTATTGGGGTATCTGAACCTCCTCTTGAAGTCGGTGGAAATTATTTAAAGACACGTACATGGACGAGTTTGATGTTGGGTGACTTGAACATTTGATCCATTTTCAAAGGTCCTTGTATCCACCGTAAAGAGGAAAGGTCTCCTGTGGCTATGGTGCTGAGATATACGTGGGGAGAGCTCACAGTCTTCGGGTTTTCAAGTAGCAAATGGCAATAAGTACCCCATTTACCCTACAAAAATATAACAAGTTAGTAAATAAAAAATGTACTAAAGTAATTCTAGTTGATACTTGAGCTTACTTCCTTATAAATATTCATGGGTAGATTCTTTATCAGTTGTCTGCTATAGAATTCCAATTTTGGGTCAAATTCAGGTGCTTGTGGATCTTCTATAAGTAAACCATGAACATTTTCTCCGCCAGGTTCTCTCCTCAAACAATTGACGAGTCCTAACAAACCATTAGTTATTTCATTCTGACTATAAAGGACAACTTTTTGAGAATCTTTTATTTCTTTTTTAACTTCATCAATCCAGGAGAATTTTCCATCTGCGGTTAAAATACGGACAAACTTATAATTTGCTAATGGCGATTTTTTTCGGAGAAGGACAATATATTCTGTTTCACTTTCTTGGATTGTAACAGTTTCAAAATTTTTACTTGAATACTGTTTAGGGTCTGAATATAAACTTTCTCGGCTTATGATGAATCCACCTTCTCTCAATGTTTTCGCAACTTCAGTCAGATCCTATAAAATATAAAATTTTAAATAATTGTGTGGAATGAAGGAAGAATAATATGCATTTTTTTTTAATTTTACCACTTACACAATCTCTTTGCAGCATATTCGCTCCCACAAAAACTATAACGTTGGATTCGCTTGACAAATTGCTATTGGAAACGGTTATGTTTGAGGGTAGATCTAGCGACTCTTTTGTTATTACATGGAGATCAGCTTGAACTAAAGGCACGTCTGCTAAAACTTCAGCAATTTCTGTGATGGCTGGTGTTAAATTATTCTTTTCATATTCTTCGTTTATTAATTCCAAGCATTTGAATTTATAGGTGTGAGTATTTTCATGAACCAATTGCAGATTAAAACGTAAAATTTCCTGAAACTGCAGAAAAAAAAGATGTTTAGTGTTAACACACACTTGATATCTGAGATTTATTTGTTGCTTAAAAACATATTTACCGACATCCTTTCTACTCCATAAAATGGAACGAATTGATACTTCTCGTATACAGGAATGCCTAGAGGAGCTTTTATAGATATTGCCGTTACGTGTAGACCACGCAGTTCAACTCCACCAATTCTGTGAATAATCATTAAATATTACAGTTTCCAAATTATACTTAATAAAAATTAAAATAAGTAAATTCATTAACTAGCTGCAAAATAATACTGTCCCAGTTCTAAGGATGAATGCCTTATTTTGTGACCAGTAGAGAAAATTTATAAATATAATGAACTAGCTTCCGACCGCGACTTCAGAATTGTGTTCAGAAAGAAAGAAAATGTTAAGATAGCACCATGTAGTGACGAAGTAGAAATTTTGAGTTTTTGATAATTCCTACGGGAACTCTTAAGTTTTCCGGGATAAAAAGTATCTTTTGTGTTAGCCGAGTGCTTCATCTATCTACCTACCAAATTTCATTCAAATCAAATTAAAATTAGTTTCAGCCTAAAAGCGGAACAAAAATACTAACAATTAAACAAACAAACATCCATACATTCGCATTTATAATATTATTAGTGAGATAACATGTCATATTACCCCTTGAGAGTCTTTTTGTAATGGAGTCATAGTGCTTCTCTGCACTTCCCTATACAAACTAAAAAATAGCAATCCTATCCTATTGTGGTGTAGACTATTAAACGAGTTAGGTGTCCTGATGATTTCGAAAACGGCTTGAAACATTTCGACGAAAATCTAGGATTAGGGGTTAAAAATAACCAGAAATCGATCTACTCGTATGAGGGAATTATCTTCGAAAACATTCATTTTAGGGATGTTTGAGCGAAATATACAAAATATAAACGCATATGATGCTTATTTTAACCGATTTCAAAAATTCGTCGGAATCTTTTTTTATGTATGTTCACCCATTACTCGAAGACGCCTGAACCGATTTGGAAAATTCTTTTTTTGTTTAAAAGGGTATACTTCACAGGTGGTCCCATATACATTTTATCGAAATCGATTCAGTGGTTATTGAGAAAACCAACAAAAACATAGCAAAATTGGAGTTGTTGCGATTGAAGTCGGTTGTTTTTAACGTATTCAGTGTGGTCAATTATTAACAACGCGTTTAAATGCGCAGTAGCCCAGAGACTAAGGCACGAGTCGCTTATACTTTTTAGGTCCGGATTCGTATCCCACGAGACTTCATTGTATTTTTTTGTCTTTTTATTTTGTGTGAACTTATGTTAATATTAAAAAAATATTTTGTGCCGCCCTGCCCCATGTAATTGGGAATAGGAATTTTTTACGGCTTTCTTTAAACTCAACTAGATGGCGCTAATCACAACTGAAATAAGAAAATCTAAAAAGTCGCCAAAACTGATTGATATAAAATAATAATAATAATGTCTGGGACAAATCACACACGGTCATCTGTCTACCAGGATTGCCTGTATCTTGGGAACCAGAGACTGATATACATACACATATACTTCTAAATACATACATATATAGATATAATACACCCAGTCTCAGAGTTGATATTGTTGATATTACCGACTAATATCATAATGATAATTTATCCAAAAAATAATTTTCATATTTTTTGATGCACAACGCTTGTCAGTATTGTTTTTTATTTCCTATAATAATTCTAACATGAAACCAAGTTATTAATTGCATTTAAATCATAATTTATTTTTGGTTTGGAAGAAGAAATTACATATAACTTATATGTAATTCATTCCAATAAAATAAAAAAAACGTAAACAAACTTACTATGGAACTGACACATGTCAATGTCATCTGCATACTATGTTTGTTTACCTTTTGCTTTTTTTTGATTGGAATGAACTATAGGTAACAGAGAAACCAGAACGCACCCAGCTCATCCATACTTGATCAAGTTGAAAATGGTTTCTGTTAATTCAATTGATAAGAATCTATGTGATTGTGGCTTTTTATGGTGTGACATACGTCATCTAAAAATTCCCTATTATAGTATTTATTTTATTTTATTTTTTAGTTTATTTCATTAAACAGTGTGAGTCTTTATAAAGTATACATATGAAAGGGGGTGAAATAAGAGCCAATTTTATCGCCCAGAAAAATATTTTAATATTTTAACGGACATCTATTGCCAGTCCTCACTTTTTTTGTTTTAATATTCTAGCTTGCTTAATTTAAAAGTTACAACGTTTTGCTTACTTGGGGGCAACAGATGTTATAAAAAAATAAACGTCCACAATTTTTTTTATATATTTTCTGGGCTATAAATAGAATAGTAGAATCAAATTATAAAAAAATATTATAGATATTTTCAGAACAAATATTGTTTGTCCTTTCGTCCCATATAAGGCCACTATCGACTTAAGCATACCCTGCAAAATGTTTCATAGAAAATAAATCTTATAGGTAGATACGAACTACTACTAAACAAGTTATCTTACGTAGTTTAGAAACGCTCCGATTGAACGAGCGACGCTCGGTCTCCCATTTAGTTATTCATTATAAGAACGAAAATGTTAAGATGCAGTGGTTTAGGCTGCGCTTTTTTTGTCAGTCAGCCGTCAGTTTGTCAGTTTATTTACAAAAAAAATTCCACGCAAATTATTATATTGAATAATGACGGCATCATTAAAAAAATCCAAAAGTTTTAGAATTATTTTTTTCAACTTATATACAGCTGATGCAGCAAATACAGCAGCAAAACAAAGCAGCAGTCAAATACCGGATTATAGATGGGATGAATTTTATCGTAATATAGGTATTATTAGTATGTTCAGATTCATGACGGAGTATTATAGGATAGGGTATTATTAATTATTTCAGTCTATGAATTTTATTCACGGTTTACGTTTACCTCGTGACCTGCAGATGAGGATAAGATTGGAAAGTAAAAATTTTCAAGTTGTTCGTCATTTTTTTCAATATTTCATTATGTGCATCGACATCTATAGAAAGTCTTTCTATTCTGGTGGGTACGTAGAGCGAGCGAGTATCTTGAGCTACGATCATAGACTGAAGCATGGCGTCCAGAAAAGTGACCCAATTTTGTCTCCAAAGTATTCTTCCTCGAGTACCCCTGATATTGCAACCAAGAACACCTCGGAACTGATTTCTGAAATTAAATTTGAAGTTATTAATCGTTGAAGCATATCTATATGTAGTCATTATATTAAGATGAATCCATACTTATATTGATATCCTCTTAGGTTAAGCTCTTTATAGAAGTCTTTGGCAGTTAGGTGTATATTTGGCCCTTTATCATCGACTGCATTAGTAGCTTCCTCTGGTATAACTCGATACTCAGCTGCCACATTTTTCTTTTCAAATATGCGTCCTGACACAACTAACGTGTTGTTTTCTACAACCTGATAAGAAGAAAAATAGTGTCATGCAAAGACGGTTTAAGCAATTTTTTCAGTTAGTATTTGAATAGAATAGAAAACATGAATTAATTGATTCAGATTAATTTATTTTACGTCACAAATCGATATTTTTTATAGTTTTTATTTATAGTCATAATATAATGTTAAGTTGATAGTGAAGTGATCGACAAACTAAAAAAGTTACAAAAAGTGGAATGTAGAAAACTACACTGACTGAATTAATAAATCAAAATAATGACAAATATTTAAATGCATTATAGTACAATTTAAATATAATGGAGGAGACGAGAAAGTGAAACGATCGTATTTGTTGGCTGCATTTGTCAGCGTATAAAACATGTCATCTTTTTTGTTAGTCGATTCAGTGTTTTCTAATAAAATATGATTTACCTCAAAATTTCCGGTTTCTTTTTGAATAGAAACTTTAAATTCCAGTGACCCTGTTTTTGGTATAGTTGTGGCTCTATAAAGAGTGACGTTTTCAAATACAACAGGTAGTTCTATGTTTGTGGCATCTATTAACTTAGAAAAGGAGTTCCAAACTATTTCTAAGTAACCTGTTGCTGGATATAGTATGCGACCTTAAAAAAACAACGGTTCAATAAACTGACCTAGCTTTCATTAGTAAAAATCATAGTTAATTTAGCCTTGATCTAGGTATCTCAATGGTGGTAATAATAAAGTATGAGTATAGCTTTGTCGTTTGTATTAAAGTTTCTCGTCCTGGATACAAGTCGATAGGTCTCTTTGCTGAATAATAACTTACATCCGTTTAAGCGGTTTAGTGTAGGATAATTAAATAATTTGAATTCAAAATATATTTATTAAGATAAGATAAGATAAATATACTTTATTGCACTCCAAAACAGTACAAATAACAACGAAAACACATAAAATATTTAAAACATTGATATGCAAAGGCGGTCTTATCGCTTTGAGCGATTTCTTCCAGACAACCTTATTTATTATTGAATTCAAAATATATAAATAATTCGAATTCAAAATTTATTTATTATGAAGTAAGTAGGTCTGCTGTACACTTCCTTATCTTTTGATGTATCTAAAAGTTTACATACTTTTTGTGCTGTTATTTGAAATACGCACGAAAGCTTAAACAATGTAGACCCATTTTCTACAAGAGGCCTAAGTACTTTGTATTCAGGCTAAGACACTTTAATACAAACGGCGTTATTACCTATTAATACTATGCGTCAAAAACCAGAAAATAATTAAAAAACAAAATAATGCGAGTTGCTTACCGTCTATCACATGACCAGCTAAGTATTTTTTGTTGTCGTGTTCCAATGAAACAGTCACAGTAGTTTCTAATGATTCGTACTTTAGTATACGTTGCAGCTTTTGCACAAACCTATAAAATTTACGAGTTCAGTGGAAAAAAAAACAGACAAGCTATACTTCATTTATTTAGGATACTTCAAAAACGAAAAAACTTGACATGTCTTTATATTTATATGTGCATGTTTAAATGTTGATATTTATTGCAAATGAAGTTTCAAGATTCAAGAAGAAGTTTCAAGAAGTAGTCTAACTCGCGCTCCGAGGGTTCCGTACAAACATGCAATATTGAGAATTTCACCAATTTATTTTAAGACCATAGACTTCTTATAGGTTCTATAGGCAGTTAGGTGCTGATACTGATATCCGATCGGATAGTGAGGAGTCTTCAGTTTTATTATGTTTCAAAAAGATCAATTTTAATATTACAATGCCTTATTTATTTATTTTGTCTTCTTACCAATTTTCTCTGTGATTCCACTCAATCAGATGAGAAAGCATCGAAGTTCCTTGAGCAACTGGAAATTGCACTGAAGGGTAGACGTTGGCTAAGTGAGGGTTCATTCCTTTCTGGAATAGCCTGTAGAAACAGTAAGAAATTAAAAGTTTGAATAAATAAAAATACTGCGCACTTCCTTGTTTTTATTTACATCACTTACTTTCCTAAGGCCGTTAAAAGTACTCGCAAACCGTCCTCATCTTTTTGTGCTAATGAGATTTTTGTGATATTTCCAAATTCCTGTATTCCGCAAGGCGTCACTTCTATTAATATACTATGATCTTCATAAGTTTCAAGATTTTTAAATAAATTTACAGGATTCTGTTGAAAATAAATGCATTTATCATTTGCATTACCAATATATTTCTTATAAGGAAGACATTAACTAATTTAAAAATCTTATGGTGAATAAAACTTAATTAAATAATTATTTTGAAAAATAACATACCTGAAGATTTTTGATTAAAGTATCAATTTTTACGGACAATGATAAAGCTGTCAGTGATATTGACAGTTCCGAAGCTGTAAATGAAATATTTCCTTAAGTTAAACACCACAACTCGTAAGAATATTAAATAAATAAATAAAAAAATCTTGACAGAACCTGCAGAACTGGATAGTACACCTTCTTCGTTGAGAGCTTCAGCGATGTGGTATGCTGCGAGTACCACCTGCTCCAATGTTAATTTTTCATCTGCGTAAGCCGCACTGAGCTCTCCAATACCGAAACCTGTAGTTATTAGTCGTTGGTTAGTAGATAAGATAGCCAATTCTCTATTGCGTTGGAGATTCTTGGTAAGCCCGCTTCCATCTTCGGCCTTATCTTCCCTTACCACCAGGTGAGATGATGCCAAGTGCTCACTATTTTATAAATTTGTCTTGTTTAACTGTATTTAAAAAACTCTTACCGATCACATGATCTGGTTTCATAGCCACTGCTTTGAGAACTTCAGTGAATCCAAGCTGAACAGCAACGGTAAAAACGACGCAACTCTTTATATTGTTGAATTCTTCAAGATTGGGATCAGATAGCATATTCATCAAATCAAAGCGATTATTTTTTAATACCTCATGACACCTTAAAACAAATGACAATCAGTTAAATACTTGAAAACCAATTTTATTTTAGTATTGTATTTTATGAATTAAAATTACTTCTGTATGATATTGGTAAAAACTGGCAATTTCATAAGATTATTTGCCAAGCTCGGCCAGAATTCACATAGTCCAGGATATACGAAGTACACTGGCCTTTGATAGTTTTTGTAATATTTAATATCACGCGCTAACTCAATACTTTTGGTGGGCCTTGAAGCTGAAAAAAAAAACAAACAAATGCTACATTTTTGCTGATTATGATTGATTTATTGTAAAATTGCACACAGAATAAGCAGGCAACTTACTCAGAACAATGAATCCTCTGTAGGGGTGCTTGGGAATTTCGTGCTCGTGTATTGCATGCCAGAGTCGAACTT
This sequence comes from Coleophora deauratella, assembly GCA_958295455.1. NCBI lineage: Eukaryota > Metazoa > Arthropoda > Insecta > Lepidoptera > Coleophoridae > Coleophora > Coleophora deauratella. Next base: position 15,743,492 of record OY282395.1, read on the forward strand.
CATCTACATCGATCGGCTTTGAATGCAAGTGATCCAGAATTCTGGTCACAGCTGATTCGGTGCGCCCCGACACACACACCAGGCGAGGAAGATCGTCCGAAGGAAGACCTTTATTTACCTGTTTATTAATATTTCATAATTATAACGGCATAATTATAATGTGTGCTACGGACAGTGCGATTCGCGTACCTGAATTTTGGGCCGAGACTATATAAGCAGGTTTGTTATCGACTCGAAAAGAAGAAGAAGATTATAACGGCCAAATTGAAATCGCGTACTAAATTTTACCTATAGCTTCTAGTCGTGATACTGAGCAACTTTTCTAAGGAATTAATTAGATCGCAGCAAAAAATTTATATGTGGACTTTCCATACAAAGTTGGCTACTCAGCTCATTGATTTTTATGAAGAGTCCCAAATTTTGATAGGACAAAATTTTGTCGGTTTAGAAAGGAAACTCTCCAGTTAACTAGTTTGACTGTATTTTTTTTTTTTTTATGGCAGAGGTGGCAAACGAGCAGACGGATCACCTGATGGTAAACGATTACCGCCGCCCATAGACACCCGCAACACCAGAGGAGTCACAAGTGCGTTGCCGGCCTTTGATTTGGGAGTACGCTCTTTTCTTGAAGGTTTGAATGTCGTATCGGTCCGGAAATACCGCAGGCGACAATTCATTCCACAGTTTGGTTGTGCGAGGCAGAAAGTATTAAAGTATTTAAGAGTCATTCGCTAAAATATGATATCGTATTTACGCACCTTAACTCTAGATGCATTATCCAGTAATACATGGGCGTTAGCGCCACCAAAACCAAAGCTGCTTAAAGCAGCAAGTCCTCTGGACCATGGCTGCTTCTCCGTGACAACTGCCAAGCGACCTTCTTCTAGCCCAGTTACCCCTTCGCGTGGCTTGGAGAAGTTGACGTTAGGTGGAATGTAGCCAGTGTGATACGCTATTACAAGCTAAAAAATAAACGTATCTTCAGATTACATGTGTTTATAATTCAGAAAATAGTTTTGTCTACATAGCTCGTATTGTTATACCTATAAATTATTTTCACCAGGTTTGCTAAATTATCCATCTTTAGCTTTAATATTTGTTTACTCATTATATGCACGTCATAATCTCTATCTCTTTAATTTGCTTGTCATAGCTATGAACTCATTCAAATACAAACTGAAATTTTACTCAAATTCTGACTATGAGTTTACTTACTATGACAATATGTTAAATGTCTTCAGTTATCGAAATTTCAACTATTTCATATATTTTATTTAGATTTCTCCACTTATCAAAGGTTCATGTAATTCTTACAACAAGAATCTGCTTCATTATCAATAGGCATAAAAACAGTTTTACCTTTGAAAGAGCACAGATTCCAGCGGCTGGTTCTGAATGTCCTAAATTTGATTTAACTGATCCAATCATGAGAGGACCAGATCGACCCGGACAGAACACTTCGTCGATAGCATTCAGCTCTTCAGGATCTCCTACTCTAGTACCTAATGAAGAAATGTTTGTTGTTACACTTTTTAAAACAAGTACCTTCCTTATTTTTAAGCAACACATTTACCGCTCCCTGATTGTTAGGTTAGGTTTGGCTTATTCAAGATAATACCAGGTAAAAAAACTGTTTCTATGATCAAATACTACTAACTTTTACTACAGAAAGAAGCAACCCTCACCTCCCTCCACCAATAGGTATATCGTCACCCGCAATGGAGAAGTAAGTATACCCACTCGCCCTTAAAAGTTAGAATGATATAGAACCGAAGAACATAAAAGATACATCGAGACTCAGATGGCTGTTTAGTTATTAAAGAAATGAAGAAGGTAACAAAATAAACAGCACTGACCTGTTCCGTGAGCCTCCATATACTCGACTGCGCTTGGCGCAATACGACACTCCTTGTAAAAGCTTTCAAGGAGCTTCTTCTGAATTTGACCAGCCGGGTAGGTGATGCCCTGCTCTTTGAATCCGTCACAATTAGTCTTTGCATGTACAATTTTTGCATACACTCTGAAAAACAGGTATACATAAGTTAAATATACATTGCAGCCACTTTTGGACTCAATGTTGAAATTTGACTCAAAAGAACCACGATAAAGAGCAAGTAAGTTGTCGAAACTGATTCATTCGGGAGAGTTATGGGAGAGTTAGAATCAAGGAGAAAGGACTAAGGTTCTCGTTACTTATAATTTACCTTCTAGAATCTTTGGCCTTTTGCAAAAACACAACTGCATCGCTCTCAGAGCGGCAGTATCCATTTGCTTTCTCGTCAAAACACTTACATCTTCCATCTTCAGATAAAACTCCAAGACTGAAACATTATTCTTATTAATCCGAAAGTATATCTGTCTTCTATCAGTTTCCTACCACTTCATACTTAAACACTCGAAAGAATTACGTTATTCCCTTCATTTTGACAGTTGTAAATATGTAAAACACAAAATCGTTAATATGATTATGGTATTTTTTAAAAGAGAAGACATACATATTTACGGTGGGATAACAATTTTTTACATAAAAAATTGTGTTCGTTTGACTTTATATTCGCATCAAAAAACTTACGTAAAGAATTTTTGTGAAACCTCTCGCAAAAGGCATAAATTTCCTCCACCAGCAATAGCAGCGTCGCAGCGGCCTTCCTGCAAGGCTTTAAAGGCAAGTTCTATGGCGTAGGAAGAGCTCGAACAAGCCGTGTCCACGATGACAGATGGACCAACTACACCGAGCCACTCAGATATTGAATTTGGTAGAGATGATAGAGATAAACTGTAACATAAACATAATATAAAATTAAAGATGATATAAATTGAACTTAACTGAATTATTTTACAGGACAGGAAAGAGTGGCGGATTTTGGTGTTTGAATTTGAATTTGGAGGCACAGAGGATCTTTCTTTGGGTTGCGGAGCCAGCGAAATAAGTAAGTTAGTAAGTATTTTACCTTAAAACTCCATGATCATGAAGATCTCCAAACAAATAGCAGCTAGAAAAACCAGATTCCTGAAAACTGTATCCAAAAAATATTCCCACTTTCTTGCCACGAAGTTCAGATGGATTGAAACCTGTAAATAAAAAAATGGACCGAATTCTCATATCTTAAAAAATTACTAGTGACGATTTCTCTATTTAAGTTTTTTTATTAGTTATATTTGTCATTATATGAATTCGTTATGGAAATATGTATGTAAAATGTATATATGTGAGAAAGAGATCCGCCGAAGAACAGCAATGGCGAAGAATGGATGTATGACCCAGATTTCGAAAAATAAAAATAGAACAAAGATCAACCCGGCACGCAAACTGACTGGTACCAAATGATGACGGTTTACCACACAAATAAGTCCAAACTGAAGGAGTAGAAGAGCAAAAACAAGGAGAGACTCTCGTCTCCAGTAATCCGAAGAATACTCCAGTATTTCGATTACGTGGTGCGGTGAGAGCACACAAACTTAGAAAAAACCATCCTCTACGCTACGCAAAATAAAATTAAAGAGAATAAAACCACAAGGCTGAAGATCGACTCGATGGGACAGTTATTAACCGATTAAGCTAAACCTTGTTCCAGTGAAGAAAAAGCAAAAAGTGAACAATTTTGCTATGGAACTGACACATATCAACGTCAGTTGCCTATTATGTTTGTTTACCTTTTGCTTTTTTTGATTGGAATGAACTATATGTAATTCGAAACTTTTCACAAGAATTCCTTTCAAGTTTACTCAGGTACCTGGATTTGTCACCCATATATGAATTATGTTAAAAAATATTTCGAGAAAATGTAATTAATGTGATTGCTTGCGATGAAAAATTCTACTTCATAGAAATTAAACTTTTAATTAATTAACTTAAGTAAAAACTTTTAAATCGACGACTCCTTGTAATTTTTCCTGAGCCTTCCCGACCCGGTTTGAACTGATTTGTTCAATTGGTTTTACCATGGGCACGTACAGTCTCGTGCCACTAAAAGTATACAGCCAAGTAGTGCAAGTAGTACTAGATGGCTATCCTGTATACTTTTAGATAAATGGGACTGTACCTAACTCTAGCGTTGGGCCAACTGTATGAATTCATTTTTAGGGTTCCGTAGTCAATAAGAAACCTAGGTCTGTGTGTCCGCGGCTTAGCACAGAGACTATTAGTACTAGAGAGCTGTAATTTGGTACTGATATGCATACTAGTCACGCCGACAAAGTGGTAAAATAAAATATTTTTCAAGGTACCTCCCCTTCACGTGAAGTGGGGATGATTTTTTTTCTTGACTATCCCATGGTTTGGGGTATCGTTGGATAGGTCTTTCAAAAATATTGTGGATTTACGAAAACCATTTTTCAATTCAGAAATCGGTTTTCGAAATAGTAAACTTTAAATTGCAAATTTTTTTTATAGTCATGTGTCTCCCTCCCCCCTCTGCCAGCCAAAAGGTTATTTCTAGAAATGTGAAAAAATTCACGGCAGTAGTATACGAAGTTAAAAGGAAACTTATCACAGCTAAGTAGGCTTTACAAGTTAACGACCGACGTTAAGTTTTCCGGACCGATACGACATTCAAACCTTCAAGAAAAGAGCGTACTCCCAAATCAAAGGCCGGCAACGCACTTGTGACTCCTCTGGTGTTGCGGGTGTCTATGGGCGGCGGTAATCGCTTACCATCAGGTGATCCGTCTGCTCGTTTGCCACCTCTGCCATAAAAAAAAAAAAAAAAAAAAAAAAAACGAGTAGTAGTAAATTTTGTAAAACTGGAGGTTTTCCCTCTTGAAGCAGTGTCTCTGTCGAAGTACTACGGAACCCTACACTGCGCGTGGCCGGACACGCAATTGACCGCTTATATTTTATTTTAGTATCATGACCCGGAATTAAATTATGGGGCTTGTTTAAAAAACAGTTGACATACTGCTTCAGCACGTTTACTTTGTATTGAATTGAGAGTAAATTTTTCACAAGGGTGGGCGTGTTTGTGGGGGATGCAGTTGCTCACGTCTGCAGGAATTACCCTTGTAGCCCTGCAAGTGTCTCCTGGGTGGTGCTAACCGAGCAACAACCTTTGGCTGCTTAAGACCTCACAACACAGATTCGCCAAGCCGTTCAGAAGATAAATCCACGAGAATGTCAAATCAGAAAAGCCCAAAAGGCTGCTATGGGAGCCTTTTGACCAGAGACATTGGCCCTTGTGTGCGAGTCTATCAACTAAACGTAGAAGGCATTAGCCAAGCTAAATGTTACATCTTATTTAAGATATTATACTGACAAAACATCACACCGACATCCTCTTACTACAAGAGACCCAGGCTAAAAATGACCAGGACCTTACCAAAAGTGGTAGAATACCCGGATATAATGTGATCAATGCGGTAATCCACGCGCAATACAGTATTGCCACATATCCCAAGAATATATCCTCGATGTTACTGCTATGGACTGCATGCCGAATCAAAACCCAAACTTCTTCACATCGACGATTAAGGTCCAGTTATACATAACAAATGTATATAAAATCATCCTGGATAGGTGGCATACCAACGCTGCCGCACCCAAGTATGTATGCGAGTGACTTCAATAGTCACCACATTTCTTGGAGATATGACTCGGACGATCGAAATGGCGCTGACTTTGTCCAGTGGGCCGAATGCAATAATCTGCATCTAGTCTTCAATGTCGAGGATAAAGGCACCTTTAAATTGGCAAGATGGAATGGGAAGTATAACTCCGACCTGACATTTGTATCAAGGAATACCACTAGCGAACCTGTATTCACTACTCGCAGAGTCCTTGCCGATTTTGCCTTGTTTTTTTATTATTTTACTTATACTGCACCGCCTAAAATCCAGAAATCCACCCTACAACACTGCAAAATATATCCTCACTTATAACTTCGACGTACTAGAGGCGTGGAAAAAGGAATGGCACTTGAACTCTCCTCCAATCCCCGAGTCTATTAATAGATTCAACTAAGAAACCTGAAGGCTTTGATCTACCAAAGAGGTATTGGTACCAACTTAACAGACTATGCAATAGGCATGGCCGGACTGGTGAATACATGCATCGCTGTAGGTGGAGGCCGTCACCGGCATGTGACTGCAGAGCCGAGGTGCAGAATATGGATCACATTATCCAGCAGTGCCCATTCAGAAAATACAGTTGTGACCCTGGGGATCTTTTACACTCACAGACGAAGCAACCGAATGGCTGAGGATTTCCCCGCTCAATGTGTGAACGGCTACGAAATAAAGCCATACGACTAAATAAATAAATTCATAATGGTGATGGCGAACTACTTCTAATCAAAGCAGAGTGCCTAACCATCAGTGCCTAAACTTCTTAAGTGTATTGCTAAGTAAGAGGATGAAAAAACGAATTAACGAACGAACGACGATAGCTTATATCATCATCATCAACATAGTCATCAACCAAAATATGTACTGTTGAATAAAGGTCTCCATCAAGGCTTTGTATGTCTTGCGCTACCAGCATCCAATTTATATATATTATTATTATTTATATGTCAATTAGTCAAGTTTCTTAAAATAAGCTTACCTGCATCAATAATGGCTTCAAATACTTTTTCATGTAAAATTCTACCAGCGGGATCCATGAAGTGTCCTTGTTTGTAATTTATGTCAAAAAAAGACGCATCGAATTTATCAAGGTCAAACAGTTTCCCTGTTCTTTGCGGAACATCACTTTCCGTCTGTTTCCATCTTCGCTCGTCATCCGATATCAAGTCCACCTATTTCAAATTACAGAAAGGCGTTTGCCTTGAATTTATTTTTATCTTAAAATAATTTTAAGCAACAACTTTTTTTCTTTATCTTACTTCCTTAATAATATTATAAATAAAAAAGTGGATTGGTGTGTTTGTTTCCGAGTTATCCCAGAGATTGCGCGAGGAAATTTTTTGAAATGTAAATATTTAATCATGAATTACGTTTTCGACCGTCGGGTAGGAGTTTTTTAAAAAAAGGAGATTTTGTCCTTTACACTTTTAATTAGTAAAATGGTTACATAAATGGCTTAAACTAATTAGTTTAACTAATACGTCCTGTCGCTACGGCGATCGTGCGAACAAAGGCGGTGTCTTAATGTCGGAAAGTTCCATGTGAAACGCTTAATGCACTTTCAGCAGATTCTACTAACACTTGTGAAATTCACTGTCGCTCACATAAAGATATGACGGGTTATACACGGTAACACCTCCCCCCTTAAAAGAGCAACTATTTGCGAAGATTAAGAGCAAATATTGCGGCTCTACGATCTGGAACAGATATTTCAGGAACCTCCGAAGTGGTAGTATCAACTCCTGTCATTTCTATGTTGGTCTGCGACGTCGATAGTATAGCTGCATTATGCTGCCGGTGACGCAGGTAGTACAGGATGATAAGTACACCTGCACTTAATATTATATGCTGTATAAAGGTAACGTTGTATGATAGATGCTTGACAAATCCACGGATTCGATCTTCTCAGGAACTTCCATTAGTATTTGATTTTGAATATCATGTAACTTGCTCAAAAGTTGTAACGTGGTAAGCGATTCTCGGTATTCTCAGGAGTTACTGACTGATTTGATATTAATTCGATGGCGTGTCCAAGTATTTTGTTATCGACATTAACCACTGTGAACTCAGGTGTTCTGATATGGCAGTTTCGTGGTACGGTTACGAAATAGCTGCCTTGCAGTAAGCGACGTTCTTCTTGTTCACATGACATTTCTACCTTGAGATGATGAAATGCTGACTGTCGAGCTCCAAAACGGCTTCTTTGAAAAGTGTGACTGATGTAGGGTGACAAAGATTATCCGATTCTAATTGATATAGCAGATGATAGATGCAATCTTGATGAGAGCGTCTCTGATGTATTACTTTCTGCTCACAGACATACCAAGTATCAATCTTCGGGTATTCAGCCTCCATGTACACAAATTCTTCAACATTGGTTGCTATGTACGGGAATGGAGGTAGGATAATTTCAGATTTTTTATTAGGGACGGGACAAAGTCTATAAAAGTCATAGGATACTGATAATAAAATGGGGAACTTAAGGACAAGCACTAATTTATCTTCAACGAAGTAAGAACCTAATTTTATCAAACTATAATAATATCTAGTATCCAAATTTAATATTTGGTTAGAATTATATAAAGTATTTAATTTTCTTAACATACTGCGTATTTCCGCAATGGATAATACGGAGTGGTGCATATTACCACTGTGACTAAAAGCTAAAACGTTTTCTAATCTAATTAATTCTAAAGTAAGGTCCTCTACATTCTCTCGAAGTACATCGAACATTTGCGATAAAAGAATGTACTGAGTCGAACTTTCGTTACTATTTTTGCTCAATAAATAAGACACAAGTTGCTCGAGCTTTCGCTGATTACTGCTCAAATTACTCATAACATTAGCCTGTTGTAGTATTAAGTTTTTACTAAGGCTGATATGCCTATTTAAATTATTTGATAGGCTTTCGTCATTTTTCTGCAAAACTTTGATCGCATTTTCAAACCTTATTGCATCTTCGTGATCGAGATTTCCGGTTAAACTTTTTATTAACGTGCCCAAGGGATCGATAAGACCACGTTTCATTCTTTTGGGTTTAAACGTTTCTAAATGAGAAGAAATTTTATCAATTTTACTGCAAAGATAAGAAATTTGGTATTTAAACACAGAATAAAACTGATTACTTAGCTTGTTAAGAGAACTAGTAAGTTGGGTTTTTAGTGAGTCAATCTGGTTTTGAATTTTAGTTAAATTAATTTCTTGTAGAAAAACATGGTCATGGGATGCGATTCTAGTTTTGCCTAAGTTAAAGGATAACAAGCCAGGTTCGTCAGACAAGTCGTCAAGTCGGATGTTTTTTACTGCTTGATGCTCTGCTTGTGCTCGGTCCAGGGTCGTTGTCAGTATTAGAGTCCTGCAACAACGTAGGTTTTTTAATTTGCTTGGAGCGTTTTAGTCTAGCTTTTGCGACGGGGCCTGATTTCCTGGAAGTGTAAATATGAATCGGTAAGTTCGCGATAACTGTGTCTCGTGTATAGCGTGAAGCGAGCTTTTGTCTTTGAGCTGCTGGTCTTGTTCATAATCCGTTTCAGGTTCTCGGTCAAGGTTACGTGGCGTCATTATTGCTGTTCGTTGGGAGTGCGATGAGTCATGTATGATGTTATATACTGTCTCCATTTTACTACGGTGATCTTGTAAGTACTGTTGCATTAGTCGTTCCGATAAATTTAAGTCTGTTGGCTCCCGTGGGTCAAAATGTCCAGATATTAGATCATAGGGTCTACATTTCGTTAGGCAGTGCACTGAGCTATTATATGCAATAAGTGTGTAAGGGACTAAGTTTAGCGCTGATTGGTTTTTGTTTTGCAACTTTAACAACCGAAGGTGTTCTAGGAGAGTAATATGGAATCTTTCTATCATTCCATTCTCATGTGGGGCGTTTGCAGCTACAGTATGATGTTGAATATTGTGTAACTTGAAGAATTCGGCTACAACTTGATTTGTAAATTCTGTTTCTTTGTCTGTAGTGAGTATTAACGGGAAACCGTGATGGGTAGAAAATGTCAGGAATGACCTTAGGATATTAGAGGCGGTACAGTCAGGCATTCGATACACTTGAGCGTATTTTGAGAACGCATCTATGATGGACAAATATTTTTCCTGCTCGATAGTGATGACGTCAGCGTGTGCTAGCTCAAATGGTCGTGATGGTGGGGGTACTATTTGAAATTGGGGTCTAACAGGTACGCGATCGTACTTTGCTCGATTGCATACATCACACTGATTTATAAAGCCAGTTATGCATTCTTTCAGTTTTGGCCAAAAATATCTTTGTGATAACGATAGGTATGTTTCGTTAATACCTCTGTGGTTAGTTTTCCCTGTGTGGTACTTAGATATTATTGAACAAGATAATCAGATATATTTTGTATTTCATTTTTAGTTAGAAGTAAGTTCATTGCTGAATTTTTGAATGTACGCTGAAGTACAGGTACAATGGAGTTTTTATCTATAGGCTGAACCAAAATAGCGGTACGCAACTTGGGGTCGATGAACTTTTTTACTACCGAAATTAAATCCTGTTCTAATTGATTTTCCGAAATTTCGACAACTGTTCTTCTAAAGGTTTCCAATGGGGTGGTTGTTTTTAGTAAACCAAAAACTTTAGTAAACCAATAACTTTACTGAGTTACTGGAAATTCTTAGAACAAGCTGACGCTTAAATTTGTTAAGTAGGTATTCGGAGATAGGGATGTCGAGGATAGGGCTTTCGGCTGATGTGTGTGCTGTTTCTGTAGCACTGACTTGGTCATCCAATTGATTATTATTTTCTAGGGGAACATCAGGGATTGGACTACTTAAGGGTCTTAGACTGGGGGCAGTATCTGTTGAGGATATACTGATTAAAGGCCTGTCATCAGGGGCTGTGACTGTCGATTCGGAGTCCGAAATATTAACTATCATTGACGCTTCTTCATTGTTTAATTCAATACGCGATAGCGCATCTACATTTGTGTTGGCTTTTCCCTTTTTGTAAATTATTGTGTAATTATATTCTGCTAGCTTTAGTCTGCACTTAGTTAGGAAAGAATTTGATTCCTTTACGTTCATAAGCCATTGAAGTGGTTTATGATCTGTGTAAATTTTGAAACATCTGCCAAATAGGTATGGCCGAAAATATTTGACAGCCCATACTATTGCTAGGAGTTTCTTTTGAATAGTAGAGTAATTAAGTTCACTATCGTTAAGCGTTCGCGACGCATAAGCGATTGGTCTATCCGAACCAATTTGTCCTTGTGACAGAATGGCACCTATTGCGACATTGGATGCGTCTGTGGTAAGGATAAAATCCTTGGAAAAATCAGGATATTGCAAGATAGGGTCATTCAATAGGAGGGTTTTACAATGGAAACATTGTAAGTATTCCGGAGTTAATCTAATTTTAGCGTCTTTTTTTAGGCATTTGGTTAAAAGTTTTGTTGTATGTGCGTAATTTGGAATAAATTTCCGGTAATAGCCAAGTAAACCCAAAAATCCTTTAATTTGTTTCGGTGTTTTTGGAATAGGATAATTCAAAGTTGCAGTGACTTTGTCGGGGTTGGGCTTAACTCCATCAGGTGTAATCACGTGACTTAAATAAGGTGTTTTGCATTTCATAAACTCGGACTTATCCATTTGTAGTTTGAAATTTGACTCTCTGAGGCGTTCAAACATTGTGCGTAAGTTAACTATATGTTCCTGCAAGGATGTAGAAAATACAAGGATATCGTCTTGGTACACAATACATATGACATGTTGCAACCCGCGAAGGACATTGTCCATGACGCGTTGGAACGTCGAGGGACTGTTTTTCAGGCCCATTGGCATTCTGAGAAACTCAAAATGACCATTTCCATCAGCTACGCTAAATCCGGTCTTGTGGATGTCAGCTGGATCTATTTCTACCTGATAAAATCCAGAGGCTAAATCCAAGGTCGTGAAGTACTGACAGCGTCCTAGCTTATCAAGGATATCATTGATATTAGGGATTGGATATTTATCATTGATGGTTTTTTCGTTAAGCTTACGGAAGTCAACGACTTTACTTGTCCAGATGCATCTGCTTTTTTAGGAACGATCCAGATCGGAGCGCTCCAGGCGGAGGTCGAAGGTCTAATTATTCCTTGATCGAGCATTTTTTGAATTTGTTCTTTAACTTCCTGCCTATGCACATAGGGATATCTATAGGTTTTACTGTGAGCCGGGACTTCATCAGTCGTATAAATTTTGTGTTTAATTTTGTTTGTGAAGGTCAAGGGTTCGCCTTCTAGGTAAAATATATCGGAATACTCCTTGCATAATGCAAGTAAGTTCGCCTTTTCTTCGCAATTCAGGTGGTCAGTCCACAAACGCGACAATATTTCTTGGAACCGCGCATCGTTTCTATAGTTGTCGGGTAGCGGTACAGTCTGTTCGTTAAATATAATTATGTGCGCATATTGGGTTAGAAAGGCTAAAAATCATGTCATTGTCTGTCGTATTGGATACCTCAATATAGGCGTGTCCGTCTTGTGCGTGAGATAGGCATTCGGTTATTTGGCATCCACAAATTATTTGAGGGTCTATCGAGATATTGCCTGTTTGGATGTTAGTTGGCTCCCTAATTAGTTGACTGTGCTGGTATCATAGTTTCAAGTAAGTTCACACTATGTGAATCATACATTTGAATAGGGTTGACTGCGAATTCTGTTTTAAGTGTATGGGTCTTAAGGTCAATTTTGGATTGAAATTGTTCTAATAGATCCCATCCAATAGGGGCCTTGAGAAAATTTTGTTGTTCAGTTTTAGTCTTAGTAGAATTTACAGGTGTCGTGTTTTCAGTTTCAGGGTTAGAGATCCTTCAACAGGTAAGTCGTCATTCTCCATCAGTTCTGGCTGGTCAAGGTAAGTGTCTGAGTAATAATCATAGTAGTACTGTTCGGGAATAGGGTCGTAATAGTCATAGTAGGGTTCATAGTCATAGGTTTCATTTAAGTTAATCTTTTTAGGGCCAGATTGTCAGTTGCAGTTGACGTGCAACGGGATAGCTTATGCCGCTCATAGGCCTAGGATAATTTTATTAATAAATTTGTTGGCCTTGTTGAAAGTTAGGTCTAGATGGAATTCTGAAATCAGTCGACATGTCTGAACGAGGTAAGGCTCTCATCATTTGTTGGGTTCTCGAGGGCCATTGCAACTGAGGCTTGGGGATGATTGGTTGGGGTGAAGTTATAGGTTTAGGAAAACTGTTTGCATGGTATGAGGGTCCTGCAAAATTTGGTCTGTTATAGTTCAAATTTCCAAATGGTTGTGGCAAACTTGCCTGTTTATGGGGCAAGCTATAAATTGGTCTACTTCCGGTCAAATTGTTCTGAGCTGGTCTGTTACGAAATGCTGGTAAATGTCTATTTTGCAAGTACATTACGTTTAATTCTTCTTGGGCAAATTCTTGGGCTAACTCTAGAGTACTGGGACGCATGCAACGTATGCGTGCACCTATTGGTTCGTTTAGGCCGCGTATGAAAGTTTGAAGAGCTAGTTTTTTATAGAGCTCTCGTTTGGCTTCCACTGTAGTTGGAACTGCTTCGTGTAACTGAACATATGTCATTATCGTACTCAGTAAATTTTGTACGCGCTTATAAAATACTTGTGGACTATCGGAACCTTGGGTTAGCAAAGATAGATCGGTATACAAGGCAGTTTCGTCTCTATGATCTGAAAAACTATTAACCAGAGTTTTGCGAATTCCCTCCCAGTTGTTAGGTAAGCCATTTGTGGACAAGGTCCGTGCTGCTGGACCAGTAATTTTATTCAAGATCCCATTCAGTAATCCGGAATTAACTACTCTACTTCCGGGTTCATCACTACTGTAGGTAAGTATCAGTTCGTCACATATTTCTAAAAATCTAACTAACACATTTGGATTCCCGTCAAACTCAGGAACGAGTCTGAGGGCTTTCCAAATATTTTCTAACCTATTATCTACACTAACCGACATTTCTTCTTCTTCTTCTTCTAACGTTTCTAGCGATCTAGAACTGTCTACAATACTATGCCGCGGATTGGGCCTAACACTAAATTTCTTTGGGAAAAAAATTTTGATTAATTTGCGTTCCTACACTAAAAACTAAAATTTACTGCGGGATTGTAGCAAGGAAAGGAATAGCAACCAAAAATTTGTGTAACTATTCTATGACTCACATAATCAAGGTAGTCTGCGTCGCGAGTAGATCCAGGAAGATAGTTCTTCGTGCAGATGGGTCCTTCTCCGTCCAACGGTTTTCCCACGTAGATTCGTAGAGGATAGTCGACGCGTCGTCGATTCGACTATCAGGCGGACTGTATTTTAGATGTCGCGCGCTGACTGACTATCCTACCGACTGCGCCAATTACGTTTTCGACCGTCGGGTAGGAGTTTTTAAAAAAAAGGACATTTTGTCCTTTACACTTTTAATTAGTAAAATCGTTACATAAATGGCTTAAACTAATTAATTAACTAATACGTCCTGTCGCTACGGCGATCGTGCGAACAAAGGCGGTGTCTTAATGTCGGAAAGTTCCATGTGAAACGCTTAATGCACTTTCAGCAGATTCCACTAACACTTGCGAAATTCACTGTCGGTGACATAAAGATATGACGGGTTATACACGGTAACACATGCAAGAAACACGACACACAATAAGCGGTATTAACATGTCATACATCTCATGTTCCGCCAAACGCATGGCACACATTTGTTTACTCTTCATAAAAGTTCGTCACTTAATAAAACAATTGAAGAAATATTGACAGGTGATTTTAAAAACGAGCGACAAATTAATTATGATCAACACAACCATTTTTTTATTTGAAAATAAATAAATTTTAAGTTACATTCAAATCACAAGGTCGATTGTTTTTGTCATTACAATTACTTCTAGTTACTCTTTAGTCGCTTGACGAATGAAATGATTTGACTATATAATGACTATAAGGGTTAAGGTGAATATTAACCGAACCGACCTTGTTAAATAGGTTTTCCTGAAGTTCATAGATATTGCGAGAGTCAGGATAAGCTCCTGAGATCCCGGTGATGTAGATATCATCTTCCTGAGACTGTTTGTTTTCCATTTTTCCACCGCTGCAAGAGAAACGAACACAAAATAATGATAAAAAACATCAATCTGATCTTAACGATATTAATGTATAAAATAAATGAAGATGTCTGTAATTGTATTTGCCCTTATAGAAAATCTGACTTTGGATAAAGCCATGACTAATAAGTAGTGATCGGAAATTAGGGGGCAATTATACCTAAAATTGACGTGCTAACATAATATGGATAAGCCGTTTTGAATTAACAGAACGTTGAATGAACGTTTTTTAATAGATACATAAAATTTTCAATAAGATCAATATTCACTACAATCAGATCATTACAATTAAGAATCCCAACGCTTTTTACGATCCCGGTATCCCGGATTATTTTTGTATGAAAATCTATAAATTTATTTAGAAAGGCATATCCATACTATTCTTTCTTGGAAAAAAATAAATTGCTCCCGAATTTCCGATTATTTCAAATAAGCAAAGGTGTTTAGGTAGGCGAAGCACTTCCGAAAAAAGCGCAGCAATATTTTATTACATAATATTTCTTGATTTCGTTTAATTTGTTAGCTTTTTTTTAAATGGAACAAAATGTAACTTAATATGTGTAAGAACAAATGAATTGAAAAGGATTTGTAACCTCTTATTTGAAATGAAACAAAATGATTTATTGTGTACAAATTCAGGACAATTTGGTCATTATATTGTGCTCATAAAAAATGTTGTTGTTATGGAATTTTGTTGAAAACGAGATAAATATTGGAGTTTTTATTAAAATATATTATCTGATGAATCAAGTTTGCATAAACCTTTGATATCTGATGTCTTAAATAAAATGAGTACATTATACTTGCACAAGTATGAATGGCAATTGGAATTGTAAAACTTTAATTAATCACAAATATATTATTATTTTTGTGTGTGTACAATAAAGAGTATATCAATCAATCAATCAATCAATCACAAATATACAAACTAAAATACAATAAAAAATATATATACATACATAAATTGGAATTATATTTTTTTGAAATTTTTTAAGTAAAATTATTTATTTACCTTGAGTCGATGCCAACGAGCCTCTGCAAACTAAACTGGAGCTAATAGATGATAGATGGGCATCGAAACCAAAAGGTATTGCTTCTTATACCAAGTTAGATACTTACTATTCCCCGTTACTTCGGTCGCGAGATATTTCAAATGTCTAATTTAATTTACAGAATATGTAAGTTCCCCGTTCCCCATTAGTTCACACATTCATCTTGATTTCACCCTTGGTCCCTTTTTGATCAAGGTTTTGGTAATAAAGATCGCTTGCGGTTTAAGGAGGATCTTATATAGAAAAAGGCCTATTGCGTGGACAAACCACAGTTGCGTGTGCGCACAGTAATCCGCCATTCTTATTTTTCAATTACATACTAATTCACAGTATAAGGACAATATACATTATGGACACTCCCTGCCACTCTCTGAAGGCTACCTCCTCAACTCCTTTGTGTGACTTCTAAGTGACCAGTTGTCAAGAGACTAGCAAACCAAAGATAATTTTATTTTCATAAGGAGAGAGGTAATGGCTTCTAAGGCTATACAGCCTTGATTCGTGTATACAGTATTCACTTCAATAAAAATGTCTATTGTAAAAGTCTATCGTTTATGTTCATAACTGTCTTGAAAAAGTTCGACTGTTTTCGGAAATATCAATTACTGAAAAACGTCAACATAACAAAAATAAGTTTAACCTACGACAAGGATGACCAAGAACCCTTAGCGTAAGCAGCCCTAGAACTCACACACGCATTAACACGTGTACAGACACGAAGAAGTGACAAATTTCTTTGTAGTAAATAATAACGCCATATTTGTATGAAGTGCCCGGGGTATGGTACTATTCTTCGTGGATATCTTTGTTCAGCAATGGACTTATTTCACCTGATGTGAAGATTATAATTACCTATAACAGTTCAGCAGTCTCATCTCACTAATATTATACAATATATGCGAAAGTATGGATGTTTGTTTGTTTGTTCCACTTTCACGTCGAAACTACTGAACGGATTTGGATGAAATTTGGTAGGCAGATAGATAAAGCACTAGGCTAACACATATGATATTTTTTATCCCGGAAAACTCGAGGGTTCCCGGTGGAATGCATAAAAACTGAAATTTTTACTTTGTCACTAGATGGCGCTGCCTTGACATTTTCTAGTTTGGGGCCAGATGACCGTGTGTGATTTGTCCTAGATATCATTATTATTTTGAAATATGAATTTGGGCTACTCTGACCACTTCGCGCTCGGCGAAGTGGCAGGAGCTACTCCAGCAGAAGCACAGTCGGCTGGAGGTCAGTGCGACGAGGAGAGAAAGCGTCGGACAATCCGGGCATTGTCGAGGAGGACTGCCTTTTGCATAGCCGCTATTATCGGTCTGCCTCGAAGTCCCAACCGCCTAAGGTTACGATCCAGGTCAGTGGGGATCAAACCATTAACGGACAGGACTACAGGAATGATTTCAGTGGATTGCACTTGCCACACATCCGTAACCTCGTGCGCCAGGTTAAGGTACCGTAACCTCTTGTCGGCATCGGCTTGCACGAGGTTTTCGTCGTGTGGAATAGTGATATCCACCAAAAACATTATTATTATTATTATTATTATTATTATTATTATTATCATTATTATTATTATTATTATTATTATTATTATTATTATTATTATTATTATTATTATTATTATTATTATTATTATTATTATTATTATTATTATTATTATTATTATTATTATTATTATTATTATTATTATTATTATTATTATTATTATTATTTCTCTTTGGACCCAATTCTTGGATGAAGTCGCGGGCGGAAGCTAGTTTTTAGATATAAAAACAAACGGATTTTACCAATTTTATTATAATACTAGCTTCCGCTGAAAACGGTCGTGGCTCAGTGCGGCTTGCGTGGTCGTATCGGTCACGCAGGTTAACTGACTACAGACACGGTCATAACCTAGATGGGTTTGACTGTTAGTGGCATTTATCTCGACCGTTTCCGTGCTTCGCAAGGCACGTTAAGCCGTTGGTGCCGGCTGCTATCGCTAAATGGCAGTCGTTAAGCCGTGTCGGAGGCCTTATAGGCGGCTTAAAAACTTCTGACACTGGGCTTGGCCACTAGCCCCGCAACCTCCACCAATCCGGACTTGGCCCCCGTGTGTGGAGTATGGCCTAACCTTCCCGATGTATGGGAAGAGACCCGTGCCCCTGCAGTGGGGACGTAATGGGTTGTTAACTAGCTTCCGCCCGCGACTTCGTCCGCGTGGACTTCAGAATTGAAAGAAAATGTTAAGATAGCGCCATCTAGTAACGAAGTGGAAATTTTAAGTTTTTAAGCATTCCTACGGGAATCCTTAAGTTTTCCAGGAAAAAAAGTATCCTATGTGTTAGCCAAGTGCTTTATCTATCTACCTACCAAACTTAATCCAAATCCGTTCAGAAGTTTCGGCGTGAGAGCGGAACAAACAAACAAACAAACTGATAAACAAACAAACATCCATACTTTCGCATTTATAATATTACTGAGATGTTAGTAAAGCTGTATCAAATTCCAGTTTTATTTAAATTTCAGTAATTAATTATACATGACGATAGGCAGGTGTCGGGCGTGTAACAGGTCAGCCAAATGTAACGTTAATCAACAAAAATATTCTAGGTATACGACCTTGTCACCGTAATTACGTGTATTATTCTTATTCTTGTAACCCGTGTATCTGTTCTTTGATAACACGTTGAATGAAGTAATTTATTACTTATATCCTTATTTCTAGTAAGTATTCAATTTAATTATGCCGCATGTACATATAAAATTTTGATATTTCTGAAAATCAACTATTTTTACCTCAATACTGACATTTTAGCAATTTAAATATATCTACATGGTTAGAAAGATAGAATAATCAAGCAGAATTGCATTATTGCATGCAGTCGGTTCAATGCGCTCCAAACTTTATTTAAACAAAGTAAAAACGCAATGTGATATTATAGCATTTATTTTATTTTTTGTGGACACGTTTTAGATCATTCGTAAGATAAGATCATGAACGGTAGAATGTTTAGATTCTACATGTCGTCACCTGAGTGCTTATTTGTTCAATCTCCTTAACCAACACTTTATACAACAAAGTTTTTACTGATTATTTCACGTAAATTAAATGATTTCTTATTGATTGCGTTTTCAACAGGTAATTATATTTTTAATGTTCTAAAGGTCTAAATTATAAGAATCATACACCAATCGACGGGAAATTGTATATTATGATAATTGCATTTAAAAGTAATTTTCGTGAATATGGTCGATTAGACAAATAAGCACTCAGGTGACGATGTAGCCCCGTGAGATGGTCAACGGCAAAAATATTGTACTAAATCATTAAATAATATGTAGAGATTTATTACAATATATTAAACTAGTAACTTGACTGGAAGAGATTACTTTTAGTATATTTACTGTCAATATCATCTATAGTGACGTTATTGTGTCATTGAAAATAAAGTTGGTGGTTTTGGTACTAAAGTTATGAAAAACTCAAGTTGATAATATGTTTTTATGCATATTTTGTCAGCCCCAATAGCCCCATAGCTCCAATTCCCCATTAATAATTTCGACTTATGTAGGATTATTTAATTAATGCTAAGGAGTTATTGGCATACAGTTTATTCGTATCGATTCTGGGTTTTTGGTCCATTCATTGTGGACCTTCTCCTTTGCTAAATACCTTAATGTTATTGGAAGTTGCTCTTCAGAATGAAACGTCGCAATATCGGAACAGGTTGTTTTGAAACACAATAAGTAAAGAGATTTGTCATAATATGCTACTAAATATTCAATGTTATTAAGTCTATAGGAGACCATGCTAAGCAATGGATGATGTCTCGAAACTGATATGATGATTATTATGATAATGTAAAATAAATAAAGTTTATTCTCAGTATAATTTATCATAAAATGTTTTACTTTAATTATTTTGGCATACATTTTGAGATACAAGTGCTGTATATCATAAATTTAACGACTGCCAAGCCACAAGTATGGCACATAGTAAATAACAGCCGGTAAGTGCAGTCTCTCTTGAAAGGTATTTTCTCTTAGAATTATAAAGTGCATTACTTAGTAGTCTATCATACACAAAACCCTTAAAGACGCACATAAAACCTGACTGTCGTGGTGGTTTCAGTATTTACAGGTTGACTACAATAGAGTGGTGGTTTTCGCCCTGAATACATCGACTGTAGTAGATAGGAAATTTGATGAGCCCTCACAATAAATAATAAGCCTTCAAAAAGCCTATTAACCCTAGAGTAGTCGCGCCTTTCCGTGAAACGTGAGTGATCGTGTAGGGAGCATTTTGCCGCCCATAATCAAAATGATATTTTTGTTGTAAAAATTAGTCAAATAAATTTTAAAATGAATTTAAAAGAGAGAATGAAACTGAGGTCTTGATTTTCTATTTTTCTCACATCTTATTTAAAATATTGACATAGGTTAATTTTCAACAAATATTACAATTATTTAAAACCTTAAAAATTAAATAAAAATAAGATATATAGATTTTAATGACGATCTGTAATTTAAATAAGATGTGAGAAAAATAGAAAATCAAGCCCTCAGTTAACAACGGATTGAGGACATGCAGCAATTGTAGCAACGGACTTGTTCGAAAACGTCGGATAATGATTCACTTGACAATAACTTCATAAGTTATTTTGTCTTCCTTAGGGTTTAACCTTAACTGTAATAATGCGAATATTGTATTTGTCATCAACATAAAGTAAGAAAAATCTTCATAAAAATAGGCTAACAAACGAGATGTTACTGAATAAAAATGGAGAAGGTTTATAAAATGTTAAAGGTGCTGTGAAGGTTAAATATAAGATTAACGCTCCATATGTAGTCTCTGCTAGAAAAGAAATTTCAGATTTAATCTCGGTACTGCCTCAGCGATCTGTCTAAATTTATTTTACTTACTAATGTGTTTTTTTGTAATAATCGCTCGTACGCTTGATTTTTATTGTGCATGTTGTGTTCACTTATTGTAGGATACCTTCTACTCGTAGATATTATGTATAAGTTTTTTTAATGTAACATTAAAGTATCCAGTTTAGTGAACCTAATAAACAAAACAAAAAAATATGGAGTAGGACTTGTTTAAGAGTATGGCACTATGTACATTTTCTGCTGACAATGAGATGAATTGTTATACTCAACATCGGAGGGCTGAATTTAGCTTTAAGTGTTGAGAGTTGAATTCGGTCTCGTGAAGAATGGTGCCACGAAAAGGACTATTTATCCGGATTTTTTGCCAATAATTATATGCCTGATTCACTAATTAAGTAAATTATTGTCTGTGTCATTATAACCCGTTTATCATGAAATTTCTCTATTTAATGAATAATATTTAGATCCGATTCGCTCCAAGAATATGGGGCGCAATCGGATATTTCCCAAGTTTCAGTTTTTCGTTCACAGAAAATTCGATTTCAGAACTATTCAAGTTTATGATTATGAATTTCGAACTAGAATAAATACTGATTACAGCTAAAATAATAAATATAAAAATCTTCCAAAGGAAGTTGCTTTTATTTAACCTCAAAGTGATCCTGGTAAGTTAAGCTGCAGTTATAGAGCACATAACAGGTTTTACTTTGTAAGATCGACGGGTTTGAAAGACAGAGGCAATTGTGAGACCAGACAGAGATAATTCAGTCAAAGTAATTTGCATTTTCAACCAAAACGGATCATGGTGGGGCTATTCCCGTAGCATCCCCTCATATCCGGGCAGTCTCCGTCACTTGGACGCTACTTGGTTTGTTGAGTTTGTATTTTGTTATTTTTCGTAACGGATTAAAAAACGCGTTTTTTAATCCATTACGTTACCTGTATTCGTAAAAAAATAACAAAATACAAACTCAACAAACCAAGTAGCGTCCAAGTGACGGAGACTGCCCGGATATGAGGGGATGCTACCGGAATAGCCCCACCATGATCCGTTTTGGTTGAAAATGCAAATTACTTTGACTGAATTATCTCTGTCTGGTCTCACAATTGCCTCTGTCTTTCAAACCCGTCGATCTTATTTTTAACAGCCTGTATAATAAAAATAAGTTTGTTCGAATAAACTGTATCATCCATCACAAAACAATTTACTAGCCGTTTCCGTGTCAGTGGGTACAGAAACCACAGCTATTGTAACGATGACAACCGCCCCCATAGATTGGTTTACGCTCCTAGTACATTGATAATAGAAAACAGGAAACTTGATAATCCCTCATTATAATAGGTTGGCTAGAGTACTGAAGATACTTAGTAGGTACCCAGTTGCAAAATGTGTATTAAAAAACCTTTTGTTCTAAAGCTTCTAAAGCGTGGTAGTTGTCCACTCGCTTACTGACATCAGGAGAATGTGAGAATGTGAATGTGGGACTCTAAATTTTAGATCAAATTCTGTGGTAGTAAGGTGCAGCATAGAAAAAAAAGGGGTACAGTTAATAACGATGTTATGTATCTAACACTTGCTGCTAAACATACCAGTGTTATTAGCATTGGTGTGTTCAGATATGGAGAGCCAGTTATAAAGTGTGCTCATTATCCTTCTCCAACTATTGGCTTCCTCATCATTAACCTATAAGGCTGTCAGGTATCAAGGACTAGCTAAGTGTTGATTTATGTAGACGCAGGATTATGATTAAATCAACCTGGGTTTTTGATCAAGAACCGGAAGATGACAAAATTATTACTTAATATTATCATAAACCTAAGAAAATACGGTTTTTCGATCAAAAACCTGAACTCGTTTATATCGTGGTATAATTTTAGAACTATTTAGAAAAAAAACGTGTCTCCAAGAAACACCAATATTGCTTAAAATTTTAGAACTATTTAGGAAATAGGTTATCAAAATTGTTCCTCCAACAAATACTTATACCTTATTCCAAATTGAGACGACCTAATTTGACAGAAATATGGTTCTAAAATTATAAGAAATAATGGTGTATTCCGGATTTTCTTAGGTTTATGATAATATTAAGTAATAATTTTGACTTTTTCCGGTTCTGATAAAAACCCTAGGTTTTTGATCAAAAACCTGATTTCATCAAAAACCTACGAAATATATAAATAAAAAAACTGTTGTACACAGAATAAAGCTTATTATTCTACAGTACTTTTTGCAAAGACTGTATTAAAATTACTGTTGACTACTGTGTGAAAGCAGTGCAAATCTGGAACGAATCAAATATGCACTAACTACTCAGCTGTGAGATGGATAAACGCTAGCGAATAGTGGATCGAATAACAACCAAAGTAAATGCAAATTCGAAATAACTAAATTAAAATATTCGCGTATCGCACATGACAAATTCACACGTTTATATCGTAGGACGCATTGTTATGTTGTTAGCGTAAAGGTTCCTTTATTCCGGTATCGTGAATGTGTTGAATAAGTTATGAGTATAATTGTGTAGTCTAATTTTAAAATAGGCATATTATGACTTTGACTGCGTTTAAGTGTCTGTATGTCTATCGAATCGTAGCTCTCATCATACAAGTAGACTCATTTGAATGCGGTATTTTGTGTTTAAAAGCAGGTTTTGTTGCATTGCGGATTTTTAAATATATTGCGGACTTTAAAATATATTTCATGAAAATCAGCTCCCGGTCGGGGATAGTAAACTGTTCAGTTGTTGGCTGTAAAATACAATAATAAAATTACTAAGTACTTGTTATTAAGTAATTTGTGCCGCTTTAAATTGGCCGTAGTTATGCCATAACGATCCAACTGACATAAAGTAAGTAAGATATAATTCTAGCTTACTTTAAATTAACTACATCCAATTGTATTCATTGCAGGAGTGACTTAAACTGGATGGTCCTACTCACCAATGTTCATGAACAACTTACTTACCTTTAGTCACCTTTAGTCACTATCGCGCTCCCCGGAGCGACGATATAAAACTTCTTTGACCCTAACCTTTACCTTTATTGTAATAGATGGTAAGGCCATTGATACGACTAGGTACTTATAAAACTCTTATTTGCTTCACATGGTCATCATCATCATCAGCCGAAAGACGTCCACTGCTGGACAAAGGCCTCCCCCAAGGATTTCCATACCGACCGGTCCTGTCCTGTTCGCATCCAGCGGCTTCTCGCAACCTTCGCCAGGTCGTCGGCCCACCGAGTCGGAGGCCTGCCTCTTCCGGTGTGCAGTCGCCACTCGAGAACTTTACTGCCCCAACGGCCATCTGTTCTACGAGCTATGTGCCCCGCCCACTGCCACTTAAGCTTCACCATGTTCGTTAGGTAATAAATCACTGTAAAATAAAAACAAATCTTCGGCTTAAAATGAAAAGCCAAATAAAAAAGAAAAAATCAAAATCACTTCCACCGAATGTTTTCAAAAAGAATTCGAAGCTTTAAAGCAAAGCTGGTAGATTTCAATAGAAAATGTTGCAACATTTGTCTGAGTGCACGGCGCAAGAAACTCAAGAGAGGACATCGCCGATAGGGAATACTGGTCACAAGTGCACTCACATTGATTGTGGGTATACTATTGTTGGACCTAAACGATTTTAGATTTTACGTTTCAGACTTACAGGTTGTAAAAATGTTCGGTAACATCGAATTATATCGCTTACGACGGATGTAAGATTTTTAGAATTTGTTTATCAATATTTTTTTTACTTACGGAAGGTACAATTCAATTAGAATTTATTTATAAATAATTTTTTGTACTTACGGAAGGTACAAATCAATCAATCACAGAGTAAGTGGCAACATACATAGATACTCGTACTGGGCTAAATGTATACAGAACGACTAGAACATACCTGTACAACCTGGTACATGAAACAATCCAACGATTTGTATGAAAAGTTTTTTTTTGCGATTTCAGCAAAGTTGTAGAACAAAAGTTGTTCAGAATAATTTGTAGAATATTTAGTTAATAGGTAGTTATGCACATATTCTCAGTTTACGTTCAGAAACAACGCATGCAATTAAAGTTGTCTACCTGGAGCGGATTAACGTGGAAACCTGATTGATGAACAAATTCACCGGGTCGTGCAAATGTATGTTAGTAGTCGCTGCGGCAGCGTTGGCAAGCGTACAGACAGACGGACAGCCTGCTTTTGGGTAGGGATTTAGGAAATTACGGATTTCCGTGCTTCGCAAGGCACGTTAAGCCGTTGGTGCCGGCTGCTATCGCTAGATGGCCGTCGATAAGCCATGTCGGAGGCCGTATAGGCAGTTTGAAAACTTCTAACACTGGGGTTGGCCACTAGCCCCACAACCTCCACCAATCCAGAATTGGCCTCCGTGTATGGAGTATGGCCTAACCTTCCCGAGTTTCCCGAGAGACCCATGCCTCTTCAGTGGGGACGTAATGGGTGGTTAACAATTAGGAAATTACGCAGTTACGGCTATGGAACTGAAAGTAATGGTCCTTGTATTTATTCTTATTGTGTGAGGTAGCAAAAGCTTAATTGTTCGTCTAATGAAAAGTGGCTACCGCTCCCTATGTGAAGTATCATCTACAAGGTTATCAGTCCGTTGTTGATCCTAGAAGGCTGAGAGAACAAAACACGTTGTATGGCGGCAAGTACCTATAGAGCGAACAGAGGTAACCAACTAGTCGGATCTTGTATAATTCGATCTTGTTAACCCATTACGTCCCCAATGCAGGGGCACGGGTCCCATAACTCGGGGAGGTTAGGCCATACTCCACACACGGGGGCCAAGTCCGGATTGGTGGAGGTTGTAGGGCTAGTGGCCATTCCCAGTGTCAGAAGTTTTCAAGCCGCCGATAAGGCCTCCGACATGGCTTAACGACTGCCATCTAGCGAAAGCAGCCAGCACCAACGGCTTAATGTGCCTTGCGAAGCACGGAAATGGTCGAGATAAATGCCACTAACAGTCAAACCCATCCAGGTTGTGACCGTGTCTGTCTGTAGTTAACCTGTGTGTTCGCAAGCCGCACTGAGCCACGACCGCTTCAACCGGGTAGACCGGTTTTTATTATTGTCATTTAATTTAAGAGGGCCTTGATGCCTGCTTCTACGTCATATATCCTATTAAACCTGAACATCCGTGTCGGGGTGCTGCCGTATTAAAAGTGCACTTAATCCATAGTTTTTGGAAACAGTAGTAGTACTATTATCTAATCTGTGGCAGTAGACACAACAATCATATTGAATCTTTTCATTGAAGTTTCCAATCTGTCACTTAGATTAATCGTGGACTTTCTTATGCGGATACCTACTATAAATGGATGTAGAAGCGCTCTGAATTGTCGGACCGTAAATTTGTCGGAACTATCAGTGAAATAGGATTACGGGGAACCGCGGAGAGGAGTGCTAACGAGCCAGAACACCATTACCAGATGTCAATGGCGTCTTTGGTAGTGGATTAAATTTACTACCAAACGCTGGAACATTAGGCAGTCTACCCTGAGGGATACATAGTTGAAGTCCTAACTGATTCTTGGGTCAATCAAACACATGTATACATAGTTTAGACTCAAATAAATCGAATGATGTTTAAAATTAGAGCTGGTTCTTAGCTATGGATGTCAATATATATTTGAATAAAAAAGATCAATATATAAATAGATTTTAAAAGGATCTTGTCGTTGGTGTTTGGTCATTTAATATATTGGTGGAATAAAAAATCGACTCAAGATTTGTTGCCCGACTTTTGAAAAAATACCTCAATCACTAATAACTCGCTTACCATCAGGTGATCCGTCTGCTCGGTTGCCACCTATCACATAAAAAAATAAAAAAAAAATCTAGCAAAATATAACTAAACCAAAAGTTCAAAATCTGTGTGTTTAGGTACTGTTTATGATTTTAGTTTGGAGGTTTTCTAGTTTTTTGTTTTCTGTGTTTAGCAGTTTTGTAGAGTGAGTTATTTTTTCAAAACTCGGGTAAACCTTGAGTCGATTTTTTAGTCCACAGTGCGTGTATAGTTATTAATTATAATTAATTGTCTGTTTACACATTTCATATATTTTTTTATCCTTTTACATTGCTTTAATAATGGTATGCAAATTAATACAACTATAACCAGACTTGTTTACCCGAATATAATAATAAACGTATATTTAATACTTTTATCTGAGAAAATGTGTCGGAGAGAGTACCTGTATTTGACCCGACGTTTCTTCTGTCTGCGCAAACACTTCCTGAAACGTTAGACATATGCTATGATTATAAAAATCCGTTAAGGATCGCCAAATCGCAATATTCAATTCAAATTCTTGAAATAATGGTTAAAGCTATCACCATGGAAAAAATATATAACATACTTGAAACAATAAAAAACAAATTGCCTTGAACAGAATCATAAAAATCACAAAAACTTTGATGAAAAAAAAAATCCTGTAAACTCTCTCGATGATAAATAAAATATTTTTGATTTAGTATTTTTTAATCACCTTGACCTTATAAACTGAAATGTAAGTGTAACGTCTGGTGTGAGGTGCTTATATTTTGTAAATTATTTCTTACTGAGCTGTATTACCTTCCCTTCATCTCGTCAAGGATTGTAACTCTTTTGTGGTAGATCCTGTTTGAGTCGAAGTGAGTTTGAATCGTTCTTCTATCTATGCAAGTATATATTATAATTAATCAAACTGTTCGTAATTTACGATGCCTATTAAACAAGGTTATAAATAGCCTATCATTACGTTTTGGCCTACACCAATGGTTTTAAGACGCGAGTTTATGTATGTACTTATGTTATTTTCAAAGCTTTAAAGCTATAATTAACACCTATATGTTACTCGTCATCGCTTCAGCTGCTAAACTAATATTACAAGACGTTATTGAGGATTATAGCTAAGAGAACCCACGTAATCCGATATTAATATACAGTGCTGTCAATAAAATACGTTCTCATCCGTTTTAATTAATAGCTGAAAGGTTTCATTCAGCTGATACAAAACACTTTCTCTGTATAGAGTTTTTTGGATCTCGATTAACAAGGCAAAATAAACGGATTTTTTACACGTAAAACTTTGAACGTTGTAATGTAAATGAATCGATTTGTCAATTTATATAATGCGTCATGTTTTATAGAAGTCACCATGTGAATGGAAATGCATGCGATGCAGAACGTAAACAGAAAAAAAATTGGTTTCAATTCCAAAGACCATCTAAAGGGCTCCTAGAAAACATCGACCATATTCGAATGTACTCATTTCATATGATTCACGCGATCTTACAGATCGATAAACATTTTTCGTGTAACTTCGTGCGTTTATTCACGAAATACTGAATTCTGTTTATGAAATAATAGATTCCGCTATTTTAATGCAAAACGACACAACTATTGTAATGTATGAATTAATTAATTTCAGGTAATTTTAATGTATTTAATTTTTAATTTTGATTTTATTTGTCTTTAGTTTTTTTTTTACCCTCAATTGGTACTCTTTTTAGCCTCAGTTTTAATAGGTATTATGGATGTTTTTATCTGAAATAAATGATTTATTATTTATTGTGATTCTGTGTATTGTCGTCGAATTGTCAATACAGCTCTGAAGGCATCGCTGAAGCAATGCCTCTGAAGGCTCTATTCATAGCAGTTACGTAGTAATTACCTGATGGTTGTAAGTGGTGAGGTGGAATAGTGGCAGGAATAATAAACTATTTGCCTAAAACACTAAAGTAGAATTTGGTCGTTGTCACTGTAATTGTAAATAATTTGATATATCAAGGTACTGTTTTTCATTAATGAATCAATCAATCAATCCAGGCCGAATCGAATCAAATCATTTGTTAGAGCAACGCTATGTGACTGATATGTGATATGTGATGTGGTACTATACAAAACTGGGCAGATAAATGCATCAAAAAAAGATATAACATTATGACGCCACAGCTTATATATGGATAGTAAGTATAAATAAAATATTATTTAGAAAATTCTTAACCACAACAGTAAATTAAAAAAAAAATACAAAACTTCATTGATAGTTGAAAGAGTGGTACAAATATTTTCTATTAAAACATATTTGGAAGCTCGTGTTGTTCGCTATACGTTGTATCAGTGAACTGACCAGCAGCAGACAGGTGATTGCATCCAATAATAGCATCCTGTATATGGCATTATAGCGCGCCACCGTAATGGACGTTAATTATAAAGGAATTGTTAATTAACAACAGTATAGTAGGTTCATTTAGTCAAACACAGGGACAAACATAAGAATATACGCATTTTTTTTGCAATTAAAATTTATAAACGAAATTTTGATATGTTAGACATGCTATTTCAAAACCATTTCAAGATTCTATCTTAATTAACATTATTTTGCTATGTAAAAGTTTTAAAACAATATGATTTTGCTTATTTTAATGAAAGTATTCAATTTAACAGAGTTGCGTAAAAAAATACTTAAAAAAAGTTTACATATCGATTTGCAACATTCCTTTATTATTTTCCCACAATTTGTACTCATCTCGTTAAACTGAATAACCTTAACAGGTAACCCGTAATTAACCTCCTGAGGCCCAAGACTTTTTTGGGTTTCTAATAATTACCGCCCAAGGTCTTACCAATAGGACTTTTAGCTTTTAGCTAATAGCGTATATGGAGTTCCCGTATAATTTGCGGCCTTCTTTCTTATGAGGACAGAGAAGGACCCTGAGCCGTACATGCCATAAAAAATATATTTTTAATTGTCTTTTTAGACGACCTTGGGTCTGAATGACTACTGACATTTTGTTCTACGAGTAGGCCTTTGGGCCTTAGGAGTTAATTCACAAACACATGTTAAACTTCCATACAAAATCGTTCAATCACCTGATCGATTTGTATGATACGAGTAAGGCGCAAATTTATTTTTACTCTTTGACTAGGGAGAGTTGAAAGGCTTCTTAGGGAAACTTGATCAGTTTCATTTAAATTCTGTTATTTTTTTATTGACCTGTACACGATTAGATAATTAAAGTAACCAAGACTGGTTTCCAAATCTAGTATTTATGATAATGTGAATTACAAATGTACCTAGTCGCTTATAAATGTAAGTAATCATTAAACATAGGATTAAATTATAACTAATAAAATAACTTCACCGTTCTTTGCGGTCAAATTGCCTTTCACAGACACTCTGAAGCAGTGAAGTGCGAAATTGCGAACAAAAGTCGAATTAATAATTTTATTTCGGCTAATAATCCCTTGTTTATGTATTCAGTTAAGAGTTCGCGATGCCAAAAGTTCGGTGATAAATTCGGGCTATAAACAGCTGGTGATATTATTCACACCGCCTGTTAAGTTTGTTAACGACTGTACCTTTTATAATTAGCTGATTAAAAAGTTCTTTTTTTGTGAGTTGTTTTGTAAAAATGTATAAAAAGGAACACTCTAGCTTCCTGTTCTTACCCGATGGCTTACGAACAAATAATAAAATAAAAAGTAATAATAAAAAGATCTGCCCGTTTTATTGAAAGTGTGAAGCCATGCATGTTTTGATGATCGTATTCACATACGAAACATTTTTTCATTTATGTATTTGTTGCAATTTTGCCATTTAATGCGAAAAAAATACTTGATGTAAAAAAATACATTTTTTTATAAATAGTTGTTGTAATATTTGGCACCCAAACTATCGTTTAACATATTAAATGTGACAAAATATATTTTAAATAAATAACTACTTATTAAATATAATAGAAGTACTAAATTAAATATTGTATAATAGAGGTATTTTTAAAATAAATTACTACTTATTAAATATAAAAGAGGTACGAATGGTTATTTTTGTCCCATTATCTCTCCAAATAGTACCGGACATTAGAGCACAAATGCGACTTGCACTTGGCAAGAGTTTTGTTTGTTTGTTAGCGCTGAAGAATTAATTGCTGCACTTTAAACTTTCTCGAAGAATCTTGCTTTTCCCCTTTTTTCTTGTTCTGCTCGGACCCCTGCCTTTGTAATAATCAACATTTCTCGAGCAATCTGAAGTTAAATCAGCAGTTAGCACCTCTGACAAATTACGGCCAAGGCGCTTGATTGATTCGCTAATTGTGCTACTGGGAACAGCGAGATGAATGAAGTATACCGAATGAAACATTGTATTGTAAACAATACGAATAATTCTATATACAGAAGGTATTATGTATCATAATAGTACGGAGTTGGTATTATGTATTCATAATAGTACGGATTAGGGTTAATAGACGGGATAATAGACGGATGAATAAGGTAGAGAGATTTACACTGTAATCTGAGGGAGACTGGTTCCAAGAGGTATTCTTGCCTTTAAGGAGTCCCAGGATTTGCTGTAAGAGATGAGACTTGACAGTAGGACCTACTGAGGATGGTACCTTATACTCAGGATATAAGATATACGATGTTATATACGTATGTCCTTATTGCTAGATACCTAATAATGCTACCTATATCATTAAAACTGTCACATGCCCGAAAAATATGTATAGTTTTCAGTGGGCTCTAGATTAATATGGTAAAAAGTTCTTAGTGTAAGCAGTTTTAGTACAGCAGACTATAACTTTGAAAATGAAAATATTTTTTATTCGAAGTAGGTAGCAGTGTACACTTTTCGAGCGTCATTCTTTTGACTACCTAAAACGAGGTTCCTACCACACCCGTATACCCACCGTTTCGGAAAGTGTTTGCGGAGTAAGAAGAAACGGCGGGCCCTAAAGACACTCCCTCCAACACATATTTTGAAAAAGTCTTATTTTCTATTACATCTTAATGCTAGGTCAATAAATGAATTATACAGTGTTATGTCTGTAAATAAAAAGGATTCAAATTAGAACCTAATAATTAAGAAGTACATACAAAAAAAAAACAATGACAAGAGCAGGCCAGTTAACACGGACAGCACCCGATCACGAGTATAACGCGAGGGTCAGCCATCGCTCCCCTCAACCATATTTGAGGGAAGGGAATGACCCGGCTCTCGTATTTTTTTTAACTTTACCTATTGAATAAAATAAATAAATTATCGAACCGGATAGATTAAGTGCACGACAGGGGCTGTACTTCACCAGACAAACCAAGTGATATAACACAGAGGGTGTATGTAAAAATGAAACTTTTGTCAGGAACAAAACCCAACTGTGTCCCTGTGGGATTGCCACTAGATGGGTTTATGACTCATACGTCAGGCGGTAAGATACAGAAGTTAGTAAATTTCCCGGAGGTAATACATATTTTATTATTTGACCTAAGTGGGAGAAGTTTTACATTAGGATATTAAGGACATAATAAATTATGTAATAATAATAGCAAGTCAAGCTTCTATTAAAAAAACTGTAAAATTTTTGTTCTAATAAAATTTTGTTGGAATTGCTGTTTAATGTTAAGTACTTATGTTGTTTATATTTAATGTTTTCAAATTTTATATTGGCCTTAGTTATTGAGTGAAATCCATAGATTCTAAAATCCATTAGTTCTCTTGTGGGTACAAGGAAAAAAGGAAAGAAGATAGACTCTTCCGTATCTACAATTCAGAGAAATCCTTTACCTTCACAAACCCTTTCCGTGTCTCTGACGTAGAATAATGGACTACCCTTTCACCAAATGGAAATATGGATTATGATAAATCGGGAACTTTTGAAGTTTGGGCCCTGCTCTATTCGCCCTAGATTTATTCCGAGTATTGTATACAAAACGATAAATATTAGGGGTATGGGTATATTTCTTGATTGTAGAGGTATCAGTGTAAGCTGGTCAACCAATGGCAATATCAATAATGGTATGAAAGTAAATATAGAATAAACTTTGCAGGATGAAAATATACTTAATTTCAGAAATGAAATATGTGGTAAAATAAAAAGACACGCTTTCATCCTGGTTAATATACAGGGTGTCCAGTAAGAATAGGTAAAAACTGAAACTGGAGGTAGATCAGGTAGGACCTGTCAGTTTTTTAGGGTTTCGTAGCCAAATGGCAAAAAACGGAACCCTTATAGATTGGTCATATCTGTCTGTCTGTCTGTCCGTCCGTATGTCACAGGCACTTTTTTCCGAAACTATTAGAACTATACTGTTGAAACTTGGTAAGTAGATGTATTCTGTGAACCGCATTAAGATTTTCACACAAAAATAGAAAAAAAAAACAAATTTTGGGGTTTCGTCATACTTAGAACTGAAACTCAAATTTTTTTTTGTCATGAAACCCATACGTGTGGGGTACTTATGGATAGGTATTCAAAAATAATATTGAGGTTTCTAATATCATTTTTTCTAAACTGAATAGTTTGCGCGAGAGACACTTCCAAAGTGGTAAAATGTGCATCATATATTTTAAAAATTTTTATCATTCTCTTATTTTAGAAGTAACGTACCCCACGTTACTTCTAAAATAAGAGAATGATAAAAATCAGGTCATGACCTGATCTACCTCCAGTTTCAGTTTTTTACCTATACTTACTGGATATTCTGCATAACATCCTAACAGCTCGTTTTGTCTCCGTGTGAATTGCAGTGCTTACTGCTTGTTGCACTGACGCCTTTTTTATGAATTAAACAACTCGGATCATAAATGCAAATTATATTTTTGCGCTGTTAATGTATAAATATATAAATTAAAAGGGAAAAGCTTTAAGAACTGACTTAGAGAATTATGATGATCCCAAACAAATACATAGCCATCATTTCCTAAACCACGGAAAAAATCCTCTACAGAATTTGTCATATATTTTGTTGGAATAGAATTTAGCTAACCAAAGTTTTTATAAATTAATTAATAAATTACTAACATCAAAAGAGGTATTACGAAATATGTATGTATAATATTTGAAAGAAAACTTAATTGACAAGATAATGACTAAAAACTAAACATATTATTAGAGTACAGAAAACACACGTGCCTGAACTAGGTATTCCTGTATTTCAGGCAAAAAAGAGCTTACATAACTAACTTTCAATATTTACTTGCAAAATACAATTTTCTGTATGTAACCACGGTATAGTAGTGTAGCCTATTTTTACACAAAAACAGAAACCTTTTACAAAATGTTTATTTTTTATGGCCAAATAAGTAAATAACCGACGTCCAAAGAATCCATATTTTTATGAGGTTTCAGCGATTCAGTTTAACTCTTAGATTGTGGAAGATGCAAATACTGGGCCAAATGTCTCTTTAGCCCCACTTTTCTCACCAACGAACAACTTTTCAAATAAATCAGCAAGTGCCAGACCTACCGACCAACTCTTTTTTATCTATAAGACAAACGTTAACCGAACTCTTTTAAAACATATGTTTCGGTAGTATCTTCCGCGGAAAGCTAGTCCTTTATATTTTGAGGCAAATTGTTTATTCCATTATTCATGATTTTTTTAATAAAGTATACATTTTTTTCTAGGATTTCAGCAAAACGCATAGCAAAGATCAAACATTTCAGTAAAGTCGCGGAATAAAAAAAAAATATTATGAGTAGATACTACACCTATTTTGTTCACACCCTGTAAATTATAAATGATCGGTATTCCTAGGTACTACTGGGGCTTCTGTATGATCAATAAAAAACATAGTTTTTAATTCGCTTGCTTTTGTTGGAATGTTATTGAGGATTATAAATATTTAATGGTTAACCTATTCCAGTTTGTGATTTCAAACCATATTATTATTTCACTCTGAGAAAAATCATAAGTCATACACACATGTGTTCTTTAAAAAAGATTTGCCAGAGGCAATCATCGTCACCCATTCGAACCTCCTATCGAAAATTGGATTCCGGTCGATATAAGCTTACCGCAAATATGGAAAATTATTTGAAATGCGACAGCCGCACTCACATACATTATGTAACAAGTAAAGAGTCCACTTCGGAGCATAAACAGTTTATTGAACCCATTGTGAATTCAATCTCACGATAATATTATAAATGCGAAAGTATGGATGTTTGTTTGTTTGTTTCACTTTCACGCCGAAACTTCTAAACAGATTTTGATGAAAGGACACGTTTCATTTTGTGCCTGGACATGTACGTAGTACGAAAAATATAAAAAAATATAGGCTTTCTAGGAAAAATAATGAAAAAAATATTAGAAGCAGGGTTGCGTGGTTCAAGCATAATGTTTTGTCAGCACTTTTTACAATATAAATGGTAACACTGAAGCTTGCAATAGTAGGTCACGTTCAGAAATTACGGCTTCATCCACATATTTCTCAGATGCTTTCTCTGACTCTGATTGACTGAACACCCTTCTGTTCTGGCTTCAGACATTGGTGTACGATTTTTAAAATCTGCGGATATGCCTTGCTTCTTTTACAGGCATAACAGCTGATGGTTTTCCAGTTACTTGTCGGACAACTAAATTATTAATTTCAATGGTATGTACAAAATCTAGTTTCTGAACATAGAATGCTCAAAATTGCGCTCGCTTCGCCATGTTGGGTGATTTATGTGTTGCGATTGTTAAATCTGAGAAACTAGATGAACCTCGTAACGAAAGTAAATCGAAGGAAATTTACAATTAGAAAAGACTACGTTTCTAATGACTTATTTATGATGTTTAGTACACAGACCAGGTCCAAGCTCCATAGTCCCGTGAAACGTCTCCTTTGGTATGTAGATAGATAAAGAACTCGGCTAATACATAGGCTACTTTTTATCCCGGAAAACTTAAGGGTTCCCGGAGGAACGCTTAAAAACTCAAAATTTCCACTTCGTCACTAGATGGCTGCACCTTAACACTTTCTTTCTCTCTGGACCCAGCCCTGAAGCTTACGCAGATGAAGTCGCGGGCGGAAGCTAGTTTAATATACAAATTGTTTTGGACACATTCTACGCCATCAAAATCTGATTAGACAAATAACAGAAGGAAAAGTGAACGGTTAGAGAGAGAGAGAGGAAGACCAAGAACCACTTACATTCAACAACTCAAAACATGGTCTGGTAGTCAGTCGTACCAGAAGTTGAAGGAGAAGGCGAGAGATAGACGGAAATGGTGGCTAATGCAACGATAGGGGTCCGCCTCTTAGACTAAGAGAAGAGATACAGATTTAAGACCGGTCGGCGTGGGAATCTTTGGGAGAGGTTTTTGTTCAGAAGTAGATGTCTTTTGGCTGATTATAATGATCAAACTTTAACATCACATTTCAGTAACTTAGGTATCGATATTTGGAAAAAATATTTCTTAGTGGTCCTCTACCACAGACTGGACTCTCTATACAAATGCCGTGTTATTTCTACCCGACTGCGCCAGAAGGAGGGTTACGTTTATTGAGTGTATGTATGTATTATGTATGTATTTATATTTCTTTGGCACTCTCTGTAGCCTAAACGGCTTGATGGATTTTAGCTTGAGAGCTGTCATTAGATTCGTCTTGATCCCGAGAGTGACAAATGATACATTTTAATACAGTCGAGTTATTTTTTTTTAAAACATGGTTAGGTTAAACCTACCTATTCGTACTACAAAAAAAATACGTTTATACATGCATACCTAAATGTGTGTTTTGAGTTGCTTGCAACCGTCAACGGATGTTACCCGCAGGGAGGTTGAAGGGACAAGGAGTAAAGATACAGTATAGAATAGACAATACTGTAAATTATCCTTCCTTGTCTTCTAGATTTAATTGGTTAACATGTAGTAGTCCTCGTCTACGTTTGACCCACTCGCACGTAGTTTAGCGCCATAAGAGAAAAAGAGACAGCTAGGTAGTCTCCCACCTCGGCGCCATTGCACGGTCCAAGCCTCATTCGTTTTCGTGCGCGCACGGCTACCGCACGTAGTGAAAAATATTTCTTAAAAAGTTCGTTAATTATTTGAATTTAACAAGTGTGCAAAAATGTGCCTAGAAGAAAATAAATCCTTACGTTACTTTTAAATAAGGAGGTTATGTGGAAATGAAATATGAAAATCATTTAAAAAAAACAAAAATAGCAAGTGCAGTGAAAATTATCTTTATTTTAACATGATGGGAGAATTAGCTTCGAGTCAAGCGAGACGTTGACCAATAGCCATTTTTGCTTCGAGTCAATGCGGGACATTGACCAATAGCCATTTTTGCTTCGAGTCAATGCGGGACATTGACCAATAGCCATTTTTGCTTCGAGTCAATGCGAGACATTGACCAATAGCTACTATTAGAGTTATGCGAGACATTAACCACACTATAATATTCCTGTTTCGTATGAACTGGAATCATCAGCTTTCTAATGCTTATGCGGCTGCTCCATCAACCCTCGCTCGCCGCCACAGGTGAAGCGTTAGCAGCATCGTGGCTCATATCACTGCACTGCCACCACAGCCACCGCTGCTTATGCAGCCGACAACGATGCAGAAAAAGCGGCAATGACGACGGATGGATTGCCTCCCGAAACCTCCTGAAACAGCGCTGCTATAACCGCCGCGCCGTCCGCCAAAACCGCCGCCGGCGCCACCACCCCCAACTGCCACCGCCTACAGGTGATATATTGTATCACAATAATTATAAGCATTTGACGTCTGATTAATTTTCCGACACATATCCACCGCCATCGTGCGTTTGGACTGATGCCTACTATCCGCAGTGAAGGTTCCTTCTAGTGTTTCCAAATGCGTGTGTTATTATTTCAAAACCATTCTCGAGAAGGACGGTCTATTTAAAAATAAAAACAATTTTCTTGAGTTTGTCATCTGACAATAACTCCAGAAGTTGTGGCGATGCTAACAATGAATCTAAGATGGAGACAAAAACACAGATTTTGTTGTGTATTAGCTATTTTGCTTACGTTACGGTTATGTCCAATACCGCTAACCGGATTTATTGAAACTACGGACATCCCGTCATTTTAGTTTAATTGATTTAATAAATGAAAGAACTATCCGACCGATTTCGGTCATGGCGACCACTTCGACTCCTAGTCGACTTGTTGTCTGCGGGGCGCCCGAAAATAGCTAATATACTCAATGCAAACCTGTGCACAGTGCATTTTAATTAAGTAATATATCAGCCTTTTATTTATTTCTTCATCATAAAATAAAATACTTATACACTGGAATCAAAAGGGAGACACTCATTTATTACGTGTCGTGTTTGATTGTTTTATGAAGATGTCATAGGGCATGCAGAAAGCTAACGAGTCGAGTTGCATCGGATAGCGAGCAGGGACATATTTATGTATGTATGTGCAACTGCCGCTTAGCCAGCCCAAGCGCAACCCGTCGCATCGCCGCGCCGGCCGCGCCGCGCCGGCCGCGCTCCGGCCTATTACTGCGAAGCGCACCCGCCGCCGCGCCGCCGCGCAGCCGCATATTAAGGTAGCGGGTAGATGGAAAAATTTTATGGAAATATTTTATGGATGCATTAAAAAGGTTTTTTTTGTATAACTAGACCATTATACACAAAATATTGAAATAAAGAATCTCTCCCAAATGACACATTAACCTTCTTGGCCCCTGGCCAAGTCCTTGCCAAAATATGGTATATTTTTTGTCAAAATTGTAAAAGTTAATGCAGCATCCCTTTGAAAAACTCTTTGCTTCGAGTATTATTTTTATAATCCGTAAAAGTGAAGATAAGGTTAATTTATACTGGAACTAAAATGTTCATCAAATATTGTTGTACATTTTGAATATTGATAACTTTAAATAGAAAATAAAATTTAAATAAAATAGATTTTATCGTAGTTGCCCAGGGCAGTTACATGGTAAAAGTAATAAAATCGGCCGATTTCCTCGTGCTCATGCATGATTGTATCATACTTAAAACACTTTTTCTATATATATTTCTTTTAACCTTTCAGCCTGTGCTCAACCTTTATAGGACTCTAGTGCTATGAACACTATAGTGCTCATTAGCTTAATAAACAGATACAGGAGTATTTTCAATCGGTTTTTACTATACTATTCTATGTTATTCTTCTTTTCATGTCGATAACAAGCCAAGATGGCCTTAGTCCGGGATTCAGCCACACGAATCGCACTGCCCGTGGTGGCACTCGTTGGATCTTCCTGCGTGCAGTTGTTTGGGCACGCAGGGCACGACCTACACTCCAATTTGAAACCGTCTGAGAATGTTACCACCATTATGAAATAAGGTTTTTTGTACCTTATATTTTAAATTGTCTTTTTTTATGCCTAGCTTCTACTACTTACACGAAACTTGCAATGAAAGCGTTTCGGGAAGTATTAATTATAACAAATACATATACCCACGTTACAGGTATACGTTTTCTTATGAAGCTATGCCTGTTTTTTAAGTTTAATGCAAGTTAAGTCTAGAAGCTACCGCAATCACCAGATAAGAATAAACAATAATGATTTATGGGCGAAATCTGTGAATTTTTATATGGTGCACAATCAAAATGTTGACCTTTGCATAAGCTAAATTTTCCTTAATGCCTGCCTCCACAGTACACTGGAGATGTCCTTGTGAGGGTAATAATGAGGATGGTTAAAATTATTTATTGATACTGTTTAAGATTGCCTATAATCAAAATACACATTAAAAATATTTATATGATGAATTAAAAATGAAACATGTGAACATCAGCGAATTTCGCGAAAACAAAATTATTATAAGCCATACCTTACGTAAAACTTCTGGTATATTTGGAACATACATTATTTACAATTAAGCGACATCATTTCGTGGGTATATAAAATTACAGCAACTTTTTGTCTGTATTAACCGAAACACACAACGAAAGTGCGAGAAAATAAAGTGTTTAAAAGTTGGGACAATAGAATACTATTGCTGATGTGCTGAATAATAAATATATTTATATTTGCGTCACACATATACATATAAAACTTTCTAAAGTTACTGTTATCAATACAGTCTAGATAAATCTACTAAACATTTATAAAACAAGAATGTTTCCTACTGCATTCCAAAACTTATTAATAAGCTTATCCAGCCTAAAATAATAATTTTAACTAAAAGGATAAATACAAAATGTAATTAATACCAAAATGCATTTTACTGAACAGACCTCAAAACCCTTTTTCGGTTAATTATCTGTGTAACTCTATTCAACGGTTCCCACCTTTTCCAATTATTATGAACTTCAAATTATTATTTTGAAATTATGACTTATTATGTACTAAGCAATAACTAATAAGTTAAAAAAAAAAAAACACCTGCTGATCAAGATACCAAAGATCCGTTTTCATACCTGACGTAGGGTCTGTTATGAAATCATAATTCATGTATTTCTTATAAGTGAATCTGAAACTTAATATTCAAATATTTTCTCAAATATTTACTTATTTAATTCGTATAGGGAACGAACAAATGCATATCGTCAGCACTGTGCTGGACATGAAATCCCTATCACTGGTCGATAACACCAAGTTTCAGTTCACGTCTGGCTTTAAACAGTGGGGGCATATTATCAATCGAGAGTATAGATTCGTTGGTTTGTTCACGGCTCATCCCCATTGCGGATATATTATATAGTTATTCGGGTTTATTTTGTGTTATTATTTTTTTGCCAAATTGCGTAAAAATGAATTTCTGATGTTCAAGGTGAATTATTCAAGCAGTACATGAAAGATGTACAGGTTAAAACCATATTTGTTAAAATACGATACATAGTGTAATCAAGGTACCCGAATATCGTATTAGTTTACCATTTTAGCAGTTCTTTGGACTTAGAACAGATTTTCCAAATAGCTAAAAGAATGGAAATGTCAAACAAGTTCCCGTATGAAATTTTCAAGTATATGTCAATAGATTATTCATTTATTACTAAAGTAATTCATATCCGGTTATGTAAGACGTCTAGAAAAAGCATACTTAAACGACGCTGCATATACCTTTCATAAAACACTATCGTCTATCGCTACACTTATGCTAAGTGTAACCTCATCACTCAGAACCTAACGTCAAGTTCAACTAACAATCAGACTAACAACCACATTCATAAAATTGAACAAGATTTAATTTTATTTTCATATTGTTTATTTGATTACCTTCTAGGAAGTGTTATTTTTAATAATTTATTGTGTACACAAAATGGGCATAATATAAAAGCTTACTATCAGATATACGCAAGGGGTGCAACTTGTTTCTAAAAGAAATTTCTTCCAGAAATAAATTTCTGTTAATTGAATTGCATTTTTATAAATTCTCTCAGATTATATTTTGTTCTCATACCTATTACCTACAACATTGTTAGTCTCTCTAAACATCTACATGTTAACCAATTAAATCTAGAAGACAAGGAAGGATAATTAGATGATCAAACGAACTTACCTCAAGTGAAGTTCGATCTTAATTATCCTTCCTTGTCGGAGAGATTTAAGGTCCCTCCCTGCCCTAGAGTAGACAATACTAGGATGCTAGTATTAAAACCCCTAATACCAATGTTGTAGGATGTAGGTTGCCTTTTTTTATTCTCTAAAATGAATGAGGCTTGGACCGTGCAATGGCGCCGAGGTGGGAGACTACCTAGCTGTCTCTTTTTCTCTTATGGCGCTAAACTACGTGCGAGTGGGTCAAACGTAGACGAGGACTACTACATGTTAACCAATTAAATCTCTCCGACAAGGAAGGATAATTAAGATCGAACTTCACTTGAGGTGAGTTCGTTTGATCATCTAAGTAGAGCTTCTACCTATGAATCTGCAAAACTTCCCCAAGGAAGCTACAGTCGATTCGCAAATAATTTTTGGACTTTCAATACTAAGTTGGTCGATCTATCAGCTTGTTAGAAAAGGGAAAAAAATAATTCGCGGATTGACCATGGGTTCCTTCGGGAAAGTTGTTCAGTTTCATGAGTAGTAGCCCGGGTTTAAATAGTTTTGCAAATTTTGTAAAAACTTATATGCATTCGTAGCGGTCCTATACGAAAGCCATGTTTCAATTTTGAAGTTCCTAACTTCTTAATTTTAGGCTGTGTCATCCCTCAGTCAGTAGGTACCTACCTAAGTCATTATGTCAGTAAGTAACAGTATTGTGAAAAGAGAACGTTACAGCCGTCTCCGATTTGCAATACCTGCATGTACATTGCAATATGAAACCAACTGAGAAGCCAGATAACATTTAATTGGAAATGTGAAGTTTCCCACAGTTCAGTAACCAAACGCTAGTTCAGGAGGTTTGATCAAATGGAGATCTTACTTCTACAAGTTATAGCTAAATTGACAAGAATTTGGAACCAGTTGTGAAGTCTAAGCTAATCTATGAATTTATAATAATTCGAAATAAAATTCATCTATTCTATTCTATAATCTATATCGAGTGACAAAATAGGTTTAGAACCCGTTAACTTGAGAACAATTGAGAACAATAGCTGTCACTTAAGACAGTCAAAAAATTATTCAAGAAATTAAATAGCCTTACAAAAAAAACTTTATGTTGATTCCAGTTGGATCTGTTTCACTTTATTCTTGTTTAATACAGTTAGTTTAGTATATACAGGGTGTAAGGGACAGGTTTCCGAAAACTTTAAGGGCTTGCTCGGTACACGAAACTGAATAACTTTCCACAAGAAGTTTTTTCAGGAAACGAAAAAAAAATCGGTTTCTCCATACAAACTGTCCAGTGAAGTTTATAATTTTGTATGGAGAAGCCGATTGTTTTTCGTTTCCTGAAAAAACTTCTTGTGGAAAGTTATTCAGTTTCGTGTACTGAGCAAGCCCTTAAAGTTTTCGGAAACCTGTCGCTTACACCCTGTATACATACTCTACGGACACAAAGTTCAGAAGAGTCGGAATCACCGTTTTGCAAGCAACTGTATTGAACTACATTATATATATATAATTATACGTAAAGTAGTACTGCACCTACATTAAGAACACTTCCTGCTTCTCCCTAAAGGCCCTAAACCTAAGCTTATTTCAAGCTATGCAGTACATTTATACATGTTCTTACGTCATGTGTTAACAACCCATAACGTTTCCACTGCAGGGGTACGGGTCTCTTCCCAAACCTCGGGAAGTTTAGGCCGTATTCCACACTCGGGGGCGAAGTCTGGATTGGTGGAGGTTGTGTTTCAGAAGTTTTCAAGCCGCCTATAAGGACTTCGACGTAGCTTAACGACTGCCATCTAGTGATAGCAGCCGGCACCAAAGGCTAACGTGCCTTGCGAAGCACGGAAACGGTAGAGATAAATGCCACTAACAGCCAAATCCATCTAGGCTACGACCGTGTCTGTAGTCAGTTAACTTGCGTGATCGACGCGACCACGCAAGCCGCACTGAGCCATGACCGCTTCGCCATATCTAACGTCATATTGCTATATAGTAGGTTATAATAACACAACATCCTGTATGGAGTGTCCGGGGTGTGCCTGTATTCCAGACACTTACTTTTACAAAAGAGCTACTCGGTACGAAGAAGTTCCACTTCAGGCAGCTTCCAAACGAATATCACCCGAGAGTCGTTTGAATAAAGTTAGCCGACTGATTTATGTAAAAAGTTTTGGTGGTGCCAACCGTACCATATGTCGTATTGTGCCAGCGCCTGAGTTTCTTAAATATATATGTCGCGTCGTGGGGTATTTCATTCTCCGGAGGTTCGTCATCCATGGTTGGGGATTAGGAAATATAAGCGTTGATTGGCTCTATAACGTGTAATTAATATTCTCCAAACACAAATTCTTGATATAATCGAATAGCTATGATGATTTAAACGGATATCGAAATGCGATGGACGCGATGCGTGCTAACGGCGTGAGCTCCTTTCAAAAAGTGCCAATCACAACAAAAGACAGGGTGACCAGCCCAAAGAAGATGTAAATCACTCAGGTTACGGTTCTGAATGAATGTCGTCTGTCTATGGTCCGTCCGTCCGTTAGTCGGACGACTGTGCGAATGCGTGAACGAGAGTAAGTGAGAAGGCAATACAGACATTCGTTGGTGTTGCCAATTAGCAGACATCGATTCCACCCAAGTGTTGACTTGACATTTCGATAATAGTAATCTAGCAACAATAAAGGTCTAGTTCTTGCTCGCGCTCATAGATGGCGT
Organism: Coleophora deauratella; assembly: GCA_958295455.1. Taxonomy (NCBI): domain Eukaryota; kingdom Metazoa; phylum Arthropoda; class Insecta; order Lepidoptera; family Coleophoridae; genus Coleophora; species Coleophora deauratella. The sequence continues at coordinate 15,787,024 of OY282395.1, forward strand.
CACTCGTTCTGCGACACGGCCATACTGACGCATCACACGTCCTCGTGTGATGAATCTGCAAAGGAAGGAAAATCTTGGCAAGTAAAAGGTCCAGCTTGGCCAGCCCTGACAAACAGGGACTCAAAGAAAACGTTTATTGCAGTTAACATCTTTATTGTAATCGAAACAAATGTTAGATCAACAACAACCATCGAGCAATTTGTTCACAAAGTCATAAACTCTAAATACGAGAAAAATCATAAACTTTCTATGATCATAAAATCAATTACAGCGAAACACACAATCATCGCCTCTATCCGGCGGATACTCTCAATCATCGCCTCCATCTGGCGGATACACTCAAAAACCATCGCCTCCATCTGGCGGATACTCTCAGAAACCATCGCCTCCATCTGGCGGATACTCTTAACATTTACAATGATCATAGAACACATTTGAATAAACCAAAGTTCTTAATTACAATTGAAACAGATAACTTATTGCTCGCTAGTCTCTATATCATCGTTATCAACGTCTACGAGAGGAAAATCGTTTGGCACTTTTCTTAGACGATCGTGGGCGTATTTGTAAGTGCGATTACCTGTCAAAGCTTTTAGAATATAGCGGTCTCCTTCAAGTACTTCTACAACGCGGTATGGTCCCTTATATTTAGAGTCAAGCTTTGTCTGATTCCGCTCTTCGTTTTTCAGTAATACGAGGTCACCCACGGAAAAGTTAACAAATTTCGCCTTAGTGCTATCAAATCGTGTCTTATTGTAGTCAGCATTCTTCTCAATACTTTTGACGGCCTCAGATCTAATCTGTTCAATGTCTACAGTCTGTTCGTCTTCGTCGTATGGTAAAATGTCAAGAGGTCTCGCGACTCTACCGATTAAAAGTTCCAACGGACTGGACTTAGTGACACGATTCTGTGTGCAATTCAAGGCTAATTGCACATCTGGGAGCGCATCTTGCCAAGACTGATTAGTTGTCTCTACTGCAGTCAGCATATTTTTAATGGTGCTCATAATGCGCTCCACTTGCCCATTGGCTCGTGAGCTTCCGGTCGCGATTAAATGCAGTTTGATCTTGGTCGCTTCACAAAATTCGCGAAATTCCTTACTTGCGAAGCATCGACCTTGGTCTGCTATCAATCGGGACGGTGCACCAAATAGAGCAACGCTATTCTTAATAGCCCTGATACTACTAGCGGTGTCAATATTATGAGTGTGGTATAGGAGCACGTATTTCGTGAATGCATCAATAAGCACAAACACGTACTCCTTTCTATCATTTTTACCACTCAACTTGCCAGTAGCATCCACATGGATAGTGTGCCAAGGGATTGCGACCTTTGGGATGGGATGTAATTCTGCCTGTATCTTACCGGAACACCCTTTTGAAACTTTGCACGTTATACAATTTTCAACAAACTTCTTAACATATTTCGACATACTTTCAAACCAATACAGTTCGTACACCTTTTCCAAAGTCTTTTCCCATCCCAAGTGTAGCAATCCGTTGTGTACATTGTTTATAACTGACCACCTGAAAGACCTAGGGATAATTGGCAAACACCGTGTTTTGCCATTTCTCTGAACCTTACGATACAAAATGCCATTACGCAATTCGTACGTCTTGGCCACATCGCTTCTCAACTTATTTTCACACAAATCAGATTTCAATTGAGACATTTCGGCATCTCGCTGTTGTTCTGCGAGCAACCAATTTTCACCAACTTCAATGAAATCTACCTGTTTCTGTTGTATCTTTTGTACGGCCTTGACGGGTGTGTCCGGAAGGGGGTTTCGGGAGAAAAAGTCCGCATGACACATCTTTTTACCTTCCCTGTGTTCAACATCGAAATTGTAGGCTTGTAAAAACGCCCACCATCGGTGAACTCTGGGAGTAAGGTCACGCTTCGTACGGGCGGCCTTGAGCGAGTTGCAATCGGTTACAACAGTAAACTTCTTGCCGTGCAGATAGTGGCGAAAGTGTTTGACTGCATTGACGACCGCGAGAGTTTCCAATTCGTAGGAATGATACCTTGACTCCGCAGCCGTCGTGCGTCTGCTGTAGTATGCCACGGCGTGGTTTTTACCATCTACCTTCTGTACTAAAACTGCTCCGTAACCGATTGCACTTGCGTCTGTATGCAGTTCCGTTTCTCGTTCAGGGTCAAAAATTGTCAAAATGGGTTCACTAGTCAGTGCCTTTATCATCTGCTGTCTAATTTCTTCATGGGTGGGTTTCCATTGAAGTTTACCATTGCCGGTAGTCAGAGCATATAGAGGGGCCATAGTCTGTGAGAATTTGGGGACAAATTGTCGAAAATAGGATGCTAGTCCAATGAATTGGCGCAACTGAGATACTGTTTCGGGGGGAGGAAGTGCTTTAAGGGCTTCAATCTTTTTCGGGTTAGGACGAACTTCGCCTCTGCTTACTTCATATCCTAGAAACTCGACCTTTGTTTTGAGGAAAGAGCACTTTTTCAGCTTCAACGAAAATCCTTTGTCAGTGAGCACTTTCAAAACAGTTTTCAGCCTTTCGAGAGCTTCTTCAGGGGTTTGTGCAACGATAAGCAGGTCGTCCATGTACACAACCACGTATGAGTTGGCCAGTTCGCCTAAAGCCTCCATGACTGCACGCTGGAAGACAGCCGGAGCATTTCGGAGACCAAAAGGCATGGCCAAGTACTCATATTGGCCGTCAGGAGTTATGAAGGCTGTCGTCTCAATGGACTCGGGATGCATGGGGATCTGGTGGAACCCAGACGCCATATCGAGGATAGAGAAATAGCATCCACCATGTAATCTGGCTATCTGGTCTTCGATACGCGGGAGTGGGAATCTGTCAGGGATAGTATTATCGTTAATTTCACGATAGTCAATGCATTTGCGGTCTTCACCATCCTTCTTTTTAACTAAAAGAATGGGGCTTGCATTAGGAGAAGAACTTGGTCGTATAATACCTGCCTCAAGTAGCTCATTGACGCGGTTGCGTACAACCTTACGTTCATCAGGACTAAGTCTGTAAGGTCGTCTGTAAACAGTCTTGTTCGGGTCTTTGAGTCGAATTTGCATGGGAGTTACATCAGCTCGAGTCATAGGAATACCGTTAGTAAAATGTTGGCCGTACGATTTTAAGATACCTATCAACTCAGCTCTATACTCAGAAGGTACATCAGTGTCGATATTTTCGAAATCAAGCAGCGTAGACTTTGTAACGTCGCATGTATTTACAACGGTCGCTCTAACAAGCTGAATTTTGTCTAAACTCATGTGTACAGATAACCCCTGGTTCAGTAGTTCACGTCCTAACATAATGTCGTATCGGAGATGCGAATCGGGTAATACGTGAAACATAATCTCTAAAGTAATGTTATCAATTTCTACAGTTGTCGAAACCTGTTCAGTACAATTAACTGAAGTCTGTCCAATGCCAGTCATAGTGACGACATTGTGCGATCGTTTGCCAGTAAACTTAGAGGCTACAGACTCCTTAATAAGTGAGCATTCGGCACCAGAGTCGTAAGTGAATTGAAAATGCTCACCAGAGTGTAGAAGCGATCCGCTAGGCGCGCTCATGAAGCACACGTCCACACGCCTCTCGCTCGTCCCTGAACTCCCGACGCCTCCTTTGCTACCACTGGCTGCATCGTTGCGTCGCTTGGGGCAATCCGACGCGTAGTGACCAGTAGCTCGGCAGTGGAAGCAGGTGACAGGTGGCTTTGTAGAACTACCAGCTTGGTTGATACCACGCTGAGGATCGCTCGATGAAGTCGACATTCCACGGTTTTGCCTCGGAGGTTCACGACGGAGATGACGGCATTGCGGGGCTTTGTGTCCAAGCTTGCCGCAGTTGTAACACTTGACAGGATTCTCACGAGCACGTTTCGCTTCGGGTATGTTATCGCTGTTAGATGCCGGCGCTTTACGTTTCAGAAAGGATACGGCTCTCAATTCCTGTTGTAGACGATGACGGTTACTAATATCATGTGTGAATGCCATCCTTTGTACTCGTTGATCGAACTGGGCGATGTGCGACATAACCGTAGCAACAGCTATTTGTTCCACAGTGAGGGTATTCCACTTTGTCATTAGTGATGACATAAGCGTAGCAGCATAGGAGGCCAGACATTCACCGTCCTTTGGTTTGCTACCATGCAAATTAATGAGATGAGCAGCTGTAGTTTCTGGGTAGTCGTACCTTGATATAAAAAGTTGCTTGAAATCAGCCCAGGACATCCCTTGAAAAGACACTTGTGCCAGCCATCCTGAAGCTTGTCCTTTCAGAGCAGCGCTTAATGCCAGCATCAGTGGGGCACCTTTGAGTTGTGGGTCTGACACGCACATATCCGCGGTATTTATCCAAGCACGCGCGTCCACTTGTCCTTGATCGGGGTTGAACTCGGGGAGACGTATCTCGTTGTTAGAAGACGGTCCTTTCATAGCGTGCACCAATGCCAACAAGTTGCGGCTCTGTTGTTCCAGGAGTAAACGCCATTTCTCATCGTCAGAACTCTTATTTTCTTGTGAGCTTCTTGGATTACATCCCACTTCTGATGTCGCGTCGTGGGGTATTTCATTCTCCGGAGGTTCGTCATCCATGGTTGGGGATTAGGAAATATAAGCGTTGATTGGCTCTATAACGTGTAATTAATATTCTCCAAACACAAATTCTTGATATAATCGAATAGCTATGATGATTTAAACGGATATCGAAATGCGATGGACGCGATGCGTGCTAACGGCGTGAGCTCCTTTCAAAAAGTGCCAATCACAACAAAAGACAGGGTGACCAGCCCAAAGAAGATGTAAATCACTCAGGTTACGGTTCTGAATGAATGTCGTCTGTCTATGGTCCGTCCGTCCGTTAGTCGGACGACTGTGCGAATGCGTGAACGAGAGTAAGTGAGAAGGCAATACAGACATTCGTTGGTGTTGCCAATTAGCAGACATCGATTCCACCCAAGTGTTGACTTGACATTTCGATAATAGTAATCTAGCAACAATAAAGGTCTAGTTCTTGCTCGCGCTCATAGATGGCGTCACTCGTTCTGCGACATATATTTAAAACCTAATGATATTATCGGTATAACCAGTCAACGATATGAATGTAAACTGTAAATATGAATAATCGTACAAGTTAACAATAGATCAGTCAACATTGTTATTTGAATGTTTAGGTAAAAACAAAAAGGGTTTGAAATGTTCATCTAAATGTGGCTTAATTCTATGCTCCAAATTATTCGTCTCTCAGTTACCTATATTGTCATACAAAACAATAACTTAAGAAATATATAGATTTATTTCAAAATTAGAAGTCACGTGAGATGTAGCCTAAATATCGTAAATGAAATTATTAACATTCGCAGTAAGTATAACCGCTCTTATCGAAGTCACGTAATCAAGTCAACAAAATGTATAAAATAAAGATATATTTTAAACTTTTCACTTATTAAATTATTACAGTCTACTAGACTAAATGTTAACTACTCTAGTGTACATTCCTTCCTTAATGCGATATTTATTCCGTAAGGTCAGAGATAAGGAAAAAAATATTCTTGTTTCTGGTAAGGTGTTCTGTTCTGCTCTGCTAGGCGGTGAATACATACTAGTAAACCCCAGAGCTGCCATCGGCGGAGATAGCCGCAGAATTTATAGCTTTAATCAAGCCGACAAGTCCGACATTCCACCCTACAAAAACTTCGGGCCGCCGTATTATTTGTACATTGGCTGTTACCAGCTGTTTTATTGCTAGTTTTGGTTGGCTAGCAAGTTTTTTTTTCAGTTGAATAGGAATTCAAGTTACGTATGCACTTATTAAATGTTTCTAAAAAATACATTTTTTTTTCTAAGCACAGAGTGCTCGTTCTGACTGTGAATGGAATATTACTTACCTTATTTAAACGTAATACTGGATGTAAATAACTGACCACGCTGAATACGTTAAAAACAACCGACTTCAATCGCAACAACTCCAATTTTGCTATGTTTTGTTGATTTTCTCAAAAACTGCTGAATCGATTTCGATAAAATTTATATGGGACCACCCTTTCAAACAAAAAAAGAATTTTCGAAATCGGTTCAGGCGTCTTCGAGTAATCGGTGAACATACATAAAAAAAAAAAAAGATTCCGACGAATTGAGAACCTCCTCCTTTTTTTGAAGTCGGTTGAAAAATTCCTTCAGGACCTTTTCGTTAGGATGTCAACTTTACTTTTGGCCAATTTAGTATGATGGATGTGCAATAAGATGAGTAGAATTCACGTTACGTCACAGAAATTCACTTACCTACCGTTGCCAAACACACTTTCTACAAATTGAATTTATGATGAAATTCTAGAATTGTTTTAATATGATTGCGCTGACAACATAATTCCTTTCAATCAATCAATTAATCTGGACCGATTTCGGCCTCAGCGACTGCAGCCATAGATTGGAGAATCGTTCGTGTGCTCTTATGTGACTTATATAGCCTATAATATATATAATTTCTTAAAGCGGTCATGTAACTTTCTAAACAGCAAACTAAGCACAGTTGCATCTTCAATTGCAGTTTGACCAAATTTAAGAAACAATGTTTGGAAGCTTTGTCGGAAACAGTTGTTGACTGATGTTTTATATATATATATATATACAGGGTGTAACAGAAGTGTGTGACAATACTTCAAGGTTGGCTTTTACCCATCAAACTGAACAACTTTTGTTCTACAACTTTGTTGAAATCGCAAAAAAAATTTTGGACTTTTCATACAAACTTGGTTCGCCAGCTGATCGATTTGTATGAAAAGTTCAAAAAAAAAATTTGCGTAAAACATAATGAAAAGCTTGATTGTACTCTGCTCATTTTGTTACGAATTGTATTATCAAATTGCCTTCATTAGGATTATACAGGGTGTTAAAAAAAGAGCGTTTGAAATTTTAAGGGGTTACTCAAAATCAAGTATAGAATCCAGGAAAAATATTGAAAAAATTCGCTCTTCAATTTTTTTTTGCAGTTTTTCATACAAAATCTCGATTCACTATTTAGATTTAGTATGAGAATCTGAAAAAAATAATTGAAGAGCGGATTTTTTCAATATTTTTCCTGGGTTCTGTACTTGATTCTGAGTAACCCCTTAAAATTTCAAACGCACTTTTTTTAACACCCTGTATAAAAACTATATCCAATACTCGTAAAAAGTATGTACAATGTTATTTAAGGGATCTTTAAAGGTCTAGTTTTACTCAAATAGCTATATATTATATTTAAGTGTGAGACTGTTTGTTCCTTATCATGAATAAATAAATAAAAATATTTGCTGTGAATGTACGGCCACACTCACAGCATGTCAGTACTCCTCCGACGAAATTGTATTTTAATTCTAATTTTAATTCCTTTCAATATGTGTCCAGCTTTAAATATAATGAGACCCTAAGACAAAGAATTTTCTAAGAGATAGAAAAAGCCGCTACCAACTCGAAACCTCCACAATTTCTGAAGACACAATCTGAAAAACAAAAATGAAGTCCAACTGGAACCTTGCATCATTCATTAGCCAGGATACAACTTGTCTCTTTATGGGTAGTTTCTGCTTTTTGCTAAGTCTGTGGTTGGCTCCAGGCTTTACAAAAGTGAAGGTAGGTAGTACGGTATATTGAACATTTTTTTTGCTATTATTTGTCCGCTACGTTACAGCTCTAGCAAGCAACACTTTGTTTTGATTGTAGGACTTTTGCAATAGTCTGTTTTATATTTAGTTCCTTTTTTCTATGCTGTGGCTCATGATCTAAAAGTAGATTTAGTATAAAAGCGGACGATACCTTTGCAAAAGTCCACCAGAAGTTTATTCGCGCAATGGTACCTAAACATCCTACACAGATAGAACCATGTCTATATGTAATAGAGTTTGTTTAGGGCTCGCAGTTGCTTTTCTAATAAATAACTGACCACGCTGAATACGTTAAAAACAACCGACTTCAATCGCAACAACTCCAATTTTGCTATGTTATGTTCGCATGGTTTGCGACGATCCGGCGGGGGAGTAGGTTTTTATGTCAAACGGGGTTTAATTGTTCGTAAATGCCCTTACCCTAACTTACATGCCTCGGTCGAACAAATGTGGGTAACTGCATCCGCCAATTCGTATCGTATTGCTATAGGTACCGCTTATCGTCCTCCATGGGTGAATATTGACGTTTTTTTCGATGCGATCACTGACTCTGTAATGTCTTTTTCAAATAACGACTTCATTATTCTTCTAGGTGATTTTAACATAAATATCAGCGTTGATTGCCTCAATAAGAGAAAATTAGTTGATACCCTATTAAGCCTAAATTTAACCAACCATATCACTGAACCAACTCATTTTTCGTCTTATAATTCTACAATTTTGGATCTCATTTGTACTAATGCTCCTGTTGCTAATAAAAAAGTAATTCACTACCCCGAATTAGGTGGCCACGCGTTGGTCTGGGTAGATATTAAAATAAAAAAGCATAAACCCTCTCCTCACTGTGTAACCTACCGACCTTTGAAGAATATTGACCTAAGTCTGCTTGATAAAGATGTTGTAGCTGCTGACTGGAGTGTAGTGTTATGTCTGAGCAATGTGGACCAAATGGTGGATTTATTTACACAGCGGTTATAGCAGCTCTATGATATTCATGCCTCCGAAAAAACTATTACAATCAAAACTCCTCTGCCTCCTTGGCTTACTAGTAATTTAAGATACATGATGGACTTGCGTGACACTGCTCACAATAAATATCGCCACAGTAAAGTTGAATCACATAAACTTGAATATAAAAGCCTTAAGCATATGGTAAATGTAAGTATTTACAGTGAAAAGAAAGCCTATTTCAATGATCACATAAATAGAAATCTAAAAAACCCTAAACTTTTGTGGCGTAATTTAAAAAAATCTGTGTTACCTGATTTTAAGGGTGGGTCAGACTTACCTGTCAACTTTAATGACCCAAACATAATAAATGATCACTTTCTTAAAATCCCAGGTATAAACCATGTGAGAATCTCAGATCTTACTTTTTTTGAATTTAATAGGTATAATAGTAATATAACATTTTCTTTAAAGACAACCAGTGAAAGTGAAGTGGCAAAATGTTTGCAATCAATAAAATCTAAAGCACAAGGCATTGATAAAACTAACATCGATATGGTTTTCCTGACTCTTCCGTACACTCTTCCTGCCATCACACATATTATTAATAGTTCTATATCTTCGTCTACGTTTCCTGCACTATGGAAAACTGCTATAGTGAGACCGTTACCAAAAATACCTGACCCGTCAGATATTAAAGATCTTCGTCCTATTAGCCTTTTACCGATTCTTTCTAAAATTTTAGAGAAAATTGTTTACCGGCAGGTCCTTGCTTATTGTGACGACAATGAAATCTTACCTGAATTTCAGTCGGGCTTTAGAAAGAGTCACAGCACTTCAACGGCTTTGCTTGATGTTGTTGATAATGTTTTGGCCGCTCAAGATACTGGACAAGGTACTATTTTAGCCTTATTGGACTTTTCTCGTGCATTTGATTCCATAAGCATTCCCATGCTCCTGTCGAAACTTTCCTTCTATGGATTTGATGTATCTGCGGTGAAATGGTTCAATAGCTACTTGAGCGGGCGTGGTCAAATAGTCGCTCTTAAAAAGCCCGACGGTTCGGATTATTATTCTACGTGCCAGCCTGTGGAACGGGGCGTCCCACAGGGTTCTATTTTAGGCCCTTTGTTATTTATCTTATACAGCGCTGATATTGTCAAATGTATTCATTATTGCAAATTTCATTTATATGCTGACGACCTCCAAATATATATTTCATCTAAACCGAAAGACATCGACAGCGCTGTAGATTTATTGAATGCCGATCTTGATAGAATCTACAGGTGGTCTACTGCAAACTCTCTGCATTTGAACCCATCTAAATCTAAGATTATGATTCTCGGCTCTGCTAACCAAGTACTTAATATTAGAGCACAGAACCCAAGCATTATGATAGCTGGTGAGCCGTTGCCTCAGGTTGAATTAGCTCGTAATCTTGGACTACTCATGGATAGCCGCTTGCAGTTTGAAGGCTATGTCGCTGAACTTATGCGTAACTGTCTTTACCGCCTCAAGGTTATGTATCGGTTTCGACCTTTTATTTGTCCTGAACTTCGTGTGAAACTTGTGGAAAGTCTAGTTCTCTCTAAATTAAATCATGGTCTAACTGTGTATGGTCCTTGTTTGTTAAAGAGATCATTTCGTCAGGTACAGCGCGTACAGAATGCATGCGCTCGGTTTTGTTTTGCAGTTCCTCCTAGGTCTCATGTGACTCCGTATTTAAACAATTCAAATATACTGAAAATGGAAGGGCGCTTAAAATTATACTATGCAACATTATTGTTTGGCATTATTCGAACAAGAAAACCAATTTATCTTTTTAATAAACTTACCTGGCGGTATTCAGGACATCGTTATGCCTCGCGGACAGTCTCATGGCAATGCGTGGGCCACAAACATAAAACCACCGCATTTCGGGGTAGCTTTAGATACGCAGCCTCCAAGTGCTGGAATGATATCCCACCACCTATTCGGTATCTCACCTCTATATTTAAATTTAAATCTATGTACCGAGATTTTCTTTTATCTTTACAAAAATCACTTGGATCGGGCTTCGTATCCGATCTGCCCCGCGGTGCCGGTGCCCGCAATACTGCACGTGACTGACGTGAATAAATGTGAGGGTAGGTAAGTTTTTTTTTTAAATTTTATAACTGCATTTTCTTTATTTAAGTACTTTATATTACATTAGTATTATTAGGTAAGCACGTAAACACGTAAGTAAACAATGTTCCGTTTATTTCTATATTTCCTCTTTTTTCTTTTTTTCCGCTTCTCAACTTTTTAACCAACTTGGCCTTAACTGTCTATCTTTCTTGTTTTTGTTTGCCCTGTTGAGACGCGCGCGACACTCCTACCTCGGTGCCGGCAGAATAATAGCGTCGTAGGTATACTTTGTATACCTATGATATATGCTGAGTCGGTGCCAATTTAACAGACATTGATGTTTTATGTATTAGTATTACTTACTTATAAGAAATATGTTAACTTGTTTATGTTTGTTTTGTGTTTATTTTCTAACTGTGCTTGTTTCTCTTTTTTCCTTGTTGTAATTTGTTTTGTGTTGTTTACTGTCTGTTAAATAAATGTATCTCTATCTCTATCTATGTTTTGTTGATTTTCTCAAAAACCGCTGAATCGATTTCGATAAAATTTATATGGGACCACCTGTGAAGTATACCCTTTCAAACAAAAAAAGAATTTTCGAAATCGGTTCAGGCGTCTTCGAGTAATCGGTGAACATACATAAAAAAAAAAAAAAAGATTCCGACGAATTGAGAACCTCCTCCTTTTTTTGAAGTCGGTTGAAAATCAACTGTACGTAAAAAAATCCTGCCTTTACAAACGAAGAGCCTAATTAAAATCGTGTTAGGTTTTTCCAACTGCTAACTGGCGAACGAAAACAATGTGAAAGGATAAAATAACAAAGAAACGACAGCAGCCCTTAATTACATTTAGCTACCATTTACGTTGGTGGAAGCTGCAGAATGTCTGTACAGATTCGTTGGTCACATTCATGGTATATAATATTTCCTCTTGTTTTAAGCGAAAGTAGGTTTCTTTCAGCAAATTAATGTCAATAAAAACAAGTAAAAGGCTGTCATCGTTTACTTTGTCTGTTTAAGTATACTGGCAAGCTTTTTATAGGTGACGAATGGAAAATGATAGATACCATAATATATGATGCTATTCTTGAAAATGAACAACTTTGTCCTAAGAACCAACACAATCAAAGTATTTTCTGAATCAACTGATTTATTCACTGTAGTACGGAAAGTTATTTTTCTTCTCGTGGTTATTTTTATGTGATAGGTGGCATACAAGCAGACGGATCAACTAATGGTAAGTGATTACCGCCGCCCATAGACACCCGCAACATCAGAGGAGTCACAAGTGCGTTGCTGACCTTTGAAATGGGATGGGGGATGGGGAAATTGGGGGGGGGGAGGAAGTTGGGCCTCCGGTACCCTTTGCTTGCTTGCATTGCTTTACTTACAGTAAATTTGATGACAAATATAGAAACAACATAGAAAACTATTTTATAGAATGTGCAACAACGCTTCATTAGAGAGCATTCAGCAGCTGTCGGGTGACCACAATCACTTGTATGTGATTGCTCAATTTTACTGTGAAGCACTCTAGTGGGGATTTACTTACAGTCCTGGACGTTATCAGTCCTGTCGTTATAGGTGTACTTACCTGAATCTTACGAAAATGGCGGTGAAATGAAATAAAAAATATTCTGCTTACTATTTGTCAATGCACTTTAAACTTTGAATAACCGAATTGATTGACAGATTTGGAGGTTACTTATAAATGAAAATATTAGAGCACATCTTAAAAATATAAGTATGAGAACTTAGTAGACATGCTACCGAATTGACATTTCGTAGTAATTTCGGTAAAGAGCTTCTTTTCCATCCCTTTCCCCATTTACTTGTAGTCGTCCGTACTTTATTTAGTATTCCAGCAAGCATTTATAAAATCTATTTGACGTTTACACGAATCTAACGTATAACTGGTGGATACTATTGGAATAAACATGCAGTAAAGACAGAATAAAAATAAAAATACAGACCTAGAAAACAAGTAATCGAACTCACTAATATAGCGCTTTTAAATTGGAACGGGCCCAACTAGATTGCACCTGCACGGTTCCATTGAAAGTCATGAAAACCCTTCGTGGAAACCTTAAAAGATTGTTACTTTTCTTAAGGACTAAATTCTTACGCATTTAAGTACAATTTCAGTAGATATCGCTTAATTAATTAGCATTGCCAATTCCTCCGTTACGTATATTTTGCATGTTTTACAGTATATACTCATACCATATTATAATTAAGGCAGCTTATTCCTGTAGAGCATCTAAGAATAATATCGTACAATAATATAGTAATTCATCAAATATTAACAACAAAGTATTAACAACTAAGCCCTATGTATTGTACACATCGAAGGTTGTAAGGCTTTGAATAATAATCGCCCCAAAACAGGTCCCTTAGGAGAGCCGGCATTATGGTACGATGTGCCAACTGCTAAGCATTTTACGGCTCGAATGACGCCGTGGACTGGATTTGGATCACGTTCACAGTGAAGACAGACAATTTGACGTGCTGTCTTCGGCTCGCATAAATTTGCAAGATTAAGCGGGATCCCTGGCTCGCCCGACCTAGATGGGAGCTGTGTCTATATAGGATGTACATCATCGTTATTTATCATCAGGGGAGAGAATGCCTTACTAATTATGCAAAAAAAGGTGAAGGAGCCATTAACAGGCTTCTATTATACTTATCACACTGAAATATTTTTGTTGTTCAACTTTGCGGAGTTCGCAAAAAAAAAAAATGGACTCTCCCTATGAAATTGGCTAAACAGTTGATAGATTTTGTATACCGAACGCGTCTAAAAATGTTCTTGCAAATTCAGCAATCAATTTAATCTAAATCCGTTCAGTAGTTTCGGCGTGAAAGTAGAACAAACAAATACACAAACAAACAACAAACAAACAAACATACTTTTGCATTTATAAATTTAAACATTCATACTTATACAACACAACACAAAACTTTGGATTCAGACTAAACACAGTCACCACACCCATTTAAAAAGAAAATCGGTCATGTATCAAAGGACCGGTAACTATTAAAATTTAGGCGAGTGAACAGAATTTCTCGGAGAATATGAATCAACTCCCGAAATTCCTCTTTATCGGCCTGTGTCTGCTGCTGACACGGCTTTGATACGTGATCGGAATATACCCAATTATTCAAGTTTTAAAGAGAAGAGGCAGAATACAGGATAAGGCAAAAATAGAGGTCTACTAATACAATAAAATATAAAAGTGAGTATTCCGTTTGTCCTTCTTTTATGTTGTCACCAGCTTCCGCCCGCGAATTGAGAAAAAATGTTAAGGTGGCGCTGTTTCGAGAAGTATGGCGAACTGGGACCCACCAAATGAAAAAATTAAAGAATACCCATTCAGTTACGAAATTATTTCCATTAGAGCATACCATAATATAAATCGCGTAAGTGTGAAAGAGAAGATACAAAACGGTTGCTGTCAGAGTGCACCCTCGGAACGCGGCTCAGGAATAAGTGTTGCCAGAGTTATGAAGCTGTTATTGTTTTTGGGGATTTTTAAATTACAATAATAAGCTAATAATGATAGAGTCAGCCATGGTTAAGATTTGAGATTTTCAGCCATTTTTGTTTTGAGCCGACGTTGGCGGTGGGGGCACGATTGTCAAAGAGTAGTGTAGCGCTCAATAAGTTAAGCTCGGACTCCCAGGTTATACCTAAAAATGTTGAAGGGTCAGTTTCAAACATCGATATTTCATAGCTCTCCCAACTTGTGCAATAAATACACAATTTACTTTTTTGTTATTTGTAATGCAATATTCCAGAAATACCATGTATAATTAAAGCACGTTGATGAAAAGACTGGGTCCCAAAATACATGATATCTCGCCATCATTCTTTGACTTTTTATGCATTCCTCCGAGAACCCTTAAGTTTTCCGGGATAAGTCCCATGTATTAGCCGATTGCTTTATCTATTTACCTAGCAAATTTCATTTTAATCCGTTCAGTAGTTTCGGCGTGAAAGTGGAACAAAGAAACAAATAATCGAACAAACAAACATCCATACTCTTGCTACTAATATTAGTGAGACGCATCAGAGATAGTGATCGTATTACACAATTTCTTTACCTTAATCTGTAATGTAATGTCTTACACGTGATTTCGAGTAACGCTGAGTTGTTTTCTTTATGACTATTAGCGCCGATAAGAAGACCGGGAACAGGCCAACAGTTATTCCGAGTTTGAACTAAGTTGGCGCGTGAAGCTACAAAGTTTTCCTGTTATTGACTTAGAGCAATTGTTACTGTCTTTACTTATTGTAGACCATAAAAGATAAAGATAATTCGATAGGTACATACGTAAGCTATTGTTGGTGACAACGACTTTGGCACAGTATTTTCTCCATTTGTTTCTTAAGACAGATCTAGACACGCGGAGCGTGTCCAGCCAAGTTCACGTCAAAAAAGAACTGGCGAGTAGCTCCGTGTGTAATATTACACGAACCATTTGGAGCCACTTTTGTCACCTTCATAACTCAAAATCTATTTAACATAAACACACCAAATTTGGTTTATGTATTAAGACTTCCTAGATAAACGAGCACTTAAAATTTTATAAACATAGCTCAAACGGTTGGTATAGATTTTAACGTCCGAAAATCGACATTTTTATGACTGACTCACTGACATATAGATCAAAAAGCTTACCCACTTCCAGATGACCTAGAAAGTTCAAATTTTGCATCAAGCTAGGTAATTGTGTGTATGCAAAGGAAAAAATCAGAAAATACTGAATTTCTAAGAAAAAAAATTTTTTCAATACAATATTTTTGTTATTTAAAGACACACTCACCGTCATCAAAAAGCTAAGGTACTTCTAGCAAGGCTACGAGCTTTAAATTTGCTGTGCGGCTAGTATTTCATGTACTGATAACGGAAGAATTAAAAAAACCATGTGTTAAAAAAATAAAAAAAGGCTCAAAAAGTAACTTTTCGCGGGGCTCGAACTCGCACCTGCGCGTTACATGCGCGATTCCTATATTAAGTGAGCTATCGAGGTTGTTATGACAATGGTGAAATAAAGATAATATTATACAATTTAGTAAATGGAAAACAGGAAAATAGCAAGACGAAACAAAAATAAAAGTTTCTTGGAATTGTATAAAAAACCTGTGTAATAAAAGCACAAGCAACTAAATATTTAAATAAAAACTATTACATATAAACTTAATCATATAACATTTATTTATTTGCATTCTTACAATTATTTAAATATATACACGATTACGGCTAAGCCTTAGTCAAAAATCCCGCCCCGGATCGCCCCTGGTGCAAATATGCCCATAACACTTGCAGCGTTACCCCGCTGTATTGCCAGCGAGATGAGTTGCACCAGGTACGAACCATAGCGGGGATCACCACACCTGTCATTCAGGCGCCGCCCCAGCTCCCGCACAAACTTTTTGGCCTCCGCACACCATGCGCCGCTCACCTCCACCGCGAATGGGACGAAAATATATCTTCCCTATACGAAAATATAAACTTAATTCATTTAATATAAACAGAATAAAAATATATGTTAGCTTTTCATTATTACTTACAATAAGCTGAAAATATAATAAATATAAAGTTGCCCATGTTGGATTTGAACCAAGAGTTTTCTCACTGAAGCCGCCCTCTATACCGGCCTACCGGTTGGTCGATTCCTTACGGGGTGAAACACATCTTCTGCAGTAGGTACATAACTTAAGAAAAAATATATCTTTCAAACAGAGCACAGTTACACATAGTAGCCAGTAGGTGTACTATTGTAAGTTGTAACTGATAACGATAAGATTCGGTGGGTGCTGCCATGCCCAAAGTAGAAGAGATATCTTGTGTTGATTTAGTAAGTAAGGGATAATATACTTATGTCAGTGACATTAGACAATACAGAGAGAGCATTAGAAATGATTGCAGAAAAAGTAGGAGAAATTGAAAGAAATCGACAGGAACATGATCACGAAGATGACGGTCTAGAGAACCCGTTGGACTTCTGACCTGTTGAAACTGTAAATGCAATGGAAGATTTCAGAAATGCCAAAGATTTCATATCAGAAAATGAGCTCGAACAAATGATACAAGGTCTAAATGTTAGACCAGAAACGTATTTTCGATACAATTTGTAAGACTTTTTTTAAAAAAACTGCAGTTTTGGAGAATTTGCTAGAAGGACAGGCGGCACAGGAAAAAATTATATCAATACCATTAAAAGTTGGGTTACGAAGCGAATGAACAAATTACTTGCAGTAGCTGCATCCACTGGCATTGCCGCTTTAAATATAAACTGACTCACAATACATAGGCTCCTACAGCTGGTAGAACATGGAAATTGTCTTACTAAGTACACTTATCAGATCAAGCACTAAAAGTTTTACACATTTCCATGTGTACAAACATGAATGTCTATGTAGTAAACAATGGCGCGAAATTGGTATGGAGTGTCCGGGGTGTGACAGCGTAAGCGAAGGTTTTTTTTATTATTAGTAAAGCACTTTTAAATAATATTAATAAATGTACTCACAAAAAGTAATGATATCGCATCAAAAACATAAATGTGAAAATGGGAGCCAAGTTCAATATTATGATATGGTGTGGTTGTCAACTTTACTGAGAAAAGAATTGAGATCTAAATGGATGCCAAGTTCTGTAGATAATCCTGAAATTTATTTATAAGAACGTATAACATTCTTAAGTAAAAAAACACAATTTCTTGTTTTTTACTGCTATAAAAATGTTTGCTATTTAAAAATATGACTTTCTAAATTTAAATAGTAGAATTATTTACACAAAGCAAATAACTTATGATCTGTTTAACCTCAACTTTGACTTGGCTAGTTTTTACCAGCACATGAAATATTCATAAGAATAGAACCTTATAGTATAAAAATAAGAACTTGCGTATAACATAAAGATGATACGTTGATAAACCAAATTTAAGATGACTAGTATGTGAAAACTAGCCAAGTCAAATTTGAGGTTAAACAGATCATAAGTTATTTGCTTTGTGTAAATAATTCTACTATTTAAATTTAGAAAGTCATATTTTTAAATAGCAAACATTTTTATAGCAGTAAAAAACAAGAAATTGTGTTTTTTTACTTAAGAATGTTATACGTTCTTATAAATAAATTTCAGGATTATCTACAGAACTTGGCATCCATTTAGATCTCAATTCTTTTCTCAGTAAAGTTGACAACCACACCATATCATAATATTGAACTTGGCTCCCATTTTCACATTTATGTTTTTGATGCGATTTAAAATTTCTTGAAACTATAAAAAAATATATATAGGTATAGGTATTTAAAATATTTCCTGTCGAGGTAATAACCTAATTCATTTATAAACGTACACGTGTATTGTTGTTAAATCGCAAACGAAAGTTTTATGGTATGCGTTTACATAACTATGCATCATATTGTTGTATTGCTGAGGATGTCTCTCAAAGACCGACAATCACTTCGCCGCTACTTCAGAAGCCTTCGCATAGAATGGAATGGACTGCATTAAATATTGTTAAATCAAAATCAAAAGGTTTTTTATTTAAGTAGATGTTTGCACATACTTTTAAATCGTCTTTTTTTTCTACCTAGTACAAAGTTCCTACCACGCGGAACTTGTACACTCAAGTTATATGTACATGATCTGTGTCTAACCAAGGAATAAATGAGTCTATCTATCTATCAGCGTCTTGATCGGAATTTTAGATGAATCTTTGCTCCCTGTCTCAGTAGCCAGCGGACTGAATTATTATGCGATTTTACCAATGTTTCAGAACAAACGTTGATCATTATCATTTTTATATACCTTAAAATATATTTTTAAGGTGTATCGCTGTAATTAACACAATTAAAAGGTACGTATTAAAAGGACTGAAGTATTATATAAGTATTTATTATAAGTATTTTATACAGTTCACTCTATCATAGTAAAAACATCTCTCATAGTCTAATCCGGCCCGAGGCGCACTGGTAATAAAGTTTCCCGAGATAAAGGTCGGTCGCCATATTTTATTTCGAAATAAATTATAAAAGACTGGCATGGATAACGGCAAGCTTTATTAAGATTTTTGGTTTAGAAAAAGTGTGTTGTCCTAGGTTTAATGTAACGTTCAAAAATGTTCTTGAATCCCAAAGGTATCATAAACAAAGACGTTTTTTAGTCTGAAATATATCTGAGTTGAATCGTACGTACTCGTATCATAGAACTTGCATTATGAAATTTATATTCTAAAATGGTTGGGTCAAAAATTTTGTTTTAGAAATATAAACTCAATTTTAGTCTGAGCTGTGGACAGTTTAATCCTGCTCTAAGTTGTGGTCTAAAGTCTTTCACCTCGATCCCAATATTTAACCTGGATTTGTGATAGGTATTAAACTCAGCAACATTTGTCTTTCCTAAGAGAATCTTAGTAAGTTCGTTTGTATTCACACGGAAAGAAAGGTATTTTTGGCATCATCAGCGCATAACATCGTCGGATGAGGATAATACCAATGGTTTATCTAGGATGGGTAAAATACTGACGAGAACATTTTTAGTAAAGGGAATCTGATGCACCTAAATTACTTCCACGTTGCTGAAACCAGTCCTGTCTCACCTCGACGAAGCTATATACGAACGCAAGTACATCGCCGCGTGGCCTCGAGGGCACACCTTCAGATAGCCAACCAAGGACAGGAAACATTGGGCGCTCAGCGTAAAAGCAACTCTCGCGCGTTGTGAATAGGTACAAATACCCTGTGTGTATGCGTGGTACGCGTTTATATACATGTATAATGAGAGAAGCACGTAGTGTACGGGCAAGCAAGATTGGACTTTATCGCTGTGTATTTAGAGTATCTTATTAATTTATTGTGTCTGCAGAGTGAAACTTCTGTACGTAGTGTTAATCCTTATTCTATTCTGAAACGTGACTTGGTAAACGACATTAAACTTGACCTACCCCAAAATTGAATACTGCATATTCCAGCTTGTCTATCTCACTGGTCTAAATGCTATGACGCCAGCACGTACCTTCGGCTGACTGGTTATTGCATACAGATTGTGGCACAACTTGCCCCTGTTATTTAATAAGCAGGAATTTGAACGTCTTCAGAGACCTAAGTGGGTCAGACAGCCGTTTGTAGGGTACAGGAGAGACAGAATAGTAATAGATAAGCTTATGCATAATACTGTATTTAATATTCAAATTAATTTTGTCCAAATACCGAAATTCGATTTTATTTAAAAGTTGAAGCAGTAAGCGCATTCCTTAAAGAGTTAGAGAGAGCTCATAGTATTCAGTATATTTAATTGAATGGTAATTTCAGCATAACATTGTATTATTCTTGTACAGATACATAATCATATGATTTTCATAGATATTTGTACTAGGTGAAAAAAATTCGATTTAAAAGTAGATAAGGGTGCGTCTAATTTTATATAAAAACGGGAGATATAATTTCATTGCAATAACGCTCAAATGCCATAATTATCATGAGATATATCAACAAATGATATAATTTTGTTGAATATAACATTTAAAAGCTCTAATGATTACATTATATAAAATCGTTTGATATAACGTTTATAAGATATATGATTATTGTTATATAACATTCTCGAGATATAATGCTCATAAGATATAATTAACTTTAGATATAATGGCTCCGAGTGAGCAGATAAATTACCAGGGTTTTATTTTCTACTGGCTTTTTTGCTTAGGAAAATTCTACTATTTAGAATACGTACAAAATTCTCACGGATTCCAAATAGGATGCGGGAGCGAGCGAAGCGAGTTCGGGAATTCGGAGCACCCTGACTCGGATGATTTAGGTTCGGAGACTGTGATGTGATGTGATGTTCCCTCACAGTCGCCGTGTTAGGTTTGATTGATAAAATAACCACAGATCGACTGCTTGCTTGCATGTTTGCTTGCCTGCCTTCATGCTTGCTTGCATGCTTGCCTGCCTTGATGCTTGCTTGCATGCTTGCTTGCTTGCTTGCATGCTCGCATGCTTGCTTGCATGCTTGCTTACGAGCTTGCTTGCATCTAGTGCTTTTATGCTTCACAAATAAAATTCAATTAATTTAGTATACAAAATATATTTTATAAAGTGTTCAAATTTTAACAGGCGTTTAGTTTCGTCATCTCCATTGTTATATCTTTTAAATTTATATCTAATACGTGTCATATGTTTTCAATAGTAGGTTAAATGAGTTTTATATCATATGATTGTTATATTGTATGTTTATTATATACAGCGTTTATTATACCTTATGAAATTATTTTTTTTAAATTATATCTAGAGTTTATTACATCTGACAATCGTTATATTTAAGAAAATTATATGTTTGGTTTGTATATCTTCTAAATGATATATCTTTTGTGTTTATAAATTCTATTACTTACCCTGTGTACAACATCTACTTAAATAAAAATAAAACATTGTGATTTTGATTTTTTGCTAGTTTACATGAACTGGAAGTAACAAAATAATGTTCAGCTTTATTTTAATGACGCACACGTATCGCATCCTAAATTCGAGAAAAATAAGTATAAATATGAAATTATTGCAGTTACGAGCGTTAATTATAATAGTGTTAGTGGACCAGTATTGTAATAGTAAAAGAGTGAATCTATAATATAAAATGTAGAACAAAATATGTCTTGGAAAAAAATCCCGGAGTAAAGTGAAGTATGCCGTCAGGATAAAATGTATATTTTCTTTTAGATTACTTTGCGCGAAGTTCGAAGACATGGGGTTTTAAACGTCAACGTTCTTTCAAAAATAATCGCAAACTTTTTCAATTCGATAAACATCACTTTGATACTTTCGTGTAATTGAAAGGCAAATAACTTTTATATATTTAGGTTCCCAGAGGTACTTTATAGATTAATTGTTGAAAGGTCGTTTTTGTGATTTTTGTTCTGCTATTTTCTACTGAAATATCATATGTTTAGAATGTTTGTGGTCAGTATGAGATAATGCTAAACTGTATCTAAGTAATAGAGGCATAACGCTCGTAGAAACTATGGCCTCAATTTCAGAGCGAAATTAAATACCATAATTTACAAAGAAAAGTTTTGGAATTTTTATTATATGCTTGCGTTCACCACATAGGTATCTTCCAGTTATCCCTCCAGTCCTTACTTTTATAAAAACAATTTATGCAAAAAAAAAAAATAAAATGTAAAAGTACTTTAACACAATAGTAAAAATATTGAAAAAATTAAAATCTAATATTACCAAGAATTAAACACACTAATAAATTACTCCCGTTAATAACTTTTACTCCATAATAAATGACTTTTATATATTAGCTTTCACAGCGCGGTTGGGTGGACCATAGAGCAAAAGCAAGAAAAAGAACCTTACCTTCCATTAAATTACTTTAAATTTCATTTAAAAAATAATCGCGTTAGCTTTTAAATTAACTTGTTCATGATAGAGAATTATGTAATACTAAGAGTAAGATCCAGATTAAAGCATTCCCGAGAACCAACGGTTGCAGTTGGACATAAACCTGCTTCCTTTGTGATCTGGGAAGCGACAGGCGGAATGAGGGAAGGAGGAAAAAACCGGGTCATAGAGCTGGGAGTTGGCCATGTAATGACTGAGGGTTCTTCAGTTATTACTAAGATAGTACAGTCGAGTAATCGTAGTGTAACAATGTATAGTATCAATACGTAAGAGCGCGGCCTGAAGTTACTGAAATACAAGCAGAATTTTTAACAGCGGAACTGAACATACATATGAAGAAAAACACGTGGAATATAACTTTTAAATAGGTTTTAATCTTCCTTTGACACAAGAAATACACTCATTTTAAGATATTTGTATCTGAATATTGAATACTGCACAGCGCTATTTCCAATTAACTGTCTCACTCGAAATTCAAAGATAGACTGACGCGCACTCGCCACCATTTCCCTCGTGTAATGCTCTCCCCTCTACTTTGATCTATGGCGCCCTCTGTGCGTCAGTCGATCTTCAAGTTTTACATTACTTGATTTACTCTTTATATTATTTTTAACTGTAAATATATTATGTTTTGATAATATTAAGCAACAATTATAGTGATATTTACAATACAACAAAATATAGCTAACACATACATTAATATTGGAATTGAAAAGGTTTTTGAAGGTTCGGCAAAGTTTTGCAAATGCCCATAGGCAGCGGTAACCACTTTTCATCAGGTAGGCCCGTTACCCTTAATAATAAAAAAAACATATCTAAGCTAATATTCGGGTCAAATGTGTCCAGTGTCCACTTCTGTTTGATCATTTTCTAAATAAATGACAAAAATGTTCGAAATCTTCATACAGAATGATCTGGCGGTGATAGATTTGTAGCAACAATTCAAAATGTTGAAGTTTATTTAAAAAGTTGTCACATTTGGCCTAGATATGTTCATAGACCTTAAAAATACTTTCTAATAGAAACAATTATTATGACAATCTTATCCATTAAATTATGAAAACGAGAAATATATTTTACAAGAAATTCCATTAGAATTAACAGGCAACTAGATTAAAACTGACAGATAATATCTTAAATTCCAAGAAATAGCGCTCCAAGGTAATTGAGCCAGACTCATACTTTATACCTCGTTACATAAAATACTAGACTTATTTATGTACAAGTACGGAATGGTTGCGTAAGAACCGGGTGTGAAACGTTATATAGGGGTCCTTACACTCGTAATATGCGTATACCTGAAAAAAAAAATATCCACGGTTTCGACTCATGAAACTGAACAACTTTCCCCAAGGAAAGGAAACTGAATTCGCAAAAAATTTGGACTCCTCATACTAATTAACCAAGTATCCGCCAATCTTGTATGGGAAGCCAATTTTTTTTTACGCATTGAGTACAGGTTCCTTTTTTGAAATGAAATGAAATAATATTTATTCGAAGTAGGTATCTCTGTACACTTTTCGAACGTCATATTTTTTATATCTAATATGAAGTTCCTACCACCAGGAACTCGTATACCTAACGTTTCGGGAAGTGTTTGCGGAGAGAGAAGAAACGTCGGGCCCTAAAGAAACTCCCTTCAACACATTTTTTTAAATAAAATTCTTACATGCTATTACATAATTCGGGTAAACAACAAAGTTATAGTTAGTTTAGTTGCATACTATTACAAACGAATGTGAAAGGATCAACAAAAACATACAGGTACAATGTGCAAACAGGTAATTATTGTGACCAAACACCAATGACAAGAGCAGGCCAGTTCACACGGACAGCACCTGATCACGAGTATAACGCGGGAGTCAGCCATCGCTCCCCTCAACCATATTTGAGGGAAGGGAACGACCCGGCTCCCGATACGCCACCATCCGCACGAACATTTAAGCGAGCATGCACCGTACCGAAAGTTCTTCAGTTTAGTCGAAGCCGCGGTTAAATTGCTTTCAGGTATTTCATATGTGTATATGTACACATAATAATAATTATACAGATTTATATAATTATATAGATAATTATACAGATATTACAGATTTATTGTGGCTGGCTATAATCTAGCGAAACCATAATATTTTTTTATTCATTTATTATACAGGGTTATTTTTGGACCCCCCACCAAAACTTCACAGTGGCTTCTACTCATGAAACTGAGCAACTTTCCCCAAGTAACCAATGGTCAATTCGCAAAAACATTTTGGCCATCTCCATACAATGTAGGCCGATCACGTGATCAAATTAGTATGAAAGGTCAAAAATTTTTTTTGCGAATTGACCATTGGTTACTTGGGAAAAGTTGCTCAGTTTCATGAGTAGAAGCCACTGTGAAGTTTTAGTGGGGGTCCAAAAATAACCCTGTAATTTAGGCAACGAGTCCGATGGCCTGCATAAAATAGTCTGTATATCAAGCTAAGTTTCTCATACCGATTTTATGAGATCTTAGTAGGTAATCTAAGATGCGTGTTTTTTTACACTTAGGTACAATTCCCAAAAACATTACCAAAACCTCTATTATATCTTACATTATTTTTATTACTCATACTCGTACATTGTAATTGTTTGCGCAGTGAAAAATATTTATGTTATCTTAAATATAAACCAGCTGCTAAATTATCACTTAAGTCAAACAGCACATGATAAATTATTGTGCGGTTGTGGCCCTGGTTATGTAAATGCATCTTCAGGCGACACCTGGTCTAGCTATAAATTATTTAGATATCGCCTGAGATTGTGTAAATACGAACTCATTAATATACGGAAAGAAAAAGCGGCGCGCCAAACAAAACGGACACTGGAGCTGTATTATGAAACTTTATCACTCGCAAAGGAGAATGCTCAAAAAAACCAAGAGCGAACAGATAGTTATATTTAGTGATATCATTCTATGAGTAATAAAACTACTAGGGTATACCCAATTTGACGTTAGCTGTAAGGTTGAAAAAATCACTCCTGATAAAAACAAATAGCAATATCACACATTTATGTAGCCATAGACTCTTATAGTGAAATATTCATAGAATTTGTCACTAAATATAACTAAAAAAGTAGCGCGCTGTGTTCCGTCCGGTGGTGCGAGATAGTCAGCGTAATTACCGTCATAAGAGGCATTCCATCTTAGCCCTCCTCCCTCCTCCCTTCTGGGGTTATAGATACTCATAGGCGCCGGATGCCGCTTTCCATCAGGTGGGCCGTCAGCCTTTTGCGAGGTAAGCGGTCAAACTGCACACAAAAGTAACACTAAAGTGCTCCCACCAAGTTTGGTAAACTACCATGTCTCTGGGCCTCTCCTCTACTGGGCCGTCGGCATTAGTTGAATCCGTGAGATGACTGTATCAAAAAGTAATACAGTATTTGACTACTAGTCATTTGAGTGACTTTTTATCAACTGCCAAAAACGATATTTTGTTCTGAAATTGTTCGTGTTACTGGCATGTGACGTCACAGTCTTTGACGAACTTATTTTCTAATTGTTTTGAATATAAAATTTAAAATGATCAAAAATATTAGTCCAGTAATATTTTTCGCTATTCTAGGACAAATGCTATTTAGTGAATAATATTTTTGAATTTAATTTTGATAGTGTCAAATACCCTATTGTAATTAATGTACCATGTTCCTCCCTAAATAGTTATCCTCCGCCTCCGCCTCCGCCTCCGCCTCCGCCTCCGCCTCCGCCTCCGCCTCCGCCTCCGCCTCCGCCTCCGCCTCCGCCTCCGCCTCCGCCTCCGCCTCCGCCTCCGCCTCCGCCTCCGCCTCCGCCTCCGCCTCCGCCTCCGCCTCCGCCTCCGCCTCCGCCTCCGCCTCCGCCTCCGCCTCCGCCTCCGCCTCCGCCTCCGCCTCCGCCTCCGCCTCCGCCTCCGCCTCCGCCTCCGCCTCCGCCTCCGCCTCCGCCACCGCCTCCGCCTCCGCCTCCGCCTCCGCCGCTGCCTGCGCCTCCGCCTCCGCCTACGCCTCCGCCTGCGCCTCCGCCTCCGTCACCGCCCACGCCCACGCCCACACCCACGCCCACGCCTTCGTCTGCGTCTATGTCTACGTCTATCAAAACCGTTAAAAATATAAAAAAAAAAAACAAAACAAAACAAAACTGGTGTCAACACAATTCTTAATATACAATGTTAAAAAAGTGCGTTTGAAATTTTAAGGGGTTACTCAGAATCAAGTATAGAATCCAAGAAAAATATTGAAAAAATCCGTTCTTCAAATTTTTTTTTCAGATTCTCATTCTAAATCTGATAGTGAATCAAGAGTTTGTATGAAAAACTGTAAAAAAAATTTGAAGAGCGGATTTTTTCAATATTTTTCCTGGTATCTATATTTGAGTCTGAGTAACACCTTAAAATTTCAAACGCACTTTTTTAACACCCTGTATATATGAAATTCCCGATCACCAAACTAGTTTAAAAAACTGTGTGATGGCAATCGGGTCCTTCCCACAGATAATGTTCAATATACGGTATACAATAGTACAAAAATAATAATAATATTAGGTATAAGGTATGATTATCTAGGTAGTGGCATGCATTCACTGTACAAGATAAAGGTATGCAAAATATAATTAAAGGGATAAAAAACCAATGAGAATATTAGCGTGTACGTTTGCGTGTACGTTTGCGTGTACGTTTGCGTGCGTGAGTGCGTGCGTGCGTGCGTGCGTGCGTGTGTGTGTGTGTGTGTGTGTGTGTGTGTGTGTGTTTTACATATAGCATTGTTTTAATTTATCGCATTACTGTCAGTAGCTTCTCCGTCCTCTCGTAATCTAGTGTGTTTAGCCAATTTACTATTATTTTCTTTATTTGGTAATTGCTATATTGCTTGACTGAGTGTGTATCATTTAGAAGATTATAAAGTTTAGGAGCAAGGAAAATAAAGAACCTTTGAGCAAATGTACTTTTGGTAAAAGGTATTGGACACAGATCTCGCCTGCTATTATTTACTGGAAGTTTTGGAACGTCATTTTTGTGATATCGTCTGATTGTTTGGTAGATATAGAGCTTTCTTACAGAAAGAACTTCAGATGTTTCATAAAGTTCAAGTGTGGGGTGTCGGTAGGGTAACAGCCACATAACCTTGAGTATAAAACGTTGAGCTCTTTCTGCCTTAATTAACTGAGTCTTAGCAGCACCTCCCCAAGAACAAATGCAGTAGGTAAGTAAATTTTCGCAAAGTGCTTTGAAAACTTGAGTACGCAACAAACGATTAGCAACTGTTCTTAAATTTTTAAAAACATAAATAAGTTTTCGCGTCCTAGCTGTAAGTGTATCAATCTGCTTATTCCACTTCAGATGTTTGTCAATGTGCACCCCCAAGTATTTGACATAATCTGTTCTCACTAGCTTTTCGCATGCACAAGTGTGTTGATGTTTATTGTCTCTGTTACAAGGAAACACATGTAGGGTTATAGAAAATTGCTGTTTTGGAGTCGTAGCTTCAGTTTTTGAAAAACAAATGAAATTAGTTTTGCTAACATTCAGGGACAAAAGGTTATCTTCAAGCCATTCCGATACTTTAGCCATCCCCTTTTCGCTAGAGATCGTGCTTGTTCCCATGTTTTTCCTTTAAAGATTAGAGCAGTATCATCGGCAAACATGACGATATCGGCTCCCTCTACATCTAGTTTATTAAGCTCATTAATGTACAGTACAATATTATAAATACTAATAATATAAATTAATACTTAATATAATAATAAAAAAAAAACAGCCAAGTGCGAGTCGGACTCGCGCACCGAGGGTTCCGTATAAATTCATAATCAATCACACATGTCTTGAACTCTTTATTTTTTATATTTGAGTTGATTGAATGAAAGGTAAGTTGCGGTTTACGATTTATGACGTATTAAAAAAAACTACTTACTAGATCTCGTTCAAACCAATTTTCGGTGGAAGTTTGCATGGTAATGTACATCATATATTTTTTCTAGTTTTATCATTCTCTTATTTTAGAAGTTACAGGGGGGGGGACACACATTTTATCACTTTGGAAACCACTTTGGAAGTGTCTCTCGCGCAAACTATTCGGTTTAGAAAAAAAAAATTAGAAATAATATTTTTTTTTTCTAAACCGAATAGTTTGCGCGAGAGACACTCAATATAATTTTTGAAGACCTATCCATATGTCGCAGTAAGATAGTTAAAGCCGTGAGATAGTTATATCCCTAGGGATATAATTATATGCCGAAACATAGTAATACGTAAGATGTTTATAACTATCTTACTAGGGATATAACTACAATATAACACGGCAATTCAGTAGTAAGATAATTATATCACTAGATTAGTCTAGTGAAATAGTTGTCTTAAGGACTGAAGGAACAATACATTATACTTGATAAGATACTTCTTTATTATGTACGAGATTTTAATAATTTCCTTACTTTTTACTGTCATAATTTGTTGATTCTATACTCAAATATAAAAACAGATTGTTTAATTAATGTATATTATTTTAAATACTACCTACTTATCTTCTTCTTCTTAACGAGTGGCACAATTTAACCGTCCTATACACAGTGTATAGACGGTGCTTGCCTGGTGTTGCACTTAACATCACCCGCGGTCACGTGTAGTAGGGCATTTAAGAATTACACCTACGGGCGTGTGCAACGCGACCATCATACACAACTAGAAATCAGATGTGCAGGTTTTCTCACGATGTTACCCTTCACCGTTAAAGCAGTAGTCGGTATGAAAATGCACGTAAGTTTCGAAAAACTCATTGGTGCACTGGCCAGGATTTGAACCCGCGACCTCTGGTTAGAAGGATGAAGTCACTAACCGGAGTACGAAACTTGTTTCTTAGCTTTGTTTGTAAGATTTTCGTAATAAAAAAGTTATTTTAAAAGCTATTTATTAAAAATGAGTACCAGTTGTGCAAATTAAAGAAAATATACTTATCTTACTAGATTAGATTAGTAAGATAGTTATATTACTAGATTGTGCTCGTATTATAGCTATATCCCTAGTAAGATAGTTATGAACCGCTGTCATATAATCCCGGTATATATATTACCGCTTTGACTATCTTACTGCGACACATAGATACCCCACACGTATAGGTTTGATGAAAAAAAAATTTTGAGTTTCAGTTCTAAGTATGGGGAACCCCCAAAATTTATTGTTTTTTTTTTCTATTTTTGTGTGAAAATCTTAATGCGGTTTACAGAATACACCTACTTACCAAGTTTCAACAGTATAGTTCTTATAGTTTGGGAAAAAAGTGGCTGTGACATACGGACGGACAGACAGACAGACAGACGGACATGACGAATCCATAAGGGTTCCGTTTTTTGCCATTTGGCTACGGAACCCTAAAAACGAATTCAGATGGGTCCACAATGCACACACAAGTACCCTGTCGATATTGGTTGAACTGTGAGGTAAGCGGTCAAACTGCACAAAAGTAGCACTTTTACTTACTACCATGTCTCTGCTACTACTGGGCCGCCGGCATTAGTTGAATCCGTGAGACTGTATCAAAAATTAATTATTTGTCTCATGTTCCCTAAATAGTTATTTAAAATTTTTTATAGAAACTTAATTGGAGTTGTACAATTTTTATCAGTCGTTTTTTCGAGTCGAAATAGTAAAGTTGCATCGACTGATAAAAATTGCTACTCGAAATTTTCGAGTAATAGAATCCAAAAATAACACCCAAATCACACCTAACCTCGTGCTGCAGTTATATATTTTGCAAGTTAAAGATATAAAATACGCCTCAAAAATATCTGCTCTAGTTCATTATTATATTGAAAGGTTTTCGAGGTGCAAATAATTTACGTATTCGCGTGTTGTTACTTCGGATATTCATCCCTCAATTTATTTTCAACTCGCAATGAAATACAATTCCCATCGAAATTGGAAGCAATCGTATAAATGTGTTATGTCCATTTAGCGTTCGATTGAATCTATATTGAATTTATATCCGAAAATATTTACGTGAAATCATTCTGGACAAAATTTACAGTAAATCAAGTTTTCGTTGTCAAATATATGGAACGATTAGAATTTGGCTCTTTAAGTTTTATTGCATTGCGTTTGTTGGCAATGTCTTAAAGTGGGCATGTCGCCTTGTCTCGCTCGTAATACAAAAAAATACTCTTCCAACAAATCGATGAGCTAAGTAGACAACTTCACTCTGTATAAGAAAATGTAGGTTTCTGATGTTTTTCTGTTATTTTTGTCACTTATTTATTATTTATCAGTGAAAGTAGATAGTCATGTTTTCGATGCAAGCGTCCGCTGCTTTTTTTTATGAATAAATGAAGGGGAAAATAGCCGTCGCATAAAATTTGCAATATTTTGCCTTTGATTTTGCCTTTTGCATTTTTTGATATTATGTAATATTTATGGAGCACTTTAACCGTACTATAGATGGCGTATAGACGGCGGT
This sequence comes from Coleophora deauratella, assembly GCA_958295455.1. Taxonomy (NCBI): domain Eukaryota; kingdom Metazoa; phylum Arthropoda; class Insecta; order Lepidoptera; family Coleophoridae; genus Coleophora; species Coleophora deauratella. The sequence continues at coordinate 15,817,577 of OY282395.1, forward strand.
TTACCTTGTATATACAATTATACAGGTGTTAGATAAAATAGTGCAAATATTTTAATGGCACGTAGGGGCTATACAAACTATTACAAATAAAAAAGAGCGAAGTCGAAATTCTCATTATATTACAAGAAATAATGATGTAAAGTTGCACATTTTTTCTAAAATTTCCGCTTCGCACCCTCTTTTTCAGGTTGAGTCAGATATACTGAACGCTCAAAATTAACCCCAGATTATTTTAATTAAAATTTAAAAAAAATGTTTTTATGTAACGCCGCACTTATTTGTTCTCTATCTCATTCTCGTTCGTGCAATCGTGCGTGATCTGTGCTGCGGGCTATGACGTCACTTTAGGACCGCCTCACACCGGAAACAAAACTTTCGTTTTTCTCAGTTATTAAAGCGAATATAAATTTGTAAATAGCATAAATGCACTGCATCTAGGGTCCCCTTCTAGCCCTTAAAATAGCTTCACTATTTTACCTATTACCAGGTATAGACCACGTCGATTTTCCATTAAAACATTTCGATCTTGATATGTAATATTTATGGATCACTTCTTCTTTCTTTCTTTTCATGTAGCACAATTTAACCGTACTATCCACAAGGTACAGACGACGGTATACCTTATTTACATATATATAGAACACAGTCGATTTTCCATGAAACATTTCGATGGATTATTCATTACTAGCACTTGTGACTCCTCTGGTGTTGCGGGTGTATATGGACGGCGGTAATCGCTTACCATCATGTGATCCGTCTGCTCGTTTGCCACCTATCGCATAAAAAAAACGATTTCTATACTAATAATAATAATATCTGGGACAAATCACACACGGTCATCTGGCCCCAAACTAGGATTCCCTGTATCTTGGGAACCAGAGACTGATATACATACACATATACTTTTAAATACATACATATATAGGGTGACTTTAGATAAGTTCTTGATACGAAAGGCTATGCATGTGCTCATGATAACAAACAACTTTCCCTAAGGAACCTATAGCCAAATCCCAAAAAAAAATTTGGACTCTTCATACTAATTTGACCGGTCAGTTGATCGATCTGTATGGAGAGTCCAAAATTTTTTTTGCGATTTGACTATGCGTTCCATAGGGAAAGTTGTTTGTTATCATGAGTACATTCATAGCTTTCCGTATCAAGAACTAATTTAAAGTCACCCTTGTATAGATACATATAATACACTCAGACTCAGAGCAAACAATTACATACTATAATTATTTTGTAACAAAAAACCTTTATTCCTGTAAAGTTTTGAGACTTACACTTACAATACAATTTACTCTGTCGATACACCTATATTTTCTCGCATTATTATCGTCGATATTCACCCTAATAACGGTTATTGAATTGTTGACACGATATAACAAGTAAACACAATAACAAGACCAACATCGGCACGATTACTCCCTTCCACATAAGTATTATAACTACGTAACTAAGTATGTTTCTCCATCTTTCATAATTTTGGAAGCAAACATAATTTTGTAACAACAACGTTCGTCCTAAGTTTGCTTATTGCTTAATATTGCGATAAACTAAACATTTGAAAACGACAATAATAATAACCGTGAAGCGAAGAAAGCGAGGCGTGTATGTTTGCAATTGAGAAACAGATCTTCCAAGTTTATCGTCACTAGATATACAATTGTATTTTGAATCAGATTAGATTAAGAAAACCGAAAAGCATAAATCACTTTCCTGAAGTTTTGTAGCTGATGCGATAAGTAGGGTTGTCAACTTTTTAAATATCAAATATAGTATTTTCAAAGCTGATACCCCAAAAAATATTGCAGGAGGCGAAAAAATGAAAACAAATATAGAATGATTTAAATTTGTACATTACTTTTTCAATGTTTCTTTTCACTAATCTGCGCTTTAATAATTATATTTTTATTTTTAAGGAAATATTCATAGCATTGACTGAAAATCCACATTTAAAACACCAACAATTCTGCTTTTATCTTTAAACTTGCCGATGGCCCTATTCCGCTCCTACTCCTCTGGTGTTGCGGGTGTCTATGGGTGGCGGTAATCGCTTAACATCAGGTGATCCGTCTGCTCGTTTGCCAGTTTTGCCACCTATCACATAAAAAATTAGATGTCTCCATTTCGTTTTCTTGACAAAATATGCGCTCTGTAAACGCTAAAGCTGTTGGAATTATTATTTATTATTATAATCATTTAAGACTTTTTGACATTTTTCAGCAGTAGATGACCAGATTTTTGATCGGAAAGTACAATGTGTAAAATGGAAAACAAAGTTTTGCGCAAAGTACAAGCGGCGCGACCGAACGAATGGTTGAAATTGACAGCTCAAGGCAAAGAGGAAAACTGCCACTTTGACACAAGCACCCCTTCAGAAAAAGCCGTTTTACATTACACTCAAAAAATGAAAAACATTTTGAGTCGGAAATACTTATAAAATATAGTAGTTTCGCCTACTATATACTTATATTGTTTCAAATTATAGTATTTGGACCCCTAATATAGTAGGATACTATATTATATAGTAGGGTTAGTAACACTAGCGATAAGTCACTTTATTTTCAAAAATAGATTCATGGACAATACATAATTATAGTTTTTTTTAGTCTTTTTATTAAAATTCTTATGTATAATCTTCGTATATGCACATTATTTTGTATAGTCGATTTTTACTAGGTTATTATTAAATTCAATTTAAAAAAAAATGCGGATGATATTTACACATTCTTTTAAATCGTATTTTTTTTCTGCCTAGTACACGGAAAACATTTAAATATTTTTTTTATATAAAAGAAGCTGCGTTAACGAGCTATCTAGCTCTGTAAAAGTCACATGGGGCGCTGGAAAATTAAAAGGTAGAGAGAGATAGTTGTAAGTTATTTATATATGTATATGGACGAAATTATGATTATTCTAAAATTGTTTGAGTAAAAATTAAAGTTACCGGCGGCGCAGTGCTTCAAAATGAATCTTGGCCTCTAAAATAAGTCCGGAAAAAACGACGCAAAGAAATATTATTACTTTCACAGGTAAGTTACTAAACTTTTACTTTGCGACTGATTAAACTGTTAACTGATTAAACATCAGGTCTAATCTTTAGATTACGAGTAAAAGCTTTAGCTTGTGTTTAGCCTTAGAGTGTATGAAACATTAAGCCTATTAATTATGATTGTGTTCACAAAAGGTGTGCGATGTTAGCAGTGTGGTGAGCACCCAATGTGATTCATAATGATTGTGCGCCCCATTACGGTGCCTTTTACGGGAGATTTGCAGCATAGGCACCGACTGCTTAGTCTAATATGGTCTCAAAATACTCAAGCATTTCATGTCTAGTGTCAGTAATGTATGTGCAACCGTAAGATGGCGTAGGTAATCCGCAATAAAAATAATATCACGAGAATTATGATTACAATCTGTAAGATAACATAAATCGTAAGAAACAACTTACGTGTTCCCAGAAATAAGTGTTTGAAATATAAAAAAATGCGTAGTAATAAAATACTTAAATTAAAAAAAAGGTTATAAATAACCTAACCATATTAAAAATAATAACCCGACTGCATTAAAATGGATCCTGTGTCACTCTCGGGATCAAGGCGAAGCTTACGATACCTCTCAAGTTAAAATCGATCAAGCTGTTTAGGCTACAGAGCGTGCCAAAGAAATATCATACATACATACATACATACACTCGAAAAACATAACCCCCCTTCTGGCGAAGTTGGGTAATAAAATAAACGCAGAAACAACATTTTAGAAAAAGAGAAAGCTGAAAAGAATAACCCCAACTTCTGTGTTGTTTTTATGAAAAAAATGTACTATTAAATCTTATTTTTTAAGCATGGTGAAGGTAATTGTCTGTATTCTTTTTGCGAAATGTATTTTCTCTCTCCACTCTGCCATTCACATTGCCGTTTGTTTTTCATTTAAAGTGCACATTTAACTAGATTGCTTTTAAAGTGTCTGATAAAATTTAAATTGCTCTTTCTTTGACTAACTTCAAAGTTGGACTTAAATTTTCTCTCTTCCATTATTAATATAATTATTATACATATTAACGGTTTTAAGAAAACAGGGTGATAACATAAAAAATAAGGGTACACCGGTAGGAATTCTGCTTATTAAACAGACTTTGCTGAAACCATTCATATGAATCAATTAACACTTTGTATGGGAAGACTAACATTTTGGTAATCAGAGTTAATCCTTTCAGCGCCAAAGTCCGATATAACAGAAATAGTTATTTGTTCAACAAGTGAGCAAAGTTATTTTTTTGCTACGAGTGCTGATTTTAAATCACGAACTAGCGAAGAAGTCTAGAATACTCGCTACGCTCGTGATTCTAATATAGTCTATATTTGCTGAAACCTTTCATATGAATTTATTAACACTTTGTATGGGAAGACTAACATTTTGGTAATCAGAGTTAATCCTTTCAGCGCCAAAGCTCGATATAACAGAAATAGTTATTTGTTCAACAAGTGAGCAAAGTTATTTTTTTGCTACGAGTGCTGACTTTAAATCACGAACTAGCGAAGAAGTCTAGAATACTCGCTACGCTCGTGATTCTAATATAGACTACTGAGCACAGTGAGTGATTTAAAGGCACGAGACATAAAATTAATTTGCTCTTGTGTTAAACATACAACTTTTCATCTCGACCAGCACGAAAAGTAAAAACGTAGTTGATTAAATTCTCTTTGAAGACAATATAGTTTTTTATTATAATCTTTATAATTTAGAGGTTGCGTTCGGAAACTGCGCTGCTTGATACTTTTATGAAAACCTAAGATGAAAACCAAACATGATATTTTTAAGTAAGCGACATTCATGTTTACTAGTACAAAGTTTCCCGCAATTCAATTGTCAATAGCAGTTTTTTGTTGTTATACTCAATGATCTCGGAGGAAGTTGCACAAAAGGCCAATATTACATTGTTCATGTACGCTTGGTTATTATATGACACATGGTTAAAAAATATCCAACGCTGGATGTTAAGGCACTCAGTAGGTACTATTTTGACCCACATATTCCAAAGGCATCCCGCAATTCAATTGTCAATAGCAGTTTTTTGTTGTTATACTCAATGATCTCATCTTATCTCACTAATAGTATAAATGCGAAAGTATGGATGTTTGTTTGTTCCACTTTTACGCCGAAACTACTGAACGGATTTTGACGAAATTTGGTGGGGGTTGTCCATTAATCACGTGATGTTTACAGCAACTTTTTAGACCCACTCTCGCCCTGGTGATACGTGGTGAGGTTTTAGACTACCCCCCCACCCCCTACTCAAAATCCCGTAATTTTTTTGGTACAAAATATTATAGTAGTACAAAGTTGTTTTAAATATTATATATATTGTTATTATATTTTGTTGTTTTATTTATTTATTTATTTAAATATTACGTCTTTAAAAATGCAACAGCACAATTTATAAACTTAAATTTCATTAAATAGCATACAACATTTTGTGCCTTTATGAGTTAAATCGCTAAGCCAAAATGAGTTTCTGAACGAACCATCGCCCATATTTTTTCAGCGCCGCGCAAAAGGTGGTGTTCGAAATTCGAATCATTTTTTCTCACGCTCGCAGCAAAAAGCGTTTTTCTTTGAGGTTTTAGGGACCAAAGGAACCCTTTTCTTGCTGGAGAGGTGAAAAATTATTTTCGTGCCCATGGCCTATAAAAAACTATAAATACTTATATCAGACTTTGGTGTCATGGACACGAAAATATTTTGTATGATATATCAGACTCATGTACTGTTTGTGTTTGTATCTGTATTTTTACCTATTTGTGGAAATCTGTAGTCTTTTCTTTTGAATATATTTTTTTAAATCTTTATTAGAAAGGGCTTTGTCGCTGATGCGGTTATGCCATCCTGATTAAATAACACAAAATAATCACTTTAAAACTAATTTCTTTTAACAGCTAAATCAAACAGTTCCTAGCTGTGTCCGTAAGAGGATCAGCTAGAATGGAGTTACAAATTCCAGTGATTTGTAGGAAACTTAATCCTAAATTACTTCTGTAATTTTCATTACAAACACATTCCATTAATATGTGATATATATCATCAATAATGTTACAGTCAGGACAATTTGGGGATGGAGATTTTCGCATCAAATAAGAAAAATTATTACATGGAATGTGTCCAGACCTGACTCTTAATGCAATTACAATCTCTTGTCTACTCAAAATACTATTATCAATCCAGGGGGAACTCAGAGGATGCGGTTGGATAGTACGGTACCAGACTACCTTTCTCTTTTGATCTATTATCAAAGTACTCTTCCCAGAGATCAAAACAATTTCTTCTTTTATTTAAATATGTTTTTGTTTAGAAGTTGAAATGATGTCGTCTGGAATAGTCTGGACTACTCTGGACTCTGGATGTCGTGGAAGTCAAGAAGAAAGCCTTGAAAAAGAGAAAGGTTTAAGGGTTTGAGATACAATGACAAAGAGTCCCACGGAGTCCCAGTCCCACACACCCAACCTTTATCACAGTTTTCATATATTTGATTTGGAACGAAACTCTGGATGACAAAAAACTATATGCTATACTGTACAAGCTATTGATTTCCTAAAGAAAATAAAATAAAGTGAAAATAATAATTCCGTTGAAGCAAAGTTATATACTCCTAGATAAATCCATACCGTAAAACAATATGTTCAACTTTAAATTCTGAATTTGAAACATACATACACATCTCATTAATATTTTGCTCTGCAAAAGTTTCAATGATAGCTACACAAAATCTGGGTCGTCAACCCTTCACGGCGTGTGTGAGGGGCTGATTACCACGTCAACACTGACGTCACAACCCGTCACAAAATGCCGAAGCAATTTTTGGCGTTCATGTTGTGTGGGTGCCTACTGAATACTCTGAAACGGTCTTTCAACATCCTTTTTAAAATAATGAAGAAATTTGACTGTGTGTGGAGATTCCTCGTTGTCAGTATTAAACAACGTTCATATTATAACGTGATGATGTTATAGTGTAAATAAACTAAACATAGCGGATTCTTGCCATAAAATGTAACAACTATTTTATTTTACAGCTTTGATGAAATCGCATAAAAATGCCTTTTCCTATAAAAAAAAATATTTCGAGGGCGTTCATTTTTCTCTGTGTCGGTTCTGCTCCTAAAATATGTTGTAAGATCTGTTCGCTTTTATAAGAAACCCAATTACTTCCTGTAAACGCCCCCGAGACGCCTATAAAAAAGAATTCACCTGTCTTCCAACACAAATACTAATAATTACTGGTAATGAAGAGGCACGGCTGGCATCTTTATGGGATTATACGGTGATCCAAAGTGTACAGTTCCTATAACGTCAAACTTAGGTAAGCAAGATGGCAGATTCTCAAAATGTCTTAATTTCGTAATAAATAATTTTGGACTTGTTGCCAGCGAAGTATTAAAGTGTTCTCATAAGTTATTGGTTAATTCGAAAGTTGACGTTTAGTTTAGTTTAGTTTAGTTACATTAGGGATTTTGATACGACTCCAACATACTAAAAATACAATAGGTAGGTAATAATGTATGTCTTGGATTTTCATAAAGAACTCTGATTTTTACATATATCAAGATATACGTATATCTGAGAATAAAACTCATTTAAAAAGGCCGATATGATTTCAAATAACATACAGACACAAACAAAAATTACAGTCGCAAGTAAAGCTCCCAAAACTTTGGGAATTAAACATTTCGCGCCTGAACCTTTTCTTAGTAGTCCGCTGTCAGACAAGAACGAATGAGTGGTCGAGCATCGCGTGACAATCTTGCGTGACCATTGGTCGTTGATCACGAGCTAAGAGATAGTACTGAGCGAAGGACACTTTTTTTCACGCGAACGCCACAAAAAGGTGCGAGAAACTCATTCACAACTTGTATTGTACATAAGTATAAATAGTTATTATTTGGTAAGTATTATTTATCTTGAACTAGCTTTTGCTCGCGACTTCGCCTGCGTAGATGTCGCTTGATGCCTGTCTCTAAGGTATACTACGGGAACCATGCATTTTCCCCGAACAAAAAGTTGCCTATGTATTAATCCAGTATTTGATCTATTTACCTATCAAATTTCTCCCAAATCCGTTCAGTAGTTTCAACGTGAAAGCGGAACAAACAAACAAATTAACAAACAAACATACTTTCGCATTTATAATATTAATAAGATCAGTGTCAGGCAAGAAGTAGTTCAATAAATGGAGTGGTCAATAAATGGATGTCAAACACCAGTGATTAATAAAAAGAAACAGCGTTTTTTAATGAACCATAGACACTGACTTTATTTTTCTTTAATGACGTTCCGTTCAACAAACTACCATTTTGATATACAAACACAACACCCCCACTATATCAAAATAATACAGAAATTACTAAATACTTAATTTTTTAATAAACCCAACATTTTCATAAAATTGTAATGCTTGTTACAGTTTAAACTTTCAGCAGCATATCAGCAGGCATATCAGCTGAAGGTATATAACCTACTTCGACTATCTTATTATTTATACATTCTCTACAAAAATGATATTTTACATCTATGTGTTTTGTTCTTTTGTGAAACACAGGATTAGTCAACAACTTTTGAGCACTCTGGTTGTCATTATATAAAATAACAATTTTTTGCTGATTAGTTATTTCACATAGTAAATTTCTCAAATATATAGCTTCCTTACAAGCCTCTGTTACGGCCATATATTCGGCTTCGGTGCTTGATAAAGCTATCGTTTTTTGTTTTTTACATTCCCAAGATACTGCACCGTTAGAAAGTAAGAAACAGAAGCCTGTATAAGATCTCCTATCAATTTTATTACTTGCCCAGTCTGCATCAGCAAATCCTTTTAGACTGACATCACCATTCCCTGAATATTGTAAGCCAAAGCTCTTTGTCTTTTTTAAATATCTAAGTACTCTTTTTGCACACAACCAATGTTCATCATTATGACAATTATTAAATTGGCTCAAATATCCAACTGAAAAAGCAATATCAGGCCTTGTTAATACTGCCAAATACATAAGACTCCCTATGAGTTGCTGATAGGGAAATTGCCCTTTTACATTTTCAGATTTCTGTAAATCTAATTTTAATTCCATTGGGGTATCCACATTCTTACATTCATCCATATTAAATTTAGATAACAACTGATCTATGTAATTTTCTTGACTTAATTTTATAGTATTATTCTCCTTATCTATGTATACAGACATTCCAAGGCACTGTTTTACTTGTCCTAAATCTTTTATTTTAAATTGACTTGCCAAAATATTTTTTAACAAATTAGTTTCATTTTCATCATTTGAAAATATGAAAAAATCATCAACATATAGAGTCACGAATGTTTTTGATTGATTTTCATTTTTAATATACATACACGGTTCAAATTTAGATTTTTCATAACCATTAGCCAATAAACAATTATCTACCTTCTTATACCAAGCCCGAGATGCTTGTTTTAGACCATAAATAGCCTTATTTAATTTTAACACCTTACCATCAGAATTTGGTGCCACTAAACCTTCAGGCTTTTGCATATAAATTATTTCCTCTAAATCTCCATTTAAGAATGCAGTCTTAACATCTAAATGTGTAACATTAAAGTTTAATTGCACTGAGAGAGCAAATAATAATCTCAAAGTTGTGTGTCTTACCACAGGTGAAAAAGTTTCTACATAGTCCACACCTTCTTTTTGTGAGAAGCCTTTTGCTACCAACCTGGCTCTGTAACGCACTTTATTTTCACTATCATATTTCTTTTTGAGCACCCACTTACACTGCACTATTGTTCCAGTCGTAGGAGCGTCTACTAACTGCCAAGCTTTATTATCTTCGAAGCACTGTAGTTCATCTCTCACCGCTTCTAACCATTGGTCCCTCTCAGGACCTCGCAATGCCTCCTCAAGTGTCAGTTCACTTGTGTCTTCAAGATTATAACCGACACACATGCTAGTGAAGCCGTATCTTTCTGGCTTCTGCCTGCGTCTTGTACCACAATTGTTTACGTGACATATAGTTTCATTGGAAGTATCTGATTCTTCATTCTCACTAGGCACATAAGATTCTTCAGAGTTGTCCTGATCTTTGGTTTCAGTCTCATCCATTAGAGTATTTTCTGATATCTGTGTCAGGTCATCGACCCCCACTGAATCTTCCCATACTTCAGATACATTTCCCAAACGTTTTTCTTCTACTTCTAACATGACATCTTGTTTTTTCTCAATAATAATCACATTTCTGCTTGTGGTGATCATATTTGTTATAGGATTGTAAACTCTATAGCCTTTTACATCATCAGGATATCCGACTAAAATGCATTTTTCAGATTTCTTATCCCATTTTAACCGCTTCTCTTTTGGCACGTGTACCATAACTGTACTGCCAAATATCCTCAAATGACTAATATCTGGTTTCATTCCCGTCCATAATTCATATGGTGTCCTGTCATGTAAACTTGATGCTACTGTTCTATTCTGCAAGTATACAGCAGTATTGGCTGCTTCAGCCCAAAAAGTTTTTGCTAGACCAGCATCAAATAAAAGACATCTTGCCTTTTCAATTACCGTTCTATTGAAGCGTTCACATAACCCATTCTGCTCCGGTGTGTATGGGTTTGTTTTCTGATGAATTATTCCACATTTATTTAAAAATTCATCAAATTCTTTGTTGCAGAATTCACGCCCGTTATCACTCCGTAGAATCTTTATTTTCTTATTCAACTGGTTCTCTACTTTGGCCTTGAAACTTTTGAAAGACTCAAACACATCATTTTTGTTCTTTAAAAAATAAATATGTGCCATTCGACTGAAGTCATCGACGAACAATGCGAAATATCTTGCCCCACCAAGTGATAGGTCTTCCATGGGACCACAGATGTCTGTATGCACCATGTGTAGCAGATCTGTGCTTCTGTTGCCCGATTGTGGAAAAGGCAACCGACTCTGCTTACCTTCACAGCATACTTCACAAGACGACTTACTTATGTCAGTCTTTCCATCAAGTTCAAATCCTTTCACAGAATTCTGCATTTTATTTAAATAGTTACTGTTTATATGTCCTAATCTGCGATGCCAAGTGTCTCCTGATGTTACAGTGGCTGCCAACACAGTCTGTGGCATGTTTAGCTTGTAAACTCCGTTGATTAGGTTAGCTGTGGCCACTAAATCTTCATTTTGATTCAAAATCTTACAACCACATTCTGTAAACGATACCTTGTTGCCTTTGCTAATCAGCTGACTTACAGACAAAAGATTTGTCGTCAAACTTGGTACACATAACACATCTTCAACAAGTATATCATATTCACACTCTTCTGTGACAGTTGAGATTTGTACATCGCCAGAACATAACACTGATACTTTATCCTTATTCGCAACAACTATTTCTTTAATGCACTGTTGATATGAAGCATTTTGTATCCATTGTTCATTTGTAGTTAAATGCATACTCGCTCCTGAGTCCACATACCAGTCAGATTTACTGAAATTGCCACTTAGAAACACGGCACTAAACGCATTAGTCTGTTTTCGTTCATAGTTCTTAGTACATGACGAATTTTTTTCAAAGTTTGGGCACTGATTACGGTAGTGACCTGTTTGTTTACATTTGTAGCATTTGACAACCTTTGATTTTGACTTTGACATATGCCCGCCACCGCCATCTTTGCCGCCATCTCCGATCATAGACTTTTGATTTCTATGATTTTTATGGAAACTTGCAAATGCGCCATTGGAACACGTGTCGTTGGTATCAGTTTCCTCCATGTCTAATAACTTCGTTTTGATAGCATCCGTTGTAATCCGCATGCCTGAATGCTCAATTGCCATTATCATAGGCGAATATTTTTCCGGCAAGCCCGCTAACAGCAACGATCCGGTCCACTCATCATTGATGTCAAAGCCGGTTCCATTCAATTTCTGACTCGTTTCCACGATTTGTGTCACATATGAGGTCATGGAGACACAATTTTCGAATCGAATAGATATGAGATTCCTGAGCAGGCTTATTCTTCTTGTGAACCCTGAATCGTCAAACAGAGTTTTGAGCTTCTGCCATAGTTCTTTGGTGGTGTTCACGTTTTTGATGTGAACATACAATGACGAATCGATTGTTAGGACCAATTTAGCTTTAGTTTTTGCATCATCTGCAGCTTCGACTGGATTTTTGGGATCCGGCTTGATACATCCCAACATGCCTTCCAGTACCAGAAAATTCTCTGCGGCAAACACCCACTCGCTATAATTTTCACGTCCTTTCAATTTTGGCACACTCACAACATAGTTCGAAGTCATTTTATTAGTTTTTTCGACACTAAAAACTATAAAAACTCGCGTTATACTGAGCGCATAACCTAAAAAGAAACAGCGTTTTTTAATGAACCATAGACACTGACTTTATTTTTCTTTAATGACGTTCCGTTCAACAAACAACCATTTTGATATACAAACACAACAATTAATATCTCCAGTTTTTGCTTAACAAAGAAGTCGTGGATGGCAGACGTTAAGCCATGTCGCAGGCGTTATATAGGCGGCTTGGAAACTTCTGACACTGGGGTTGGTCACTAGCCCCACAACCTCCACCAATCCGGACTTGGCCCCGTGTGTGGAGTATGGTGGAGTGCCACGACTATATTTTGCTATTCTGTTTCATCACAATGACGCTGAGACCTGAACAAAGGACGCAGTTTGTTTGTTTGTTTGTTAACTCTTTATTGTACAATAAAATCACATAACAGAAATTAAAAGAATAACATAGGTGCACAAAGGCGGGCTTATCCCTTAAAGTTTGTTGCAGACGGTTCAAAAATACAATATGTATTATCGGAGGAAGTTGCACAAAAGGCCAATATTACATTGTTCATGTACGCTTGGTTATTATATGACACATGGTTAAAAAATATCCAACGCTGGATGTTAAGGCACTCAGTAGGTACTATTTTGACCCACATATTCCAAAGGCATCCCGCAATTCAATTGTCAATAGCAGTTTTTTGTTGTTATACTCAATGATCTCATCTTATCTCACTAATAGTATAAATGCGAAAGTATGGATGTTTGTTTGTTCCACTTTTACGCCGAAACTACTGAACGGATTTTGACGAAATTTGGTGGGGGTTGTCCATTAATCACGTGATGTTTACAGCAACTTTTTAGACCCCCTCTCCCCCTGGTGATACGTGGTGAGGTTTTAGACTACCCCCCCACCCCCTACTCAAAATCCCGTAATTTTTTTGGTACAAAATATTATCTTTAAATACAGGTATAATGTCATTTAATTTTGAAAAATTAAGCACCATGATAAAAATGTCCAGGTTGTTTCTGACTGCCTGAAGCCGTTTCGAACCTTGGGATGAGTTAAAAACAACGTAACAACAACAGTACGGCCTTTGGAATCGCGCGATCAACGAAAAAATAAATACACGTGATATCTCACTACACCCCCCTCCCCCTTGTGATATTTCGTGATTTTTTCGAACCCCCTCTCCCCTTTTGAGCTTCTCCTGAGCACATAAATAGCCTTTTGTATTAAGAATTAATTAAAAGTCACCCTATGTAACCGCATCCGTGACTTAGTGAGTGGCTAGTCCATTTGCTTCACATCAGGAGATCGTGGGCTCGATTCGATTCTCGTAAGTAGCCAATACTCCCATTTGGTTGGTGGTATGGCATTTTCTGAGCTCACCTGGCTGGCTACCACCATTTAAAGTAATCCTTGCCGCCAAACATCAATGTTATCTAAAATGAAGTTAAAAGAGCCAGTTCCCAATTGCGTTTGGGAATCTTGATAAGCCCTCTTCCATCTTTAGACATTATCATTACTTACAATCAGATGAGTTGATGTCGAGTATGTAGCAATTGCTACATAGCGGTCGTGGCTCAATGCGGCGTGTGCGTAGTCGCGTAGATGGCAGTCTTTGGCACTACTGGTGTGCCTAGCAGTTGTGCCATGGGTAATAAACTTCGCTAAGCCATGTCGGAGGCCTTATAGGTGGTTTGAAAACTTCTGACATTAGCCCTACAACCTCCACCAATCCGGTCTTGGCTCCTGTGTGTGGAATATGGCCTAACCTTCCCGAGGTATGGGAAGAGACCCTTGCCCCTGCAGTGGGGACGATATGGGTTGTTAACGAATGATGTAATTGAGATAAAAAACAATTAAGGATTCTATCGGTCGTACCACAAGTCCTGACATATTTTGTTTTGTTTTTTATTTTATTTAAGTAGATGATTAAATTATGTAACACATATAGAAATAATCGGTAGTCTCCTGCGCTATCAATGATTTGCCTCCAAACTACTGGTATTTTAGATAACCAGTAAAAATACAATTTCAGTTTAATTTAACTTGAATGGATCGCTGTCTCTGAGCACAGCGGTGTAAAACTGCACCCAAGTCGACTGCTCAAAATTGTAATTGTAATTTTTTTGTGATATATCGTCCCTCGCACTACTAATTCTCCTATCCGACTAGCGAGGCAGCCTCATGAGGGCGCGAAAAGCGTTATTGTATTGCACCCTCATGGAGCCCCATGACTTTCTGCTATAGTTGCTCCAGAGTTGACAGGTGTAGAAACATTGGCAATATGTACTGAAAAGAGTGCGCTTGACCTCGTCACCACACCCACAAAATCTGCGCGCGAGCATGTTGCACCTGACAGAAAGCGCTCTCCCCCGCTCTATGTCCTTGTCATCCCTCCTGTCGTCAGTGAGGATATGCCCTAGGTATTTAAACTGGGCTACAACCCGAACCACTGAACCTTTAAGCCTTAATTCCGGCACATTCTCCGGACCTCTCCCTGCCTTAAAGACCAAGGCCTCCGTTTTTAAGGCATTATATTTCAGTCCATGAGAATCAGCATAATTCGCACAGACTAAAAGCAACTTCCTCAGGCCTTTGATCGAGGGGCTGAGGAGCACCATGTCGTCAGCATAGCTGAGACTATTAACACATACCCCACCCATATGACAACCAATCCTGGTACCCCTCAGCTCCACAATCAAATCATTGATATAAAGGTTAAAGAGGTCCGGAGAGGTGAGCCCTCCTTGGCGAACACCGCATTCTAATTTATAACAATTAGATGTCGCGTCACCCCATCTAACACAATTAGCCTGGTTTCCGTACCAGTATCTCAACAGATTTACTACATGTCCTGATACACCTGAGCCGGCAAGTTTGCTTCAGAGAATATCATAATTCACTAGGTCAAACGCACGGCTCAGGTCCAAGAAGCAGGCATACACCGTAGTTTTACGATTGACATAGTAGTCGATCGTATGTTTCAAACTTAAAATCGCAGAATCCGTTGAAAGACCGGGACGAAAACCAAACTGAGAATCGTCTATATTAACATTTTTCAGTAGCTCGGGCTGCAGCAGTCGTTCAAATACCTTTCCCACCACCGTACCCAACGATATAGGCCGATAATTAGCAGGGTCAGCAATATCTCCAGTTCGGTTTTTGATGATTGGCACAACCATAGTTTTCATTAAGTCCGGTGGAAGGAAAGAATATTTTAGGCAAAGATTATACAGAGAACATAATTTAGAGCATAAAACTCCACCTGCATAGAGAAGGTGCTCCAGGCTCAGGCCATCATGACCAGGTGATTTACCACGCGTCATTTTCTGGATGGCTTCTTTTACGTCATCAGGGGTAATAACATATTTGAGGCCGTTCTCGTTTTTATAGTCGCCAGAAGCGCTCGCGGATGCAGCCTCCTTGAGCATAGACCCCGGCACAGGCTGAGGTTCTATTTTGAACCTACGAGCAAAAGCACAGGCGATCTACTCGTGGTCTTGTAAGCCATCCACAGACACAGGTATGGTGGGCTTGTAATTAAATTTTTTTGTTTGTTTCCAAAACTTAATAAAATTTTTCTCTTTCCGACTTGTTGCCAAAATGTTTAATTTTATATTCTCTTTATTCCTCTGACACCATTTCAACTTGTTTTTAAAGTCACCAACTCAATGTTACAGACTATGTGGAGAGGAAAATGATCCGACCATGAAACATTACAATTGATATATACGTCTACAATGCTTTCCCACGCTGCTTCAGTGGTGAGGCAGTGATCCAACCACCGGCGGGAACCATGCGTTTCACTGATGAATGTGAATGAACTAGAGTCAAGGCCAAGACTTTTAATATCGGCACAAAGCCACTGTTGTTCATCACAAAAAGCCATCAGTTCTTTACCAAAACTAGCACATGGGAGCGCGTTAAAGTCACCAAGGATATATGCAGCCTGTGCATCACACTCTTCAATCAATGCACTCACTTGCGCCAAGCAAGCGGTAAACTCGGGAAGGTTGTCGATTTCGTCCGTCGGCATGTATACGGTAACTATTAATATATGACGCACACCTAATGTTATTTTCACTGCTGCAAGTCTATCGCACAATCCGTTCAACACTGTCACATTAGGAAATTTCTGTTTGTTCCACATTATGGCCACACCCCCATAGGGGCGACCTCTCAAAACACCTACCGCTGTATCAACGGAGGACTTTGATGTATACCTATGCAAAATTAGCATCTATACTGTGCAAAAAATCTAAGTCATGAGGTAA
This sequence comes from Coleophora deauratella, assembly GCA_958295455.1. Lineage (NCBI taxonomy): Eukaryota > Metazoa > Arthropoda > Insecta > Lepidoptera > Coleophoridae > Coleophora > Coleophora deauratella. The sequence goes on from OY282395.1 coordinate 15,834,175, forward strand.
TAGCCAAGTTTCTTGTAAGGCTATTATATCTGCTTCCTTACATAGCTGACATACATAGCTGATCTTTTAATCGATTTGCAGTTAAATGATACCAGGGTTGTGTTAGATATAGGTAAGTTTGTACTATCCATATTTTAAACTAGTTTGATATATTTTTTAAACCAGCCATTTGGGCATTCATTTTAGATTTTTCGCGATAAATTCTGTATTTTATTCCTTGAGGCCAAAAATCGGGTGATAAAAATAAAAATTTATGAACACGCTAAACTTATGTTTACTCTGCACAAAGCATGATTTTTTTTTAAACTGAAGACATGTAAATTTTACAAAAGGTGTCAGGACTTATGGTACGGCCGATATTTATTAGGTAAGTATTTTTATCAGGGGGATAATAATAAAACGAAAATGTTAGGAATCAAATAAGCTATTTTGATTAGCTCAAGCTGTTCTTTGTTAGGTTTGAGTTTCTAAGACAGTAAAAAATATTAATAAATCTTTATGGTCTTTTATTTGAATAAAATAATACGCAAGTATAAGTAAAACAACATTTTACGGTAACAATGAAATCAAAAGTTTTATACATTTATTTACAACATGGAAATGTAAACAGAGAAATACCTACATAATTTGTATATTTCATTAAAATTAAGAAATTACATCGATTTTATTACGGCAAAGCTTATCATATTTAATTGATTTCATGTCTGATAACCTAGATAGGACAAACTGAATTTACAATAAGGTTTTTCATTTTGAGCCTTGTAATAAACGATATTTTTAAAGTGATAATATTTAATTTAGATATTATTTTATATTACCTTATTGAAAATAAAACATAAAATCTTCAACCTCAATAATCTCTTTTTCACAAATTAAATGAAGACGTTTTTAGTACATAAATGGTATTAATTTGCTCTGAAAATAATAAAGTAAATACAATTTAATCTAAACAAATAAAACAACTAACTTCAAACATTACCCGTATTTTAAAAGGATTTATACTAACAGACAAAATTTTATACAGGCTCCTAGTTGGATTTTCTTAAACGTTCAAAGGGTAATTAATTATTTTGAAAAGTTTCCTTTTAAGTCCACGATGAAATCATTAATTTTTTTTATAGAACCTCGTCATAATTAACAGAAATAGAGAAATAAAAATTAAAAAAATTCGTAGTAATATTATGCGAGAACAGAGAGGTATTTGGCCCAAAAAAAGTTGTGATCTTATTAATAATTTTATTTTACATAGAAGACAATTCTGTATATTTACATTTGCATAGACTAAGAAGGCGTTTTCAACATTTTTTTTATTTACAATAGACAGCTTGTGAAAAGATAAAAAAACAGCGTTTGCTACAAAAATATTTTCTAAGACTTATCTAATGGAAACAGTTAAGTTTAACAGTTTTAGTTTACAGATATGTGTTTGATATTATTTTAAAATTTAAATTTTTACTTAACATTTCGACAACTTTTGTTTACTCGATTTCGTGGCACGAGTTAAAACCGAAAGAAGAACCGAAAGAAGAAGTTAGAAACCTAAAGAAAACAGTTAAACAATGACATTTTACAGGTGTGTGTTTGATTTTATGTAAAATTACTTAAATTTTAATTTTACTTAACACATTGGAAACTTTAGCCTAACTAAATTCATCGTACGTTTTTAATTTTTATACACAGTGTACCAAAAAGGAAGATATCTGAGTCGGTAAATATTAAACTGCCATAAGTCCACTTCGCCTTTAAAGTTATAATTTACCAGCTCACTTCAAAAGTCAATAAGTCACAGGCATTTCTATGAAAATAACGGTTAAATATGTCAGTTCATTTTAAGGACTTATGACAATTTGAAATTTACCTAGGTACTCATCTATGGTTCTTTTATAAAAATTAAATCTCGTTTATCCACTTCAGTCTAATTAATGAACGTGTAAAATTCATCACGTATGCACGTTTATTTCGCAGGCAGTTAGTAGCAGTGGAAGTGTTAACAAGGTTACGTAGAGCACAGTCGCTTGGCCAGAGCTCCGAACTGGAACAAAAGACATTTTATTATAATGATATCGTGTAAGGACTGTTGCACAGTTAATTTTTGTCCCCGTGACAGTTTGTCACTCGCATAAAGACAAGATAACGTGAGACTACCTTCATACGAGTGGTAGTGATAGCAAAGAACGTATAATACAGAACGTGTGTATAAGGTGACTAGTTCAAACCTGTAAAACTAATACTTGGTTCTTAATTCTGGCTGCTAATGCAAATATTCATGAAATATAAAAACATTTCTTCAATTAATTTGCTGAAATCACAAAATATTGACGTTTCCAATCGATTTGGAATCGATCAATTTGTGAGCCAAGTTTGTATGAAAAGTTTTGCGCTACATAAATACTGGTATTTTTGAAAGTGTGTCGTACCTACTTCTCATGTCATCTCACTAATATAATAAATGCGAAAGTAAGGATGTTTGTTTGTTTGTTTGTTCCACTTTCACGCCAAAACTACTGAACGGATTTGGATGCTATTTGGTAGATAGATAGATAAAGCACTCGGCTAACACATAGGATACTTTTCATCCCGGAAAACTCGAAGATTCCCGGAGGAATGGGTAAAAACTGAATTTTTTACTTTGTCACTAGATGGCGCTGCTTTCACACTTTATTTCTATCTGGACCCAATTCTGAAATCCACGGCTGAAGCTAGTTGAAAATAAATTTGAACACAATTTACGAAGAAACACATCATAAGTATGCGAGCAAATATTTGTGCTAAAGTTTGCCAGTGTCTGGTATTAACCTAAATGAGCAAAAGTTAATAATCTAAATATTCTCTAGTGAAATACAAGTAATTATGTTACCTCGACCATTACACTCTTAATTACACATTAAGCTCTTTATAACTCGTATTGTTTGTTTGTAAACTCTCTTTTGTACGAGAAACTTTACTTAAATTATAAAATACTCCATCGAGGCACACGACTTTCCTCGCACAACATCGAAATAGTACTAGCAGCGTTGCTCGTGGTATTGTACACCGCACTGTGAACACGTCGCGGGGCCCCGCGATCGTACCTTACGGATAGGGTTGCCAACTTTTTTTACAAGAAATAAAGTATATTTAGGTCTAAGAAGAATATTAAAGAGTATTTTAGAAAAACGAACAGTATTTTATTTATTTGATGTTTTTAATAAATATTTTTTAGAGCTTCTCGCACAACTTATTAATTTACAGTCTTTTTTAAAAATTTCAACCACCTCACCGCAATTATTAATTAAATTTAAAATAAATGAGGAGCTCATTTTTTATTAAATTAATACTTGCTCTATTTCTATCCTCCCGCCACTTTGCATTCATTACTGAATAAACTATTTCACTAAATGCAAGAAGAAAAGGTTATGTTCTGAGAACGCACACACTCGCATGTCTGTGTCAGTGAGTGACAGTCTTGATGTCTTGAATATTTGACATTTATAGATTCGTTCTTAAACTCTATTACTGTGATTTATTTGTGGCTGCGCTGCACTGAACGCCCTCTAACTAAATAAAAAAAAATGTGTGAGAGTCTAACACTTATGATACTGAAAACAGTATTTTGTATACTTTATTTTTGTTCAACAGTAAAAAGTATAACGTAGTGAAAAACAGTATAATACTGTTTTTAACAGTATAGTTGGCAACCCTACTTACGGCCTACAATGATTTATTTTTAATAAAAGGAAGAAGATTATAGACGAAGGAGATACTCACCAAGCAACATAGCCTCCTTGCTGTCAGCGAGCGCGCTGTTGCCTACGACCGCCTCGCTGCCTTCCCGCCAGGCGGGCGCCACGCGCGCCGTGCAGCGCACCTGCATAGCCCCGCGTGTGGGCACGCGCAGCCCCAGCGCCGCCGACAGCAGCCCGTGTGCGTGCTGCGTGACCGGGTACTCCACCAACATCGACGGATCCGTCACCTAAGGACATGTTACAGCTAAGTATAGCTCTGTTAATAGACAACTTCGTCCATAACAAAGACCTGCTTATTGCCACGTTTAGTGGACCCTGTCAAAGGGACGTTTCTACACATCGTCGAGGCAACGTAAAGAAAGCCACGAGATAAACAAGTTATGAGTATTTTGGGACTAAGGCTGAGCTTCTGAAAACAGGTGGAAAACCAGTATTTCTAGCTCGTCAGAAGCTTTTTAATTCCGTTATGCTCGAAGGACGAACGCCTATGGCATGGCACAAGTGTGTGGTGGTGCTCTTCAAAAAAATGCTGACAAGACCCTGCCGAAGATTTATGAATTGTAGATTAGGCTAATATTATTAGAGGATTGTGTTACGAAAATAGTTTTTAACTCTTCGGCCTGATCAGAGCAATCTACTTACGTGAATAATATAGATAGCTAAAAATTTATTATTGGAAAATAAAAGGGAGTACCCAAACACCTTTCCAGCAAAGCGATCCTGACTAGGTCTTTAAAAGAGATGAATGAAAAATTACGGTAGACAAATTACATAAAAGAGGTAGATCCTAGCGCTTAGACATTAAAAATAAACATGGAGTTAACTTACTTTCTCCCCGTCGATGTCCCAGCTGAGCACCGCAGCTGGGTAGGACCGCCCAGACGTGCAGTTTAGGAACAGCGACTCCCCTCGTCTGTTCTCTTCCTCATTACCAGTTATTCTTGGCCCCTCACGAGGCAGATCTGTTAAAAGAATATCAGATTAGTAAAATTCTAGAAACCGCCGAATAACGTTAGTAACTTGTGGCGGTATATGTAGTGCTCGCCATAAGCTGCTACTCGTATTTTTAGAACGCGCTGTTGAAGTTTTTTTGAACGAAAATATATAAGACTCCCACCGGCATCCGGTATCGACATCGGTCGAACCATGACCGTCTTCATACATACCGTCTCGCCTGGTAGCAGTACCTCTCTTTTTCTCCGAAGAGTAACAAGACACCGTTCCTACAAACACCTGTGATTACTTTATTCGTGGACTAAGTACACTCTTTGACCTATGACCTATGACCTATGCAGATGCATAGGTCAAAGAGTGTACTTAGTCCATACCCATAGATACCCATCATCGTTATTGGATGCTTGTTTACAGAACCATGTTGTTAACAACCCATTGCGTCCCCACTGCAGGGACATGGGTCTCTTCCCATAACTTGGGAATGTTAGGCCATACTCCACACACGGGGGCCAAGTCCGGATTGGTGGAGGTTGTGGGGCTAGTGACAGTCAGAAGTTTTCAAGCCGCCTATAAGGCCTCCGACATGGCTTAACGACTGCCATCTAGCGATAGTAGTCGGCACCAATGGCTTAACGTGTCTTGCGAAGCAAGGAAATGGTCGAGATAAATGCCACTAATAGTCAAACCCATCCAGGTTATGACCGTGTTACAAAACCATAGTCGAAGTCTTTTTAGTAATCACTTTGATCGCCACTTAACTGTTTGATATTATAATGCAAAACCCATTTGTGTAATAAAATAATCGTTAGAATGCTCCACTTTTACTCACATAAAGTAAGTAAAATTGTGTTGGAAACTTGTTTGACCGCCCCCTTCACCCATAAGTTTTGTTGTGTATACACAGGGTGTAATAAAAAGGTGAGGTAATACTTCAAGGTGGGTTTCTACCAGGGTTCGAAAATATCCGATATTTATAATAAATATCAAAATATCAGATATTTTTGATATATATCCGATATTTTCGATATCTTTGATATTTTTGATATTTATCAAAATTACATACTAATTTCGATTTCTTACTTTAATACATGATTTTCGAAATAGCTTAATTTAAAATGTAGGTATATGTTTGATAATTTGAAGATTTTTATTAAAATAACATTCAAATTTTATACTCTGATATGTTTTTTCGAAATAACTGAATCTAAAATGTATATTTTATTTTTGCAAATTTGAAGATAGTTAATTAAACTAAACTCATTTATTTATTATTGTGATAATCATATCTTTATTCTTTGCATTTGGCACATTCATTCGTATAAGAAGCAGCTCTTAGAAGCTAGGAAAATATAAATATAAATATTGATATATATCAAGCATAAATATCAATTGATATATATCATGATATATATCCGATATATATCATGATATATATCCGATATATATCAATTGATATATATCATGCGAACCCTGGTTTCTACTCATTAAACTGAACAACTTTTGCCCTACAACTTTGCAGAAGTCGCAAAATTTTTTATCAACCAGCTTGCGAGCTAAGTTTGTATAGAAAGTCCAAATTTTTTTTGCGATTTCTTCAAAGTTGTGAAATAAAAGTTGTTCAGTTTGATGAGTAGAAGCCAGCCTTGAAGTATTACCACACCTATTTGTTACACTCTGTATTATACGTATAAAATGTATGTAAATATGCTTGAAATAAATTTCAACTTTCATTTTCCAACGTAACTTTATCGTGTCCCCAGATAAAAAGCTCATAAAACATTTTGTACCTCTTTCTGAAAAACATAAATATGTCTGGTTGGTTCATGGTGAGCTCGTGAATAAATGATAGTACGTTAGAACTGCCAATCGAGCGAATATATGGGGCATTGTTGGATAATGACGGTGATTTACTCAAACTGCCCGTCTTGTTAATCCGTGTCGTTCCAGTGATAACCATTACGTGAAATAGATTGTGCTTTTTTATGGTTCGTTTTGTTAGGTAATAATAATGAATAGTTCAGTGTTGAACAGATTGTGAAATTCAGTGGCTTTTTTGTTTCAGTACTTTTTTATCGTAGTGTATATAGAAGCTGCCAAAAAGGCTGACGACATCTACAGAATGTGAAAAGATCACTCCCGGAAACTGAATAACTTTTCCTATTAAACCTATAATGAACTTGCAAAAATACACTTGTCATACTTTGTCGGAAAATCAGCCAATTTTTTATGAAGTGCCCAAAAGTTTTTAGAATTCTGTATGGGTTTCTAGAAAAAAGCTGTTTAGTTTCCTGAGTAGAAGCAACTGGAACCCAACGTTTAAGGAGGGCCATGTATATCTTGCCAATCCTACAGAGCCAAGATGGCATTGCATTTGGTTTCCTTTGCAACTCACATATGACTTCCATCCTCCCTTCGCCGGCCGCCGACGCGAAGCTAGGCGCCTCCGCCGACACCTCACAGCGGTAAAGCCCGCTGGACTTCAAGGTAACCTGATGGAGTACCACTTTCCTGGCGTCTGATTTTGACAGCTGTTGACAGGGAGAGAAAGTTGAAATCAAAAGTTGCTGCCAGAATGGAGATATTTTGTATCTGGTTGCAAGGTGACTATGTATGTTTTCCTGCTTATGTATGCTATGTATCATCCTTTTATGTATTATCTTCTTGGAAAGGGGTCTGAAGTTGAGTACGTTATGGATTGTTAACTATTGCTTAAGTTTGTGTGGCTGACAATTGGACACTACGTAGGATTACTAAATAATAGGCATTAAGCATGTTATATTTGTTGCTTTTATATCGTATTTGGCAAAACTTCATATTAGTACTTCATATCAGCTTTATTAGTCGGTACATGAAAAACAATTAACAAAACCCTTATGAAAGATATTAGGAAAATATTTCAAAGCGGGAATTTCATAACAAAATCCTTGAGTGGAATCCGTAATATTCATGCGTTATTTGCAGCTTCTGGGAAATTAATTTAATATTAAAAGTAGGTGTAATACTTGGATTACTGGATTGTGTAAAAGAATTCTCAAAAATCGAACTCAACATGTTTTTTTATTTAATTTAATATAAACTCACTATTATGTATTGGGAATTGGGATATGGTGAAGACAAGGGTGTCGCAGGAAATCGCAGACTAAATTATGTGAATTATCGGTCGTACCACAAGTCCTGACACCTTTAATTTAATATCATACTTTGTGTAGAGTAGACGATTAGCTGTCTTTTGATAATTATAGAATGTTTACAAAAAAAAATTGAGAGCGGAATTGAAAAACACATTATGGGTGTAAGAGTAAATAATATATTTTTAAATTTTATGTTCTTTTGGATTACTCGGCGGGACTTTCGCATGTCTTATTAAATGTGTAGGGCATAATACCATCAGTAAAAGTACGATGATAAATGCGTTTAGTCTCACAAAGATGAAAGAGTGCAGGTAGAAGACTTGCCGTGGGAAGGGCGACAGACATCAGCTTCTAGACTAGAAACCGTCGATAAAATTAAGGAAGTATTAAGTCGTGCACGTAACTAGTCTGTCGAGGATCTGCGTCAACATGTTAAAGTTCCTCGTACTACTGCGCAAAGAGTTATATCAGAAGATTTGGGGTTGGTGAGTAAATTAGCCCCATTTGTTCCATACAGGCTGAATGATAATCAAACTTAATTTCGACTTAAAGTAGCCCGTAAATTTTTTTTTGGTATAAGCATTCGGTCGAGAAGCAGGACTCTGTAATGTATAGATGAGACTTGGGTGCCGTTTTACATCGCTTTCCTCAGAGACATCGATCCATTCAAGTTAAATGTAAAAATCAGGAGTTTAAACAAAAATAGTATTTTTCTGGTTACCTAAAATACCAGTAGTTTGGAGATGAATCACTGATAGCGCAGGAGACTATACTGATTAATTATATATGTATTATATAATTAAAGCGTGAACACAAATTAAAATAAATGAAAAACAAAATAATATGTCAGGACTTATGGTACGACTTATACAATAGGTATAATGAAATAGAAAAACGATAGGCAAAAGATATGCGCGGTGGCATTGTTGAATACGCTTCAATTTCGTAGAGTACAGTTCTTATCAATAGTGGACAATTCGCATTGGCTAGCCTCCTTTCCCCAAGTACCACTTTGTTTATATTATGGGCACCCATAGATTTAAATTGGAATAGGGGCGAGTAAAACAAGCCGAAAGAATAACTGGGACATAGAAACCGGCTGGATACCATAGTTTAGGTACTCATTTTACTATACTAAACAAATGATCTACCAAGTAAGTAGCAATATAGTTAATAGTAATATAAGCAATAGTATATAGTAATATAGTTATAGTTGTAATATAGTCGTAATATAGTTGCAAATTACTTAGGTATAAGTTCATTCGCTTTTGATTTATATTAATTCTATCATTCATGCCACATACGAATGAATAAATGAATCATCATCATCAGCCAAAAGACGTCCACTGCTGCACAAAGGCCTCCCCAAGGATTTCCATGCCGACCGGTCTTATGCTACCCGCATCTAGCGGCTTTCGGCGACCCACTCGGTCCACCGAGTGAGAGACCTGCCTTCGCTACGTCTTCTGGTACGAGGCCTCGACTCGACCCGGAACTTTAATACGCGTTGGGGTGTTAAAGTTCTCGAGTGGCGACCATCTGTTCTACAAGCTATGTGCCACGCACGCATGCACAAAATAAATGAAAACACTTTATTGCACAACATTAAACAGGAAAATATACGTAGTATACCTGAATGAAAGAACAGAAAGAGTAGCGGCCCAGCAACGTCGCTTGATGTATTAGTTTTGGCTAGGAATAATCACACGATGAACACTCACATCAACTTTGATGCCATCGATTTTGTATGCGTGTTTGGGGGGCTCGAACTTCGGCAGGTAGCGGTAGAACTCCTCGTTGTCGCGGTACCACTTGACGGAGTACAGCGAGTCGCCCCCCAGCTCGAAGTCACACTCCAGCTGCGCCGGCTGCCCCCGCACCCGGTACGCGGGCACCGTCACCCGTACTATTCGCAGGAGCAGGGATTCTAAAACAAAAAAATGTGCATAAGAATTGACTATGTGGGTCTAGAAGCAGCTGCTCAGGGAAAAAGCTGCTAGATATTATTGTCATCGCCACTGCTTGGAAGGAGAGAAGCTTTAGTTGAAGCCCTATGCTCCTCGAAGATTTAGAGGACCCAAGCAGAAAGAATAATAATAATGTTATCAGGGACATTTGATCATACAGATGCTGTTAATTTTTTAAAGTGTTTACAATATATTTAATGCACATAAACAGTCATTTGTTTTAGACTATCAAACAGAACTACATGTCGCTTTAGTCGTGCATAATTAGTGCAAATTTAATAGAATGTGGTTACTGCCACCTTTACTCAGCTGAAATACCAGGAGATTTATGTGCTAAAAGTGTCGTCGCACCGTGGTCGCGCCGGTGGCTCCATGGTAGTGAATTTGACTTCCTAGTTCCGCGCGATAGGAACTTTGTACTAGGTAGAAAAAAAAGACGATTTAAAAGTATGTGCAAAATATCTACTTAAATAAAAAACATTTTGATTTTGAATCAGAGGCCTCGACTTAAAATCCTGCCCAAAATACCAATGAGTTTTCGTTTACGTAGTTTTTATGCCGATTGCTTTAACTGTAAAGGAAACCTGGTATGGAACCTTGCACATTTCTATACTGGGCGTCTATGACAGTCGTATTGCACATATTCGTATGTCTACATCTAAAATGCCCTACACGTGACCGCGGGTAGTGCTAAGTGCAACACTATGCAACTGCCGTCTATCTCTTGTATATCTCTATCATCTTGTATCCTAGCGCGATTAATTGTGTCATTCTGTAAGAAGAAGAAGATCTAAGTGATTTGGTGATCTTTCAAATACCTATACAAACCATACTTAAGAGTTATACAGGTGAAATTGAGATCGCGGACCAAATTTTAATTGTGGCTTTCAGTCATAATGACACTGAGCAACTTTTTCTAAGGAACCAATTCAATCGCAGCAAAAAAAATTGGACTTCCCACACAAAGTTGGTTACTCAAGGTCATCGATTTGTATGAAGAGTCCAAGTTTTTTTTGCTGCGATTGAATTGTTTTTTTAGAGAAAGTTGTTCAGTTCTATGAGCAGAAACCACAGTTAAAATTTGGTCCGCGATTTCAATTTCATTCTGTATAACTAGTGCAGCCCTTGGGAAACCTCGGAGGGAAGATCTTTCCACAATACAGTTTCTTACCTTTCTCTCTTTCTCTCACTTAACTCTATGTACTCTATGTTTGAAATCATAAATATTAGGTGACCTTGACTTTACAAGTGCCAAGGTCTCGTTCCCGAACAAAGGTAAGATTAAGCTGACAAGAGTCTGCTCCGTTCACACTTAAAAAATAACGATAGACTATCCTGCTAACGATAAACAATATTATATTAACACGAAAGTGTTTTGGAACGCTTTCCAAATAAGTGAAGTCCTTAAATATCCCACTAAAAATAGATTAACTTTGGCTTTATCCTGTCTGAATTGATTGAGAATGCGAATTTCCTTTCTCTTGAAAACTGTAATAATAATTTGATAAGTGTTTATTTAAAGAACATTATTAGTATTTGTAATTTATTCACCGCTAGGCACATTATTATTTACAGAACATTTAAACTGGATACAATATATTTTGGTTTGCCACGACATGAAGAGTAAACTGTTGGTTGAATGTAAATATAGCGAATGTTTGAATTTGTTCACATAATTACCATTGCGAGAGAGTACAGAAAATTTAATTTATTTTATACGCATTTGAAGTTGCTCGCTGTAATTTTTACCAAAAATAGTACGTAGGTTACGGCATAAATTTTGTCGTATGACCAAAGTATTTATTGTTTCATATTATGATTTTCAGAACATTGTGTACACTTCACCATTTACAAAAAACAGTTGTCAAATCAGCGCTGCTACTACTTTGTCTCGGTTTAACCACACATTGAATTTCCAAACCATGATCGGGCCGTCCTTAGATTCAACTTGCCTCTCTTCTACTATTCCGTTGCAAACTTAAAGAAAATTAAAATCGTGTTACCAAACTTAGACAATAAGGTAAATGATTCCGTAGTTGTAAGTCAAAAGTCGATCAAGTCACCGAAATGATTGCGATAATTCTTACAATTGAAATCGGGAAGCCTACTAATTATCTGCGTATGATTCACCCGTTTTTCATTAAAGATTCTCACACGAGTTTTTTCTGTTTTTCAGTTATGATTTCTTAAGAGTGTCCTGACCAAGAATCGACTTAAAAGTTAAATAAGCTATAATAAAATGTTAAATAAAATCATTTTATGATCCTAAAGAGATACTTTTTTTGACAAAGTACTTTTTTCATTTCTTCGTCTTATTCTTTAGTTTTTAGACTGTGCCCAAATTTATGAAAGTAATGGGGCGCAGTGACCAGTGGTTAGAAACAGCTCTATTGCTGAATACAAAAAAATAATAATTAATAGTTTGGTCAATGCTTAGTGTGCGTTACCCCAGCCAGAAAATGTCGAATTTCGTCATTCGAGTGTAATAGATAATTAGTTGTCCAGCTTCTGTAATTGTTGCGCATATTTTTGAATTTGTTCTGCTGATAGTTTTTTAGTTATTTGCCAAAAACATATCTGGCTGCGGTAACGTTACCCCAGCCAGACTATTTTTGATTTTTTGGGTATATTAAAATAAAAATTAGCTAAATAATTAGTAGTCTAGACGAAGTAAATGTTGCGACTTAATTTGTGCTGATACGTTTAACGGTTGCGAAGTTATTCAAATTCCGGCTGGGGTAACGTTTGCAGGTTTGCTGGATCTCTGAAACGGTTAAGCGCACATTTATATTTTTTCGTATACCACTTCTTATGAATTAGTTCTAATTTGTTCATCAATAAAAAAACAACAATAATGTACCGTTTAAAAGTTATATAAATAAATAGAATTTTCCTTTAAAAGGTCCTAGCACGACGAATAAGAGCTCTCAAGACTCACTCAAAACGTTATTTCGTAGCTTAAAGCTGGCTTCAAATGTTTGTGAATTTTTATAAGTATACTGTAAGTAATTAATAAGTTATGATGAAATTTAATTCAGTTGGGGCCACGATACGCAGTGGAGTTGTTTGATCGCCGATTGACAGAGTTTCTTGTGGTTTTTTGAACTGAATGTTATGTCAACAATTAGTTGCCTAGTTCAATTTCGTAACTTTAAAATTTCAGCGTTCTACATTGAATAATTAACGAGATAATCGAAAAAGAGACATTGTGAAGTGCATGACCGTGGTAACCCGACCAAGTTAAGATGGTCACAGAAAAGCGGCCGCGCAGTACATTATGCTTACCTTTTAAAATGTGTAGTATAATAATCTTAGAAATGAGATACAGACGCGTACATTACCGTTTGAGTGAAAAATAAACTCCTACCCCGAGCTATAATAAACATTCTATGATTTTAATTCTTTTTCTTTATGTATCTAATTGTTAAGCGGACCAGACACTTTCAATAATACTGACAATGTTTTCAAGTGATGACAGTATATCACTACATAGTATAAAACAAAGTCGCTTCCCGCTGTCTGTCTTAGATCTTTAAAGCTACGCAACGGATTTTGATGCTGTTTTTTTTAATAGATAGAGTGATTCAAGAGGAAGGTTTATATGTATACAGGGGGTAACAGAAAGGTGTGATAATACTTCAAGGTGGGCTTTTACCCATCAAACTGAACAACTTTTGTTCTACAACTTTGTTCAAATCGCAATTTTTTTTGGACTTTTCATACAAACCGATCAACTGGTAAACCAAGTTTGTATGAAAAGTCCAAAAAAAATTGCGATTTGAACAAAGTTGTAGAACAAAAGTTGTTCAGTTTGATGGGTAAAAGCCCACCTTGAAGTATTATCACACCTTTCTGTTACACCCTGTATAATACATGCATAATATTAGCATTCACCCGTGCGAAGCCGGGGCGGGTCACGAGTTGACAATACATATATTGATACCGTCAAACACGGCATCTTTACCCTTCCATGTCATCTTTACCTACTACCGACTTGCAGTAATAAAAATATTTTTTATTTACACTTGTGTACGCATCTGTATAGAACTCGTAACACTACCCTATAAAATACAAAATGCTAGAGTAATGTACTGCGCGGCCGCTTTTCTGTGACCATCTTAACTTGGTCGGGTTACCGCGGTCATGCACTTCACAGTGTCTCTTTTTCGATTATCTCGTTAATTATTCAATGTAGAACGCTGAAATTTTAAAGTTACGAAATTGAACTAGGCAACTAATTGTTGACGTAACATTCAGTTTAAAAAACCACAAGAAACTCTGTCAATCGGCGATCAAACAACTCCACTGCATATCGTGGCCCCAACTGAATTAAATTTCATCATAACTTATTAATTACTTACAGTATATTTATAAAAATTCACAAACATTTGAAGCCAGCTTTAAGCTACGAAATAACGTTTTGAGTGAGTCTTGAGAGCTCTTATTCGTCGTGCTAGGACCTTTTAAAGGAAAATTCTATTTATTTATATAACTTTTAAACGGTACATTATTGTTGTTTTTTTATTGATGAACAAATTAACCATTTCAGAGATCCAGCAAACCTGCAAACGTTACCCCAGCCGGAATTTGAATAACTTCGCAACCGTAAAACGTATCGGCACAAATTAAGTCGCAACATTTACTTCGTCTAGACTACTAATTATTTAGCTAATTTTTATTTTGATATACCCAAAAAATCAAAAATAGTCTGGCTGGGGTAACGTTACCGCAGCCAGATATGTTTTTGGCAAATAACTAAAAAACTATCAGCAGAACAAATTCAAAAATATGCGCAACAATTACAGAAGCTGGACAACTAATTATCTATTACACTCGAATGACGAAATTCGACATTTTCTGGCTGGGGTAACGGACACCAATGCTTAATAGTTTATATTATGTGTGTTATTTAACTAAGGAGTGTACTTTAAGAAAATACAAAAAAATCAACGCTGTGTTGTATCTATTTGCCGTACGACAAGAATTCTGCCGTATTTTTGTGCTGGAGGATATTGCTGGGGTACATTCCATTACTCGGCCAGGTCGGGATGGGGTGATGGTTAAGAGGCTAGTAGCCAAATCTGATATCAGACGTATAAAGACCCAACGCCACGTTTCGTCGGGTGTTGGTAGTATGTTTCTAGCCATAGAATTTGTATGGATTTGATATGCGTGCTGTCGGGTCGGGTGTTGTCACGTCGGTCGACGTTTCATTAGTATGTTTCCGCCTTTAGTCTCATGATATGGCTTATGGCGACTGATTATGACTGATTCTGTAGTCAGTTAACGCCTGCGTGATCGCCGCGACCACACGAACTGCGCTCAGCCATAGCCGCGACTGGCCTCCGCCCGCGACTTTGTCTGCGTGGACTTTAGAATTGGGTCCAGAGAGAAATAAAATGTTAAGGCAGCGTCATCTAGTCACAAAGAAATATTTCCGTTTTTAGCCACTCTTTCGAGAACCCTCGACGTTTTTGGGATAAAAAGTTATATGTGTTAGCCGAGTGCTTTATCTGTCTACCAAATTTCAGCAGTTTCGCCGTGAAATGGAACCAACAAACAAATTAACATCCATACTTTCGCATTTATAATATTAGTGAGATGGGATTGATTAATCATAGTGTTGATATCGTATTATTGAAGGTTTTCATTAATAACCCTTTAGCGTCCCCACAAGTATAGAAATAATATCTCCTTAACCCATGATACCTTTATCGTATATGGCAGAAAAAGTATCCAATTCAAACAATTTTGATTTGACGCTTTATCATATTGACATAGAACGGAATTTATAATTCGGCCGATTTCATCGCACTTGGTCCAATTCGCGTTCGGTCCATACGATTTTATTTCCATTTTAACATTTGATTCATTCTCGAATCTAAGATCCAACGTGTTTCTTATGAATTCCACACCAGTCTGTAAAATGAAAAATGAAATGTATGCCTTATTGAGATTTCTATGAATGTATGTTTTCTCCTCACATACTTCTTCGGTTTGCAACAGCACCCAAAGGGACTAGAAAGCCGCGGCCGAGCTATGCAAATCGGAAAATGCTGGGAAATATTGGCTGATCGTGGAAAGGTTGGGGTTACTATTATGAGTCTTGAAAACTGTAGGGTTAAATTGGTTTATTTTGTTTTATGGATTCGGGACGTAGACCGGTCAGCGTGAAAATTCTTGGGGGAGGCATTTGACCAGCAGTGGACATTATTTAGTTGATGATGATGATACAGAGTGAATAAAGAAGTAAAACTGTGCTGGATATATACATGATTTTCGTGCATTTCAGGGTGACAGCGTAATATCTGGTTTTAATGTCAAAAATATATTTATTAAAAAAAACTTTCTTATAATTTCTCCGTTACACGAAACCTAACTACTTTGAAGCGGAAAACGAAAAAAAAATTTGCCAAGAAAAGTTAAATAAAGGAAAAAAGAGAGGAAATTGAAGGAATGCTATGTAAGGGTAACTTTACTTTGAAACAGCTTCACTCTAGTTAAAATTTTGTGCTGCGTTAGTAAATAGAAATAAACTAGTCTTTTATTTAATGAAATCAGAATAGCCTTCTTTATTTTAAAATAGACACGCGATTACATATCGAGGGTTCACGGGCGACTTGTATTAAGCGACATTTATAGAAATGTTCAGGAGACTGATTTAAAAAAATATTTCTAAGAAAAATAATCATTAAAACATTCTCGATATTCTTAATATTTTAAATATTATTCAGAAGTTATTTTTTGTGAGGTATTTAATTGTCATGAAGGTAAAGAAATACATTTTTAAAGTAGAGGTTACCTGTGTTTCCAAAAATGTCGCTTAATACAAGTCGCCCGTGAACCCTCGATATTATAGTTATTCTCATTCTCAGTATTCTCACTAATGTTATGAATGCGAAAGTATGATGTTTGTTTGTTTGTTCGGCTTTCACGTCGAAACTACTGAACGGATTTGAATGAAATTTGGTAGGTAGATAGATCAAGTACTGGATTGACACATACTTTTTATTCCGAGAAAATGTATTGCTCCCGTAAGATACCTATTTAAAAACGGGAAAGACGAAAATGTGTTTGTACTTCTTTTACGATGCAACAGAGCAACGGATCGATCTGATTTTTTGCACAGAGATAGTTGACGGGATGGGAAGTGACAAAGGCTACATTTTATCATGAAAAACTATTGTGTTCCCTCGGGAATCATACTGGGAATCCCAAAATAATGCAATTTTACAAAAAATACTATTAATTGCTCTAACTATACTGATTTCATTGAAACTAATTTCATTGAAACTAATTTCATTGAGGGTAGATTACGGGAACAACTTAGGACAGTTTTATCCCGAAAATCTCAATTCCACGCTCGCGAGACGCTTACGGCTTGCGGACTGCGCTCCCTCAGAGGCAGTCATGAAGCGATATCCACGCGGGCGGGGTCGCAGGCAAAAGCTAGTATGAAATAATTTAAAAAAATTACGGTGGATTTTACTGATGAACCTAAAGAATCTCACGGAAGCTATTATGGTACGAGTAGATAAACTTTTATGAATTTTAGGTATCTAAAACATTTAAACATTTAATGTAAACTTCATTTAATGAAACAACAAGTTTAGTTTGTTTAACTAATACAGCGTTTAACTTTAACTCGACCGAAGTTGACGCGAAGTATAGTTACGGCACGACCCTTGCATGACACTGCTTTAAAAGTTTTAACTTTAACATAAAACACGTTAACTCTCCTGGCCTAAAGTTTTTCTATTTTCCGCTCCAAACTAGTTAAGTGTCGTGTCACTGAGAAATTATGTTTAAACTAAGAGATGGTTTTGAAGTGTTTTACCAGCAACTTGGATGTGATTATTTTTTGAAATCATAATAATATCTGAGACAAATCACACACGGTCATCTGGCCCCAAACTAGGATTCCCTGTATCTTGGGAACCAGAGACTGATATACATACACATATACCTTTAAATACATGCATATATAGTTATAATACACCCAGGCTCAGAGCAAACGTTTCTGTTCTCACAGAAAAGTTTGCCCTGTGTGGGGATCGAACCTATTATTCTCGGATTAGAGGTCAAGATCGTTAACCACTTAGCCACCGAGTCAGTCGTAAAAATGAAATGAAATAATATTTATTCGAAGTAGGTATCACTGTACACTTTTCGAACGTCATATTTTTTCTACCTAATACGAAGCTCCTACCACTTGGAACTCGTATAACCAACATTTCGGGAAGTGTTTGCGGAGAGAGAAGATAGTCGGGCCCAAAGAAACTCCCTCGAACATTTTTTTTTTAATAAAAGGCTTACATTCAATTACATTATTTGTGTAAACAGGTCTGACCATATTTATATATAGTGTGCACATTACAAGAAAATGTAAAGAATCGACAAAATACACAGGTACATAATTTTGTATTAATGACTAAATAAACAAGAATAGGCCAGTTCACACGGACAGCACCTGATCACGAGTATAACGCGAGAGTCGGCCATCACTCGTCTCGCCATATTTCTTCTCACATTTGTCTCCGTACCACCTGGGGGTTGAGGAGACTCGATCGCTGCCACCTTTATCGACCTAATAACCTTGCTTTACCAACTTGTTTGTATTATTATACAGCTTAAGTAATGAAATCATAAAGTATTAAAATTTTTATAATCGTCACACGTTTAAATAATTAATGCAAAGACAAAAATTCTTCGTCTAGTTCATTACTCGATAACGGTATGTAGTTTTGATAACAGTTTATACTAACAGAAACAACGTTTAATAACAGGTTTCGTGTTATCAGATATTTGGTTCTGTGGTTGGATGGATTACAAAAATATCACGTATACACGTATTAGGTAATTAAAATTACAAACATAAAAAATTAAGTAGAGACATTAAAATATTAGTTCTGAGGTGAGCATGGATAAGCAAAAAATTCATCGCAGGTAAAATATTAAAAAAAAGGGTGAAAGGGGTGTTTAACAAAAAAACCGACTGCAAAAAATATATTCTCATTGCATTTTATGGGGATTAAGACGAATAAGGATAGCTCGCACTACAAATTCTCATGTCTGATTCTGTAAGCCAAAACGGGTTGATAAATAAATAAATATCCGGGACAAATCACACACAGTCATCTGGCCCCAAACTAGTATTCCCTGTATTACTGGAACCAGAGACTGATATACTTACACATATACATTCTGTCAAAAAAGTTTCGTAGTTACCATATAGCTTGTCAGCGCGTGACGTCGCGGGGATACAAATGAAGGTTATTGTCTTTTTTCGATTTTTATACTCAATCTTTTACTTTTTCGAATGGGAAATAAAAAAATATGGTTTTAAATGAAAGTATCTCGAAATGTTTTTTATTTATTTTCATGCCTTATAAAAAACTTAGCATATCCAATTAATCATTTAATTGTAATTCCAAATTCAATTTAAATACTTAATTATTTTTTTCGCTTAGTTGGCACAACTGTTTTCGATATTGGTGCGAAGTTTCAGCATCATCTGTCATTTTATTTGTTTACAGTGCTCGATTTTGTAAGTTCTTCTCAAGAGTGTTTTACGATTTTTATAATGGATGAACAAAGAGTTTGTCTAAAATTTTGCATCGTAAATGGAATATCGTGTTCCGAATTGCTGAAAATGTTACAGAAAGTGTACGGTTAATCGATCTTATCAAAAACACGTGTATACGACTGGTACATTGCATTCGGCGGTCGAGATGTGGTAAAAGATTTGCCTCGCTCTGGTCGGCCATCAACGTCTTCAACTGAAGTTAAAGTAGCTAAAGTGAAGGAAATGGTGACTCAAAATCCTCATTGAAATTTGAGAGGGATGGCCACTGAGCTCTCTGTGTCTCACGAATCAATTCGTACTATTTGAAACGATCGTTTGGGCATGAAACACGTTACCGCTCGACTAGTCCCGAAAGAGCTGAATGTTCTTCAAAAACTCAATCGCGTAAGACATGCTAGAACGAGTCAATATCGACTCTGCATTCATAAAACGCATTGTTACTGGTGATGAGACGTGAGTTTACGAGTTTGACATGCAAAACAGTCAACAAGCTTCGGAATGGAACTGAACCGAAACCGAAGAAACCACGTCAAAGCCGATTAAAAGTCAAGGTCATGTTGACTGTTTTGTTTGACTATCGCGGTGTTATGCACTCAGATTTCTTGCCAGAAGGTCACAGGGTAAATAGATAAAGAATATTATGTGAGCCTTATGCGGCGTTTGAGAGAACAATTTCGTCGAAGAAGGCCAGATTTGTAGAAAGAAAATTCTTAGATTTTGCACCACGAAAACGCGCCATCGGACAAGACCTTCATTGTGGACGAATTTTTGACCAAAAACTCAACAAATACCATTGAACAATTACCGTATTCACCGGATATGGCTCCGGCCGACTTTTTCTCTTTTCGAAATTCAAACAACCTCTTCGAGGCATCTGTTTTCAGTCGTTAGTAAGACAAAAAAGAAAATTCGCTGCGAAAACTGAAGTCGATTCTTAAAAATGCGATATATTTTTTTTATAATTTAATTATTCGTTGGCGTAAGTGTATTATTTCGGAAGGGACTTACTTTGAAGGCAATACAATAAATTTGGGAGAATAATTTACGTTTTATTGACCTTTTCATGGTACTTTCTTGACAAAGTAGTACAGGTTTAAAAACATACATATATAGATATGATACACCCAGACACAGAGCAAACAAATCTCATTGCAGAAATGTTTGCTCTGGGTGGGGATCGAACCCACGACTCTCGGATCAGTAGCCAGGAGCGCTAACCATTGAGCCTTAGATGGTACTCTTAGAATCCTTTAGAAGGTATATAAAATGGTATACATACCACATACACCCATAAACATTACCCTCGGCTTAGCCAATCAGGTAAATGGTATTATAACACTGAGGTAGAAGAGTTTCTAATAAAATGTGTGTATATTCAAGGGATTATCTTGATCAGTTTTCAAATATAATACGAGCCACTAAAACGATGTACCAGAAAGAGTCTCATTTTAAGAAACACACATGATACACCTCAAGTTTAATGTTATTTTTATGGTTTTATCGAAAAACATTTAGGTAAATACATTTTTTGTTATTACCTATCATTTTTGCCGAATGAGTTTCTTTAAAAGGAAGGAGCTATAATATAAGCTTAAAAAGTGTTCGTTACAGAGGTTCACTGTGCCAATTTTTTTTATCGGGGTTGTAGCTTCAATCAGCCATAGCAATGAAATCATAATAATGTATTATACCGGTTAACTTCATTTTTTCACAAAAATAGCTTAATTACATTTATAATTTTAGAATTACCTAATATTTTAAGATGGTACTCTGAGTAATATTGAGTAATCCATAAATTTTTGTTCAAATATGTAGACAATTGAGGAGATTAGTATGTACAAAAAAAACGCAGAGACAAAAGCTCTGTTAATGATTTTATATTTGACATAGAGTATACTCAAAAGTTTACAATTAATTATATATTTTACTATTTGTATTTTTTTTGTTCTACTGAAGATACAATATACTTAAACAACATCGGCAAGCTCACTACAAAGTCTGGGATATTGCAGAGAAGAAAGAAAGCTAATAAAAGCGAATAATAAAAGAAGAAAAAACTTTCCAGTAAATTGAATTTTCTATTGCCTCAAAATTTTGAGAATTTAAATTCTAATAAAAATATTCTTCGCCCCGGCACCTCTCAGAACCAATAATCCTGTAAGTTATTGAATTGACGCCCAACGTGAGACTCTTTAAATATTAACTCCGAAGGAAATTGTCTATTCATTTGAAACGGTAAGAATCTCTCAGCAATAACGAAAGCAATAAGCAGTAAGAAATAAGGTTTCATTTTAAACGAGATTTGGGAGTAACGATAATGTTTTTCTTTTCTTATCTTTGAAATTACCTTGCACGAGTAAACTTAGCGCTGCCAATAGGACGTACATCCTTGTCTAGTTCTCACAACACGTATCATCACATAGCACAGTTCATACTGAAGCAAAACACATTCACAACTTTGGTTTAAAATAACCCCAGTAAGTTGATACAACTCGCGGCGCGCGTATTGTTTTCTAGCTTGCGAACGCCCGTGGCAGATGTCGACTCGCGTCGACGACGGTTGGCTCTCGACTGCCGTGCCGAATGCTGAACGAACGATACTATTCACTAGCTTGCTTTGCCACCAGTATCAGGCAGGATGGAGTAGTAAAGCCAGTCCATGTTGTCATGACATGACCTATGCCGATACAATGTAACATTGATAAATACTATTAGCTACAAGTGTAAACAAGTTTTATTTACTGCTGTTTTCGGATATGCAGATTAATTTTTTAAAAGAAAATATATTTATTAATACAACCTAATAATAAATTAATTTGTAAGTTGCACAAGTTGCTATTATAAAAAATACTGCTTTGACTTTATTTGAATAATAAGGTCCCCATATTTTTATCATATCACGACTCCGACCTTGTCGTATACGTATAAGAGGCGGATATCATTTAGCTATTATTTATTTCAAGAACGTGGTGAAAGAAGTTCCTTAAAGAGACCGTAAGGGCCTTTCTACACCATCCGGCACGATATCACCGATAAAGATAGCCGATAAAAATAATTACGTTTTCATACTATACTACTTAGATAATATTTTAGTATACAGTCAGACTTTTTTTTTTTATAAAACTACCAGTTCATAGTTGCTATTCATTAAATTTTTCCAAACATCTTTCCCCAAGGAATCTACAAAATCAATACAAAATCAATATTTTATCGGGTTGACAAAAAAATTCTGCACCGAAATTACTAGAAGCTTCTAGGTTCTATTGATACTTATGTATTTTACCAGTAGTTGCTAGAAGTTTCTAGAACTCCCCCCACTCTGTCGTATGGTGAGTATAAAAGGGCAGCACTGCTACAGTTTCACACAAAAATGGCTCCAATCGACAAGCGGCAAGTTCGAGCTATCGTCTTCTACGAGTGGCATAAAGGCAATAACACAAGTGCAGCTGCGAATAACATCAACCACGCATTCAAGGAGACCCTGGTAACACACTGGACTGTCAGTCGGTGGTATGATCGATTCGCTGCTGGAGATACGAGCTTCGAAGATAAGGAGCGCTCGGGTCGACCTTCGTCTGTAAACGACAATAATTGAACTGTCGATTTGCAAAATTGTCTTTTTGCTTAAATAATCATCATACCTGTGTAGTTCATTCATACACACACCTCTAGGATACATTTATATGTATATAGTTTAAAATAAAGCGTCCGACAACACGCGTGTCTCGGTATGTCCACAATAAATATCTAAACATCAGTATCGGTCGAAGCTGCAAGTACACAAGCCGGATAGTGTGTTAAGTCGATACGCGTAATATCTCACTCACTAAGGGCGCTTTTATTGTCATGCATGTTTCTGCCCGCATGCGTGCGGCGTTTCCAAAGCGACTCGCGTGCGTGTTATACGCATGACAATAAAACGGCCCTAAAAACATGTAATGAAACGATAGGTTGCGGGCGGCACGCATGCGTGCAGAAATGCGCATGACAAGAAAAGCGCCCTAATATTATAAATTCGAAAGTATGGATTTGTTTGTTCCACTTTCACGCCGAAACTACTGAACGAATTTTGACAAAATTTGGTAGATAGATAAAGCACTCGACTAACACATAGGCTACTTTTTATCCCGGAAAACTCAAGGGTCCCCCTAGGAATAGGCGGTTTTTAGGGTTCCGTAGCCAAATGGCAAAAAACAGAACCCTTATGGATTCGTCATGTCTGTCTGTCTGTCTGTCTGTCTGTCCGTATGTCACAGCCACTTTTTTCCGAAACTATAAGAACTATACTGTTGAAACTTGGTAAGTAGATGTATTTTGTGAACCGCATTAAGATTTTCATACAAAAATAGAAAAAAAAACAATAAATTTTGGGGGCTCCCCATACTTAGAACTGAAACTCAAAAAATTTTTTTTCATCAAACCCATACGTGTGGGGTATCTATGGATAGGTCATCAAAAATGATATTGAGGTTTCTAATATCATTTTCTTCTAAACTGAATAGTTTGCGCGAGAGACACCTCCAAAGTTGTAAAATGTGTGTCCCCCCCCCCCCCCGTAACTTCTAAAATAAGAGAATGATAAAACTAAAAAAAATATATGATGTACATTACCATGCAAACTTCCACCGAAAATTGGTTTGAACGATATCTAGTAAGTAGTTTTTTTTTAATACGTCATAAATCGTAAACCGCAATTTACCTTTCATTCAAGTTACAACGAACTACAAAAACTTTTATATTATGTTACTTGCTGCTACGGAACCCTTCATGGGCGAGTCCGACTCGCACTTGGCCGCTTTTTTTTACTTTGTCACTAGATGGCGCTGCATTAACATTTTATTTCTCTTTGGACCCAATTCTGAAGTCCACGCAGATGAATGAAGGCGCGGGTGGAAGTAAGTATTGTATCGGGTAATTGCATAAGTAATGATACGATCGTACTATTACCGAACATGTACTAAAAAGTTTCCTTTTGTCAATTGTTCCATTCGTTTACCTAAAACTGCGTAGAACAGACTGCTAAATAATGCGTCTTATGCGGTCCTGCCCGATAGACGTGTTAATTATTTAGAAATTTGTTTGTTAAAATGAGTAGAGATTCGTTATATTTCCTACACGTTATGCTATATGAGCTTCGTAAAGGTTCAAGTGTTTCGGTAGCGTTGCAGAATATTGTTGACGTTTACGGAGATAGTGCTCCTTCGGAAATAACCGTCAAAAGATGGTTTGCAAAATAGTTTAAAGGAGAAAAAAATTTAAAGTAAAGAAGCAGTTAAATCTCACCTGGATGCATTTTTTGCAGCAAACCCGCCTCCTTTTACGAAAAAGGAATCAATATGCTGCCTGATCGGTGGAGCACGGTTATTTCAAACGAAGGCAATCATATGATTGATTAAATAAATATCTTATTATGATTAAGTTTTTTTGTTTATTTCTATGAATCGTATCATAACTTATGCAATGACCCAATATATTTTACTTACCCCGATGCTACGATACCCCCCAGTTGGCCCCCGTGTCGGAAGAGCCACGGTAACTTGTCCCCTTCAATATGAAATATTCAGGGATACCTTATAATGTAGTTATGATGTTGTTGGCTAAAAAAATTAACATATCAGAGGAATTTCTGAAAAAGTAAATATTATACAGGTGTACCAAAATTGGAGTAGGACCCGTTAACTGAGGATTCTATTCATCGTACTGAATAACTTTTATTCTACGACTTTACTCTCCATACAAACTGATCATCTGTTTTGCTATTTTTTGCCACTTTTTTATGGGGAGTCCAAAATATTTTTTGCGATTTGAGCAAAGTTGTAGAACAAAAGTTGTTCAGTACGATGAGTAGAATCTCCAGTTAACGGGTCCTATAGCAGTTTTGTTACACCTGTATAATTTACTTTTTCAGAAATTCCTCTGATATGTTATTTTTTTTAGCCAACAACATCATAACTACATTATAAGGTATAGTTTTATTTTATCCCAACTTGGTAAGTCCTTGCCGTTATCTTGGCATCGATATGAAAAACAGTTCATTGATCAGTGATAGGATGATAAAACCGTAAAATGGAAGCGGGTTTACCAAGATAAGAAACTGAGATCTATAGGTTACTTTAAACTAGTTCTTGATACGAGAGACTATGCATGTGCTCATGATAACAAACAACTTTCCCTGAGGGACCCATATTCAAATCGCAAGAAGAAATTTTGATACAAATTGTGTAAAATGCACTGTTCGGATTGATCCCTGCCGCCTCTTTTCGCCATTGTTCTACGCGACAATATATTCATCCCCATCACATAGATGGTTGGCAGTCCACAACTGTGCGTTTCACTAGAAACTTTCTGCCTCGCACAACCAAACTGTGGAATGAATTGTCGCCTGCGGTATTTCCGGACCGATATGACATTCAAACCTTCAAGAATGAACGTACTCCCATATCAAAGGCCGGCAACGCACTTATGACTCCTCTGGTGTTGCGGGTGTCTATGGGCGGCGGTAATCGCTTACCATCAGGTGATCCGTCTGCTCGCTTGCCACCTCTGCTATAAAAAAAAGAAAAAAGTAATGTCAATATAAATGTCAAGGGGTTGTCATTGAGTCTTCCACCGGGATGATGTCAACAACAACTCCAATTTTGATATGTTTTTGTTGATTTTCTCAAAACCCGCTGAATATATTTCGATAAAATTTATATGGAACCACCTGTGAAATATACGCTTTTCAACAAAAAAAGAATTTTCCAAATCGGTTCAGGCGTCTTCGAGTAATTGGTACGAAACATACATAAAAAAAAATTAAAAAAAAAAAATTCCGACGAATTGAGAACCTCCTTTTAAGTCGGTTAAAAATAGCAAGTTATCAGACGCTGTCGCTGACTTATACTTACGAGTAACCAAAAAAAACTTCAAAAAGGAGAGGAAAGTAAAAACTAGTGTCAGTATATATGGCCATAGTTATACCGTAACGAGGGAAAATGTACTTTATGGGACTGACATAAAGCACATTATCCCTTACTTACTTTAAATCGGTTGGATCGTTATGGCATAACTATGACTATATGTATTTATCAATGCAAACAGAGTACAACGACATCGCTACGCAGCATACGCGTCGTAGCCGCGTAGTTTCTAGTACATTTAACTTACAAAATACACATACCTATTAAGATAATTTCTGCAAGCAAAACCTGTTTTAATTATTTTTATTTTTTCTTAATAGAAAATTAATTGGCGAAAAAAGCCTTAAATAGCAACTTCGTTTCTATAGATTACTCTTTATTCGCCAAAAAGTGGTAAATGATTGCGAAACTAATTACGAAACTCAAGAAATTAACCCCAATATTAAACATACTGGAGATACGACGTGAAAATGTGTCAAGTCAAATTGGTTAATTCATGTCACACCTGAACTATATTTCTATCAAGACATAGGCAAATATTTTTTTATCCTGGAAAAAATCATGGTTCCCGTAGGATATGTCCCTAAAGGACAGTCGCGTAAAAAATGTATCGCTGGCAGAGCTACGGGAAAAAGCTATAATCATAGTATTTCAAAAGGATTTTAATAACAGCCATTATTACTTATTAATTTAATTGGTCATAACCTCATAACCATGTCACAACTCACCACTAGCTTTCCAATTAACACGTATTTATATCGGCTTCTCTATAATAATTACAAAAATATTTTGTCAATTTATGGGAGCATAACGCTATTCGGGCCTTAATTTAAATTTAAAACGTCGTTATTTCAAAAATGTATTCGTGTTCATAAATATTGTGCGATTAATTTTGAGGTGAATTAACAGGGAAAACTCAATTTTGCGTGGCCGTAAAAGGGTCGGACATGCATAACATTAATACTTAGGTGCAAGCTTTAAAGAGCACATTATACTGTATTTTGAAAAATATCAAAATTAAAGTAAATAACAAAATTGATATCAAAATTAATTGATGTGTTCCGGCATAGAGATAAGATAGCCAGTTCCCCATTACGTTGGGGAATCTTGGTAAGCCCGCTTCCATCTTCGACATCATCATCACTTACCATCAGGTGAGATGATGCCAAGGGCTTACCAATAGGGTATTTTACTCTATACAAGAAAAAATCTAAAACTGCTTATTTACTGTGGTATTTGTAATACGTAATCGATTTAATATGATTTCTATACAATAAAATGAGAAAAAACATTTTATTTTTGATTTACAAAAATCAAGTTTTTTAATCTGTTATTCAAATGTCTGAAACGACAGCCGCCATGCTGGTTGTCAGGTGACGTCACAATAGTGGTAAACAATGACATTTTGTTCACGATATGTGTCAAAATTTTAGTACAGAGCTGTTTTGTTTACTCCTGAAATGACGTCACGACCTAAGCATCATGGCGGCTATCGTTTTCGCGCGCTTATTGGCAATGGTTATTTAAAATGTACTTTTGGGGTACTTATAGGTTTCAAAAAAAAATTAAAAAATATTTTTTACTTTTTCCCACTTAATGATCAATTTGAGATACTTTTCAAAAAATGGTGAAAAACCCTATTAAGGATAATATATATATATATATATATATATATAATATTTTTCTTATAAAAGAATTTCGCCTATATGTAGTAGTGGCTCAATGCGGCTTGCCTGAAGCCTTTATAAACAATACAAATGTTTTTGAAGTCCACAATTTGGTAAGCCCTTGCCATTATCTTACCCACAGGTACGTGATGATGATGCCGGAAGATAGACGCGGGCTTACCGAGATTCCTATTGAGGAATAATCGACAACGCTGAACGCATTAAAAAACCGACTTCAATCGCGTAACATACGGGTCAAACTGAGACCCTCTTTTTTTTAAGTCGGTTAAAATACTAAAACCTTCTCCTAAATGTAACAAATACTTTTCTGAAAACCGCATCAAAATCGGTTCAGTCAAACGCGAGATAATCACGGACAAACATACATACATACATACAGGTCAAACTGTGAACGTCCTTTTTTAAAAGTCGGTTAAAAAGAGGTTTCATCGCATTGGCAATAGGGCATCGGCTATCTTATCTTCATGCCGAAACACATCAGTACTATTAACATTGATGGTTGGTGGCAAGACTTAGGTAAAATGGTGGGGGGGGGGGGGGTGTTCTAGCCAGACGGGCTCAGAAAATGCCCTATCACCAATAAAACTGAGTCGTACAAAGTTGAACTCCGCCGAGAAACGAATCCCTGACCTCCTGACGAAGCGGTGTGAGCTAACTTACCACTAGATCACGGAGGAGATTACAAAAATCCATGAGAAGCGAGTTCAGACATGCATGAGACATTCTACTAACATTCCACTAACATCCCACTGAGTGTGAACACGATTCTATTTACTTTGTGATATTCGCCACCGCGAAATCTCTACGATGTGATCATAAATCGCTTCAGTTGACATAATAGCGTGAAGGGGACGCCTGGATTTATGCATGTTGGATTTGAGGGGAGAATGTATCCTTCCGCCCTGTGAAT
Source organism: Coleophora deauratella (assembly GCA_958295455.1). Lineage (NCBI taxonomy): Eukaryota > Metazoa > Arthropoda > Insecta > Lepidoptera > Coleophoridae > Coleophora > Coleophora deauratella. The sequence goes on from OY282395.1 coordinate 15,863,038, forward strand.
ATTTCACCCAATATTCAAGCTTATATTTGATAATTTTTTTTTTATTATTGTTCAGAAATGTATTGTCATATGGGTTATTTTACGTAAAAAGTCTTTATGTGTTACACATTCCAAAACAATAGGGAATTTTCCACGGGTTTCTCTAAACTCAACTAGATGGCGCTGATCAACAATGGAAAAAAGAAAATCTCTTAAAAATCGTCAAAACTGACTGATATAACCGACTAATATCCTAATAATGATGATTAGCTTTCGAAGATTACTTTTCATTGAATATTTTTTTGCAGTTTGATCCAAAAATTACTTTTCATAATTTTTGATGCACAAAGCTTATCAGTATTGTTTTTGTATTTCTTAAAAGAATTCTAACATGATACCGAGTTATAAATTGTATTTTAATCATAAGAATGTATTAAAATCAATTTATTTTTAGTTCGGAAGAAGAAATTACATATAACAGAGAAACCAGAACGCACCCAGGTTATCCATACTTGACCAAGTTTGAAAATTTATTATTTCTGTTAATTCAATTAATAAGAATCTATGTTCAGGTGGTTTTTTATATGTTTTTAACCATACTAAATCTATTTTGCTACCGTAAATTCTACGCTGTTATTAAAAATATATTTCCAAAGTTTAGAAGCGCCATCTATTGAGACACTTATGAACGGTGTGACATACGTCATCTGAAAACTCCCTATTACACAATACACATTGCTTGTTTTTTGTACGCCGAGATAAAAATTCACTTCCAAGTATGCAAGACGAAAAAAATTTAAAAAACCCTTAGAATGTATGTAGAAAGAAAAATAATGTTTTTTAGTCTGTGGTTAAATCAAAAAGATTACAATCGGCTGGCCTTACAGCTGATTGCGGAACATTAAAAACTTATGTCAACCTCAGATTAAAAAAAATATCTTTGATGTTTACACCTTATGAAAAAATACTTGTAGGCCTATTAATCATACTGAGAAACTTTCGCTCTACAATTTTGCTAAAATCACAAAAAATATACTTTTTATACGAAATTGGTTAATTGGCTGTCAACTTGTTTGAAAAATCCAACAGTTTTTGCGATTTTAGCAAAGTCGTATATAGTACAGAATTTTTTGATAAGCACACACCCTACATCTATTTTGATACATCTGTACAATAAAGTTCACTTTTCCGTCGGTCAGGGAAATACTTAAAAAAAGTTCACTGAATACTAACCATTAATATAAATTACTGATTCATTCAATATCGGATATTGAAGCATATTTTAGGTGTTACTTGATTTATTCAGTGATATTACGTGCTCTGGGCGACTGGAAGATATTATATTACTGTGATAGGTTATGTGAGGTCCTTTACTCATTGTGATTTATGTAGGGGAGCAAAAACAAATATTTTAATTTGAAAGAAGAGTTTAGAAAATACAGGGCGTAAGGGACAGGTTTCCGAAAACTTTAAGGGCTTACTCAGTAGACGAAACTGAACAACTTTCCACAAGATGTTTTTTCAGGAAACAAAAAAAATCGTCTCTTCTATACAAACTGTCCAATCAAGTTTATAATTTTGTATGGAGAAGCCGTTTTTTTTTGTCCTGACACTATATTTAAGGACAAGTTAATTAAAGGGCTTTTGGGATTCCGTAGTCAAAGGCCATATTACTAAGCCATCTGTCTATTTGTATCTGTCTTACCATTAAATGTTTGTATTTTTTGTCATGTTGATATATGTATTGTTGTGTTTTTTATGACGGAAATACGAAAATACAAAAATAAAAATTATAAACCACATACATAAAAGAAACGTGTTTATTTTTTATTTAAATTTGATAAGATTAAAATGCAGACTTCAGTAAATACACGTAGCTTCCAAACTTCACGTAATATTTATTTTTTATTCGCAGTTGGTAAGCCCTTGGCATCATCTCACCTGGTGGTAAGTGATGATAATGCCGAAGCTGGAAGCGGGCTTACCAAGATTCCCCAACGCAATGGGGAACTGGCTATCTAAGCTTCATACCGGAACATATCAATACTATGAACATTGATGTTTGGCGGCAAACTTGCAAATTGCAAAGTCTTAAGTAAAATGTATTATCTTGATATTGAAAAGTCAATAATATTTTCAATAACACTAAAAGTATATCCTTTCTTCCTTACTCATTATAAATATGAACATGTGTTTGTTTGTTTGTATCCTTTTTGACGCCTCAACGCTTCAATATACTAAAGAAGTTTGTCACGTAGCATTTGAGATGTTTTCCAAGAAGGTAAGCTATATAGGATCTTTCTATAATACCTGAAAAAAATACGGTGGCTTTTTAACCGACTTCAAAAAAAAGGAGGAGGTTCTCAATTCGTCGGAATATTTTTTTTTAATGTATGTTCACCGGATTACTCGAAGACGCCTGAACCGATTTGGAAAATTCTTTTTTTGTTTAAAAGGGTATAACTTCACAGGTGGTCTCATATAAATTTTATCGAAATCGATTCTGCGGTTTTTGAGAAAATCAACAAAAACATAGCAAAATTGGAGTTGTTGCGATTGAAGTCGGTTGTTTTTAAAGTATTCAGCGTGGTCAACATACTCATGAAATTTAACAACTTTCGCCGAGGAATCTATACTCAATTCACAACAAAAATGTTGGACCACCCATACAAAATTGGCAGTTCAGTTGACCAATGGGGAAGAAAACGCAAAGCTATTTGCAGATGGCGCTACGGACGCTTGATTCATAACAACTTCAATTAGTTCCGCGTTTTTTATTATCGAGGTGTTATAAATTGTTTTTTTTTTCTGTAAAATTGTTAAATGGAAAATGCATGCGACTTGGACTGTTCCTCAATTACGTTAGGAGAAGTTGAAAAGTACCTAATTGAAAACGTAACTTTTCCCACGTCTTCTTCATCCGAGAATCTTTAGGAAATTAATGATTTCCATTATTATTGCAACCAACCGCCACACAACGCGGCATTTTTTTAATAATCTTCTATTCTATTTTTCTATTTGGCATTCCACATCTCATTCCGAGCGTGATTTTGCCAATGTCTAGTGAAAAATGGGAGAATCTTCAATAAAAAAAAATGGCGAAACGCCAATGTCAAGTGAAAGTGACGGCTCTAAGGGTGATGGGCACTTAAAGACGCTCCACGTGGTGGTTTGCTGCTGGAACTCGGAAAACGGAGCTGTCTCCTGAGTTAATCCTCTTCTTATTATCGCTTATCTCAAATCGGGATCACAGCTATTTCTCCATCACAAAAATAACGTTGAAACTATTCTAAAACGGTAATAATTGTAAAATTAACTTAACAGACGTGTGCTCGGTACAAGTCCCGGCAACCAACCCTTAATAATCTTATGTTTTGTTTACGTAAACAATTTTTTCCATACGTTTTGACAGTTAGTATGAGTCAAGCGGTATCAGCGCCTCTATCGGCGAGCTTTGTCAGTTTTCTTCCCCATTAGTACGAGGAAAATGAAAATGAACATATTTTATTCGAAGTAGGTAGCAGTGTACACTTTTCGAACGTCATTCTTTTATCTACCTAATACGAGGTTCCTACCAGTTGGAACTCGTATACCCGCCGTTTCGGGAAGTGTTAGCGGAGTGAGAAGAAAAAACGGGCCCTAAAGAAACTCCAACACATTTTTGGAAAATCTCTTATATATTATTTCATCTTAATGCTAGATCAAGAGATGATTTATTATAATGTCATGACTGTAAATAAATAAGAAAATAATAAAAAATAAAGGATTTAAAAGATATAAAAGTAAAAGTAAAAGAGGACACCAAAAATTATTTCTTGCGATTTAGTATAGGTTCCTTACGGAAAGTTGTTCAGCTTCATGAGTAGAAGCCGTGGTTTATTTTTTTAAGGTATGTCATAATGACCCTACATAAGGGCCGGCTCGACCGGAGTGATACCACGGCCTCACAGAAAACTGGCGTGAAGCAATGCTTGCGTTGTGTTTCGCCGAGTAAGTGAGGGTACCGGAGGCCCAACCTTCCCCCCCCCCAATCCCCATCCCATTTTAAAGGTCGGCAACGCACTTGTGACTCCTCTGGTGTTGCGGGTGTCTATGGGCGGCGGTAATCGCTTACCATCAGGTGATCCGTCTGCTCGTTGGCCACCTACCACATAAAAAAAATATATTGAAAACATCCAATCTACATTTTTTTTTCATTTTCGCATGATAAATCTCGACGAAAATGGAAAACTGAAAAAAAAGTTGTGAATTGGACTTTTCAATAGTTTTCCTGTATTCCAAACTTGATTCTGAGTAACCCTTTAAAATTTCAAACGCACTTTTTAAACATCCTGTATAATTAAACATTAGTTAAATGAGTTGTGACTTGTGAGCTTGTCGACGATCAATCACATTTCTCGACGTAGTCGTGAACTGGCAGTCTGAAAGGGCTCATTCTTACTGCTTCGCGGCATTTATTCGTGCTCTCTAATTACAGGTAGCTAAGGCGTCGAACGCACGCCATAACAGATGTCGTGAGGTGACCCATAAAAGAGGGGAAATTATGTAGATTTTTTACTTTGGTGTATTATGTATGAATGTTGGAAATAATGCAGGTAGAGGGGTTAAATGAGTAGGGTGACAGTAATTACAAAGCAAGAAATAAATGTTATTTTTTTACTTTATTAATGTAATATACGTTTATTTGAAAATATGCCTAAATTTTGTGAGATGTTTTCAATATCTTAACTGTTGTACTATACTTATTACATTTATTAGGTAAATTAATAATTTTTAATTTAAGATATTTATTGATTTTATTTAATTGAATCTATTGGACAGAGCTGGTTTGTCTCTGTCCCGTGTTGGACTTGAACATTTTGGACTTTTCATGCAAATTGAACCTGTTTGGCCGTTTTTGCATAGTGAATCTGGCGTTTTACTGATCCTAGTGACTTTTTTTTTGCATTTATGTTTCGACTTGTGCGACGTCATTTTGTTAAGAGGTATTTCTTGAGCCATTACCACTGAAACTCATTTTATTTACACAAAAAATGCCTTCATTGAGGGCGAAAGATCTCTAGCTAGCAACCTTCACTACCTACATGATGTGTTGAAACCCGTCAGCCATCTCGGGGGCATTAACTCCAAAGAGTTTTGCAAACAAGGCTGGAAACCACTAACGACTGCCCGCCCGCAATAATGAATTCACTCCGACTCCGCACATTTGAATCTAACGAGGGCCTCAAAATATTTCTAAATATATTTAGTACGAACGTGTTTGGGTAGGAATTGGTTTTTGTGGTCGCGTTTGCGAACGTAGGCTGTTTGTGAAAGGCCGCGCGTGTTTGAATTCAGAATGATTAACTTTATGAATTCGGAGTTTTTCTGTGTCATTTAAACATAGACCAATCATACACACAGTCACATGGCTCCGAACTACAATAGGATTCCCCTTATTATGGGAACCAGAGACTGATATACATACACGTATACGTTTTAAATACAATCATATATAGATATAATACACCCAGACACAGAGCAAACAAAGGTAATCATCACAGAAGGTTTTGCCCTGAGTGGGAATCAAACCCATGAGCCTCGGATCAGTAGTTGAAAGATCAGCCAGTCGGACTTGGAATATGTCCTACCACTAACCAAATGAGTCTTACAAAGTTGGACCTCGCCGGGAATCGAACCCGCGCCCACCTGACGTGGAACCAGGGATTTAGCCTACAACTATGTTTGATCATTACCGCCATCACCATGGGATGGTGTCCTGGTTGCAAGAATATTTCAAAGACTTAAAACTAGTTTACAATGATTTTCAGTTATCGTATGTCCCTGTCAGCAAAAGTTGTAAAAGAAAACTGTTGAATGAATTGTCGCCTGCGTTATTTTCGGACCAATAAGACATTCAAGCCTTCAAGAAAAGAGCGTACTCCATTTTCAAAGGCCGGCAACGCACTTGTGACTCCTCTGGTGTTGCGGTGTCTATGGGCAGCGGTAATCGCTTACCATCAGGTGAACCGTCTGCTCGTTTGCCAGCTATGCCATACAAGAAAAGGTTTAAATACCCAATATAAGTCCACGCTAATTATCACCAAATAGGACCTTTATATTACTAACGCCTACGCTTTCTTCTTTCATTTGAATTTCACATTTTTGTTCTTTCATAGCTCAAAAACTATAGTGGCCGGGCGGGACGCTGAATCTTTCAGTGTCACCAAAATCAACAAAGGGTGATTTTTTTATTTGCTTACAAGGGGTAAATATTTACTAATTTATATTGATAATTGATCAAAAATCTTTTATGTACTACCTTATTAAATCCTTCTGCTTATTAAAAATAAAAATAAAATTTTACTCCAATTTCAAAGGTTCCTTGGGAACGACTGTTCATTTTAATGAGCCATTACCCGGTTGTCAGCGATATAAAGTCACCATAAAGTAATATACACCTTAATAGTAACACTTAAAGTAAGTTACAAAATATTTAATTACCTACGATTCCGGCTTTATTGTCCCAAGTGCACGACAAAGAATCAATTGCACGAATTCAGCATAACGGGTCATCATAAACGACAAAATTGTTTGTGCAATTTCCTTAGACAAAGCATAAAATATTTAAAAAATAACTACTATAAAATGTCACGTGTTTAGATGTATGACGTAAAATCGTGATCAGATATAAGTGGCGAATTCAAAAAGTCTTTGCCATTTCAATGTTTTCTTTACTAACAAAGTGGTGTAACAATTTAAGGTGAGCTTCTACTCTTAAAACTGAACAAATTTCTACAACAGATCGCACTCTTAATAAAACAACAACCGAATTCAAAATTTTGGCCAAATGAGTTTTGATAAAAAAACTACTTAAAAGAGCAAGCCACACAGTCTCGGTAAAAAAAAACACCTCTGTTTCTTAAGCAATAAGGTAACAAAATATTTGCAGCTTAATTCGTCCCACGCGAGTGTCTCTCTTTTAGGTCAGTTTTTTATCAAAACTCATTTTGCCAAATTTTGAATTCGGTCGTTGTTTTATAAAGAGTGCGAAATCTGTAGTTAAAATGAAAAATATTGTTTTGACATCTCGAGCAAAATTGGTCAATCATTGTAGCATGACAACAGTTTCTTTATTACTTTTATTTAATATTTTCTTGTTTTTGTAAAGTGGTTTGATGAAATAAACAATTTATTTATTATAGAGCTCTGCCCTCTTAAGAAAGAAGGCCGCAAAGTATGTAGAGGTTTTTTTTACCCTCAATTGGTAAGCCCTTGGCATCATCTCACCTGATGGTAAGTGATGATGATGCCGAAGATGGAAGCGGGCTTACCAAGATCCCCCAACGCAATGGGGAGCTGGCTATCTTATCTCATGCTGGAACACATCAATGCTGTTAACATTGATGTTTGGTGGCAAGACTTAGATAAGATGGTGATAGCTAGCCAGGCGGGCTCAGAAAATGCCCTACCACCAACCAAACCCAGTCTACAAAATTGGACCCCGCCGTACCGAACCGAATCGAATCCGCGACCTCCTGATGTAAAGCGAGTGACAAAGCCACTAAGCTACGGAAGCGGTTACGGTTTTCATACACTTTGCGGCCTTTTTTCTTATGATGGCAGAGTTAACAGTTGCTCAAAGCACTTTTGATATAACACTTATTTATAATTAACACTTAATTAAGAAATACTGTTAAATAAAAAAACTATTTGGTTCAGTTTGAGGAGTAGAACCCCCCTTGACTATTGTTACACCCGTATACAGAATGTTAAAAAAGGGCGTTTGATATTTTAAGGGGTCACTCAAAATCAAGTACTTATAGAATACGGGAAAATAAAAAAATAAAATCCGATCTACAACTTTTTTTTCAGTTTCCCATACAAGTGAATCAAGAATTTGTATGGGAAACTGAAAAAAAAATTGTAGATCGGATTTTTTTATATTTTTCCTGTATTCTATACTTGATTCTGAGTGACCCCTTAAAACCTTAAACACACTTTTTAACACCCTGTGTTATAGTAATTACACGCACTTTACATAAACGTCCTTTGAAAAATACGGTTTCCAAGTAAAGTTAGTCGGATACACGTTTTTTAAAGTTTTCAACCAACAGATAGACATACATAGGTTTTTTAAAGGACTGTTATTGAAAAAAAAAACAGTTTTATAGTTAAACGAATAAAATAACAATATCTGTTTGTTATTTTATTCGTATATACGTATGTATTCGTATGTATACGAATAAAATAACAATATCTGTTTGTTATTTTATTCGTATGTATTCGTATGTATACGAATAAAATAACAATATCTGTTTGTTATTTTATTCGTTTAACTATAAAACTGTTTTTCATTAACTAAGTGTCTGTACTTAATCATGAGTTACCTCTTGTGTGAAGTTAATTAAACATTTGCACATATGCCTATTTGAACAACCAGAAATTTCAGTTAAAATATTACAGAAATAAAACTGCAACAGATATGTTCAAGACTATAATATTTGTAGCCTTTGTGGCTAACATACTTTTAATAGTAACAGCATCAACGCCAAGTAAGATTTTAAAATTCAGTCGTTTGCTGATATTTTCTTTGTCTGTGTTGCCTTTTTAGGGTTCCGTAGCCAAATGGCAAAACAAACGGAACCCTTATGGATTCGTCATGTCTGTCTGTCTGTCCGTTCGTATGTCACAGCCACTTTTTTCCGAAACTATAAGAACTATACTGTTGAAACTTGGTAAGTAGATGTATTCTGTGAACCGCATTAAGATTTTCACACAAAAATAGAAAAAAAAAACAATAAATTTTGGGGGTTCCCCATACTTAAAACTGAAACTCAAAAAAATTTTTTTCATCATACTCATACGTGTGGGGTATCTATGGATAGGCCTTCAAAAATTATGTTGAGGTTTCTAATATAATTTTTTTCTAAACTATATATACTTTGCGCGAGAGACACTTTCAAAGTTGTAAAATGTGTCCCCCCCCTGTAACTTCTAAAATAAAAGAATGATAAAACTAAAAAAAATATATGATGTACATTACCATGCAAACTTCCACCGAAAATTGGTTTGAACGAGATCTAGTAAGTAGTTTTTTTTTAATACGTCATAAATCGTAAACCGCAATTTACCTACAACGAACTACAAGAACTTTTATATTATGATACTTGCTGTTACGGAATCCTTCATGGGCGAACCCGACTCGCACTTGGCCGCTTTTTATATTTTGGGTTCACATTTGGTTAGCCCTTGCCGTCACTGGTAAGTGATGATGGTGTCGGAAGATGGAAGCGGGCCCACCGAGATTCCCCAATGCAGTGGGGAACTGGCTTTTGTTTCGTTATTTTAAACCCATATTTGCAACATGTGTTACCTATTTTATAACATAGATCTGAAAAGCTTTTAATATATTTGAAGTACAGCTAGCGAATACGTTTCTTAAATTTTACAAGCTGTAGGAGTTATACCGCCTTAGAATTGGGTCAGCGTTATTGATTATTGTGAACCTGCATACTTCACTTTTTCTAGGTAACTATGATGAATCTCAAAATTGTACAACGACGGAACCACCAAAATGTGGGGATCTTGAAGTACCAGAATCGTGCGTCAACGGAGGATGCTACAAGGAGAGAAAATGCTCGGACATAAAAAGACCTTTCATTTGTGTAGATGTTATAAAATGCGAACAAGGCTGCCTTTGTAAGGAAGGCTATCTCAGAAACGAAGATAGTAAATGTATTCTGCGAAACGAATGTCCTGAAAGTAAGTAAATTTTGTTAATTCTGAACGCATCAAAACATCCGGACGGTGGTGTCTTGGGTGCAGGGTTCATGTAATTTTATGTAAATTGGTTTGATATATTTTTTTTGGAGATCGTTTTACATACAGAAGAATAATAAAAAATATGATAGGTAGTTAGGTAATTATATACTATTAAGAATATAATAGTGTGTTATATAATCAGTCCCGTTTACCCGAATTAAGATGTAATATTATGTAAGAGAATTTTCTGTATTGTACTCGTAAATATATGTGTTAGGGGGAGTTTCTTTTGGATCCGACGACTTTTCTCCCTCCGGCACCGTAGATTTTAGAAATGGCAGGTGGACATACAAGTTACAGGTTGTATGAACTTTGTATGAAGTAGAGAAAAAAATAACTTTGAAAAATGTGAAGTACCAATTCCGAATAAATATTAATTGATTAAAATTGAATTAGACGCCAAAATCTATTCAAAATTATGTATTGTAAGTTAGGGGTCGTCCATTAATCATGTGATGTTTTAGTAACTTTTTAACCCCCTTCCCCCTGGTGATATCTGTTGAGGTTTTAGACTATCCCCCAAAAATCACGTTTATTTGTTTTGGTACTAAGTATCTTAAAAGTTTTCAGAATTTTTTCTTTAAATACAGGTATAATCTAATTTACACAACTATACTCATAATCTAATTAACAACCACACTCCGACCTTTAGATGGAACTTACTCTAGAAACCGCGCGTTCAACGAAAATATAAATACACGTGATATCTTACTACACCCCCCTTCCCCTTGTTTCGTGATATTTTCTGAAGCCCCTCCCCCCTTTTGAGCCTCACGTGATTAAAGATGACCCTTAACAGGTAACACCTAAAAGGCATTAGAGTAGGTTTCCCTCTGCCATGGAAACCAGAAACTGATAGTTATATGTGCAATGTACACATTTATTATATATATATATATATATATGTCGCGTCGTGGGTGGCCGGCGGCGACATCAATTGATCTGCTTCTTCCATTTTCGTTAAGTAGGGTTCCCCAGGCGAAATAATGAACAATCTTGAAATTTACGATGCAGTTTTAATCACAACACTTAGTTTCATAATACTCGGAAACAGACAAGTCCTTTTTCGATAGAAAATTCCAAATTATCTTAGCCCGTTTGTTACGTTCAACCGTTATTATTCACTCCTTATTATTTTTTTAAAGGCCTTGTCCAGACATAGACAATATCACTGTCTGCGTTTCCGTTGCACGTTTTTTGCTACAATTCACAAAAATTCTGACAGACTTTTTAGTCTACAATTAACATTAGGCTTACGAAATAAGCGCACCACACAAAGTTACTCTAAAGAAAAGCTAGATGGCGAACATTATGGTAATAGAAACTGACGCTAGGTGGCGCTAGCCGCCTTTGATTCTCTATGGAGAAGTGCAGTGGCGCCATCATTTTCCGATACGGCCATCTTGACAATCACCCGTCCACGGGTGCTATCGTTGACCCTGAGGACAAGAAAATACAAACAGTATCTTCGTTCGGCCATTCTGCCTAACATAGAAATTCAGAGGCTTCTAGTTACAACTTTCAAACAACCAAATATTATGACAGTTAATAACTAAAGTGAACGTTAATTTTAAATCAGACAGTTTATTACTGGACGTCAAGTTCCCATTTTGCCAAAATACGGACAGAGTTAAAATCAATTACAAACATAGTAATCAATCAGAAATCACAAAATCCAATCACAGTCATGAAAGGCCAGTCCGTCGGCCGTAAGCCAGTCCATCGGCTTACAAGTGCCATAACCGGTCCTTTGGTTATATCCACTTGCGGCTTGGCCGCCTCCGCAGCCAGTCCATCGGCCACAGTGGAAACACAGTCCTTCGGTTCCCACAGCAATACAACACGGTCCTTCGGATGTATTATAACAATTTTACAACATGTGACTTATGCAACCATGTTAAATCAATTTTGTAAACCAATCAGATGTAAAATCAATTATCGTCAGAATTACTATCGTCATCTAACTGTAAATCTAATTCTTTGGGAACTTGATGGTCCGGGGCTTTCCTTATACGGTCATGAGGATACTTATAGGTCCTCTTTGATGACAAAGATTTCAGTTGGTAACGATCACCATCAAGGACCTGTATGATTTTAAAAGGACCCTTAAATTTGGGATCCAGTTTGACCTGGTTCCTTTCTTCGTTTTCAATGAGGACAAAGTCACCCACTGAAAATCTTTGCAATTTCGCCTTATTGGAATCAAAACGTCTTTTATCATACACTGCGTTTGTCTCAATATTCTGAGCTGCCTGTTCTCTCACCTCATCCAGACTTACTTCGACATCGTCACTGGCTGTCATTAAAGTCAATGGTCTCGCTACTTTCCCTATCATCACTTCTAATGGACTTGCCTTGGTTACACGATTGATAGTAGAGTTCATAGCAAGCTGCACGTCACCAAGCGCATCCTGCCAAGACCGATCCTTACTTGTCTCGACGGCAGTGAGCATACTCTTTAAGGTGCTCATGGTACGCTCAACTTGTCCGTTAGCTCTGCTTGCCCCAACAGCAATTAAATGGAGCTCGATGTTATGACAGGCGCAAAATTCTGTGAATTTCTTACCAACAAAGCAACGGCCTTGGTCAGCGACCACACGCCGAGGAGCTCCAAACAAGGAGATGCCATGGCGAAGAGCTCGCACACTGTTATCACTGTCGATATTTTTGGTGTGAACTAGCAAGACATATTTGGTGAACGCGTCGACCAAGACAAATACGTACTCTTTGATGCTGTTCTTTCCGCTTAACTTACCAGACGCGTCGATATGCACGGTGTGCCACGGCGTCTTGCTTTTGGGTATAGGATGGAGTTCTGCCTGTACACGACCAGTGCTGGGCTTGGAGACTTTGCATGTGATACAGTTGTCGGTGAATTTGCGAACATATTTGGACATACCTTGAAACCAGTAGTGATCGTATACCTTCTCCAATGTTTTATGCCAACCCAAGTGCATGATGGACTCATGGACATTATTAATCACCGACCATCGTAGTGCCCGTGGAACGATCGGCAGACACCTGGTGCGTCCATTCCGCTGGACTTTGCGGTGCAAAATGTTGTCGCGGATCTCGTAGGTCTTCCTGAGATCTTCAGACATTACCTCATTGCGCAGATCAGATATGGTTTTCGCAATTTCTTCGTCCTTTTCCTGCTCAACCTGCAGCCAATTGTCTGACAGTTCTGTTACGTCCACGCGTTTCTCCTCGACTTGAACAGGAGATGAACTCTCAGGTACATCAGGTAACGGGTTCCTAGATAGGAAGTCCACATGTCTCATGCGACTGCCCTCACGGTGTACGATATCAAAGTCAAACGACTGTAGATATGCCCACCACCGGTGTACGCGTGATGACAAGTCTGTCTTACTCTTTGATGCTTTCACAGATGCACAGTCGGTAACCACAGTGAATCGCCGCCCATGTAGGTACTGTCGGAACTGCTTAACGGCGTTATAAATCGCCATGGTTTCCAGTTCGAACGAATGATAGCGGGACTCTGCTGGTGTCGTTCGTCGGCTATAGTAGGCAATGACATGCTGCTTACCGTCACACTTCTGAATGAGCATGGCACCATATCCATCGGAACTGGCATCCGTGTGTATTTCGATGGGGAGCGATGAATTAAATATCATCAGCACTGGCTCCTTCGTAAGTATGGAGATGATCTGCTGACGAATTTGTTCATGCTGGGGCTGCCAATCTAGATGCTTACTGTTGGTACTCGTGAGCTTAAAGAGAGGCGTCATGATTTTGGAGAACTGCGGCACGAATTGACGAAAGTAGGACGCCAGACCAATAAATTGCCTAAGTTGAGTAATCGTCTGCGGGGGAGGTAAGTTTGTGAGTGCCTTTATCTTACCAGGATTGGGATGAACCTTACCATCTTCAACAGCAAAGCCAAGGAACTCTACTCTTTTCATAAGGAAAGAGCACTTGGACAAATTCAGAGAAAATCCTGCCTTTGACAGGGTGTCCAGGACATGATGTAGGCGCTCAATTCCTTCCTCAGGGGTGGATGACAGGATTAAGACATCATCTATGTAGCATACCACATAGTCATGTGCTAACTCACCTAGTGCCTTTATAATGGCTCTTTGATATACGGAGCTCGCGTTCTTGAGACCAAACGGCATGGTCACATACTCCCATTGACCATCAGGTGTCACGAAGGAAGTTTTCTCAATAGAATCCTCGTGGACAGGAATCTGATGGTAGCCGCTCAACATATCCAAGCTGGTGAACCACTTTGCTCCACCTAAACGTGCTATTTGATCCGAGATTAATGGCAGAGGATACCTGACATCGATGGTGTTAGAGTTGAGTTCTCTGTAGTCCACGCACATGCGGTCCGACCCGTCCTTCTTTTTGACCAGCAGTACAGGACTAGAAAATGGAGAACAGCTGGGCCTGATGACATCTGCATCCTCTAGATCCTTTACCTTTTCACGGATGATCTGTTTCTCCTCAATGCTCATTTTGTAGGGACGCCGCTGTACCATTTTGCTTGGATCCTTCAAGCGAATTTCTAGCTGACCTGTCGTCACTCGTGACCTAGCTACGCTATTGGGAAAGGAATCCGAATAGGAACGCAACACATCAAGCAGCTGAGGTCTGTATTTGTCCGGAAGGTCAGTCTTAATTTTACTAAAATCAGGTAAGTCAGGACTAGTGTTTAAGTGACACAAGTTAACGTCCTTTTCACGTGAGAAACAAATTTTACTGGACGTCATATTAACAGTCAATCCTTGATCTAATATCTCCCTTCCTATCATAATGTTGCTTTTAAGAAAGCTATCCTGTACTACATGAAACAAGATTTCTAATGTCATATCATTAATAGTTACTTGAGACAAAATTTGCATAGTACTATATACAGACGTTTGCCCTATTCCAGTGAGAGTCACGGTATTGTGTAGGCGTTTTCCAGAAAACTTCAAAGAAATGCTTTCTTTGATTAGCGAACACTCGGCTCCAGAGTCATAGCTAAAAGGAAACGACTCACCATTATTGCTCAGTTCACCACGTGGGTTAGTCACATGGCAGACATCTACCCGCCGCTGGCTCGTAGTATTAGATGCATCCGCTGTCCCGCTGTTTGAGGCGCCCAAGCTGGCACCCGATTTCGCGGTGCCATTCGTGGTGCATTTCGAAGCGTAGTGGCCCTTGCGACCACATTTGAAGCACTCGATGTGGTCGGCTTGAGGCTTGATCCGTCCGGCGTTGCCGGTAAACGTCGAAGAAGAAGTAGTTGCCCGCGTCACATCTCGTCGAGAACGGCAGTCACTGGCGCGATGTCCCAGTTTGCCACAGTTGAAGCATTTTGTCGTAGTGGGCGTATGTGGCTTCATTCGCTTGTTGTCGGTAGGCTTTTCGCTTGAAGAGGCCGTAGAAGCGTGATTTTTCCTTTTGAGATAGGAGCACACTTGCAATTCACGCTGCATTCTATCACGCGTCGTAATTTCAGTAGTGAATGCCAAACGCTGAAGTCTTCCGTCGAATTGGGATACGTGAGAGAGCACAGTGGCAACAGCAATTTGTTCGGTGGTCATACCTTGCCAACGTGACGTAAGCATGGTCATCAGTCTGGAGGCATACGCCGCTAAGCATTCTCCTTCTTTTGGTTTGTCATTGAGAAGGTTAATCAACGTGGCTGCCGGAGTTTCTATGCAGTCATATCTTGATTTGAATAGCTCCTTGAATTGAGGCCACGATATTCCAGGATAAGACACTTGAGCTAACCAACGCGAAGCACTTCCCTTCAATGCAGCACTAATCGCCATTATCAACGCACTGCCATGTAGGTTATGTTCGGACAGGCAGAGGTCAACGGTGTCACACCAAGCACGTGCATCCGTATCGGACTTGTCCGGGTCAAATTCGGGTAAAGAAATCTTCGGGGTACTTGCTGGAGATCTTATAGCTTCGATGAGTGTAGTCAGGTTACGATTCTGCGATTCCAAAAGTGCACGTAACAGGGTGTCGTCCATTCCCGTTGATTTTGTCTCGCTGGATTGTGCCTGAGTTAATCCCACTTCTGATGTCGCGTCATGGGTGGCCGGCGGCGACATCAATTGATCTGCTTCTTCCATTTTCGTTAAGTAGGGTTCCCCAGGCGAAATAATGAACAATCTTGAAATTTACGATGCAGTTTTAATCACAACACTTAGTTTCATAATACTCGGAAACAGACAAGTCCTTTTTCGATAGAAAATTCCAAATTATCTTAGCCCGTTTGTTACGTTCAACCGTTATTATTCACTCCTTATTATTTTTTTAAAGGCCTTGTCCAGACATAGACAATATCACTGTCTGCGTTTCCGTTGCACGTTTTTTGCTACAATTCACAAAAATTCTGACAGACTTTTTAGTCTACAATTAACATTAGGCTTACGAAATAAGCGCACCACACAAAGTTACTCTAAAGAAAAGCTAGATGGCGAACATTATGGTAATAGAAACTGACGCTAGGTGGCGCTAGCCGCCTTTGATTCTCTATGGAGAAGTGCAGTGGCGCCATCATTTTCCGATATATATATAACTTTTAAATACATACTATACATATTTAGGTAGCACCCAGACATACCTAAATTACTTTGGGTGGGACCGATGAACATTATCAATAACTTATTATAGGCGCTAAGAATACTCAATCCGAGTAGATCAATCCGTGGGAAAATAATGTAGGACAAAACTCTACTTATTATATTTAACGCTCAGTGGTTTTGATAGCTTCACGTATAGTCTTTCAATAAGATGAATTGAATACTAACATTTGACATTAAAATTTACTAAATATTACTTACTTTTACAGAACTGAAATGTCCAAGACAAAATGAAGTGTACGACCCATGTCTGAACGACTGTAGCCCGGGCACATGCCAGAGTATCGGAAAGCAGTACGACTGTCCCCTACAGAGTGCCAATAAAAAATGCACAGGGGGCTGCGTTTGTGAACCAGGATACTACAGGAACAAAGTTGGAGGACATTGCATTTCTGAGGAAGAGTGCAGTAAGTAAATTTTTCAGTTAAACGTTCGAAAGTATGTTGTTGATTCATTCAGCATTGAAATCATCCTTGGACGATGGTGGCGAAAGGCATTCCAAATAATAGTTAAGGTGATTCGTTTCGATCTAGGCGCGAACTTCAAATTTTTCGAGATTTTTTGTTATTTACGCCTCCATGTGTCATTATGTATTACTTCACATTAACTTCACAAAAATCTTACTTTATTTTACTCAAACTCAAAATGATGCTTAACACAGTCATGCTTTTAAATCGTCAATTTTTTGTACCTAATACAAAGTCCCTACCACGCGGGACTTGTACATTCAACGTTTCGGGAAGTGTTTGCGAAGCGAGAAGAAACATCGAGCCCAACAAAAACTCGCTTCAACACATTTTTTAAATAAAATCTTAAATTCTATTACAATTCATGTCAACAATAAAATTATGAGCTGGAGAATCTATACATGTCCATATATCATTGTCATTTACATAATCTTCTTTTTCTTCTATTCTTCTTTAGGCCTGTAACACCTAGAGCTAGTGCATAGGGCCGAGACTACTTTTTTCCACTCGAATCTGTTCCCAGCTGTTGACTTCACGTGCTCCCAGGACATGCCAGCCGCCTTTAGTTCCTCATTCAGTGAACGCTTCCAGGTTACTTTGGGACGACCTCGCTTCCGTTTCCCACCAGCAACAGCAGGTTGCCAATCTAATGCGTAGCAGGCAACACTTGTAGGACGACGAAGTGTATGGCCTATCTATTGCCACTTCCTACGACTGATTTGATCAGCAAACGAATCTAATATTTTTAATAACCTTTAGAGCATAAACATTTTTTAACATTTATGTCATTAAATATAATACATTTAATATTGCTATATTTTTGGTTACTAATTTAGGGCAATATCTATCTATCTATCTAAATAATAGTAAATAGTGGCACATAAGGCCGTAAATTATGAAATTCCTGTGAAAAATTGAATTTCGAACATAATACTAACCACCTTGAGTTATTAGATAGAACTGAAACGTAGAGATGTGTGTAGTGTAGGCCAATAATACTAAAAACCCGTAAAATTATTTATTGGGTATCAGTACTATAAAGCTGCCTACAGTTGACAGTATACATCATCTTTGAACACTGGTCTGTCGGCCTAAACTACCTACATAACACTGGTTAAGTCAGTCAGTGGAAAGAAAATATTTTGTGTTTTGGGTAATTTCTTAATATGAAACAAAATAGGAAATTAATATTCTTTGGTACTGTTTCCAGATAAATGTACAGGCCCAAATGAATATTTTGCCTGTGGTGGTGGTTGCGATAACGTGTGCGAAACCCTTTCTGTGAGAAACCAGACCATTTGTGACATCATTAACATAAAATGCAACGAAACGTGCTACTGCGATGAAGGTTACGCTAGGGATGCGCATCGTAAATGTGTTCCTTTTGATCAGTGTCCTGAGAAAGGTAAGCAATATTGACATTAAAATCTGATACCGCTTGGATTGAAACAACAGCATTCACATTCGGCATTTCATAAAAAAATCTGCTGGGACAACCCTCGCATTGCGCTGTATTCATCATCATCAGCCTGTATTAGTCCACTGTTGGACATAGGCATCCCCCAAAGAACGCCACTTATTCCTATTTTCGGCCACAAGCATACAGATGTGCCAACAACCTTGCGTAAATTATCGCTCCACCTAGGCGGAGGGCGTCCCACGCTACGTTTGCCCAAACGCGGTCTCCACTGTAGAACGCTGCTTGGCAACCGGTTGTCAGTCCTTCGATTAAAATTCAATTTTAAAAAAACATTTGACACAAATAATAGCGAGGATCATAGTCGCGTCGATTCGGTGTTTACGATTAAACTTATTTGATAGGACTAAACTTAATTTAAGCATCCTATCCTTGTCTTTTTGATACAGAGAGAAAAAGACAAAACACTTAAATTAAGTTTAGTTCTGTCATATTTATTTATTGTTTTTTTTTTTAGTTTAATCGTGAAAACCGAATCAACACCATTATCCGCTATTAAAAATCACCTTTTATCAAGGAATTTATATGTAGTCTTTTATAAACCGAGTGCGTTTCAATGGATGTTATTAGAAGTTTCTAGATTATGCGCGATTGGTCAGTTTTCGCTGTGACTTCGTGGCGCTCATTACGTTAAAAAGTCGTAAAATGATTGTATCTGATAGAAATCCGATATTTTGTTAAATTTATATATGTTGCAAAAATTTACGAGATTTCTCAACTTTTTAATAAAAAAATATCAGTTTTTTTTCTAGATTTATAGCATTTTTTTTAGGCAAGAAATGCCAAAAACTAACAAAAACACTTCAGATCTATTTTGCAGAATTTTGTTGGTCGATTCGTCGTGAAACTCTAGTAGAAAATATGAAAAGGGAAAAATACAATATGAAATACAAGTAAAAAATAAAAGAGAAAGATTTTTTAAGTTGGGCACCGAATTGCAACCAATGTTGTCCTAGTTATTCAAATTAAAATTTTAAGTAAAAAGTTATTAGTTCGATAAAAAAAATATACCCGATACATAAATTTTAATACTTTTTATCGATTCAGGGCTATAAAATCTATAATAGTCATGTATAATAATGAAAAGGAGAATACTTTTTTATTTTTTTACAGATCAGTGATATTTGTTTCATATTTTAGAACCAAGATGCGGACAATTTGAAGTTGTGAATAGCTGCGTTAACGGTGGATGCTACGATGAGCGGAAATGTACCGACATTGGAAAACCGGGGATATGCGTGGATCCTATTAAATGTAAAAAGGGTTGCCTTTGTAAGCCTGGTTATTTGAGAGACGCCCAAGGCAAATGCATACCTCGGGAAAAATGCCCCAACTGTAAGTGGATCTTTTTTTAAAGTTGGTCTTCAGAAAATGGTCCAGAACACTTTTTTGAGAGTTTTAATCTAACAGCAGGATATATGCCTAAATATTTTATGCTCAAATATATTAAGCAACGTCAAAATAGCCATAAAAAAGTTGTACGATACAATAGACACTAAACAAATAAAATTGTATAAGGTTTAATGTTATTTTGGAGAAAAAATGTGGATATGGAAATATCTTATAGTTACGGCATCAGCAATACTGAAAAATGGCGTTAAGAAAAAAAGGTACTGAAAAAGTTGCAGGAGATATCAAAAACATATTGCACTACTCTGTAGTGGTTTATGCGCTAGAGCACCGGACAACACACACATACACAAAATACACAGTAATTTTTTATAATGATGGGTAATTAAAAAACACCGAAAATATGAAAATTTTCCATGAACTTTTTCTAAAAATTCTCTCCCAATTCCTCCACATCACATGCAAACCTCCGCCCCTTACATTATCCCACCCCATACTTCCACAATATTATTGATACCTCTTTGGCTCCTCGACCTTCTTACAACTCCCCAGAGCTCTTTCAGAAAACTCAGAGTTTCTCCACCAATTAAAAACATCGATAGAATCTTATCTTCGGGGTTGAAAGAACTGTGGGGTTGTAGGTAGAGCGGTGAGACTACAGAGATGTAGAAGGGTGGGAAGGGGAGGGGGTTGTGTCGATAATGGCGTTGATAAAAGGAAGACGGGGCGCTATGAAATGATGGAATTGGTCTGTGGAAAGGCTAAAGGGGATGTGGGAGGGATGAGACAGTATAGAATTAGGTTACCCTAATTATTTTCTAAACATAGGAAATTATTATACATTATATTTGTTACCCACTATCCGTCCGTTATCTATTATAAGCCGTTGCACCGGTGCCATGTCGATCAATAGAAAAACGACCAAAATCACAAGTTACATTTTTTTTAATACAATATTTCCCAACTCCGTCGAAATTAAAAATAACTATCCCACTATCCCACTATCCGTCCGTTATCTATTATAAGCCGTTGCACCAGTGCCATGTCGATCAATAGAAAAACGACCAAAATCACAAGTTACATTTTTTTAATACAATATTTCCCAACTCCGTCGAAATTAAAAATAACTATCCCACTATCCCACTATCCGTCCGTTATCTATTATAAGCCGTTGCACCGGTGCCATGTCGATCAATAGAAAAGCGACCAAAATCACAAGTTACATTTTTTTTAATACAATACTTCCCAACTCCGTCGAAATTAAAAATAAAGTAGGTGGTATTTGATAGAAAGTATTTTATCTAAGATAAATTTAAATGTATAAACTTATTTTGAATTACGTACATACACTTAAATATAATAAACTAAAAAATAAATTTAAATTACATTTAACAAAATTGTCTTAGTTAAATGCGGTAAAAATGAACAACTGATAGAGTGCCCAGCTTTATATTGCCAACCTAGAACTTGCGAACAGAAAGGAACGAAGCCAGTTTGTCTACATATAAGCCCTGGGCTGCCTTGCCCTGGATTGCCGGGTTGCGAGTGCAAGACTGGATATTTGAGGGGCCCCGATGGTGTCTGCATACCTGAAGATCAGTGTCGTGAGTGTTCTTATAACTGCTATAGGTTGACGTGGATCATTTTGACCTAGGCGAGTGTTTCCGTGAAATGCCTTGGAAAATTTAAAATTCAAGACAAGATCGAATCGAAACAACAGCATTCCACAACTGTGCGTTTCACTAGAAACTTTCTGCCTCGCACAACCAAACTGTGGAATGAATTGTCGCCTGCGGTATTTCCGGACCAATACGACATTCAAACCTTCAAGAAAAGAGCGTACTCCCATATTAAAGGCCGGCAACGCACTTGTGACTCCTCTGGTGTTGCAGGTGTCCATGGGCGGCGGTAATCGCTTACCATCAGGTGATCCGTCTGCTCGTTTGCCACCTTCTTTTTTTATGGCATACCGACTTCAAAAAAAGGGGGAGGTTCTCAATTCTTTTTTTTTATGTATGTTCACCGATTACTCGAAGACGCCTGAACCGATTTGGAAAATTATTTTTTTGTTTAAAAGTAAAGTGTACACTTTACAGGTGGTCCCACATAAATTTTATCGAAATCGATACAGCGGTTTTTGAGAACATCAACAAAAACATAGCAAAATTGGAGTTGTTGCGATTGAAGTCGGTTGTTTTTAACGTATTCAGCGTGGTCAATTATTGGCTGTGCGAGAGACCTATAAAGACTTTTTAGTCTGAGGCTGATATGTATCTCATCTCACTAATATAATAAAAGCGAAATTATGGATGTTTGTTTGTTTATTTATTTGTTTGTTTGTTCCGCTTTCACGCCGAAACTGCTGAACGAATCTGGATGAAATTTGGTGGGTAGATAGATAAAGTACCCGGCTAACATCTCATCTCACTAATTCAATCAATTATGTTCACATTTTTGTTGGTTCATAAATAAATCTTTAAATCTTTAATCTCACTAATATTATAAAAGCGAAAGTATGGATGTTTGTTTGTTTGTTTATTTGTTTGTTTGTTTATTTGTTCCGCTTTCACGCCGAAACTGCTGAACAGAACTGTATGAAATTTGGTGGGTAGATAGATAAAGTACCCGGATAACACATAGGATACTTTTTATCCCGGAAAACTTAAGGGTTCCCGGAGGAATGCTTCAAAACTTAAAATTTCCACTTCGTTACTAGATGACGCCACCTCAACATTTTCTTTCTCTCTGGATCCAATTCTAAAGTCCACGCAGACGAAATCGCGGGCAGAAGCTAGTTTTTAATAAAAACAAAAGAAAAGAGAGAAAAACCTTTGTTTTCAGTAGTTTTTTTTTACCATATTTTTTTTCGGAACTCGACTCATTTATGAGTCGAGTACCGAATAAATTGGGTATATTTGAAATTAAATGATAAGAAAATGCGATTCAAGCTTCAGTAATAAAAAAAAGACTGCGGACGAGTTAGTACTGTGTAGTAAGAGTTTCTAGTCCAAAGATGCTCATAAATCAAAGAAAATGTTGAGTTTTCATACAAAATACGAAAAAAAAAACCCCGGTCTGGCCAAATATTTTTAAAATTACGCTCTTTATTATAGTTGAAGATGGTACATGCGAACGCAAATATTTAATAATTTAATAGTACCTATTTTGTAAATATAGAACGAACGCAAGTAAATAAAATATTTCCGGAGGATTTCACATTAAACGTTAGTTTCATATTTTTAGCACCAAAATGCGGAAAATTTGAAGTTGCGGATGACTGCGCTAACGGTGGATGCTACGACGAGCGGGAATGCATCGACATTGGGAATCCGACCAAATGCGCGCGTCCTAGTAAATGTGAACCGGGGTGCCTTTGTAAGCCTGGTTATTTGAGAGACGCCCATGGAAAATGTATACCTCGGGAAAAATGTCCCAATTGTAAGTTGGTCTTTTTAGGGTTCCGTAGCCAAATGGGAAAAAAGTAACCCTTATGGATTCGTCATGTCTGTCTGCCTGTCTGTCTGTCCGTCCGTATGTCACAGCCACTTTTTTCCGAAACTATAAGAACTATACTATTGAAACTTGGTAAGTAGATGTATTCTGTGAACCGCATTAAGATTTTCACACAAAAATAGAAAGAAAAACAATAAACTTTAGGGGTTCCCCATACTTAGAACTGAAACTCAAAATTTTTTTTTCATCAAACCCATACGTGTGGGGTATCTATGGATAGGTCTTCAAAAATGATATTGAGGTTTCTAATAAAATTTTTTTCTAAACCGAATATTTTGCGCGAGAGACACTTCCAAAGTGGTAAAATGTGTGTCCCCCCCCAAATTCTAAAATAAGAGAATGATAAAACTAGACAAAATTTATGATGTACATTACCATGCAAACTTACCAAACAAAAACAAAAAAAAACGGCCAAGTGCGAGTTGGATTCACGCACCGAGGGTTCCGTATAAATTCATAATCACACATGTCTTGAACTCTATATTTTTTATATTTGAGTTGATTGAATGAAAGGTAATTTGCGGTTTACGATTTATGACGTATTAAAAAAAAACTACTTACTAGATCTCGTTCAAACCAATTTTCGGTGGAAGTTTGCATGGTAATGTACATCATGTATTTTTTCTACACACATTTGGACACACATTTTACCACTGTGGAAGTGTCTGTCGTGCAAACTATTCGGTTTAGAAAAAAATGATATTAAAAACCTCAATATCATTTTTGCAGACCTATCCATAGATATTGTTTTTTTTTCTTTTTTTGTGTGAAAATCTTAATGCGGTTCACAGAATACATCTACTTACCAAGTTTCAACAGTATATTTCTTACAGTTTTGGAAAAAAGTGGCTGTAACATACGGACGGACAGACAGACAGATAGACATGACGAATCCATAAGGGTTCCGTTTTTTGCTATTTGGCTACGGAACCCTAAAAATATAGAGTTCAAGACTGTGATTAAGAATTTATACGGAACGCTCGGTGCGCGAGTCCGACTCGCACTTGGCCGGTTTTTTAAAGCTGAACGATGGTAAGAATGACAGCTCTCAATTCTATATATTGCCAGGAACAAATGTAGATTTTCATATTACGAGTTTTTGCAGAGTAGCCCATAGAGTATGTAATAACTAGGCTTTAAGAGTCGGAAGAAACTAATTTATGGTTGGTTCTAAAAATTCTTGAAATTGGGAATGACAACGTCTTTATTAATAAAGTAGTTTCAAATTTGCACACTGAACTATACATGAAATTATAATCCAGGCGAGTAAGTTTTTCTACAATTTAAAACGAGTTTTTTTTTCTTAATTTATTTTTGATGCAGTCAACTCCCTGATTAATTTGGGCATACTTACAACAATATTTTCTAAAGTTTCACATCCTTCAAACATCTACATTCTATTGTTTTTTTAAAACATCCATAGCCGTTTTTTTTCAACATCCACAGCCGAGTTTTTTTGTAGTTTTCATTCTAATCATATAAGATAGGTAAACTTAAAAAAAATACAATAATCGTTGCGTCTGCCTTTAGTTTACTAACATTATTTGGCTAATTACATTTTTTGTTTAGATTGCGAGAGTGACGATAAGAATTCCAATGCGAAAGATAGCACGGAGGAAAACAATAGTTCGGACAATAAAAAAAAATGTGATGGTGACAAATACGACGACTCTGGTGACAATTCCAATGAGAAAGACAGCACGGGGGAAAGCAATAGTTCGGACAATAAAAAAAAATGTGATGGTGACAAATACGACGACTCTGATGACAATCCCAATGAAAAAGACAGCACGGAGGAAAAAAATAGTTCGGACAATAAAAAGAAATGTGATGGTGACAAATACGACGACTCTGATGACAATTCCAATGAGAAAGACAGCACGGAGGAAAAAAATAGTTCGGACAATAAAAAAAAATGTGATGGTGACAAATACGACGACTCGGATGACAATTCCAATGAAAAAGACAGCACGGAGGAAAAAAATAGTTCGGACAATAAAAAGAAATGTGATGGTGACAAATACGACGACTCTGATGACAATTCCAATGAGAAAGACAGCACGGAGGAAAAAAATAGTTCGGACAATAAAAAAAAATGTGATGGTGATAAATACGATGGCTCTGGTGCCAATTCCAATGAGAAAGACAGCACGGAGGAATGCAATAGTTCGGACAATAAAAAAAAATGTGATGGTGACAAATACGACGACTCTGGTGACAACTCCAATGAGAAAGACAGCACGGGAGAATGCAATAGTTCGGACAGTAAAAAAAAACATGATGGTGACAAATTCGACGACTCTGGTGACAAAGATGATTAAAGTAATTACATGATCAGTGGAGTTCATCGAAAATCCATCAATAGTTAACGTGATAAAATAGTTGTATGCTTACAAAAAAAAAATATGTAACCAGAAAAGGTAGAAAAAAACTTGGTTTACTATTTAAGTGTTCGGTACCCTTTACCTATATAAAAAAAACATGTAGGTAACTCACCTACTTAAAAAAAAAAAAAAAAATATATATTTATAAAAATAAAAAATAAAAAAATATATTTAAATAAATATATTTTTAAATAAAAAAAAAAAAAAATTATTATAATATATTATTATATTTTATATTGTGTACCAGATCGTTGTTATGATCCGTCTTTCTAACGATCGATTATGGTCAGTGTAAAACCGCCGCGCTGACCGGTCCCTATTGTCTTGTGTGACGTCGACGTGCTACCTGCGCACCGGCATCGCGCTGGCCGCCAGCCGCGCGCCCCACCAGTCGAGAACCTACTCTGACGCAAATCGCATGTCGCTTGAGCTAAGCCTTTGCCTATTGTTTTCGCTACGCTATTTAATATCTGTTCTTTCATATTTTCTTCGCTTATATTTCTACTGTGCCTCTTGACTTTATTTCTATCAAAACTGTTCTTAGTGTCTGTGTAATTCTACTCCTTCTGTGCTTTGTGATTTTATGTGTTGGATCTGTTCGGACATTAAACGATCGAACGTAAGTTGAACTATTTTATTTAACCAACCAACCTGATCTGAAATACCGAAACATTCATCCAACTACATCTATACCTTCTATACTGGTGACCCCATGAAGAACACGATAGACGAACAGATTGTGGAACAAGATGTCCGAGCGGACGCGTCTGGGCGCTTTCACACTAGTACAGCCGGCAACAGTGCCGCGGCTAATCCGACATTTGTTGATCGTCCACCGGATGTTTTTAAAGTTGGAATACGCGTCCCACCATTTTGGCCGGAAGAACCAGAAATTTGGTTCGCTCAAGTGGAAGGGCAGTTTGCCATATCCGGCATCACAGCGGATACCACCAAATTCAATTATGTCATCGGCCAGCTTGACAACATATATTCCCGCGAGGTCAAGGACATCATCATAAACCCACCTGCAGTGAATAGATATGATAAGCTGAAGACAGAGCTCATTAAGCGACTGAGTGCTTCTAATGAAAAGAAGATCAAGCAGCTACTTATGCACGAGGAGCTAGGTGATAGGAAGCCTTCCCAGTTCCTGCGACATCTGATGGGTTTGGCTGGTTCGGACGTGCCTGAAGACTTCATGAGGACCATCTGGTTTTTGATATCTGGGTAGATTTTTTAAACTTCTATGGCTTAGTCGTAGATACGCGAAACAAGCGCTTAATTGATAGCACTTTGTCAGCTGGTGTTAATGTAATTAATAGTAACTGTAATGATGATACTATCTTTTCAGTGAAGGTTTCGTCTGGTGTGACCCGGTATCACAGAATTCTCGACGAGTTCCCCGAGATCACACGACCAGCTGGTACACAACGCACAATCCCACACAACAGCGTTCACCATATCCGCACGACGCCAGGGCCTCCAGTGTCATGTACACCTCGTCGTCTCGCGCCGGATAAGCTGAAGATCGCTCGTGGAGAGTTTCAGTCCATGCTGGCTAATGGTACGGCCAGACCTTCAGAAAGTCCCTGGTCATCTCCCCTGCATCTGGCACCGAAGAAGGACAATGGTTGGCGTCCATGCGGTGATTATCGCATGCTTAACGCCCGTACCGTGCCTGACAGGTATCCGATAAGGCACATTCACGATTTTTCGCACAGCATTGCTGGGTGCAAGATCTTCAGCACTCTCGATCTCGTGAAGGCCTATAATCAGATTCCTGTCAGTCCTGAAGACATTCCTAAGACCGCTATCACCACTCCGTTCGGTCTATTCGAATTTCCGTTTATGACCTTCGGTCTTAGGAATGCTGGCCAGACTTTCCAGCGATTTGTAGACGAGATGACCAGAGACTTGGACTTCGTCTACTGTTACCTCGACGATTTCCTTATCTTCTCACGAGATGAGGCGCAACACGAAGAACATCTTCGGAAAATATTCAGCCGGTTGAGGGACTATGGCATGCTCGTGAACACAGCCAAGTGTATCTTCGGTGTCTCGGAGGTAACCTTTTTGGGATACCTTATCTCTGAAAATGGCACCAGACCACTGGACTCTAGGGTACGAGCCATTAAGGAGTTCCCTCCCCCAACTAACGTTCGCCAGCTTAGGCGGTTCTTGGGCATGGTAAATTTTTACCGGCGATTCTTGCCAAGAGCCGCCTAAATTCAGGCTCCGCTGAATGCTCTGCTCACTGGGTCCGTGAAGGGTTCTCAGCCAATTAACCTGACGGGAGATGCAATGGTGGCTTTTGAAGCCTGCAAGGAGAGCCTCTCTGATGCTGCACTGTTAGCGCATCCAAATTGTGATGCAAAGCTTGCTTTAGTGACAGATGCCACAGATAAAGCGATTGGTGCAGTTTTGCAACAGCTTCAGGATGCCGGTTGGGAACCATTGGCCTTCTTCTCCCGTAAGCTGAGCCCTTCACAGGAGAAATACTCTCCCTATGACCGCGAGCTTCTGGCTATATACGAGGCAATCAAGCACTTTAGGCACATGCTCGAGGCGCGCCACTTCACTGTCTATACTGACCATAAGCCGATCAGCTTTGCTTTCCATGAGAGGAAGACCAGCTGTTCGCCAAGGCAGTAAAGACACTTGGACTTCATCTCCCAGTTCACGACGGACATTCGTCACATTTCCGGCAAAGATAATGTCGTTGCCGATACGTTGTCGCGCATTGAAGAACTGGGAGCTCCAGTTGCCCTCGAGTCATTAGCCAAGGCTCAAGCCTCGGATGCCGAGTTGAGCAAGTTGCTTGAAGCAGGCTCGTCTTTGCGGATGGAGAAACTTCAGGTACCTGGTAGTCGTACACCATTGTACTGCGACGTCAGTACTCCAACTACTAGGCCTTATGTACCGAAGTTCTTCCGCAAGCAAGTTTTTGACAGCCTTCACTGCTTCAGCCACCCTGGTGCTAACGCAAGCGCCAAGCTGGTTGCTGAACGATATGTTTGGCCAGGGATAAGGAAGGATTGCAGGGCTTGGGCACAATCCTGTCTGGCATGTCAGCGTGCGAAGATCAGTCGACACGTGACTGCACCACTAGGCACCTATAGCCTGCCACGTGCTCGCTTTAAACAAGTCCATATTGACTTGGTTGGGCCCCATCCTTCATCACATGGCTATCGCTACTGCCTTACGGCAATAGACCGCTTCACGCGCTGGCCAGAAGCTACACCTTTAGCTGATATCACAGCTGAGACTGTCGCTCAGGCATTACTGTCGACCTGGATTGCTCGATTCGGCTGCCCGACAGATATTGTTACCGATCGTGGTCGGCAATTTGAATCAGCATTGTTTGGCCATCTGTCAAAAATAGCCGGATTCGAGCACAGAAAGACGACAGCCTACCATCCAGCGTGCAACGGCCTTATTGAGCGCTTTCATAGGCAGCTTAAAGCGGCGATAATGTGCCATGCCAATGATACCTGGACCGAATCTCTCCCCTGGGTTTTGTTAGGCGTCAGGTCTTCATTTAAAGAAGACTTACAGGCATCTTGCGCTGAGCTGGTTTACGGCGAGCCTTTACGGCTACCCGGCGAATTTTTTGAGCCGAGCACCGCCGGTACCACGGATTTGTCCGAATTTTCTGCACGGCTGCGCTTATTCGCCGAAAAGTTACACCCGGTGCCTGCGTCCCGCCACAAGAAAGACAAACCATTCGTCTTCAAGGATCTGTCCACTAGCGAACACGTCTTCCTTCGTGAAGACGCACTACGTGGATCCCTTCAAACCGCTTACACTGGCCCTTACAAAGTTTTGACCAGAGGGGATAAGGTGTTCAGGATACTTCGCAACGGGAAAGAGGTCTCAGTATCTATAGATCGTCTTAAACCGGCCTATATACTGTCTGACCATTCTAATGTTCCCGAAGATCCCTTCCCAGAGGTAAACAAGGACCTTGTTACGCGTTCTGGACGTCGCGTACAATTTCCAGATTTTTATCGCCCTTGACGGTCTCTGGAGGGGGGTGGTGTAGGTAACTCACCTACTTTCTATTTCACAATATTTATATATTTATATTTATATATTATTTACAAAATAATTATTTATTCAATATTATTTACATAAATATATTTATTATAATATATTATTATATTTTATATTGTGTACCAGATCGTTGTTATGATCCGTCTTTCTAACGATCGATTATGGTCAGTGTAAAACCGCCGCGCTGACCGGTCCCTATTGTCTTGTGTGACGTCGACGTGCTACCTGCGCACCGGCATCGCGCCGGCCGCCAGCCGCGCGCCCCACCAGTCGAGAACCTACTCTGACGCAAATCGCATGTCGCTTGAGCTAAGCCTTTGCCTATTGTTTTCGCTACGCTATTTAATATCTGTTTTTTCATATTTTCTTCGCTTATATTTCTACTGTGCCTCTTGACTTTATTTCTATCAAAACTGTTCTTAGTGTCTGTGTAATTCTACTCCTTCTGTGCTTTGTGATTTTATGTGTTGGATCTGTTCGGACATTAAACGATCGAACGTAAGTTGAACTATTTTATTTAACCAACCAACCTGATCTGAAATACCGAAACATTCATCCAACTACATCTATACCTTCTATAAACAGTTTTAGTCATGCTGTAATTTTTTAAATATAACAACAAATATAAAATGTTCTCGTTTTATTTTATTAAATATAAGTACTACAAAACCGCTATCGCTACCGTAAGGACCTTTTCGAAATGACCTTTATTTAGAGCACCACATAGGCACGGGTCTCTTCCTATATCTCAGGAAGGATAGGCCGTACTCCACAGACACGCGGGCCAAGTCCGGATTGGTAAATGAACCGCTCGATTTATATGAGAAATCTGAAATATTTATTTGATTTCGGTAAACCCGTGCAACAAACGATCGAGCCCTTATTGAACAGTTACTATTATAGTTATTAAGATTATAGTTATTAGGATTACTTTCGTAAATAGGTAGGTACTCATTGTTTGTCTCAGTTTAATGAAAACATTTAAACTTACCTTGTACTAGTTTGTAATAGCAATTACTAGTATTTACTGCAGTTGGAAAACTGTAAGGACAAGTTTCCAATTCGCGGGAATTAACGAGGCTCAAAGTGTCACAGGGATAATCTCGAGGCATTAAAACTTTGTATGCGATTGATTAGATATCTGTACTTATTCGTTCTCGGGAAGATCTAATCTGTCCTCTATTTGTGAGAGTTAAAATTGTCAGTTCGCTGCAAGTATATGTTTAGTTCAAAGCTCAGTTAGCCTTTTTATCCTTAATTGGTGAGCCAATTAACTTTTACCTTTTGCCACCTGACAAGCGGGACAAAATAAAGGAAACGCAGGGCTGCCCAGGACCTGCGTCAATCTCTCAGCCTAACTGGCTGAACCAGCAGGAACAACGAGTCCGTACGTGCGGAGCCAGGTCGGCTGTAGGAGACTGCCATTGCCAGAGACACAGGTCTCAGCATTGGTCTGAAACCTGTATAGGAGGACATTATTATGCTAGGTGCGAGTGAGTAGGTACCACCGCTCGCTCTATACCTGCCAGCAAGCAGCGTGCTGTGTTTCGGCGGGTTGCAGGAGATAGCCGGCGTAATTACCGGTTTACGAGACATTCCATAACCTCAAGTATCAGCAAGGCAATGATAACTCATAATTCAAATTCAAAAATTATTTCTGTAACATTAAAACTATTAAATATTACATTTTTATGACAACCTTTTAAGAAGCTAAGCTTCTTGTACCAGGTGGCCCTGCTCTTCCATATCTTAACAGAATATAATTACAAATACCTTAACAGAAAATGTTACAAATAACGAAAAAAAACTATCTGTAAGGCGATTATCACACGGGAGGCGGTTCCCAACCGCGCCGGTAGCCGCCGCGGTTGGAAAATGTACTAGAAATGTATGAAAACCGCGCTAGCCCGTGTGCAAGGCTAACGCGGTTGGCGGGCAACCGCGTACCAGGCGGTAGCCGCCGCGGTTACATACATTCTAGTACATTTTCCAACCACCTCAGTGTGCGATTCGCCTAAGATGCTCATAGGCGGCGGATGCCACTTTCCATCAGATTGGCCGTCAGTCTTTTGTCATATTATTTAAAAAAAAGGAGAAGGAAAACTCCATCATCAAACCTAGCAGGGGTCTCCGTAAGGAACAAGTAAGTTTGAACCTAAAATGTGGCAGTTTCTTTGTTATAACGATTCAAATATTCGATACAAACCAGGGTTCGGAAACCGGTTTTTTGAAAATACCGGTTTCGGTCATTGACCCCTATATCGAAATAATTTCGGTTAAGGTTTCGTTCAGGTTTCGGTTACCGGTATATTTAACCGGATTAACCAAAACCGATATTTTTTCGTTCGAACGGAATTAACCGGTTAATTTGAAGAATATGCGACTTTGTAGGCATGTTTGCCGCGTGCAATCAATTGAAAGCGTGCGAGAAAGTGAGCAGAAGACTCGGGCAGTGGCACCCGCGCGACGCGCCTGTACTTGACTAAGTTTGGTTTTAACCGGTTAATTTAGTTCTTATTTCGGTTAGAAAACCGCTTCCTGATTAACCGATATTTTATTCAAATTTACCGGTTAAGCTGGAAACCGGGTTTAACCTGAACGGAATCGTTAACCGAAATTCGAACGAAATTAACCGGTATTTGTTAACCGGTTCCGAACCTTGATACAAACTTCTAAATATTCCAAAATCCTAAGTAGTAAGTTTCTGTTTCAAAGTAAGTCATTAGTCCGAATTTTAATTTGGGTACTCCTAAAACCTACTATGATTACTACTTACGAACATATTCAAAAAGTTTTTATAACGCGGTACAAAAGCCTAAAGCGGACCAGACACTATCAATAATAATGACAGCATTTTCAAGTAATGACAATATACTGACATTATACTGACAGTGTACTGGTTGGAATGATGGTCTGACGCATACTAAATGATGGAATGTCAGTATACTGATGTAAAAATACTGTCATTATTACTGATAGTGTCTGGTCCGCTTAATAATAAAGCCTAATTTAACTATAACTCTGTTGATCAGGCGTATCTTTGTTTTTGTTGAAACCTCGTTTTCTCTTCTTTACTGGCCATCAGATTTTTGGTCTTTGATTTGTTTTTAGGATTCCGTACCTCAAAAGGAAAAAAGAAACCCTTATAGGATCACTTCGTTGTCCGTTCGTCCGTCTGTCTGTGTGTCAAAGAGCTTTTTTCTCAGGAACGCGTAGACGTATTAAGTTGAAATTTATATCAAATACTAATGCAATCCCTTAAAGCTGTGAAAAATCAAACTTCTATGCCATCACAATCAAGAGTTTATACCGCATATTTGGATACTCGCATGGGAATCAAAACCTATAGGGTAGTTCCCGTTGACATAGAATCGTGAAATTTGGCAAGAAGCAATGTCTTATAGCACAAGTAAATGGAAAAGTCCGAAAATCATTGTAGTTTTACATCACAATCAAACAGCAAAGTGCCTGAAATACTAAAGTCATACTAGTCATTCCGTAGAGGGATCGGTGATTAGTGTGGCGCATGTCCGAATCGCATTTAGGTTCAGCTGCCAATAACTTCACATTAGACTTTGGTCGAACCAAGACGGCGCTCATAGTTGTACAAGATGTAGACGAACGATGTGTCCATGAAAGACTGTATTGCTCTGCTATGATGGTTGCTATGTTTGACTGGTTGAGTTGGCCCTCGTGCCTAATTTCGAGCGGGAAACTAGTAATCGCAGTGTTAGAGGAGTGTGGCGCTGCAGCAGAATGTCGTGGGAAATCCGCCTGTACAACATTGTTGACGCACTTGGTTTGCTGGAGTCCAACTGTCGACGCTGATACAGCATAACAAGGCACTGCAGCCGACTGTTGTAGACAAGCGATTATCTTTCAGCAACGTAAGTCGCATTTGGTGTCGTTGAAGTCGATAGCGTGGTTAACACCTACCAACTTTCGCCACTATTGTAGTACAAAAGCGCTACAGCTGAATGTCGTGGTAAACTGCTATCTTTCAATAGTATTAATACTACCAACTTTCGATACTACTGCAGTAAGCACTGCCTCGGAACACTTCGTCTTCGTCGTGAGCACGCAGAAGGATGAAACACCTCGTCTGGAGAGAGCTGACTAAGGAGGCATGTCAAAAAGAGGAAACGGTTTAACTACTGTGACCCCCCGTGTTTGGATAACGAATGCGGTATGAACACTGTGCAAACGGGTTTGACTCTGTGCAACTTGAGTGACATCTGATAACCTTCCGAAAGCCTAAAACCGAATGTGTATGAGCTTGGGCTCGAGTATGCATTACATAAACGGTCTGTGGCGAAGTCTAAAAACCCGAACATGAAACGGAAATCGGAGGTTGTGTGCGTGACCGATGCTCGCATGCAAAACATGCTTCTATTTATATCATTTAGTTAAACGAAACAAGCCCTTTTTGATGTAACATAAAAAATCCATAACGACTATACAGGGTGTAAGGGACAGGTTTCCGAAAACTTTAAGGGCTTGCTCATTAGACGAAACTGAACAACTTTCCACAAGAAATTTTTTCAGGAAACGAAAAAAAAAATCGGCTTCTCCATACAAACTGTCCAATCAAATTTATAATTTTGAATGGAGAAGCCGATTTTTTTTTTCGTTTCCTGAAAAAATTTCTTGTGGAAAGTTGTTCAGTTTCGTCTACTGAGCAAGCCCTTAAAGTTTTCGGAAACCTGTCCCTTACACCCTGTATATACGTACTTTTTTCTTATGAAAAACCTAGTTTACTTCTAAGGACTCATGCATTTTTTGCTCAGACATAAAATAATGGTTTCTTATACCTCTAAAAATATACTATTTCCAGAATAATTTCGTGAGAGTAATTATTACCTCCCCCCCCCCCCCCCGATAAATGAAAATCTTTTTGAACTTCATCAATCTTACCGAACCTAAAAATTTAATAAATGCTGATACCGTTCCCACAGTAAAAAAGGAAAAGTGTCAGTAACACGTCGAAAATAAATCAGGGCCAATAAACAGGGGTCAAATGACCCAGACCGCCCTTTAACGTCGACCGTTTTTTCAGTCCTTCTAGTGTTAAGGGCAGGAATGCCTCACGATTACGAGTATAAAACCTTTTTAAACCCTACGGGCCAAAATGTATACGTCTTCCAAATTGACCGGATGGACATGGGCGTATTATTTTAGAATCGAAACTTAAGACGTATGCCTGAATTTGTTAATTGTGAGGTTGATGGTTCAGAGCATACAGTATATTAACAGCCTCCGTAGTCTAGTGGCTTGTCCGCTTGCTTCACACCAGGATGTCGCGGGTTCGATTCCCGGCGGGGTGCAACTTTGTAGGACTCGGTTTGGTTGGTGGTAGGGCATTTTCTGAGCCCGCCTGGCTAGCTACAACCATTTTAACTAAGTCTTACCCCAAACATCAATGTTGACAGCATTGATGTTTTTTTTTATAGCAGAGGTGGCAAATGGCAATTGATATGTTCCGGCATGTAGATAAGATAGCCAGTTCCCCATTGCGTTGCGGAATCTTGGTAAGCCCGCTCCCATTTTCGGCATCATCATAACTTACCATCAGGGGTCGTCCATTAATCACGTGAGGCTCAAAAGGGGGGGAGGGGGTTCAGAAAAAATCACGAAATGTCACAAGGGGGAGGTGGGGGGTGTACTGAGATATCACGTGTATTTATTTTTTCGTTGAACGCGCGATTTCTAGAGTAATTTCCAAACGTTGTACTGTTGTTGTTATGTTGTTTTTAACTCATCCCAAGGTTGGAAATGTCTTTGGCAGTCAGAAACAACCTACAACCTTAATGTCTGTCTGGAATTTTTTATCACGGTGCCTAATTTTCCAGAATTAAATTACATTATACTTGTATTTAAAGATAATATTTTGTACCAAAAAAATACACGTGATTTTGGGTAGGGGATGGGGTAGTCTAAAGCCTCACCACGTATCACCAGAGGGGAGGGGGGGCTAAAAAGTTGCTAAAAAGATCACGTGATTAATGGACGGCCCCTCAGGTGAGATGTTGCAAAGGGCTTACTAACTGAGGGTAAAAAATCACTTTATGTAGGCTCTCTACAATAAAACTTCCATTTACTTAATGCTCCTAAATATTCCAATACAGCATGATTTCTCCAAATAATTTTTATACTTTTTCGATAGAATATAATGATGGTTTTGATAATAAAACGAAAGCTTATAAAACTATTTTTTAAATCAAGGGACAAATCACAATTATTCTCAAGCGTTCAGCGTTCGCGTATTATATTATGATAGGTTTAGTAGTGAGTAAAAATACCTGAAATTTAACTTATGTATGGAGTATAGCCTAACCTTCCCGAGGTATGGGAAAAGAGACGTGTCCCTGCAGTAGGGACGATATGGGTTGTTACCTAACATACGAACAAGTTGTGTACCAACTGATCAATTTCGTTCAGCTTAAATTTGATATTAAAATTTCTATGCGCTGCTTTGCTAGCACAACATCTATATGATTTTTCGCTGGCATCTCAATGCCTTTCTAAATCTCCTTACTTTCTTTGTCTCAACCCTTAGTTTAGTTGTAAATAGAAATATTATCTCAAAGATGCGAAGAGTAAAATACTCGTATAATAATTTGCCCTTCCAATATTTGACGTAGACCGAGCACAATGCGTGGTCAACGTCTTTTCTTAGAAATCTATCGTTAATTTCCCATGAGGCCGAGTTCTCTCCAGGTACAATAAATAATCTATTTTATTTCTACTTGAGTATGAGTGGTAACGGTAAGGTTGGTAGAAAAGTATACATTCGATCATTATTATGACATATCGATGAGGTATCGATTAAATTAACTTAATTTTAAGTATATTGGGTTTCATACCCAAAGTGCTCTAACGGGACCCTATTACTAAGCTTACGTTTCCTGTTTCTGTGGTTCTGTCTTTTAGGAAACACTGAACTAACGTTTAGGGAACACCTGGACCGCTTAGGTCAGAAACTCAAGTCAAGAGTCAATCTTATCCAGAGACTGGCTGGTTCATCATCAGCCCGCGTGGATGTCCTTCACACGTCTATTCTAGCCTTAGTCTACTCCGCGGCGGAGTACTGCGCGCCCGTTTGGTACCGCAGCACTCACACGAGCAAAGTCGATATACAACTAAACCGAGCCATGCGTACTATTTCAGATGTGCTAAAACCAACTTAACTCCCTGCGCTATCACACTTATCTCCCCCACAACTCAGGAGAAGTCTTGCCGCTGATGCAGAGTGGGCTTAAGCACTCGGCAATCCAGCCCCGTACCAAATGCCCATTTCTAAGACTGTCGAAGAAGTTCCACCATACCTAGGGATGGGTTTTTGCCCGGGCATTTTTAGGCGTTTTGAGTAAACGCCCAATAAACGCCCATTTACGCCCAATAAATGCCCATCTCTAACCATACCGCCTCCCATCTCGCAAACCCATTTGAACAGACTCCCAAATAACGTGCAAAACCTGAACCACACTAAACCGCATAAGAACTAGTCAGACCCGATGTAACTATGGAGTGTAACCCGAGTGATAAAAACTGGCCAGGTTATGACGGACTCGTGCTAACGTTTCCGAAGTTTTTTTTTTTTTGTAAATCCTATCCTATACTATTAAACGAGTTAGGTGTCCCGACGATTTCGAAATCGGCTTGAAACCTTTTGACGAAAATCTAGGATTAGGGGTTAAAAATCACCAGAAATCGATCTATGAGGGAATTATCTTCGAAAAAATTCATTTAAGGGAGATAAGAGCGAAATTAGATAAAAGCAGAACGCATATGATGCTTATTTTTTAAGTACTTTGGTAGACTAGCGGTGTTGGTGCGAGCCGCTTACTTTTTGCTGCTTTTAGGTCTGGATTCGAATCCCACCCATGAGACTTTATAGTTTTTTTTTGTCTTTTTATTTTTTTATTTTGTGTAACCTTATGTAAATATTATGTAAATAAATAAAAAGACTTAAGAGTGATAAAAAATATATATTTTAACCTCTTTGTATTTTAGAGATAAATAGCGCCATTTTTCGCCATATAAGTGAATTAAATACCTGATGATTGTGCCGCCCGCTCTGCTCCGTGTTTGACAATAGGGAATTTTCCACGGTTTTCTCTAAACTCAACTAGATGGCGCTGATAACATTTGCAATAAGAAGATCTCTAAATCGCCAAAACTGATCTATATTACTGACTAATAGCATAATAAATGATGAACAACTTTCTAATATTACGTATCATTGAATATTATTGTGTTTTTTTTTATCAAAAAAAAAAGATAATTTGCATGTATTTTTTTCAATAGAATCAAATTATAAAAAAATATTATAGATATTTTCAGAACAAATATTGCTTGTCCTTTCGTCCCTTAGAAGGCCACTACCGACTTAAACAACACCCTGCAAAATGTTTCATAGAAAATACTAAACAAGTTATCTTAGTTAATAAAAACTCCGATTGAACGAGCGAGTGACGCTCGGTCTCCCAGCTAGTGCATTATAAAATGAATACTTTTTATGGTGGTACTATGGTCGTACTCTTGGTTTCTGTGCTTCAGTCCAATTTGCACTTTGAAAATCCGATGTCTATAGTGGTACTTATACGTATATAGATGGAGAAAACTGCGCAAGGAAAATAAAAGTCCTTATTCATTGCGTGCCTGCTCCCCTGCCCGCGCTAATGGCTGGGCGCGATTTTGCTGACAAATAAATATGTACTCGCTTAGAGGAACTGTAAGTATTGAGCTATGAGCACAATTACTAGCGGAAGCGATTTGGTCCTTTGCGATGACGTCGTATCAACGCTGTAAAGGCGTTAAATGAAAAAAAAAACATCTTATTAACCCCATATTTTAAATCGTCTTTATTGATCAAACATTTCCTTTTCCAAAACCTTTTTTTTATGCAACCCATTCTTATACACATTTTTTTTTTGCAAAAAACCTTTTTGGCTGTGTTAAAATCATCTCGGCAAATTACAAGGATTTAATTTAAAAACTTCAAGCGAATTTGTTAATTAATAGAATATACTGTGCATATTGCTAAATATTGGTAAATATCAATTCAAAAATTGGTTCCTTTTCATACAAGTTAAATAATATACATTTTGTCATTAATAATAACTTTTATAGATCTTACCGTAAAATCTACAAGCTTTTCCTAAAGAAGAGACGTTTTTCCTAGACGTCTGAACCATCTGCCAGAAAACATAAAGTTCTATCCTTTGTGTCTAGACCACAAATTTCTTCATAGTGTGTGCGTACATACCTTACGAGGGCACCGACCTTTCATTAACGCCAACATCACATTTTATTTCTTGAAAAGAATGCCGCTGTAACATTTTTCTATATAGTGAAGGATTTTAATACAAAAAATACAGACATACCTTGAACACTTTAGTTAACTAAATTTGAACTCACAATTAATAGTATAGTATACCAGGGTGTTTAATATGTGCCTCTATTTTTTGTATCACAACATCCTTTACCCCTATTGACCACAATAAAATTATTCCGTCGTATTTTTCATAATTTCTTTTCTAAATCAAAGAAATAATAGAACTCGAAAAGTGCTATTGGCGCTAATGCGTACGGTACACTCTCAAAGAAGCGGTCTACGGTAGGCTTTTAAATGACGAACAAATTGGTTATATTTTTTCTCTGAACTACTGGCGCCTCTAGGAGGGTTCAGTGGTTACGCGACATGCAACGCGATAAACCACGGGCTAACATAAAAGCAAGCCTCCTTGCTAACCCGCACAAAGGAATGCCACCACTGCGTGCGTGACCAGCTGGCGATGCGGATTCATATATATAAGGTGCTACTTTATTAGGGCCCGATATTTTAGTCAGTGCTTCTCCTCCTGATTCTGATCCACTTTCCCCAAGGAACCCATAGTCAAATCGCAAAAACATTTTTGGACTCTTCATACATATCGATCAGCCGAGCGGCCAAATTACATAGTATGAAGAGTCCAAAAATTTTTTTGCGATTTGACTATGGGTTCCTTGGGTAAAGTGGATCAGAATCAGGAGTAGAAGCACTGACTAAAATATCGGGCACTAATAAAGTAGCACCTTATTTATATATTTTTATAGAGGAATATAGGTACACTTACTTACTCAGTTTTAGTTATAACATACGATAATAATACGAAACGAGTGTTATTCTCCCATCTAAAGTCAATAATTTGTCACAGAGCGCTATGACATAGACTGTTTTGTACTACTGTGCTTTAATATTTATCTGTACACACTTTATCAATGTTGATAATGGAGATACTCTTACTGATTAAAGCAAATGATATGTCGCTCATTTCGTTTTAACAGTAAAAAGTATATTACAGTGTGTAAGAACTGTTAACTTATCTTAACTTAACTTAACTTAGATCACGCACCGAAAAACGAAGCGTTGACAAACTGTTTGAAAAAGTATATAAGGTGATACTTTATTAGTGCCCGATATTTTAGTCAGTGCTTCTACTCCTGATTCTGATCAACTTTCCCCAAGAAACCCATAGTCAAATCGAAAATGCTTTCGCCTACACTGTTCCTTCTGCATATCAATGATATGCTGCAAATCAGCAGCACTCATTGTTATGTGGATGACAGCACAGGTGATGCCTTCTATACCGGCCGTGCCAACATTTCTCGGGAAAACGTCATCGAGAGCCGAAACAAACTTGTGTCGGAAATTGAGGCCTCTTTAAAGAAAGTCTCAGAATGGGGTCGACTTAATTTGGTCCAATTTAACCCCACTAAGACACAAGTTTGCGCGTTCACTGCCAAGAAAATGCCATTTGTCGTATCACCTCGTTTTGAGGACACTCCCCTAAATGTCTCAGCTAGTATCGGAATTCTTGGTGTCGACATATCGAGTGAAGTCCAGTTAGGTGGCCATCTAGAGGGTAAGGCTAAATTAGCCTCGAAGAAGCTTGGTGTGCTCAATAGATCGAGACGGTATTTCACTGCGGCGCATCGCCTGCAACTTTATAAGGCGCAGGTTCGGCCTCATATGGAATACCGTTCTCATCTCTGGGCAGGGGCACCCCAGTACCAGCTTCTCCCTCTGGACCGCATTCAACGAAAGGCAACTCGAATCGTCGACTGCCAGGATATTTCAGATCGGCTTGACTCCCTGGCGCTGCGTAGAGATGTATCCTTGCTCTGCATTCTCTATCGCATGTACAATGGGGAGTGCTCCGAGGAATTGTTCGGATTGATCCCTGCCGCCTCTTTCCGCCATCGTTCTACGCGCCAACATATTCATCCCCATCACATAGATGGTTGGCAGTCCACAACTGTGCGTTTCACTAGAAACTTTCTGCCTCGCACAACCAAACTGTGGAATGAATTATCGCCTGCGGTATTTCCGGACCGATACGACATTCAAACCTTCAAGAAAAGAGCGTACTCCCAAATCAAAGGCCGGCAACGCACTTGTGACTCCTCTGGTGTTGCGGGTGTCTATGGGCGGCGGTAATCGCTTACCATCAGGTGATCCGTCTGCTCGTTTGCCACCTCTGCCATAAAAAAAATAAAAAAAAATTTGGGCTCTTCATACTAATTTGGCCGCTCGGCTGATCGATTTGTATGAAGAGTCCAAAAATTTTTTTTCGATTTGACTATGGGTATCTTGGGGAAAGTTGTTCAGAATCAGGAGTAGAAGCACTGACTAAAATATCGGGCACTAATAAAGTAGCACCTTATATGACTGGTTAAATAAAGACTTTGTTTGCAACTTCTTTAAGTCTTAAAAAGTCTTATACTACATTTTGCAGTTTTATTAGTAGAAGCCCCGCGTAACGGGTCAATACACTTAATTTTTTACAGCTTGTTAAACTGCCTGTAGTTAAACTCAGTCTGAATCAAAGCAACACTTTAAAAGTATCTATTTTAAAAATAAAATCATCAAAATTCGCTCGCTGGCACGATAAAAGAGAACATCTGAAATATTATTGACACCGAATGAATTTCGTATAAACGCTAGTTTTGGGCAATCGACGGAAACAAATTTCTGACTCAATGAATTGAGAATTTCAGTGAGTATTTCACGTTGTCGATACAGTATGCGTGCCATTTAAAGAGTGAACGATCATGTTATTTTAAAATGATGCCTATTTTATCTAACAGTAGGTACTTACAGACCTAAATATTAATCTGAAAATGAAGAAAATACTTATAAAAGTATTAAGCTGGCAAGTTGTTTTGCACAAACTGTACTAGAGGACACATACAAAAAAAAATTACAAAAATACAAATTACAGTGAATTATATTACAATCTGTACAAACTATACATGTATGAGTTTTGTTCAGGAAAATAGCCAGAGTAAAGACAGTTACACAGAAGAAGATACAGACAAACTGCACAGAAAAAAGGGTATTTTTGATTTCACGAAAAACTAGTTTTTCTAATGTGACTGATATTTTTAGGGTTCCGTAGCCAAATGGCAAAAAACGGAACCCTTATGGATTCGTCATGTCTGTCTGTCTGTCCATCCGTATGTCACAGCCACTTTTTTCCGAAACTATAAGAACTATACTGTTGAAACTTGGTAAGTAGATGTATTCTGTGAACCGCATTAAGATTTTCACACAAAAATAGAAAAAAGAAACAATAAATTTTGGGGTTCCCCATACTTAGAACTGAAACTCAAATTTTTTTTTCATCAAATCCATACGTTTGGGGTATCTATGGATAGGTCTTCAAAAATGATGTTGAGGTTTCTAATATTATTTTTTTCTACACTGTATAGTTTGCGCGAGAGACACTTCCAAAGTGGTAAAATGTGTGTCCCCCCCCTGTAACTTCTAAAATAAGAGAATGATAAAACTAAAAAAATATATGATGTACATTACCATGCAAACTTCCACCGAAAATTGGTTTGAATGAGATCTAGTAGGTAGTTTTTTTTTTAATACGTTATAAATCGTAAACCGCAATTTACCTCCAACGAACTACAAGAACTTTTATATTATGTTACTTGCTGCTACGGAACCCTTCATGGGCGAGTCCGACTCGCACTTGGCCGCTTTTTTTAAACGCCCGAAATTTACGAGATCTTTACGTCCCGTCTAATCGACTACGGATTCGTCGGGGAGAATTGTTCAGTTGCATAATTCAAAGTTCTAGTTTAAATAGTTACAGCTTATGTTGTTAAAGCGTATATAAAATAGTTTTTTTTTCCGCGGTTGATAATCTCTTGGCATATCTCACCTGGTGGTCAGTGACGATAATGCCAAACATGGAAGCGGGTGACCCCAAAGCAATGGACAACTATCTTATCTCTATGCCGAAACATATCAATGCTATGAACATTGATGTTTGGTGGCAAGAGTTAGATAAGA
The DNA here is from genome assembly GCA_958295455.1 of Coleophora deauratella. Taxonomy (NCBI): domain Eukaryota; kingdom Metazoa; phylum Arthropoda; class Insecta; order Lepidoptera; family Coleophoridae; genus Coleophora; species Coleophora deauratella. The sequence goes on from OY282395.1 coordinate 15,906,018, forward strand.
TAGTGGTAGCTAGATGTAGCTAGCCAGGCGGGCTCAAGAAATGCCCTACTACCAATCAAACTAGTCATAAAAAGTTGGACCCCTCCAGGAATCAAACCTATGTGAAGTGAGCGGACTAACCACAAGACCACGGAGGCGGTACCAGTATGGGTTACTATATTAAAAAACTATTTTCTCATAGCGATTTGATTTACCCATTCTGGGACATCCTGTAAAACCGTACATTAAAAAAAAATACTTACTGAGATTTTGTGCACTAATAGATACCTACTATAGAAGTTCTACTGTGAATATTTTAGTAAGTGAATGGCGTTTTTACAGGAGAAATGGATTAGCGGTTCGTTTTTTATCGCGATTGTCTGTGAGAATTAGAATGACAGTCATATTTAACTATTCTAAGAGACTAAAGGGACATTTAATTTTTAGCTAACCCAGTTAAAAAATAATGATTGGATACGCTTTTACAGTAGGAAATAGTTATATTTAAATAAGCTGCTGGAGTACATGTGACTCAGTGTTGTACCTGTACTATTGGGTACTCTGTGGTGTTGTGCTGAGTGGAAATGGGATTCTGTACTGTACAGTGGATAATTCCCAGTTGAGATGAGGATGATGATACAATGGGGAGTGCTCCGAGGAATTGTTCGGATTGATCCCTGCCGCCTCTTTCCGCCATCGTTCTACGCGCCAACATATTCATCCCCATCACATAGATGGTTGGCAGTCCACAACTGTGCGTTTCACTAGAAACTTTCTGCCTCGCACAACCAAACTGTGGAATGAATTATCGCCTGCGGTATTTCCGGACCGATACGACATTCAAACCTTCAAGAAAAGAGCGTACTCCCAAATCAAAGGCCGGCAACGCACTTGTGACTCCTCTGGTGTTGCGGGTGTCTATGGGCGGCGGTAATCGCTTACCATCAGGTGATCCGTCTGCTCGTTTGCCACCTCTGCCATAAAAAAAAAAAAAAAAAAATTTGGGCTCTTCATACTAATTTGGCCGCTCGGCTGATCAATTTGTATGAAGAGTCCAAAAATTTTTTTTCGATTTGACTATGGGTATCTTGGGGAAAGTTGTTCAGAATCAGGAGTAGAAGCACTGACTAAAATATCGGGCACTAATAAAGTAGCACCTTATATGACTGGTTAAATAAAGACTTTGTTTGCAACTTCTTTAAGTCTTAAAAAGTCTTATACTACATTTTGCAGTTTTATTAGTAGAAGCCCCGCGTAACGGGTCAATACACTTAATTTTTTACAGCTTGTTAAACTGCCTGTAGTTAAACTCAGTCTGAATCAAAGCAACACTTTAAAAGTATCTATTTTAAAAATAAAATCATCAAAATTCGCTCGCTGGCACGATAAAAGAGAACATCTGAAATATTATTGACACCGAATGAATTTCGTATAAACGCTAGTTTTGGGCAATCGACGGAAACAAATTTCTGACTCAATGAATTGAGAATTTCAGTGAGTATTTCACGTTGTCGATACAGTATGCGTGCCATTTAAAGAGTGAACGATCATGTTATTTTAAAATGATGCCTATTTTATCTAACAGTAGGTACTTACAGACCTAAATATTAATCTGAAAATGAAGAAAATACTTATAAAAGTATTAAGCTGGCAAGTTGTTTTGCACAAACTGTAATAGAGGACACATAAAAAAAATGATTAAAAAAATACAAATTACAGTGAATTATATTACAATCTGTACAAACTATACATGTATGAGTTTTGTTCAGGAAAATAGCCAGAGTAAAGACAGTTACACAGAAGAAGATACAGACAAACTGCACAGAAAAAAGGGTATTTTTGATTTCACGAAAAACTAGTTTTTCTAATGTGACCAATATTTTTAGGGTTCCGTAGCCAAATGGCAAAAAACGGAACCCTTATGGATTCGTCATGTCTGTCTGTCTGTCTGTCTATCCGTATGTCACAGCCACTTTTTTCCGAAACTATAAGAACTATACTGTTGAAACTTGGTAAGTAGATGTATTCTGTGAACTGCATTAAGATTTTCACACAAAAATAGAAAAAAGAAACAATAAATTTTGGGGTTCCCCATACTTAGAACTGAAACTCAAAAATTTTTTTTCATCAAATCCATACGTGTGGGGTATCTATGGATAGGTCTTCAAAAATGATGTTGAGGTTTCTAATATTATTTTTTTCTACACTGAATAGTTTGCGCGAGAGACACTTCCAACGTGGTAAAATGTGTGTCCCCCCCCCCTGTAATTTCTAAAATAAGAGAATGATAAAACTAAAAAAATATATGATGTACATTACCATGCAAACTTCCACCGAAAATTGGTTTGAATGAGATCTAGTAGGTAGTTTTTTTTTTAATACGTTATAAATCGTAAACCGCAATTTACCTCCAACGAACTACAAGAACTTTTATATTATGTTACTTGCTGCTACGGAACCCTTCATGGGCGAGTCCGACTCGCACTTGGCCGCTTTTTTTAAACGCCCGAAATTTACGAGATCTTTACGTCCCGTCTAATCGACTACGGATTCGTCGGGGAGAATTGTTCAGTTGCATAATTCAAAGTTCTAGTTTAAATAGTTACAGCTTATGTTGTTAAAGCGTATATAAAATAGTTTTTTTTTCCGCGGTTGATAATCTCTTGGCATATCTCACCTGGTGGTCAGTGACGATAATGCCAAACATGGAAGCGGGTGACCCCAAAGCAATGGACAACTATCTTATCTCTATGCCGAAACATATCAATGCTATGAACATTGATGTTTGGTGGCAAGAGTTAGATAAAATAGTGGTAGCTAGATGTAGCTAGCCAGGCGGGCTCAAGAAATGCCCTACTACCAATCAAACTAGTCATAAAAAGTTGGACCCCTCCAGGAATCAAACCTATGTGAAGTGAGCGGACTAACCACAAGACCACGGAGGCGGTACCAGTATGGGTTACTATATTAAAAAAATATTTTCTCATAGCGATTTGATTTACCCATTCTGGGACATCCTGTAAAATCGTAAATTAAAAAAAATATATATTACTTACTGAAATTTTGTGCACTAATAGATACCTACTATAGAAGTTCTACTGTGAATATTTTAGTAAGTGAATGGCGTTTTTACAGGAGAAATGGATTAGCGGTTCGTTTTTTATCGCGATTGTCTGTGAGAATTAGAATGACAGTCATATTTAACTATTCTAAGAGACTAAAGGGACATTTAATTTTTAGCTAACCCAGTTAAAAAATAATGATTGGATACGCTTTTACAGTAGGAAATAGTTATATTTAAATAAGCTGCTGGAGTACATGTGACTCAGTGTTGTACATGTACTATTGGGTACTCTGTGGTGTTGTGCTGAGTGGAAATGGGATTCTGAACTGTACAGTGGATAATTTTCAGTTGAGATGAGGATTTCTATGCTCTTAATCTGATTGTATATCGCCAAATGTAAGAAATAATTGTAATAATTGAAGCGGTTGTGGCACAGTGTGGCTTGCGTGGTCGCGTTGATTACGCAGGTTAACTGACTACAGACACAGTCATAACCTGGATGGGTTTGTTTGACTGTTAGTGGAATTTATCTCGACCACTTTCGTGCTTCGCAAGGCACGTTAAGCCGTTGGTGCCGTTTGCTATTGCTAGATGGCTGTCGTTAAGCCATGTTTTGAAAACTTCTGACACTGGGGTTGGCCACTAGCCCCACAACTTCCACCAATCCGGACTTGGCCCTCGTGGAGTTAACCTTCCCGACGTATGAGAAGAGATCCGTGCCTCTGCAGTGGTGACGTAATGGGTTGTTAACAAGAAATAAGTAATATAAAAGCTTTTTTAAGAAATAAGTAATATAAAAACGAGGCTTAGTCGCAGAGGTATTGTATGAACCTATTACCTTTTTTAGGAGGGGAAAAACAGCCTAGTGATCTTATTGTGAGTGACGTAGCACCAGTAAGGATTAAAGTAGAATCAAAATTAATAAAAAATATAAATACACCAACGGCAACGATTCTCAAGTAATTTAAAACTATTTCAGAGGACAATTTTGTCTCGCCACCTCCCATCAAATGCATAAACCGTATTAACTGTCGACCTTATAATTTAGCCACGAATGCTCAGTATAAAGAGAATATATTTTTGTGTACTTTGGTGGTGTTCTGAAAGGTTAATTGAAACTGTCTACGGAATATATTTGATATTTATTCTAGTTTCGCACCCAGTTGAACATTCATGCTCCGTACACATATTGTATTTTTTTTAAGTTTTGTCATAAGGAAAAATCTTTATCACAAAAATAAAACTATTAGCTACCGCGCGCACTGGCAGCCAGTCGAAGAAATTTGAGTCTGCCTAGTGCGCGGGCTCCTATGTTGGACTGGCTGCCTAGTGCGCGGGGGGGGCCTTACGGTGGAATCAGGCGCGGATCCAGGATTTCGTTCGGGGGGGGGGGGGGTCGATGGTTTTAGACCATTAATATTAAAAGTCGCGAGCGTAGCGAGCGCGAAATTTTTTGAATAGTTAAGAAATGCGTCTCGTTATTTGCATTTTATCTATAAAATCATAAAATTTTATCTATACAATTATAAATTATAAAGTTAATTATAAAGAAAGTATTCAGGGTGCGAGGGCAATTGCACCCATTGGATCCCCCCCCCCCCTGGATCAGCGCCTGAGTGCTTCTATTTTTCGATATAAATCACTCTTCAACCAAAAATCAATTTTCCGAAATTAATATTAAGTTATCTATTATTTCATTTTGCAAAAACAAATATGGATTTTTTTAATATTAAATGTATTGTGTGGAGTTTGTGTTTCAGTTTCCAAATGAATTTGGGAAAAATGAAAAGTTACCGACCTCATTGTGGAAGTTGAGTATTTATGAAAGGGCTGGCGGCAGTTTGTACTTTACGAGGTCATTATGAGAACCATTAAGTGTATGATTACGGGCAGTTTCCTGTTTGGAGCAGGCATTTGTTTAAACTCATCAACTTTTCGTGAATAATCGCCTCTCTGAAAGTATTTTAATTCACCAAAAGTTGTATTTTATTGCGCTGATCCTAGAGTAGGTTAGATTGTAGTTTCATTGTTTAATGGACATATTGTTCAGGTACAAAATAGTGTTTTTCAAAATAGTTTTTTTCTATTCAATGACGTGCGTCAGCGATGTAATCGAAATAATAAAATCGCAGCAGAATCTGTAACAAAGGTTCTAAAATTTCTTAAAGATAAATATGACTGTACATTTATGCGTTTTTATTTCGTTGAGTGCTGTAAACTGCTCGCGCACTCCATTTTCTTCGATTATCTGTATTTTTCGTAGTATGTAATTATATCTTGATCTGTTGCCTTGTGTATATTAATTAAACTATTATTAGGTGCTGTTGTCAAATTATCGCCAATTCGGTTCTAAAATTTGATGTATAATTGAAATACTTCCTACGGTTAAAGGAAGGTTAGCCTAAAAACAGCCGAAAAGCAAAAACTGTACTGAAAATTCACATCTAAATTTGTCCAACGTTGCTAAAGAAAAACTTCATTTCTATGTGTTATGGTCTTATAACTGAAAGGACTGAATGGGAAGCAGCTGCCGTCAATCACCGCTTCCAGGCCCTATGTCCCAATCCCCAGCGTTAATTATGCAATCTTTTAATTCAATTAGGCGGATGGTGAGGTCACCCCTAATTGCGGGACAAGGGAAAACCCCAATAGAGTCATGGTTGTGTCACAATTTGTGGTTGAGCTGTGTAAATAGAGTCATACGATAAAAAAGACGGGCAATTTGAAGTCAGACCTTTGACCAAACTTAGCTAGAAACTACTGTGATGAAACCTGATTTCAAGTGAAAAAAAAGCGGCCAAGTGCGAGTCGGACTCGCCCATGAAGGGTTCCGTAGCAGCAAGTAACATAATATAAAAGTTTTTGTAGTTCGTTGTAACTTGAATGAAAGGTAAATTGCGGTTTACGATTTATGACGTATTCAAAAAAAAACTACTTACTAGATATCGTTCAAACCAATTTTCGGTGGAAGTTTGCATGGTAATGTACATCATATATTTTTTTTAGTTTTATCATTATCTTATTTTAGAAGTTACGGGGGGGGGGGACACACATTTTACAACTTTGGAAGTGTCTCTCGCGCAAACTACTTATTCAGTTTAGAAGAAAATGATATTAGAAACCTCAATATCATTTTTGAAGACCTATCCATAGATACCCCACACGTATGGGTTTGATGAAAAAAAAATTTTTGAGTTTCAGTTCTATGTATGGGGAGCCCCCAAAATTTCTTGTTTTTTTTTCTATTTTTGTGTGAAAATCTTAATGCGGTTCACAAAATACATCTACTTACCAAGTTTCAACAGTATAGTTCTTTTCTTATAGTTTCGGAAAAAAAGTGGCTGTGACATACGGACAGACAGACAGACAGACAGACAGACAGACAGACATGACGAATCCATGAGGGTTCCGTTTTTTGCCATTTGGCTATGGAACCCTAAAAACCGCATTTAAAATGGTCCACATGGTGTTTCAAAAAGTGCGTTTGAATTTTTAAGGGGTTACTTAGATTCAAGTACAGAAAACAGGAAAAATATTGAAAAATCCGATCCGATCTACATTTTTTTCAGTTCCCCATACATACTATTGATTTACAATTCAGATTTAGTATTGGAAACTGAAAAAAATTGTAAGATCTCTAGGTGGACCGATGGTAACTCCAGAGGTCATTAGGGAACTCTATCCCAAGTGCATCCTACAGTTCATTAGAAATATTGGCCTTGATCATATAATTTAACAGGGGCAGTGATCACAATAGATCTACCCAGGTCGCAGAGATCCATAGGACCCTCCTTTGGTCCTATACCCCTTTACCCCCTAAATAATAATAAGTATATCGGATTTTTCTTGTATTCTATAATTGATTCTGAGTAACCCCTTAAAATTTCAAATACACTTTATTAACACCTTATACAGCCCATTAAACATTTTTAACATATGCTCGAAAAACATTACCCTCCCCTTGGAACATCGGGTACTAATAAAAACAAAGAGGGAAATAAGGCACATTCTATTTGGTACAATAGCGAACACAATGTGTGCACTCGCATCATTTATCTTTCTTATCTTTCACAATGACAACGTTGTTTTGTGATTTGCGTTCCCATTTTCTATGAAAGGTTGGCAAATCAGCTGTTTCCGTTTTATACGTATTTTTCTGCAATACACTTAGGTAACGACCGCGAAATTACAATTCAAGCAAGTACACGCAGTTGCGGAAAAAGAATAGCAAGAATATGTATGAGAAAAAAAAACACGCGATCCCCTTTACACGGTCGCAATAACGCATATCAATCCCTTGTAAAATCAAATCAAAGATTACCATTGGTTTGGGGGTTGGGACTTCAGTTATTAAGTTATTAAGTTCATTCTAAGGAACCTATTGGCATACAGTTTGTTCGTATCGATTCTGTTTTTTTTTATACTATCACCTTTTGCTAAGATGTCTATAGGAACATAGTTCTGATAAATTGAGTAAGCTACTTGTTTGGCAGCTTTTTGTTTTTAAAAACACAGCGATTTTGAAATAATTTAAAAGGTATAAACCCATATCATATTTTACATTTAAACATACAAGCACAAAATAAGTAATGTTGGCATTGCAAAGAAAAACGCCCAGACTTTAATACCAGACCTAAGTGAAGGCCTTGGGGGATGTTACTGAATTATTTCTGTAAAAATTATCTTTTATATTTTTTAAGGCCGTCTTATCTTCAAAACACGGTTTCATTATTTTTGAAAATTCATATTCTAATGCGCTCAAATGGGAAATTGGAATTTTGTACGGATTAAAAATTCCATCGCGTTCAAGAGGCTGTGTGTGTGTAGTTCGCTCAACTAGTTATCAATGAAGTTTTACCTTTCTCACCACCTCATCTGCATTTGGGTCATCCAATTCAAGAAATCACTAAGTCCAAAATTTTGTTTTGACATATTGATGTTATTATGTTTTAAATGTGTTCTGAAATAATATGAGCAGGTTAAAAAAATAATGAAAAATACAAGTAATAGAAAAAATCTAGCGATTTTATTTGTTAAAAGAATCATAACCTTAACAATGAATGTCGTTAAAAAATAAAAAAATCAAAACCGTCAAATTTGGACTTATTGTTAGTGATTTCTTAAATTGGATGACTCATTTAGGCTCCACTTTGTATTCTCTGTCGCATAGCCGTTAAAGAGTAACTTTATTTGTGTGGATTTACGGTATAAAGAGATTCTATCTATCAGCCGAAAGACGTCCACTGCTGGACAAAGGCCTCCCCCAAGGATTTCCACACCGACCGGTCCTGTGCGGCTCGCATCCAGCGGCTTCCTGCAACCTCTACCAGGTCGTCGGTCCACCGAGTCGGGGGCCTGCCCACACTGCGCCTTCCGGTGCGCGGTCGCCATTCGAGAACTTTACTGCCCCAACGGCCATCTGTTCTACGAGCTATGTGCCCTGCCCACTGCCACTTAAGTCTAGCGATTCAGAGAGCTATGTCGGTAACTTTAGTTCTCCTACGTATCTCCTCATTTCTGATTCGATCACGTAGGGAAACACCAAGCATAGCACGCTCCATCGCCCTTTGGGTGACTTTGAGCCTTCTTATAAGGCCCATAGTAAGCGACCATGACCATAAAGAGATTCACTGATTCCTTTATAACCTGCCGCGGAAACCAATTTTCATTTCAAATCATGCCACAGCGAAATTTGAAAGAAAATTAGTTATTCTGTTTAAAATTGGTTGTTTTAAGAGTATAGACTTGCCGAAAAGTCAGGCAGAGTATTAAGTTTTTTTTTCATAGATACACAGATCCTCTCTAAATCTAAATTGCAATAAGGATACTTCTGAATTACCTGGAAAATACCCTTATTGATAGAAACCGTTTTTTCGAGAAATTACGGTTTACATCATACAGTCATTACATTTCCGTTCGATCCATAATAAACCAGAAGTTATATGAATTCCCGTTTTCATAAAATTACGATTTACAAAATCTAATGGTGAGGACATATTACAAGCTTACGTCTTACATACACCTGAATAATCGACAATGCTGGACAAGTTAAAAACAACAGACTTCAATCGTAACAACTACAATTTCGCTATGTCTTTTTTTGTTGATTTTTTCAAAAAGCGCTAAATCAATTTAGATAAAATTTATATGGGACTACCTCTGAAGTATTACCTACCAAACTAAAAAATAATTATCAAAATCCATTCATAATTAGCGGAGTAATCGCGTAACATACAAACAAAAAAAACATACAATCGAATTGAGAACCTCCTCCTTTTTTGAAGTCGGTTAAAAACATTACCCTCCACTAGGCTGCCCTCATAAGAAAAAAAGACCGTAAAGTATACAGGTGTAACAAAATTGGTATAGGACCCGTTAATCATATAGTACTGAAAACTTTTGTTCTACGACTTTACTCAAATCGCAAAAAAAAATTTTGGACTCTCCTTACAAATTGGTCATCTGTTTTGCCATTTTTCGCCATTTTGTATGGAGAGTCTATATATTTTTTTTAACCGACTTCAAAAAAGGAGGAGGTTCTCAATTCGAGTTTCCGTATACTTTGCGGCCTTCTTTGTTACGAGGGCAGTGTAACAGTACAACAAAACACGCAAAACATCAAAACATCACTCACAGCCCATTACCTCAACCTTAACGTAACGCGATATTTGTATTAAAGTATGCCTAACATTTTTCCTTTCATAATAATAATGCTTTTATATGCAATTTGTGTAGAATATCATGTTACACATATTGTTTCTTGCTCGAGAAGTGGTTTCGAAGAACACTTTTGGAGTTCGCATAATACAGAGTGTTAAAAAAAGTGCGTTTGAAATTTTAAGGGGTTACTCAGAATCAAGTACAGAACCCAGGAAAAATATTGAAAAAATCCGCTCTTCAATTATTTTTTTCAGATTCTCATACTAAATCTAAATAGTGAATCGAGAATTTGTATGAAAATCTGCAAAAAAAATTGAAGAGCGAAGTTTTTCAATATTTTTCCTGGGTTCTGTACTTGATTCTGAGTAACCCCTTAAAATTTCAAACGCAATTTTTTTAACACCCTGTATACTTATTAGAATGATTACAAGAGACGTTCTCGATGGATTAAATAATAATGTTTATAAAAGATGCATAGTTAAAATTACATCTCATCTCATCTCACTTCTCATTATGTTTATTATTTGTTTGTTTGTTTATTTGTTCCACTTTCACGCCGAAACTGCACGATGGATTTGGATGAAATTTGGTAGCTAGATAGATAAAATACTCGGCTAATACATAGAATACTTTTTATCACGGAAAACTTAAAGGTTCCCGAAGGAAAGCCTAAAAACTCAAAATTTTCACTACCACGCAGACGAAGTCGCGGGCGGAAGCTAGTCAGTAATATACTATATGTAAGCACGTGTATCGCAGGTAGGTATTGTAGCAAACCTAGCGTGGGATACAAGTCTGCCATACAAATTAAGAACACAATAAGTGACAGATTTAGCGCGAATGATTTTGAACCTTGTATCTCGTTTCGAATAAGGCTCAAAATCATTCGCGCCAAATCTGTCACTTAATTTTCTTAATTTGTACGGCGGATGTGTACAATGACATATTTTAAAATAAGTTTACGTCTGATGCTGTATCCCAATTACTGGGGCACGGGCAAGGGTCTCTTCCCTTATTTGGGAAAGTTTATATTGATTTTAAATGTTTAGTTCACACCCCGGACACTTCATACAAATTACGCGCCATTATTTACTTACCTCATAGACATTTATGTTTGTACACATGTAAATGTGTGCGTGATGTACTGGGGTTGAATCGAGGTTCAATGAGCCGTCATTGTTCTTTATTGTTAGCTAGACTTTTACTAATAAAGTGAAGACTGTATACACCAGACAAGGCTGTATAGCCTTAGAAGCCTTAGCTCTCTCCTTAAGAAAATAAAATTGTCTTTGGTTAATAAACTGTGCTTTGGTTGGCCAACCCCTTGACAAATGGTCACACATCGGTCACCCAGGGGGGTGAGGTAGCCTTCAGAGAGCGGCAGAGAGTGTCCATATTGTACTTATAATGTCCTTATACTGTGTATTTAATCATTACTCTATTTACATTTGTTTCTTTTTGTGCCAAAGCTAGAATATTTTCAAAAAATTATACGTATTATACGTAACACGCTCTCCGTAAAATATTAGTTTGGGATCCATGTCACTTGTTGAGAAAAATGACTTCCCCTAAGGTCTGTTACAGACAAATCATAATTTCGGCTATTTCAAACATCGGAACAGACAACAGAGTATATTTTGCAAGAAAAAACCTAAGTAAAGAGAAATATGAACGTAGTCATATGCGTGGTGCATCAATACCTAAATACCTATTTCTCAAAACCCATAAAATATCTCTAACTAAATGAGTATTTTTCAAAGTCATTTGTGCAGTATAGCTGGGTATCTAGATTATCATTCTAAGTTATAATAGTATAGTGTGCAAGTTCCGCGTGGTAGAGATTTTGTAGAAGGTAGAAAAATATATGATGATTTTAAAGAATGTGTAAAACATCTACTTAAATAAAAAACATTTTGAGTTTGAGTCAACCACCTCCGTAGCCTAGTGGCTACTCCACTCGCTTCACATCTTGAGCCCGCCTGGCTAGCTACCACCATCTTAACTAAGTCTTGCCTCCAAACATCAATGTTAACAGCATTGATGTGTTCCGGCATGAAGATAAGATAGCCAGTTCGCCATTGCGTTGGGGAATCTTGGTAAGCCCGCTACCATCTTTGGCATCATCATCACTTACCATCAGGTGAGATGATGCCAAGGGCTTACCAATTGAGGGTAAAAAAGAGTTTGAGCACAAAATAGCTATAACAGAAGGTCCGCTCAATACAACCAATATAAGCATGTATACGCTTAGGATTTTAGTGAGCGTATTGAGCGGACCTTCTGTTATATCTATTTTGTGGTTTGAGTTTGTTCTAAACCTCCTGTCCATAAAATTGTGAAACATTATTTTGTGATACGTTAATTCTGCCGTCATAACAAAGAAGGCCGCAAAGTATACGGAAACTCTACTTTGCGGCGTTATTCCTTATGACGGCAGAGTTCGTAGCCGGCCTGTCGGGCCCCCACGGTTGGGAGCATTGACGCGTCGTGTGATTGATAGCACGTCAACACCACGTAGACCATTCATCTTGGGAGAATTTTCACAGTATAAATATGCCAATATTCCCGAAACATTCATAGGAGGTCGGTATTATTGTACAGTAACTATCTACTGATGATGTTGATGATGTCCTCCACGATGTATCCGTCGACAGCGACACCAGTCAACTATTTACTAACACAGTATCATCGATTTGGTTGCTGGTAGGGAATTCTCTGAGTTCTATCACCACCGCATCTAAGTTGAAACATTGTTTGTAACAGCACTGTTGTGATCCAACATGGAGATGAAATAACCAGTTCCTCATTGCGCTGGCGAATTTCAGAAAGTCCGCTTCCATCTTCGGAAGTATCCTTTATCAAGGCAAATGTTTAGCAATTATGGAAAATTTAATAAAAAAGTACGTGCCATATTAAGGGTGTCCCGAGGGAACTGACGGAATCCTCTGTTTCGATGAGATATGTTTACATTGTTTTACGGTGTAGGTAGCTGTAGAATATCGAAAATATACGTATAACGAAGTGAAATAAGCAAAGCAAACTACATTTGTAAATGGTATTTTTATTTCGTATCCAACTATTCAAGTGTACGGCAATATTTATCAAGTGGTGGTATACAGGATGTTATAAAGGCGTAGGCATTCTACTGGACCTGTTCTTAATTTTTTTCTTTAACTACCTAATACAGGGTGTTAAAAAGTGCGTTTGAGATTTTAAGGGGTTACTCAGAATCAAAATATACATCCTACGCCTACGCAATCAAATATACAGCCTACGCATTTATAACATCCTGTATACCACCACTTGATAAATATTGCCGTACACTTGAATAGTTGGATACGAAATAAAAATACCATTTACAAATGTAGTTTGCTTTGCTTATTACACTACGTTATACGTATATTTTCGATATTCTACAGCTACCTACACCGTAAAACAATGTAAACATAAATCTCATCGAAACAGAGGATTCCGTCAGTTCCCTCGGGACATCCTTGACAATTCCGGGTCAAGAATGTTAACTAATTATACCTCTGATTCGTCTAATCTAAGAGTGAATGTTTCACCTTAATACTTAGATACAGTTTCCAGCTTTTCCCTCGGAATCCCTTTGAATTTCTAGGACCAATAGTATGTATCGAATGATACGAAAATACCGTAATCGACACGCCTTTTCAAAAAGTTAAGGTTTTATCTTAATAAACTGAGTTATTGTGGAGATACGGTGTTGTCGTTTACTGTGGGAACCCTTCATGAAACCTAGATGAAAAGGTTTGGATGTTTAGTAGTTATGATAAAGTATCATTGTGCCAAATTACAATAAAATCGGCTTCGTAGTTTATGAGTAATAAGGCTTTTAAGAATTAAAGTTTTTATGCATTCCTTCGGGAACCCTTGAATTTCCCGGGTCAAAAATTATCTAAGATGGTTTTCGGGGTACGCAGTATAATAGTACGAAGTTTCATCAAAATCGGCCCAGCCGTATTTGCGTGATGCGCGGACAGACAGACAGACAGACAAAAATTCCAAATTAAATTGTTTTCGTCTCTATATAGATAGACATGTCCCCTCCAGGTATTATTTTCAAAAAAATTCCATGTACAGGATTGGCCCCGTTACAGTTTTATTATATGTATATATGTATAGATGTTACATATTTTTACCAACATAGTAATAAATTCGCCGCTCGTGTGCCCAAAATTACATCTATACTATTACATAGTAAATAGGTCGAAAGAAGGGTCGGAACCTTAAATAATTAGATGTTTTATTGTTTTATGTAAAAATGTTAAAATTAAAATTATAATCGATTGCCTACATGAATTAAGCTTCCGAACATTCTTTTGACCCATTTGCTATGTAATTTTTGGCAGGCGGTGAATTCAAAATTATCTTTAAAGGACGACAACTTTTTTTCTTGACATTGGATTTCGATGAAACAAAGACTATATAATGCTCCAAACTAAGCTTAATCTACTCGAGAAAACCGCATGAAAATCCGTCCAGTAATTTCGGAGATTAGCGTGAACAGACAGACAGACAGACAGACAGACAGACAGACAGACAGACAGACAGACAAAAAATTTTAAATTTGTTTATTTGTGTTCTATTACTCTTATTTTATCACCTCCTTACTATTTTTGGTAAAAATATTCAATGTACAGACACGCGGTTTCTACTGTTTTATTATTATAGTATAGATTTATTGTCATTATTTTATAAGCGAGACATGATGTACTATACTTGCTTATATTTTGTCATATAAACTACCATGTTTCATGCAAATAAATGATTGATTGATTGATTGGTTGATTGAACTATCATGTTTGTAGAACAAAATAAGTGTATATGTTCAATTTAATGATCACATTTTGATGTTACGGCGCTTTATTGAAGTTTGATTCCCAGGAGATAAGAATTTCTTGATTTAACAAAAATCTGCTTTCTATTCTATTTTTTTTTGGCATTCCACATCTCATTTAAGGAGTGATTTTTCCAATGTCAAGTGAAAAATGGGAGAATCTTCAATGAAAAAAAAATGGTGAAACGCCAATGTCAAGTAAAGGACGCGGCTCTAAGGGTGATGGGCGCATAAAGACGCTCCACGTGGTGGTTTGCTGCTGGAACTCGGAAAACAGAGCTGTCTCCCGAGTTAACCCTTTTCTTATGACCGCTCATCACTAAATTAGAATCACAGCTATTTCCCCGTTACAAAAATAACGTTGAGACTACTCTAAAACTGAAATAATTAAACAAAATAACTCAGCAGACGTGTGCTCGGTACAAAGTCCCGGCAACCAACCCCCCTAAGAGTTTCTTATTAAGACAGAAGTTTACTCAGGATTCAACTAAATAAATAAAAAAATGTTGGACCAGAAACAGAATAAGACAAACTTTGCTTGATATGTTTTCCTCTATCAGAATTTTTGTATCTTCAATTATTTTCTTCTTCTATAGTAAATAACATATGTTTGGTATAGGTATATGCTTTCTTGCGTACAAAATAACGATATTAATTATACAATAGTGTTGTTATAAGGTCCTTTTAAAATACTAAAGAAAGATTAACCTAATTTGATAGGTTATTTCTATAATTAATATCTCATTTTTCAATCATAAAACAAAAAACCGGCCAAGTGCGAGTCGGACTCGCGAACCGAGGGTTTCGTATAAATTCATAATCACACATGTCTTGAATTCTATATTTTTAGGGTTCCGTAGCCAAATGGCAAAAAACGGAACCCTTATGGATTCGTCATGTCTGTCTGTCTGTCTGTCCGTCCGTATGTCACAGCCACTTTTTTCGAAACTATAAAAACTATACTGTTGAAACTTGGTAAATAGATGTATTGTGTGAACCGCATTAAGATTTTCACACAAAAATAGAAAGAAAACAATAAATTTTGGGGGTTCCCCATACTTTGGAAGTGTCTCTCGTGCAAACTATTCGATTTAGAAAAAAAATGATATTTGAAACCTCAATATCATTTTTGAAGACCTATCCATAGATACCCCACACGTATAGGTTTGATGAAAAAAAAAATTTTGAGTTTTAGTTCTAAGTATGGGGAACCCCCAAAATTACAGTATTTTTTTTCTATTTTTGTGTGAAAATCTTAATACGGTTTACAGAATACATCTACTTACCAAGTTTCAACAACATAGTTCTTATAGTTTCGGAATAAAGTGGCTGTGACATACGGATGGACAATTGGATGGATGGATGGAATATTTTGTTTTAAAAGTCGTTAAGGCCTTGGCATCATCTCACCTGATGATAAGTGATGATGATGTCGAAGATGGTAGCAGGCTTACCAATATTGCCCAACGCAATGGGGAACTGGCTTTCTTAATGCCAGAACACATTAATGGTGGTAACACTGATGTGTGGCGGCAAAGCATAGATAAGATGGTGGTAGTTAGCCAGGCGGGCTTAGAAAATACCGTACCATTAACCAAACTAAGACTCAAGAACCGTTATCAAGAAGAAATGAGGCCTTGGGATAGCTCCCAGAAATCAAAAGAAATCGCAAAAATTTGGAATAGAATTGGCTATTAAGGTTACTCCACTTGCTAAAGTGGAGTAAACGAAAAAAAAAATCGGCTTCTCCATACAAACTGTCTTATCAAGTTTATAATTTTGTATGGAGAAGCCGATTTTTTTTTCGTTTCCTGAATAAAATTCTTGTGGAATGTTGTTCAGTTTCGTCTACTGAGTAAGCCCTTAAAGTTTTCGGAAACCTGTCCCTTACACCCTGTATAATTGTCATTTACATAATCTAGTATTTTGTAATGAACTTTAGAGCAAAAGCAATTTTTAACATGCAATTTGATTTTTGCTTCCAACGCCTCAAATTACCAATTACCATTTACAATTATAAGAATTTGAAATATTTGTATTATAAATTTTTTTCTGTTTTTAATTATTCTGAGACTTTTACCTGCATAAATTAAAGTAGGTACATATTTAATCCAAAGTAGCACCACATTACCTATTGTGAGTTTGTGCTCAAGTACTGAAACACTCAACCACTGGACCCGAGCCAGAGTGGGCAAATGTAAGAATAAATCCTCGAGAGTGAAGCATTTACGGTACAGTAGATTGTACCACTTCAGTCCTTCAATGGGAGGTACTGTTAAAGTAATTTCTTATTCGTAAAAAAATAAGTAGAACTGAAGAGGTACAAAATTTCTACAGAAGTACGTGATT
Organism: Coleophora deauratella; assembly: GCA_958295455.1. Taxonomy (NCBI): domain Eukaryota; kingdom Metazoa; phylum Arthropoda; class Insecta; order Lepidoptera; family Coleophoridae; genus Coleophora; species Coleophora deauratella. The sequence goes on from OY282395.1 coordinate 15,922,931, forward strand.
AAAATATTCGTATAATGATCTGTAAAGTTATACGCTTGATTCTTTGTTTTTTATTTATTTTGTAGATAAAATGTGTAGAAATAAGTCTCGTTAACAACCCATATCGTCCCCACTGCAGGGGCACGGCTCTCTTCCTATACCTCGGGAAGGTTAGGCCATACTCCACACACGGGGGCCAAGTCCGGATTGATGGAGGTTGTGGGGCTAGTGGCCAATCCCAATGTCAGAAGTTTTCAAGTCGCCTATAAGGCCTCCGACATGGCTTAACGACTGCCATCTAGCGACAGCAGCCAGCACCAACGTCTTAACGTGCCTTGCGAAGCACGAAAACTGTCGAGGTAAATGCCACTAACAGTCAAACCCATTCGGGTTACGATCGTGCTTTTAGTCAGTTAACTTGCGTGATCGACGGCCGCACTGAGCCACGACCGCATCAAGTAGGTTTATAAAGTAGTTATTCCTGAATATCTGTCTGTCTTCTACGTCTATAGCTTACGAGTATCTCAAATTATGTCAGAGAAAGGTATGTTAACGTATTCAGACGATTTTAAACAAAGCTATATTCAGCTATATAATATATATCTAACTTCAACTTCAATCTACAATATTTTGATGTTTTGGACATCTACATACTGTACCGTAATATTTTGTACTATCATATTTATTTAATCTTAATTCAAGATTCAACTAACCATACTACCTATCTAAAATCTAACCATCTCGAGCACAAGTGGAGCACACCAGCATAAAGTGTCCCCTTACAAACATCCAGAAAATCTCATTTAAAGTTTAGCGTGCTTTGAAAGTCGCGTGTATACAGCATGTTATAAAAACGTTTCAAATTTTAAGGGGTTACTCAGAATCGAGTAAAGAATACAAAAAAAATATTGAAAAAAATCCGATCAACATTTTTTTTCAGTTTCCCATAAAAATTCTTTTCACTATTTAGATTTCGTTGTTAATAACCCATTACGTTCCCACTACAGGGGCACGGGTCTCTTCCCATAACTCGGGATTCCATTTAGATTTAGTATGGGAAACTAAAAAAAATAGATCGGATTTTTTCAATATTTTTCCTGTATTCTGTACTTTATTCTGATTAACCTCTTAAAATTTCAAAAGTTTTTAACATCCTGTATTGTACATCGTACTTATCTTATTTTCTATGAGAACTTTTAATACCATTTGGAATATGTAGTTATAAGTAAAATTTAAGTGTACAAACTTATTACTTATCTTATATAATTTGTATTTAATTTAGTTTTTTTGTTTGGGAACATAAATAAAAGGCTTTTTATTTTTATTGAATATTTATTTATTTTGTTCCCCACCCTTCATCTCAAGCTTAAGCTCTCTAAAAATTTGAATCGCTTATGTAGTTAAAGCAATAAATTGTGTTGCTTTCTTAGGGAGCTTCTGAACATCGTGAAAACGTAGATTTTTTATGAAACTAACCGGCGTATTTTAAATTAATTTTATATCTGTGATCGGATTAGGTTTTTTTATGTCACTTTTTTGAAACCGTGTTACTATTTTGAAAATCATGACTGAAATCGATTTATACCCTAGCTAGTTGAAAAAAATTTTCAGTATTTTAGGCTAAAAGGAGTCATGTTCACGGACACACATGTTGAATAATATATGAATCTCGTTTCGAAAAACTCCTTGCGGTACTGACATCAGTTATATAGTTTTTTTTTTTTAATAAAGCAAACAAAAGGAGAGCGTACCCAAACATAAAGTGAATTGTAGTATTATGAACTATGTCAGTATGAGTTGCCCTAATGGAGAAGTTTAATTTATCCTAAGAGCACTTGGAGAAATAAAAACTAGTTTCTCGTATATTCCTGGAACAAATATTTAATTATTACGAAAATCAGTTCATCTTTCAATAACAATTTTTTCAACAAATGAATTACTTAAGGCATACTGTCGTAGGATAAATTAAATTACTCCATAAGGGCAACAAAGACCTACATAGTCTATAATATAACAGTGTTTTGGGTACGACGCCCATACAAAAATACCCATTGCTCTTTGGAATTGTTTGTATTTTTTCAAAAAATATCGCAAGACTACTCGAATTATAACCGCCTCCGCAGGCCAGTGGCTTGTCCGCTCGCTCACATCAGGAGATCGTGAGTTCGATTCCCGCCCAAGTAGCACAGGTAGCATTACAAAAGATCACGTTTGGTATAACTCGGAACTTAAGGAATTAATAAACACTTAATATGGTTCAACCGAGAACTTAGAGCTGCGCATTATGCTTTGATCTGTATAATAGCATTATAAAAGTAGCAACGGACACTACTGTTACGGGATCAGAGTTAAAGCAGATGTCAAAAATGCTTTCTTACAGCCTTTATCGCATTGGTTGTATAAGAGAATTTTAGTGGTAGTAGAATATGATAATTGCTGTATAAAGACGTAGAATTATACCACTATAATGCTAGCATTTTAAAAGAGTCACTGTGAACTACCGTACAGCCAATAGTCTTAGAGTGGTGTACATTTAGAGTGATTTCACGCAAAAAGTTCCACATTGGTGCACCTCGACTCTGTTTTGCAAAGTTGCATCGTAAACACCAAACGTATTTGGAGATCTTCGTCTAACTCAGAAATAAAGCATTTGGCTCTGAAATGGTTCACTTGAACTCTTATTTACTGCAATAAGCATAATAGAGGAACTAGAGTGTACTCTTGTATAGCCATGGTAATTTATTCAGGATTAAAAGAGTTCACATAGGTTTCTTAAGAATGCGCCATTTTGTTATAACCTAAACAGTATATCATATCACAAGATTATGTTGTTATTTATGTTTTACTAATAATTTCTGCTTTTAATTACACCTTAAACATACACTTATTATAATATAATATAAAACTTTGCATAATTTTATGTAAATCAGCCAAAAATATTTTAACGTATTAGTTTTTTCACAATATTTCTAATTAAAAACGAGATATTTTCGAGGCGCGTAAATTTTTTGCTTTAAAACCATATAAACATTCACAGTGAACTTGCAATCCCAAGTGTTTTCACATGCTAATAACATAATAAAAGTGTATTTATACCTAAGTTACCAAAAGTTCTCAATTATAACATTCACTTCACCATTAATCATACTCTGGGAAATTATCGGCACCGCTATAATGCTATTTAAAGCAGCTCTGGCAAATAAAATAAAGTTTTCTAGTGATCGAAGAATAATAAAGAACCTAAAGCGTTATTTAAGACTAGCAGTCACCCAATCCTAGCGCTTAGTCTGTATAACAGGATAATCGTATTCCGTTAAGCAGCTGATAAACAGCCTTGTGAACCATAATAATTCCAATATAGTGCTACTATAATGCTTTTAAGTAGAAATGTGAACCAAATTAGAACCATAGGCTGAATAATTTGTGCCCAAATAAGAGTTATATCGGTGTTTACAGCGCTGTAAACACCATTATAACACTGTCTTATACATCTCTTAGTTTCCGTGTACACCAAATGTGGTCTCTTATAATGCGACTTGTGCTACTTGGGCGGCGGGGTCCAACTTTGTAGAGCTCGGTTTGGTTAGTGGTAGGGCATTTTCTGAGCCCGCTTGGCTAGCTACCACCATCTTATCTTACCTATCCACCATCTTGTCTTTCCGCCAAATATCAATATTAACAGCATTGATGTGTTCCGGCATGAAGATAAGATAACCAGTTCCCCATTGCGTTGGGGAATCTTGGTAAGCCCGCTTCCATCTTCGGCATCATCATCACTTACGATCAGGTGAGATGATGCCAAGGGCTTACTAAATGAGGGTAAAAAAATAATAATCAGTTTTTGATGTCCAGCGGACCCTTGCATTATTTTTAGGTTCCCGAAGTGGTTCCTGAGGTAATTCGATATTTTTACAGGATAAAATGTAGGCTTTGCTACTTTTCATCCCATCTCTGTACAAAAAAAAGTAAGTTAGTGAGAATTTCTTTTCATTTTATTTCCCCGTCCGCTTTTGCCAATTTTGTTCACCTCCGATATTCACAAAGAGCCTCAAGTACGGAGACAGGTCATAAATATTGCAGCTCAAGCATTTAGGTCCTCACTGAATAATCCTTTACTTTGAAACAGCTTTGAAAAATGTAATCCGGTGTGTGTGTAATAATAATAAACTGCTTTAAAAATATATTACAAGCGTCATATTGGGCTTAGAATGACACTAAACTACCTATGTAATAGAAAACACAAGATGTCACTTTACTAAATAACCGCAGACCGCATTTGCTGAGTTGCTGCGATGGGGACCTATTTTTGGCACATGCTCTAGTATTATTGCATATTTGATTTTTCTTTGATTTTTTAAATGATTTTTTTATTTGATTATATTTTATTGTAAATAATGTTTATGTTTAATTAGTAATTTAGGGGTAAAAATATCTACCTTTCCACTTCATAACTTTGTGCTTTCTAATAAGAACTGCGGAAATGTTGGAATAAAATATAGACGGCGTAACACGACAGCTAACCTAACAAAAAATCCAAATATTGTGTGCCTTGCTGTCAGATTTATGTTTAGGTGTGGCTGTGAGTATAAACCATTCGAATAATGTCAAGGTCAATATGTTTTAAGTCGGGCCTTTGGGGTCTTTAACACCTTTAGGGTGTTACCACACGGGTCGTTGCGGTGCCGCACCGCAATGATTTGGCGGCATTGTACCTAAAGGAGCATGCAAGAGTTATGTACTACAGCCGTAAATTTTTGTGAAAACTATAGAAAGTTCTATCTGGATCTCCTCTTATCTGCTGCGGGGTGAGGCTTTTTCAGCTCCTTGTGAAAGGCACGGGAAGTCTTGCCGGAATCTCCTCTTATCTACTACGGGTGAGCTTTTTTCAGCCCTTCTGCATCTTATGACCTACAATACAAATTTTATGTTAAAAGCCGCAGCGACGTCGCTCAGTCGCCGCGCCGCTGCCACAAGGCAACGTGCGTGTGGACATTCGTGGGCTACGCGTGGCGTTACGTTGGCGTGACTATTAAATCTGCTATTAATTATGAGAACTAACCTAACAATTATGATGAAAAATGTAATGACTACATTCGGTGGCAGTGCTATAAAAAACGTTGGGCACAAAGTCTGGTTGACATCAAGCTGGCGTTTATCAAATTACAATGTCGTGTCGCTCATGATTTGTGAAGTAAAAATGGGGCTATTTTTACTACGATTATACAAGCTGTAATAGAAAAGTGTAGTGCAATACTTTAAATGGTGGGCTTTTATTTATTAAAAGAAAGTTCTACGTTTTGCTGAAATCGAAAAAAAAACTGCTAATCGGCTTATATTTTTGCGATTTATTTTCCCCGAATGAGGTGTGCAAGTTAAAACACAATAAAAAATATCATCAAAATAAAGTAACAATATTTTATTGAAATACCTTTTCTGAATTAACGTAGGCTACATTTTATACTGTAAAATATAGAATTTGGTCGGGAATTGCAAAAAAATGGCTCTTTATTGCCATAAATACTTAACCAATGTAAGAGCCAGGTTACACGCTCATTCTGGCATCAGTCTGGCGTCAGTTTGGTCCATCAGTCTGGATTAACTTGACTGATGCCAGAATGATGGATGATCTTCACGGTTACACGGTCAATCAAGACTGACAGCAGACTGATGAAAAGTATGTCAGTCACCGTTTAGATAGCGGAGCCGACAGTCAGTTGGCAGTTAATCATTGCTCAGCCATGGATATTATAAGGAAAAAGAAACTATGTGCTATGATAATTATTGCTATGCTGTTAAAAAAACGAATAAAAAGAAAGTGATGGATGAGAAGCTGGCTACAAAGAAGAGCTCATTAAACTCATCTTAATTTATTAAATGAAATACTAGATCAAAAGGAAGAAGAAGACTTTGAAAATTACTATCGGATGAAAGAAATCTGTTACGATAATTTACTATATTTGACAAGACAAGATACATGTATGAGGAAAGCGATAACTGCTGACGAAATATTAGCTGTCACTTTGCGATACCTTGCTACAGGAAGAAATATTAAAGATCTGAAATACTCGGAAAGAATGTAAAATATTAAAAATTACCTTTGTGCTCGTAGCTGCGTCGCGTGATACGTCTCGCTCCATTGCATCCCGGACGGTGACTGACGCGAGAATGATACGAACGGGTTACACGATCAGTCTCCTGTCAGCATTTCATCATTCAAACCGGACTGACGAAAATATTTAATTTTCATCAGTCTGGACCATCAGTCTGTCAATCCGTGGGTTACACGATCATTCTCCGATCATTCATGGATCAGACTGACGCCAGACTGATCGTGTAATCTGGCTCTAAGTGTTTAGCAAAGATCTAGGTTCGGCGAATTTCACATTTCGCCGCGGTGTACGGAGCGGCGTTTTTAATGTTGTTTGTTATTGTTTTTGAAGGCGGTAATAACGTAGAATATTTGTATCGATAATATTTCCATGTACCATTGCTTTTTATAACTTTTTTTTAAACGTCCGACGCAAGAAGGAAGTCTTTGTAAGTTTCAAGCTTATCTATCTAACAAATCTATATTTTTATCTACTCGTATGTGTGTCGGGTGGCGGTTGTATATGAAAGCAGTTTTTTTCCACTTAATTTCGTCATGGCCATGTTTTATAAAAATCACTTCACAAATTTTCGAGTTATTTGACTTTTACTGTCGAGTTAGTATTTTTTTCTTTTATTTATCTCAGTAATATCAAGACTTTTGAATAATTCTGCTTACCTTTTTAGGGTTCCGTAGTAAACAAAAAATCCTTATATGTTCGCCATGTCCATCTGTCTGTCAGTCTGTCCGCGGCTTAGCTCAGAGACTTTTAGTACTAGGGAGCTCTAATTTGGCACGAATATGCATATTAATCACGCCTACAAAGTGGTAAAATAAAATCTTGAAAAAAAATAAATCAGGGTACCTCCCCTACCCGTGAAGTGGAGATGATTTTTTTTGTCGGCTATCCCATGGTGTGGGATGTCGTTGGATATGCCTTTCAAAAATATTGTGGGTTTGCGAAAACTGTTTTTCGATTCAGTGAAATATTAAGCTTTAAAGTGCAAATTTTTGTTAAAGTCATGTGTCCCCCCCCCTGCCAGCTACATAGTTGTATCTTTGTTTCTAGAAATGTGAGAAAATTCACAGCAGCAGTATATATGTATAACGGAGTTAAAACGAAAACTATCACAGCTAAGTAGGCTTTACAAGTTAACGAGTAGTAATTTTTTCCCCCTTGAAGCAGTGTCTGTCGAGGTACTACGAAGCCCTACATTGCGCGTGGCCCGACACGCACTTGACCTTTTTTTTTGTTGTGTTGTAATTTCTACGCCATGGCCTGTTCTGGCCATGAGGCCTTTTTATGAAAAAAGGCCGCAAAGTATACAGAAACTCCATATATGTACTTTGCGGCGTTATTTCTTATAAGGGCAGTGTTTCGCTTGCGTGGCTGACCCCAGTAATCGTATTTTATATCAACAATGGCCCTTATCTGTAAAAACGTACTTGAAATTCATGGGTCCGTCTCGTTGAAAAATTGTCAGCAGTATTTTTATTTTATATAAAAGAAATTCATGACGATTACAGTAAACCTTGCTTGTTTAACATTTTTTATTGGAGACAAACACATTCGTTTGCGTAGTCAAGAAAATAACTGAAGGATATTTAAAATACTGTGCTATTAAAGCATTTTCAGAGAGTTTTTGTCTGTTGCTTATAATTTATATTGTTTATTATATTTCATTAAAAAAATCAACCTATTAGCATAATTCTATGTAAACTTGCATCCGCAATACATAAAATATATACAATACGTATTTGGCGCATCAATTTAATTATTATTATTATTCATTTATTTTCAGGCAACTTAGTAGCTAATGTACAGGCCCATAGATACATAAAAACTTATACAATTAAAAAAGACATAAATACTATAAATATATACACTAATAAGTTATTCCACATTAGATGAGCGTTTTTCTGTGCTATGGCGTTGCTGGTATTGGCGTTGGAGTCCCGAAGACGACCTCGAAACCGCCGAAACACCACGCCTTTCGGCCAGAAATCTTCTGTCATGAAGGTGTCCAAGCTTTTAGTCGACACACACACCACGAAAGCCTTGAAGTGGGTGGATAATGCTAGGATAAGTCTCAGTAAGAAACTTTAATGACGTTACATTTCATTGGCTCCACGATAGTGACTCCGATCTCCTAACCTTAGGTCTCGTGTTCAAATCTGGCCAATGAACCAATGGGTTTTTGAAAACATACATTTTCCTAGCGATTGCTTTAAAGGTCAAGGAAAACATCGTGAGGAAACTTGCACATCTGGTAAGTATCAGTAGACAGAGTCGGAGGACTTATAAACATGAATGAAAACTTCTCACACTTGGGGTTGGCCACTAGGTAGTCTTTACAAAATTATTTAGAATTTTGTGCTAGCCCTACAACCATCATCAATCCGATCTTGACCCGTGTATGGATTATGGCCGATGTTTTCGAGGGAAAGGAAGAGCCCCATTGGTGGGGACGATATGGTGTGTTAAAGAAGATTTTATCATAATTATAAAAACAAAATAATGATACAGAGTCTGACAAATGAAAGGAATTTTGGACCTTTCATTTGTCCTGGAATTTTATTTAAAGTTTTTACATGGCAACAAAAAGAAGCTGTCAGAGGCTATCACTGTTGAATGTTAGCATGACTGTCAATTATTGATACTTGTTGGCTGAATATTCATGTTTATTATTTATTGTATTGTCGAGCGTAAGAAATGATATAATGATATTATTTGTAGTGGCCATTCGTAAATGATAGATTTTATGGTAATTTCAGATTTTTCAGTGCAGAAATCAACTGCAGATTATCAAAATCAGTTTATGAAGTAGACTGTTTTTATATTTATATTTATAAACAAGATGTACAAGGAGTCAAAACAATTGTAAAAAGCTAATTGTAAATTGTAATTTCAACTTGTATATAAATATATTTTAATAAAGATTTATCACACAAGTATTAAATATATATTTCCTGCTATAGGTTGGTGATACCACATGAAGATTTTTTGAATTTGCCGCGCTTTCTCAGGTTACGCTTTCATTTGTCAGACTCTAGTTTAGGTAGTAAGTATTTGTTTAATTTACTTTAATAGGTATGTAGGGTGAATCACACATGCGTTACTTTTTAATTTCTGACATAAGTAATGTCTTTTTTTTTTTTTTGACATTCATTAACGTTCATAACATTAACCCATAGCGTCCCCATTAATTGTGCACGGAGCTGTTTTCCTACTTTGGGTTTTAAGACAAACTATATCTAAAGTATACGTACTTATCACCAAAATGGTATCAACTAAACTTTCTATGATTAAAAAAACTAATTTACTGCTTCACAAGCATCTATGTACTGTCGTTTCGTCGTAAGCTCTTTACATTCCTTTGAGGGATTTAAACAGAAAAGTTAATGACTTATTCATGTGCCACCTCAGTTATAATTAAAACATTAATGGCGAATAAAAGACGATCTCAATTTCCTCTTGAAATACTTTGACAAAGTTGTTCTTTAATTATGATACAACTGAAAGTTTGATAACACAGTAAATTAACTAACAACAACAAACAATATTGTATTATAGAAATAAAATATCGTATTCTTTCTGTGAAGAATATATACTTTATTAGTGCCCGATATTTTAGTCAGTGCTTCTACTCCTGATTCTGATCAACTTTCGCCAAGAAACCTATAGTCAAATCGCAAAAAAAAATTTGGACTCTTCATACAAATCGATCAGCCGAGCGGCCAAATTTGTATGAAGAGCCCAAAAATTTTTTTGCGATTTGACTATAGGTTTCTTGGGGAAAGTTGATCAGAATCAGGAGTAGAAGCACTGACTAAAATATCGGGCACTAATAAAGTAGCACCTTATATAATATAATATTTACTGTCTACGTTTTTCGGCTGTTATGTTGAACTTATTAAGCGACAATATTGTTGCTAGGCAACTGCGCTCTATACCTTGTGGATAAGACGGTTAAATGTGCCACATAAGAATAAGAATATTGTTTGTTACATCAGTATATTGTAAAGACTTCGTTTACTTATCATCAGTCCTTTATTCCAACTATTACACAGTCAGTAATATTGTCAATACTTGAAAATATTGTCAATATTATTGATAGAGTCTGATCCGCTTCAGAATTCCACGTTTTCCTATCCAGCGGCTTCTTGCAAGTCTGACTAGATAGATCATCAATTACGTATTTTAATTTGAATCGAACTTAAGATCTCCAGTTCCTCGGGTAAGAGACCAACTACTATGCCATGGCAACAGTAAAAAGTAATTAATTCGGCTATTTGATATCCATTAAGCTACAATGCTTGGGTTTATGCCAAGAGTTTCGTTGCCCAGTTTCGGAGCTTTTACGCGTATTATTTATTAAAGTAAGTACAGCGAATACTTCCAAGCAGCTGTTCTCAGTATATGCAAACAATGCAGATAAATCATTTTGTAAAAATGTTGACAAATTTTAGTAGACTTCAGTACACATTTTTTTATGATTACTCTTCCAGATTATAACTAATTGTATCGTTATGACGACATAAATTTTAAAAGAAAAATAAAATTGTAATAAAAATTTAGTATTTTTCTTATAATACGAGTATGTTGTAACTTTTGGGCTCGTAGCGCAGAGCTCGTTTCTTTTCGCTTCGCTAACACTTCCCAAAACATTAAGTCAACATGACTTCTCGCACTTCAAAATTCATTCATCATGGTTTTGGCTAGTGGTGGAAACAAATAAACAGACATACTTACATGCTTTCATAAGTGCATAAATTATAGCATATTGTACAATATATATATATATATATATATATATATATATATATATATATATATATATATATATATATATATATATATATATATACCCGAAAATATTACCCCCTCCGCTTCAGCAGTCAGTTAAGTGCTTTCTCAAAAAACAAAAAAATAATAGAAAAGTTAATTTATTTCTCATAATCTGCAAATTTTATGTATACTGTGCCTCTTAGTAAGTAGCGCACAGTGCTCGGATGAGGATAATAATTTCTTGAGGCTTTCTTACCGTAAATAAGTAGCCATGCATGTGTATACTTACATACCTATATCGTTCGTTAACAACGCAAATCGTCTCCATTTCTGGGGCACGGGTCTCTTCCCATATTATGTAGGGAAGGTAATGTAGGGGCCATACACCACACACGGGGGCCAAGTCCGGATTGGTGGAAGTTATGGCGCCAGTGGCCAACGTGTAGGAAGCTTTAGAGCTGTCGCTGTCTAATACGGTTCTATATCATCTCACTAATATTATAAATGAGAAAGTATGGATGTTTGTTTGTTTATTTGTTTGTTCCGCTTTCACGCCGAAACTACTGAACAGATTTTGATGAAATTACCCGCAGAGGGGCGAGGTCGCCTTTAGGAAGGGCAGGGAGTGTACACGTATGCATATAACCGGTTTACTTAATTGAAATATTAAGAAAACCAGTTCACAAACCAAAGAATTTCTGATTTATTATAATATGAATCCTTTAAATTCTGTGCACTTACACTCCTTAAATTCATTCACACATACTCAACTGAGCAAGTAGGATAAAATGTTGAAATATTACGTCTACTTTAACTTCTTACTCCCAGTTTAAATTCTCCGGCAGTCCCATTCATATAGTAACGTCCCGAGCTAGATTTATTTGACAAAAGTATTTATGAGCGCAGCTTTTTAGTATTAAAATCTTGGTGGCAATTAAATGCGTTCTACTCGACTACTCTAATGGGGAGTTATGGTTTTCGGGTGTATGTCTGTATGTAGGGTGTAAAAAAAATGTGGTACTTTTACTAACATTCTCAAAAAAAAGATCTGTGACTGTGATAGAAGTCCAATATAGTTTGTATGGAAATACCAAATCATTTTCTACGATTTGAGCAGTCTTGGAACAAAATTTGTTCATAATGATAGAAAAAATTACCGTTTAACAGGTCATACAGTTTTTTACACTCTGTATATTTTTTTACCTGTTTTATTGAATGGTTTGATGAATTTTGGATTGCGAGTTGTCATTCATTAGACACAGAATGACATAAGTTACATCTTTTGCAGTCAGATTTTATTTATTTATTTGAATTGGTTACATTAACAAGCTGACAACGCCTGTAAAGTGATGCAGTATAAAGTGATACTATTGCAAGAAAAATCATCAGTATTTATTATTTTTACAAGTCATTATTTAATTTTAAATAAAAATAAATAAATGCTGAAATTAATACACTTTATGTGTTTCGTTATCTTAAGAACTTTAGCTTAAGAAAATTAATTTTGTGAGAAGACTCGTGACTTACACTTTAAAAGAAGAAAGGATATTTATTTTAGTTTTCGAGTTATGTGAAAATACCGGTTGAAGTGTTGTAACTTTTATCTTAATTCGTTTTTATTGTAGATATCCTAATTCATATCCTATCCAACGTCCTATTTTTAGGACATATGTTTAATAGAAATTCAGTCACAACTACCTAAATAAACTGATTTTCGAACTCGTATTACGATTTGAATATTGGCTCCATTTCTGAATTAACCACATTCGAGTTCAAGCGGTAGGGTATTTTTTTTAGGTCGTTGGGCCGCAATGACTACCTGCCTTTTAGCTTGGGCCTTATGAGGTTATAATAAAACACCCAATTGAATCTTATTATTTACAATAGGTACATTGTATTAAAAAAGTGTGTTTCAAATTTTAAGGGGTTACTCAGAATTAAGTATAGAACACAGTTAAAATATTTAAAAATACGATCTACAACTTTTTTTCAGTTTTCCATATTAAATCTGAATAGTGAATCAAGAATTTGTATGAGACACTGAAAAATAAAGTTGTAGATCGGATTTTTTCCATATTTTTCCTGCATTCCTAACTTGATTCTGAGTAAGCTCTTAATTTTCAAACGCACGTTTTTAACATCCTGTACAGTGAATTCTTCGTAAATATTGTTGTTTACATAAATAATTGTACAAAAATGTACTAAAATTTAAGCGTTTAGATAAAATAAAATCACTGTTTATGTTACTAGTTCTTTTACCAGTTCTACGTGTAATCGAATACCTTTCAGGGTTCAGAGATTTACGCTGGAACCATTTGAGTCCCCGTTAAGCAGTGGTCGCACTCGCAGAGGTGATTGTGCGGCGGCGAGAGACAAGATGACGTCATTAATCTTTCTGTAATGGCCGCCCCAATGCGGACTCGTCACGGGACATTTGTTAAAATGGTCCGGTTGAGGGATGCCGACAATTTGTTGATAAATCCCTTTAAATTTGCGTGTTTTTGGGGTTCTAACTTTTATTAGTAACTGAAGGTCTTTGTCCAGTAGTGGACGTCTTTCGGCTGATGATGATGATGAAGGGTCTTTAATGATGGAAACAAGCTAATCTTTAAAATCACCTTTTGAAGTCACAAAAGTAGTTTCTACGGTTATGTTAGTGGAGCTTCTTTTATTAGGATTTTTGTTAGTGGAATAAGTAGATGAATGCGAGACTAAAGTATGTGCACTAAATATTTATTTTATTGAAATCACAAAAAAAAAATCGTAACAAGTGAAATTATGGATTTCTAAAAATTGCATGTTGAGTATGTAGAAACGAGTATAGTAAATAATGACATCGTAGCTATTTTTATTAGTTTTGGAACAAAAGATTGTTTGATAAAAAATAACTTTAAACTAGCATGCATTACCCACATTGCTATGAACTCTTTTACTCCTTATTTAACGTGTTTTATTCATTAGTCACACTCAACTCTTTAGTATTCTCTCTGTACCAAACAATAAAAAGAACTCGTGTCAGTTGATAGATCAATCAAAACAAATCCCCGCAAATTGTGGATTTTTCCTAGCAATGGCAATACTTGTCATCCACCTGCGTGGATGGTTTGGTCATTTCAGTGGCGAATTCAGTTTGTTTCATTTAAGTAATGTCGGGTAATGGACGCTTTGCAGTTGTGGCCAGACTGTTACCGATGCGTAAATTTGCGTAGTGGCGTACTTCTAATGTTTTCGGTAACTTTTCCTGTTTTGTTTACATGGTCCATGGCAATGGCTATGGCAAACAGTGTTTGAACTTTGTGTTCTTAGGTTTCCATTTAGGTTTCGTTTTAAAACGCATCCGACGTTCTATTGGACCCCTATATTGTAAATATCGTAAGTGTAAAAGGGACTTTTGAAAAGTAAATATTAACTGGTTTTTGAATACGAAAGTTCATATAATTTAATAGGTAACTAAGGCCCGTATTTATAAAAGTTTCTCAAATTCATCTCAGGTCTTATGTCCGGTTTCGAGATTGGGTTTTAATTTATAGACGTAACTTAAACTAAGGGTCAGATTGGAATCCGCATTCTTTTATTTAAATTACTTAGTAAAATGGTAAAACAGTTCATATTTTTATGAAGATGTAACTATATATTAAAGAATAGACCAGGAAGCGCAATATAGCACAAATTCAGGAAAAACATATAAATCAACATAGTTTTTTTTGCTTTGTTTGTATAGGTTCCTCAGTTACTTGAGAATAGCAGTTAAGTTTCATGAATATTTAGTATTTTTCATTTTCCACTTTTTAGCGAATAAAAAGTAGCCTCTTACCTAAACGGATATAAGTTATCGAAGAAGGTGGTTTATGCGCATAACATTATACAAACATCTTTGGAAATTATGCATCTGGATATAAAAATGAGAATACCGTTAGATACGACTGTCCATTAGATTGTTTAATGTGTTACCCGATACTCTAAAATAATTGCCCTTGACATTGTTTAAAAAAAAACTGTATAAATTTCTGTCCACAAATTGTTTCTATAGTATTGATGAGATTATTAAATTTAAATCCCGTTAGTTAACATATTCCATAAATTATTTACACTTATTGTTTTCTGTCTATTTTTGTTGACATATTAATGTTTTTGATTTAATTTTGTACATAATTTAACATTTAGTAATTTACATATTTATATTCTATACTGTGACATCTATGAAATATTTTAAATTATTTTTTACTTTTTTTTTTTTTTTTTTTTATTCTAGTATTATTTTTTTACTTTGTTTTAAATAATTAATTTTCATATATTTTTATTTTAAATTCTTAATGTATTAATACTTATCTGTAAATTTTTGCATGCCATTTATGTATGGTTAAACATGAGATACCAAATTTTTCTATGTAACATCTTCAAAACCATGTTTACAGCAAATAAATATTTCAATTTCAATTTCAATTTCAACGACAACCGAAAACCCATAATATTTGGCGCTTTGGCACTTGGCTAATAAAATCAAAGAAAACTTATATTTTAAATCAAACAATATATAAAAAACTAACGAGTACTAAGATTTACTAACCAGTCCATTCCAATAAACGAAACAGTCAGCCATAATAAAGCTGAAAACTCACGGAAAAACAATAAAAAAGGAATTGATATTTTACAAGTTTAACAGGCTGAGGCAGCCCGAATAGTCGCAGTTTACTGCTTTCCACCATTTTCCACTGCGGTGCCTAACGTACAAAGAATTTTGTGCAACATGCATGAGGTAGCATAAACGACTTCAGGGTACAGGCGAGCTCAAAAGACGGCATTATAAGTTTTCGGCAGTCTAGTGAAAAGGGAAATTTCTAGAAAAAGTTACGAGCTACTGAAATTGTTTTCTTTGGTTTATAGTCGCGTTAATTGGACGCAGTCATACTATCACAAGTTTGTGGTCAATACATTGTATTTTTTGTTAATGATACCTAAGTACAACATGATTTTACCTTTCCCACCAAGTATTGCTAGAACAGAAATAAGAAATGTAAACATTTCTGTAATTTTAAATTAAATTAAAACTACAAGCATTAAACACCTGAAGATATAGAGAGTATAACAAAAATATGTAGCAGTAAAGGCATATTTACACTCAAAAAGCTGCACTACTTTTATTTTACAAATATGCTGAAGTTGTTCATTTTACAAAAATCTTTGGGTTCTCCATACAAAGGCCACATAACTAATCGAGTGTGAGGTTTCGAAAAAATTTGCGGTTTGTATACAAAAGTTGTTCAGTATGACGAGTGGAAGCGTCATGTAATGTGCCCTACAAGTATTTGGTTGTGTATATGTTGTTGCCAGATCATAGAATTGGCCAGATCATGAATTAACTGGCCTTATCGTTGAGGAACTCCGACAAAACTCTAGGGTTAGTTAGGTTAAGATACTGGTGTTACCGTATAAATGAGCCACGCGAATATCCGGGACAAATCACACACGGTCATCGGGCCCCAAACTAGGATTCCCTGTACTATGAGAACCAGACTGCAGTACTTACGATAAGTGCAGTAAATACATTTATAAAAGCAGTAACTTTATTCATTTAATCATGTAAGAACAAATAAATAAGACAGATAAACGGTAACGCAGTATAAAAATACTGAATCTGTGTTACACATTTCAAAATAAATTAAGGAAATAATTCGGAAAATGTAAAAATGTGATGAAAACTCGAAAGTGTGTTTCACAGACTTACTGCTGTTATCGTAAGCACGGCAGCAGAGACTGATATACAATTATACATAGCCATATATATTGAAATACATACATATATACCTCTAGATACAATACACCCAGACACAGAGCAAACAAATCTGCACATCGCAGAAATTTTTGCCCTGGGTGCGGATCGAACCCACGATTCTCGGATCAGTAGTCAGGAGCGCTAACCACTAAGTCACCAAGTCAGTCATATTCGCTCGAGTTAGTCACTTTCGTTCGTTGACACCTTTTCATCGGAGATCCTCGATGGTATGGCCAGTAATTTCATGATGTGGCCAATTTCTATGATCTGCATATACATATATTATATGTCGTAGGTTTTTGATAAAATCAGGGTTTTGATCAAAAACCTAGGTTAAATAAGAACCGGAAGAAGACAAAATTATTACTTAATATTATCATAAACCTAAGAAAATTTGGTAAACACCAATATTTCTTATAATTTTAGAACCATTTTTCTGTCAAATTAGGTCGTCTCAATTTGGATTAAGGTATAAGTATTTGTTGGAGGAACAATTTTGATTATTAATTATAAGAAATATTGGTGTTTCTTGGAGACACATTTTTTTCTAAATAGTTCTAAAATTATACTATGATATAAATGAGTGCAGGGTTTTGATCGAAAACCCTGATTTTCTTAGGTTTATGATAATATTAAATAATAATTTTGATTTCTTCCGGTTCTTCCGGATCAAAACCCTGATTTTATCATAAACTTGCGTCATACATAAGAGCCGTGTGATTGAAAGGCGGCTCACACACTTTCCGGATGCTTTGTATTCTGTGTACGTTAAAAAGGAACTTCTAAACTCAGTCGAAAGTACCTAGTGTATACAGCACAAATAATAAATCTTAGTATTAGATTTGAATGTTTTTACGGAATCGAATCATGGAGAATTTGCATGAAATTCAGCAAAGTAAACTGCCTCTTTGAAAAATTTAAGGTTTTTTTAAAAATCCACAGATCTCATGCCTCCTTGACCTTCTGGCGCATTGAAAATGTCATTAATCAAGATATTATAATGCATATCGAGGGTTCACGGGAGACTTGTATTAAGCGACATTTTTAGAAATGTTCAAGAGACTGATTTAAAAAAATATTTCTTAGAAAAATAATCATTAAAACTTAACTTCTTAGTATTATATAGATTCTCGATATTCTTTATATTTTAAATATTATTCAGAAGTTATTTTTTGTGAGGTATTTTGGAAGAAATACATTTTTTAAGTAGAGGTTACCTGTGTTTCCAAAAATGTCGCTTAATACAAGTCGCCCGTGAACCCTCGATATCATATACTTCTCTTGTGTGCTACTTTAATCTAAATTCCTATTTTCACAAGGGACCACAAAAATACCGTTAAATTTTCACCGTATTTTACCGACAGATAATTTTTACTCAAGCGTGGTTATTTAATATTTTAATAACTATTTTAAATTTTATGAAATTTGAGATTCTTTGAAATAGTCAGTCCCAAAAATTCGGTAAAAAAATTGTGTTTTTCGAGTGAAGGACAGGGATTAACATTTTTCGAGTTAAGGACGCACTTTTGTTGAAAACGGATAACCCTACCCGGCCTACCAATAAGCGATCGAATAAGCATTTTCAGTGCTATGCTAAAATGTCAGTACTGAATACTACCGCAATGCAATATATGTGACTGTTGAATTGATTCAGTGCTTGTGGAGTTAAATTTATCTGATACATTTTCAATCTCTTTCTCTTTAGTCTAAGTTTATCGTAGTATGCACAGACAGCTTGCCGCCTTTCGTTTCGAGCGATCTCATCATGTTGCCAACATTATAACTATACAAAGCCAATTTAGTTTCACGAAGCAACCAGTCTCTTTGGATTGCGACATGACACTAGCGACATGTGCACCGCTAACGTCCTCTAGATTATCTTTGGTACTGTATTTGTCTTTGATATGAACAAACTTACCTCGCGCGTTGTGGCTGCTTGTGGAACTGAAGCTATCAAAGTTTATAACAGTATATGCAAACGTCATGCAACTTTGTCTATGGTTCTGAGAACGTGATCGGCATGAGAATAAACTGTTAGAGTGCGTTTAAACAAATAGTTCCTATGCGGTTATGTTGGCAGTAATGTCTTCCACACACACTATATAGAATGCAGACACACACTACATAGAACGCAGACACACACTAACAAAATCGGTAGAAGCGTCTTCGCGTGTTGATGTCGTTGATAGACAGGGGAGCCAACATAACGGCATAGGAACTATTTGTTGATTACGCACTCTAGTTGGTTACTCTTTGAAATTTTTTTGTGTTGTAAGGTAGAAAGCAATATATCGTCAATTTACGAAAAAAGGTTCCAAAAAATTTATTTGGATCCGATATTGGATACACAAAAATCGTATTTTAATAAAACATATTTTATTTTTATATCGAAAGATTACAACAGTTTGTGGTTACTCCAAGATATAACGCCTTTATGGATAAAATTCGACTGCACTTTTTTACACAACGTTAGTTTTGGATAAAATATCAGTATCGGCCGGATATACCAGCTGATATAAAACCAAAAAACCTCTCCATTTGAAATCCTGAACCAGTAGGAAGCAAAATCCTGGAATAAAACCCAATTTGTCCTAGCATCCATCATGGTCGAAGCGCGGCTCTGCATTTATTCACAATATTATATCCCGCGCCGGCTTTTTTTTTTTTTTTTTTTTTTTTTTTATTATTAGGTTTACCAACAGTAGTTTACACCCATACATGGTAAGACTTAAATAACACAGTTCATAACATAATCTAGTGCAACAACCTTTTATAGGTAAACACAGCATGCACAAAAGTGTGAACACATCTATTAATTTATACAAAAGAAACATGAAGATGGATATAACGCTCATCAGCACAGTAAAATATAAGTTAAAATAAATTTTAAAATAATATTAAATATCAGACAGATTGTCTGATAAAGTTTTGTAAATTTTACATATAGAATCATAGTGTACATCAATGTCGTCACTACAGCTATTTATAGTTTTACAGAATCTGGCAATCGGAGAGTTACAACCTAAAACTGTTCTTCGGAGTGGAGGGCATAGTGGGGTGATAGGTTTACGCGGCAAGCGGCTTGGGGCACGAAAATTAATGTGATGTAATAATTGTGGGCAGTCTATGTCATTTCTGAGAATTTTGATAAGAAACATGCAGTCTTGTAAGATTCTTCGATTTGACAAGGATTCGATTTTGAAATGGTGTAGTCTGGTCTTATAAGAAATGTTTTTTTTGGCCATACCAGAAGAAAAGGACAAATGCCAAAGGAAACGTTTTTGTACACGCTCTAACCGCAAGGAATGTGTGGCATAGTGAGGACGCCAGACCACGCTACAGTACTCAAGTATACTGCGCACTAAATTATTGTAAAGTAATATTTTAGTGTTGCGTATATGAAATGTTTTACAATTCCTGATCACAAAACCAAGCATTCTAGATGCTCTATTCACAACGTTTTCTATATGAGGTATGAACGTCAGCTTTTTGTCAAAAAGCACGCCCAGATCCCTTATAATATCTACCTCTTCAATAGGATCACTACCAATAAAGTATCTAGAACTAATTACAATGTTTTTTCTAGAAATTTTTATATGAAAGCACTTTTTTGAATTAAGTTGCAGAGAGTTGTTATGACACCATACAAGCAGTCTATTTAAGTCATCTTGAAGTAGACGGATATCCTTGTCACTTTCAATTGTTCTACAGAATTTTAGGTCATCCGCATACATGAATGTCATTGAGTTATTAAAACACTCGGGAATATCGTTTATGAAATAATTAAACAACACGGGACCCAAATGCGAGCCTTGTGGCACACCAGAAGATATATCTCTACTAATAGATTGAAAACCATTCATTACAACATAAAAAGACCTCTCAGATAAATAAGAACTTAACCACTTTAGCAAGGAGCCTGATATGCCATATGCAGATAGCTTATGTAACAAGATTTTGTGAGAAACCCTGTCGAAGGCCTTGCTAAAATCTGTATATATAACATCTGTTTGCTTACCAGAGTCGATTGCCTTCGCCAGGGACTCGGTGAAAGTAACTAGGTTTGTACATGTTGATCTAGATCTGACAAAACCATGTTGAGAGTCTGTTAAAAATAACTTAAGGTAGTTTTGCAGATAGGGACAAATCAGGGATTCAAACACTTTAGCAAAACAAGATAAAATTGATATAGGCCTATAGTTAGATACAAGCTCTTCGTTCTCGCTTTTGTGGATAGGAACAACTTTAGCTACCTTCCATTTTACAGGGAATACACCAGACTGCAAAGAAGTATTGTAAATCAGCAACAACGGTTCCACTAATACAGATGCACATTTAACAATAAAAATTGGCGGAATGCCATCAGGCCCCGCGCCCTTTTTGCAATCAAGATTTTTAATTTTTTGAAATAATGTTTTATGCTCAATTGTAGGTGTGGTCAAACATTGGCTACCATTTCGAAGCGACAATAACAAGGCTGAATTATATTCATAAAAAGAAGTAACGTCGTCATGACTATAAACAGATGAAAAATAAGAGGCAAACATTTCGCATACTTCAGTACTTACAGTGGTGTTTGTAGAACCATCTGACATTGAATATGGATATGAACTAGTACCTCCACGCTTTGCCTTGACAAACGACCAAAACAGTTTAGGGTTTTTGACTAGTTCTTTTTCTAATACTTGTATGTACGAATTATATTTAGCGGTTGCCATTTTTTCGGTGCGTTTACACAGCAGTTTTAATTCAATTTCATCTAGTGGATTTCTATATTTATTGTAACGTTGTCTTATTTTATATTTTTCTTTTATGACATTTTTAAGTGCTTTGTCAAACCAAGGGGGGTAATTATTTTTTTTGGGTCTGCTAAAAGGTACAAATTTTTGGATAGCCGTTTTAAGGATATCATAAAACACACTAAGCATATCATTAACATTGTGTAGTCCAGTGAAAATATCCGTCCAGTTATGCTCCTTCAGATACTCTATAATAGATTCATAATCTGCCTTGTAGAAATTTGGTCTATTAGTGTTTTGATTGTACGGTTGTGTAGCATTTGTTTTAAGTGAAATTTGTATATCGAGGGGAGGATGATGTTTGTCTATAGTAGAAAGTGAAGCGATGCTCTCATTTACTTTACATAAAGTTGATGACGATAAGACAAGATCCAATAGACGCCTTGAGCTATTCAGGATTCTATTCATTTGAGTAAAATTATTAACATTAATGAAGTCTAGAAGTAATTGACATATAGCTGGTAAATATTTTTTTGGTGTAGGATGACTTACTAAATCCCAGTCCATATTAGCAAGATTGAAGTCTCCAATTATAAGTACATCGAAAGTAATATTTTCTAATACAGCATTACAGTTATCTATAAACATTTCCAAGTTACAGCTTCGAACAGGCGGAGGTAGGTATGTTGCACAGAGAGCTATCTGACGCATAGAATGAGATATTGGCAAATCTATTATAACCCAAAGGTCTTCACATTTGCTTTCCCAGGTCATGTTACGTTTGGATTTAATATTTTTTTTAACTGCTATTAGTACACCACCTCCTTCCCTTCCACTAAACAAAGTTGAACTTTCCCTGTCCCTTCTATATATTGTATATCTATCGTCAAACAGCTCACTGCTCCGCACTGAATTATTAAGCCAGGTTTCTGTTAGTATGATGACATCATAATCACTACACTGAATATTACAGAAAAATGCATGGGTTTTGGTTCTCAGCCCTCTGCTATTTTGATAATATATATTTAATTCAGGACCTTTTAAGCCTTTAAGACTCCATTGCAAGCACAAAACTAGAAATATCTAAATAATTCTGCTTAAACAGTCCATACCCTTTACGAGTATATACTCCGCATCTTCACTTTTCCTGACAAAAATTCTACCACCCCTAATCCAGACGTATTTGTATCCTTTTTCTCTTGCTCTAAATCTGACAGCCGCATGGAGTGCCTTGTTGGCCGGAGACAAGTGTTCTACAACATAAATTGGACATCTGCTGCCGGCGAATCCTAGATGAGAGCTGTTTAACTTATCTGTCGTATTTGACTTGTTATATTTGATGACGGACGCCAATAGCTGATCTCTCATTTTAGTGGAGGCCAACTGCACAACGATCGATCGAGGACGAGTACTAGTTGTACTGAGCTTCGCCACACGTGTGCAGTGCTCAATATCGTTTTCTTTTATCTCGCAGCTAACCACACTACCCAGCTGTTTTATAATGGTGTACAAATTTTCATTTTTATTTTCAGGGACGCACTGGATCTCTACGTTTTTTGAGCGTGAGTGCTGTTCCAAGTAGTTGATACGCAGGTTCAGATCGGTTATCGTGCGTTTCATATTCGCATTGTCTTCCTGCAACACATCCATATTTTTCATTGCAAGTCCGTGCTCCGACTCGATGTCGTTGAATCTGGTATTCATAAAATTCATGGACTCACTGATTTCTCTCATTTCCCTCTTGATTGGCTCTAATTCCTTGTTAATTATCTTGATTATACTAGCATCAAATTGTCTGATCATCTCACCAAATTCTTTTTTTATCACTTCCTGAATTATACATCGCACGTCATCCTTTGTGATTGGGGAGCTCGGTTCTGGAGCGAGCGGTGAACTGAGAGCAACCCTCTTGTTATCTCTTCTTGGAGTATTGTATGTCTGGGTGGCGTCTTTCTGTGACGAATTCAGGCCATGAAGCGTACATGCTGGGCATTTCCATTTAGTTTGTACCCCTGAATCTTCACCAGAAAACGGAATTGACATGCAGGAGTAGTGGAAAGACTTACTACAGTTTTTGCATGAAACAAAATGTTCGCCTTCCCCTTTATTATTTTCACAAGAAGCACAAACCACGGTAACTGGAGCCATCGTAAACCGCCTCTGCACCAGACTATTTGCACCTCAGACCAAAGAAACTAGAGGACATGAAATATTTGTCTATATGAACAATCAGTTATACAAATATGTGCCATTTTGATAGCGAATTCTAAAATATACTTTTATTTCTTTCTAACTTATGTAATTCTTCTCAGTAAAAAAAGGACAACAATATTTTTGTCCTTTACAAAATGGCAACTTTGTTTTCGTGACGTCAGCAAAATACCTCTTTGCGGCCGATTCGCCATTCTCGTTTCTCGGTGTCACTGGTACATAAGCTGTCAAAGTGCCTTCGCTCGCGAGTGTTTTAATTGAAAATTGTTAAATATGGTTAAACAAAGCATCCGAAAATAATAAATTAAGTGAAACAACACAGTAATTAAGATGCCTAATTGTAGTGTTACAGGATGTGGCATCAAAATGAGCCGAAATCGGCCGAACATTACACTGCACCGGTACGTATTGTTATCTTGTTGAAATATACCTTATTTTCACAAACTAAATTACGTATTTGTCTTAATGCAGAAGATAAGCGATATAAATAACCGAAAGTAGCTTTTCAATATAATTTCAGTCTGTCTTTTAACTTTATTTTATTAAAATATTTTACGGCTCTAACGTGGCTAGTGTTGTTCTTCGGGGCTCTTTTAGACATCGATATTTATGTAGGATGATGATGAATTTTAGAAAAAGTTACTTACATATATTTTTTTAGGCTTCCCCGAAGTGAATATAAAAAGAAAAAGTGGTTGGCAGCAATTGGCATAGAAAACATCAACAAAAGCCATCAACATCTGTTCGCGACATTTCCATGAATCATGTTTACCGCACATTGGACAAAACAACATTGCATGATGAAGCTGTACCATTAAGATTTTTAATGGTAAGTATACCTACCCACGTTAGTACTTAATGATTAAGAGTGTTGTCAGTGGTGAATTTTATTCACAAATTTACAGTCACTCATATAATCCCTCAGTTATTTCTGTTTACATTTTTTTTATGGCAGAGGTGGCAAACGAGCAGATGGATCACCTGATGGTAAACGATTACCGTCGCCCATAGACACCCCTACATGAGGCTACATCTCTACGCAGCGCCAAGGAGTCAAGCCGATCTGAAATATCCTGGTAGCCGACGATTCGAAATGCTCTTCGTTGTTCTGTTTACATAATATGGAAAAAAGTGGATAAGCGCGATACATATACATAGCGCGACTTAATAATGTTGATCAATTTCGTCAGGCACGGCATTCTTCCTAAATATAATGTTAAATTCTGATTACAGAAAAATCTGAAAGGCATTAAGCATGATGTTTTAAGAGGAAAACATTGTATTATTGTACGTCCTGGAACAGCTAAAGGATTCGTACCCAGTGGCACCAAGGAAAGCAGTGACAGCAGCTCAAATTCTGAAGATGACAATGTTGATGCCATATCAGGTGTAAATCATCAAGTTATTTATTTCGACCAGAATGTTTATGTGAATAAAACTAAATAAATTTTCTTTAAATGTCCTAGGCTTGTTTATTTTCCCATTCATATAGTTATAGGGATGCAGAAAACAAACTATTGAATACAATGATGAAAAGTAATTTCATTTTATATTAAAAACCTGCAAGTATTAAATTCATTTAGATTGTAGTATTAAATGTTGGAATGTAAGCGATAGTGGCGCCATTATCATCATCAGCCGAAAGAAGTCAACTGCTGGACAAAGGCCTCCCCAAAGGATTTCCACACCGACCGGTCCTGTGCTGCTCGCATCCAACAGCGCTATCATTAATTTCTTTTCAACTCTTTACGGCCAAGCTGTAAATTAAAATACAGTTCCGAATATTTGTCTTTATTTTGAATACCTACACCTATAGCGCTGCAAGACACGAGCCATCTACACTCATTTCACATCTTCTGTCTCCTACTTTTTGCCTTTTATTGTTTAAGTGTAAAAGACACAGTAGATAGTAACTATATTGGTGATTACAGACCATTTACATACTAATTAACTGATAAAACCAATATAATATAATTAATTTCTTGTTTCATTTCGTTAATCTGTTATTGCCCATCTCTAGTTTAGGAGGATATGTCAATTTTGACCATTATCGTCAAATAATAATAAAATAATCGAAAGTTCGCCATCAGTTGCGATTTATGTACGAGTAGAGTACAAAAAAAATAGACGCTCATTCTCTGCATGCCGGTGATATCGATAAAACCATATCTCATATAATGGGTATGCACTATGCCGAACGACCATTTTCGTTTCTCAGCAAGTTTAGGTATGCACGCTATTTCTGTAGGTATGCCATGTCCATTATCTCCTACGTCATTGATTTGCACAATGGGTAACAATGTTTCCAGGGTAAGACCGCCGTTACAGCGCCTCGTTGTGCACGCAGTCTTAAGGTCGCGAGAAAAACGCAGTAAGCGCCAGGAAATCCGTGCGACTTACGCGTTCTCATCAAAAACTCTCGTTGTGGAATGTGACGGTGGTTATGCTTTTGATTTTTTGTTAT
Source organism: Coleophora deauratella (assembly GCA_958295455.1). Classification (NCBI taxonomy): domain Eukaryota; kingdom Metazoa; phylum Arthropoda; class Insecta; order Lepidoptera; family Coleophoridae; genus Coleophora; species Coleophora deauratella. Next base: position 15,948,974 of record OY282395.1, read on the forward strand.
TTTTGTTTAAAAAACACACTTATATTAGTTATCTATTCACTAAACTTCACAGTTCAATAACATTATGTATGTTTTTATTATTTCACGAAAAAACTGCTGCCAAAACTTGGTAAGTAAGCTAGATATTTATTAAATTGTGAGGAGCGTTATCACGGCGATGTTTACTGTTCTATGTAATGAGATGAGATGCATTTTGATGCACTTTCATAACCAAGCACACATAGAACGGGTCCTTATAAAATACTTGAAAAAATGTAACAGTGGCTTCTTCTCATGAGACTGAACAACTTTCCCCAAGGAACCTATATACTCAATTAGAAAAAACATTTTGTACTTCCCATACAAAACTGGCGGTTCATTGATCAATTAGTATGAGGACTCAAAAATTTTGTTTTTGCAAATTGAGTATAGGTTAATTTTTTTTCAGATATTTCATAAGACATTTGTATTATAACAAAACATATCGGACGTATGTCTGGCTTCAAGATTCGACCAGATATCTAGTATCCAGAGAAGTTACTGTCCGGTTTCTACTCTATCAGGTAGCAACTATTTATGTAGGTATGCCCATAAAAATCACATTGTCAATATTTTTATTTTATTGTTTATTCGATTTGACGATATTTTTTTAAATAAAATATAAATTTTGTACATCCCCTGTATCACCTGCATACGGAGACAGACAATGGATTTAATGAGATGGTGTTTTGATACAATGATATCAGTTTGGTGGTGGAATATTTCCAGACATTTATTATAATTTAAAATAATATTATAAAGGCCTCTTCATCGTGTCCAGCAACTCAGTCAAAATCAGTTTTTTTTTTAATCGACCACAAAAACAAGACGTCTACACATTCACCAGACCGGTAAAATATTGTGTTTTGTAGTCTGTGCTTTGTTATAGAAGTACATCGACAGATCAGTTGCCAGACTCATAAGTTTATCACGTTCGTTTCACGCTGTTTGCTGCATAGAGCCCCTCAAAGCACAAATGCTCCTGACATCCTGACATTGTGGGTACCGCCTTAGTTTCAGCATTTGCGCTTGATGTATATCGTGCGATGAATTACGGTGAATATTCTGTGCATCTGCTAAATAGTTTTCACTCTGTTTAGTACACTTTAAGACATATTCTAAACCGAATTTGAAGCGAATTTGTAGTGAGTTCCATTGGTTATGGTTATGAGTTATGGTTCTTTAAAGGGTCAATGGTAAAATAAGTTCTTGAATGGTTATCTATTCCTATAAAACGATACCGTGACATGCTGACTGACAGAAAACTAAACCGTTTAAGACAGAAAATTGAAAATTTTAACTAAATAAAATAATGTACAAAAAATACTGTCCTTTAAATGAAATGGTATGTAAAGTTTGTATAGAAATTGTGTTTCAAATGGGTCTTACAGGTTATTTATATCCGAAGTTTACTCGGACAAAGTCACGGGCAGTGTATGTAATAATCACAAAGTTTTAAGAGTCAAAAGTGTCATAGTCCTACTCTTGAACTCATTTTTTTGAATGTATGAAACTTAATCCATGAAAGATTAGGCACTTTGAAAGTTTGTTCACATTCGTACACTTTCATAAAACGTGCTTTCAGATTTCTCATGACTAAAACCAATATAGATCACACAATCCCGAAATATCTGTTAGTCGTCATCGCTGGCGAGAAAATCGAACATTTCACAAGACAAGACAATAGTGTAACATCCCTAGTCCCTTAACCGACAAGGATAGAAACAGATTCCGTATGCACTAATTTTGTTTACTGTCCAACCCGGTTACTGTCGGCCCAGGCTAGCCCCGTCCATATTTGAGCAGCTACGTCAGAACCAACGGTCAGTGAATAAATTTAACCCGGTTGGTGTGAATAAATGTAATCCGTAAGGCTGCATTCAGACGAACTAATTTGCTTGCGAGGAAGAGTTCAGTCGTCCATCCCGCAGAAGAGTGATAGAACCTTTGTATCATACTTTCATTCATATATTTGTCCTTATGGTAATCTATGGCCAGCATGGTCTCTATGGTAGTCGTTGGCATGTGTACCTTGTGCCGACAAAAAAAAGTATTGAAAAATACTTTTTTTTTGTCGGCACATCACACATCGGAATATTTCTAATTTTTTCTCTGCAAAATAAGATTTCTGTTGTTTCTTAATTCTTCTTGTTACAAATATTTTACTTTTGGTCGTACTATCTTTTGTAGATGTTAGCACATGTAGAAGTCACAAGTATCTTTTGTCCTTTTTTTAACTTTCCTAAATTGTTTTATGTTTCTGTAATATTTCTGTTGTTTTTTATTTCTATTCTTCTTGTTACAAATATTTTACTTTTGGTCGTATTAACTATATTTTGTAGATGTAATATAAGAAGTAACAAGTATCTTTTGTCTATTTTGAACTTTCCTATGTTTGTTTTATGTTTTAACTTATCATAAATACCTAATATATTTAGTACCTGTACGCTGCGTTGTCGCGCATATCCGATGTGGTTCCACAGAAAACCAGTGTCGCCGGCACCTTCTTATGTTAGTGCCGGCGGCGGCACATGCTGAGTGGCGACCCTTTTGTAGCGACTATTATTATTATGTTAAATCTTATACTAAGCGCAAATATATATATTTTTTGTGAGTGTTGCTACAAATAAATCATTTTCTATTCTATTCCATTCTAAAACGCCAGAGTTGAGTATGTTTACCTTTTGCTTTTTTTGGTTAGAACTTTTGGCTTCACTTCAAATATACATTATACCTGAAATAAAGCATCGTGTCAAAATATTTGTGACTCGACCAGCTAGCTCGTTCAAATGGAACCTAAGGTCTTGGCACAGTCATCGTATTATTACAGGATATGTCATGGACGGTAATGGAACGTTGATACAGGCGACACGTCAGCTCACCACACACCAAAATAGGTTTAATTTAGGTATAAAAAGTGGCATTTCACGTTATTCAAAGCTATCTTTTATTCAGCATACCCACATATTGTGTTTGTATGCCTACATACTTGATATACAACGTGATATTTTAATGGTGGCTATGAGCAAATCCAGGCTGTATTCGGGTTAAACGTGACAACTTTTTTGCTCACTTTTTAAACAAACTTCAAAACAATTTGAAGGACTCTCCATTCAAAACTGATAATCACATGAGTGACTTTCAAAGTAGTAGAACAAAAAATACCTAGTTCTAAAATTTGACCCGAATAATAAATAGTTCACATCCGCCAAAAAAAATCACCTTTCTCCGATATATGGAATGGTTCACAATTTGTTTTGTGGCTAATGTCAAGAGGTCAGCTTTAATGATTGTTACAGTAAGTAATTATTAAACCACGTTTGTTTACATTCAAAACAAATAACACCATTAAAATGGAAAATAACTGACATTTACATTTATAAAAGAGCATAAGTAATTCAGAAGCGACAATTTTACGTGTAGCTCTGTCTAGAACAAAGAATGGTAGTCAATATCACAACGGAATTATTGAAATATACGTCCCTAAAGGCAGCGTTGTGTGTGATACCGGGATTTATGTTACACAGAGGATGTGAGTTTCTACGTTATAGCGAGCGTATCGGGTATACGGACGTAAATGAAGATCAAAAAACAAAATACGTTTATAATAAAATTCGAATAATATTACAAAAAGATTTAATGACACCCACAAGGGCTATAAGAGTGTAATGCTTGAAATGCCAGCGTTATCGAATCATAAATTAGTAGTTTCGTAGGAGAACTTAAAGCAACCGATATAGCTCACAGAATCGCTAAATTCAATAACCGTAGGGGCAGGTAAATTCTCGAGTGGCGACCACGCTTTTGGAAGACGTAGCGTTGGCAGGCCTCCATTCGGTGGACAGATGACCTGGTTTATGTCGCGGAAAGCCACTGGATTTGAGCAGCGTAAGACCAGTTGGTGTGTGAATCCCCGAGAGAGGCTTATGTTCAGCCGTGGACGTCTTTCGATTTTGAAAAAAGGGTTTGCGAGCAATGGATAACGAGAAAGGCTACTTATTGCAAAGTTAACGCCGTTGAGGAATTTGTTTAGATTATTGCTGAAAAAGTTATATTTAAATGTACATACTTTAATATTATCTTTGCTATCTTCAGTCTTATCTAGTACCAATTGAAGTTTATTTTCAATGAACGTTTTAGTATCAAACTTTACCTCATTATTTTATTAATTGTCAGTGGAATCGTGTTTTTGACACAAACATTGTCACTTCATCAAGTTACTCAACTCGAGACTGATACTGTTGTTTCTACTGAGTGTTGAAGTGCTGTCTTTGTAATTGAATAAGAACACTTTAGCTTTCTCAGATTCATTGTTGCGGTAACATAGAATTTGTTCACTCATCTTGTGAGTCTCCGTATAAAGTACTTGTAGTTTTACGTTAAGTATTAAACGAAATAGTTTTTGCACCGATAAATCGTTTTTCAATATGTGAAAATTCCAATAAAAGGGCATCTTCATCAGTTTTAGGTATAACAATACCGATACCAATTCATCATTTTTAGGTAACGATTTTTAATATAATATAAAATATATATACTATTTGTATGGTATGCCTTCAGCGACATGGACTTACTTAACCTCATCGATAGATATTGTAATGTACTCCTAGATCCAGGGTATCGTATCTGGCTCGTTCCCACACCAGTAGTCCAGGTATAAGCCGTCCGTTCTCGCCGGTGGCTCTCACGTGACTGACCTACCCACCACCCGTGTGACCGAGACAGTAAATACAAACACTACATCCCTTCCTTATCATTATTTATTTGATTTTACCTTTACAATTTTTATTTTAAATTAATTACAATAAGTTAATCGTCTTTATTTTCGTTCTCATTATTTTCTTTTCCGTCCTCGTCTTCATTTTGTACCTTCCACTCTCCTTCTACCTTTTTAAGGTGAATTACATTTCGTCTGAGTCTCTGCCCAGTTTCCTCATTTCTTATGAGTATGTCTCCACCATCGGCCTGCTCAACAATGTGTGGTGTGGATTTGTAACTAGCTGTAAGTTTATTCCCCTTTTCCATTTCTTTGATATAAACTTTGTCCCCCTCTACGAGTTTTGATTCTTCTGCTTTCCTTTTTTTGTCTGCATACTCCTTTCCTTTCTCTTTCTGCATCTCTGTCTCTGGTCTCTGAATCATCTTCTGTTCTTTCCTTGTCTAGTAGCGAGGGAATTTTGTCTCTATTTTGTTTCTTAAAGAAAAGTTCGGCAGGAGTCTTGCCAGTTACAGAATGTGGAGTAGTGTTGTACATCATGAGGTATTCCCAAACACTCTCTCTCAAATCCTTCTTTTGAAGTTGGCTGATTTTAAGTCTCTTTAGTATATCCCGATTTTGTCTCTCGACTTCTCCGTTTTGTTGGGGCCAGTAGGGAATCGTGCTAAATAGTCTGATATTACACTGCTGACAGTATTCTTTAAATTCATCGCTCACGAACTGACGACCATTATCTGCCGTAATTGACGCAGGATAACCAAGACGGCTGAAGATTTCTTTAAGAAATTTTATCATTTGAGTACTCGTTATTGATTTTGTGAATTTGATTTCCTTGTATCTGCTATAATAACCAACGATTACCAACAAGTAATCACCACTTGGAAGAGGCCCTAATAAATCCATAGCAACGTCCACCCAGGGTGCGGCAGGAAGTTCACGTCTTTTCATTGGTACCGGACAGCTGGGCAATCCAACAAGAGTACATCCTTTGCATGCCTTGACCATTGCCTCAGCGTCCTTATCAATCCGTGGCCACCAAACTTTTGACCTTAACCGACTCTTCATTGCCACAATCCCTGGGTGGCCTTCGTGTGCTGCATTTAAAACATCCTTTCTGAGTTCTCTAGGTATAACGATTTTATTCCCCCTTAGTAATATATTATCGTAGAAACAGAGTTCGTTTTCAAAAACCTTGTATCCCTTAACAGACCCATCCCAGTCATTGTTGTAAATACCTCTTTTGACATTTTTTATTTCTGAGTCATTAGCCGAGGCAGCGATAATGACATGCATAGGAATAGCATGCGGACGGGCGTCTTCCACAATTTGATGCACAAAGTCTTCAACATTTCCTTGTGGAACCATGCTATAATCACATAGTCGTGATAGGGGATCAGCTATATTAGCTTTTCCAGGTCTATATTTTATCCTGTATCGATACGTTTGTAAACGCAGCACCCATCTCTCTACGCGTGCACAAGGTCGTGATTTTGGACTGAACATAAACTCTAATGGCTTATGGTCTGTAACAAGCTCAAACTCTTTACCAAACAGAAATATGTTGAAATGCTCAACGGCCCAAACCAGGGCGAGAGCCTCTTTTTCTGTTTGGCTATATTTTCGTTCCAATTCTGTCAATGTTCTGTTACCGTATGCAATAATTCTCGGACCTTTAGAATCAATTTGTATCAGCACAGCGCCTAATCCAACTGGGCTGGCATCTGCTATAACTTGTGTGGCATCATTGACATCATAGTAACCTAATGTCTCTATCGTATTAAGCTCTTTTTTTAACTGTCTAAAAGCCATCTCTTGTTCTTCTTTCCATTGTTTCTCTATACTTGCCTTTTGTGAAGTCTTATTTCTTAATAATTTCTTCAATGGTTCTGTCAATGTTGCGAGATTGGGAATCCATTTATTGATATAGTTGACCAAACCTATAAAACTTTGTAATTCCTCTACTGTTTTTGGTGTCCTAAACTCAGCTATACTTTTGATATATTTGTTTAAAGGTTTTGCTCCTTCTGGTGTCAGTTCATGACCCAGGAAGTTTACTTTCTGAACCTTGATGACGCATTTGTCTTCGTTAAGTAAGACATTATTTTCCTTAAGGACTTCCATGACTTTAGATAGCCTTTGATCATGTTGGTCTTCATTTTCTCCAAAAACTAATATGTCGTCAATGAAATTTATTACGCCTTCTAGTCCAGTTAACATTTTTTCCATTATTTTCTGGAACAACTCTGGAGCACAAGTTATACCAAACATCAAGCGCTTATATCGGTATAAACCTCTTGACGTGATAAATGTTGTCAAGTGTCTTGAGTCAGGGTGAATTTCAACTTGATGAAAGGCGTTTTTTATGTCTAATTTGGAAAAATAGTGAGCCTTCCTCATCTTGGGTAACAATTTGTCCATACAGGGTAACGGATGGTTTTCTCTCAGCACTGCAGCATTAGCACGTCTCATGTCTACACATAATCGTAAATCATCATTATCTTTTAGGATTGGAACTACAGGTGAAACCCACCGCGACGGTCCATGCACCTCTTCTATAATGTCCTTTTCTAATAACTCATCAATTTTCTTTTCTACTTTTTGCTCGATGGGTATAGGTATACGCCGATAAGGTTGAGAAACTGGCTTGCACATCTCATCTATTGGAATTTCAACCAGAACATCCTTGAATTTAGGAAATGGATGTTTTGGTTCTATGATTTGATGGATTCCTACGCCCAACCTTAAAACACCTAATCGAATCGCCGTTACTTTTCCCAATAAATCTCTTGTTCCACCATTGATTATAAAAACTGTAGTTTTTTCTGCTCGTCCGTTGATTTTGATCACGGCCTCAAAAGATCCTTTAACATCCAACGGAGTCTTACTTCCATAAGAATACAAGATCTTATTTGTGTCCTTTACTTGATTCGAGCAGATTAGTCTACTGTTTTTCAACTTTTCCCACGTCTTATCTGTAATCAAGTTTAAGTTACAGCCTGAATCTATGAGCATTTTTAATTTGACGCTACCTACTTCACATTCCACTGTATCGTCATCGTTCATATTGAAAATATAATGAACTTCTTCATCATCTGCACAACTATTTCTTTCTTCGACCAAGTTAACTTCATTTCCTTTCTTAAATTTTTTGATGTTAGTATTATAATTTTTTTGTTCTATTTTCCTTTTTTGAGGATTTGTTCTGCATAAAGCACTAAAGTGTCCAGGTTTTCCACACGCGTGACATTTCTTTCTTTTTGCTGGACATTCCTGGTTTGGTCCAAGATGAGAACTGTATCCGCATCTTCCACACTTTTTTGTTTTGTCACCTGGTTTACTTGTCTCAAATTTGTCTTTCTTTTGTCCATATTTGTTATCCTTTGTCTTGATAGAATTTACGTCATTTGACTGGTTTTTCTGCTCATATCCTTCTAATTGTTGTCCTACTACCTCTAACGTATTTGCTTCGATAATGACTTTATCTAACGTTACGCTGTCTCCTATGGTTAGAATTTTCTTGCGTAGTTCTGAGGAAGAACATTTTTCGACTATCTGGTCAATCAAGTGTTCTTCAGGACAAGTAAATTTGCATTTGTCCGCTTGGCTTCTTAATTTCACTACGAACTTTTCAAACTTTTCCCCTTCTTGTTGTTTAATTTGACGAAATAGATGCCTTTCATAGATTTTATTCTGCTTGGGAAAGAAATAACTGTCAAGCTTTTCGACCGTTATTTTGTAGACATCTATTCCCTCAGCTGCTTCAATGTACGCTCCTGGTAAATGATAAGTTATTTCCTGAAGGGTGGATCCACCCAAAAGCAGTAAAGTTGCTCTTTTCTTCACCGGACAAACTATCTCTGTTGCTTCTAAATATATCTCTAAAGATCTCTTCCATCTTTCCCAGCGTAGTGCTATAGTAGCATTATCTCCTTCGAGATCAAGTTTTTCTGGTGGTGGAAGCGTATTTGCCATATTATGGAGATTATTTGGGGCGACCTGTAACCAACGAACCAAATAATCGCGTGTGATTCCGGCAACTGTAAGTATATATTGTATTATCTGATACACTTTCAAGCATGATTTACGCTTCTCACCGCATCCACTCAGTCCCCAACTTCATGCAGGTTGTTATTGCCTAACTCACATATCTGCATGTTTCATAATCAAGAGGACCCATACTGCCAGGCACACACATTTCACGAATGGTTTACATTTTCATGTATCATAATATCATTTAGGTCATACTGCCTGACACATATTATCACACGGTTCACAATTTCATGTAGGCCAGTACTACTTAACAGACTTAAACACGCACGGTTCACAATTTCATGTAGGCCCGTACTGCCTAACAGACTCAAACACGCACGGTTCACAATTTCATGTAGGCCCGTACTGCCTAACAGACTCAAACACGCACGGTTCACAATTTCATGTAGGCCCGTACTGCCTAACAGACTCAAACACGCACGGTTCACAATTTCATGTAGGCCCGTACTGCCTAACAGACTCAAACACGCACGGTTCACAATTTCATGTAGGCCCGTACTGCCTGACAGACTCAAACACGCACGGTTCACAATTTCATGTAGGCCCGTACTGCCTAACAGACTCAAACACGCACGGTTCACAATTCAATGTAGGCCCGTACTGCCTAACAGACACATATCTATCGCACACAACTGTGAAAACAATTCGGCATGTAAACAATCTTTTCGGTAAGTTAACGTAAGATAAAACTTTGGAAACATACTGGCTTCTATGTAGCTAGGTACATATTTTATATCAATTTTATAGTATTATTTGTATTTTTATATTACTTTTATACTAACTATACAAATTATACAATCAAAATTTTTAGTATATATGCAATGTTTTAGATTATTCTGTACTTACTATAAACAATCTAATCATTTAATTACAATTGAAGGAAGCGGAAGCCATGAGTACATACCTACCTACTTATTTTATAACTCAACATAACTTTCAACATAGAAGCAAATATAGGTAACAATAAAGTACCACACCCATGACCCTACATACTTATTAGTTGTCTATCAAACCAATTACTACCTATATGGTATGGTTTAGTAATCTACGTAGGTAGGTACGTAGGTATCTGATTGATGAGTATATGTTTTTTGCCAACGCGATCAGTTTGCCATCCTTATGGCGTTACAGTCGATATTATATTATCATTATCATGCATCAACCTGTTCAGATTCAGTGTACGTCGCGCCTTAAGGTATTGTTGTTTATTATGTAGCCGTTTAAAACCTAGCAGGGCATGTACCCCTATAAAATATTAAGCAGACTATTGCATTGCAAACAATATGTTATGTCGATTGAACAAAATGAGAAAATAAAAAAAATAAAAAAATCATTCATGTTATATAAAAATCACAATTTTGTACCCATCACTATACGCACTTACTCGTGTAGGTATATTTAATAGGTTTGTTTTCATTGATTTATTTTGATCATTTTGTTAGGGTCGTGTCTGCGTAATGCTCATAGAATCCTAACGGTATTAATACTAGGTAAAAGCTAATAAGCAAAAGAACATCAAAACCGTATTTACGTAATTATATCATTTGTATGTAACTATTGTCATTCATCTTATCGTTCATATTCATTACGTTGAATTAGGAACTCAAATAATGCAAAAGTATACTATATTTACGACTTCAGAACATCAGCACGGCAGGTAGGTAGTGGCAGATTACGTAATAATTAGGTACGTATTGTATTAAAACACTTAACTATTACAACTGTTTCATATCTCATATGTATTTTCGATTAATACTAGAATCGTAGAATCTAGTATTGACAACCACATATTAAATCTTCCTTTCCACTTCCCTTATTTTATTTTGTTTTGTTATTTCTGAATTTATTTTATGTTTACCGAATTAACTGTTTTCACTAACCTTTTGCCTCGTCGCCACTTGTAATGTACTCCTAGATCCAGGGTATCGTATCTGGCTCGTTCCCACACCAGTAGTCCAGGTATAAGCCGTCCGTTCTCGCCGGTGGCTCTCACGTGACTGACCTACCCACCACCCGTGTGACCGAGACAGTAAATACAAACACTACAGATATAAAAATAATTCCTTTTATAATAAATGGACAACAAACAGTGCAAACATTATAATGTGGAAGTAGGCATATAGTAGGAAACAAAATAGCCGACGACGACGAGGTTGATCTCGTTACTAACATGACGTTTAGTGATTTTTCAGTTGGCATTAATAGTAATCTGATAGATGTGTGGGAAACAAAAAAAAACACAGTCTCTAGAAAATACTCGGATACAGCGCATGAGTATAAGGGTCTGTTCAGACGAAACATAGTCTGTCGCCAGACAATTATAGGTGTGGCATTTATCAGTGCAGCGGTTCAAAGTAAATGATTAACAATAAATTTTCAAAGCGGTGAGATACGATATTAGCAGAGAGTAGCCACGAATGGATAATCAGAAATTCAAGCGAAAAATTATAATTGTTTCCAAACAAGAGAAAACTCGAGCCGGATTTATTATTGCCTTCACTTTTCTTAGTCTAGACTAAGACATCACTACTACGTCTAGTGTCTTAAAGGAATTCTTGTTAAGCTTGTCACATATCACAATCCTTGCAAAAGGGGTCACAACTCTCACATAGATATCACTAAAAGCAGAGCAAAATCTGTACCCTCGGTGAAAAACGCTATAAGTCCGAAATTGCAGTTTTGAGAAAAACGGCTTTAAAGTTTTTGCACCTTTACATGCATATAACTTTTTTATTATTGTTTTTATTTATGATGTAAAAAATGTTCAAGGTAAATATTTTAAGCGTCTTTACTATAATGTATGAAGAGTAGCATTAAAGTTAGTACATTATGAGCAAAAAAGAAAAAAGTGACTTATATTAATCGCCACATCAGAATGTACATGTGTAATATAATATAAGAACAGATATATTATTTTACACTACAACTATTGATTATATTGTTATTGGTGAAAAATGATACATCTACGTATTGATATGTAATTTAAATACATTAATACTAATAAGTAACAAAAGTTCCAAAACAAAACTGTCGCAAAAAAGTTGCATCTTTTCTTCCCAGTACATGAAATACAATAAATTACATAATTAACGGTGATGAATTAAAAAACACCAAAAATATCAAATAAAATCACGTGTTCAATAATATATTTCAACTTATTTTGTTACAGTTTAAAGTTTTGGATCGTGTCAAATGATATAAATCGTTAAGGCAGTAAAATGATATAATTGTTTTACTACAATTTTATCTTCAATCAAATCGATCTTTAATCTCGGATACTTTAAGTACCTTTGTGAGACAGAAAATAGCCAAATGGGATGCCGGTGAACCCCATGGAAGTGGAATGTGATACCATTAAAGATTTGTTCACCAAAGCATCTGGTGAGATTTTCGGATAGAACAGGGTGCAATCACCGGACTGGTTCTCCGAACCGAACGAGCCGCCAACTCACTAATGCTTATTGGACAAACCTATGGAAAAGCATTTTAAGACTGCACAGCTGCTGGTAACTTTCGCGGTGTTTTCGCGGGGATCAAAACGGCTCTAGGCCCTGTGCCAAAAAAGAGGAGTCATCTTTTCTCTGAACTGTGTTCTCTAAAAGAACTTCACGTCTCAGTCATCACTGACTGTAAATATCAACTCAAACGGTGGGTCAAACACTATACCGAGCTTCATATTCGAATAGCTGAGATCAGTCCTATAGGTCTGGATTCAATTCGTACACTGTCTGTCATGACTGTTGTGGTATCCTTAGCATCCATCCCTGAGGCCCATTGCGGTTCCGTTCTCAAAAATCTACTACGGATATAATCCACCAACTCAAGGAATATGTCGTGTCGAATAAAATACAAAATGCAACGCATAATGGCACTTATTGACTTGAAAAAAAGCCTTTGATACGGTTAGTTTTCTTTATAGCGCACTCGAGAAAACAGGATGTGCTCCAAAGTTGAAACTGGTTCAATCCTTTCATGATGATATGAAAGATACCATATTCTTTGATGGTCAAACGTCCAATTCTTTCAACATGCGCAGAGGAGTTCATCAGCGTTGGAGCGTTTTAGCACCAACAACTATTCAGTATATTTTTCTCCCTGCTTCTTAAAGCCGCTTTTGGTGATTTATAGCGAGGAATTTTCTAACACACGTTGAGAGCTGATGGCAAATTATTTAACCTCACCCATTTAAGGTCTCGGTGTAACCATGATGACTTACTTGTTAATACCTTGCCGACGACGCAGCCCTTGTGGCGAAAACTACCCAAGAGCTCCAAGTTCTCCTGGACCACTTTGCCCACGCATGATCCCAGTTTTCCATGTCAGGTAATGCATAGAACACCGTAATTCTTGCACAGGGCTACTCCTACCATCTTAGCATCTTGCTCGATGGAGCGACTTTTGAAGAAGTTGATAAGTTCTGTAACTTGGGGTCGTCTGTGTAGAGAAATCTGTCTATTAATGGAGAGATCAACACTCACTTCGGCAAGGCCGCCACGAAGTTCGGTAGGCTTCGTGTAAGAGTATGGAATAATAAACATCTTACAGTCAAAATCAAGATGATAGTTTTTCAAACTTATGTCTTGAGTATACTCTTGTACGGAGCTGGAAAGTGGACATTGTATGCCAGGCAGGAGCGGTGACTGAAACCTTCCATCTGCGATGTCTTGGGAGCATCCTAGGCAAACTTGAAAGGACAGGGTAATAAACGAGATTATGCTGAAGATTGCGCAGCTGCCTCGCATCACCGCTATGCTCAAACAGCGACGTCTGCGGTGGCTAGGGCATGTGCATCGAATGGACCCTTCTCAATTGCTGAGACAGGTAGCATTCGCGAAACGAAAGGTAGGATGACCTTTGCTACGGTTTAAATACAGTGTTAAGCGGGACATGGTTGCGTTTAGGATCGACGGCAACGAATGGAAGAATCTTGCGTCCAACCGCAATGAGTGGAAAAAAACTATATTTGATGACTGCATAGCACAAGACAACGCCTGGTTCAGGACCTGGCGGAAAAGCGCACCCAAAGGTACAATCCTGTCTTATAAGACCTGCAGCCTCAGTTCACGTGTCAGAAGTGTAGCTGTATGTATCGGTCCAGAATCGGATTTTTAGTCATGAGCGGCGGTGTTTCACTCACACTTACGCTGTTTAAGTCATCCATCTACGTCCCTTTAATTCCGCGCAAGAAACAAATAAATAAAATATATTTTTTTTATTGCAGAGGTAGCAAACGAGCAGACGGATCACCTGATGGTAAGCGATTACCGCCGCCCATGCAATATAATTTTGATAGGTATTTTGATTTGGATGATTGTAAATAATTTGTAAATTTTGACTTACTAAACTTTTGTAACAAGCTAATAAATTAACAAGCAGCAAACAGCCATACTTTCACATATTTTACGATATTAATATGATCAAGCTATTTTAGTGACCCATTCATAGAACTAAGAGATTAGTAATAAAACTTGTGTATATTAATACAAGTCGGCTGTGCCCTACACGTTATATCAATAATAACTCAGATCACTGTGGAATTTTTTCGTGTCAAATGATATAAGTTACGTACCAGATGCGACAGTTTTTTCAAATAGTTAAGCATGCTTCTCGCACGAGGTGTTAGGCGGTACTGATGCAAGTGTGCAAGCACACGAAGGTCGAGAATCTCACCTCTCTGCACCGCGAAAGTGCGCTACCTATAGCTGTCTCTTTTGCGTCTGTCTGAAGCTTATGTTTTAGAAGAAGATGGTACCAGAAAAACTTGTATCACTTGACACCAAAAGATTTTTTGTATTACTTATTAGGAACTGGTAACATTTTTGATATAAGTGAGTTGTATTGTTGGACACGAACGTAATAGTTTATAAGCATTCTGGTGAAAAATAATATATTTCGAAATATATTACTTTACACTAAATTTCACCATTGTTTTTCTAGTGTCAAGTGTACTATGTAGACATGTATCATTATCCACATTAGAGTTATTTTAAGATTGAGTCGTGAACGATAATACATTTGTAGTTGTATCATCACTCACAATCTTTTATCAATATATTATCTATAGGTATAATGATTCAACTAAATTTGTATTATTTTACACTTACAATTTAAGTAACTTATGTTAAATTGAATGTGTGTTTGTCAAGTTATATCATTGTACGCGAGGCTTTAAAGACTATTGTATGATACAAGTCGACTTGTATTATTGCGCACGAAAAATATCTCCGGATCTAGAACAGTTAGAGCTACGTGGATCAGACAGAAAAATAGATAATTTTGCACTGATTATAAATGTCTAAAAAAACAAAAAGTGATATAAGTCGACTTATAGCGTTTTTCACCGAGGGTACAGAAATGGTCTCAAAGAGGTCTCAGAGAGTAGAGCCGCCGCTTCCGCCGCCGAGGAGAAGAAGGAAGAAAAGAAAAAGGAGGAACCTGACGATGACATGGGCATCGGTCTCTGACTAAAAAGCTTTATTTGGAGCTAGATTCCTTTGTAAGCTTTATGTAGATTCTAGTTTTAAGGTGGATACCTATTTTGTAGGTACTGCGACTAGTGAATCACCCATGATTTCACTCGCGTAGATATCACATGTAAACACACCTTTTAATCCGTTGGAAATTCCGTTTTTTTTTTTGAGACAAAGGAAATTGCCCGATTTCGTACCATGTCTTATGCGTCTTAACCAGACATTTGTCAAAAATCGTAATTAAATTTATTAAGCACACTTAATTTTTTCTAGACCTATTCGAACTGCAGGAAAGAAATGTATGAAAAAAGATTTTAATTTGATATATCCCCTACATTTTGTACACTCTGACAGCCAACGTTCACTCTGACAACAGGATAGCATAATATAAATTGCCTAAGTGTGAAAGAGAGGGTACAAAGCGGTTGCTGTCAAGTGCACCCTCGGAACGCGGCCCTGCCTATACCCGCGCCCTCTTCTTCAACTCCTGGTAAGATTAACTATCAGACGATGTTTTATAGATTTGATTCTTGATCACATTGGTGCGTCCCAGGGTTGCCAGACGTACAAGAATTTTTGTTTGGACGTAACGTAGGGCCATAGTCACGTTGCGGAGCGGCATTTTTTTAAATCCACATATACCACATAGTACGTTGCAAATCGGCATCGCACACACACCCCGTTACGTCATGTTACGCCGCTGCACTTTACGATATTTAAAAAAGTATACCTAGTATAGTATAGTTTCATTGTTTGTCAAGTTTCAAGCAGTGTTAATCACAAATTACAGTCTGACTACGATCTTTTGGTAGGTGGATGACATTGACAGGACAGCTTTTGTCGCAAATCTGACATTTTTTTCATACAAATAGTGTATGCCGCCACATCCCCCCTCCTCCCCACCCTCACTTAAAGGAATACAGTGTAGCTGTATGATAAAATAAAATACAAGACACTATAAACACGAAATAGAGAACACGAAATAATAATTTAAAAAAATATATTAAAACTAGGTCACAAATCTAAAATATCCTTAAATTTAACCCTGACCTGATCGTGTGACGGTGGGAGGATTTGGTGCAGAGTGAGCTGTTGGTGGGACAGACGTAGGACCTGGACATGTGGTTGCATTGCGAGGCCGGGGGCGTCGCGGGCGCCTGTGCGCTCGGTGAGACCGCGCCTCGCTCGGGGTCTGCAGCGATGTGTGCAGGCTTCCATTCGATCCAATCGATGCTCACCTGTACCTTATTACGTGAAACATCTAAGGTAAAAGTCTTCAGAGAATGACTAAGGACTTTATAGGGGCCGGTGTTCGTCGCGAAGGAAAACGTGAGATGCGTCTGCCTGATCCTTAAAAGCGAACGACTTCGGGACGCATGTCGGTCATGGCCAGGTGTGCCACGAAGTCCTCACTTGCATTTTGTGTGAAAGCGCTAGGTACCAGGAGCTCCCCTGTAAGCATACAGGAGGTCTGCAGCAGAGCATTTGAGGTCCTCCTTGAGAGCCAATCTGATACCAAGAAGCACAAGAGGTTGGGCTCTGTGACAGGTTTCTCAGTGGAACATGAGTGCAGCCTTCAGGTGGCGGTCGAAGCGCTCCACCATGCTATTCGCTTGCGGGTGGTATCTGGTAGTTCGTACGCATTTGGTAGCGCCTAGGTCGAGGAATCAGTTGAATAGCGCTGACTCAAACTGGCGGCCTTGATCGACGGTGACCGTGATGGGCACGACGAATCGCGCGATCCAGCCGCGTACGAAGGTATCGCCAACATCCTCAGCGGTGATGGATGACGTGAGCCACGCTTCGGGCCATCTCGGGAACCGGTTTATTGCCGGGAGACAATAGGTGTAGCCCTCAGAGTGCAGCAGGGGGCTGACGATTTCGAGGTGGACATGGCTGAATCTCCCAGATGGGAGGGAAAATTCACCGAGCGGTGCGGTCACCTTGCGTCGCTGGCAGTGGAGGCAGTGACAGCCCAGGTTCGACGCACGTAACGGTCAGCGACGAAGTGCGCGGAGGTGCGGCCGCCGGGGTGGCTCAGCGCGTGCAGGCGCACGTGCGCGGCGCGCAGCAGCGCCGGCGGCAGGTTCGGCCGCGGCCGCCCCGTCGACACGTTGCACGCGATGGTAATATTGGTGCCTGGAATTAGCGTCGGTTCCAATTTGAGAGAAGAACCGAAATCGACTCAACGTGGGAAATCGCGTCCGCGACGATGTTGTCTTCGCCTTTGACGTACTCGATCTCCGTAGTAAACTGCGAGATGATCGTCAGTTGGTTCAGCTGTGCGGGAGGCAACTCTTAGCGACGTTGTGAGAACGCGTACAGTAGTGGTTTGTGGTCGGTATATATGATGAAGTGTTGCGCCTCCAATATATGCCGAAAATGTACACAGCCAACAACTCCCTGTAGTAGGCGGGCCAGGTGGTTTGGCTGGGCTTAAGTCTTCTACTGAAATATGCCAGCGGTTGCTAGCCCTGCTCTGTCCACTGCTGGATACAGGCGCCTACGTGTGTGCTTGAGGCGTACGTGTGGAGGCCCAAGCATGCGTTAGGAATTGCATGCACAAGTGCGAGGCGTGAGTGATGCTTTTGTGTGAGCGTTCTTCTATATTAAAGCACTTCGTTTTATTCGTCGACTGCACTTTATCATTACACTATACATACAGTGCCGCGTTCGGTTTGTGGTGCTCCTTTATATTACTCGTTAGCATCACTGAACCATACCATAATTAACTAAAATAGCTATCAAATGATTGGTTAAAACTAAGAATTTCGTGTACGCCTGAGCGTAGATAAAGTACTTAAAAATAACCTCAAAACATAAAATGAAAGTGAAAAAGCTCTGGAGTTACAGTAGCTATGATAGTAATTTTTCGTATAATAATTAAATATGTTATCCCCTATCCAATTCAGAAGGTTTTTTCAAGACGCAATATGGTACGAGCGTTTCATACTTCCGTGGCATTCTCCTTTAACAACACATAATATTACGAAATTGGGCGAAAAAATTATAAAAGTAATGTTGAATGTCATTTCATTTTATTTCTTTTGAAAATCAGTTTACAATATTAAACAATGTATATTTACTACTTAGATTACTAAATACTCTGTGTAAGCATATAAAACATTTAATCATAAGTTAACGTTAACTACCCAAATCGTCCCTACTGGGGACGGGTCTCTTCCGAACGTTAGTAGACATAATTGAGAACGCTTAACACATTTAAACAACCAACTTCACTCGTTATAAGTAACTATAACTCAAAAAGCGCTAAACAATTTCGATTAAATTTATATGAGTGGTCCCCATAAGTTTGACCTACCAAACAAAAAAAGAATCATCAAAATCAATTCGTAATTGGCGGAGTAATCGTGTAACAAACATACAAAAAAATACAGTCTAATTTTGAACCTCCTCCTTTTTGAAGTCGGTTAAAATGTAATACTAACAATATATGTAAGTGCAAAATTATTTATTAAAAAGAATGTACTCGTTATTATGTGGAACAAGTAATAACACGATATTTGTATGGAACGTCCAAGGTTTGCCTGCGCCCAAAGGATTGATCTGTAAAAATCTTCTTTAACAAAGACTAGCATTATCTATCACTTTCAGCATACAACAATATTTCGAATAACTCTTCTTTATTGAACGAGAAACACTGCAATACATCAAAGAAGAGACATTTGTTAAAGTGGCAATTCCGCAAAGTACAACTATAGGTACCATTCCCTCAAGGCGCCGTACGTTTTTACTTACATGGCATATACCATTAATCTGTTTAAAAATGTATAGGTGCGGTAATGCAGTCGCTTAAGGTAAAGGAGTAATATGTTAGAAGATCGGAGTACCCCTTAAAATTTATAAGCTCGTTGAGTGTAAGCTTCTTTTGAGGTTTTTGTATCGCTGGGTGACATCTCTTTACCTTGATTCTTATCTCAGCTGCCAAAGGCTATTGATCACTTCTGCAGTCCGCTTTTGGGTAGGTCTTCGTGTTTCTAATGCTTTATCTTCACATGGCAATATGACCAATCTGAAGTATTAAATAGATTTTAGCTAATTATAAATATAAGAAATTTGGTTAGTCTTGAGTCTTCTTATGAGGCCCATAGTAAGCGACCATTTCTCAGTTCCATATGCTATCGCTGGCAACACACTGCGGTATTTTGGACGTGATAATATTGCGAAGCTTTCCGAATGCCTGAACAATATCTTTCTCGAAGTTGGACCTACCTAGGTGTACTGTTTGTCCCAGTTATACATATACGTCAACAATTTCGAGTGTAGAGTCTCCAACCTTCAGAGGAGTGGGTGTGACATGGATATCTGAAATAATTTTTGTCTTATCCGTGTTAATTTTAAGACCCACGTACTTTACGAATAAATGGTATCGAAGTAAAACTTTCTGTCTGTTTTGTGGGAGCGTACTGCGGACTTAGTTGGCGTATTTATAATTAGATTTATATATTTAAAGTACAACAAAGTTATAATGGTTTAGAAATTTTCGCTAACCACTTATTTATAGAAACGTCGCTATAAACGTCAGTTGAAATTAGCTGAGCTCTTAATTATGTCATATTTAAAGAAAACCTTTTGTATTTTCAACCGACTTCAAAAAAAGGAGGAGGTTCTCAATTCGTCGGAATCTTTTTTTTTTTTTTTTCTATGTATGTTCACCGATTACTCGAAGACGCCTGAACCGATTTCAAAATTTCTTTTTTTGTTTGAAAGGGTATACTTCACAGGTGGTCCCATATTAATTTTATCGAAATCGATTTAGCGGTTTTTGAGAAAATCAACAAAAACATAGCAAAATTGGAGTTGCTACGATTGAAGTCGGTTGTTTTTAACGTATTCAGCGTGGTCAATTATATTATCATAAAACGGTTGACATAACAGTCTGTCAGAGAGGTCTTAAAACAAAATTTCGATAGATCTATAAATATTTCCTAAAATTGCGAATCCCCATCCATTGAATATACTCAAATGATGCCATTCAGAAATAAACAGCCTCCTCGTTATTTTTTATTTTACAATTGGTAATTCCTTGATATTATCTAACCTGATAGTAAAGTGATGTTGCTGGCCAGGACGTTAGTGGGCTTAGCTACTTAAAACTGAGAGCAGTGGTACACCACTTCGAATGAAAAATTTGAAAAAAGGTGACGCGCGTATTGCTCCAGGCTACATGATTAGTCCGAGCACTTTGCCATCGGCATGTCATCAAGCCTTACAGGATGTGATCAAACATGTTTACAGCTGTAAGCTCCACGTCGCATGTGAACTTGATCGGCTTTACTGCGCTTTCAATGCACTTTAGTTAGAATATTAAGTATAATTCTGCTTGAATTTCTGCAAGCTTTGAAATCAGAAACGCAATAATACATGTTTCGGTATAGAGATGCAGTTTATAATTAAGGCTGCTTTGTAAATTATTTGTCTTTTGAATGTCTGTTGTTCATAGATTTCCATACATACTTGGTAAAACAAATATCAGAAATTTGAATCAATAATTTCTAGAAAGTCCGCTAAAGAGTAGAAGTAGCCAAATTATTCAACTGTGGGATTGAAAAACTAATTAAATTCAAACAATAAGTAGTATTAAAAAGCATTAATTTATTTGAAAACTGGCCGAACTTTTATTTGATTAGCTTTTAACACTTGACAATGTAATGTAGTAAACTTTGAAATTCATCGCTGCATTTGAATAAGTAACTAGCGTAAAATACAAATATTTTCACGTTCAACAAACGTATCGTATGTATAGTAATACTGACGAGGTGAAAGAAAATGATCCCGCGAAAACGATGTTCTTTTGTGAGGAACATAATAAAATAATGGAAATCAATAGGTACTTGATATAAGAGTTTTCTTTTCGCGATATTTTATTTGGTTTCAATTTTTTTAAATTCACATTTTAGTTGCGAAACAACTCTCGCAGAATGGTTAATAACCTATCGTGCATTAAGCGATTTTACTAACAATACATATATGCACACACACACACACACACACACACACACACACACACACACACACACACACACACACACACACACACACACAATTTCCATACAAAAAATGTTTGTTTCTCTATAATTAAGAAATTGATTAGAAAAATAGCATGGCCTGGTGACCTGTAATACAGTAATACCCCGCTTAACACGACCCCTTTTTACGCGGATTCGTTATAGTGCGATTTTTAAAATTCGCGCTAATTTACCCCGCTTTACGCGAATGCGTTGATTGGTTCATTTGCATGCTAAGTGGTGTGATTGCATTGACCAATAGCAAACCGTAACTGCTCATTAATTGAAAAACGATTGACGGTTGACTCGCCGGTAACTCCAAAGATAGGAAAATAGCTTTTAGAATTTTGCAAGAGCGCAAACAAAATGCGACACAAAAAACCTTAGACAGCTATTTTTCTAAAGTGCGAAAAAAAAGTGCAAGTGATTAATATTTTGTGACAATTTTCTCTAACAAAAGTACATTGATTTATATTTTAGCTCGTTATTTGTTTGTGCCCCGTTATGCGCGAATTTCGCTTAACGCGATTTTGTCTGGAACGCATCACTCGCGTTAAGCGGGGTATTACTGTACAGACTTTTCCAAGTCTAGCTTAGGCACCAATCCAATACATCTTATTTTCTGTAAACATAACTTCTAAATTAGTAAGTTTAATTTATTGATGTGTTCTGGAAAATAAACATAATTTTATTTATTTATTGTAATTTAAAAATAATTGTCTTTGTTACCATATAATAGAATTCTTGTCTAGAGCCTTCGCGACGTTTGCGAATTTTCGCGCATGAAAAAGTTTTTATTACAATTTTTAAGCATTTATTGTTGCTCTGCGCCTTTTTCGGGCATTGAATTCAAATACATAGTAGTATAAAGAAAGAGCATAATCCCGATAAAAAAATATGCGTTTTTTTACTATGAAGGCAACACTAAAAAATGCGTTATTTATTATTAAAAATATAAAATTGCTTATACCAAAAAATGTTACCCTAACTCAAAGATTTATCCAAATCCGTCAAGTGGTCTTGAAATGAAATATTCTTTATTTGCGTATGATTTTAGGTACAAAAATAGAGTTAAATCCATGGAAAATCTGCTCTTATTCGAGCGTAAAAATATTTGTCAATAGGTATAAATGATAGTGAACTTTCCGTAATAATCTACTTTTCAAATTATCATGCTTTAAAAATACTCCGTCATAAATTCAGTTAGCCTCATCAAAGTATTCTTTGACTGAATAGAGAAACATATATTATTTAACCATACATGGCCATACTTGGCGCTAGAGTACTTGACGGACACACACACACACACACACACACACACTTACAGAAAGAGAGAGAGAGAGAGTTTTTATTTTATTTTATAGTTTTTTGGTTAGTGCTAATAGATAAAAATGCGCCCTTAAATTAATTATGTTTATAACACCTGTGACGTATCCCCCAAATCCGAGTTTTCTTGTCGAAACTACACCGCCTAACGCTAAATCTAGCAAATCTAGTGAAGAATACAGATTCGAAGGGTAAACTGTAGGCCTTAAACTTTGGTACTGATATCTAGATAGACGGGTTGCGATGGAATAAATTATGTCTAGAACTGCGACACAAAAGTTCAAAAGCGTTTGCGCTGGAAAATCTGTGATAAAATATAACTCGAAGACTCGATTTTAGGAATTGTTAGTGACTCTTTTAAACTTATCTTCATATAAAAAATTAAAAAAAAAGACTGACGAATTGAGAACCTCCTCCTTTTTTTTGAAGTCGGTTAAAAATGAAAAAAAAAAAAATAATACGGTGTACTATTTTCGATTGTCATTTTTCCTTTCGTGCACTCACACACAAGGGTGGCTCTGTTAGTTCGTGACGATCGATTCCCGTGAAAATCCTCAAATTTTTTTTTCTTGCCATGACAACACCTCACTCCTTCGTCGCTCGCTTGCGGTCGATTTTCAGTCCCTCGGACTTTTAAATCAATCACTAAGCAACGGGTAATTACTGCACAAGTGCACTGAGGTACAAAATATGCAATTTTTAAGTCTTTTTTTTAGCCAGTACTGAGTACATATAGCGTGACTCCAACAAATTTTCTTCAGTTCGAATAATTGCATTGTTTGCTATCTCCGATCTCTGATCTTTAGGTTCAGTGGAAAAGTTTGCTTGTAATTTTCCAATGAGAATATTTTTTGCTATAAAATCCTTGAATGTGAATCAACGCTAAAAATACTTGGAACTTATAGCAAACTCAAGTTATGGCTCTGTAACACAACACATTCTAAGGAACGACTTCAAAAGTGAATAAACTTTGTTATATTCTTCTTCTATTTTAGAGCAAAGCTCTTGTCGGTGGAGCAATCTTCAACTGTTTCTGTCCTCTGCCATTATCTTGACCTCCCGATACGACCCTAAAGCAACCTTCTCCTTTATCTGTTCTATATAATTTCGTCTTGGTCTTCCTCTTCCTCTTCTCCACTCCACCTTTACTTCTATTATGGTTTTAAGAAAGCTATCACTTCCCGAAACGTTGAGTGTACAAGTTCCACGTGGTAGGAACTTTGTACTAGGTAGAAAAAAAAAGACGATTTAAAAGTATGTGCAAAACATCTACTTAAATAAAAAACATTTTGATTTTTTTGAATTTTGAAATTTATCTTTATGCCGAGTTATCCTTATTTCGAGCCAAATCGTACTTTAAAAACTGCAAAAAAGTTTACATAACAAACTGCAGCAACAAAGGAAAGAGATTTTAATCATAATAAATTCTCGATCTCGGTGCACTTGGCCGGGTTTGGTAAGTGTTCGTAAATTGAATAAAAATAGCGGGCAAAACATTTGAATAGTTCGCCCATTAAGGTCCGTTCTGTCCAACCGTTATTCCATTTGCTCTTAAAACGAATCAGGTGGAAAGATCGGAAGACTTTTTTTGACTGTGCTCATATAAAAGAACGCGTAGTTAGGGCGTAGTTTCAATTATTTTGGAGTGACGTACCTACAATATAGCTGAAATCTTTTCATAAAAGGATAACTGAACTTTTACTATCTCTGTAGTATTTGTTTAATTAAGTTATAGTGATTAATTTGTTTTGAACGATATTAAGAATGTAAATGTTTCTCTTTTATTTGTCTTGTTTAAAAGTAAAGTTTACATATAGGTAGGTAAAAGCTTCACTAGCTCCACGGCAGTAACTGACCTACAATATAGCTGAAATCTTTTCATAAAAGGATAACTGAACTTTTACTATCTCTGTAGTATTTGTTTAATTAAGTTATAGTGATTAATTTGTTTTGAACGATATTAAGAATGTAAATGTTTCTCTTTTATTTGTCTTGTTTAAAAGTAAATTTTACATATAGGTAGGTAAAAGCTTCACTAGCTCCACGGCAGTAACTGACCTCCTAGACCAATCATGGCCAATAGGGTTCCCGTATTCTATACTTGATTCCGAGTAACCCCTTCAAATTTCAAACGCACTTATTTAACAGCCTGTATACATACGTACCAATAAGTTTTTTGAAATTTACGTACACGTAAGGAAGTTACGAACAGAGAAAGAAAACATCGTAAGGAAACCTACACATTAGATTACCAGATGTGTATGACGGTTGCATTGCACACGTCCGTTGTCCTATATGAGTGCAACACCAGCAAACAGGATAGTTGGTTAATTATGCCACAGGAATAAAAGATAAATGTCATTAAAAAACGCCTAACTAATGAACTTGAGCTTAAATCATGATTTACTTATTAACTGAATATATTTTTTACTATCTTTTCACCTGAAAATATTTTCAGTGTATTTTTTTGTAAATATTTTACAATATCACTACTCCACGCCAAACAAACGCCAAATGTATCAGTACTTACATAATTTTGTGGTTCTATTAACCAACACAAACTGTGTAGTTGGCAGGACTTATCAAAACTTACTATGACAGTAACAACAGTAGCTGGTTTTACTGTTGCGAGATAAAAAAATTCTGTATTAAACTCGTAAATTTCTAAGCGACGACGTGTGCTTCGTGCAAGCGCAATGAACCGTCAAAATGGTATTGTGGTTTTGTAACTTAATTTTTCATATCTTTGATAGATATTGGTGGACATGAATAATTCAATTTTAATTTAATTTTTGAGCTTAAAGTTGGGGTAAAAATAAAAAAAGTTTAAACGAAAACGGGCTAGATGTTACAGAAAAAGTTATTGAACGACTATAAAAAATATGTATTTTAAAATTACTGTGGAGAAAATCTATTTATAAGAAAAAAATATTATGACTGACTCGGTTGGCTTAGTGGTTAGCGCTCGACTACTGATCCGAGCGTCGTGGGTTCGATCCCAACCTAGAGCAAACATTTCTTTTATGAGCAGATTTGTTTGCTCTGTGTCTGGGTGTATTATATCTATATATGTGTGTATTTAAATGTATATGTGTATGTATATCAGTCTCTGGTTCCCATAGTACAAGGAATCCTAGTTTGGGGCCAGATGACCGTGTGTGATTTGTCCCGGATATTATATTATTATTATCTATACCTATGTTTTTACTTCAAAAAAGTTAACCATGAGAAGTATTGAGAAGTAGTCGTCCAACAAAAAACAAGACAAATGTTGCCGTGTATTTGTTTATTTTATATATTATATTGTTTAAATCTTTTGCTTTTTGTGGCAGTGTGTACCGATAATTGTGTAATTTGTTATGCTTTGTTTTTGTTTTTAATATTTTCTCAAATGTATCTGCATCGTCCATGGGTCCTTGGGTCCTTCCCTTTCCCTAAAGGTTCAAGCAGAATACCAGCGCTGTGGATTTAAACCCACAGTATATGCTGAGCTTGCACCTTTTTGGTATTACTTTTTTATTCTGTAATTTTTGCCTTGTAATTTGTTTGTAAGTATGCCAAATAAAGATTTATTCTATTCTATTCTATTTGCCTTTAAAGACTTTTAGACTGAAGCATAATCCAGTGAGTTAAGAAATTTCCTGTTATCTTTTACAATGTATGATTAATATTGGTGAGTTCATCCTATTCTTACAAATCTCACTTCATTTCTTAGATCTTATGAAATTATTTTTTTAGTGCAGTAGCAGTGAATAAACGCGATAAACTGAAAATTTTAATTAAATTTTCATTGCAAAAATGTGCAAAACAGCGGCTTTCATAGCGTGAAGACAAAAAGCAGAAGTTTTAATATCTGGCTTAGTTTAATATCTGGTTGCCAGGAAAACAAGAAATCATTTTTTTACAAAGAAAATCAATAAACATAATAATTTTGATGCAGCAACGTTATTACTGAAACTTGACTGAAAATATCATAACTACTTAACTGATAAGATTTGTACTGTTAGACTTAAAAATACTTGCGGTCTCAGAAAAGTCAAGGAAACTTATGGAACATAAATAAATTTGACTTTTCGTACAACTTTAGCCAGTAGCTGTAAGAAAAGGTTTTTTTTATTCCCCCTTTACTTACACCCTGACAGTTTGTTTACACAGTTAGGTTTCATTTACAACCCATAACTGCAAAGAACGAGCCTCTTCCCATTTCTCGAGAAGATTAGACCATACTCCACACACGGGGGTAAAGTTGAGATTGGTAGAGGATGTGGGGCCAGGGGCCAGCCCGTGTCAGATGTTGAAGCCGCTTATAAGGCTCCTTAACACGTTAACTGCCATTGGGCGCACCTGTGCGTTTACAACTCCTTAAGTGTATGCCTCCAACGCAAATATGCGTTTTCATACATTTGTATGGCTACTAGGTAGTATGCCGCCCGACGCGTATGTGCGTGTATGTGATTTGTATTACAAACGCGCAGGTGCGTCGCGCGGCACGCTGCATAGACGCGGAAACGTGCAGGTGCGTCGAACGGCATACAGACAGGAGCATAACTTGCCCGCAAATATGCGTCGTACGGCATACTTCATAAGCAAGATGGTATGGCATTAAGTAATGTTTTAGATGGCACGTAACGTGTTAACATGGTTTTACGACCGCCATCTAGTGATAGCAATCGGCAACAACAGCTTAGCGTGCTTTGCGAATCACGAAAACGGTCGAATAAATGAAACTAACAGTCAAACACATCCAGGTTATGACCATATCTGTAGACAGTTAACTTACGTGATCGATGTGACCACGTAAACCTCATGAGCCACGGCCGCTTTAGTTGGGTACCTAAATATTTATTTCACAAAGAAAATAAAAAAATATTAAATAACATTTATTTTTTGAATTTATAGGTTGATGGAAGCACATGCAATAGAATTTCCTTTTAAGCTATAAAACACATTTTTCGCAATATTGTCAAAGAATTCGTGTTTCTTATAATATGTATAATATCGTCATACCTAACATATTCAATAACATGTTAGTTTTTCATACCCTTTGATTTCGCTACAAAGTAATCAATTTATGAAAATAGTCTTCAAGATAATATTTCAAAATAATGTATGTATATATTGTTACAATATTTTCAAATAAAATTTACTTGGAGTATTCTAATTTTCGTTATATTGTCTATTTTCACTGAAGCGCTTTTAACAACTAAGCTGAGATTCATTTTATTGAATGTTTCCGTTTTAGTTACAAAACCTACGTATTCTTTATATGGGGGTTTATAGTGAGTGGGTGTCTGAAATACTTTCCGACGCCTGATAGAAGAAAGTGCCTATTTCAATACTATTACGTGTGTTATTCAATTTCCTCAAGCTGATAATATTCAGGGTAAAGGGTATAAGGTACAAATAACCTAAACAAACTCGACTCGTCTATATACTTTCATATGTTAGGTCAGTTTAAATTCATCCCAGTATGGTATAGTCCCGCTCTGGTAAACAAGAAGAGCTAGCTTAAGAAATATATTTGCGAACGTTTTCCGGTTTGAGGAACTGTGGCGTACCGGGAGCAAGTTTGGTTCCCATCCCATATAAGTTGGTCACAATTCCCTTTCAATGTAATACTGTTTATTTGCGGTAAACATCAAACCCAAGTTATCTTCTTTTTTTTTTTTTCTTTATGAAAGTACGAGCATATATGTTCCAGGTAAATAGACAGAATTCATGGGGCCTTTTATTCTATTATATCTCTATTGATTATACATATTTCGGTATATGCAGATGTGATTAGAGAATTAGATCCCAATGCATCCTACTTATTTGTTTCGCTAGGTAAGATCTTCTAACAGAGCCAGATCACCCGCAAAGGTGCCAGAACCTATCATTTTATGATGGATGTACTTAAATTTTTACCTTCAAATAATTGACCACGCTGAATACGTTAAAAACAACCGACTTCAATCGCAACAACTCCAATTTTGCTATGTTTTGTTGATTTTCTCAAAAACCGCTGAATCGATTTCGATAAAATTTATATGGGACCACCTGTGAAGTATACCCTTTCAAACAAAAAAAGAATTTTCGAAATCGGTTCAGGCGTCTTCGAGTAATCGGTGAACATACATAAAAAAAAAAAAAAAAGATTCCGACGAATTGAGAACCTCCTCCTTTTTTTGAAGTCGGTTGATAAATAGAATTTTCTACATGAATTTCTAGTGTCACAAGTTAACTTAAGTTGCGCCATTCATCTCTACGACATTTTAAGTGCCTAAGTGCCTTCAGTATGATGGTGAAATCGTGTTTCATTTACTTTAAGTGTGGAAATAGAATTCTTGGAACTCTAACGTTACTTTTAATGGCTACAGGTGTTAATTATTTAATGTTATTAAAACTATCGGATCTTTATTAATCGACTAATATGTCACTACATTAGTAAAAGACATAATTTATATAAAGTAATGTAACCAAATTGGTGTAGGACCCATTAACTGGGGATTCTACTCATCGTACTGAACAACTTTTGTTCTACGACTTTGCTCAAATCGCAAAAAAACAATTTGGACTCTCCATACAAAAATGGCGTGACAGATGATCAATTTGTATAAAATGTCCAAATTCTCAGGTTCTACACCAATTTTGTTACATTCTGTATAATAAGGTAAATAAAATTGATCAAACACTTTGCTAGCGTGTTCCGATAAAATCAAATAAACTACCCTGTACAACTTACCTACCCCAAATAACCCTATAAGAAAGTTGTGCTACCTACTTAATTAAGTTGCTATAAGAAACTATTGAAGTGGAGAAGAAATTCTAAGTCTTGTTCAAAGAAGTAGGGTATGTTTGGGGCAGTTTAAAAAGATTTAAAGTAAAAGGGCAAAATATAGGTCATAGCTGAAGTGGTTATGGTTACGTACAGGCATTTAAAACAGCAAGTCATATTAGGCGGAAAAATAGAACTACAACAGCCAAAAATAAGGCGAACAAAAACAGTTCAGTACACACCAAATCACTAAACTTTCTTCGCGACTCCGCTTGTCAGGACAGTCAAAATACACGGCAAAGCAATAAGTGCCATGTCACTTTTCGTAGTTCATGCTCTCAGAAGACGCGCGTTTTACGAACGCTCGTCGCCCGCGCCGCGCCGCCGCCGTAAAGTTTGCAAAGACGTGTGCAAAGACATACTGGCTACGACTCAATATCGTTTTAAGAGGACGGACGCGTCGCTTGCTCGTATAAATGTATAAAATGTCATAGCCCTAATATAATATAACCGCATTTATTGTAAACTAAGATTTATCATAAAGTCATAAAGTATTTCACAAAAGTAGGGCATCGAGCTCATTGGACTGAAGCTAGAGGAACATTCCTTACAGTAAAAAAAAAATAAGCTAATAAAAGCGAGCGTTTCCATACTGTTCGACCTGATATCGGTATCGGTGCTGATTTGAACGCGCAATGGAGCACACCATTTTGTTTCTGTCCAAAATATTGCCAGTTCAAAAGAGACTATTGCTGAAGGAACAAATGGATGCTCCAATTCAAGAAATCACTAAGTCCAAAAGTTACTTTTGACATATTGATGTTATTATGTTTTGAAGGACACGTTCAAGAAAATAGCGTACTCCCATATCAAAGGCCGGCAACGCACTTGTGACTCCTCTGGTGTTGCGGGTGTCTATGGGCGGCGGTAATCGCTTACCATCAGGTGATCCGTCTGCTCGTTTGCCACCTCTGCCATAAAAAAAAAACAAAAAAAAAACGTTTCATTTTGTGCCTGTACACTGTACAGAGTGCAAAAAATATAGAAATCTATAGGCTTTCTAGGAAAAATAATGAAAACATATTAGAAGCAGGGTTGCGTAGTTCAAGCATAATGTTTTGTCAGAACTTTTTACAGTGTAAATGGTAACACCGAAGTTTGCAACGTACGTTAACATGGTGGGTTACGTTCAGAAATTACGGCTTCGTCCACATATTAACGTAGATGCTTTCTCTGTTTCTGACTGAACTGTTGGTGCACGATTTTTTAAATCTGCGGATTTGCATTGCCTCTTTCACAAGCATAACAGCTGGTCTTCCGAGTTACATTTAAGTCATTAATTTCGAAGCTCATGTAAATAACATAGATGTAATTATTCAATAAAGTTTCTGAACGTAAAATGGTTAAGTACGCCTTGTTTGATGATTTAAGTGATGCGATTGTTAAATCTGAGAATCTAGATGTCCTTCGTAATGAATATAAATTAAAGGAAATGTACAATTAGAAAATACTATGTTTCTAATGATCTATCTATAATGTTATGTACACAGACCAGACCCAAGCTCCACAGTTCCATGAAACGTCACCTTTGTACTAAAATAATATGTAAAGGTTAAAAAAATAATGAAAAGTAAAAGTAATATACATAATTTTGCGGTTTTATTTCTTAAAAGAATCATTACCTTATGTTAACAATGAATGTCATGAAAAAAATAAAAACAGTTCAAAACCATCAAATTTCTTGAATTGCAGCATCCAAATTGAAATAAAGAATTTAACCATTATACCTACCTAGCCAGTACGTTTTCGCACACACTTTCAGAATATTTATACATGCAGCACAATTATAAAAATTATGATTCGTTAAATCACAAACGTGTAATCACACATTTTACTCGTCCCGATATGAGTGTCGGCGCCGACGCAAATATCGTGTCGTACAGTGTGAAAATGCTATTTGGTAAGCTACTAACAATGTAGTTATTAATTAGTTGTGTGATTTAATAAACATAACATGCAAACTTACTGCTTTTTTGCTTTTTACACGAATATTATTTATGAATTCACCTGGCAGTAATGGCTGCAAACAAAATAGTAAGCGTACGTTTTGTTTAAAGCCTACCTTTTGTTTTCGATTAAATATTAAAGTTTTCTGTATCTTTCTCATTTTAGTTTCAATTAACCTGAAACGTTAAGAAAAGTTAACTAGATACACGAGTATTACCCTTTACATTTATAATCCAGGACAAATAAACTTGGTCGTCTCTTTGGCCCCGAATAAGAACTTTTTATGTTATGGGCACTAGATAAACATAAGTACTTTAATAGTTTTAAATTTACATAACATAACACAGGCTAATCCACAGAATAATCAATGTTATTCTTAAGTTACGAAAAGACAAGAACTTTTGTTTCATTTTGACAAAGTTATTTACCAAGACATATTCTACAACTAAATAACTTATTATGTACTGTGCACCCTATAACTACGTATTACTTCTGCGTGCTTCTGTGATCCTATTCTATTATGTATATGTGTGTGTGTGTGTGTGTGTATGTGTGCGTGAGTGTGTATGTGTAGTGTATATTTTTGGCGTAGTATGACTACAAATTTGGAATTGATGAACTTTAAGTCTTATTTTATTGGCGAAGGATACAGTTTTGTAAAGTTTTATTATTTTTTACTAAATTGGTAGGTATAAAAAGGTATAAAACGAAGCTTTTTCTTCTTCTTTTTTCTAATACCGAACTAAACTAGGTACTATGACCCAATAAATGTATCCTTTCCATACATTCCTCTGATTTAAATCAAGCTTAAATAATTTTAGCTTCAGCTTTCCAGTATCTCTATAGGATTTAACAAAAATACATTCCGAATCTAGGGTCCTTCTAAAGTACTTATTGATCAACTGGTCCGCCAATTTCATATGGCAAGTCCAAAATTGATTTGCGAATTGGTTATAGGTTCCTTGGAGAAAGTTGTTCAGTTTCATTAGAAGAAGCCACTTTTTTTTTGTTATTTCGTAAGAATCCTACCTATATAAGTAGCTCGAAATAACCACGGCCACCCTAACATGGCTTTTGATCTGCTATTGATGCATGCGGGTTTATGCAGGAGTCTAAGTAAAAAGAAGTTTCCAAAAGTTTCCAGAAGACTCCAGGGATACAAGCAACAGGTACATAAGTTACGAAGTCTCATATGTGCAGATGGTAACTATGTAGGATGCCCATGAATTTAAAATGTTTGTTTATAACCTAAAATATACGAGGTCTAAAAAGAATGTAAAACTTTTCCTATGGTATCCTCATAATTACAAATCCCTACTAAAGTTTCCGGGAGTGCGATAGCAGGGATGATGCTATGAAATCCTAATGATAATTGTATATAACTCTTCATCATCATCATCAGCCTGCATTAGTCCACTGTTGGACATAGGCCTCCCCCAAAGCACGCTACTTATGCCTACCTATCTTCGGCCACACGAATTCAGCTGTTACCAGCAAACCTGCGCAAATCATCGCTCCACCTAGCCGGGGGGTCCCACGTTACGTTTGCCCAAACACGGTCTACACTGTAGAACTCTCTTTGTCAACCGTTAGCCAGTTCTTCGACATATATGTCCACCATTACCACTTCAGTGTATATTACTCCTAGCGAGTAATTTCTTTCTTTTTTTCTTCAAATCGGAACTTCCTTAGGGTCACACTCAGAATACCTGGGTTGGATATTCCTATGCAAACACTAGCAGCCATGGTAAATATTTTCAATGGCCGCATCGATCATTTTCCTAAAGGCCGCTTAAAAACTTCTGGCACTGGAGTCCGCCACTAGCATCACAACCTCCACCTGTGAATGCATTACCTTTCCGAGATATAGAGAAAGAGAATAATCTATATCATCCCCAACAGTGGGGACGACATAGATTGTTAATGCATTGATAATGGGAACACCGAAACCACTAAATGGGCCTACCCTTAAGAGGTGCAGCCAGGCAAGACAGGTAGCAACTTGTTATGTGAAGACTACTAGAACATTAATTAATAGCGTCACTACCCAAGTTTGGAGAACCAAACTTCGCAACTCTTGATTAGTGAAAGCAAACTATCCGCATACCGAAAACAAGATAATAATGTCAACCAAGATACAAGCAGTGGAAAGTGTGGGTATGTGATTATAGAATGCACGTGTTAAATGAAATGGTAATTCTCTAAGATTAGTGTTTTCTAAAACAATTTAAAATTACAAGGTAAAATTTAATGTACGTTATGTACTATTTTAAGCAATACGTATATAGGGTGAGTTTAAATTAGTTCTTGATACGAAAGGCTATGCATGTGCTCATGAAAACAAACAACTTTCCCTAAGGAACCCATAGCCAAATCGCAAAAAAAATTTTGGTCTCTTCATACAAATCGATCAGCCGAGCGGCCAAATTAGTATGAAGAGTAAAAAAATTTTTTTGCGATTTGACTATGGGTTATTTAGGGAAAGTTGTTTGTTATCATGAGCACATTCATAGCCTTTGGTATCAAGAACTAATTTAAAGTCACCCTGTATATACCAAACCCCATAAGTATTACCAAACGTCACGCTCCCAAAACCAGTGTGTTCTAGCTCTTACTTTTATTTACTTAATTGCTGTTTTATGCTCTTACTTTAATTTACTAAGTTGTATACATAATATAGGTAAATGTTGTTGTTCTCTTAAGTCAATTGGAATTAATGTTTGATCTAGTCACCTACATCCTGTGGCGAAGGGTTATGAAAAACCACAATACATTATATGTATGTGCGTAGTTCTAGTTATCAAAGATTATATATTGAACCAAAATTATTTATACAGTAAAATTTTAGTTCATAAACAGCTACATTCGCAGTGTCGCAGCTGATTACGCCCATCTCCAGATTAGATGTAGGTTCAGGTTGACATATTAGGAATGTAAGCAAAAATAATCATAAGTTTACAGAATTATGGTTTTTTATAGAATTATACAGGCTGACTGGAACATACCTGCAACAATCTTAATTGGTGACTCTACACGTAGCAATAGCATGACTAATAATAATTCGGTAACAATAAACAACAAACTCCACAACACGCAACGTCCCACTTTTTCACTTGATAAAGAAATCTGTAAAATAATATCTTTTTTTTCAATTTCATCAACTTAAACAGGAAACACCCTTGCACCATTAAGGTGGAAAGTTTTAAAACCAGTTTGCTCACTGCTCACATACTCCCAGTTGAATTAAAGAGTGTAAGCTTTAAGTTTTCGGAATAGTACTTGTACAAGATGGATAATGTATAATTTCTGAAATATGTAATAGATGGCGGCACATTGAGTTTCACTTGTTTCTATCACTGTATATTGGAAAACTATCATATTATATTATTCATTATCATGTTTTTTTTTAATGTGATAGGTGGCAAACGAGCAGACGGATCACATGGTAAGCGATTACCGCCGCCCATAGACACCCAAACCACACAGGAGTCACAAGTGCGTTGCCGACCTTTGAAATGGGATGAAATATGTAATAGATGGCGGCACATGTGTTTTACTACGCGCTATTAAGATGTCTTAGTATTTTCCTTAGTTATCAGTGTGTAGTTTGGTCAATAAACCTTTTTGCTTAGGCTGAGTAACTTTTTGCTTAGGCTGAGTACCCTACGTACTCGCCTTCCCTGTACGGTGAAGTTGTAAAGGCCCAACGGCCAACAACAAACATGTCCGTTCGAAAAAAAAAAAAAAAAAAAAAAAAAAAATGGTCAATAAATTCATCCACCGCGGAAATAGGTACTTTTACCGGAGGCTTTTTCAGTACTACTACACTAAAAAGTGGCGGTGACTATAAAAGAATATCGAAGTGTAAATTAAAGACTATTAGTATATGAAGTTAATTAAAAGCATTAAAAAACGAGATGATCCCACGATCATTTAAAAAGAACAGAAAACTTGATCTTTATTTCATAATAATAAATATAAATTTTCGCAATAACGATTTCGTTGTAACATTTTTCGCAGTAACGTACATCGCAGTAACGTTTTCGCTTGAACATTTTTCGCTCTTGTGCTTTTCGCAGTCATGTAGGTAATCGATTCGAGTTGAAGGAACATTTCGGCATACCTACTTTAATTTGACGTCCTTGCGACTTTTGGAGATAATATTGAAACATGTAATCAAGAATAAGATAGCTATTAGAATGATCTTTGCCTAAAAAAGGTCTTTATTTCATAAATTGATATTTCTATTCCCAAATTGCAGACCTATGTCTGCCGTCAACTGCTCAGTAATTGATGTCAAACATAAAGCCTTATTTGTTATAGAATAATTTCTAGTCTGACATATGTTGTTGTTCACTTTACTATGATTTCTTACGAAATTGTTATTACTACAACATAACTGTCATCCCTTAAAATAATGAGGTTTCCACAGGGAACACATTGAGACAACCCAAAGTAATGAAAATATGAAATACTACTTAAAAGCAAGTTCTCTAATGGTGACAATTAAAACACCCTTTATAAATCATATAGTCTTTCCAATTATCAAATTCAACCCTTGTAAGATTGATAACATTATAGGCGAGGCCCAGTTATCACTCGCCGTATCTGACCTACTTATAACCGACGCCGGCGCCGGTTCATTACTTCATTACCTGTGACTAACTCATTAAATTGATAACTCTTGTTCCTTCCCCTCCGTAAATGTCTATTGTTTAATTGCCATTCTGAACGCATTTTCAGAGGGCATTGTTGATGTCATAATTGGGTCATTTAAGTCATTTCAAAGAAACATCGGTAATGGTTGACTTAATTTAATGGTGATTTGTCATTGTTTTGCCCCGTTTAAAGTGCTATGTATTGTTTTTAAGAAAATGTTGGTTTGCCCAATATACTTCTACTCTCTTATACAGGTTGTAACAGAAAGGTGTGATAATACTTCAAGGTTGGCTTTTACCCATCAAACTGAACAACTTTTGTTCTACAACTTTGTTGAAATCGCAAAGAAATTCTCGGACTTTTCATACAAACTTGGTTCGCCAGCTGATCGATTTCTATGAAAAGTCCAAAAAAAATTTTGCGATTTGAACAAAGTTGTAGAACAAAAGTTGTTCAGTTTGATGGGTAAAAGACAACCTTGAAATATTATCACACCTTTCTGTTACACCCTGTATACTCTTATTTGCACTATAAATACAATGCAACACTGACTCGTCTAATCAGATTCTTTTCAAACTCCAATATCTCAGTGAATAATGGAGACAGCATAAAAATATTTTCACAGATGTTAAAGTTTTTCAAATCCCTAATATAAATTTGGGGTGAAGAACTGCAATGGTTTCTCCATTTTCTTCAGGATTATCTTGATTTTTAACCGACTTCAAAAAGGAGGAGGTTGTTTTTTTTTGTGTGTATGTTACGAGATTACCTACTCTATTTTTTTTTGTTTGGTAGGTCATAAGGTAAATAGAAAAATATGATAAGATAAATAAAGAAGATCATAATAATAATAAGATAAATATGAAAATTGATTCGGCACTTTTGAAAAATTCCACAAAAAAAAAGACAGCAAAATTGTAGTTGTTACGATTGAAGTAGGTTGTTTAAAAATTATAAACAAAAACCATGTACAGCCCACGTAAAGACACGACCTATGTTAGGTAAAATATAGTTTTTCGAACATACCTATTTTGAAAAAATATTTATATACAACGATACACTGTTTATTGTTTATTTTGAAAGGTCCCCGATATTCCCACGTTTGTTTACGAAGTACACGCCAACGCATGAAAAACAAGGCAACAAAATATATAAATAACAACAAATGGCAACAAAATATCTAAATATTATTTTCTTGTTCAACGAACCAAGTGGGGGAAAATACCAACGAGCTACATTCCACGGGTACGGAAGTCACTTTTATCGGCTTTTATTGGAAAT
Organism: Coleophora deauratella; assembly: GCA_958295455.1. Taxonomy (NCBI): domain Eukaryota; kingdom Metazoa; phylum Arthropoda; class Insecta; order Lepidoptera; family Coleophoridae; genus Coleophora; species Coleophora deauratella. Next base: position 15,986,288 of record OY282395.1, read on the forward strand.
TACAAGATATTGAATGTTATTGTTTCCGTTTTCGGAACTTTTTCAATATGGCAATTCACATGAATGCTTGTCTTGACTTGAACTTGAAAAAACTATGTTTTTTTAGTGTGTGTGTGTGTGTGTTTTTTTAAGTTTTTAAATGTTGTTAACAGCCCATTACGTCCCCGCTGCAGGGGCACGGGTTTCTTCCCATAACTCGGGAAGGTTAGGCCATACTCCACACACGGGGGCCAAGTCCGGATTGGTGGCTTAACGACTGCCATCTAGCGATAGCAGCCGGCTCCAACGGCTTAACGTGCCTTGCGAAGCACGGAAATGGTCGAGATAAATGCTACTAACAGTCAAACCTATCAAGGTTATGACCGTGCCTGTAGTCAGTTAACCTGCGTGATCGGCGCGACCACGTAAGCGGCTTTGAGCCACGACCGCTTTTAAATATTGTTTTAAAATATTGTTATTGTTTTAAATTTTATTAAATATTTTGTTTTAAAAAAGGAACTGAGTTTCACTTGTTTTCGTATCACTGAATATTGGAAAACTTTCGTATTATATTGTTCATTATCACGTTGATGGTTTTCTACTTTACGGGAACTTACACACAATATTAAAACTGAGAGCATTTGTAAAATATTTATTTTCAAATAAAAATAAGAGCGCCCATTTTGTAAGCCTCTTTAATGTTTTTACGAATAGGACTTAAGGGACTTTCTAGGTTTACGAAAATATTTTCTATAACAGTTATAAAAAATAACGTTACCATATGCAGAAACATAGTACGATCCCAAGTCAATCCAACGAGACTATAACTATCTATCTATCTACTATATCAGTGTTTTTCAACCTTTTTTAATACCCGACTCCTGTATAAGTTTAAACATTCTTGCGACCCCCCACGAGCCATAAACATGCAAAATGTTAGTGATTTGAAAGACTACGTTTATATTGGCGCATAATTTTCTTCAATTAGAAAATGATTTAGTTATTATATTAATGTCCCCGGGGGGTCGCGACCCCCAGGTTGAAAAACACTGTACTATATCAAAGCGTATCAAACCCTTATCGACTCTGCGACTTTTCATTCTTTTAAACTTTCTGCCAACTAAATCTAGAGGCGTATTTTATTCAGCCGAGTTTCGTCCTCTGAGATATCGGTGCCAAAGTTATAAGCCTATATTTTACCCTTTAACTCAGTATCGCCTGTAGGTTTACTGGATTTATCGTTTCGTAGCGTCGCTTCGTCAGGAAACTGGGGACAAATATTTTGTCTATGCCTCAGTTCGCTTTTCTTTATTGACGGTTTCCTGAATTTTGTATTCACTACTACAAAAAATGAAACACCTGAATAATAATAAGGATATAAATAATATTCAAACTGATAAGTAAATCAAATGCGAGTTTATTTTTTAGCCTGTACTGTTTATAACAGTCGATATTTATGTAGTTAAGGTCTGGACATTTTCCATATACAGGGTGTAAGAAAATTGGTGTAGGACCCGTTAACTGGGGATTCTACTCATCGTACTGAACAACTTTTGTTCTACTACTTTGCTCAAATTGCAAAAAAAAAATTGGACTCTCTATACAAATTGATCATCTATCTGTTTTGCAATTTTTTGTGGAAAGTCGAACTTTTTTTTGCGATTTGAGCAAAGTTGTAGAATAAAAGTTGTTCAGTTCGATGAGTAGAATCCCCAACGGGTCCTACACCAATTTTGTTACACCTTGTATATAAAAAGCTAAATACAATATTTAAAAAATCTTAGATGAAGGCTGGTTGGGCGATTCTAGTAGAAAAATTGTGATTATAGTATCTTCGTTTCTCCAGTACCCTTATCTTTGCCTTCCCTAAAGAGAAATATGTACTGAACGCATCTCTAAAATCCCTCGAGAGTTACTTAAAGACTTTGTCATGTAAATCAGTCACTCAGACGACTGGCGAAGCGATCGAAATTGAAATATTATAAATATTCTAGTCTCTTCATCGTTTTGATGTCGTTTTGGGTGCCTACCTGGATAAATTTAACAGTCCGTAAGAGAAAACACCTATTCATTAATTGTTTAAAGTATCTTGAAAAATTGATCTTTGTCTTTTCAAATTAGGAAGTATATTTCGAAATATACTGAATTATATTCAAAATTACTACTTTCACTTATCGTGCATGTCCAGATGAGTAGGTAGTGGGTACCACAGGTTGCGTTACGTGCCGCAAAGCAGTGTACTCTGTGTGTATTGGAGCTTAATTACCTGCATAAGAGTCATTCCAAAAATCTGCAAGGCTCTGATAATCCTTCTGAGGTTGCTGATAGGCATAGAAATCCATTTTCCATCAGGTGGGCCGTCAGCCTTTTGACAATACAGCCTACCTATTCCGATCACAGGTAATGATTTATTTATATTAACATCGATTAATATAATTTGTTATTAAAAAAAAAACCAAACAACAGGAACAGTAAATATTTATGAATATATACCGACTAAAATAAAGTCACTCCACTAAATTAAACTGTAACTTTTCTCGGACGTAGGTAATTAATGAAGGTAGCTATTTGAAACCATCCCAAACAAGCCTAGACAAACAGAACTAGTTACCGTATTATTAAATAAACTAAATCCTTTTATGTTGTCCTTAATTTATGTGTGGGACATCAATTTGATTAAAAGCCGAATTAATGTACAGTTTTAGCTTTAGTTTTCGGCTTTCCAACGGAGTTAAGAGCTTTTGTTCCAGGCTATATTAAAATTTCAACAGGTAATTCTATTTATTTGCTTTTGAACTAAATTTTGAGTGGTTGCTCTCATTTTTAGGGTTCCGTAGCCAAATGGCAAAAAACGGAACCCTTTTGGATTCGTCATTTCTGTCTGTCTGTCTGTCCGTCCGTATTTCACAGCCACTTTTTTCCGAAACTATAAGAACTGTTGAAACTTGGTAAGTAGATGTATTCTGTGAACCGCATTAAGATTTTCACACAAAAATAGAAAAAAGCAACAAATTTTGGGGGTTCCCCATACTTGGAACTGAAACTCAATTTTTTTTTCATCTAACCCATACGTGTGGGTTATCTATGGATAGGTCTTCAAAAATGATATTGAGGTTTCTAATATCATTTTTTTATAAACCGAATAGTTTGCGCGAGAGACACTTCCAAAGTGGTAAAATGCGTGCCCCCCCTGTAACTTCTAAAATAAGAGAATGATAAAACTAGAAAAAATATATAATGTACATTACCACGCAAACTTCCACCGAAAATTGGTTTGAACGAGATCTAGTAAGTAGTTTTTTTTAATACGTCATAAATCGTAAACCGCAAATTGCCTTTCATTCAATCAACTGAAATATAAAAAATATAGAGTTCAAGACATGTGTGATTATGAATTTATACGGAACCCTCGGTGCGCGAGTCCGACTCGCACTTGTTTTAGTTGTCACTCTGCAAATATTCATTGGTAAATTGTGCCACACGTTGAGAAAAAGAGATGGTGAAATTTTATTAATTGCAATTAACATGTAGTAATAGTAGTAAACACAAAGTAAATTGTAACATTATGAACTATGTCGGTATGAGTTGCCCTAAAGGAGTAGTTTAATTTATCCTAAGAGCGCTGTCTAAATTCACTTGGAGAAATAACCTAGTTTTTCATACATTCCTGAAACAAATATCATATTTAATAATTAGCCGTTTATGTCATTACGATCCAACTGACATAAATTAAGTGAGGGATAGTAATAAATAAATATATTATTCCTTACATATTTTTTTTGGATCGTTATAGCATAACCACGGCCAATTGCGAAAATCGGTTCATCTTTCAACAAACATTTTTTTTCTCCAAGTGAATTAAGGCGTACTGTCTTAGGATAAATTAAACTACTCCATGAGGAACAAAGACCAACATAGTTTATAATGCTACAGTGCAATTCAGTGTATTGGGTACGGTGCCCATACAAAATTACCCATTCCCCTTTTGTCCGTGTGAAATTCCGGTTCCCGTGGTAAAGAGAGTCCTAGTTTGGCCCGAGACAGACGTGTATTTTTCCCGCATTTTTTTGCCTTTTATCAGAGTTATTTTCATCAAAGAAGGTAATGTTAAGCTAAAGACGGAATACATAATAGCAAAAATTTTGCTTATTGGAGCAGCGACTTGATTACGTAACAGCGACCGACACAAAAGTATTAATTAGCTTACTGAGAATTTATGTCACTTCGTAAATAATTTTTTTCGTCTTATGACTTTAAACATTAGCTTTCGACATCAAAAATATTAATTTCAAATATTTGTCATTCTTGGAAGATGTAGAGTGAGTATAGCGGATCCTAAGCAAAGCTCTGACGCTCGCTGGTAACACCAGCCGCCATTGTCTAGTGCAAGGTTGTAGGTATAACTTGTACATTTTATGAGTTCATAATACCTTCGTTTACAGAAGCGATGCTTGCATTGATGTGAGTTTATTCGTTCCAGTCTTTCATATCGGTTAAAATTAGTACTAGTACTACAGAAACAAGTGTTGTATCTTGTTTGAGTACTAAATAAATAAAATGAAATGAAATAAAATACTGACTACAATAATACATAATACTACAATTAGCACTCTTTATAAAAATATTGGCTAAACAGCTGATCCATTTGTGATAGGCAGAAAACACACTGCTATGCACATCGCAACGAAAGGCGATGGTCCGAATTTAAACTTTGTACTGTAAAATGTTGATTGTATACAAAAATCGCAGGATACCACACACTGAAATCGCATCGATGCGATTCGCAGGGTAAGTATGCCACACTGCTACGCATTACCGTCCGAAATTTTGTGTAGAAACGCGGCGAGGGGGGTGCTGCGGGGTGCGTGGCGCGGGGGATTGACGAAATTATCCTTGTTACAAACAAAAACAAGAAGTATCCGAGTCAAAAAAATACATAACATATATGTACGTACACGTTCAAATATTGAATTAACGCATGACGAAAATCTTCGAAAAGCTTCGGATGAAATTCGGACGAAAATCGTCCGATGGTCCGAAATCCGTGCCTTCGTCGTGCACCGCAGCTTCGGACGTTGTTGCGAACGCTGCCGCATGCAAATTTCGTCGCTTCGGACTCCCGTCCGATTTTCGGACCAGTGTGTTTTCCGTCTGAAGAGTACTGTAACATCGCTAAACTGAAGTGGCAGTGGACAGGGCATATAGCTCGTAGAACAGATGGCCGTTGGCATTAAAGTTCTCGAGTTGCGACCGCGCACTGGAAAACGCAGTGTAGGCAGGCCTCCCACTCCGTGGACCGATGATGACCTGGTAAAGGTTGCGGGAAGCCGCTGGATGCGGGCACCGCAGGACTAAACCTAGCAGGCAGCTAAATATATGGAAACTATATATACTTAGCCGTATTCTTTCTTATCAGAACAGAGTAAGCATATTTAACCTTTGTTCTGTTTATATTCTTATTGTGGAAGTTAGTAAGATGGAAACCACGGACTTCGAAGAAAAAGAAACATATTGTGTAACATGTAAGTAAGTAATAAATGACGTATAAAAACAAAGGTAAAATAGAGTTAAAAAAGGAGATAAAAGCCAATTTTTTTATTACACAATGTGCAAACAAGGAAATTAATTTTATTCTAACTCACACGCTAGGATACCCTGTGTGTGTGTTGTGGGAGATTAATAAAGTTATAATATAAAACTATTAAGGGAATAATACAAGTGATTAATGAATTAATAATTTTGGTATTAATTAGGCCTGTATTTCATACTTACAATAAACTAAGTATATTTAATTACAAAATTGTAATAATTTACAGACAGTTTATAAAGTACTTTTCAAATCTTGCATGATGAGATGACGTCGAAAAAATTTACTTGAAAATCCTTTCATTATCCTTCTCCTTATTTCGTTATAATATTTGCCTTTCTACTAAAAGGGATGAATTATACCACCTCAATAAACCAAGCCGTACGTAAAGGCTCCACATCTAAAGGCCATCTGCCCTGTCCTGACAAATTGAGAATCGTGGTCACCCACGCTTTCTAATATCACCTAAACTCCATAAAGTTTCCTAATATATGAAAGGATCGTAGAGACGTGTTCATACCGTCCTAAGTAAATGTCATGAGTGGATTTAACGGTCTTTTCTAATATAACTTTGTCTATATTTTGGATTAAGTAAGTGGTATTATAAAACTAGGGGCCATCCGTTTGCTTTGTTTTTTATAAGAAACATAATATAATGTGTCTTTCGGCGGCGAAAGCCATTACTCATGTAAGCTATCCACCTTTTGCTTCCTAAGACAATAATAAAATATATATAAAAAGAATATTCGTTAACAACCTATATCGTTCCCAATGCAGGGGCACGGGTCTCTTCCCATACTTCGGGAAGGTTAGGCAATACGCCACACACGAAATCAATAACCTCCACCAAAAATATATTACTTTTCACCTTATCACGCTTTGATTTTTTTTTTACACTCGCATGCTACTCAGGCACGTAAAGTATACCCACACATATAATACGCACCTCTTATTCAAGCGAACGAATGTCTTAGAATTGTCGCCTCATTTGTGACGCCCCTACGATAGCATCTACAATTTTCGCACCTTTCACCAGCGCGCTTAGCGAGCATTTACAATTTACAGTGACGCGTCTTTCAGGCTGAACCGTACACCAAGTCTAACGTCTAAGAACTAAACCAACAATTCAGAAAATAAATCAGCTCGTGCTATGGACACGGTTAAATTGTATTTCTTTAAACGAAATGTGGGCGTAGTTTTCTTTTTGCTAAATATTATGTACCGTAAAACGGGGTGAATAGAAATCCAGGGGGGAATATGGATAAAACCGTGAATGAAACATTGAACAAACAAACAAACAAACATCCATACTTTCGCATTGATAATATTAGTGAGTTGAGATAAAAACATCGTTTGGCTGGCTTCAGTTTGATTTCATTTAAGTAATGAATGTGCGTACACATAATTAATTATGCAATACGTATACAGGATGTAACAGAAAGGTGTGATAATACTTCAAGGTGGGCTTTTACCCATCAAACTGAACAACTTTTGTCCTACAACTTTGTTCAAATCGCAAAATTTTTTTGGACTTTTCACACAAATCGATCAGCTGGCGAACCAAGTTTGTATGAAAAGTCCGAAAATTTCTTTGCGATTTCAACAAAGTTGTAGAACAAAAGTTGTTCAGTTTGATGGGTAAAAGCCCACCTTGAATTATTTTCACACCTTTCTGTTACACCCTGTATATTATATTAAGACAAGCACTTAATATCTAAGAAATAATTAAAATATATAATAATATTGTAAAATACTTGGGTACTTATAATTCTACCTTAAAATGATAAAATAAATTGCCACAAAATATTGTTGATGAATTAATATGATCTTATGTTTATCTTATTTTCTTAGTAAAGTATAATAACTGTACGCTCCTTTCAAAATCTGTGAAAAAATAAAAAATATGGTTAGAATATCAATTTTATTTCTAATTAGCTTGAACTATAATACGTACTGATAAAAAGTGTTTTATATGTGTTCATTAATTCGTTCCTCACACAACTAACTCTCCTATCTCACTTTACTCACAAAGTAATCACAAAGTCTCCTATCTGTTTTCAAAAATCTAAATAAATATTAATAATACAATTACGTAAGCAGGTAATACATCAAATGAAAGCACAAACTTTATTCTATATATAGGTAGGTATATAGTTTTATTTCAGCATGTCCGTGGAATCAAAATATAATAGAAGTTTAAAATTTCCTAACTTAAAAACGGTTGTTTAGAAAAATTTGATAGGAGTGTTGCGAGGGACGAATTGTGCCAACCCCAGAACATGTATTAATGCGCATTAATTAGGGGTAAAATTAAGACGATTGAGGTTAACTACTATGCCGCAAGTCACTTCGTCCTGGTTCCATTAAAGACGCTTTCTTGACGCTATTCAAGGGGGAACAAAAAAAAACAAAATAAATAGAAAATAACTCATCAAAATTCGGGTCCACAAGCACAAACACACAGAAATTAATACAGCCTAACCTTAAGGAGCTATAAGGGAGGACATTGGGGCTAAATCCATTCACTTATAATGAAAATAAATACTTAAAGTACATAAATAGTATGTATGATATGAGAAGAGAGAGGGGTTGCAAAAATAAGGGATGTGGGGATGCTAAAATCTAAATTAAACAAAATCATATAGGGAGCGATACGTGATCTACTACGATACGAGGTTGAGAAGTGTCTGTGTTGCAAGCACAAGCAATTATAAAATGTAACAATTAAAGTGAACAGTATTGCCACTTTTTAGAAGAATTAGTACCTAAGGAGTTTTATCGAACAACACGTTTAATAGATTCATTTTCAAAGAAAGAATCCAAAATCGCGATTTCAAGAAATGACAGAAACCAGCAGAAACTTAAAATGAAAACTGTTAATTTACTGTTTGATTATGTATTGTGTTATTTTTTTATATACAGGGTGTGAGGGATAGGTTTCCGAAAACTTTAAGGGCTTGCTCAGTAGAAGAAACTGAACAACTTTCCACAAGAAGTTTTTTCAGGAAACGAAAAAAAAAACGGCTTCTCCATACAAACTGTCCAATCAAGTTTATAATTTTGTGTGGAGAAGCCGATATTTTTTTTTGCTGAGCAAACCCTTAAAGTTTTCGGAAACCTGTCCCTTACATCCTGTATAATATACATAATATTCATTTCAATATGTATCTACACTATCTATCTACGAGTGTAGTCGTTGCATTATATAATTGTCACTTATCATCATGATATGTACAAAACATGAAAATAATTGTTACTGAAATAAATAAATACGTACTGTTAAAAAGGTGTACAACGTCAGGTTGGTGAATGGACCAGCAGTAAATATATGACTGATACGAAGCTGCCCAGCTAGGATGAGCAAGCTTTTCCTTTGACGTACGCTACCTGCCCACCATTCGCTTTCATAAGGACCCAAGGACACGTTTTCGCTCTAAAAAAATATAGCAATTAATGGCAAAAATTAATACGGATATATATAGCAAGCAATAATTAAACAATAATGGCAATTTTTTTTACGATTTTCTTTACGAACGAATCGTCTTGGTTATTGATATGCTGTTGAATGTAAGTTTTCGCGAGAAATCAAAATAAAATCAAATATTTAATCAAAGTACGTAGCACTATATTCTATGAAATGTATTTTTTAGTCTAACTAACACACAGTTTCTACCACTAGGAACAGCTTGTATACTCAAAGTTTCGGGAAGTGATCGCGGAGAGAGAAACAACGTCATCGGGTCCAAAATAAAATAAAAAAAACCCTGCCAAAAAAACTCCCTGCAACACATTTTAAAAATGTGTGTGCGTGCGTTCCGGCTGTACAATTTATTTATATTGTGTTATAGGTTCTCACCTTTACTAAAACATCATTACTGTGCCAACAAAACATAAAGAGTTGGGCTGTACAGACTACCAAATATTCAGCCATTAATATCTTTTGCATTGTGGTTTTAGCAGCCTGAAAACAAAAACAAAGGTCTAGAATAGCAATTCACAGGTATTTCTTTATCTAAAATAAATCATTCTACTCGATGAAGGTATGTTGGTATCGCTAGGATTTTTAGGGTTCCGTAGCCAAATGGCAAAAAACGGAACCCTTATGGATTCGTCATGTTTGTCTGTCTGTCCGTCCGTATGTCACAGCCACTTTTTTCCGAAACTATAAGAGCTATACTGTTGAAACTTGGTAAGTAGATGTATTCTGTGAACCGCATTAAGATTTTCACACAAAAATAAAAAAAAAAACAATAAAATTTGGGGGTTCCCCATACTTAGAACTGAAACTCAAAAATTTTTTTTCATTAAACCCATACGTGTGGGATACATATCTATGGATAGGTCTTCAAAAATGATATTGAGGTTTCTAATATCGTTTTTTCTAAACTGAATATTTTGCGCGAGAGACACGTCCAAAGTGGTAAAATGTGTGTCCCCCCCTGTAACTTCTAAAATAAGAGAATGATAAAACTAAAAAAAATTTATGATGTACATTACCATGCAAAAAATTGGTTTGAACTAGGGAATGCTTACCCGGCCGAAAATAAAACCCGTTTTTTTTCGGTTTTCATAACAAAAAAACCGGTTTTCAGGTAAACCGGTTTTTAAAGTAAGTTTTTTTATCACTTTACAAATTATATTTTTAAATAACGTACAATTCAGGCCTCCTACATCTTGCAATTTTCCAAAAGGAAAAAAAAAGAAAATTCAAAATTTCAAAGAACATTCAGAGTTTTGTTTAAGAAAAGGTTTACTTGCTTTTTGTGCTCAGCTTAGATTGAGTAGGTGCAATATTAATCAACAGTATCACCTGAACATAAACGAATTGGGTCAGTATAATGATAACTATCACACAATTCATGCATGATTTAATGGAAGCCTTAGTCTTATGACACGGCTGTATTTTGAACGTAAAGATATTGCAGAGTTTCCTGAACGCTTGTCCAGCAGAGTTTGATTTGACGGTTGAGAATTCAATTCGACGAAAGTTGATCTCCTTTTCGAAGATGGACCTTCCTAGCTGGACTGTTTGTCCCAATTAAACATATCCAAACAAACCATATCTTAGTCTCTAAGGTCTCAGCTCAGCCATGACCACGATAACGTTAGTGAATCGAAGGTTGGTATCTCACTCGCCGTTGATGTTCATGCCAATTCTCTTCTCTAGAAGCTTCTGAAGCTATTAGAGAGCCATTCTAATATCGTACAAGTTGATTTTTATCCGGGATATCTTCATTATAGTATCGGGTCAATCTGGTTCTCGTGTCTTTGGTCATATTACTGACAAAGAAGTGTATGGTTGTGTATGATTTTCCGTAGATAGCCAGTTCCGTATTACGTTGGGGAATCTTGGCAAACCAACTTCCATCTTCGGCTTCATCGTCACTTGCAACCAGGTGAGATGATGCCAAGGGCTTACCAATGGATAAAAAAGGACTTCTCGGTCTCTTCCAGCAGCTCAGGCTTGGACGATAGAATTTTACCCTCCTCAGTTTTCAGCTTTGGCAGTTTCCCGGCACATCCCTTGCGATACTTTGGAGCTCCGATTACAGTAAATCGCCTCTTTTATAAGATTCGTTTTAAATTGGCGTAAATCGCGAGTCGGGGACTGTATTTAAGTCGCCGATGCTGAGTAGCATCTTCCAGAGGACTGCGAAACTAAACTGTGTCGTTCTTTCGTGAACTTGCATAGTAATGTCCACGATCTTCTGGGTTCTTTTTGAACGGTGGGTTTTAAAAGCATTATTCCCGTTTGGAATTTCTACGATTCCTGTCGTTATAATAATCCATTTTGTCGTTTTTTTTTCAATTCGAGCTGAAAAATTACAGGGTTTTTGAGCTAGATAGGCGCTGGTCGGAGCGTAGACTTCATCAGCAGACATAGTTTTAGATTCAATGAGTTGAGCTTCCAGTTTTCACTGAGTTGATCACAGAGACATCATTGAATATTTGCCTCTGTGTCAACAAGATAAAGTCAGTTTCATTTTTGTTTCGCCATCACCATCAGCTGAAAGATGTCCACTGCTGGACAAAGGGCTCCCCCAAAGATTTCCACACCGGTTGGTCCTGTACTACCTGCATCCAGCGGCTTCCCGCAACCTTCACCAGGCCGTCGGTCCACTGAGTCGGAAGCCTGCCTACACTGTGTCTTCTGGTGCGCGGTCGTTGTCGCCACTCGGCGACAGTGGGATGCAGCCACGTCCAGTTTTGGCTTTTGAAGAAGGAGTTCATCATAAAGAGCCCTCCTTTTCCATAAAGCCGACCAGCAGCTGACAAAGCTCACATGATCGCTAAACTGAAGGTGGCAGTGAGCGGGCATAAAGCTTGTATAAACAGAACAGATCATTGGAGCATTGAAGTTCTTGGATGGCGACCACCTAACGGAAGACGAACGAGGAACAGGCACGCTTTCTACTCAGTGCGGACTCTCCATATAAAAATGACCAAATAAGTGATCAATTTGTCTAAATGTCCAATGAAAAGTCCAAATTTTTTTGCGATTTTCATAACGAAAACAAAATTTTAAGACACTGAAACTCTGTTACTGTTAAGCAATAAAATCAAGGCATCTGTAAAATCATTTATATTATAAACTGTTTAATTCTAAACTACTAATAAAAAACCCGAAAACCCGGAAACTCCAAAAAAACTGGTTTTTTCAATCATTAAAAAAAAAACTAAAAACCGGTTTTTCGGTTTTCGGATAACCCGGTTTGCATTCCCTAGTTTGAACGAGATCTAGTAAGTCGTTTTTTTTAATACGTCATAAATCGTAAACCGCAATTTACCTACAACGAACTACAAGAACTATTATATTATGTTACTTGCTGCTACGGAACCCTTCATGGGCGAGTCTGACTCGCACTTGGCCGCTTTTTTTTTAAGAAACAAAATTGAAATTGGTGAATTTGACTAGTTTATTTTAAGCGATAAAATTGTTATATGTATTTATGTATATCAATCAAACTCCTTCATATCTTTCAAAACAGTAATATTATTTATATGAATATGCACAGTATAAAGATATTAAACAGTATGGATACTCCCTGCCGCTCTCTGAAGGCTACCTCCTGTGTAACCGATGTGTGACTATGTGCCAAGAGGTTGGCAAACCAAAGACAATTTTATTTTCATAAGGGGAGAAGTAGAGAGGTCACTTCATTAAAAATGTATATTGTAAAAGTCTGTTGTTTATGTTCATACTGTCGTTAAAAGTTTTACTGTTTTCGGAAATATCAATTACTAAAAACTTGAACACAACAAAAAGAAGTGTAACCTACGACAGGGCGGTATGACCATAAAGCCTTAGCCTAAGCAGCCCTAGATACTCACACAAACTAAAACACGTGTACAGACATGAAGAAGTGTCAAATTTCTATGTAGTAAAACATAACGCGATATATGTATGAAGTGTCCGGGCTGTGATGAATATGATACCGACCGGCTGATACTTAATTTAATTACTGGTAAGAATGTTTTAAGGCAAGCGGTTAGTTTAAAAATGTAACCAACGTTTTCAGGTATTACATGACACCACTGCGGACCTTCACAGTCAGAATCTTATTATAATTTAAAATTATAGGTGTACCTGATATCACAAAACTTACTGTAAGTTGAAAAGCACAGGCACACAGATTTAGAGAACAGACCGCAACATACAGAAACATAACAGGTGACAAAAGAGAATTGAAAAGTCTTGAATTCCTGTAACAAACAAACAAAAAGTATTAAAGTTTTAAGTGTATTTAAAAGTATATGTGTATGTATATCAGTCTCTGGTTCCCAAGATACAGGGAATCCTAGTTTGGGGCCAGATGACCGTGTGTGATTTGTCCCAGATATTATTATTATTAAAAACATTGATTAAATTGGGTGCAAACAATAATTAAATAAACTGAATTAACTATTATTTTCCGCTAAACGCCAAACCAAAGGTAATAATCTAACATGACAATGAACCTAAACATACGGCAAAATTAATAAAAGCTTGTTTATAAAAACCAAAGGATTCAAGTGTTGACGTGGCTAGCGCAGAGTCCCGATCTAAATCCAATTGAAAACTTTGGGCTTATCTCAAAAGTATATGGGTAAATAAATGTGATTCACCACCATCAAATCTTAATGTTTTATGGGACCGCATACAAGATTAGTGGAATAAATATGCACCCAGTGTGTTTGAACAACTTGTAAAAAGTATTAAAAGCAGATAAAACGCTGTTAAAAGGGCAAAAGGTCATTGGACCAAATATTGAAATTGAATTTTATAACTTTTTGTTTTAAAATTAGTTTTAAATTGTTTTCAAACATTTTGACTGACTCGGTGGCTAAGTGGTTAGCGATCCTGACCTCTGATTCGAGAGTCGTGGGTTCGATCCCCACACAGGGCAAACTTTTCTGTGATGAGCAGAATTGTTGGCTCTGAGTCTGGGTGTATAATATCTATATAAGTATATATTTAAATGTATATGTGTATGTATATCAGTCTCTGGTTCCCAAGATACAGGGAATCCTAGTTTGGGGCCAGATGACCGTGTGTGATTTGTCCCGGTTATAAAAAAAAAAAAAAGATTCATTTAATAAACAAATGTGGTCAATAAAAAAAGATACATAAAAATGGATATCACTAATATCACTAGTTTTAAATTAATATTTATATGTATGATATTTGTACGTGAATGAATGTAGTTTATGTAAGTATATTTCTTTTTTAATAAAATACTAAAAGTTAAAATGATGATGCCCTCATACGTAAAATTTTCAATTGTTGACTCAGTTTTGCACCTAACTGAATATTTAAAAAAAAACTAGATAAATATAGGACTCTTACTTTGTTAGTAGTTTGTGAATATTTTGCATCTGACCGATCACTCTGTTAGCTTCTTCTTCAGTGATTCCATTGCCAAAGGACCCCATCATTTGCTTGCATCTCTCTTGTAGCAATAAAAATTTGCCGCCGAAGAATACCATTATGACGATTATATTGGTATCATAAGCAGCCATGACGGCACCCCCATAGGCACACAAACACGTATGCCAGAGAACCGTGATCCAGCTACCAGGAGAATGGTATTTGTCAATTGGCATCCAAGAACTGAATATATGAGGAAATAGCTCTGTCCCATTTTTTAGTTCTTCCCGATAAACCGACGAAGATAGAAATCTTATCAGTGGCGTGAAACTAACTGTTATAAATGTTATAGTTTGCAAAAACCAGTAGGAATAAGTTACTCGGCGACAATATTTTGTGTATTTATCTATTATCTTTCCTTTGACTTCGTCTTTGTTTTCCCTCTCAAATTTGTCAGCATCAGTAACATAATCAATGACTTTAATCCAACTGTCTTGCCAAATTATAAATGTATTCGTCTTCAAAACACAGACTATACTCTGCATGGAAATTTTGAGATTTGTCAGTACCTCTTGCATATCTGTTCGAATAACGTAGAGCTCCATGTATTGAGTGAACACAAAAAGTCCAACCAATTCATGTAAAAATATGTAAGCCGCTTTGCCAACTTTTGATTTAGGTAAAATGAAACCCATTTTCTTCAAGAGCCAATAGTTAGGACCAAGAAATGGTCTATCGTGGGTTTCTAATCCTTTAAGGAAAGCCTTGATCATTGTGTAAAACTTCCTTTTCGACAGAGTTGATATTAGCAATTAAAAAAATCGCTTATTTGTCCTGCTTTTATACGGTAAGTGAATGTATGACACACATAAATATTAAATAAAAGCGAAATGACGGTGACAGGCATTCTATATCTGTATACCTATGTATCAAAAAGAACATGTATTCGTATGTACAAATAATAGAGTGTTTGTTTGTTTGCCTTTCTTCACATCGATCGTAGCGAAGGAGCAATGGATTGATGTAATTTTTGCCAAGAGACATGTGAAGAGACCTAGGTTAATTTTGATCAGAAATAATTGTCTCGGGTAAAATAATTGTATCGGGTATCGGAAATTGAATAATGGTGGAACGTCAAAAAGCTGTGTTATTTCATGCTTAGCCACATATACGATTTATAACAATGTTTTTAACCAACACCTTTGAAACAGTACACCTTAAAAAGATATAAATGCGGACGGAGCTGCGGGAAAAAGCTATGTATTTATAGATATTTGAGTAACCTATAGGTAAGTTTTCCTTTTTTGTATTTCACCGTTTAAGTGTTTAATATTTTAAATAGGTATATAAACGTCTATTCATTTATTTATTAAATACATTTGTTTGAGTTAAACTCAAACAATTTGATCATAATTTGTTTAATCATTTGAGTAAACTTTATAGTTTGATCTGTACTCATACAAATAAACAATCTGAACATCTCCCTGAGACCACTGAGTACAAATAATTAATTTTCTCTTTAAATTTTAGTTTTCCATACGTTCCACGCATAAATCAAACCATACTTTCATGTCTCAGTTTACGACCTTGCTTATGTAAATATAGTCAAAGGTCATGTCCTTGATTTGCCAAAAAATAATCATAATTATAACCTGGTTTCCGCTGCCCTGCCCTGGTCCTATCAATTGTGGTCGGCTTCTTTATCCATTCATCCATTCTAATCGTCAACTCAGTATTAATTTTTTCTACTCATATTATCCTTCATACAATGCATCTATCTCTTGTGTGATCTTCCTCTTTACGCAAATCATCCACCTTTATATTACTCACATGATTTTCGTCCCCTCGTAATATGTATCACACGACAAAAGGCTCCATCAGATTTTTTTCAAGTTCTGCTTTCAGACTTTCTGTAATACTTACATACTCATTCCTTCTCATTAAATTCTCGAGTGGCGACCGCGTACCGCAAAACGCAGTGTATTAGGCAGGCCTCCCACTCGGTGGACCGATGACCTGGTAAAGGTTGCGTGAAGCCGCTGGATGCGGGCAGCACAGGACCGGTCGATGTGGAAATCCTTGGGGGAGGCCTTTGTCCAGCCGTGGACGTCCTTCAGCTGATGATTATTATGACTCATTCCTTGGCTTGTTGTACCATCATCGTCATCATCATTTACCTTAAAAAATGAAACAATTTTATGTCAGTTCAATAATATTATTTTGCTTTAAAGTTTCCAAACAGATTATTGAAACATCTAAGAAATGCTTATTTAGTTATGTTTATATCGATATCGTGCTTTTTAATCAAGCTCTATTGGTAGATACTTAAGAGTTGGTTTGAACTCCACAAACGAAACCTACAATTTGGATGTCTTAATTATATCAGTGAAATGTGGGCGGTGCAGACTGATTGCACCGTCATTCGCTCCCCCCATGTTAAAAATTAATGAAGCCATCATTTGAAAAGGTCCTGTGAAATAAGGCGAGAAGGACGTAATGAACATTTGAAATATTTAAAAATGACAATTTAATATTATAGTATATTACCATATTACGCTATCTGGTTGAAAACTGTCACTTACCTAGAAATTTACTCAAAATGTTCTGGATGAGATGATCATTGTCATCATCACTGGCCTGTGACGTCAATATTATGTACATATTCGTAAAATGAAAGTTAAAATTTTGGCTTTGACATAATATTGTAAAACGAAAACGATCAGGAACTTTGGTCTAAAAATTGGTAGGTAAGTAGGTATATTAGTTTCATTCAATTTACAATTTTTGGGTGGGTCTGTCCTAACTGTTATGTTAAGGTATTCTGGATCGTTTTTAGCTGACTTCAAAAGGGAGGAGGTTCTCAATTCGACTGTTATTTTTTGTATGTATGTTACGCCATTACTCCGCCAATTATGAATCGATTTTGATGATCGTTTTTTTGTTTGGTAGGTCATACATCAGAGGTGGTCCAATATAAATATCGAAATTGATTCAGAGCATTTTGGAAAAATCAACCAAAAGAAAAAGAACAGCAAAATAATTGTTGTTGTTAAAGTAACCTTTACGTAATGCCTACGTCAGCAAAGAGCAAGGTTGCTATGTTACCTTAGAAACATTCGAAATTATATAACTCTGTCAAGCTGTGGTGCAAACAACCATCTTAGACTACCGGACCTCAGATTAATAATTTAAAAGTTGTTACGAGTGAAGTCGGTTGTTTTAACGTGTTCAGCGTTCTCAATTATCTACTCCCAGGGTAAACAATCTTTAACGAGCTTGTCTGTTTCTGAAGAGTTTATACATATTTTATGGGGGATCCTTCGGGGAGGCCTTCGTCCAGCAGTGGACATATTTTGGCTGATGATACAGATTTTTTAATTGTGGAAGGTTGCAAAACGCGCGGATGTCCCATCTGATAAAACTATTTGCGCTTACTCTGGATAGAACGACTAGACTAGAGCCAGAAGGGTTATCAGTGCTTAGCCGGGCAGCAGTCTAGGGCCATAGTCGCAGCTCTTCATGTTCTTCATGCCTCCTCCTCCTTCATGCCTCTGATTTGCTGATGACGTTAATCACTAAAGTCTATCAGAAGAAGATGACTGTTTGTCACTACAGCATGAGATTGATTAAATACAGACGTGGGGTCTTAAGAACAGCTTGGCTCTTAATGTCTAAATGAGCTATAATGTCATACCCACGATTTCCGCGGCTTCTCGTCTACAATTTTACAATTAACGAACTTAAATACTCAACAAAGTTACAGAAGTACGAGATTTAGGTACTCATTTTGACATTCATCTCAGATTTAATAGTGTCATTTTCCAGACGTGTAACGCAGCCAGAAGGAGTGCAGGCATTTTTATCCGACAGTCGAAGCAATTAAACCCCTTTAAGTTTTAACTGATTTTTAGGGTTCCGTAGCCAAATGGCAAAAAACGGAACCCTTATGGATTCGTCATGTCTGTCTGTCTGTCTGTCCGTCCGTATGTCACAGCCACTTTTTTCCGAAACTATAAGAACTATACTGTTGAAACTTGATAAGTAGATGTATTCTTACCGCATTAAGATTTTCACACAAAAATAGAAAAAAACAATAAATTTTGGGGGTTCCCCATACTTAGAACTGAAATTCAAAATTTTTTTTTCATCAAACCCATACGTATATATCTATAATAGGTCATATAATAGATCATAATCTATGGATAGGTCTTCAAAAATGATATTGAGGTTTCTAATATCATTTTTTTCTAAACTGAATAGTTTGCGCGAGAGACACTTCCAAAGTGGTAAAATGTGTGTCCCCCCCCCCGTAACTTCTAAAATAAGAGAATGATAAAACTAGAAAAAATATATGATGTACATTACCATGCAAACTTCCACCAAAAAATGATTTGAACGAGATCTAGTAAGTAGTTTTTTTTAATACGTCATAAATCGTAAACCGCAATTTACCTACAACGAACTACAATAACTTTTATATTATGTTACTTGCTGCTACGGAACCCTTCATGGGCGAGTCCGACTCGCACTTGGCCGCTTTTTATTATTATTTGTTGTTATAGCGGCAACAGAAATACAGACACTGTGAAAATTTAAATTGTCTACCTATTACGGTTCATGCACTGAAAAAATTATGGCTAAATAAGTTACAATCTTGCTTGATTGAAAAAATATGACTGAATCATTCAAGGAAATATCAAAAACAATAATTGACGATTTCTTGCCACAATAAAGGTGAAATGATTGAACGTTTATCAAATTGAAAGTGCTGAATTTAATAAGTTTACTTTATTCATGTCGAGGTATTTTATCATCAACTTATTTAGATCCATCAAGTTGCTTTATTATTACTACACATTACACTTAGTTCATCCAATAAAATATTATAAAATAATGATTAGAATTGATTAAGTCGACAATTACTTATTGGAATGTACTATGTATGCTTGTTTCGTTTCTCAATCAAGAAGGCTTGACTCCCGGAATCACAAAGCTTTGTGCGCTCGTATATAAACAAGTGACTTGATAATATTAAACATTTTTTGATGTATATTAACAATTATTTTTTTCAGTGTGAGATACAGCCGGCTGACCGTTAGATGGACGGATGGACGGACAGCGGAAGCTTTCTATTAGGCTCACGTTGGCCTTTGGGTACGGAACCCTAAAATCGACGAACTCAAGTATTTTTATCTCATTATATCTATATTTTGTTTACCACATTAATGGTGAGTTGTGGTTAACTAAACTTTCGAAAATGATAAGGAAAGTTTTTAATTTACTTTATAGGGTTTCAAAAGAACAACACTGTTAAATTATTGATGCCTACAGTGTATTTATAAATCTGGAACTGTTAGACTAAGTTCTGACGTTTCAAGTTATGAATACTACTCGTTTACACTTTAAAAACTAATAATATTGGTGGAATTTAACAAAAATATGAAGTAATATTTTAGAAAGCGTAGTGCGACTATCCTGAAATAAAAATAAAATAATTGTATGTACCATATAAAATTGGTCAATCAGCTGATTGTTTTTATGTAAACTTAGTTTATTTTTGCGTTAACGATAAAAATAAAAGTTGTTTAGTTTCTTGAACAGAAACTTACTATTTTTTTATCATTATTAAAATAAAATAATTAAATGTGCCATATAAAATCGGTCAATCAGCTGATTATTTTTATGTAACTTAGTTTATTTTTGCGTTAACGATAAAAATAAAAGTTGTTTAGTTTCTTGAACAGAACCTTACTATTTTTTTTATCATTATTAAAATAAAATAATTGAATGTGCCATATAAAATCGGTCAATCAGCTGATTATTTTTATGTAAACTTAGTTTATTTTTGCGTTAACGATAAAAATAAAAGTTGTTTAGTTTCTTGAAAAGAAACTTACTATTTTTTTTTATTCTACATACTTTGAAGAACCTGTTTTAGATATGAACATAGATTTTCATTAAATACGAACAAACCCTAGGTCTCTCTCAAGTCTGACTAGTCTGAGTCGAGATGAAACGCTTTGTCTTCGTGGTGCGTCAGAACAAAAAAGCTTTCCTAGACGATTCTCAAAAGAACGTGGTTTAAGGAAAGCGGGAGATTTTTTCGCACATTTAAGAGCGACAAATACAAAATTTGTAAAATTGTCGTGTAATAGCTTTTCTAAAACTTGGAAGTTTCACAACGTTTAGGACCTGTCAAGTGCTCGTTTGAAAATAAGTTTCGGATTTTGGAGATTTATTTAATTATTTTGTTATGAATAATGAGTAGTGATCGGAAATTCGGATGCAATTATAATCGCATTTTTTTATGACTTACTCCTGAACTTGGACTAAACTGATGACTGAAACAGTTTCACTTAGGAGATTTTCTTTGTATGTTACCCAAATGAGTTTGTAACCAAATGTATTTTCTAGAGTTTTATATTCTTTACAATCCATTTTAATGTAGTATAACATCTGGCAACTGATGATAGGATTTAAGTGAGAGGAAGGAAGTACCGGCTTCAACCTGGAAAACTTTATCTTCAAGAGCTGGGAAACCCAGCTTCAAGAGCTGGGTTTCTTCAGATTAAAAATACGACAGCACTTGTAGAGGCGGTTTTAATACATTTAACCTGTTATTTATTACTACCTATTTTAAGAGCAATACGTGGTAGAGATAAATTATACAGCGAAGTATATAAAATTATTTTTATTCTGTATCTTGGTTATTCTTGGTTCTTAAGCGGACCAGACCAGACACTATCAGTAATAATGACAGTATTTTCAAGTAATGACAATATACTGACAGTGTAGTGGTTGGAATGATGGCCTGACGCATACTAAACGATGGAATGTCAGTATACTGGTATAAAAATACTGTCATTATTACTGATAGTGTCTGGTCCGCTTTAGAGGCCAGCTGCAGGAGGATGTGAAAGGAAAAAAACTCTATTTTTTGAGCGAAGAGATGATAAATATCGTGGCCAGATCGTAAAAAATGGCCAAGTCATAAAAGTAAATCAACAAGGAAATCCGAAAAATTCTAGCGTTAGGTTAGGTTATTGGTGTTACCGTATAAAGTTTCATGGGCTTCCGTTGACTTTTATTTATTTACTATCAGTAATAATGACAGTATATTAAGTAATGACAGTGCAGTGGATGGAATGAAAGAGTCACGGCAAGTAATGATGATATTCCAAAAATTTGTAGCGGACACTATAGCTAGGGGTATTAGGCGAAATTTGACCAAAAACATAAAATGTTTCAGGACTAGCTGAAATTTTGTATACTAACTCTGTAAGTGGTAGTAAATAATTACTTAAAACTCCTCATTCCTCCCCTGCTTGCGTCCTGAGATATACAGGGTGTTTGGGTTCTATATAAAAATAAAATTTTAAATATTTTTTTTACACCGCAAACTTTATTGAAGGAACTTCAGACAGTAAAATAAGACTAAAAGAGCTCTGAAAATGTAAACATTAAATACTTCCTCTACTTGCGTCCCGAGATATAAAGGGTGTTGGGGTCTTATAGAATACATATATTTTTAAATATTTTTTGACCAATATCTTTATTAAAGAAACTTCAAACAGTAAAAGAAGACTAAAACAGCACTGATTTGTAAGAAAAAAATAAAATGTCTTATCAATCATAGTCATGTATAACAATAACATGACAATTTTCACATGATTAGCCAAGATAATGGCGACAAATTTAACTCAGGATTATAAGTCTAAATTTGATGAAAAACACCAAATGGATTATAACTAGCTGAAATCTAGTATAATAAATGAATGTAAGTGGAAAAAAAATATTATTCTAAACTATATACCGAACTTATATGTATACACCAGCTCCATTTTGATCATAAGTACGGAATGAAAATCACAAGTTTTCAGCAGCTCTTCGTATGAAGCTTGGGATCTTTTGTGTAGAAAAGGTGAGGCCTCAAAAACTAAAATCCCTTCCCAGATGATTTCCAGATGGTTTTGCCTATCCCAGGGATAGGCAAAACCAAAGTGGACTCAGACAATCGCCTAGGGTTTAACACGTCTTTATCCATATCCGGTCTGTCGCATTCGATAACTGCTGATCATAGAGACTAAGGATCGAACTCCTTTGCCTCATACGTGCATCGAGGAAGTGTCTAACTGTACTGTCAATGTTGTACAGTTCTTTAACTCTATTAAACCTTTTAACCATTAATGGGGAACCGAGCCGAAAGTCTTCTTGAACAATCCAGGCAGCGGAGAAATTGCGTCGCTTGCAGTTTACCAATTTGCCCTCGACAACCGTCGTTTTTGTCAATACAAATTGATATAAATTACCGACACATCACTGTAACACAGATAAGATATGACTGTAACAACAATACTACTAGAACTATATTACCTATTGTATACTGACGTTATAAAAAAAAATATTTGACGAGAAATAAGCGATAAAAGTTAAACTATGCATTTTATGTCTCGCATTTAATTGTATTTCTTTTTTCGCTCAGTATTTAGGACAGAATTCTTAAATTATTATTTTTTGCAGATCCCAGTAAGTGTAGCTTTCATATATTGTATGCAATATATAATGTATATTTGTAGTGGTTAAAAAGTAACCGATCATTATGTGAATAAATCTTGTTCCTGTTGTACGAATTTTATTAAATTACAAATTTTGATTTAATAAATTTATGGAAAGATTTTGTTCCCATAATAATTATACATTCCCCACAGTAAAAAAATAATTACCTAGGTACCAGAAAATCAATTTATTTACGAATAAATAAGTGATAAAAGTTAGAACAACACATTTTATGCTACGCTGCCGCGCTTAAAATATATTTTTTGTCGATATTTACTATGTTCCTCCCTCAAATAAAATTATAAATCAATAACCCTAGTAAGTGTGGCTTTTACATATATTTTTTCGTGCTAACATCTTTGGTTGTAAAAGAAATATTGACGTTTGTATGAGAAAAAAAATTCACGTTGATCGGATTTTATTAAATAGTAAAATTTTTGTCCAGGGAAAGTATTTTTTTAAATCTATAAATGAATCCGTTATCTTTGAATTATCCGAAAATCATATTACACTTGCCCTAGTACATATAATTCTGAAAATATAAGCCTCAAAGGGAGGCGCGACAGAATCAAACTTTCCCCGCCTCCCCTCGCCACCCCAATGGTGCCTCCCGATGCCTCCCAGTCTGAATGCACTCAAGACCACCTGAGGAACCACTGAGCCAAGTTTGAGAGCTTTATTCAAAATAAAACGCATCCTATACAACATTCCTTAGACAAAGAACGGGGTAGGGGGTGAGGGGGCTATATCTCAAAACGCAAGCGGAGGAGAGGCGGGGAGTTTTAGCACGTTATTCTGGTCAGTATTCTGAGTACGTATGCAAGAAATCAGCTAGTCATTAAAGATTTTATGTTTAAAACCTAATAGTCCTGAGCTACTAACAATAATATAAATGACAGTATTTTTACGTCAGTATTACTGTTATTCCATCGCCCGCGTAAATGACATTCCTTAACGTACGTCAAACCAATAATCAAACTTACATATAAAGTAATATAACAAATCTAGTAAAGAAATTCTATCACTTTAAAAAAAACTGTTCATTCCGGGTTCCGCATATTACCCAGGTGGGCGTTTTCCGAAATAGGGTTTTTGTATTTCCCCACTAGCGCCGACCGAAATATTCAACCTCAGTAGTTTGGGAAGGTTAGAAAAACAAACGATGCAATTAAGTATCTCAGATAAGAGATTAGAAACATGCTTAGTTTTCTTTGTAAACGCTAAATTTCAATGTTCTTGAAAACAAAATGCATATATTAGACAATAAGACCTAAATGTCGAGTTGAGTACTTTCGGGCTTGTTTATTTTACTTACTAAAGGGTTAAAGAGCAAAGAAATTTCAGTTTTCATATTAAAATGCTTATTCTGTCGGACGCAGTCACATAACATTTGTATAAAACCTGTGTTATAAAAATTTAAGCACTTAAAATGTAAAGTTCTGGCCAGGAAAATATTTTTGCAGTTTATATTTTAATTAAGCGCTTTGTTTGCTTTTAAATCAAGTTAATATTTTTCAAAGGCTTCAAAAGTGACTACATACGTATATCTAAATTAATGTATTATAGTTGGGTATATAATGTAAAGCATTAATAATACTTAACTTAAGCTAAGGGGCAAAATAAAAAGCATAAAATATTTATTTCAATTCGGTATACACTTTTTAAAAATTGCTTCCTGAAACAAATATCTACAACGCGGACTTTTATTACTGTCAGTGCATTACCTCTGAAGGACACTAGAGTAAGTGGATTCGGCTTATTTTCCACCACAGACATCCTGAAAACATTTGCATCGCACAAGAAGCGTTTCATTTTCTTTGAGAGAGACTCTTTTGTCTCGTTCCGTTCACTTCGGCTTTTAGTTTAATTGTTCCTAAGTTATTCTAGTCTTATCTGGCTTTGGTAAAGGTTTTGAATCCGTGAACCTTACTGACTTTGTTGTTGGTGATTGGTCAGCAATGTCTCAGACTATTACCGTTATTTATCTTATTTTTAATTTTAGTTTAGGATTGACAATTTTTTTATGGGTTTTTTATTAAGAATTACCAAAAATAAAATACTTTTTTTCAATAGTTGGAATAGATATTTTTTCTGATAGTTCTTTTTGTGTCGTGTATTTAAATTCACCTTGATATTCAGATTAACATGGGATATGTGTGCAGGGGGACGTTTTTAGGGTTCCGTAGCCAAATGGCAAAAAACGGAACCCTTATGGATTCGTCATCTCTGTCTGTCCGTCCGTATGTCACAGCCACTTTTCTCCGAAACTATAAGAACTATACTGTTGAAACTTGGTAAGTAGATGTATTCTGTGAACCGCATTAAGATTTTGACACAAAAATAGAAAAAAAAAAACATAAATTTTGGGGGTTCCCCATACTTAGAACTGAAACTCAATTTGTTTTTCATCAAACCTATCGGTTTAGAAAAAAATGATATTAGAAACCTCATTATCATTTTTGAAGACCTATCCATAGGTACCCCACACGAATGGGTTTGATGAAAAAAAAATTTTGAGTTTCAATTCTAAGCATGGGGAACCCCCAAAATTTATTGTTTTTTTTTCTATTTTTGTGTGAAAATCTTAAAGCGGTTCACAGAATACATCTACCCACCAAGTTTCAACAGTATAAAGCTAAAATATAAAGTTCAAGACATGAGTGATTATGAATTTATACGGAACCCTCGATGCGCGAGTCCGACTCGCACTTGGCCGGTTTTTAGGGTTCCGTAGCCAAATGGCAAAAACGGAACCCTTATGGATTCGTCATGTCTGTCTGTGTCTGTCTGTCTGTCCGTCCGTCCGTATGTCACAGCCACTTTTTTCCGAAACTATAAGAACTATACTGTTGAAACTTGGTAAAGTTGTTGAAGTTGGTAAGTTGAAACTTGGTAAAGGTAAAGTACATGTATTCTGTGAACCGCATTAAGGTTTTACACAAAAATAAAAAAAAACAATACATTTTGGGGGTTCCCCATACTTAAAACTAAAACTCAAATTTTTTTTATTTCATCAACCTGTTCGTGTGGGGTATCTATGGATAGGTCTTCAAAAATGATATTGAGGTTTCTAATATCATTTTCTTCTAAACTGAATAGTTTGCGCCAGAGACACTTTAGGTTTTCAGGGTTTCTCCATACTTAGAACTGAAACTCAATTTTTTTATCAAACCTATACGTGTGGGGTAGCTATGGATAGGTCTTCAAAAATGATATTGAGGTTTCTAATATCATTTTTTAGGGTTCCGTAGCCAAATGGCAAAAAACGGAACCCTTATGGATTCATCATGTCTGTCTGTCTGTCTGTCTGTCTGTCCGTCCGTATGTCACAGCTACTTTTTTCCGAAACTATAAGAACTATACTGTTGAAACTTGGTAAGTAGATGTATTCTGTGAACCGCATTAAGATTTTCACACAAAAATAGAAAAAAAAACAATACATTCTGGGGGTTCCCCATACTTAAAACTAAAACTCAATTTTTTTTTATTTCATCAACCTGTTCGTGTGGGGTATCTATGGATAGGTCTTCAAAAATGATATTGAGGTTTCTAATATCTTTTTCTTCTAAACTGAATAGTTTGCGCCAGAGACACTTCCAAAGTGGTAAAATGTGTGTCCCCCCTGAAACTTCTAAAATAAGAGAATGATAAAACTAGAAAAAATATATGATGTACATTACCATGCAAAGTTCCACCGAAAATTGGTTTGAACGAGATCTAGTAAGTATTTTTTTTTAATACGTCATAAATCTTAAACCGCAAATTACCTTTCATTCAATCAACTCAAATATAAAAAATATGGAGTTCAAGACATGTGTGATTATGAATTTATACGGAACCCTCGGTGCGCGAGCCCGACTCGGACTTAGCTGGTTTTTCGTTGTGAAATTGGTTCGACAATTTTTTTATTTACTAAGTATTCAGATGATGACACCGAGATCACTGGGTAAAAACAATGTATTTAATATTAAAATGTAATAGTTACACCAGTTATTCATACCAAAAATCTAGTTATTAATACGTAAGTACATTGATGTAAGGCTGTTATTGTGCCGCTATACAAGGGAAAGGGGTCACAGCAAGACTGCAAAAATTACCGCGGTATAAGCCTCCTCAGCGTCATCGGCAAATTGTATGCAAAGGTTTTGATTGAAAGAGTCGTGAAAGAAACTGATGAAAAGATATGGGATGCACAAGCAGGATTTCGAAAGGGCATGGGGTGTACGGATCAGGTCTTTTCCTTGCGATGCATAGCCGAAAAATTCTTAGCTAAAAGCCAAAAAGTCTATTGCGCATTTGTGGATTTGGAAAAGGCCTATGATCGAGTTGCGAGGAATGAGTTGTGGGCAGCCCTATCTGCGCATGGGGTGAGCGGCGAACTGATCCGAGCCCTGAAATCCCTATATAAGGATTCCAGGGCTTGTGTCAGGATCAACGGGGCGTACACTGAATGGTTTGATATCAATAAAGGTGTCAGGCAGGGATGTGTGGCGTCACCGTGGCTGTTCAACCTATTCATGGATAGTTGCTTGACAGATTTGAAAGATAAGGAATGTGGGCTGAGAATGAATGAGTTACTCGTCAAGTGTCTTCTATATGCTGACGACCAGGTGATTGTTGCGTCGTCGGCTAAAGAGTTACAGGAGATGGTAACAGTTATGTACAAAGCGTTGGAGAGAAAAGGAATGAAAGTGAATGTATAATAAGTAAGACGAAAGTCATGGTTTTGGAAAGAGATGAACAAATGACCAAGTGTGATATTATGATTGGAGGAGAAAAAGTGGAGCAAGTGAAAGAGTTTGTGTACCTGGGATCAATGTTCACAAGGGATGCACTGTGTGAGAGTGATATTGAAAGGAGAGTGACTGCTGGACATATGGTAAATGGTGCACTGCACGCCTTTATGAGTAGCCAAAAAGTTTCCAAAAAGGCCCGTCTGGCTGTGCACAGAGGAGTTCTCGTTCCTAGTTTGGTTTACGGAAGTGAAAGTTGGGTATGGCAGAAGAAGTATAAGAGTAGAATAAATGCAGTTGAAATGAGAGTGTTGAGAAGTATGATCGGTGTGAAACTAATTGATAAGATCAAGAATAGTGTGATAAGGGAACGGTGTGGTGTGAAAGAAGATGTAGTGACAGTTATTGAGAAAGGTATGCTCAGATGGTTCGGTCATGTAGAAAGAATGAATGATAGAAGATTAACGAGGCAGATTTACAAGGCGAGTGTGAATGGTAATACTGGAAGGGGTAGACCTAGACGAACGTATCGCGACCAAGTCGAAAACCGAAGAGCTTGCATGAAAAGATTGATGAATGTAGGGGAAGCAAGAGAAGTATGTCAAGATCGTAGTAAGTGGAAGAATGTGGTGTCTGCCTACCCCTCCGGGAAAGAGGCGTGATCTTATATATATATATATATATATATATATATATATATATATATATATATATATATATATATATATATATATATAAGTACATTGAATAATTATTGTTGCAGGAAGGACATGATTACTATCGCTCAGTTATTTCTTAAACTAGTTTGGCGATCGGGAAATTAATATTTTACAACTGTGTTACTTAGTAAACGATTTTGATTTGATTTGACTATATCACAACCCTTGTTGTTTTATTTTTGTGTGGAACTGTAGCACAGTAAAGTTCCATCGTTTCCGAATTTTCGCTACCTGCTACATCGTGTGGCAGACGATATTTTTGTTTTTATTTTTTATCTAACAAACTTTACTAAAATTTTCGTTGATTTTGTTTGTAAATACTGCGCGTCTATTTTTGGTTGTTTTACCCAATATTTTTACTCAGAACTCAAACAGTGCTCTGTACATTTGAATAAAAAAGCCTACAAAGTTTGGACGGATTCGCTGTTGATGAAACAAATAAAAAAAAATGTTCGTTTCGTTTTAAAATAAACCAAACTTTCTAGACCGTGTTCCTCGTTGCTCTTTGACATTTAAAATTTTAAGAAAGTTCTGTGACACAAGAACGACAATTTGATTAAATCACATTAAATCTCAGGTCGAGATAGGA
The DNA here is from genome assembly GCA_958295455.1 of Coleophora deauratella. Lineage (NCBI taxonomy): Eukaryota > Metazoa > Arthropoda > Insecta > Lepidoptera > Coleophoridae > Coleophora > Coleophora deauratella. Next base: position 16,015,299 of record OY282395.1, read on the forward strand.
ACTCAAGTTATCTAGTATGCACGTGCTTAAACTGGCTCTTGGTGCTCTTACTAATAACTTTGCCTAACAAACCTAAAAGTATAGTGTCGCATTTTAGAATAGGTACCACTTAGGAAATTAGGAGTCTGCTTCTTTTTGTAAGTTGGCTTTATTACTGTTTAAAGCAAAAAGCGGCTTGGCTGAAAAAAGGTGAGTAGTTTAGAAACCACAGAATATAAACTTTGCTTGTTAAAGTGTTGTACTTTTTTCATGTCCAAAATGAACAGAAGCAGTGTTTAATGTAAATGCGTGGCGTGGCTAAGATCTGCGAAACCTTTGAACGCCACGCTTCTTTTTCTTTCATGTCGTAAACACAAAAAGTGGCTCGTGACCATCATGAGATCAAGTCAATGGTGAGAACTGTAGATTAAGGCCGAGTTATGTACGTTGTACGTCTATTTCCATTTCCGCCACCCTACGCTATAAGAAAACGTGCGATGAAAATGTAAATGTAAATCTCAACTACTGGTATGTAGCACGAAAAACCATTATCGGCCATAGCCGACTGTGGCGGCCAAAGGTTTAATACACTATATAGGTTGTAACAAAATAAGTATATGACGTGGAAACCGGGACATCCACTCATCATCCTACTGAACGAAATACTTTGCTTATACGATTTGTTGAAATCGCAAAAAAAATGGTCTCTTCATCGACAATTTTCTGTGGAGTCCAAATTTTTCTTAAGAATTCATTATGGGTTCCTTGGTAAAGTGGTTCAATTTCATAAATTAAAGCCACCGTTTAAGTTAACCGTAGTACTTAGTATGTTTACACCCTGTATAAAAGTGTCACCACCATATTTCCACACAGTTATTCTCTTTAATGTATATTAATTAATATCTGGGACAAATCACACACGGTCATCTGGCCCTAAACTAGGATTCCCTGTATCTTGGGAACCAGAGACTGATATACATACACATATACTTTTAAATACATATACATACATAGATATAATACACCCAGACTCAGAGCAAACAATTCTGCTCATCATAGAAAAGTTTGCTCTGTGTGGGGATCGAACCCACAACTCTCGGATCAGAGGTCAGGATCGCTAACCACTTAGCCACCGAGTCAGTCAATTCAGAAAATATTCGACGTAACCACTCTAGATGCCTCTAATATACAGGTGGTATACAGGTAGTATAAGACTGTACACTATGCCGTGCGCCAGCGCCAATGCACCGGACACATTTTACTCTCTTTACTGTCTGATAAAGCCCGACAGTCTTTCGTTCTTGGGCTGTTCTTGAAAATTTAAAAGCGGTCCTTGCAGTAAATTCGCGTTCGATGCTGGAAGCCGCACCGAGACTGAGATACTGGCACATGAATATATTATACACTTTCAGCCACGGCGTTCACATACGAATTGAACATTAAATTGGGTGAGTTTTAATATTTTATATGTATAGGTATTCTTTCTCCCGAGAAATCTGTAAATAATGTATCTTTTATTACGTATAGGCACGGAAAACCACTTTTGTTTTTTTGTTCCTGAGAAGGTGCTAGGAAAGGGGTGCGTCTCATTTTATATAAAAACGGGAGATATAATTTCATTTCAATAACGCTCAAATGCTATAATTATCATGAGATATACCAACAAATTATATAATTTTGTTGAATATAACAATTAAAAGCTCTAATGATTACATTATATAGAATCGTTTGATATAACATTTATAAGACATAGTATTATTATATAACATTCTCGAGATATAATGCTCATAAGATATAATAAACTTTGGATATAATGCTCCGAGTGAGCAGAGAAATTACCAGGCTTTTATTTTCTAATGGCTTTTTTGCTTAGGAAAATTCTACTATTCAGAATACGTACAAAATTCTCACGGATTCTAGATAGGATGCGGGAGCGAGCGAAGCGAGCTCGGGAATTCGGAGCACCTCGACTCGGATGATTTAGGTTCGGAGAATGTGGTGTGGAGGCGAGCTTGCTCTCCTCCCCTCACAGTCGCCGTGTTAGGTTTGATTGATAAAATAACCACAGATCGACTGCTTGCTTGCATGTTTGCTTGCCTGCCTTCATGCTTGCTTGCTTGCATGCTTGCTTGCTTGCATACTTGCTTGCATGCTTGCTTACGTGCTTGCTTGCATCTAGTACTTTTATGCTTCACAAATAAAATTCTATTAATTACAAAATATATTTTATAAAGAGTTAAAATTTTAACAGGCGTCTAGTTTCGTCATCTCCATTGTTATATCTTTTAAATTTATATCTAATATATGTTATATGTTTTCAATAGTAGGTTAAATGAGTTTTATATCATATGATTATTATATTGTATGTTTATTATATAGGTACAGCGTTTATTATACCTTATGAAATTATTCTTTTTAAAATTATATCTAGAGTTTATTATATCTGACAATCGTTACATTTAAGAAAATTATATATTTGGTTTGTATATTTTCTAAATGATATATCTTTCGTATTTATAGATTCTATTACTTACCCCTAGGAAAGTGATTACTACAGTAAAAAATGAATATTAATAAATGCCATACGACTAAATAAATAATTATAAATTAATAAAGTAATAAGTAGAATATGAAAGCATTTAGTTGTCAAAGTTGTCTGAAATAAATGATTTTGTTTTTTTTTTATTTGTTCCAATAATTATATTTATTTTTAAAGGTTAAAATTGTTGTTTGCGCACATATAGATTTCTGGAATACCGCGATTATTTTTCCTTTAGCAAAGGTCCCTTAAAAATTGTCTAAAAATAAGTCTTAATAGCTATTGTAAGTAATCCAAAATCCACCTGAAAGCAGATCATCATTTGATATCTTCAAATGGTCAACTTAGTCTTGTTTTCTCTTCTGATATGAAGAAAAACAACAATGTAAGCTGCACAAACTATAGTAAAAGTCAGCATAAAATATTACTAATTCGTTTCCCTTCTTAGCAAAGTAATTAATTTGGACCATGTCATTTATGCCGAGTTTGGCTTAGTCTGTGTCAATTTTCAGGTATCCAATTTTTATACTTGATCCATTTTTAAAATATATCTTTTCAGAAAAGTTTTTGGACTAATTTGCTTTCAACAACTCCGGAAATTCCAATTAATTAGGTTTTCCTGGAAGTTTTAACAGCGGAGTCTTTCGCAAGGTATAGAAAGGAGATCAAGATAGGAGATATAAGTTAAATAGTGTATAATCATTTACCCATTGTGTTAATTTGTTTTTATGTGTCGTTGTGTTGAATAAATGATTTGTCTGTCTGTCTGTCTGTCTGTCTGTCTGTCTGTCTGTCTGATCTGTCTGATTTGAGTTAATTAGTAAGGTCTACGTATTTGTGATATTTATTACTAAAAGGATCCAGTAGAAATTTAGAATTAATTAATTAATTTTTATTTTTACTGATCAAATACCTATAAATTTCTTTATAAACTTTCGAAAAACTGAATAGTTATTTTAATCTTCTATCTATTGTTTGCCACATTTCTCTCTCTCTCTCTCTCTCTCTCTCTCTCTTCTTTTATCTTCACAATAGTAAATTAAACGATTTGTTAAAATTTTTGATAAGACATCTGCCTTAATTTTCCTCCAATACTGTTCGCCGCTTGGATGGACCGATAATAGTAAACACCGCGACTGAAAGTTCCTATTTAATACATTTGAACTCAAGTAACTGAATATCTTCACAAACTTTGGTCAAAGTACCTTATATTACGATATAATTATGTACATATTTTAACATACTAGCTTTTGCCTGCGACTTCGTCTGCGTGGACTTCAGTATTGGGTACAGAGAGAAAGAAAATATTAAGGTCATCTAGTGACTAAGAAGCAATTTTGAGTTTTTAAGCATTTCTCCGAGAACCCTTAAGTTTTTCTGGGATAAAAAGTAGGTATCCTATGTGTTAGTCAAGTGATTTATCTGTCTGTCTACCAAAATTAATCTTAACCCGTTCAGTAGTTTAGACATGAAATTGGAACAAACAAACGATTAAACATCCATACTTTCGCATTTGTAATATTACGTAGTAAGATGAGATAAGATAAGAAAATCCTGTGGCGTTACTACGACCACTGTCAATTACCAAAAGAGCCTGTTTTGCATATTACGGGCTAGTTACATCCTTTACATATATGAATCGATTCAGAAATTGAATTTATTTTACCTCTAAAATCATTAGATATCAGAGAACCAAAATCAATCAAATCCCTTGATTTTCCCAAGCAAGCATTCCCAGCACCTTAGAAAAAACTTCAGTTAGTAATTTGTTCACTTAAAGCTATGCATCTCAATTATTCTTATTAATCACCGGAACTGAGGTACCTATAAAATAACTTCGTTGAGAACAGAAAAGGGCATTCCGTTTTCAGACGATATGAGTTGCTCTTTTGAAATTAGTTTTTGGTGTTTCTGTTTACTTTAAAACTTACGAAAGTTTGCGAAAGAAGATTCCACCGAAATAAGTTACCTACTGGAGCGGCGTAATTAAATCTCCTTGCTTTACTATCCTCGCAAAATAGAGCCCGAATAGTTTGGTACCTGACTAACCTCATTTGTATTCTACATAGACTTTTCTGTAATTAAGTGGTCTGTAGATGTATTAGTTGAACTACGTTTAAAATAGTAGATATTTTTTGCTTTCTTCAACTGAAATTTTATTGGCACAAAAGTTGGTAGCTTGCCAGTCGCGTTTTAAATAATCTAACAAGTCCAGCTGCATAAAATGTTGGTAATATTAATTTACTCTATAATAAGGGAATAAAAACCAACTTAACAATAACTAACATTCCAAATGAAGTACCTACATCAAGTTTTTTGACGATATACTGTACCTACTCGGAGCTAGCGTTAACCTTTATGTAAGGTCTTGGCCCCCGTGTATGGAATATGGCCTAACCTTCCCGAGGTATGGGAAGAGACCGCGGGGGGCATTGGGGACGATATGGGTTGTCAACAGTTTGTTGCCATCTTCTTTAATAGTAATAATAATAATAATAAGTACCTTAACCTGGCGCACGAGGTTACGGATGTGTGGCAAGTGCAATCCACTGAAATCATTCCTGTAGTCCTGTCCGTTAATGGTTTGATCCCCGCTGACCTGGATCGTAACCTTAGGCGGTTGGGACTTCGAGGCAGATCGATAATAGCGGCTATGCAAAAGGCAGTCCTCCTCGACAATGCCCGGATTGTCCGACGCTTTCTCTCCTCGTCGCAGTGACCTCCAGCCGACTGTGCTTCTGCTGGAGTAGCTCCTGCCACTTCGCCTAGCGCGAAGTGGTCAGAGTACCCCAAATTTATGTTTCAAAATATTAATAATATCTGGGACAAATCACACACGGACCTTACCTTCAGACTTTCAAAATTAAGCTATAACCAGCACCGCCTGTTTCAAATCAAATCAAATCAAAAATCTTTTTTATTTAAGTGATGCTTTACACATACTTTTAAATCGTCATATTTTTCTACCTAGTACAAAGTTCCTAACCACTCGGAACTTGTACACGTTTTGTTTGTAACCTATGAAATACGCCATAACCATAGATATTTTTTATGAATGGCTATATTATAACGAGAGTTTCTTTAGGCAGGCAGATCATTGATCATAGTATACTTGTATAGTATAGTTGGTTATTTCGTTGTTGTGACGTTTATATAATAATCCTCCTCTTTGCATCGTACTCCCTTTGGCAACACTTTTTCAGTGATGATTTTCCGCCATTTCGATCTGTCTCCAGCAATTGGCAGTTGGTAACGAGAGTGGCATGTATTTGATCTGTCCAACGTATCGGGCTGCAGCGCCGCGGTTTCTATGTATTAAAACGTCTACACAAAAAAAATGTTTCTTGACATAACGCATTTTTTTTCGTTTTGAATAAAAATAATTTTTGAAAACAGAAACATGAAACCAGATGCCGGCAACGCACTTGTGACTCCTCTGTTTTTGCGGGTGTCTATGGGCGGCGGTCATCAGCCGCTTACCATCAGGTGATCCGTCTGCTCGTTTGCCGCCTCTGCCATAAAAAAAAAGATGCTTCTTGCAGCTGGTGAAAAGTATTTCAAATATAAATGTTCAGTTTAATCAATTGATTGGTACACATGCCAATTTGTTGTTACTCCTAACAAATGTTGGACATGTTGATTTCGGCCTTTGGTCATTAGCTTTAATGTTTAATGTTGGAAACCGTAAGTCAAACATAAAAAAATCTCTATTTTAGCTTTTGGTCACATCTCTAACAACTTCCGTTTCCTAAGCTTTGAGACTTTCGTTCTCTCTCTAATCTCTACCAACATAACTGCGCTAGCCAGCCTGCTAAAATATTACTTACTAATATTATTAAAATTGTTAAAATTACATAAAATATTACCAAATACAGTCCACTAAATTAAACTACTTGTGCAGTATATTATTTAGCAATTTGATTCACAAATTCTGGGACATTCTGTAGCTGTAGATATTCTGTAACTAAGTGGACGAATTTAAAAACTATACGAGGTGTAAGAAATTTAGGTCTACCTAAACCTTAAAACATGCAGAGCTATCATTCGTTGAAGTATGAGTCTTGTTCAAAACTTATTACCGTCTCCTAACATCTTACTACATAAAGACTGCACCTGAAATAGAATTTGTCTCTTACGGAAGAAAACGTCAGAGAACAAAGCATTAAAATCTCTTTTTCGCCTTCTTGGCTGGAATTCGATTTAAAAAGTAAACATTGAATGTTGTGAACAAACACTGGCCAGTTTTATTACTGGTCAGCGCTAGCGTGAACAAACAGGTGGTTTAAGTTAGGTCTCGTACTAATCGCGTAAGATGGAACTTTTCTAATATTTGTTTAAAGGACAGTTCACACAGAAATGCGACGCAACAAGCGAGGCGCCTAATGATTGAAGAAGTCATCCTTCTCACAGTAAATTTGTAGTTCATTTAGATGTCATCACTGAAAAGTATAGCAAATACTAATTAGTTATATGCTTACCTTCAGTGTCGCTGACATAAAAACAGCCGTTCTGCATCGCTTCTAAGTGTGAGCTGATCTTATCCGATCCGAACCAAGACCAGCGACGTGGCGTGAATGAATTTGGGGATCATGGTTTCTGCTACAAATTACAGTATAGTACACCCTTGTAATACACCCAGTACATTCGAAAAGGTAGGCTAAGCTAATTTGTGCAAATTTCCATCAAGTTTCATTAATTTGATTGCCTGCATTATTCTTACCTTGCACTACGTATACCTACTAATAATTAGGTAAACATAATCAAGAATATGGTCAAAGATTAATTAATATAGTACATATTAATTAATCATTAATTAATATAGAACTTTGTACTAGGTAGAAAAAAAGACGATTTAAAAGTATGTGCAAAACATCTACTTAAATAAAAAACATTTTGATTTTTTGATTTTTTTTGATTTCATAAATGAAGTACCTACGGAAAACCTTTTTGCCAATTTAAGTACCAGTTTTATTACAAAATAGTTGCCAGTAGTTCCTTTTTTTTAAGGAAACGTAAAAGCTTCAAAGGGTTAACCCTTTGAGCGCCACAGTCGGCTAGAGCCGACGCGACGACGTCGGGTTTCCGTGCCACAGGCGCCAGGATTTAAGATTTTCATACATACATATTTGTCGGAAAGGGTTTTTTACTTGATCGAGGATAGTAGTATGGATATCTGTCGTGGCCAGATCATGAAAATGGCTGGCCATGTCGTTGAGGAGCTCCGAAAAAGCTCTTGGTTAGGTTAGGTTACTGGTGTTGGAAAATTATCAGCACTGCCGAATAGTAAATGATATTTCGCTCGCTCCCGCATTACATTAAAGAAGGCCGCAAAGTATACGGAAACTCCACATACTTCGCGGCCTTCTTTCTTACAAGGGCAGATTAGTACTACAATATTTTAGTAATTACGCATTAGTAATTACTTAATTAGTTAGCGCTTCCGGGGTTAAATAATTAACGTGAACCCACTGCTGTGTAAAGAAGCGCTTCGCTTAAGAGTTGTACATTTGTCAGACTAAGTCCATCCCTGGCTCCGGATGCGGGTGCCATGTTTCTTATTTTTTAACGACTACAGTAGCGCTTTAATTTAGTTTCCTTAACACAGTTTTATAATAGGAATGCTTTCAGTTCATTGAGTCTAGTCAAGTCATAGTTATCTATCAATTATTTACGAGTATTTGACAATACTATTCACCTAATGTCACAAAATAGACACAGAAGGTCCGCTCAATACAAACCACTAAAATCGTAAGCATATACATGCTTATAGAAATGTACGGTCGTTCGAGGCAAGGTCACGCGGAAAAGTACCACAACAGTATCGTGACCTTGCCTACAACGACCTTATACGTCTATACGCATGTATATGCTTAGGATTTTAGTGAGCGTATTGAGCGGACCTTCTGTATCTGTGTATTTTGTGCCTAATGTCTTCTTTATATTTTTTTGAAAACACTAGTTTTCTTGCTTGGATTGGTGGAGGTTGTGGGGCTAGTGGCTAACTCCAGTGTAAGAAGCCTTCAAGCCGTCTATAAGGCATCCGACATGGCTTAACGACTGCTGTCTAGTGATAACAGCCGGCACCAACGACTTAACGTGCCTTGCGAAACACGGAAACGGTGGATATAAATGCCAAACAGCCAAAACCGTCCCGGTTGTGACCGCGTCTATAGTCAGTTAACCTGCGTGATCGACGCGACCACGCAAGCCACACTGACCTACAACCGCTTCCCTTCCCATACTAAATGTTAATAATTGTTCAGACTTTTGAAAACCTTGTTTGTATAGGAAATTGGGAAATGTGTACTATTTCTTTAATAACCTCTACCATTTCCGTTTATCATCGAACAAAAGCACCGTGTATGCAATTTTTATGCGAACAATCCCACCACCGTAATTTGCCGAGAGCCTCTTAACAATATCTGATGTAGGCATAGAACCTCTCGATTTAATTAATTGGATCACCTGAAGCTCCTACAAGAGCATTCGCAGTGCGATAAAATCTGTAAAATTCTTTCCAGCACGTTGTGAATTTCCAACACCGTGTTAACATTTGTATCCCTTTAAGCTCTTGTCAAAATTCAGCGCCGCGCCGTTCCGTAGCCTGCCAGGAATTTCAATCAAATCATTATCTTCTGAAAGTTGAATAAGCAATGCTCCAGCGCTGTATAGAATCCATAAATGAGACCACTTACCTTAATAGGGCCTTTATTATCTATTAATAAATAAACATCTATAAAATTCTTGAGAGTTTATAGTATCAGAGGGAATGTTTTAGAGTGAAAAGGTATGCGTATAGCATCTGCTTCAGTAATAAAACATAATACGTAACTATAATAATCACAAAAACTTTGATAAAAAAAACCCTGTATTTTGTATTAACACTGATCTGAACTTAAAATGAGTGGCGTTACGGTCGATATTATATTATCATACATCAACCTCCTCAGATTGAGTAAACGTCGCGTCTTAAAGGAGACGTTTCACGGGGCTACGTAGCTTGGACCTGGTCTGTATACGAAACACCATAGATAGATCCTTAGAAACATAGTATTTTCTAATTGTGCATTTCCTTTGATTTACCAATCGCAACACATAAATCACCAAACATGGCGAACTTTAACCATTTTACGTTCAGAAACTAGATGTTGTTCAATAATTGCATCTATGTTACATTTACATGAAATACATGTCCGAAATTAATAATTTAGATGTAACTCGGAAGAGCAGCCGTTATGCTTGTGAAAGAGGCAATGCATATCAGCAGATTTTAAAAATCGTACTCTTAATCGTTATTCTAGTCTTATCTGGCTTTTGTAAAGGTTTTGAATCCGTGAACCTTACTGACTTTGTTGTTGGTGATTGGTCAGCAATGTCTCAGACTATTACCGTTATTTATCTTATTTTTAATTTTAGTTTAGGATTGACAACATTTTTTATGGGTTTTTTATTAAGAATTACCAAAAATAAAACACTTTTTTTCAATAGTTGGAATAGATATTTTTTCTGATAGTTCTTTTTGTGTCGTGTATTTAAATTCACCTTGATATTCAGATTAACATGGGATATGTGTGTAGCGGGACGTTTTTAGGGTTCCGTAGCCAAATGGCAAAAAACGGAACCCTTATGGATTCGTCATCTCTGTCTGTCCGTCCGTATAGCCACTTTTCTCCGAAACTATAAGAACTATACTGTTGAAACTTGGTAAGTAGATGTATTTTGTGAACCGCATTAAGATTTTTACACAAAAATAGAAAAAAAAACCATAAATTTTGGGGGTTCCCCATACTTAGAACTGAAACTCAATTTGTTTTTCATCAAACCTATCGTCAAACTTGGTAAGTAGATGTATTCTGTGAACCGCATTAAGATTTTCACACAAAAATAGAAAAAAAAACAATACATTTTGGGGGTTCCCCATACTTATAAATAAAACTCAAATTTTTTTTATTTCATCAACCTATTCGTGTGGGGTACCTATGGATAGGTCTTCAAAAATGATATTGAGGTTTCTAATATCATTTTCTTCTAAACTGAATAGTTTGCGCCAGAGACACTTCCAAAATGGTAAAATGTGTCCCCCCCCTGTAACTTCTAAAATAAGAGAATGATAAAACTAAAAAAAATATATGATGTACATTACCATGCAAACTTCCACCGAAAATTGGTTTGAACGAGATCTAGTAAGTAATTTTTTTTAATACGTCATAAATCTTAAACCGCAAATTACCTTTCATTCAATCAACTCAAATTTAAAAAATATAGAGTTCAAGACATGTGTGATTATGAATTTATACGGAACCCTCGGTGCGCGAGTCCGACTCGGACTTGGCCGGTTTTTCGTTGTGAAATTGGTTCGACAATTTTTTTATTTACTAAGTATTCAGATGATGACACCAAGATCACTGGGTAAAAACAATGTATTTAATATTAAAATGTAATAGTTACACCAGTTATTCATACCATAAATCTAATTATTAATACGTAAGTACATTGATGTAAGGCTGTTATTGTGCCGCTATACAAGGGAAAGGGGTCACAGCAAGACTGAAAAAATTACCGCGGTATAAGCCTCCTCAGCGTCATCGGCAAATTGTATGCAAAGGTTTTGATTGAAAGAGTCGTGAAAGAAACTGATGAAAAGATATGGGATGCACAAGCAGGATTTCGAAAGGGCATGGGGTGTACGGATCAGATCTTTTCCTTGCGATGCATAGCCGAAAAATTCTTGGCTAAAAGCCAAAAAGCCTATTGCGCATTCGTGGATTTGGAAAAGGCCTATGATCGAGTTGCGAGGAATGAGTTGTGGTCAGCTCTATCTGCGCATGGGGTGAGCGGCGAACTGATCCGAGCCCTGAAATCCCTATATAAGGATTCCAGGGCTTGTGTCAGGATCAACGGGGCGTACACTGAATCAATAAAGGTGTCAGGCAGGGATGTGTGGCGTCACCGTGGCTGTTCAACCTATTCATGGATAGTTGCTTGACAGATTTGAAAGATAAGGAATGTGGGCTGAGAATGAATGAGTTACTCGTCAAGTGTCTTCTATATGCTGACGACCAGGTGATTGATGCGTCGTCGGCTAAAGAGTTACAGGAGATGGTAACAGTTATGTACAAAGCGTTGGAGAGAAAAGGAATGAAAGTGAATGTATAATGCCCGCCTTTGTGCATCCATGTATTTTTTCACTAATTTTTGTTGTGTTATTTTGTCGTACAATAAAGAGTATACAAACAATAAGTAAGACGAAAGTCATGGTTTTGGAAAGAGATCAACAAATGATCAAGTGTGATATTATGATTGGAGGAGAAAAAGTGGAGCAAGTGAAAGAGTTTGTGTACCTGGGATCAATGTTCACAAGGGATGCACTGTGTGAGAGTGATATTGAAAGGAGAGTGACTGCTGGAAATATGGTAAATGGTGCACTGCACGCCTTTATGAGTAGCCAAAAAGTTTCAAAAAAGGCCCGTCTGGCTGTGCACAGAGGAGTTCTCGTTCCTAGTTTGGTTTACGGAAGTGAAAGTTGGGTATGGCAGAAGAAGCATAAGAGTAGAGTAAATGCAGTTGAAATGAGAGCGTTGAGAAGTATGATCGGTGTGAAACTAATTGATAAGATCAAGAATAGTGTGATAAGGGAACGGTGTGGTGTGAAAGAAGATGTAGTGACAGTTTTTGAGAAAGGTATGCTCAGATGGTTCGGTCATGTAGAAAGAATTAATGATAGAAGATTAACGAAGCAGATTTACAAGGCGAGTGTGAATGATAATACTGGAAGGGGTAGACCTAGACGAACGTATCGCGACCAAGTCGAAGACGTTTTGAAAAAATGTCAGGTCAAGAGTACACAAAACCGAAGAGCTTGCATGAAAAGATTGATGAATGTAGAGGAAGCAAGAGAAGTATGTCAAGATCGTAGTAAGTGGAAGAATGTGGTCTCTGCCTACCCCTCCGGGAAAGAGGCGTTGATTTGACTATATCACAACCCTTGTTGTTTTATTTTTGTGTGGAACTGTAGCACAGTAAAGTTTCAACCCATCGTTTCCGAATTTTCGCTACCTGCTACATCGTGTGGCAGACGATATTTTTGTTTTTATTTTTTATCTAACAAACTTTACTAACATTTTCGTTGATTTTGTTTGTAAATACTGCGCGTCTATTTTTGGTTGTTTTACCCAATATTTTTACTCAGAACTCAAACAGTGCTCTGTACATTTGAATAAAAAAGCCTACAAAGTTTGGACGGATTCGCTGTTGATGAAACAAATTTAAAAAAAAAATCGTTTCGTTTTAAAATAAACCAAACTTTCTAGACCGTGTTCCTTGTTGCTCTTTGACATTTAAAATTTTAAGAAATTTCTGTGCCACAAGAACGACAATTTGATAAAATCACATTAAATCTCAGGTCGAGATAGGAACTCAAGTTATCTAGTATGCACGTGCTTAAACTGGCTCTTGGTTCTTTTGCCTAACAAACATAAAAAGTTAGGTATAGTGTCGCATTTTAGAATAGGTACCACTTAGGAAATTAGGAGTCTGCTTCTTTTTGTAAGTTGGCTTTATTACTGTTTAAAGCAAAAAGCGGCTTGGCTGAAAAAAAGGTGAGTAGTTTAGAAACCACAGAATATAAACTTTGCTTGTTAAAGTGTTGTACTTTTTTCATGTCCAAAATGAACAGAAGCAGTGTTTAATGTAAATGCGTGGCGTGGCTAAGATCTGCGAAACCTTTGACCGCCACGCTTCTTTTTCTTTCATGTCGTAAACACAAAAAGTGGCTCGTGACCATCATGAGATCAAGTCAGTGGTGAGAACTGTGGATTAAGGCCGAGTTATGTACGTTGTACGTCTATTTCCATTTCCGCCACCCTACGCTATAAGAAAACGTGCGTTGAAAATGTAAATGTAAATCTAAACTCCTGGTATGTAGCACGAAAAACCGTTATCGGCCATAGCCGACTGTGGCGGCCAAAGGTTTAATACAGTATACAGGTTGTAACAAAATAAGTGTATGACATGGGAACTGGGACATCTACTCATCATCCTACTGAACGAAACACTTTGCTTATACGATTTGTTGAAATCGCAAAAAAAATTGTCTCTTTATCGACAATTTTCTGTGGAGTCCAAATTTTTCTTAAGAATTCATTATGGGTTCCTTGGTAAAGTTGTTCAATTTCATAAATTAAAGCCACCGTTTAAGTTAACCGCAGTACTTAGTATGTTTATACAGGTATAAAAGTATCACCGCCATATTTCCACACAGTAATTCTCTTTAATGTATATTAATTAATATCTGGGACATTTCACACACGGTCATCTGGCCCCAAACTAGGATTCCCTGTATCTTGGGAACCAGAGACTGATATACATACACATATACTTTTAAATACATATACATACATAGATATAATACACCCAGACTCAGAGCAAACAATTCTGCTCATCATAGAAAAGTTTGCCCTGTGTGGGGATCGAACCCACAACTCTCGGATCAGAGGTCAGGATCGCTAACCACTTAGCCACCGAGTTTTCTGAATTGACTGCAATTCAGAATATATTCGACGTAACCATTCTAGATGCCTCTAATATACAGGTGGTATACAGGTAGTATAAGACTGTACACTATGCCGTGCGCCAGCGCCAATGCACCGGACACATTTTACTCTCTTTACTGTCTGATAAAGCCCGACAGTCTTTTGTTCTTGGGCTGTTCTTGAAAATTTAAAAGCGGTCCTTGCAGTAAATTCGCGTTCGATGCTGGAAGCCGCACCGAGACTGTGATACTGGCACATGAATATATTATACACTTTCAGCCACGGCGTTCACATACGAATTGAACATTAAATTGGGTGAGTTTTAATATTTTATATGTATTGGTATTCTTTCTCCCGAGGAATCTGTAAATAATGTATCTTTTATTACGTATAGGCACGGAAAACCACTTTTGTTTTTTTGTTCCTGAGAAGGTGCTAGGAAAGGGGTGCGTCTCATTTTATATAAAAACGGGAGATATAATTTCATTTCAATAACGCTCAAATGCTATAATTATCATGAGATATACCAACAAATTATATAATTTTGTTGAATATAACAATTAAAAGCTCTAATGATTACATTATATAGAATCGTTTGATATAACATTTATAAGACATATTATTGTTATATAACATTCTCGAGATATAATGCTCATAAGATATAATAAACTTTGGATATAATGCTCCGAGTGAGCAGAGAAATTACCAGGCTTTTATTTTCTAATGGCTTTTTTGCTTAGGAAAATTCTATTATTCAGAATACGTACAAAATTCTCACGGATTCTAGATAGGATGCGGGAGCGAGCGAAGCGAGCTCGGGAATTCGGAGCACCTCGACTCGGATGATTTAGGTTCGGAGAATGTGGTGTGGAGGCGAGCTTGCTCTCCTCCCCTCACAGTCGCCATGTTAGGTTTGATTGATAAAATAACCACAGATCGACTGCTTGCTTGCATGTTTGCTTGCCTGCCTTCATGCTTGCTTGCTTGCTTGCATGCTTGCTTGCTTGCATACTTGCTTGCATGCTTGCTTACGTGCTTGCTTGCATCTAGTACTTTTATGCTTCACAAATAAAATTCAATTAATTACAAAACATATTTTATAAAGAGTTCAAATTTTAACAGGCGTTTAGTTTCGTCACCTCCATTGTTATATCTTTTACATTTATATCTAATAATATGTTATATGTTTTCAATAGTAGGTTAAATGAGTTTTATATCGTATGATTATTATATTGTATGTTTATTATATAGGTACAGCGTTTATAATACCTTATGAAATTATTCTTTTTAAAATTATATCTAGAGTTTATTATATCTGACAATCGTTATATTTAAGAAAATTATATATTTGGTTTGTATATTTTCTAAATGATATATCTTTCGTATTTATAGATTATATTACTTACCCCTAGGAATACTACAGTAAAAAATGAATATTAATAAATGCCATACGACTAAATAAATAATTATAAATTAATAAAGTAATAAGTAGAATATGAAAACATTTAGTTGTCAAAGTTGTCTGTAATAAATGATTTTGTTTTTTTTTATTTGTTCCAATAATTATATTTATTTTTAAAGGTTAAAATTGTTGTTTGCGCACATATAGATTTCTGAAATACCGCGATTATTTTTCCTTTAGCAAAGGTCCCTTAAAAATTGTCTAAAAAGTCTAAAAATAAGTCTTAATAGCTATTGTAAGTAGTCCAAAATCCACCTGAAAGCAGATCATCATTTGATATCTTCAAATCATATTTTGCATGGCCAACTTAGTCTTGTTTTCTCTTCTGATATGAATAAAAACAACAATGTATGCTGCACAAACTATAGTAAAAGTCAGCATAAAATATTACTAATTCGTTTCCCTTCTTAGCAAAGTAATTAATTTGGACCATGTCATTTATGCCGAGTTTGGCTTAGTCTGTGTCAATTTTCAGGTATCCAATTTTTATACTTCATCCATTTTTAAAATATATCTTTTCAGAAAAGTTTTTGGACTAATTTGCTTTCAACAACTCCGGAAATTCCAATTAATTAGGTTTTCCTGGAAGTTTTAACAGCGGAGTCTTTCGCAAGGTATAGAAAGGAGATCAAGATAGGAGATATAAGTTAAATAGTGTATAATCATTTACCCATTGTGTTAATTTGTTTTTATGTGTCGTTGTGTTGAATAAATGATTTGTCTATCTGTCTGTCTGATCTGAGTTAATTAGTAAGGTCTACGTATTTGTGATATTTATTACTAAAAGGATCCAGTAGAAATTTTGAAGTTACTGATCAAATACCTATAAATTTCTTTATAAACTTTCGAAAAACTGAATAGTTATTTTAATCTTCTATCTACTGTTTGCCACATTTCTCGCTCTCTCTCTCTCTCTTCTTTTATCTTCACAATAGTAAATTAAACGATTTGTTAAAATTTTTGATAAGACATTTGCCTTAATTCTCCTCCAATACTGTTCGCCGCTTGGATGGACCGATAATAGTAAACACCGCGACTGAAAGTTCCTATTTAATACATTTGAATTCAAGTAACTGAATATCTTCACTAACTTTGGTCAAAGTACCTTATATTACGATATAATTATGTACATATTTTAACATACTAGCTTTTGCCTGCGACTTCGTCTGCGTGGACTTCAGTATTGGGTACAGAGAGAAAGAAAATATTAAGGTCATCTAGTGACTAAGAAGCAATTTTAAGTTTTTAAGCATTCCTCCGAGAACCCTTAAGTTTTTCTGGGATAAAAAGTAGGTATCCTATGTGTTAGTCAAGTGATTTATCTGTCTACCTACCAAAATTCATCTTAATCCGTTCAGTATTTTAGACATGAAATTAGAACAAACAAACGAACAAACATCCATACTTTCGCATTTGTAATATTAGTAAGATGAGATAAGATAAGAAGATCCTGTGGCGTTACTACGACCACTGTCAATTACCAAAAGAGCCTGTTTTGCATATTACGGGCTAGTTACATCCTTTACATATATGAATCGATTCTGAAATTGAATTTATTTTACCTCTAAAATCATTAGATATCAGAGAACCAAAATCAATCGAATCCCTTAATTTTCCCAAGCAAGCATTCCCAGCACCTTAGAAAAAATTTCAGTTAGTAATTTGTTCACTTAAAGCTATGCATCTCAATTATTCTTATTAATCACCGGAACTGAGGTACCTATAAAATAACTTCGTTGAGAACAGAAAAGGGCATTCCGTTTTCAGACGATATGAGTTGCTCTTTTGAAATTAGTTTTTGGTGTTTCTGTTTACTTTAAAACTTACGAAAGTTTGCGAAAGAAGGTTCCACCGAAATAAGTTACCTACTGGAGCGGCGTAATTAAAATATCTCCTTGCTTTACTATCCTCGCAAAATAGAGCCCGAATAGTTTGGTACCTGACTAACCTCATTTGTATTCTACATAGACTTTTCTGTAATTAAGTGGTCTGTAGATGTATTAGTTGAACTACGTTTAAAATAGTAGATATTTTTTGCGTTCTTCAACTGAAATTTTATTGGCACAAAAGTTGGTAGCTTGCCAGTCGGGTATTAAATAATCTAACAAGTCCAGCTGCATAAAATGTTGGTAATATTAATTTACTCTATAATAAGGGAATAAAAACCAACTTAACAATAACTAACATTCGAAACGAAGTACCTACATCAAGTTTTTTGACGATATACTGTACCTACTCGGAGCTAGCGTTAACGTTTATGTGACATAGTCCGGACTTGGCCCCCGTGTATGGAATATGGCCTAACCTTCCCGAGGTATGGGAAGAGACCGCGGGGGGCATTGGGGACGATATGGGTTGTCAACAGTTTGTTGCCATCTTCTTTAATAATAATAATAATAATAAGTACCTTAACCTGGCGCACGAGGTTACGGATGTGTGGCAAGTGCAATCCACTGAAATCATTCCTGTAGTCCTGTCCGTTAATGGTTTGATCCCCGCTGACCTGGATCGTAACCTTAGGCGGTTGGGACTTCGAGGCAGATCGATAATAGCGGCTATGCAAAAGGCAGTCCTCCTCGACAATGCCCGGATTGTCCGACGCTTTCTCTCCTCGTCGCAGTGACCTCCAGCCGACTGTGCTTCTGCTGGAGTAGCTCCTGCCACTTCAGTCAGAGTAGCCCAAATTCATGTTTCAAAATAATAATAATATCTGGGACAAATCACACACGGAAGGTAAGGACCTTCAGACTTTCAAAATTAAGCCATAACCAGCACCGCCTGTTTTGATTGTAACCTATGAAATACGCCATAACCATAGATTTTTTTTATGCGTGGCTATATTATAACGAGAGTTTCTTTAGGCAGGCAGATCATTGATCATAGTATACTTGGTTATTTCGTTGTTGTGACGTTTATATAATAATCCTCCTTTTTGCATCGTACTTCTCAGTGATGAGGGTCGTAACCTCCCTTTGGCAACACTTTCTCAGTGATGATTTTCCGCCATTTCGATCTGTCTCCAGCAATTGGCAGTTGGTAACGAGAGTGGCATGTATTTGATCTGTCCAACGTATCGGGCTGCAGCGCCGCGGTTTCTATGTATTAAAACGTCTACACAAAAAAAATGTTTCTTGACATGACGCATTTTTTTCGTTTTGAATAAAAATAATTTTTGAAAACAGAAACATGAAACCAGATGCCGGCAACGCACTTGTGACTCCTCTGTTTTTGCGGGTGTCTATGGGCGGCGGTCATCAGCCGCATACCATCAGGTGATCCGTCTGCTCGTTTGCCGCCTCTGCCATAAAAAAAAAGATGCTTCTTGCAGCTGGTGAAAAGTATTTCAAATATAAATGTTCAGTTTAATCAATTGATTGGTACACATGCCAATTTG
Source organism: Coleophora deauratella (assembly GCA_958295455.1). NCBI lineage: Eukaryota > Metazoa > Arthropoda > Insecta > Lepidoptera > Coleophoridae > Coleophora > Coleophora deauratella. Next base: position 16,034,204 of record OY282395.1, read on the forward strand.
TTGTTACTCCTAACAAATGTTGGACATGTTGATTTCGGCCTTTGGTCATTAGCTTTAATGTTTAATGTTGGAAACCGTAAGTCTAACATAAAAAATCTCTATTTTAGCTTTTGGTCACATCTCTAACAACTTCCGTTTCCTAAGCTTTGAGACTTTCGTTCTCTCTCTAATCTCTACCAACATAACTGCGCTAGCCAGCCTGCTAAAATATTACTTACTAATATTATTAAAATTGTTAAAATTACATAAAATATTACCAAATACAGTCCACTAAATTAAACTACTTGTGCAGTATATTATTTAGCAATTTGATTCACAAATTCTGGGACATTCTGTAGCTGTAGATATTCTGTAACTAAGTGGACGAATTTAAAAACTATACGAGGTGTAAGAAATTTAGGTTTACCTAAACCTTAAAACATGCAGAGCTATCATTCGTTGAAGTATGAGTCTTGTTCAAAACTTATTACCGTCTCCTAACATCTTACTACATAAAGACTGCACCTGAAATAGAATTTGTCTCTTACGGAAGAAAACGTCAGAGAACAAAGCATTAAAATCTCTTTTTCGCCTTCTTGGCTGGAATTCGATTTAAAAAGTAAACATTGAATGTTGTGAACAAACACTAGCCAGTTTTATTACTGGTCAGCGCTAGCGTGAACAAACAGGTGGTTTAAGTTAGGTCTCGTACTAATCGCGTAAGATGGAACTTTTCTATTATTTGTTTAAAGGACAGTTCACACAGAAATGCGACGCAACAAGCGAGGCGCCTAATGATTGAAGAAGTCATCCTTCTCACAGTAAATATATAGTTCATTTAGATGTCATCACTGAAAAGTATAGCAAATACTAATTAGTTATATGCTTACCTTCAGTGTCGCTGACATAAAAACAGCCGTTCTGCATCGCTTCTAAGTGTGAGCTGATCTTACCAAGACCAGCGACGTGGCGTGAATGAATTTGGGGATCATGATTTCTGCTACAAATTACAGTATAGTACACCCTTGTAATACACCCAGTACATTCGAAAAGGTAGGCTAAGCTAATTTGTGCAAATTTCCATCAAGTTTCATTAATTTGATTGCCTGCATTATTCTTACCTTGCACTACGTATACCTACTAATAATTAGGTAAACATAATCAAGAATATGGTCAAAGATTAATTAATATAGTACATAAATGAAGTACCTACGGAAAACCTTTTTGCCAATTTAAGTACCAGATTTATTACAAAATAGTTGCCAGTAGTTCCTTTTTTTAAGGAAACGTAAAAGCTTAAATAATTAACGTGAACCCACTGCTGTGTAAAGAAGCGCTTCGCTTAAGAGTAATTACATTTGTCAGACTAAGTCCATCCCTGGCTCCGGATGCGGGTGCCATGTTTCTTATTTTTTAACGACTACAGTAGCGCTTTAAATTAGTTTCCTTAACACAGTTTTATAATAGGAATGCTTTCAGTTCATTGAGTCTAGTCAAGTCATAGTTATCAGTATCTATCAATTGTTTATTTGACAAGACTATTCACCTAAATTATTCTTTATATTTTTTTGAGAACATTAGTTTTCTTGCTCGGATTGGTGAAGACTGCGGGGCTAGTGGCCAACCCCAGTGTCAGAAGTCTTTAAGCCGTCTATAAGGCCTCCGACATGATTTAACGACTGCTATCTAGTGATAGCAGCCGGCACACCGGAAACGGTGGATATAAATGCCAAACAGCCAAACCCATCCAGGTTGTGACCGCGTCTGTAGTCAGTTAACCTGCGTGATCGACGCGACCACGCAAGCCGCACTGACCTACGACCGCTTCCTTTCTCATACTAAATATTAATAATTGTTCAGACTTTGGAAACTTTCTATAAAAAGTAATAAAAAAATGCTCTGTTTGTATAGGAAATTGGGAAATGTGTACTATTTCATTAATAACCTCTACCATTTCCGTTTATCATCAAAAGCACCGTGTATGCAATTTTTATGCGAAGAATCCCACCACCGTGATTTGCCGAGAGCCTCTTAACAATATCTGATGTAGGCAAAGAACCTCTCGATTTAATTAATTGGATCACCTGAAGCTCCAACAAGAGAATTCTCAGTGCGATAAAATCAGTAAAATTCTTCCCAGCACCTTGTGAATTTCCAACACCATGTAAACATCTGTATCCCTTTAAGCTCTTCTCAAAATTCAGCGCCGCGCCGTTCCGTAGCCTGCCAGGAATTTCAATCAAATCAATTATCATGTGAAAGTTGTATAAGCAATGCTCCAGCGCTGTATAGAATCCATAAATGAGACCACTTACCTTAATAGGACCTTTATTATTAATAAATAAAACATCTATAAAATTCTTGAGAGTTTATAGTATCAGAGGGAATGTTTTAGAGTGAAAAGGTATGCGTATAGCATCTGCTTCAGTAATAAAACATAATACGTAACTATAATAATCACAAAAACTTTGATAAAAAAAAACCCTGTAAACCCTGTATTTTGTATTAACACTGATCTGAACTTAAAATGAGTGGCGTTACGGTCGATATTATATTATCATGCAACCTCCTCAGATTGAGTAAACGTCGCGTCTTAAAGGAGACGATTCACGGGGCTACGTAGCTTGGACCTGGTCTGTATACGAAACACCATAGATAGATCCTTAGAAACATAGTATTTTCTAATTGTGCATTTCCTTTGATTTACCAATCGCAACACATAAATCACCAAACATGGCGAACTTTAACCATTTTACGTTCAGAAACTAGATGTTGTTCAATAATTGCATCTATGTTACATTTACATGAAATACATGTCCGAAATTAATAATTTAGATGTAACTCGGAAGAGCAGCCGTTATGCTTGTGAAAGAGGCAATGCATATCCGCAGATTTTAAAAATCGTACTCCAACAGTTCAGTCGGAGTCAGAGAAAGCATCGGAGGAATATGTGGACGAAGCTGTAATTTCTGAGCGTGACCCACCAAGCCTCGGTGTTACCATTTCTACTGTAAAAAGTGCTGACAAAACGTTACGCTTGTACCACGTAACCCTGTTTCTAATAAAAAAACTGACTTTAATTAACATTACAATGTAATAAATTTTTATTGGTCAAAATTATAACATAAATATAAAATAAAATAAAATAAACATAAAAAAAATATAATTTGCCTTGAAAGCCTATGTTATTTTTCTATATTTTTTGTACTCTGCACAGTGTCCAGGCCCAAAATGAAACGTGTACTTTGGTGTTTATGTATGATCCATTGATGTAGTGAAGAAATAAATAAGGTACGTCCAATTTGGTGCTCTTTCATCAAAAATTGTATAATGTTAAGGAATTCGTTCGGAAACAGTCAGTATCTGAATAAAACTTTATTTTATTATCGACTGTAGCATTTGGTCTGAAACCGGCTCGTTAAGAGACATCAGACATGAATAATTCACAAGGTAAAAATGGGACTGGATAATATCTACTTTCATGTTATAGTTAATGTTATTTCTTTTGATGCCAGTGAGTTCTACTGATGTTTTATGTATTTTATAGATATTTCTCCCCTCAAAGTCGGGTTAATAAAGCAGTAATTAGTGATGATATGAAATAGTTTAATGAAAGATGTCATCACGGCTGTTGCCTGGTATTATACAGGGTGTTAAAAAAAGTGCGTTTGAAATTTTAAGGGGTTACTCAGAATCAAGTATAGAATCCAGGAAAAATATTGAAACAATTCGCTCTTCAATTTTTTTTTTGCAGTTTTTCATACAAATTCTCGATTCACTATTTAGATTTAGTATGAGAATCTGAAAAAAATAATTGAAGAGCGGATTTTTTCAATATTTTTCCTGGGTTCTGTACTTGATTCTGAGTAACCCCTTAAAATTTCAAACGCACTTTTTTTAACACCCTGTATACTATTCATCACGTGGTCACGCGTTTGCTTACAAATTTGCGTTGGTTAAAAAGAATATGAAAGAAGAAGAACGAAAGGAAGAAACCCACTTATTCCAAAAACACAAAACATGCGCAGGTTTCTTCAAATTTTCCTTTTTCGTAAAAGTGATCTGTACATAAATAATATACATAACTTTCTCATCATCATGAGCTAAAAGACGTCCACCGGTGGACAAAGGCCTCCCCCAAGGATTTCCACACCGTCTGACATAAGTTTAATGTAAACTAATTGGTATGTTTTACCAGGCTTTTATCCTGTACCTCTGGTTAGAAGATTTGTGTAATCGGCACTTTCTAGATGATACAATTTTTGACGTTTTAAATTAATTTACAGCGTTTGTTAGCAGTTCATATACAACAGAACAACTTGAAATAAACAACATTGGTATTTCCGGACCAATACGACATTCAAACCTTCAAGAAAAGAGCGTTCTCCCATATTAAAGGCCGGCAACGCACTTGTGACTCGTCTGGTGTTGCGGGCGGCGGGCGGTAATCGCTTCCCTATCGCGTAACCATCAAGTGATACGTTTGCTCGTTTGCCACCTCTGCCATAAAAAAAAACATAATATATATAGGTCAAAATGACAGTTATCAGACTCGCTGTTTGGTTGTGCAAAAGAGAATCAAAATGAGTAAACTATGAAAATATTAATGAAAAAGTAAGCATACAAATACAGAGTAACGTAAAAATTAAAAGCATAAAGATTAGAAATGAGATTTTTTTAAAAGTAAATAATAAGTAATAGATTTTAAACCTGTATAAGCAATGTATAAATTGTAAATCCTTAAAAGCACACTTGTTTTTTTTTTTTAAAAAATAACAACAATAGACATTATTTTGTTTTGTTCTTATTTAGTTTAATACTAGCTTCCGCCCGCGACTTCGTTCGCGTGGATTTACGAATTGTGTCCAAAAAGAAAGAAAATGTTAAGGTAGCGCCATCTAGTGACGAAGTGGAAATTTTGAGTTTTTAAGCATTCCTACGGTAACCCTTTAGTTTTCCGGGATAAAAAGTATCCTATGTGTTAGCCGAGTGCTTTGTCTATCTACCTACCAAATTTCATACAGATCCGTTCAGTAGTTTCGGCGTGAAAGCGGAACAAACAAAAAAACATCCATACTTTCGCATTTATAATATTAGTGAGATAAGTAATGACACTGAAAAGTTTACTAGAACTATAGTTTGTTTGATCAGATTACAGCTATCCGTAATTTTTTTAAGTGTTGCGTGTAAATAGCCTTTTTACTTTACTTTAATACTTAAGTAGTTTTCGTTAGTGTAAATTGCTGTAATGTAAAGCCTTGACGCCGCCCGAATAGTGCTAATGATAGACAATCTGGGAATCTCCAAGAAAATTACGAGAGAAGGGAGAAAAATCCACTTCATTTCAAATTTATCCATTGTGAGTTTATCCATTGTGAATTCGTATCACATAAGCGTACGCGTACTTGACAAAGTTTTTTTCCTCTTCGTCTTTGGGTAATATTTTTATTATCTTATTAAACTGTCAGAAAGTTAAAGATTGCAACGTTTCCGTTCCTTAGTCGCGGTTAGAGATTTACGAGTGGGGGGAAACCTTTATTTTATTATCCGTTTCTTTGTGCCGATCGTTGGTTTTATTGTTGGCGACCGGGACGACTTGAATTATATTATAATTGTGTGAGCAGAACAAATCCTTAAAGAAGTGGTTTAATTGTGAAAGGAAATACAGTTCTAAGGCATTCAGAGCAAAAAGATAAAATATGAGTTAGATTAATACAATATTTATTTGTCTGGATTCAATTAAATATTTTTCTTTTATTTCAGATACATTATAGAAATTGCACCAGCTTTAGCTATACATCTGTGGGTTTCAAGGTGCAGGGAAATGCTTTGTTAGTTTGCTTTATATTGACGATTAAAAATATACTTCTGTGAATTTTAATCTAATCAACATTTTTAGTTTTGAAACGATGATAAAAAATAATGCGTGATAAAAAAAAGTCTGGTAATATTTCAACAGTGGCTTCTACTCATCAGACTGAACAACTTTCCCTATGAAACTCATACTTAAAAAGCAAAAAAAATGTTTCGACTCTTCATACAAATCCGTCAGCTGGTTGATGAACTTTGTATGGGAATTCCAATTTTTCTTTTTTCTTTTTAACCATGAGTTTCTTGGGAAAAGTTGTTCAGTTTGATGAGTAGAAGCCACTGTTGAAATATTGACAGAATTTTTTTTATCACCCCGTATACAGACAGCTTCGATCCATTCAAAATATTAAGTAGATATATTGAGCTCATTCTCAAGCACACTAGGTTCAATCTTCTGGTCATTAAGTCACTTTTATTTAGGTACAAAATTCCAATTAAATTCCGGGTAAGCTCGTAAATTAACAAGCAAACCTGGGGCTCTCTCGATTCCCCTTTCATTAAATCGATTAGGTGCTGTTTGTACTCTTTTATGTGGAGCACTTTGATCACGAAATTGCTTTGGAAACAAAGACTTGTTTTTAGAGATGAGGCTTCTTTAGTACATGGTTCACATATTTTGAACGAATTAAGGTTTTAAATGTCTATAGTGCACATCTCTTTTGAATCAAGAAACTTGAATGTATTTCTTCGTGTAAATAGCAGAGCCAGATGGGATCGTAACCATATAGCGGGGCGGTAAAGACTTCAATGGAGTCGTATCAAACAGTTTATCAATGCACTTTATAGATAGCGGCTATCCGGCTATCCACTAACCTGCACCGAAGCGAAACTGTGTCCAAGTAGCGTAGTGTCGATATAGGCTGAGGTAGTAGAAGACGTATGCACGAAGAGAAGTAAATAGATTAGATTTTAAGTGTGATTGTTTAAATACTAACTAAGTTTTCTGTATCGTTTTTAACCGACTTCAAAAAAAGGAGGAGGTTCTCAGTTCGTCGGAGTCTTTTTTTATGTATGTTCACCGATTACTCGAAGACGCCTGAACCGATTTGGATAATTCATTTTTGTTAAAAGGTTATTATACTTCACAGGTGGTTCCATATAAATTTTATCGAAATCGATTCAGCGGTTTTTGAGAAAATCAACAAAAACATAGCAAAATTGGAGTTGTTGCGATTGAAGTCGGTAGTTTTTAACGTAGTCAGCGTGGTCAATTATTATAGTTTTGTAGCACGTTGGCATATTAAACTTTTTTTTTCTTTCTTTAAATATACAATTAATTAATGACAGCATCTAAGAGACCAGATAGCTACCCACGATAGACACTGTATACTTTATGATGAAAGCAATTTAAAACCTAACCAATTCGCACCAAATCTCTCAGTTGACGCTACTAAGTATAATACTAGCTAAGTATCCTTATATCGTCCCTCGCACCACTAACTCACGTATCTCATTTTTGCAAGTTCTTCAAAACAACCGTTTTTCAGTTAGGGAATTTCAAACTTCTATTATATTTTAATTCCAAGGACATGCTGAAATAAATCTAATATACCTATATATAGAGTAAAGTTTCTGCTTTCATTTGATATATTACCTACTCACTTAATTGTATTTGTAATATTTTTTTTGATTTTTGAAAACAGATACGAGACTTTGTGAAAACTTTGTTTTTCAATATCCGAATAATTTTCCACTTACGATCCTACAGTTACACTAGTTTTATTATGAAAATAGGAAAATTTCCGACATAAAAGGTTTGTTACATAATATATATAATATATATGTTTTCAACCTATATGTAATAAAATATAACAAATCATTAAAGAACTACTTATCACCAAGTCCTATAGTTTAATTAGCCAGAACTTCCCTGCGCCACCGTCGTTCACCCCCCGCAAACATCCTAAAGGCGCGGGCGCACTCATCCAATCCGATCAGATCCGACAGATGATGTCACAGTCCGTTCCAGTCGCTGAACATTTTGTATGAGGGCGGGTGTACTCATCCGACTCCGACAGTTTACCGGACTTATAAAACTGATCTTATTTTATCGGTCTCACTATTCGCTGTACATTTTCTATGAATGTGCTGCACTCATCCGACACAGTCTGACACTGACATCCTTACAGGACGAGATGAAGTGTTATGCATATTTCATCGACATTTAGATTTTAGTTATCGATTTATACATACATATTAATATGATAATGTTTTATAGGTACCTACAGAAATCAATATAAATTTATAGAATATTCAAATGCATATGTTTGTATGTTTATTATGGTATTTTGTATTAATAGAAAAAAAATACGATTTAGGAAAATGTGTAAAGCATCTACTCAGATAAAAATACTTTGATTTTCAATAATATTTACATATTTAGGTTCTGTACTGTAGCTACCCAAGCCTCTTCTTATTTTAATGTAATGCGTTTTGAATAAAAAATAAAAGGTTCGTTTTTATCTTTGGACCTATTAACATACACTTTTAGAATATCGTCGGTGAGTAAACAACACCGCGTATGTCATTTTTACCTACTTTACAAGTCACCCAAAAAAACTATTTGATTAGTGGTGGCACAGAAAAAATACTTAGGTAGTGTTATTTTTTTTAATAACGGCTTCTTATCGGCCGATATGTTTACCTAAATCTTATAGGTACATAGGAGTGCGTTTAAAACCTGCATCCAAAGGCTCTCATATCGGAAACGCAAAAATCAACTTGTGCGGTGTTGTTTGCTCACCGACGATATGCAGTTTCATGTAATGATATGGTATTTTTAATATGAAAAGTTCTATGAGAAAACCACAATTTTAGATGTCTTAAAACACTTGGTTACCTACCTAGGTAACCAAGTGTTTTAATACATCATAAATCAAGCATAGGTATACTTTTACTTTAACGCTGTATTAACAACAACAACTTCAATAATTGGTGTTGGCTAAAAGCCCAAAGCACACATGTACTGGGCACAACACTATTCAATAACAACGACGCGACGACACTTACTTTGTGGTTAACAGCGCTGCTGCACTCATCCGATCTGGTCAGATCTGACAGAAGATGACGTCACAGTCTGATTCAGTCGCTGTACATTTGGTATGAGTACTACTGCACTTATCCGACATCGACAGTTTACAGGACCGATGACTTTCAAAGCGGCTCTTATTTTATCGGCTCTTACTAGTCGCTGTACATTTTCTATGAACGATGATGCACTCATCCGACGCAGTCCGATGCTGACATTCTTACCGGACGAAAAGAAGTGTTGTGCATAATTTATCGACATGTTTTTACTTACTATATTAAGGTTTAATGTATAGTTATTGAATATGCAAATGCATATGTATGTATGAATATATTATAGTATTTTGTACTAAGTGAAAAATACTATTTAAGAAAATGTGTAAAGCATCTACTTATGTAGAATATTTAGATTTTCAGTTTTTAATATTTACTTGTTTAGGTTCTGTTACCACCCAAGTATTTAAGCGTAATGCATTTTTAAGCTCACTAATCTCATCTCACTAATATTATAAATGCGAAAGTATGGATGTTTGTTTGTTTGTCAATTTGTTTGTATGTTTGTCAGTTTGTTTGTTTGTTTATTCCGCTTTCACGCCGAAACTACTGAAACGGATTTGGATGAAATTTGGTAGGTAACTTAAGAGTTCCCGTAGGAATGCTTAAAAACTCAAAATTTTCACTTCGTCACTAGATGGCACTATCTTAATATTTTCTTTCTTTTTGGACACAATTCTGAAGTCCACGCGGGCGGAAGAAATACTTACGTATAGATTCATACAATATGCCTATGGGCTATAAATATAACTAAACATACGAGTAAAAATTATTACATAATATTATAATAGTTGGTGTAAAAGTCGAGCACATTTTCTATCGTACAATAGACAACACTATTCAAAGCGACGACGACGCTTGCTATGCGGAGCGGGCGGAGCTGTGGAATATCTGTTTTCATCAGATAGTTATCGGACCAGTGCAGCAGCGTACATCCGACAGGTTTTTACAGAACCGATAGGTAGGCGTGGCTTGGCTGTCGAATCTGACCGGATCGGATGAGTGCAGCAGCGCTGTAAAACGGTGGAATGACTGTTTCCGTCCGACAGTTTACCGGACCAGTGCACCCGCGTACATCTAACAGTTTTTAAGAGGACCGCCAGGCTGACGGATCTGACCGGATCAGATGAGTGCACCCGCGGCCTAACAGCATATCAACCGTCTATCTCTCGCCAAAATAAAGAACAGTATAATATCGTATCGTATCTCATTGCCTAAGTAAATAACATTTCACTAAAAATCCTATATGAGATACGACATAATATTTTATCAAAGTCTTAAAACAGGTTTTGACTAAAAACCCTAAGTGAGTTACGTCACTTAGTTGAATTTTTTCCTGGATTTTTATGAGATACGTTAACTATGTAAATACCAATATCATGAGAACCACTATTCATACAGAAGCGTGAGTTAAAGGAAAACATAGAGAACGACCCAAGGAAGTCAATGGCAGTCCTAACTCAAATCATCAAAAAACTGAGATACGTGACTTAGTGGTGCGAGGGACGATATATCATCTTCACCATTGGCCTTTTTGCTTCTATAACAGATGATTCAGTCAGCGTTGCGGATACACTGTTTTTTATAGGACTGTCTTAATAATTGACCACGCTGAATACGTTAAAAACAACCGACTTCAATCGTAGCAACTCCAATTTTGCTATGTTTTTGTTGATTTTCTCAAAAACCGCTGAATCGATTTCGATAAAATTAATATGGGACCACCTGTGAAGTATACCCTTTCAAACAAAAAAAGAATTTTCGAAATCGGTTCAGGCGTCTTCGAGTAATCGGTGAACATACATAAAAAAAAAAAAAAAGATTCCGACGAATTGAGAACCTCCTCCTTTTTTTGAAGTCGGTTGAAAAAAGGAGTTTAATGATTTTTTAAAACACAGTTTTAAGTAGCGATTGCTCTACATACAAGAGAACACTGCTCTTTTTATATAGACCTACCCATAATAAGTAGTGTCCCAACAGTCATTTGTCCAAGAGTGAATATTTTATTTTTGCTGTGACCTAAAAACCATACACTGAAAAAAAAAAACCTGGTACATGTAACTAGAATCTCGTTATCCGTATGATGTTGTCTAGTTCTATTTGTGACGACAAAACGCTTTGTCGTCATTACTATAATAATCTAGTTAAATCGATTTGTGAATATAACAGAACATATCGGTATGTGTACAACATTTCATGTTCACCTTACAATCCGATTATAATGACAACAAACCTTATTGTAAAGAGTACCGTTTTCCAGTATTCGTATCGCATCATTAATGCTTACTATGCTGTGGTTAACACTACAATCTGTGTTTTAACTAGATTTAAAAAGTAAATATTACTAATAGCTTAGTTCATGCTGCAAAAAAAAATCTTACTTATAACTAGTTTTTTGTTAGAATAACTATTTTTTAAACAACTATACGTTCTTGTTGTTTTGTAGTCAAAAACTTTTTTGGTGTACTTTTCTCGACAATGAAAATATACATAATTATGAATAAATCAGCCCTACTTGCAGTATGAACTGAACGCAATATATGGGTTATAATTTTCCTAGCTAAGTCCACAGGCTCTATTGAAACAAATGAGTTAGCTAACTTGGAGCAGGGTGCGGTAAGCTAGGGTGAGCTGCCCCGCACTGATGTCATATTACATTTTAATATGACTTCACATAAATAACTACTGCTTCCCGAAATTAATTTTGCTAAGAGATTATAACAGGTGTTATTAAATAATTATTCAACACGTTTTATTAGTTTTCTTTTAAACTGGCCAAGTGTGAGTCAAAATCTTGCACCAAGAAACGTCTGTGGCTCCGCGGTAGTAACTCGGACCTCCTAACCAGAGGTCGTGGGTTCAGATTCTGGCCAACATACCAATTAGTTTTTCGAGACTCACGTATATTTTTATATCGATTGCTTTAACTGTTACAACAAAAATATGCTGTAATCTTTCTTCAATAAGTTATCGGCATAAGTTAATGTTTAGTAATTTGCCTATGTACAACTAAATGTAACTCTTATAGGACATTAATAGATTCCCTGAATTAGTCCATATATTACTACCGGACGCCCGTAAGTGGACTCGGGCCAGATGGGCCATAAATCCGCCTCAGCACTATTAGTAAATATGCAGGAAGTAGTTGGACACAGTAACTTCGTATGTATAGATATGGGAAGTTATATTACACAGTCGAAATTCAATTTTCAATATAAACTTTTTTTAGCGGAGTTGTTTGTAGAACAATTTTGGATCACTTTATCAGGAATGTCACCAGTAAAGAGGAATTCAGGTATGTCCCAGTTATCATAACAGTGCACAAGGTAATTTTAATGACGGATGTAAATCTGTCCATATTGGTGTCAAATTTTGTTTACTTTTTTTGGACTTGCCATACAAAAATAGTCATTCCGACGAAAGGTTTGTATAGGAAGCTTTTTTGACGTCTATCAAAATAGTTTTTACATTTGACCTCATTAATAACATAGACATTGATTCACATCGGCCGTTTATACTCACCGTATATATCAGTCGAACGTAATCTATAATAATAATAATAATATCTGGGACTAATCACACACGGTCATCTGGCCCCAAACAAGGATTCCCTGTATCTTGGGATCCAGAGACTGATATACATACACATATACTTTTTAAATACAAACATATATATGGTTCATTCCAATCAAAAAAAAGCAAAAGGTAAACAAACATAGTATGCAGATGACATTGACATGTGTCAGTTCCATAGTAAGTTTGTTTACGTTTTGCTTTTTTTTGATTGGAATGAAGTATAGGTATAATACACCCAGACTCAGAGCAAACAATTCTGCTCATCACAGAAAAGTTTATGTCTATACCTAACCATCTAGAAATCACAAAAGAGTAACCTCCAATAATTTTATCATCAATGCCTAACTTGATAGGTTACCTGTAGGAAGCTATTTATGTTCGGTGAATCTAGTTAACGAGCCGATATTTTCCAATCCGCGGCAGTCTCGTATTTAGAAATAAGAAGCAGACAAAGATAGATCTCACTTTATCTACTGTGTCAGTGCTGGCTGGTTTAGTACCTATCGGTTTTTCGTCCTTTTTTATCCTGTTAGAAGGTCGCTATTCTGAGTACTTGGAACCTTTTGTGATAGAGAAGAAATTGTTGTTTGAAACAATGTATGAATTTTTACATTATATTACAGTGGGGAAGTTCAAGGTCACAAAGTTAATTTAAATAAGCTAGAACTATAAAAACATCCGCCGTTTTAAATTCAATTGATATACACATCAATCGAACGTAGTCCATACCTACCTACCTATCTAGAAATCACAAAGGAGTAACCTCCAATAATTTTATCATCAATGCCTAACTTGATAGGTTACCTGTAGGAAGTTATTTGTGTTCGGTGAATCTAGTTAACGAGCCGATATTTTCCGATCCGCGGCAGTCTCGTATTTAGAAATAAGAAGCAAACAAAGATAGATCTCACTTTATCTACTATGTCAGTGCTGGCTGGTTTAGTATCTATCGGTTTTTCGTCCTTTTTTATCCTGATAAAGGGCCAAAGATACTGTCATGCAGTACACCGTAGCTTATTGTTTGGTTGTGAATTCAAATGACACGCTGGGCTTTTCCAAAAACAGCTTAAAAGACCTGTGTTTTTTCAAGCGATTATTTTTGTAATTATTTAACTTATCCTTTCAAGTTTCATCGATGTTCATTTTTCAACAAGTTGTGTTTGATTTTCGAGCGCGTAAAGTTTAATAATACTGCTCCAAATTTTTTCTTTACTTTGTCACAGTTTTCCATTACCTGGATGATGGTTCGGCAGGGTCCGACGTACCAGATTTGTTTTTTACTTCGTTGATTTATCGAGAAAGTTCTATAAAAACCGGATCCTCTCGGAACTAAAGGTAGGTTATTAAAATAAACTTAAACTTTTTACTTCTGAAGGTATTTGTCACAAATTAAAGTCATGAAACTGAATCACTTTTGACATACTCATAGCCAGTTCGCGAGTTAACTTATCTATCACGTGGATAAGCTTTTTTTTTTACCCTCAATTGGTAAGCCCTTGGCATCATCTCACCTGATGGTAAGTGACGATGATGCCGAAGATGGAGGCGGGCTTACCAAGATTTCCCAACGCAATGGGGAACTGGCTATCTTATCTTCATGCCGGAACACATCAATGCTGTTAACATTGATGTTTGGCGGCAAGACTTAGATAAGATGGTGGTAGCTAGCCAGGCGGGCTCAGAAAATACCCGACCACCAACCAAGCTGATCGACAAACTCTGTATGGGAAGTCCAGAGGCTTAGAGACTAAAACTTTTTCTACGAGTCTCTGAGGAAATCCTAAATTTTTTTCTCAAATTGACTATTGCTTCCTTCACATACTGAATCCTTTCTCTCCTAAATGATGGCTATATAATACTGACGTACTAAATAATGAATCACCCTACTTGCTACCCAGCTAATTGCATCTTTTATGCTGCAGTGGAGAAGGAAACACTATTAAGACTTCCTTATAGTGTTGGTTAATTGGACTTAGTACGTAGGTATACTTAATGTACTCAAGGTGGCACCTGCTGTGCTCCTGCTAGGGATGTTTTAGGGTCTTATCTATAACCGAAACCACAGTATTTAAATTACTAAAAATGTAGTATGAACACTCTCTAAAGGCGACCAATTCAATTCAATACTTTATTGATAATATTATTAATTACATGTCATTTATAAAATTAAATCCTAGACCCCCCACTGCGAGTAAAATTCAGTTATACACACACACACACACACACACACACACACACACACATTCACGCGTGTACAAACGTCATAATTTTGCGTAGTAGTAATGTAAATATGTAACATTTGCGACTTTTTTTTTGGAGTGTCCAGGATCTACCGAAACTATCAGGTTACAAAAACACTTATTATTATTATAACGTTTAAAAATATTACAGGCCCATAGATAAATAAAAACTTATACAATATTATTACAAGCTTTTTTATAATATACACAGAATGTTAAAAAAAGTGCGTTTGAATTTTTAAGGGTTTACTCGAGGGTTACTCAGAATCAAGTACTTACTTATAGAATACAGGAAAATATTGGAAAAATCCGATCTATTTTTTTTCAGTTTCCTATACTAAATCTAAATAGTTAATCAAGATCTCGTACGGGAAACCGAAAATTATAATTGAGTTTGTTATTTCTGGTTTCACAAAGTTTTTCAAAATTCGCAAAGAGCATATTTGTAACAGTTTATTTGTTATAAGATGAGACTTTAAATGTAGTTAATGAAGTCCTCTCACTTCAGGAAATTGTTCTTATATTCGTAACTGAACTAAAGTAAAAATATCCATATCCAAACTTCGATACCTACCCTAAGGTACCGCCTTATACAACTAATTTGAACTAATTGAGGCTAATGTTTACAAGTTATTGTATGGCTAATGGCTACCACTTCTGGAGTAAAACAACTTTTATGTTTTACAGTTTTTCTAGAGTGCTTCTAAACATATCATAATGTTGAACGTTTCTAAAATGAACTTTGAAAAAACTTTGTCTGTCTTACGTCCCCACTGCAGGGGCACAGGTCTCTTTCCATACATCGGAAAGGTTAGGCCATACTCCACTGAAGGGGGCTTTGTCCGGCTTGGTGGAGATTGTGGGGCTAGTCCTAACTCTTTGAGTGCCACAGTCTGGTTTCCGTGCCATAGGCGCCAGGATTTGAGATTTTCAAACATTTTTGTCGGCTGGAGCCGTCGTTGGCGGTGGGAGCACGATTTGTCAAAGATTAGCGAAGCGGCCAATGGGTTAACAAAGACAAAATAAAATCAACAATAATTAACGCATCACGCACGATGTTGCTGTGTTCATTCCTCCTATCATTTGCATATATATGTACTTACTGCTTATATACAACCAAAAGCTCCATAGGGTAGTCTGGAACAGACATTTAACAAGATTCCATTAAGAAATAATTAATTTCTTAATGGAGTCTTGCTAAATGTCTGTTCCGGACTACCCTATAAAGCTTCAAAGACAATGTATAATATGACTGTATTATATTATATTTCAAGTAAATATTATCTACTATAGAAATGAAATAATTGACCTACACAAAAAAAAATCGGTTAAAAACAGTAAACATTTAAAAAAATATAAAAGCGTCATATCTCATTTCTGAAACAGATGAGGAAGGACGGTTCCGTTCCGTTCCGATACCACACTGTTCAGAAGTTGTTCTGCAAAGGCATTGATATCAGCAATTAAAGAAGGTGGTCAAGGTGATGCACCCTACGTTACAGGCATGCCCGTCATGGCGGCGGCGTCTGCCATGCGACTGGTCTCTGAGGTATCATTAGGGTGAAATTGAAATGGCGGACCAAATTTTAACTGAGGCTTCCAGTCATGACACTGAACAACTTTCTCTAAGGAACCAATTCAATCGGAGCAAAAAAAAATTTGACTTTCCATAGAAAGTTGGCTACCAAGGTCATCGATTTGTATGAAGAGTCCAAATTTTTTTTTACTCTGACTAAATTGGTTTCTTAGAGAAAGTTGTTCAGTTCCATGAGCAGAAACCACATTCAAATTCGTTCCGCGATTTCAATATCACCCTGTATAAGCACTCTGCTGTCTCGGATTATATTTAATTAAATGTGTTGACTCCATCGATTGTCAAAATTTACATAAACCCAAGTTCAATTCTTTGTTACTAGCGGCATTGTTTAAAAATTAGAATATATTTCATCGCCGTTAGCTGCAAGAAAATCGGTTTAGTTTAACTCATTGTCATTTCGACATATTGTAGTAGTCGAATACACTATTATAGGTAGCAACCCCTGGGCTTAAAAGAAGTCCAATCTAGTGCTGTTCTGTGATATCGATTCGATGCTTACTATAATACCTACTGATACTTATAATTTCTGTAACTTTCGTAACTGTGTAGATATTTTCGATACAAAAATGATACCTATATATTTCACAATTAATATTGGTCACAACACTACAAAATATGCCCAAATGGCTTCCTTGGCAGCTGTCTATATATTCTTCGAAATTTTTCAAGATCACAATATCGATAACTTACCCACTCACTAGTCATATAAATCGGGCCGCGGTGTAACGTTTGTTCGTTCTGACAGCATTCATTAGTGCACAAAAGGTGGTCTATCAGCTAGTTTCCTGGGGAACGGCTCAACAAATTGGGGTAATGCCCACAGGACAAAGCAAGAACGAACTAAATATCTGTTATAGGGGTTACAAACCCACTAACAATGTTTTATGAAGTGTAAGCTTCAGTAACAGTAATAACTATGGTTATAACAAAATTGACCGGTCGCCTAATAGACTTGTATGATGATATATTCTTGTACCTTGTACTGAAAGACCATCCTTAATTGATGACGACGTTTTGGAATCGATATTAAAAGAAAATCCATTTTTAACAACGTCAGATATTGCATTGAGACTAGGTGTAGAACCATTTCAGACCATATTCACAGATTGGGATATATACTTAAATCTTCCCAGACCCGGCAAACTATCGAAAAAACCTGATACAGAGATAACTATATTATGTACTTCACATCTTGCCCGTTACGAAACTGAACCATAGATTAGTTAAGTACGATGAAAAGCTTACAGAATTGCTAAACTGAAGTGGCAGTGGGCGGGGCACATAGCTCGTAGAACAGATGGGCGTTGGGGCATTAAAGTTCTCGAGTGGCGACCGCGCACCGGAAAACGCAGTGTAGGCAGGCTTCCCACTAGATGAACCGATAACCTGGTAAAGGTTGCGGGAAGCTGCTGGATGCGGGCAGTGCAGGACCGGTCGATGTGAAAATCCTTAGGGGGGCCTTTGTCCAGCAGTGGGCGTCTTTCGGCTGATGATGATGATGATGAAAAGCAAAATGTCTACAATTACGTATCAAAAAAGAGAGTTTATTTAAAACCAGTAGAACCTGCGCCATCTACGCTGCCGTAATCAGCTTCACCTCAAATGAAACAGTCGTGTTGTATATGGTGGGATCACAAGGAACCTTTGTATTATGAACTGCTCTGGCCAAAATTACTTTTACCTTTGAAAAGTATTGCAATCAATTAAATGAAGCAATAAAAAGAAGCGACCATATTTAGCCAAGAGAGGGTGTTATCTTACACTAAGATAATGTGGAGGCGCACATTTCAAAGACAACGTAGTTAAAAATATCTGAACTAGGATGGGAAGTCCTCGCTCATCCCCCTCCCTTATTCTCCAGATATTGTTTCGTCAGATTTTTATCTATTTCGATCGCTAAGTGCAGCAAATTTACCTTGTTTTTCGTTGGTCGTCCCATTGATAGGACGACGGAAAAATTCATTTAATAACTAGAAAATATATTTTTTTTACATTAGGGTTTTATACGCTTGCATATGCATACACTCTACATTATGAGTGCCTATGCCAACTTAATGACAGTAAAAATGAAAAGTTGACCTTACAGAAAAAAAACATCAAACGACTTTTTTGATTCCTTTTTTTAATTTTGTTGTTTATTTACAAAATTTTACGGCTTATAAAAGACCCCGGTAAACAACGCGATGTTGTCACTTCTTATAACAAATAGGAACGGATGGTTCACCTCGAAATGTTGGTAAATTGGCACGCTGAAAGCACTAGGAAATGCTGAAAAGCAAAAATAAATTCATAGAATGAATATAATTGTGTATATTTTTTTAATATTTAGTCGCGGAACTCAAAGTAAATACAATATTATTTACCGACCACAGCAAAGTCAAAAGTGATTTTAGCAGGCTATGTATGTATGGCAAACATATCGACGCAATGAAGTATCAGTGTTGTAAGCCACTTAATTTATAATTGACCACGCTGAATACGTTAAAAACAACCGACTTCAATCGCAACAACTCCAATTTTGCTATGTTTTTGTTGATTTTCTCCAAAACCGCTGAATAAATTTTGATAAAATTGATAAAGGACCACCTTTAAAGTATACCCTTTTAAACAAAAAAAGAATTCTCCAAATCGGTTTAGGCGTCTTCGAGTAATCGGTGAACATGCTTACATAAAAAAAAAGATTCCGACGAATTGAGAACCCTGTTGGCGATAGCAATAAGTAATTCTATTATGTAAGGAACGTAACCTCTCTGTCTATGTGTGTGTAATAAAATAGGAGCATAGGCCAACGAGCATACACTTACTCACACAAATATATTTTCGCAACTAGGCAGCCAGCGGCTGCATCGCCAGTACCTATTCGGACCTCAGGTAGCCAAGGCACGCACGTTAGCCCTTACTCTGTGTTAACTAAAATTGTCTCGCGAGTTTTTCTTTGAATACCATTCCCCATCAGCGACCCCTATCATCTACATCCTCCTTTTTTGAAGTCGGTTAAAAATATAGAATATATTTTTTGCAGATTGTCACAGCTCTACGACTAATAGAGAAGACATCTGTCTGCGGTTAACAGCATGTGCTTTTTCATAATAAATAAACAAATTACTGACTAAAGTATTTGGAATTGGGAGCTCAATGATACACTATTGATGTGTGAATGACAACAGATTTTTATTAAACTAAACCTACCCACATAACATCATCACCCTTTTATATAAACAAGATGAAACAAATATAGAAGTCTAAAGTAATTTTAAACTTAACACGTATTAAATATGTTTATTTTTTATTATACATCTTCTCTACGCCTATATTTTATATATTTTTTGCATGAAAAACAAAGTTTAAGTTTGTACAGTTTAACAGGGAGGAAAAATAAAAACTTACAGTGTACTTATGTTAATAAAAATCAAAAAGCTATTTTTAGGTAGGTATCGAAATACCTTACTAGTGTAGCGAGTTAACCCGCTACCTATTCCGCTCCGCTTATGCATATTGTACCACACCAATTCGCTGCGTCACCAACTACGTCACAGCGGCGAGCTCATGTATGCCGGCCAGCGAAACCTGTTTGTATAGACGGACGACGCTTGCGCAGTTCCCCTGCGCACCCGCGCAGACCCCCGCGCAACCGAGCCTGTACGAAGACATCGTGACCGACACTTCACCTTTGGTTCTCGCTAGCTTACCGCGCATCCATTTTGCTTATTCATTTGCTTGTTTATTTAAGTTTTCGCAATAAATAATAGTTTTGTGTAAATTCTGTGTGCTTCATATTTCAACCCTAAATTCAATCGCTTATATTATATTGGCTAATCATCTAATTTAACTGATCGATTCTACTTCAATTGAAACCGGTTCGATTCCCGTTCAACTAAGAAGTTAGCGCTTCACTAGTTATCTATGTGAATAAATCTATTTTATTTTAACCTAAGAATATTTTAAACACTAAGCAGTTAGTTAAAGGTTTATATTCTTAGCCCTACAACAGTTATTTCTTCTTGGGATCAGTTGTAACTATATTATATAATATATTATATATTATATTATATATGTTCGTTCATATATAATTACAACTACTAAGCACATAAATCTGAGAGTAACAATATTGTTTAAAACATTGAAAAAAAATACATTTAATCGAATTCACAAGTAAATCTTGTTGGGGGAATCACATGTCTACCACTTCTTGTAACATAATAGCCGCAGGGAGATGGGGATCGGTTAATCTGCGCGCTCGCACCAGTTTGCCGGCGTGGACTAGCTGCGTTTACAGATCGCTGTGCTGGACTCCCTGGTGCGTTTGCACTGGATCTCCTGCTGCCAGCGCTTGAAGGAGTGATTATGATGTCATCACAACCGTAACTGGAGCCTACCGTTACTTTATTATAGGATGGTCGACAGTATTGAGTACTAATTTTCGGTTTTAAGATATCTACTCTGTTATGTCGATATGTGCCGCCATTTTGAGTTTTCACCCAATATGAACGGTTATTTGCTGTCTTCTTGTAAACTTTTGCCTTTATCCATTGATTCTTGTCCCGTAAATGGACATTATCTCCAACATGTAATGGGAATAGGGCTCTCGCTCCTTTGCTATCATAATATGCCTTTATTTTATTTTGATTTTGGATGCGTTCTTCTTTTACTCGCTTATAATCTATAGTTCTCGGCTTGAATATAGCTGTGGTAGCAGGGAGGCGAGTTTTAAGTGACCTTTCCATCAGCAACTGTGCCGAAGAGAAAGTTTCTCCTGTAATCGGGGTATTTCTGAAATTTAAGATAAGATAAAGATAAGATAAATATTCTTTATTGCACACCAGTAGTACAGAGACAATGCTAATTGCCAATCACTTTCTTCTTCACGAGCTTTTATTATTAACTTTTTTGCAGTTTGGACATGCGTTAGATTTCGGATACAAAGGAAAACTCGTAATATGGTCGGATTCCCATTCCTGTGCGAACTTTTGGAACTCTGAGGATGAAAATTGAGTCCCGTTATCCGAAACAAACTTTTTGGAAATTCAAAATCTTGCAAAAATGTTCTTTAATTTTTTAATGACTACTACAGTAGTCATTTTAGTGCCCAACGGAGCTACTTCCACGAACTTGGAATAATAATCGACCATCAGCAAGTAGTGTTCTCGATCGATGTCAAAAATATCAATGGCGAGCACTTGCCACGGCAGGTCCGGCAGGGTGTGTGGCCGCAGGGGCTCGCGGCGCTGCGAGGCGCGGTGGCGCTGGCACGTGTCGCAGCGCGCGACGCGCTCTTCAATCTCTGCTCACATTCCTGGCCACCACATAACTTCTTTCGCTCTTCTTTTGCATTTTTCTATCCCTAAGTGCCCTTCGTGTATCCTTTCTAACATTTCTTTTCGCAGCGTTCTATGAATAATTATTTGATGATTACGAAATAAAATATCCTCAATCACTTGTAACTCCTCTTTAAACGTCCAGTACTGAGTAGTAAGGTTATCATCTTTTTTTCTTTTATCTGTAGGCCAACCAGAGAAATCATATTTTTTTACTTTTATGAGTGTCTCATCTTTCCTTGTTTCTTCCTTTATTTGTTCTTTTTTCTGTTCTGAAACATTGAGATTTTTTAGCAGTAAATTTACATGTATTGCGACATCGTTGTAAATATCTTCATTTTTTCCCTTCTCTAATGGTGCTCTTGACAGGGTATCGGCTATGTACATATGTTTACCGGGTTTATATTGAATATTAAGCGCATAAGTAAGTAGCCTCATTAACATTCTTTGTAACCTCGTAGGAGTGGCATTTAAAG
Organism: Coleophora deauratella; assembly: GCA_958295455.1. Classification (NCBI taxonomy): domain Eukaryota; kingdom Metazoa; phylum Arthropoda; class Insecta; order Lepidoptera; family Coleophoridae; genus Coleophora; species Coleophora deauratella. Next base: position 16,056,339 of record OY282395.1, read on the forward strand.
GTTTTTTAAATATCGACTCCAAAGGCTTGTGGTCTGTTTCTACTGTCACCGGGTTACGGCCATAAATATATTGGTGGAACCGCGTGCAACCAAAGACAATCGCAAGGAGCTCCTTCTCGATCTGCGCCCACCTACTCTCTGCGGGCGTGAGGATGCGCGTGGCGTAGGCGACCGGCTGTCCATTCTGTAGCAAGCAAGCGCCCAATCCTCGCGAGCTCGCGTCTACAGAGAGCGTTACCTCGTCACTTGTTGAATAGTATCATAACACCGGTTTTGTTTTTTGTTTTTTAACTCATTAAAACATTTATCATGCTGCGGTTGCAATAAGAACTCCTTATGTTGTTTCAATAAATCTCTAAATGGTACCGCTGTGTCCGAATACTTTTCAATAAACCGTGACAAATAATTTGTTACTCCTAGAAATCTCTCTAGTTCTTTTTTATCTGATGGAACTGGCATTTTCATAATTGCATCGATGCGATTTTTGTCTGACCTCATCCCTTCTTCGTTTAGTATATGCTCTTTAACGAATATAAAGTAGCGGGAAGAGAGAAACGGAGCAACTTTAAATTTTATAAAAAATTGGCCAAGTGCGAGTCTTACTTATAGCCCACCTTTTCCAAAATATTCTGCAAGTTCGTAGTAGTTTCAGTTTTAAACTTTGGCAGATATAATTCGACCTTTTTGTTATACATATTCTTAACAGCCTTGGGCAGAGCTGCACTGAGAAAAATATTGGCTAACAAAGTCACAATAAAAGCTTTGTTAATTTTTTATTGTTTCAGTGACAAAAAAATGGTCTTCATGACAAAACGAGTTTAGTTATAATCGCAACGTTTTTGTTGTTAGAAGTTAATGCGATTCTAACAACTTGTCCTTTGCCACTGCAAATAAATTTGGTCACAAAATATTGTAACAATATACTTTTGTAGTCTCAATAGACATAGACATAGACACTCTTTATTTTTGGCATCATAAATAAATGTAAATTTTATATTTCTGAAATTGTCCCATACATAGAACAGTGTTTGAATGAATGACTGTCTGTTCCACTTAGCTCATTAGCTTTAATTCTCAAATAAAATTTTGATTTGGGTTTCTTAGCTGAAAAGAAGGTAAGTATCTGAAGGAATCGTTTGAAACATTGCATCAACAATATCGTTGTGGTAGAATCATGCTCTTTAGCGATAGGACCGGCCGCCTTCGAACAATTTTTTTTTAATTTTTTTATCATTTACAATATTATTTGTGCAGTATTATACTTTATAAGCAGTAAGCATAAGCAAATTAACATGTTGATTATTTTATTTTGTGTTCTTTTATGAAAACGTACTTAATAGCCAAGATTTCCAAATGTTGTACATTTATGATATGGACAAGTCATCAAATATTAACGATATTGATTAAACATGTCAATAAACCACTCAATGTAGTTATGAAGAAAAACAGTTAAAGTACTGAACTTTTAACGAAGCGATACAAAGGTTGTCGAAAATGTTTTTCCCTGTGACTTTTTCTTGACACGCAAAAAAGTCTTTAGAAGCGTTGTGCTATCTCAAAATACACAAATTCTCTACCTATAATACTTCAACTACCTTACCTTGTTTATTTTATATTTTAGATAATTTAAAATATGGTCTCTACAGAGTTCAACGATTTACTCGTACTTACATGTATTTTTTCTTATGAAACTTGAAAAAAATATTTACTCGTTTATAGTGGTACTTCCAAAAACTCAGAAAATTGGCCACCTTTAAGCGTGAATACTTTCTATTCCCTAAAATGAAAAGAAAGACGCTGCGAGTTAAAATTTTGGATTGCTGAAACTAGGTATAGGTTTTAGTGATATTTTTGTTCACTTAGGCCAATATGTAGGAGCTTTTCTTAATCCCTCTTAGCATAAATAAATATTATGATTTTAGAATTTAACCTTCATTTCAGACGTGGGAAAAAAATATTTTTTATAATTAGGGGCCATCCATAAATTACGTCACACGAATTTCATGTTTTTTGAGCCGCCCCCCCCCCGTCCTTGTCACAGATGGTCACATTTGTGGGACCACTCCCATTTTTTGCCAAGAACTGAATAAATGAAAACAGAAACTCCAAAATTATATATTTTTTTATTAGTTATGTGACATCACAACGTTTATGACTCCACCCTACCCCTTGTCACATAATGTCACACTTCGCTGACCCCCTCCCTCCCCCTTTAGGTGTGAGGTAATTTATGGATGGCCCCTTATTAGGATTATTTGGTACATTTAAAGGTCAATCAATTTTACTTATAATCTATTCATCAGTCTTATAGACTACACAATATAATTCTCTATTATTACAGCACCCTCTTGGCAGAACAATACAGTGTGTTCTAGACAAACATGTGTTTGTTTGAAATTTTTTTATTGTACTAAAAATTCACAGTTACATACAAAATAAAAAAACAGTACAATGGCGGACTTATCCCAAAAACGGATTTCTTCCATCCAGCCCTTAAATTAAAACAGACGATTTAATTTAGGGGCAAAAAAAATATGTACTTATGGTTCCTCTGGTTGAGTCCTCTGCTTCTTCTGGCGTCCCTTTGTTCTGGGTTTTCAGCAAAAAATATTTCCCAAACATTGCATAAAAGTGTTACGTCGCGGTTGTCGCAAGGTAATATTGACCCTTTTTTGACTTTACGCACATGTGACTCCTGCAGGCTTCGGCCCACTATGTCGTGATGTGCGGCGTGCGGGCTGGTCCCTTAGGAACAGCTACTGAGATGAACAAACTCCTACGACCACAGCGGAAAAACTGCACTCGATAAAAAAATTAAAGGGTCAAATTGACCCCTCCATATCCTCGCCGGGTAAAAGCCTACTTACTCTGTTATAATTGTAAAGTGAGTACAAACGATTCAATATGTAATTTTATATGTATAAATCAAAAAGTCTGGGATTAAAACGGTTGTATTTAGTTTTAACTTTATATCAAGATCGAATCAATTCTCGAAACGGTCAAAGTTTGCAAGTTTGAACAGTGGTTGAATGAATTACAGTCTCTTCCACTTGTCTCATAAGCTTTTGTTCTCAAATAAAAAAAAAAATCTTAACTGAAAATATGTACTACCTGATGGATGGATAAATGAATACACTTTTACTGTACTTACAACATAAAACAGGAAAATATGAACATGATAAAAAAATTGTACAAATAGGCGGTCCTATCGCTAAAGAGTATGATGATTCTACCACAACGACATTGTGGATGAAACTACTCAACCTATTCCTTTAGATACCTACCTATGTATTGTTGTGATAGAGTACCTACCTATAGTACCTGTTAGATTTAGGATGATCTTAAGGAATAGTTTGAGTAGTTTCATCCACATTGTCGTTGTGCTAGAATCATGCTCTTTAGCGATAGGACCGCCTTTCTGTACAACTTTTTTAGCATCTTCATATTTACCTGTTTTATGCTGTATGTACAGTAAACGTGTATTCATTACAAATACAAATAGTTTATTCAAACAATAAGAGTGTATTTTTTGTTATTTTAAAGTAAACACTTACTTTACATCAGTTTGCATTTATGTAAGTACTTATTATTTAAACTGTGGTTCACATCCATACTAAGTTTAAAAATTCATTAATTAGCATAAGACTATTAACATGGAGTTTTTATTTTATGATCTTTGATGAAAAAATACTTCATAACCAAGATTTAATTTACAATATGTAGCGTTCCAAATAAAAAAAATACAGTAAACAGGGTTAAACGTATTTTTTATCCCAGCTACTTGCAGGGACAAGTGGCAATTTCGTATCATTATTTATTATATTTGTGTTTCATTTTAAAGTTCTTTATAAGTTTGTTAGGTACTTTACTTTTTTATAAAATTAGCAGTGCTTTGGATTCATCTGTAATTCTGTATTATAGACGAAATAAAATAAAATAATGAAAGAAGATTTCTTATTAAGAATATACGTTGGGACAGAATAGAACGATTTTTTGGTACAAAGCGGCACACGCTCAAATGACGAAGCTCAGGCAATTATAGAGATAATGCCCTGAAGTTGCAATCTCAGTGGTTAATAGTCGATCGTGTATTTGTGGACCGTTGGCCAAAAGCCAAAAAGGAAATGGTGCGATGGAATAATTTGTAGATTTTTGAATTTTGCAACTGCAGTTTACCGAATTATTTATCTGCAACCATCTATTGATGTATTCGTTAAGTACAAACGGTAAAGCAAGATGCTTATATCTACAGGGTGACTTTTTAATTGCTGACAAGCCGCAAATGACAGGAATCTGAACCATATTTACTTTCCGTACAGAGTCTGCAAATCGAGTCAGACAGTTAATTATTAACAACAAGAATTGGAAGCTTATATTTCTTTTCTATTTTTCTATTTGGCATTCCACAATGTGTAGTGAAAAATGTGAGAATCTTCAATAAGAAAAAAAGCGGCCAAGTGCGAGTCGGACTCGCCCATGAAGGGTTCCGTTCTGTTCCGGTTTACGATTTAATAAAAAAAAAACTTCTTACTAGATCTCGTTCAAACCAATTTTCGGTGGAAGTTTGCATGTTAATGTACATCATATATATTTTTTAGATTTATCATTCTCTTATTTTAGAAGTTACAGGGGGGGGGACACACTTTTTACCACTTTGGAAGTGTCTCTCGCGCAAAAAAAAATGACATTAGAAACCTCAATATCTTTTTTGAAGACCTATCTATAGATACCCCACACGTATGGGTTTGATGAAAAAAAAATTTTTGAGTTTCAATTCTAAGTATGGGGAACCCCCAAAATTTATCGTTTTTTTTCTATTTTTGTGTGAAAATCTTAATGCGGTTCACAGAACACATCTACTTACCAAGTTTCAACAGTATAGTTCTTATAGTTTCGGAAAAAAGTGGCTGTAACATACGGACGGACAGACAGACAGACAGACAGACAGACAGACAGACAGACAGACAGACAGACATGACGAATCCATAAGGGTTCCGTTTTTTGCCATTTGGCTACGGAACCCTAAAAATGGTGAAACGCCAATGTCAAGTGAAAGTCACGGCTGGGTGGTGGGCACTTAAAGACGCTTTCCGTGGTGGTTTGCTGCTGGAACTCCGAAAACGAAGCTGTCTCTCGAGTTAATCGTCTTCTTATTATCGCTAAACTCGAATCGGGATAACAGCTATTTGTCCATCACAAAAATAACGTTGAAACTATTTTTAAACGGTAATAATTGTAAAATTAACTCAATAGACGTGTGCTCGGTACAAAGTCCTGGCAACCAACCCCAAGTGTATATTTGCTGTGTTAATCAAGGGAGTTTTAAGAAAACTTAAGATGTCAACTAAGGTAAATAAATAAATATCCGGGACATATCACACAAGGCCCCGAACTGGGATTCCCTGTATAATAGAAACCAGAGTCATCTAAACGTTTAAATACATACATAATATATAATAATAAAAAAATAAAAATTCTTTATTTGCTCCAAATAGGTTAAACATTTGATTGCAATTTGGCTGGAGCCTCCTTTTAAGCTTTAAAAAGCCTGTACTTAAGAAATAGTACCCAAGATGTTTATATAGGGTGACTTTAAATTAGTTCTTGATACGAAAGGCTATGCATGTGCTCATGATAGCGAACAACTTTCCCTAAGGAACCCATAGTCAAATCGCAAAAAAAATTTTGGACTCTTCATACTAATTTGGCCGGTCAGTTCATTGATTTGTATGGAGAGTCAAAAATTTTTTTTACGATTTGACTATGGGTTTCTTAGGGAAAGTTGTTTGTTATCATGAGCACATTCGTAGCCTTTCGTATCAAGAACTAATTTAAAGTTACCCTATATATAACATAAAATAAAAATCCAAAAATAACAACAACAAAAAACAGAGTAATCTAAACAGTTTGAAATGGCGAGCGCGCGTGCGTGTGTGTGTGTGTGTGTGTGTGTGTGTGTGTGTGTGTGTGTGCGTGTGTGTGTGCGTGTGTGTGTGTGCGTGCGTGTGTGTGTGCGTGCGTGTGTGTGTGTGTGTGTGTGTGTGTGTGTGTGTGTGTGTGTGTGTGTGTGTGTGCGTGTGTGTGCGTGTGTGTGTGTGTGTGTGTGTACTCCTGAATATTATAAACAGTGTATATTATTTTATTACATTTATGTGAGTGTAAATTAATAATTATATTACATTTAGTGAAGGTTTTCATTAAGATAGTTGTTCAAGCAATTCTTCAGTCTCTTCATAATTCTTAGGTTGTAGCCATTTTGTTATAGTTTTCTTGCATTCATAATACAGTTTGCTATTCAAGTTCTCTATTTAGTACATTATACAGATGAGCCGCACTTTTATTATACTGTCTTCTACATATAGATATGGTAAACATAGAAATAAAGCTCAGCAAATCTGCTTATCACAAAAATGTTTACTCTGGGTGGAAATCGAACCTATTACTTTCGGAACAGAAGTCAGGAACGCAAACCATTATACCAACGAAGTCTTGGTGGTGTCAGGTCAGAATGATGTTTGTTGTTGGTGGTTGATTTCAAAGAGGAAAGATCCAATTATTTCAAGATGTAAGTCATCATGATGCACTGAGTTAATACGTGTGGTATGATGTTCCTGAGTTAGTACAAATACTTTAACAATCTATTAGATGTGGAGGTTATTGTTACTAGCAGAAATTGTCAAGCTGTCCAAATCAGCAAATTGGGAAAAGCATTTAGAATAGAGTAGAACAGAAAATATTTTATTAGTCGTAACAAGCACTTACAAAAAATACATATTTGCACTTAATATAAGTTAATATAAGAGTTTAGATGTATAAAAGAAAGCAAAATATTATACAACAGTCACTACAAAAGGGTCGACGCTGGTTTTCTGTGGAAACACGTCGGATATGCGCGACAGCACAGCGCACAGTTACAAGAAGGATTAAAACATAAACATTTAGATGGTAAAATCTTTTACCGTGATAATCCGTCACTCTCACCAATGTTTGTTTGTCATCTGCTTGTCACATAATGTCACTTACCCTTTGACCTTATCAAATGACAAATTGCATCCGAGCGCGTTATCTCTAATGAAAATCATTAAACGATTCTGCCATCAATCGATCCAATTTTCGTTTACCCCCGGTTAACCCTCTTGTTTATTCAAAAACAAGTGATGGAAGTTCAGTGAAGTTTGAAATTGGAAACGCGTTCGTCAGTCTCCGGAAATTGTCGGCTCGGTGCGCACTGACAGCTCGAGTGGCGCATCACGTGAGCTCATTAGCCTGTCGCGTGGGCGGGGGCTGCTTCGCTGACGTTTGCGGCTGACTTGACGTGACGTCATATGTCTGGTTAGAATGTAAAGCCAAAATCGAATACATTGATTGTTTGAACGTGGAATGTTTCGCAGATGGGTGTCGTTTATTTGTTCGGGAAAATGTTACGGAATCTAAGCGATCGACTTACTGTAAGAGATGGATAAAAAATACGGTTTGAGAAATTACAACATTTCACAATTTTGATCTTCAGATTTGATGAGTGTTTTATGTAGAAAATGCAGTAAGCCACATTTTTTTTTTAATCACATACTTTTTAAATGAATAGTGTCTAACAATATAGGTGACGATGCTGTTCACAAAAAAGACAATATCTATCAAATAGCTTGATTGTTTTGTATGATGAGTCGTATTTTTGCGATTTCAGCGAAGTCGTAGAACAAAAATTGATCACTGTAGTTAGTAGAAATCCAAATTTACAGTTACTTTAATAACGTTTTAGGATGTTCCAATAATGCTGCAATAATGTTCCAGCTGTTCAATCATTCCTTAAAGATGTCTAATTTATACGAATCTTGTAACATCCTGTCCATCAAAACTTGATTTCAATTCTAAATATTTTGTATTATTAAAGCACTAAAATTCAGGAATTCTTTATTAAAAATTTAAAATGGTTACCTTAAATTCAGACTTTAGTGATCTCTTCGAGAACTCAGTCAATATTTAATGAAATTCTATAGCACTGTTAATAAACAGGCAAACTTTGACTGGCTTCCGAATAAATCGTAATTAGAACAGATTATAGGCAGGGGAAAAGCGTCAGATTTCATGTCAATTAATCAACTTGGTTAATGTACGTCAATTTGACAACAAAAGGTAACTTTGATGTGGCTACAAATGTTTTCGGCTGTAGTTTGAAAATAATGTAAAACCACGACCAGAAACCGCGGCAAAAAGTAACGTCATTGCATACATTTTCTCAAGTATAAAACGCTTAATAATTATTAACGCTTTTCTTATACAAAAAATGTAAATCTTCATAAATTCTGAATCAATGTAATCAAAATAATGAAAATTATTCTGAAAATTCTAAATACAAAAAATTTAACATTGGTAAATGTTTAAAAGATAATTTTTAGCAGTTAAGTCAAAAAAGTGGATATTTGTTATTCTTATGCGTAAAATTAAGTATTTTTTTGCTGGGGAAAACAAAATAATAATAAACAAAAGATAGTCGACCGCTGAAAATTTGAGATTTGGAAAAGACGGTCGGCGCAGGAGCCCGGCTTTCCGTCTCGAGTTACAATTATTTGTTGATGGATTAAATTCATTATAAATTAAGATTTTCCAATTGAATTTCTGATTACGATAGCCGAGATTAAGTTTCAATTTCTCTAAGGCAGTCTTATTAGCGAAGAAACCTATCAAGTGGAGTCTGCCAAGTAAATATACAGGCTGTAACCAAAATGTGTAGTAATAATTTAAAGGGGGATTTCTACTCGTGATTTTAATTATTTAGTAGTCGTCTTTTTGTTCAACTTTTAAGGAACTTTTAAGGAAGGTCCTTTAGAGGTCAAATCGTCTTTAGACAGTGGCAGGGAGTGGCAGTGCATATAGTTTGTAATAACTATTTATTATACTGTGACGTATTCATTCATTTATTTACCGTCTCTGCTTCGATTCCCGATGGGGTACAGCGTTTTAGGTTGATGGTAGGGCATTTTCACAGCTTGTTACCACCATCTCATCTCACTAAGACTATCTCATCTCATGTCACTAATTGCGAAAGTATGGATGTTTGTTTGTTTGTTTGTTTGTTTGTTTGTTTGTTCCGCTTTTACACCGAAACTACTGAACGGATTTAGATGAAATTTGGTACGTAGATAGATAAAGCATTCGGCTAACACATAGGATAATTTTTATACCGGAAAACTTAAGGGTTCCCGGAGGAATGCTTAAAAACTAAAAAATTCCACTTTGTCACTAGATGGCGCTACCTTAACATTTTCTTTCTCTCTGGATCCAATTCTAAATTCCACGCAGACGAAGTCCCGGGCGGAAGCTAGTCTAATCTAAGTCTTGCCGCCAGACATAAATGTTAATAGCGTCAATGTGTTCCAGCATGGAGATTCTTCTTCTTAAAGATTAAGATAGCCAGTTCCCCATTCCCTTGGAGAATCTTCTTCTTAACGATTAAGATAGCCAGTTCCCCATTCCCTTGGAAAATCTTGGTAAGCCCGCTTCCATCTTCGGCATCAACATCACTCAACACCTGGTGAGATAATGCCAAGGGCCTAAAAATTGTGGATTTAAAAAATCTATATCGATAGACGCTTCACTAATTTTTCTGTTGCGCAAAATCCTTTGATGCCTTTGTATTGATTAATCAGATCCCTCGTTTAACTCAGTTCTCGTTTTAACTGATTGACTTCGCCGTCTTTTAATTAACGAAGTTTTAAAATTTAATTAATCTTTTTGTGCTAAGTAAATCAGATAAGACAAAACATTCCGATGAAGTTATCGATGTGACCTCAGGAGTTAGATTTTGGTTGGTCTTATAATTCAAGGCGCAAGAGATTATGAGAAGTTTATTCTGCAAGTAATACGAGCGCTGGAAAGTAAAAACTTTTTTATCTCTGAAATTAACCTTTTGTCTTTGCACCTGCCTGTTGCAACCTTCATTTGACATACAAAGCTATTAGATATAGTTGTCACAAAAACGTACCAGAATGGTAATACTTTTTACACTTAAAAAGTTTAACTCAATGGCCTTTTCTCATAATACGAGTAGTAAGGCCTATTTTAAAATATTAGGTTAACTGCTAACAATATTCTTTTAAAATAAAACAAAACCTAAATAATTTACCTCCCATACAAACCCAGTGTTAACAAGTGATACAACAAATAACAACCCATATCGTCCCCTCTACAGGGGCATGGGTATCTTCCCCGTACTTCGGGAAGGTTAGGCCATACTCCACACACGGTGGCCAAATCCGTATTGGTGGACGTTGTGGGGCTTATGGCCAACCTCAGTGTCAGAAGTTTTCAAGCCGCCTATAAGGCCTCCGACATGGCTTACCGACTGCCATCTAGTGTTAGCAGCTGGTACCATCGGCTTAACGTGCCTTGCGAAGCACGAAAATGATTGAGATAAATGTCACTAACAGTAAAACCCATCCAGGTATTGACCGTGTCTGTAGTCAGTAAACCTGCGTGATCGACACGACCACGCATGCTAGCCGCACTGAACCACGACTGCTTCCCAGATTATTAGTTTTTCTTTAGCTACCTCTTTCTGAAATATTTGTTGCTGATGTGTATTGAGCTAATGACAATCCTTTGCATTGAAATTTAGCTTAAATGGCAATGAAGGATATATGTTACTCGCTCTTGTTTAATGTCTTTCCATTTGTTTCCAGTCCGGCCATTCCTTACCAGCAAGAAGTTTGGTAAACACTTTTATAGTTGGCTGTATCATACTAAAACTGTAAGACCAAAAGCAGCCTCCAGAACTAATGGACAACGGTTATTAATCCGGCCGCGTCAGAGACGTGTTAAATTAAGCTTGTGAATAGGTATGTGATTTTTTTTTCACTACTGATATTTTCGTATGTGTTCTAGGATTGGAATTATTTGGGTAGTAAATTTTGATGTGACAAACTACGCTGCATGCTAGAATCTGTTTTGAATCGTGATCCCCTTTTCTTCTTCTTATTGTGTGGCACATTTAACCGTCTATCCCCCCCCCCCCCAAAATGTAATCACCTAACCCCAAACTAGGATTTTCTATTCTAAATGATCTGGAGACTTAAATACATACCCACACCAGTTGAAATACATACATACATACACAGTAAAGTGCAACATGTGTGAGGCGGCCGCGGGGCGGTGCGAAAACGTTCCCGGAGCGGTATTTTTTGTAATGTTGGGATTACTGTGAAACCTTTCACATCAAAACCGGGCGGGCGCTCTAAGTTCGCTTCCCGCAGGTCTGCCTTCAGAACGCTACCGCCCCGCGACCGCCTCTGTGTGTGTTGAGCTTAAATGCACAGACATAGATTGTTTGCTACCATAGATTCAATTTAATAAGTAATTAATGACCATTAATATTTTTGCTCAAAATACAGTGCAAATTGTTAGATAAACGGCATAAGCTTAATCAAATAAAGAAAGAAACTAACTTTGTGACCTGCATGCATGTGTTTCTCGGCATCTAGGCGAGTGTCAGTGAAACATTCATTTGATAGACGCGACCGCAGACCGCGCCCGACTCACTAAAGCCCGCAGAACCTCATAAAATGCTGATTATTTTTTTCATTTTCTCAAATAAAATAAAAAGCTGAAACTTCATAAGCGATAACGTCACAGAGGTTGAAAAATGAGTCTCTAAAACGAACCGTTCAAGTGCAGCGGTAAGATGAATTGTTCGCAATTTGAATTAGCTGGATGCAAAAAACTTTTGTCACTGATTTCTACCTCTACTTCTGAACCTTTTACTTGTATAGCTTACTTAGTAGAAGGTAGTTCTATGTCCCATACAAAATTGTATACCGTTTCATTCAGACAAAATGGAATGGTAGGTAGCTTTGTCCTTACTAAAGTGGCAATGGCTGGACATTTGTTGCAGAAACGAAAAGTGATGGAAAAAAATTAGTTCTAGTGCGAAGACTGCGCTTAGGTAAGCGTAGCCCGAGGACGCAAGGTACCTGGGAACGGTTGGGGGCACTATCCAACAGTACCCTGGTACCACTGCATGCTTAAGGGAAGGCCTTTTTCAGTAGTGGACCAAGATGAGATTGTAAATTATTACAATATTGATGTTATTAGTAGTTAGTCTAAGTCTTACTTCTAACCAGATTAGATTATTGTAATCTGATTAATAAATAAGTCATAATTAAAAAAAGTTACTTAACAAATAGACCATTTCAAAACTTGTAAACAGTATTAAAGTAGTTAAATGATATACCTAAGCAGTTATGGAACCATTAACGAAATTAATAAACAAACACAATTTAATACTCGGAGGTTATATTTGACACGACGACGCCTGTCTCAAAGAATACCGAGTGAAGGCTATGTATGAAAGTGCTTCTGAACGTACTACTGAACCGGTGATTCGTTATCCTGTTCGCTTAGGCTTTTATAATTATAGTCCAGTAAATCTGCGATTTTTTGTGGTATATTGCTTGGTCTTTTGCTGTAACGTACTTTGCAGTAACGTTTTCGCTGTAACACTTTTCGCTCTTGTGTTTTTCGCAGTCACGCACCTAATCAAGGCGATTTTTTGTATGGAACAGGTTGTATTCAATGCTCTTTGGGGATTTAGAATATCAGTTAACGCATCCCGCGTGCCTCTGCGCACACCACCGACCAATCAAACGAAACGACTCAGTTTTTACATCTTCGAGATGACACCTCATACATTTTTCATGGCGTTGATGTGCCAAGTCAAGAATACAAACTTACGTTTGCAGTTATCTCTTGTATTGTGTCAAATAAGTTGTACTGAGTGAAGGGAGGTAGGACTGTTCAAGGTAAGTTTGCTGGTTGCATTTGATAGCAATTAAACCGGAGCAACGCACGTCATTAGTGCGACGGCAATATTCCACGGTGCTTCTTGTTGCAAGTCATAACCGGTACTGCAATTTTCGCGATGGAGGTGGGTTATGATCTGTTGATTGGTATTTTGATGAGACACCCGATGTACTTGCTTATTATGAGTTCGCAAATCGTGGGATTTTGATTCGAGTTCGAGGTGATCCACATCTAAACAAGTGTTTCGTAAGTTTTGAGGTATTTCGTATATGTGTCGTGGCCACACCGTAGAATTGGCCTACCATATCGTTTAGTAATTCCGAAAAACTATAGGTTAGGTTAGATTACTAGTGTTACCGTGTTAAAGAAGCTCCGAGAAACGGGGCTCCGTGACTCTCTTTTGTCGACGAAATGGCCAATATTTCATGATCTACCCAATTCCTATGATCTGACCACGACATATACATTGAGAATTCGGAAGCAACTGACTCCAGTCTTATCTGATGTGAAGTGACGATCGCGATGGAATCGAAGAGGGAACAAACAATCTCAAATAATGCCTGTAATTTTTTCTTCTGAAAATCCGCATAGCCTATGCTTATTCCTAGACACAATTGCCACTCCACAGTCCAGTGGTTAAACAATTGAAAAATTATAATTCACAAGAATTCCTTACGAATGTTTGATAATTATTGGGCAATAGGTAATGCTTAAAAAAGTGTGTTTTTTTACAATTGGTGATATTTTTACGTAAGGGATTCTTTTATCACGTTTTATTTAAATTAATAATAAGTCAAGGTCAAGATCGATATATGTACGGAATAGATATTAAATATGTAAATTAAACATACAGGATGTTTAAAAAGTGCGTTTGAGATTTTGTGGGGTTACTCAGAATCAAGTATAGCATACAGGAAAAATCTTGGAAAAATCCGACCTACAATTTTTTTCTCAGTACGTTACGTACAAATTCTTGATTCACTACTTAGATTTAGTATCTATAGAAGTCTGAAAAAAAATATTTGAAGAGCGGATTTTTTCAATATTTTTCCTGTATTCTATACTTAATTTCGATTTTAAAGTATGTGCAAAACATCTACTTAAATAAAAAAAACCTTTTGATTTTGATTTTAAGTAACCTCTTAAAATTATAAACGCACTATTTAACATCCTGTATAGGTACAAAGAAAAAATATAATTTGAAAGGAATTATTTCAATGAGACTGATATTCAATACGACCTCAAATCTTTCAATTATTGGAGTGTTATACGTAACTACAAACTATATGCACTGTGGATGATCATAATTTTGACCATATATTATGGCATACATGCGCTATCTCTCTATGAGGAGGCGCAGTGGTTAGGTAAGATATAAATCATCGATGGACAGTAAACAGCAAGACATAATATAGAGTGACTTTAAACACAAAATACAGAAGGTCCGCTCAATACGCTCACTAAAATCCTAAGCATATACATGCTTATAGACGTATACGGTCGTTGTAGGCAAGGTCACGATACTGTTGTGATACTGTGCCGCGTGACCTTGCCTCGAATGACCGTTTATTTCTATAAGCATGTAAATGCTTAGGATTTTAGTGGTTTGTATTGAGCGGACCTTCTGTGTCTATTTTGTGCTATTAGCTCTTGATACGAAAGGCTATACATGTGCCCATAATAACAAAGAACTTTCCGTAAGGAACCCATAGTCAAATCGCAAAAAAAAATTGAACTCTCCATACAAATCGATTAGCTGACCGGCAAAATTCGTATGGAGAGTCCATATTTTTTTTTTTTGCGATTTGACTATGGGTTAGTTAGGGAAATTTGTTTGTTATCATGAGCACATGCACATCCTTTGATATCAAGAACTAATTTAAAGTCACCCTATACAGATTGTAACAAAATTGGTGTAGTATCCGTTAACTGGGGATTCTACTCATCGTACTGAACAACTTTTGTTCTACGACTTTGCTCTAATCGCATAAAAAAATTGGACTCTCCATACAAATTGATCATCTGTTTTGCCATTTTTGTATGGAGAGTCTACAATTTTTTTTGCGATTTGAGCAAAGTTGTAGAACAAAAGTTGTTCAGTACGATGAGTAGAACTACAGGTAACGGGTCCTACACCAATTTTGTTACACCCTGTATAGCGTCTGTCTCATTGATAAGATGGCTTTACTAGGTAGATTATTCAACTTTAGGTTTGAAATTACTGTTATAATTTCACAGTGAGAGTTGTAGATGTACTAGGTAAATGTATTCCAATTTTAGGCTTAGAAATTTCTAATGAGAACAGACGATAGACTATCTAGAGCCTACAGAACCTTTGGATTAAGACATTTAATTTCTTGTTAAGTACAAGTTAAGGCAGCGCAGTTAGTATTAGAGAGTAATATGAAAAGAGAAAGGATTTATTTTCGTAAATTGGTAAATTTAAGCAAGCCATATTCTGGCTTTTCGTAATATGATTTTTTCTTGACGTAACAATGACAAGTTATAAACGAGATGAATTTGATGGCGGATGTGGATGTCTCCAGGGTATATTTGAGACAAATGTAGCAACTTTATTGCTCCCACCTTTTAAATAAACAAAAATATAATAACTCTAAGTGTACGCCATTTAATAAAATCTTATATATGTTGATAACCCATATCGTCCCCGTAACGTCCCCACCTTACATGTATCACATCTTCACCATCGTCATCAGCCGAAAGACGTCCACTGCTGGCGAAGGCCTCCCCCAAGGATTTCCACTGGCCGTTGGGGCAGTAAAGTTCTCGAGTGGCGACCGCGCACCGGAAGACGCAGTGTGGGCAGGCCTCCGACTCGGTGGACCGACGTCCTGATGAAGGTTGCGGGAAGCCGCTGGATGCGAGCCGCCCAGGACCGGACGGTGTCGAAATCCTTATATGTATGCTCAAGTATGATTATTTTAGAAAAAAGTCGTCAGAGCTGGATTTCAACAATAACCAACGTTAAAGATAAACTCAAACTCAAACTCAAAATGTTTTATTTAAGTAGATGCTTTACACATGCTTTTAAATCGTCAAATTTTTTTTTTCTACCTAGTACAAAGTCCCTACCACGCGGGACTTGTACACTCAACGTTTCGGAATAACAATTTATAATACGTTCTTTTAAGTAGCTAATTATACCTAAATACTTATTAAGTTGGTGCGACGAAGACATGAATTTAGTATTTATTATTTTAATAATATTTGTACTCGTACGCACCGTATAAAGTTTTTACAATGTTCCCTAATTAGCACACAAAAATAAGCAGCGTATGAAAACAGAGTTAATTACCTACGTAATTCAGCGACTCTTTATGGCACAATATTTTTTCTTTTGTTTAACGAGGCATATTTAAAAATATATATATATATATTACTTGCATATTTATACAGGGTCAAATGCTATTCGTTCTTCTTATATACCTGAATACTTCTCCCAAGAAATCCATACAAACGAAATAAAATTGTCCGTACCGTGTAAATTAATTAAGGTATTTATTATTTGTATTCGCTCATGTCATGTTATGAGAAGAGATGATGAGCACGTGGTTAGTAAAGCACAAGCTCTCCCGGAACGTAAAAGAGGAAGAAAACGCGTCCCGCTGACCTGATGGACCAGCATGACTAAATTTACCAAAAAAGCCCCAACTACCCGACTCGACAAATCAAGACAGAGCATCTTGGCGCAAGAAGATTAGGAGAGCCGACCCCATCTAAAGTGGGAAGTGGCAAAGAGAAAGAAGAAGATTTAATATTGTGTTCGCTATGTATGAGAAGTACTCAAATTATTTTCTTTAATTGTATGAGTTCTCTAGGGAAACTTGTTCAGTTTCGTGAGCCCGTATGTTCAAACTCCGAATGCTGAGCATTTTTTATTAAGTAGAAAAATGATGATGGAAAGGAATGTCTTAACACATCTATTAAATAAATAAAACAATCAATTAAAAAATATTTAGAAGCCAAAATCAACAGGAAAAAACATATAAAATTTCACCCTATACACTAAGGTTAGTAATGCGTTTTGCATGTTTCATAAGCATTTCCATATTTACCAACAAAAGATGAAGACAAAGATAACGTCGATGAAAATATAATTTAAAATATGAAACTCTATCTCGTATAAAAAAATAATTGCAACAGTACTGTACAGGAGTGTACCTCAGAAAGACGATCTTCAGAATCTGTTTAGTCAGAGCTAAGAAACAGTATGCTACCCTCATGTCACAAGAATCTAAAATTACTTCGAGCACAAAGGCGAAGCTGTTAGTGAGAGGAGCGCCAGTGAAGCGATATAACGAACCCGTTTTGCACCCAGATTAAGCTGCATCGGGTTTTTAGCATTTATAGTGAATGCTTGGGAAGGTTACGTATGTACGATATATCGTAAAAAGATACCTAATCAAGTTTAAAGAAGTCAAAAGGAATACGACGCGAAGATATGTGATAATGGAAAGCAGTTACCACAGTATAAGGACCATTACACACGTACATGGACACTCCCTGCCGCTCTTTGAAGGCTACCTCACCCCCCTGTGTGACCGATGTGTGACCATTTGTCAAGGGGTTGGCAAACCAATGCATAGTTTATTAACCAAAGACAATTTTATTTTTTAAGGAAAGAGCTAAAGGCTTCTAAGGCTATACAGCCTTGTCTGGTGCATACAGCCTTCACTTTATTTGTAAAAGTCTAGCTAACCATGAGGGCTAACTGAACCTCGATTCAACCCTAGTACAACACGCACACATTTTCATATGTATAAACATGAATGTCTATGTAGTAAATAATGGCGCGAAATTTGTATGAAGTGTCCGGGGTGTGGCAGTTACTTTATACCACACTGTAGGAGAAGATAGAGTACCAATTAAAATGGTATAAAAATGAAACCATTTTCCCAAGCTAGCAAGTCAGTTTTTTTGGTATTTGTCCTTTGTCCCTCCATATTTCAAATATTATGTTTAATCAAGATTTTTCTATGAAAAGCGAAAGAAAAATAAAAGCGATATTTTACAAACTGCCCATAGGTAATTTAGGTTTATGAGAAACAAATAAAAAAATTTGTGAAACACAATTTCACTATCTTCAATCAAATATTATTTGCCCTGTGACAATAGCGGTTTTTCAAAGTTAATAAAAAGTGAATTGTGGCTTCTTATTAAGGTTTTAGTGGAGCGGAAACAAGTGAAGTTTTATTATTTTCTAAAAGCCTTGTTCAAATGTTTCAAAACTGTTTAGTATTTAAATACAAAGTGTAATTAATTAAACTAGCTTAACGTGAAGTTGCGACAAAATAGTAGTAAAAAAATTTGGACATTAAAAATTTATATTTTCTCATGTGAAACGGATTTATTTATTATTTGCACATTGAAAAATAAATTTATTCCTGCTGGTTCAATCTTGGATACAGTTCGAAAGGAACAAACGTTGTGAATAAATAAAATAAATAAATATGTGTGGAAGACGCTGTTAGATATTTATTCGTCCCCGACCTCAATAAATCTGGCCTGTCTTGAATATAGTTTGCATTATTATGCAAACTTAGGAAGTGGAGAGAAAATAGTGCTGTGTCGCTATGTTTAAAAGACCATATCTATAAAACGGTAGTGGCTTAGAGCTTCTTACGTGGTCGCATCGATCACGCAGGTAAACTCACTACTGACACAGTCAAGACCTGGATAGGTTTAACTGTTACTAGCGTTTATCTAGATCGTTTCCGTACTTCGCATGGCACGTTAAGCCTTTAGTTAAATCTAAGAGTCAAACAGTGTCGAATGCCTTAAAGACGGCTTGAAAATTCTTAACACTGGGACTTGGTCCCCATGTGTAGAGTAAGGCTTAACTTTCCCAAAGAATGGGAAGAGACCCATGTCCCATCAGTCAGTTTATTTACCTGATTGACGCGACCAAACGAAACAATATTTATTTAGTTTTAATTGTAACAAATGACTGAATCGTTTCGCTTTATTACCTATTTGACCCAAATAAGTAATCGTGCTTAATGGGAGATGCTATAGCATTAAACCAATAATAACTTTAAATGTATTTTAATTGATAGTTCGACGCGCAGCACTTTACATACGATGATTAATGTGCGAATCAACACGACTAATATCGGGTCCACACGCAACTTGACGATTAATCGATCAATTATATATAAGTGTACAAAAGATCTTCGATTAATACGTACCTATACTAACATGATAAATGATGTTTGAACACGACTTGATTCATAAATAACGTTACAAAAAGAAATATTAATGGCTACTAAACAATAATAGTTTTATTGTGAAAACGCCTCCATGGCCTAGTGGCTTGTCCACTCGCTTCACATCAGGAGGTCGCGGGTTCAACTCCCAGCGGGGTTCAACTTTGTAGGACTCAGTTTGGTTGGTGGTAGGGCATTTTCTGAGCCCGCCAAACATCAATGTTAACAGCATTGATCCAGCATGAAGTTAAGATAGCCAGTTTCCCATTGCGTTGGGGAATCTTGGTAAGCCCGCTTGCATCTTTGGCTTCATCGTCACTTACCACCAGGTGAGATGATGCCAAGGGCTTACCAATTGAGGGTAAAAAAAACTAGCAAAGAGTTCTGTAAGTAACTTTTTAGCTAAGAAGTTCTTCTGTAAAGTAGGTTATCACTATTCAGATTCTTAAGCGAGTTTAAAATTAATATGAATATACGTACCGTATATAAATATTCATTACACGCTGACTGTACTTGAACTAATCTTATTTGCTATTTTCAGTTCATTATATTATGTGTTACTAAAAATAACTTACTTAAAAATGTCTTTATTTCACTGTAATAAAATAACATATATTGAATTGAATTGAGTAATATTCTTTTCATATTGATGTAAAAGTTTAGAAGTTAAAAATTGTTTATACAACAGCCTATTTTAGAATTTGCAGAGACAGTAAATCTCATATTTCAAAAAAAATGCGCACGGATCGGGAGGGATTTATAATCAACAGTAAAATTGCAAGAGGTAAAAAAAGGAATTTAAATAATGCTTATTTACATCAGACTGAAAAGGGATTGTTTCAACCCCCTTTGAGACAAGGGAAAAGATAAATGGATGTTAAATAGAAGAACAAAAGTAAGAACAATAAAAATAAAAATTGAAGTTAGACAGAATTTTCCCTTTGCGAGTTTTAGTGGTCGATTTGGCGTAACGAGTTTTTATCATCTTCACGGCTTCGCAGGCTGACGAGACCGCTCTGTTCAACTTAAGCGCAACACACAGAGAGGCGGCCGCGGCGCGGTGCGAAAGCGTTCCTCGGATTACTATGAAACCCTTCACACCAAAACCGGGTAGACGCCGCGCGGTTTTGGTGTGAAGCGTTTCATAATAATTCTAACATCACAAAAAATACCGCTCCCGGAACGATTTGGCACCGCCCCGCGGCTGCCTCTGTGTGTGTTGCGTTTAAACGTGTGACTGGTTGCCGCTTCTTTATCTAAGTAATTTTCTTCTTATCGTGTGACAAAATTAGTTAAAATCTAAAACTTATTGATAAAATTTAATACGAATTTTCAAAGATCATTAGATTAATTAGACTTCTAGACTAGATTAGACTGGACGTCGCTAATAAATTTAAGTCACACGTGTTGCTATAGAGATTGGGAAATGTTTTTTTTTATATCATCCTGCGCTGCGTTTCTTTAAGTATTTCTTAATTTCATATGTCTTTTTATTGATATATACATACGTGTTACAATTCTCAATCTTTTTGCATTGCGTACTCAAAAGAAATGCAGAAGAAACTTAGTACCTACGTTTGCAAGAAATATCGGAATTATGACTTGCACATATCAATAAAAATAAACATTTTATGATCTAGATATAAGTATCGTAATTATGTTTCATGTACATTTGTACTCAACTGCCTTATCCAAGTCGTCTGTTTTCATTTACTCCCCTCGTAACGTTACTGTTTTCGCAAAGACATCATAAATTCAATTAGGCGCGGTTTGAGTTACGTCTAGCGGCGCGGCGACTCGATTACCTAGTTTCTGCTATTTGATAAGGCAGTTGCGTGTTGAAATAGATAAATAATATTTTTATTCTTCAAAGTCAAAGTTTGGTAGCATTGTACTTTTCGCAGGTCATTTTTTTATCTACCTAATACAAAGTTCCTACTATTTGGAACTCGTATACACAACGTTTCGGGTAGTGTTTGAGGAGAGAGAAGAAACGACGGAGAAAGAAAGGATCATCATAACTGAACAACATTTCATATGTTAACTATACTGATGTCACAATAAAATAATTTGATCTTTTCATACAAATTCATCGGCCAACCAGCATAGGTTTGGTATAGGATCCATTGAAAATACAAAACAAGTCAGGTTAAAAACCAAGTTTGTAAGGAAAGCCCTTATTTGCTGTTTCAGAAAACTTGTAGAAAAAAATTGTTATTTTCATGAGTCAACAGTTAAAAGATTTGCAAGGAATTATGTACCAGAAACACTGCCTCTTTCGAAGTTTTGCCCGATTCTATATCCTACTCTAAACAAAAAAAAACAGTAGTTATTTAAGCAGTTTTAGTAACAAAATCGTTTCACAGGAACGAAGTTTACTTTGAAGAAGTATGCAGCTTTCAAGAATAATGTAAGAACGGCTTAGAATAACCGAGGCTCCCAAGCTGTTAGTTTAGGACGGGTCTGTTGTGTTAAAATTATGGATAGTAATGAATAAACGGATTTCCTACGTAGGCATGTCTCTTTAGTCAGTGCTAAAATCGTTTTAACAAAATTCGTTACTTCGACGATTTTAGGACAAATATGTGGTTATAATAGAATGAAGAGGACCTTTTTATTCATAGTTTTTGTGTTTCGTTCCTAATTTGTAATAAATAATTTAAAAAAAGAAAAATATAAATGAGCTCAAACAAACATGGACGAATGACATTTCTCGACAAAAAATTAAGAGGTAATGCAGTAACAGAGATAGAGACAGGGACGAGAGGTTTCCTTTTTTTGTACACGACTGCTTGGTTACCTAATAGGGTTTTTCACCATTTTTTGAAAAGTATCTCAAATTGATCATTAGGTGGGAAAAAGTAAAAAATATATTTTTTTTTTTTTTTGAAACCTATAAGTACCCCAAAAATACATTTTAAATTACCATTGCCAATAAGCGCGCGAAAACGATAGCCGCCATGATGCTTAGGTCGTGACGTCATTTCAGGAGTAAATAAAACAGCTCTGTACTAAAATTTAGACACATATCGCGAACAAAATGTCATTGATCACCACTATTGTGACGTCACCTGACAACCAGCATGGCGGCTGTCGTTTCAGACATTTGAATAACAGATTAAAAAACTTGATTTTTGTATATCAAAAATAAAATGTTTTTTCTCATTTTATTGTATAGAAATCATATTAAATCGATTATGTATTACAAATACAACAGTAAATAAGCAGTTTTAGATTTTTTCTTGTATAGAGTAAAATACCCTATTGTAAGTGATGATGTTGCCAAAGTAGAAACGGGCTTACCAAATCAACATTCCCCACCGCAACGGTTATCATGCTGGTACACATCAATGCACATGTTGTTTTATTTGCAAGACTTTGATAAAATGGTGGTAATTAGCCAGGCAGGGTAGCTTAATTGGCAGTAACTTCTATAATCTAGAAGCCACATATAGCTCTCCACGCGAAGGTTTTTCACAGGGATATATAATGAGCATATAATGGCTAATAGAAAGAAATTTCTACCGCCTAGGTGAATTTCTTAATTACAATAAGCGACCATACAATTGTGAATAATACTGACAAATTTAATGTATCGATGAAATTCAATTCTTTTATGTAAATGTGTTATCGGTATTGCATTCGCACTAATCATTAGTTACTTTGACATAATTTGCTTGTAGATTTCATTCTTATCTTGACATTGTGGATTAAAGTAAATTAATATTGTGACATTGTTTATTTGTTAATTAAATATTTAAATATAATTAAGTACTTATTCTTTAAAATATTTGCTTGCTGATTTTAGATTGTCTAAATATGGGGTTCTTGCTGCAATATGACATCTTATTTGTACCATATTTAATGCAAATAAATACATTTCATTTCATTTCATTTCATTCTCCGTAATATTCAGTAGTCTTTCTACTACCAAATAACCGGCTCACCTGGTGCATTTTCGTCGGTTTCATAAGTAAGAAAGCCGCAAAGTATACGGAAACTCTATATAGGTACTTTGCGGCTTTATTTCTTATGAGGGTATAATATGAGGTATGATGTTCCCTTCCAGCACCACCAATTTGAATATCTGCTGGAAGCTATGACATTGCCAGAAAGATCACATAACATGAATTGACACACGTATACGTACATGTTCTTCGATGAAACGTTGTTCGACGAGATAACCATTTTGTCTTCACAACTGTTACGTTGGAGGCCTAAGTGCTAGTGATTTGCACATTAACAAATTTGCCCTAGATTGGTGACTACACACACGCTCAGAATTAATTTCAACTCACCCCAAGAACCCTTGCCCTATTCAAATTGCTACAGTAAATATGAAAATCCATTTATACTTGTGTAATGGATTTAAATTGGGCCTCTTCTTAGTTTCTTAGTCGTGTGCTATTTATGTTGTACCTACATTGCATTTAATTAATTGGCAGAAAGTTTGAGACGGTTTACGGAATTAACAGATTCCCATAAAAATAATACCACTGAATATTGAATTATTGAATCCACAAAATAAATTGAATATTCCAAGAATATATTTAATTAAAAGTACAATTAAAATTATGCGCATAACAGTTTAATAAATATATAATACATCCTCAATCACAAAATTGTATATGTATGTAGGCTGTTGAAAGAATTTCAAAAGAAGAGAATTAATTCAAACATGTTTTCTTAGCCAGTAATATTTGCACTGAATTAGATACAAACACACTACGTTATGTACATAAATGCAACCTCTTTTTGCACAGACACATAAAATGCAATATGAATGCATTATGCAAGCAGATTTATTTATACTTTCTGCAATCTCGTTGCACCCAGCCTCTGCCGCCGCTCCGATAATTGGCCGCACTCGGGATATTGCGTTTTGATGTTACGGGAGAACTAATTGTATTCCGCTTTTCCGAGTATAACGTCGATGTTTGCGGTCATTTTGTGAACTGTAAAAGGGATAATTGTAAAGGGCGTAATTAATTGCTTAATGACCCTTTTAAGTTCTGGGATTCGTATCACAAAACTGAAAGTATTTTTTTTAATCTTGGTTACTTAGTAAGTAGAATACTATGTATTTACTTAAACTGTTCTAAACTTAATTGTAATTTCAAAAATCGTGTCCTTTTTTTTTATGGCAGAGGTGGCAAACGAGCAGACGGATCACCTGATGGTAAGCGATTACCGCCGCCCATAGACACCCGCAACACCAGAGGAGTCACAAGTGCGTTGCCGGCCTTTGATGTGGGAGTACGCTCTTTTCTTGAAGGTTAGAATGTCGTATTGGTCCGGAAATACCGCAGGCGACAATTCATTCCACAGTTTTGGACTGCCAACCATCTAAGTGATGGGGATGAAATTATTGTCGCGTAGAACGATGGCGAAAGGAGGCGGTAGGGATCAATCCGAACAATTCCTCGGAGCACTCCCCATTGTACATGCGATAGAGAATGCAGAGCGAGGCTACATCTCTACGCAGTGCCAAGCAGTCAAGCCGATCTGAAATATCCTGGCAGCCGACGATTCGAGCCGCTCTCCGTTGAATGCGGTCCAGAGGGAAAAGCTGGTACTGAGGTGCCCCTGCCCAGAGATGAGAACAGTATTCCATATGAGGCCGAACCTGCGCCTTATAAAGTTGCAGGCGATGGGCCGCCGTGAAATACCGTCTCAATCTATTGAGCACACCAAGCTTCTTCGAGGCTAATTTAGCCTTACCCTCTAGATGACCACGGAACTGGACTTCACTCGATATGTCGACACCAAGGATTCCGATACTAGCTGAGGCATTTAGGGGAGTGTCCTCAAAACGAGGTGATACGACAAATGGCATTTTCTTGGCAGTGAACGCGCAAACCTGTGTCTTAGTAGGGTTAAACTGGACCAAATTAGGCCGACCCCATTCTGAGACCTTCTTTAAAGAGGCCTCAATTTCTGACAGAAGTTTGTTTCGGCTCTCGGTGGTGTTTTCCCGAGAAATGTTGGCACGGCCGGTATAGAAGGCATCACCTGTGCTGTCATTTACATAACAATGAGTGCTGCTGATTTGCAGCATATCATTGATATGCAGAAGGAACAGTGTAGGCGAAAGCACACAGCCTTGAGGGACACCAGCGTTCACAGACATAGAATCAGAGCATGCACCGTCGACTACGACCTTTATGCTTCTGTCTGTAAGAAAACTAGTGACCCATTTGCATAATTCCTCGGGAAGCCCATAAGATGGAAGCTTCGCAAGAAGTGCTTTGTGCCAGACCCGATCGAAGGCCTTCGCTATGTCCAAACTAACTGCCAATGCTTCCCCCCTTGTCTCGATTGCCTGTGCCCAACGATGTGTCAGGTAGACAAGAAGATCACCAGCGGACCGGCCCTTACGGAAACCGTACTGTCACTAAGCAGCTGGCGGTCCTCTAGATACCGAAGGAGCTGGCTGTTGATAATGGAATTATCTTTGAGAGTAAGGAGGTTATGGCTATCGGCCTGTAGTTGGACGGATTTGAGCGGTCACCTTTTTTAGGGATCGGGTGGACCAAAGCTGTCTTCCATGAGTTTGGGACTATGCCAGCAGAGTAGGAGAGCCGAAAAAGGCGCGTTAAAACTGGAGCCAACTCTGGAGCACACACTTTCAACACGACAGGAGGGATTCCGTCGGGCCCACTCGACTTATGAATGTCGAGGGAAACAAGTGCTTTGTGCACTGAGCGTTGGTGGAACCGGATATTCGGCATAGAGCTCTTGCACCGCGGTATGGTCGGAGGCTCGTTTCCCCCGTCATCCAATGTTGAGTTGGACGCAAAGAGTTTGCCTAGAAGATGGGCTTTCTCTTTTGCGTCGTGGGCCAACGAATGCAGTGGTGGAAACGATGGCGTGCAGAAGTTCCCCTGGACAGCTTTGGCCAGAGACCAGAACGCACGAGTTCCCGAAGGAAGACGCTCTAGTCTCTCGCCAATTCTGCCTATGTGCTCCGACTTCGCCCTGGCAATGTCTCTTTTGAAGGACCTGGAGGCAAAGTTAAACTCCTTTTTTAAAGCGCTAGTCTTTTCATCCCGTAACTTCGCTGCATTTGCCCAGGCTTGGTTACATTCCTGCTTCCGACGAGAAGCCTTTTTGCAGGACCGACCAAACCAAGGCTGGGATTTGCCGCCAATGGGGACCACCGAGGATGGAATGAAAAGTTCCATACCCTGCAGCACCACATTAGCGAAAGAATCAGCAGCGAAGTTGGGATCATCCGGCGTGAAGCAAACCTGCCCCCAAGGGTAGGATGCGAAGAAGGATCGCATCCCATCCCAATCTGCTGACTTGTTTGTACGTAACTTTGCCCAACATTTTTGGATTAATAGAAAGAGGTCCTATCTTCATTCTAAGATTGAATTGAAGATATATGTATGTCCACCACGTCCGTTCCACCGACCGTAAAGGATATGTCCGCCACTATACCTATGTTTCATTTTTTTTCATTTTCTTTTGATGTGTCATTTTCGTTTGTTTTCGTTGCAATAGACCAATTTATATCATATTAATAAAATCCTTCTGTAGTGAGTTCTAATGAGTATCATAGAAAAAAACAACCAATCCACAGCACAAGTTCTGCTTGCTCGGCACAAGATGGCTTAGAACGGAGCGCTTATGAATAAAATAACACCACAATAGAAAGAGCTATAATAAGCCTTGTAAAATAAATTCAAAGCCAGTTTCCTTGCGGTGGAATCGTTCGGACCATATGGCGGATAACCGCTGCAATCAATGTCTAAGGCGGTCGTGACCAGCAAAATAATAACATCCACATATTTTTGTAATACAACGCTGGAGAAAAGGCAGACAGTTTTACTCAACTGCAGCTACCATCATATTTAAAATGTATTACTGTTGTAATCCGTACTTAGCCCCCGTGTGTGGAGTGGCCCATACATCTATGGGAGGAAATCCGTGTCCCTGCATTGGGGACGATAAGATGTCGCCGTCTATACCTTGTGGATATTACGGGTAAATACGGTATTTGATTAGTAGTCGTTTGAGTGACTTGTTATCAACTGTCAAAAACGTTTTATTGTGAATTTTTTTGCGTTACAAGCATGATAAGGCACAGTCTTTGACGAAATTATTTCGTGTTCCTAATTGATATAAAATCTAAATGGATGTAAAAGTCAATCGAGTAAGTTATTTTTGCAATTGAAATAGAAATTCTATTTATTTAATAATATTTTACAATTGATACTATCAAATACCATATTGTACCAAACGAAAAGAGGGAGAGAGAGAGAGAGTGGGAACGATATGGGTTGTTATGTTAACACAGGTGTAACAAAACAGGCATAGCAGCCGTTAACTGGGACTTGTGAACAACTTGAAGTGAACAACTTTTCTCATAATAGTAAACAACTTTGTTTCAGCGACTTTACTGAAAACGCAAATGCAATGCCATTATATTCCACCAGTGGTTTTTAGTTTGACCGTTTATTGAGTTCTACCCCAAAATAGACACAGAAGGTCCGCTCAATACAAACCACTAAAATCGTAAGCATATACATGCTTATAGAAATATACGGTCGTTCGAGGCAAGGTCACGATCGCACAGTATCGTGGCCTTGCCTACAACGACCGTATACGTCTATAAGTATGTATATGCTTAGGATTGTAGTGAGCGTATTGAGAGGAGCTTCTGTATCTATGTATTTTGTGGTACTACGCAGTACATAGAGACGCATGCGCGGCCTATAGTGTACACATGATACGTTTCCGTAACACAGATTGCATGGCGTAATACTAAGATTAGTAATAAATATAAAGAAAAAATATAGATTACACGTACGTTTTCATAGTTTAAATTATAAAATTACTTGTTTACAATTAAGCTTTAATTCTGTGTTGAATAAACATAACTATAAAAAAAATTGTCGAATACAATAAAGAGCACCGGTAGATATTTTAATAACACCCTAGACTTATATCTTTATTTGCTTTTTATTTCTTTAAAGTAAGTGCCCTAAGGCCACTTGACTGATTTCTTTATTTGCATACAGTAAGAAATAATAAATCGATACTTCTGGGCTCAAAGTAATTAAGAACACGAACGAATAGCTGCACGTCAATACAAAATAATAGTTCGCAATAAAGGTCTTAGATACGGTTGAGTGCTTATTGGGTTAGTCCGGGCGTTGGCACTACTTACATTGACTTATTTTTGAGAGCTTTTTAGGGTTCTATACCCAAAGGGTGCCAGTGCGACCGTTGAGTTGATGCCAGTATGAGTTCTACGTAGTTTGAAATAAAAAGTTTCAATTTCATTTTATTACTTCTGTCCAATATTATTCCTCTCATGAAAACGACTGAGATCAACAAATCTTAAAAGTTAAGTTACCTGTCTCATGTTGAAGTATTTCCAGAACTTTATTTTTCTCGGCCACATAGTAGTTGCGGCTAAAGAATAAGCTTAGTTTAAATTTCAGAAGTCGTGAAATAATCCTTTTTGAATAGGGTATGTCACAGAGATCGATTGGACTTAGCAGAAAAAGCACTTCGTCGTCATGTCGGGTGAGGGAAGTATGCAATTTGGCCATTTGGTAAATAAATAAGTTTTTGGTGGTTGCATGGTTCCGCAGCTATCTCCACGACCGTCAACAACGTGTTCGGTAGAACAACATTATTTCCGAACCATGTCCTATAGCAAATTGAGTGACATTTGAGGACAAATTGAGGGTTTTTAGGATAGCCAAAAGGATTTTCAGGAATTATTATCGGTATATGCGGAGATATTAGCGGTTACATTGAAACCGAACGCCATATTCACGAATTTTAGATGCTCTTGCTCTTTCATAGCTTTCAAATTCGTTAAAAAACTGATCAAAACTATTATTGCAGATTTTTGTGTGCTAGTTTCAATATAAATGAATGCTTTTTCTGATTTATTTAATACCACAAACAGGGTTTAGAGGAACCAATGACGCTCACCGCACAAGTATTTGTGGTCACAAAAATTTCAGGAAAACAATAATAATATAATGGAAACAGCACACAATGTAATTAATGATTGTTGTCGCTGAGGCCGAAATAAGCTTGGATTGATTGATTGATTGACTGATTAATAATGAAAACAGAAAATATAGGTACATATCAAGGGATGAAAAGCTATTTGTACTAAGCGGCATTTTTGGAAATGTTCACGAGATCGTTTTAAAAATTACTATCTTATAAAAATAATCATTGACGTAAAAATAAAGATTCTTAATATTTTAATCTAATTATTTTTATAAAATTATTTTTAAAGTGACCTCCTCAATATTTCTAAAAATTTGCTTACACCTACTTTATATATAATACATTGTGATAATATTGAATACCATTATTTGTATAACAATAAAAATACTATTCTTATATCAAGATGTGTGACCCCTTAAAAGTATTTTTGTTAATTCTAGAATATTATGAAGTTGAGTCAACTGACAACTTTTTAGAGTAACTGATACAGTGAAGTAAAAGCTTTGTACTCGTATGGTTCATTCCAATCAAAAAAAAGCAAAACGTAAACAAAATTACTATGCAACTGACACATGTCAATGTCATCTGCATACTACGTTTGTTTACCTTTTGCTTTTTTTAATTGGAATGAACAATAACTATCTCATTTTTCATAGGGAAAAAATTTCACCAATACAATGTTAACTACTTATACTACATATCACCCCTAGAACCTGCAAAGAGGTTATATTGTCATGTCTCCCTAATCAGCACCCTATTAACAACCTCCAGTATCCAGGAACCCCGTGGTGTGGATACGATCAGGTGTTCCAGTGAATGAACTTGTTATCTTTATCCGCTATGGTTATCGAGCTTTAGACTTTTTTCGAAAGGACTGTTTGTTTTTGGCCATTGGGCCTTTACAACTTTATCGGACAAGGAAGGCGAGTACTTAGGGCACTCAGCATAAGCAAAAAGAATGCAAATACTTAAGGGCGCCCCAGGTAGGCACGGATCTCAGCTTAGGACGTTGCTTGGAGGGGGAGGCTTTAGACTAACCTAATTCGAATACTTAAGAAAACACTGAAGTACTTTGATACCGCGTATTAAAGTACTCTATGAAGGATATCTATAAATAAATAAATATGCGGGACAAATCACACTCGGTCATCTGGTCCTACTAAAATTCCCTGTACTATGGGAACCAGATACTGATATACTTACACATATACGTTTTTAATACATATCTACGTTATATAGATATAACACACCCAGATACAGAGCAAACAAATCTGCTCATCACAGCAATGTTTGCCCTGGGTGGGAATCAAACCCACGACTCTCAGATCAATAGTCAGGATCGCTAACCACTGAGCCACCGAGTCAGTCAAATCTATGAAACAACACATTACATAACTTGTGCCTGTATTGAAAAATACACTGCACGTAACTACAACAAATGCTGCACTAGCTGTATAGGTACGCTGACAGTGGCTATTGAAAAATGAACTTTTTTTTAAACAAAAGCAGTTAGTTCCCGTTTGTAGTCAAGAGCAGCTATTATTTCAAACTAACGTGAAACAGAAGGAGTTGCTAAATTCCGCTTTAGAACCTTTTTGTAAAACAAGCAACATAATACTGCTAAAAGCGTTTGGTTCGATTAACGTATTTTGTGTGTTGCCAGTGATGACATATGGATCCGAGACATGGTCGCTTACTATGGGCTTCATAAGAAGGCTCAAAGCGCACCAAAAGACGCAGTGTGGGCAGGCCTCCGACTCGGTGGACCGAGGACCTGGTGAAGGTTGCGGAAAGGCGCTGGATGCGAGCCGCACAGGACCGGTCAGTGTGGAAATCCTTGGGGGAGGCCTTTGTCCAGCAGTGGATGTCTTTCGGCTGATAGATAGATAGAACGTATTTGGAATTTTTTTTTACCTCTCCAGCATGAAAAGGGTGCCTTTGGTCCCTAAAAACTCAAAGCAAAAACGCTTTTTGCTGCGAGCGTGATAAAAAGTGATTCGAATTTCGAACACCGTCTTTTGCGCGGCGCTGAAAAAGAATATGGGCGATAGTTCGTTCAGAAACTCATATTGGCCTAGCGATTTAACTCATAGGCACAAAATGTTGTCTGTTATTTAATGAAATTTAAGTTCATAAATTTTGCTTTTGCATTTTTAAAGACGTAATATTTAAAATAAATATGTACTTGTAAACATGAATATCGCTTAATTAAAAATATCATGTTTGGTTTTCATCTTAGGTTTCATAAAATGACAAGCAGCGCATTTTCCGAACCCAACCTCTAAATTAAAAACATTATAATAAAAAAACTATATTGTCTCCAAAGAGAATTTAATCAACTACGTTGTAACTTTTCTCGCGGGTCGAGGTGAAAAGTTGTATGTTTAACACGAGAGCAAGTTATTTTTATGTCTCGTGCCTTTGAATCACTCACTGTGCTCAGTGGTCTATATTAGAATCACTCGCTACGCTCGTGATTCAATTGTACACTACTTCGCTAGTTCTTGATTTAAAATCAGCACTCGTAGCAAAAAATAACTTTGCTCACTAGTTGAACAAATAACTATTAATACACTCTGAGTCAGGTGAATTGTGTAGGTAGGTAATAAATACGAGTCAATATAACAAAAAAACAAATTACATAAAATGTATCATATCATATGTCAATCTAGGGATGAAAATAAATCTAACAACATCTAACGTTCCAAAATCCTTCAAGCCCTCTTAGCTACATGCGTTAACTATAACACGGATATTACATTATAATATTTAATATATGATGTGCCTTTCGTTTCTTGTATTTCTGTGTATTTTTTTTAAATTTGTGTTTAATTTGTATCTTACCTACGCTTTTCAATAAAAAATGTAGTATTAATGTATTAATTATGTAATTGGGTAAACTACCCGTGCAATTAATTGTAATAAGTAATTTAATAATAAATAAACGTTACCAACCCATATCGTCTCGGGTCTTTTCCCTTTACAGGAAGATTAGGCCTACGTTTAAATACGGGGACAAAGTTTCGGTTTGGTGGATGTTCTAGGGCTTATCGCCAACCCCACTCGCAGAAGTTTACAAAACGCCCAAACTGCCTATAACGACTGCCATCTGGTGAGAGTATCGGGTACTAACAAGTGTATACTTATTATATTCACCTTAAAACATTACCTTTCGCTTCGGCAGTCGGTTAAAAGTAATAATTTTCACTTACAATTCAAAAATTATGCACATAGAACTTAACCGCGTTTGGAGCGAAAAATGAAATATTTGCGCCTATTCTCAGCAGCGAGATTGTTGCGCTATTCTATTTATGGCAGCGTATTAATTAAAATTTTAATAAGATCCGAGGAAACGCGTATTTTGAAACAAAAGAGACCCACAATGTGATGGAAAGACAAACACTAATTTGGGAGCGGAATGCGGTTTACGCCTTTGTTCGTATTAACTTAAATTTAAGCCTAATTATCCTCCATCTTTTATTTGAAGACAATTGTCTACATGAAATCATAATAACTCGTCTAGCCAAAAGTACTTGTCGCCTTTAGAACTTCAATTTTAGAATGCTGT
The DNA here is from genome assembly GCA_958295455.1 of Coleophora deauratella. NCBI lineage: Eukaryota > Metazoa > Arthropoda > Insecta > Lepidoptera > Coleophoridae > Coleophora > Coleophora deauratella. Next base: position 16,088,910 of record OY282395.1, read on the forward strand.
TCTTCATTATTTACGAAAGCCGTTGTAAGCGTTATTTTTTTCAATTTAATGATAAATGTTCTAATGGCTATTAACAAGCTCATATTCAGTTGCGTCAATGTCACTTACTAATTTAAACTAATTTCAAGCCTTACTAGACTTGCTTCTCTGCAAACTGAAACTTGTCACTCTAGTACCATAAAATAAATAAACAGAGGACCTAATCACATCAAGTGATTAAGAAATACAGATTTAGTCGCAAACACAGCTATTAGCCCAGCCAACGAGGAGTTTCTTTGTATGGAGACCCCAACTATAATTTCTGGACCTCATTTAGGGAACCTACTTAATCATACTGGAAAGTTTTACGGACAGAGAAGTTAATGAATACCTGAAGCTCCTCTATGACTGGACTATATTGTAATTTTCTGATACAAATTCTACACACATAAAATAAACTCATGATACTGAAATAAAAACCTTAGTTACGTTCTATTATTGTAGTTACCTACGAAACTGCCAAATTCTTAAAAACTGTGAACTTTTCATACCTACGAATCATCAGCTAATAGCCAATTTTGTATGGAGAATGGTACTTTTTTTATTTGCAGCTGTCGTGCAAATTAATGATCCTGCAGTATGCTGAGTAGAAGCCCCTGTCAAAGTTAACTTCAAGGTCTCGAAGTGACCTTCACCTATTTCGTTAGTCTGTTAAGCCAATTACGAAATTCGATACATTAAAATTTTACAACATACGGTAATCTCTGGATAATGGCGGAGAGACGTGTCTCTAATGGACAGCGACGAAATTGCGGGTAATAATTAATCACTTTACTTTTTAAAAGCGAAAATTTAAATAAGTAATTTTATCACGTAGTCGGAGTTTGATACAAAAGAGGCTTTATCAAAACTCATTGCGTTTATGTGTGTGTATTTTTAGATTACCATGAAAAAATAATAATCACGATATTATTAATTAATAAATAAATTGTAATTTTTCTACAATTTTTATTTTACTATCAAGAAAAATGTATTTTCTTTCTTCTTTCTTTCTTTCTATTTTGGTCAAAACTATTTTTGTGATATATACTTTTTATAAATTAATCAAAAAAATCTATTAAGTATCGTTCCTTACTATATCTTTGTCACCATAAGATTACGATATACGTAATTACACGAAAAATAGCGTAATAGGAAAAAAGCAATATTAAAGGTTTATTACGCGATCTCACAGAATGCAAACCTTAATTTCACAAAAAGATTTTTTATTGGTTAATCTTTAATCCATAAAATAGTTAGTCAAATGAAATAACTATACCCGAAGAGTGGCCGATGAAAAACCGTCAATCTTCCGGAAGGAAACGTTTCTTGCGAAACTACAGTTTCCATTAGGCAAGTTAGTAGGTACCGTAAAAACCTTTAATTACGCGACTTTTCATGCAATTACGCGTATTTTGGTGAAATTATACGCGATATACTTTCATTAGATTTTTAATCATATTCATTTAAATTAAAGTTCACTTTTGTATGACCGATGAGTTTTTGGTAAGATTAAAGGTAGTTTTTTTTTTGGAAATAGAGCTGTCTACGCATTTCTTTTACTTTTTGGCATCTAACTACTAATACTTATCGTTTCACTTTCACCTGATTTCACCTATTCTTCAGAACCCAGTGAAATTTATTATTATTTATTTATTGCAAATTCGTGAATTCAGAAATAATATGACGACTCACGAACCAAACACGAAGTTTTTAACGTGCAACAAAAATGTAGGTACCATAAAAACCTTTAATTACGCGACTTTTCATGAAATTACGCGTATATTGATGAAATTATACGCGATAGTTAAACTGTTATTAGAATTAATCATATTCATCTAAATTATAGTTTACTTTTGTATGACCGATGAGTTTTTGGTAAGATTTCGGCATCATCATCACTTACCATCAGGTGAGATGATGCCAAGGGCTTACCAACTGAGGGTAAAAAAAGGATTTTTTTTGAGAGAGCTGTTTGCGCATTTCTTTTATTTTTGGCATCTAATACTTATCGGTTCACTTTCACCTGAATATTCTTCAGAACCCAATGAAATTCAGATATTTATTGTAAATTAGTGACTTTGAAAATTATATAACGACAAAATTCACGATCTAAACACGAAGTTTTTGTCGTGCAACAAAAATCTCCTCTCAACAATATGGCCGTTGAAATTGAACCAATAAGAAATTCAACAACGAATCGAATAGTAACCGTAGACGTCAATTGGATCACCATCTTGTTACGGGTCCAATTAGTGCTGCAATAGCAGACGAGAATCATTAAAATTTATATTCTACAAGAGAGAAAAAGCCGCAGAACAACAGAATAATTGCTGTATTCTATCGATATTTGATGACAATTGGTTAAGTTGTTTTCGTTGTTATCCACGATGATAAGTTGTCATCCAGAAACTAAACTCTATTGCAAACTTGATGATATGGGTGACAGCTGTCAGCTGCGTACTTCTAGCGCTGCATCTCAAATGACGATGATCGATTAACAACTTTATGAAGACGCCATAAGGTACATCGTATGGATATGTCACCCATATCATCCAGTTTTAGTTTTTAAGTTTATGTTATTCTTTTGTAAACTTTCTGGTACTGCATAAAATTGTTACTTACTTACTTACAGTTTGGAATGGAGTTTACTTGTTGCTACGTAATTACCACTCTATTTGCAATGGAACATTGTTGGAAGGCACATACAAATATCGCGTTATTGTTTACTACATAGAAATTTGACACTTCTTCATGTCTGTACACATGTTAATGTGTGTGTGAGTATCTAGGGCTGCTTAGGCTAAGGTCTCTTGCTCATACCGCCTTGTCGTAGGTTACTCTTCTTTTTGTTATGTTGACGTTTTATTAGTAATTGATATTTCCGAAAACAATATAACTTTTAACGGCTGATATGAACATAAACAACAGAATTTTACAATAGACATTTTTAATGAAGTGAATACTGTATACATGAGACATGGCTGGATAGACTTAGAAGCCACTACCTCTCATCTGGTCACTTAAGAGTCACAAAGGGAGGGTGAGGTAGCCTTCAGAGAGCGGCAAGGAGTGTCCATACTGTATAAAGTCATTATACTGTGGTTGGTAGGTTTATTTAAATATACGTATATTGCGATTGCTGTCTGTGGTTATACTCGAAATGTAATGGAAATGTAAGCTTTAGCTAACATATAATTTTCCATTTCAACTACAATAGTTTCGATGATAAGACTCAATCAAACTGTGCTTCTAATAACGTATTACCTAAATACAATCTCTAGTGAACATGTTCCATAATAAACAGAGTGTAACAAAATTGGTGTAGGACCCATTAACTACGGATTCTACTTATCGCACTGAACAACTTTTGTTCTACGACTTTGCTCAAATCACAAAAAAATATCGGACTCTCCAATCAAATTGATCATCTGTTTTGCCATTTGTGTGGAGAGTCCAAATAAAATTTTGCGATTTAAGAAAGTCTGTACGATGAGTAGAATCCCCAGTTAACGGGTTCTACACAAATTTTGTTACACCCTGTATATATTCTAAAGATAATACGCATTACTAACAAAATTATGAATTAGAAGAGGTCAAAAACTACTGAATTAATTTCCTTAAAATCTAAGATCACCACGATCTAACCTGCTTTCAAACGATAACAACCCATTCAAATATGTGCATCTTTTAAAGAACTACACAGATATACAATATTTTCCATTGGAGATTAAAAACTACTTCAGTATGTAAAATCATTCATTTAGTTTAAAATAAACATCCTTTTCCCAAAAGAAAAAAAGGTACGCATCTAAAAGCGACAGCCCTCAAAATTTTATAACTCTCATAACTGGAAGTGAATGGACTTACATAAATAAAACTATGAAAAATGAATGTCTCAATTCTTTTATCCCCAACTTTTATCCATTGGGGTGCAAATAACGTTCTCGTTTTCCATCCGGTGTCATAAATTCGGAGCCTACGTGCGTTCGCCAGCCAACCATTTGCAATTGAAAGCGCTCTTTAAATAGGGATATGTCCGATCACACTTTTACGACGTACTGTATATGTGACCCCTAGATACATACCGAGTTCAGCTTTTTCTGTTTATCTGTTAGGATAGGAGTGAGTTGTGATTAAGGATGGCAGTAGAAATCGTATTATTTTTGTATGAAATATCGATAATCTCATTAATTCTAATTGAAATGAACGCTGAGGGTTCATACTTACCTAATGTAGCATTTATATACACATATATATGATTGCATATATATGTGTATATATTTTGTATATACATTTGACTACTAGATACTATTGAGATCCTTACTACAATATTTTGATTTGATATGTATAATTTGCAAAACTCTGTTTTTTAATTTTCTAATTTTTTTCCCCAAAGTGGCCCCTCACTCAAAACTCATCAACATTCATTCAGAATTTTCTATGTGTACCAAGTTCCAACTTAACCGGTTCAGTAGTTTCAGAGCAAACTGGCTGCGACACAGACGGACAGACATACAGATAGGCGGATGGACAGACAGACAGACGGATAAAAAAAAAAAAAAAAAACAGACAAGCAGATAGACAAACAGACACACGACTGATGCTTAGACGGTTCGATTTTTTCTTTTTAGGTACGGATCCATAAAAAAAATAATATATATAATTATATAATAATAATATACACTCGACTTCAAAAAAATCGCACCTTTTAAGAAATCTATTTTAAACATCTTTCAATCGTATTTGTATTATGAAATATTGGTAATGTTCGGTATCATTTGAAAGGTAAGGAAACAGAGAATGCAAAAACAATAATTCATTCAATGTTTTTATTGGAACTGAGAAAAATTTACAAAACAATAAAAATCCTTAAAAAACCCAAATGAAATCTGATTAATTTTTCAAAACAAAGTTGCTTAAAACTAACCTAAAACCTAGTGTTACCCCCCCTAGCCCTAATGACGTCTTCCATGCGCTCCCTCATGGATCGCACCAACTTTAGGACCTCTTCTTGAGGGATTCTGTCCCATTCCTCAATAACGGCGTCTTGGAGCTCCTGAAGAGTCGCGGGAGCGGGATCACGGGATCTAACCTTGCGTTTCAGCTGGTCCCAGAGGTGCTCTATCGGGTTCAGATCTGGACTTCTCGCTGGCCACTGCATGACAGGGATCCCAACCTCTTGAAGGTAGCCCTGCACAATTCCAGCAGTGTGCGCGCGAGCGTTATCGTGCATTAATGTGAACCCGTCGCCAATAAATCCAGCATAGGGGACCACATGTTCTTCCAGGATCTCTGTGATGTACCGGTGAGCAGTCATCGACCCTTGCCCGCGAGCACCGCCGGTCCGAGAGACGCAAGAAAGTTCAGTTTTGCCGTCGGCAGATATGCCGCCCCAGAACATGCAGGAACCGCCCCCGTATTCTACCGTCTCTTGGATGCAGGCTTGGGCAAAACGTTCCCATTGTCTTCTGTATACTCTTTTGCGTCTATCGTTGCAGAAAAGGCACACTCTCGTTTCGTCTGAGAAGAGAACAGCTCTCCATTGGTCCAGGGTCCAATTGACGTGGGCGCGAGCAAATTGCAGGCGTGCTCGCCGATGCGCTGCGGTTAATTTTGGACCCGTGGCAGGTCTTCTAGCCACAATATTTCTCTCCTTTAGTCTTCTTCTAACTGTAGAGACACTCACGGCCCTTCTACGAACTGCTTGAAGCTGCTGTTGCAACTCAACAGCATTAGAGAACCGATTTCTCAAAGACTTCGATACAACGAATCGGTCATCTCTCGCAGAAGTGCAGCGATTTCTACCAGACCCACGCCTTCGGACAAAGCCACCGGTCTGCAGGAACCGCTGGTACACTCTTCGAACAGAAAAGCGACTCAAGTGCAATTGCCGAGCAACATCACACTGACGTAGTCCTGATTGCAGTAGTGCGATAACTTGGGCGGCTTCAGCAGCAGTAGTGTCCATCTTCAAGGACGTTTTTCTGATGAAAGATATTCTTCTGTGTCTTCTTCGACTGTTGGTAGCAAATTTATCCCCCGATAAGCTGTATCGACCCTTTTATACCCAAAAAACAAAACAATACAAACAAAATTTGAAGAGGAGAATCAGTTCCATTGTCATTCACGGTGACTTAAAGTGTCAAGCTTTTTCTTTAATCAAATGAAATGGATATTTTTTTAAAGAGTTTTTATAGGGCTCTCAAATGATACCAATATTGCTACGAATAACTGCTTGTCTTAAGGATTAACAGTGCTTGAAGCCTATTTTTACGGACGTGCGATTTTTTTGAAGCCGAGTGTATATAATATATAATAATATATATAATTATATAAAAATTATATATATATATATATATAAAATTCTTTCTTCTACTGCAGATATCTATAACTGAGGATGTGATGTTAGCAAGCTAGACAAGATAATATTTTCATGTTGCAAATTGTATCAATCCTACTTAGGTATATTCTATTTATGGATAGATCTACTTTATTTATTTGTTTTATTTTACGCTAGCGCGCGCGACGCGTACAACGGTTCTGGCAGAATACCAGCGCTGTAGTGGGTATTTACCTTCTTACAGCATATGCTGAGTCAGGACCGGTTCCTGAGCACAGCACTGCATTGATTAATATATTTCAATCACTTTTGTAACAAATAATGTATGTATGTGTTGTGTCTTTGGAATAAATGGTTTTCTTTCTTTCTTTCTTTCTTTCTTTCGAATAATGAATATTAAACAATTATATTAATATAATCTGAACGTAATGGTGGCGCAACAATTTTTTTTGTGTGTGAAAATAATCTTTTGGTCGTCACGAAATTTTGCACAGTTTGGCTATCTTTCGCTCATCGCATCAAGTTTTATGATGATGTTTACTTATTATATTTACATCAAAATGGCTGTGCGATTACACATATAAATATAGGCCGATACTTTTGCCAAATAATAAGTCAGTTTTTAATTAAAAAGGATTATTTTTATCAACCAAAATATATTCAAAAGAAGAAGTTAGCCAGATAATAACAAAGATTATTATATTTTGGAATAACCTCTGATTAAACTGTCATTTATTTTCAACACTAAATGGCCAAGGGTTATAATATTCAAAAAATAATCTATCCTAGGCAAAGTAATTAAAAACATCAAGTAATTGATCACCAGTCTGCTGCGTAATCTGATTGGCGAAAAACCATTATCAAAGCGAGTTCAGCCAATACCATCAGTTAAGTGCTGTTACAAAGGGTTTTAGAAGCCTTAATATTTGAATCGAACTAATCTTTTGTTCTCAAAGAGGCACTAATTGGAATTTTCAACTTTACACTTTTAAGCGGGCTGAGGTTGACTCGGAATATGTCGTGGTTTGCACCAAGAAGAATAATAATAACCTAACAGCAAATATAATAGGCTCACAACACATTCACTGCCGAAATGGCGCCGTTTTAATACAGGTAATAATACTATGGCTTTCAAAAGCTAAAGCGCTGATTTTCAGCCCGTGCCTGTACGCGTGGTAGAGGTAGACTCACGGACGAAACAACAGAATAAGGTAGCTGACTGTAGTTATCTGAGATACTTTTTATCAAATGTCAAAAACGACAACTTGTTTACAAAGTATTTGAAATAGTAAACTATGACGTCATAACTTACGAGATTTTTAGAAATAAGAATTGCACATGTAATGAAATTCGAAGCTAGTAAGTTTTTCTGCTCGAAGGCATTTCATAAGGTCCCTATATATACAGGGTGTAAGGGACAGGTTTCCGAAAACTTTAAGGACTTGCTCAGTAGACGAAACTGAACAACTTTCCACAAGAATATTTTTCAGGAAACGAAAAAAAAATCGGCTTCTCCATACAAAATTATAAACTTGTTTTTACAGTTTGTATGGAGAAGCTGATTGTTTTTTCGTTTCCTGAAAAAAAATCTTGTGGAAAGTTGGTCAGTTTCGTCTACTGAGCAAGCCCTTAAAGTTTTCGGAAACCTGTCCCTTACACCCTGTATATACAGGCGTAACAAAAAACAAAAAAAAAATTGGACTCTCCATATAAAAATGGCAAAAAATGGAAAAACAGATGATCAGTTTGTATGGAGAGTCCAACATTTTTTTGCGATTTGAGCAAATTTCAATTTTGAAAACCAAAAATAGTTGAGGAAGCCAGGTCAAGGTTATAAAAGAGGTGATTAATGTCTATGAAGCCACATTCCTTAACTGTAGACTTCGAAATCGCAACTGTGTGGACTGGAGAATTGTCGTGGATCAATCGCACAACTCGATTTATTTTTCCTCGTATTTTTTAAATAATTTTCTGACGTAACAGTCATAGTAAGTCACTATAATAAGCTGCGTTTACAACCATGTAAAGTTCCTTGAAATCGATCAGAAGGATTCCCTAACAGGCCCAAAAAATGCAGCCATGAACTTATAAACGCTTTGGGTGAACTTAGATTTTTTGGTACCCGGTTCTCCGGAACCTTTTTATGCCACTCCATTAAATAGCTTTTGGATGTCGGATCATAGTAAAGAATCATAGTTTCATCAACTTTTACCGTGGGAGAGCCATGCTTCGGCACGAATGGGCCGGCTCGACCGGAGTGATACCACGGTCTCATAGAAAACCGGCGTGAAGCAACGCTTGCGTTGTGTTTCGCCGTTCGCCGAGTGAGTGAGGATACCGGAAGTCCAACCTCCCCCCCATTCACCCATCCCCCCATCACGTCGGCTACGCACTTGTGACTCCTCTGGTGTTGCGGGTGTCTATAGGCGGCGGTAATCGCTTACCATCAGGTGATCCGCCTGCTCGTTTGCCCACCTATCACATAAAAAAAAATATCACAATTGATTCAATAACTGCTTCCTGGTCCTCACGGCAAAACAGGCTGGAAATCAACACAGTGCAGGTTCAGACTTGTACCTATTTTATAAAAGTATTATTTGATTACTTTGTATGTATTTTCTATGTGAGGCCAAGAACTTATGGACCGCACTGCGTATATTTCCAATTTTATTAGTGCTCAAATCTTCTTCTAAGTCGTAACCCCAGGAAGTGGGGATCGTGACCATCATGAGGTCAAGTCAGTGAGAACTGTAGATTTGGGCCGAGTCAGTTACTTTCACTTTTCCCTGTCCACAGCGGTGTGAAGAGTTTCGTGCAGGTGGAGTTGCAAATCTTTAGTTTGGTCACACCATCTAGCTGGTGCTCGGCCTCAAATAAATAAAATAAAATAAGAATAGAAGATATTCAACACAATTAAATATGTAAATATGAACAGGCGGCTTAAAATAGGGAATTCTTAAATACGTAATTAGATGCTTCTTTGACTGACTCGGTGGCTAAGTGGTTAACGATCCTGATCTCTGATCCGAGAGTCATGGGTTCGATCCCCACACAGGGCAAACTTTTCTGTGATGAGCAGAATTGTTTGCTCTGAGTCTGGGTGTATTGTATCTATATATGTATGTATTTAAAAGTATATGTGTATGTATATCAGTCTCTGGTTCCCATAGTACAGGGAATCCTAGTTTGGGGCCAGATGACCGTGTGTGATTTGTCCCAGATATTATTATTATTATTATATTTTTATAGACTTTCGTGTCTTTGGGGGTTTCATTTTCAATTAAGAAATCTCCAGTTAATGAATAATTTCGTAGCCATACAGTTTGTAAAACAGAATAAAGATTGAGTTTTAAGTCAATTTATTTTTATTATTATCTTTTTTAAATAAGTATCTTTATTTGATAATATCTGCAACCTCTAAAAATAAAGTACAGGAAACTATCTATTTTTTATCCATAATTGCTGAGCCCTTGGCATCATCTCACCTGATAGTATGTGATGATGATGCCCAAGATGGAAGCTTATAAGTTTTTCTTTTTTTTATGTATTTTACTGTTAAATGAATCATTATTATTTTCTTATTTTTTTCTTCGAATTAACAATTTTAAAAATCATTTCACATCTGAATCATATTGCTTTTAGGAGAAATCTGTAAAATGAAAAATAAATTGTTCTTTAGTGGTGTAAGCGGGCTGTCTCGTGGGAAGTCTATCCACATTCCACATATCAGGGGGCAGGCGGGCATGCAACCTGTCAACTTTTACCTCTTTACGATATACGACACGACAAAAGTTGTGCGGAATAAATATGTTACATAACCTGCATTCATACTCGAATGCGACCAAAGTCGTGCAGAGTATAATTGACCACGCTGAATACGTTAAAAACAACCGACTTCAATCGCAACAACTCCAAGTTTGCTATGTTTTTGTTGATTTTCTCAAAAACCGCTGAATCGATTTCGATAAAATTTATATGGGACCACCTGTGAAGTATACCCTTTTAAACAAAAGAAGAATTTTCCAAATCGGTTCAGGTGTCTTCGAGTATTATACATTAAAAATAAATAAAAAAAAAGATTCCGACGAACTGAGAACCTCCCCCTTTTCTGAAGTCGGTTAAAAAAGTTACACTGTATCTTCGTAATCTTCGACTGAGATCTGTAAACACGTAATTTAATAACAATGATATCTATGTATAAAACAGACTCCTTCTAAAGTAAATTGCCTCCATCCCTCAAAGGACTTTATAGGCAAAACCAGAAAGCTCTTTTAACTTCGAGAACAAGTCCTTTAAACTTTATGAAAATGATTATCTGAATCATATCGTCATTCAAAATAAATGTTAGAATGTTGCCTAGGACACAGTCGTATGGTATAAAACTGCTCAACCCTGCTCAGTCAACTTTATTGGCGTATTTTCAGTGCTTTTTTCTTTTTTCCGTTACACCAATTTACAGAAGAAGCGAACACGACACAAGGGAATTCTAAGGTTAAACAGAGGTCGTTTTTTGCTAACCTTTACCCGATTGGGGTAGGTACCTTTTGTTTTAAGAGAATGTTGGTAAATCATTTTTGTAAGACATTTAAAAATGCGTCAACTTGATATCTACATAATAATTTGTGTCAATACGAATTTTGAAGTAAAATACCATTTTGAAGTAGCCTGCTTCATTACCTGTAATCCTACTATAATATTATTATTATATATATTATTATATATATAATATATATAATATTATAAATGTGGAAGTTTGGATGTTTGTATGTTTGTTACTCAATCACGCAAAAACGGCTCAACAGATTCGGATAAAATTTGGTACACAGACAGTTTAATACCTGGATTAACACATATAATACTTTTCATCCCGGAAAGCTCGAGGGTTTCCATGTATCAGGCGGAAATCAAACCTGATTTCGATAATGTCTGTTTGACAGTTGTCATTTTGACAGCGGTCATTTTGACAGTTGCCATTATGACAGTTGCAATTTTGACAGCTATCATTTTGACAGTTGACATTTTGAAAGTTGTCATTTTTACAGTTGTCATTTTGACAGTTACCTTTAGACAGTTATCTTTACAGTTGTAATTGTGACAGCTATTATTTTGACAGTTGTCATTTTGACAGTGTTATTTTGACAGTTGTCATTTTGACAATTGTCATTTTGACAGTTGACATTTTGACAGTTGTCAGTTTGACAGTTGCCACTTTGACAATTGTCGTATTGACAGATGTCAGTTTAACCGTTGCGATTTTGACAGATGTCAGTTTGACAGACGTGAGTTTGACACATGACAGTTTGATAGATGTCAGTATGACAGATGGCTGCTTGAAATTTAATTTCTCTCTGGACCCAATTCTCAAGTTTACGCAGACGAAGTCGCGGGCGGAAGCTATTTAATTAGTAATTGTAAAATATACTGATATTTTTAAATAAAAAATAAAAAAAAATAAAAATCATTTATTTCAGACAACTTCAGTCCATATTTTGTTAGTAACAATTTTTGCTTATAAACTATGTTAGTAGGCATTGCACAAGAATAGAATATAATATAATTTTTAATTAATAAATAAAGCTTAAATTTAGAATTTGGAATTTCAAGAATTTATTAAAACATAATTATTTGCCAAACATTACATAATAATAAAAAAAAATGAATAGTAAGACTTGGCAAGCTCACCGCTCTGCGAGAACATGCAGTTCGGTAAACCTGCCAAGCAGCACGGAGTCCACCCTATCACCAATCATCTTCAGAATCCTGTTCGCGCTCCCCCGCACACGCCGCACAACTGAAGCTACTTTTTTGCGCATTATTGCGTAAAAATCGTCCGTGCTGGCGTCAGCAAACATGCCAGAAGCACTGCAATAGCGAGGGAGCCCGAACAGAGCCCTGAAGATGTTGTTGTACTGTATGCGCAGGGCATTGTAGGCTTTTTGCGTAAAGTTGGCCCATAGGCCGCTCGTATAGAAAGTCTGACAGTATGCTTTAAAAAGCGTTATTTTGACTTCAGCTGTACAATGAGCAAACCTATGTGCCAACATATTGCCGCGCACCGACAACGCCCTGCGCGATATATAAAAGTCGATATCAAAGTCATCACTTAAATTTTCAGTAACAATATGGCCAAGATATTTAAACTGAACAACACGATTCAGAGGTATACCATTTAGAAGTAAGGGTGGTATAGAAGCAGGGCTTTTATTTTTACCTGTAAAAAGCATAAACTCACTCTTCTTCTCGTTATATCTTAAACCGTGTTCCAGTGCATAAGACTCACAAATATTTAGCAATTTCCTTAGCCCTCCGATGGAGGGACTCAGCAGCACCATGTCGTCCGCATAGCTTATATTATTGACACATATATCATCTACATGGCACCCAACATGTGTGCTGCTGAGCTCCTCGATCAGCTGGTTTACATATATGTTAAAAAGCCGAGGTGAACTCAGGCCACCCTGCCTTACTCCGCATTCCAGACAATATTCGTCAGAATAAACACCACCCCACCGCACTACATTCGACTGATTATTATACCAGTAGGAGAAGATGTTTACAAGGTCTTCTGGGACACCTGCCTCCCTCAGCTTTGTCCATAGCTTATTGTAAGACACCCGGTCAAATGCCTTTGACAAGTCTAAGAAACATGCATACACTGGGGTTTTCCTTTTAACATAATAATTAACAGTATGTTTTAATGACAATATTGCACTCTCAGTGGAGAGCCCCTCTCGAAAACCAAACTGTGAATCTTGCAATGTCAGCCTACTACTAAGTCGCCTGTCTAAAATTCCATCCAGGACCTTAGCTATTACAGTGGCTAATGAGATCGGCCTATAATTAGTTTTATCTGATTTATCGCCAGTAGAGTTCTTTACCAGGGGTACAACAATTGTCCGCATTAAGTCAGCTGGTAAGTATGAGTGCCGAATGCAAAAAGTAAATAGCATCGCTAGAACTCTACATAAGTGCACACCTGCATGCTGCAGGTGCTCGATACTGAGGTCGTCATGTCCAGGTGATTTACCTCTTTTCATATTTTTTATAACATTAGAAACTTCTTTACAAGTAAATCTACAACAAGGCTGTTCTACTTTTATACAAAATGTTAATTATTATCGTACGTTGATCAAACAAATATTACCTTACATTTTATGTATCGTATAAGTGACTCATCAATGATTAAAATGAGCTCTTAAAAATAATAACGCATAGAGCGTTCTTGGTGTCGTAATTATAATTCACAGTTAAAAATACATAAGAATTTTGATTAATATAATCCCCTATAATACTACAACAGGTTATTCGTTTACATACGTGCAGTGTGAACACCGGGGAGTGTCTTTACTCTCCGACTGAAGGAGACATGTCTCCTATGTCGGTAACGATTGCTTAGCGCAAGCTATCCAATCCAACATACACGTTTACGCGTATACAAGGGTCGTATTTTTACTTATAAGCAGTGATCGGAGTAGGTATATTGATTTTTGGTACTTGCATCGTGATTTTATAACCTGGACAATCTTTTTTCCGGAAATTTCCGGTACTTCCGGGTTGAGTTGAGTATTATTAAAGTAAATCTGGATCAATTTCAATCAATTGATTCTGAAGGAAGCAATTTATTTATATGTCGAATATCGAAAGAATATTTTATTGAAAGAATAATCGTTTTTGTTTGCTTAAACATTTTAAAGTCTTGGAATCCGAGCGGCATGTCCATATTAACATATACGTTTGCAGTCATTGACCCTAAATTAATCTACCTACTCCGATCACTGCTTACAATACTTAGTATTGTAGTAGTTAACAGTAGTAGGTATTAATAACGCGACAATTGGTAGGAGTGTTCTAGGGGTGTGCCAAATAAAAATTGGCGGAAAGATATACTTTAGACTGGTATATACGACTAATTGAATTCCCCACAAATTAAGAGTTTATCAAAGATCACTACAACTTTCATAGTACAAAATTTCATCGTCATCATATTAACTGAAAATTAACTATTGTCAAATAGGCCGAAATAAATAAAATACAATAAATACCTATCCGGAACAAAATATCGTAATTTTAAGGCAAAAGTTGACACATGAAGTGGAGTTTTCTATAGATGACACTAGTTGGAGCCACAAGTTAGGGCATATTTAGAATGAATGAATGAAAACACTTTATTGCACAACAAAACAGGAAAATAACATAAACATTAAAAAAATAAAGTTATACAGGTAGGCGGTTTTATCGCTAAAGAGCGATTTACTTAGGTGAAGGAAATCGTGTAAGAACATTATATAGGGTAATGCGCAATAACAATAATGAAAAAAAAATTAATAAGTTAGAGTGATATTTTACTAAAAATCTCCTTCCATCGATTCTCATCTGCTTCATTAACTACAGGCGTCTTTCATGTAAATGCTCGTTTATTTTTCACTTATAAAATATAAATCCGGGAGTTGACTGCTAGGAGCTACTTTTTATCAAATGTCAAAAACTATGATTTCTTCCAATTTGTTTGAAATTATGAATGATGACGTCATTGTTTAATATAATCGTTTGCATACTAATTATAACATTTTTACAAATTAAAAAATGTACATCATCATCAGACGAAAGACGTCCACTACTGGATAAAGGCCTCCTCCAAGGATTTCCATACCGACCGGTCTTGCGCTGGCCGCATCCATGAAAACATTTACATTTAATCAAAATCCAAGCGAGTAAAGTTTTCCGCAATTTTATGAAAGATCTATTTAGCGAACAATGTTTCATAATTTATATTTGATACAGTGTACTCCCGGATTCTTAGAGTAACAGTTCCCAACTTCCCTTTTATCTCTTGAATCACTTAATGTTCATATTGTACATTTGCGTTTTAAGCTTTTGAACACGAACTGTTATTTTCTTTTTACCAAATTAGTAGGCCTTTTCTTGCTGAATAGTAATTTTAAAATAAATCCCTTATAAAGCAGGTGATTTTCGCGTAATCGCTGCATCGCGTGACTGTTCGTGTGCTGCGCTCTAAGCCACTCAATAAGAATGTGTGCGCTTACTTTCTTGAACCTAGTAGTTACGTGTTTTAGCCCATTAGTTAGACCACAGTCGTCGGCCATTTTGCTGACCCTGTACGCCAGACTATTTTCGCAAATTTTCACATTTTATATAAAGTTTTTGATAGGTTACATAAAAAATATCCCAGTTGAAACCATTGTCGGCTACAATACGTCCGTTGCTGGATTAAGACCTCCCCTAAGAATTTCCACGCCGACTGTCCTTGCGCAGCCCGCATCCAGAGGCTTCCGACGACCTTCATCAGGTTATCGGTCTACCGAGTGGGAGGCCTGCTTACGCTACTTCTTTCGGTGCGCGCGGTCGCCACTTGAGACTTTTAATTCCCCAACGGCCATCTATTCTACGAGCTATGTGCTCCATCTAATGCCACTTCAGTTTAGTGATTCTGTTAACTCAAACCATAACTGTCTCAAAATATAGATCGTTAATGAAAACTCTTTAATATATTTTTTTAACTTTTTGACGTCCCTGGCGCAGCATAGTAATTAACAATAGCTAGTCCATATACGTCTTTGGTGCTTAAAAGGTTAATCTAGAATGAAAGGCCGTTCAGGGACTTAACGTCTATGCCTTTAATCTTTAGTCTGAATCACCCAGCTTAGCGAATATATTGGTATATTTTTTTATAGACAAAACCTCGAAAACTTAGAAGCCGTATTAATAGCAAGTATCGGTATTATAGTTTGAAATAACTCTATTAGTAGAAATACTCGTATGTAGGTTTCAATTCAGTCTTAGGTGTACATAATCATTTCCATAACATGAATGAAGGTTCTAAAGAGTTGACCAGCACATACATATTTAGAAACTTTGTTCCTCTCAGGTGCTCTGAAAATTTTAATAGTGCCTTTCAAAAATGGAAAGAATTTAATCTTTTGTAGAAACATTGAGCCATTAGGAGACTGAGAGACATGACCACTTATTGAGACAAATCCAGAGAACTGTGGAGGTACGAATTAGGAACATCACTGTTTTGTCGTACACCGTAGTCTCGTCACGTCTGCCTTGGGAATGTATCTAGCGACATTGTATTTGGAGCACGTCCAAATGTCACAAAATTTATAGGCTTACCGTCATAAACATAGTATTTTGCTGTGTTATTTTTTTTATTTCGGTACATATAATATTTTAAGTAGCTAGGTAAGATGCCAATGTTGACAGCGCTCGCATTATCGTTTTTTTCTATTGAGATTTATTACTACATACCTATGGATAAAACGTAAAATAAAATAAAAAAAATTTAATCCCTCAAATTGTAAAATGTTATAATAACAGATTGCTTCTATCAAATCAAGTATTAAGTTTCTACCAAACGGAATTTGTACACTTAACTTTTCGGTTAATTTATTAACTTTGATAGTATTCATTTGGTTTGATTGTGCAATTTTATTTTATTTATAGAAAACTACGCAATTTCTTAATGAAATAAAATAAATATAAATTAAAAAGAAGCTTAATTTTTTTCCTACTTAATTTTTCGTCTAAGTTTTGACAACACGCAATCACTACTATTAAGAAATAACTTATATTATACTACTCCATTAAATATGTATGTCGTGGCCAGATCATACAATTGATAATTTCATGATGTGGCCGACCATTTCATGAAATGGTCGTATTTCATGAAATGGCCAGCTAAAACTGACAATATCATTTAAACGTCAACGTTTAATGATATGTCTGTCGTGGCCAGATCATAGAATTGATCACTTCATGATGTGGCCGACCATTTCATGAAATGGTCGTATTTCATGAAATGGAAAATGTCCGCTGATCACATCATGATATGGTCTGGTCAGATCAATGAATACATCAACGTTTGACGATAAACAGCTAAACGCACGACTATTTCATGAAATGGTCAAGCATTAGTGATCATATCGTAAAATAGTTACAGTATCCACCGTAAGGGGCGCTGATATCCTTTTGTTTTTGTGATACATCATGGCGGCGTACAATTAATAAGGAAAAAAAGGCTATTTATAATGCGCAAATTGAAGATAAAATAGAAGTTAACTGTCGTCACGACACTAAACTACAATAATTTTTCGAAAGTCAATCAAAAAACGAGCCCAACGTTGCAGTTCCTTGCTTTCTTCCTTCCGAGCAAAACCTTGAAGTCTGGAAAGTATTTCATAGGTTATTAGATATCAGTCTTAAAATCTAAGTATTAAAAATGTATAATTTATCTGTCAACCAAGATTACTCAGATTTAAAGAATGCCAGTAACTTTTCAACGTATTTTCAATTTTTATTAAACCTTTGATATCAAGGATGTAGGGTATTAATTATATGGCCAAACGTGGATGGACATATCATTAAACGTTGACGTTTAAACGATATGGTCAGTTTTAGCTGGCCATTTCATGAAATACGATCATTTCATGAAATGGTCGGCCACATCATGAAATGATCAATTCTATGATCTGGCCACGACATGTCCATCCACGTTTGGCCATATCATTAATGTAGGGTTTTCATGATATCAAAGGTTTAATAAAAATACGTTGATAAATCTGAGTAATCTTGGTTAACAAATAAATTATACCTTTTTAACCCCCGACGCAAAAAGAGGGGTGTTATTATAAGTTTAACGTGTCTGTGTATCTGTGTATCTGTGTATCTGTCTGTGGTATCGTAGCTCCCAAACGGATGAACCGATTTTCGTTTTGTTTTTTTTTGTGTCATAGATAATTTTATCCCGAGTGTTCTTAGCCATGTTTTATGAAAATCTGTTCAGCCGTTTGAAGATCATCAGCTCTTTTCTAGTTGATGAGGGGATCTGACTAACTTCCTTATGTCCGATCGATTCGAAATTTGGTACCGTGTTACTTCAACGATATTTAAAGAACATGGTAAGGCAAGCGTGAGCTGGTCAGCCGTTTGAAGATCATCAGTTCTTTAATAGTTGATGAGGGGATTTGACTACCTTCCATATGTCCTATCGATTCGAAAATTGGTACCGTGTTACTTCAATGATATTGAAAGTATATGATAAGGTAACCATGACCTGATCAGCCGTTTAAAGATCATCAGCTCTTTAATAGTTGATGAGGGGATCTGACTACCTTCCATATGTCCTATCGATTCGAAATTTGGTACCATGTTACTTCAATGATATTGAAAGTATATGGTAAGGTAACCATGACCTGATCAGCCGTTTGAAGATCATCAGCTCTTTAATAGTTGGTGAGGGGATCTGACTACCTTTCATATGTCCTATCGTTACTAACTCAACTAACTAATCATTATAAATACCTTCCTAATATTTATACCTACTTTAAAAAGGACAAAATAAAAGTAAAATTAAAATTTTAAAAACCCCCCGACACAAAAAATAAACTCTAAAAACTAACAAATAATATTTTAAACCTATTATAATTATTATCGTCACATATATTATGTAAGTTCAAATATTTTTATTTTCCAAGGGTCGTCGCGTCGGGGGACCGCTAAGTGAGAAAAACAGGTGTAGTCGCAGATTGCAACAAAATAATTTACTCCGAAAAATTCGCTAAATCGACACAACCGTCAACGACGTCTGCCCTCACGTGTAGCCCGTTCGGGTCGCCGCACTTGGTGACGCCTCCCCCGCACCGCATACCGCACACCGAGCTCGCCGCGCGCGGCATTACGTAGTGCGTAGACTATGCATGAAATTAAAGATCGCTCGTACCTAAATGTAATTCTTAATAATTAATTAGCTGTTGTTGAAAAAATACTTTATAAACTTTAGCGGTCCCCCGACGCGACGACGCTTGGAAAATAAAAATATTTGAACTTACATAATATATGTAACGATAATAATTATAATAGGTTTAAAATATTATTTGTTAGTTTTTAGAGTTTATTTTTTGTGTCGGGGGGTTTTTAAAATTTTAATTTTACTTTTTAATACTTAGCTTTTAAGATTTATATCTGCTAACCTATGAAATACTTTCCAAACTTTAAGGTTTTTACGTTGCGCTCGTTTTTTGATTGACTTTCGAGAAATTATTGTAGTTTAGTGTCGTAACGATATTTAACTTCTATTTTATCTTAAATTGGCGAATTATTAATAGCCTTTTTTATTATAAATTGTACGCCGCCATGATGCATCACAATATCAAAAAGATATCAGCGCCTCTAACGGTGGATACTGTAACTATTTTACGATATGATCAGTAATGCTTAACCATTTCATGATATAGCCGTGCGTTTAGCTGTATATCGTCAAACGTTGATTTATTTATTGATCTGGCCTGACCAAATCATGATGTGATCAGCGGATATTTTCCGTTTCATGAAATACGACCATTTCATGAAATGGTCGGTCACATCATGAAGTGATCAATTCTATGATCTGGCCACGACATGTACATGTGAAGTTAAATTTCTACCTTAAGGCAATGATTGGTAAACTTTTTGGTTACCCTATTCCCATCTATAAGGTGCTTGCGGAAACTCGGTACTATCCATTACCGAAATGGGATTTTCAAAAAAACGTCAAGGACCTGAAACCGTGCCGATATATCAGGCGGTCGTGACTACGCGAGGGCAAGTGAGCGATGTGTGGCGCTCATTCATGTATTGATCTCACGCCGCCGATACAGACATAGACAAATTACTTACTTATTTTTTACGTTAGAGCGCGATAGGGTTTCTTGAACTTTGACTATTTGCGAAATTGGATAGAATGTAACTTAAGTAAAAAATTTTTTTAAAGGTGGTGTTTTTATGACTAATATGAACATGATCAGGCTGTCGGGTCAATTTTTACAACTTTTGTTCTACAGGTTTTCAAATGAACGTTTAGTTCTTCCAGGCTACAGTCGCCATGTTAACAACCCATTACATCCCCACTGCAGGGGCACGGGTCTCTTCCCATAACTCGGGAAGGTTAGGCCATACTTCACAAACGGGGGCCAAGTCCGGTTTGATGGAGGTAGTGGGGCTATTGGCCAATACCAGTGTCAGAAGTTTCAATCCGCCTATAAGGCCTACGACATGGCTTAACGACAGTCATCTAGCGATAGTAGCCGGCACCAACGGCTTAACGTGCCTTGCGAAGCACGAAAACGGTCGAGATAATTGCCCCTAACAGTCAAACTCATCCAGGTTATGACCGTGTCTGTATATTTAACCTGCACGATCGACGCGACCACGCAAGCCGCACTGTGTCACGACCGCTTCCATACGAGACACTCGCAATACGATAATAACTTTTGTTTCCCTTTAGTTATTTGAGCTATATGGCCTGCCCATTGTTACTGAAACTTGTTTATTCCACGAATGATGTCTGTTACTTCAATTTTTCAACGGATGTCTTTGTTATATATTTTGATCCTTACTTTTTATTTCTGTTACTATTATTATTTTCTATCTTCCTAGAATCGAAACGCTAGACGCGCATAAATCTAATATTACTTCCCAATTAAGCATTAATGAAATTTTTCATATCCTGTCACACAAGTCCCAATTTAGCCTGCTTATCGCCACTGCAACTTTCTTATTCCTTGAACCATGTCTGTTTAATTTCACTACTTTCGTTTTTCTACGAATGTATTCATTTCGATGAATCATTTTTATTGTTATTTTCTGTCTTCCTTAGATTCTATGATAGCCAGAAGAGCAGAAATCTAATCTTACTTTCTTATTAAGCGTTATTGCTATTTTTTATATCGTATCACACACAAAAGTCCTAAGGCCCGGACCGTAATTATATCAAGGCTCACTAAGAACAGTGACAGACAGAGCTAAGCCGGCCTTCAGTGTGTCGATCACTTAATCTGGGATGATCTGATATTCGGCGGGATACGTGGAATTGTGGACTTTGGATAATTTAACTCAAGCGATCGGTGAGTAAGTAGGCACATAGATTTGATAGATTGAAATAATGAAAAATAATCGAGGTGACTTTTTATCATAAAAAAATAAGTCTGCCCATCTCGGAAATGTTTGCCCTGGATGGAATCGAACCGACGACCCTCAGATTAGTAGCTAAAAGCGCCAACCTCTGAGTGGATTCGAGTCAGTCGGTATATTAATAACATACGGGTCAAACTGAGAACCTCCTTTTTTTGAAGTTGGTTAAAATACTAAAACCTTCTCCTAAATGTAACAAATATTTTTCTGAAAACCGCATTAAAATCGGTTTAGCCAAACGCGAGATAATCGCAGACGAACATACATATATACAGGTCAAACTGAGAACCTTCTTTTTTTGAAGTCGGTTAAAAAGTGTTAGTTTACATATTGAACGGAATTAAAAACGCTAGGTTTTAGAAACATTGAGCCCAGTGCATGCTTAGTGAACGGTACTAGTGCAGAAACACTACCTCAAAGTTCTCGCGGTATGACGTCATGAGTGCACTTTTGTTTTACTCTAAGTGATTCTTGAGGTGTCTTTGCAGATTTACTCTCTCTCTGCTCGGTACAAAGAAAGTTGTCCCACTGAAACTGGCTGATATGTACTTCTTCCTTGCGAGCCATACCACGGTATTGCGAGCCATACCACGGTATATTAAATGTCTAATAATAGATTAATATAATCCGTCTGCTCGTTTGTCACCTATGACATAAAAAAAAGTAGTACTATGTACCTGTAGATACAGTACGTTTGAAATTTTAAGGGTTACTCAGAATCAGGTATAAAATATAGGAAAATTTTTGAAAAAATAGATCTAACACTTTTTTCAGTTCTCATACGAATTCTTGATTCACTATTCAGAGTTAGCATGGTAATCTTAAAAAAATATTTAAGAGCGGATTTTTTAATAACGTGTATATTGCTTTATTAGTGCTTGCTTGCAAGCCGTACCGCGGTATATTGAATTGTACTATGTACCTTTATAGTAATATTGTCTATTGACCACTGAGCTATTTATAACTTGGAGCTTTAAGAAGAAACCACAGTATAAGGACACTATATAGTATGGACACTCCCTGCCGCTCTATGAAGGCTACCTCACCCCCCTGTGTGACTTCTAAGTGACAAGTTGTCAAAGAGATTGGCAAACCAAAGAAAATTTTATTTTCATAAGGACAGGTAATGGCTTCTAAGGCATGTCTATTATAAAAGTCTGTCGATCATGTTCATATCTGTCGTTAAAAGTTCTACTATTTTCGAAAATATCAATTTCTAAAAACAAAACAAAAAAAGATTTGTGACCTAAGACAAGGTGATATGACCAAGAAGCCTTAGCCCAAGCAGCCCTAGATAATCACACACACATTAACACATGTACAGACATGAAGAAGTGTCAAACTTCTATGTAGTAAACAATAACACGATAGGTATTTGTAAGAAATGTCTAGGGTGTGGAAGAAACCTGTGACTAAGCAGTGGTGATGCTATACTATGGGGTGACAGGCAAAAGAATGACTTAAGAAATAACTGTAAAAAAGAGAACCGTTACGCTGTAGCTGCCAACGACAACCAACTCAGAAATCCATCCAATAAAATTATCATGTGCCAACCTGCGAAGTTGTTTTAAAAAAAATCGAGAGAGAGTTATAAAGTACTTCTACGAATCGAGAGCAAATCAAATTAAATTTAAGAGGTAGATATGTATATGTCTTAATAAAATTATTGTTCGTAATACAAAATGAAATTAGTTGTGTGAGGATTAATTTTCATATTAAATTTAACGTTATCAGAACGGTTGCGGTTCCAGCTATTTGAATCTGTTCAAAGTTTCACCAGTTTGTGATTGTCAATTACCATTATTATAATTTTGCTATTTGCCTGTTAATTGAAATAAATGAGTGTTATATTTCAGCAAAGTTATGCTATATAACCAACGCTTTTGAAGTAGTACTTTTATCATCATCATTAGCCGAAGGACGTCCACTGCTGGACAAAGGCCTCCCCTTAAGGATTTCCACATCGACCAGTCCTGCGCTGCCCGCATCCAGCGGCTTCCCGCAACCTTTACCAGGTCTTCGGTTCACCGAGTGGGAGGCCTGCCTACACTGCGTTTTCCGGTGCGCGGTCGCCACTCGAGAACTTTACTTGCTCCAACGGCCATCTGTTCTACGAGCTATGTGCCCCACCCACTGCCACTTCAGTTTAGCGATTCTGTGAGCTATGTCGGTGACTTTGGTTCTCCTACGTATCTCCTCATTTCTGATTCGATCACGTAGGGAATCTCCAAGTATAGCACGCTCCATCACCCTTTGGGTGACCTTGAGCCTTCTTATGACGCCCACAGTAAGCGACCATGTTTCGGTTCCATATGTCATCACTGGCAAAACACACTGGTCAAAGACCTTAGTCTTGAGACACTGCGGTATTTTGGACGCGAACATATTGCGGAGCTTCCCGAACGGTTCCCAGCCGAGTTGGATTCGACGATCGATCTCTTTCTCGAAGTTGGACCTACCTAGCTGGACTGTTTGTCCCAGGTATACATATTCGTCAACAACTTCGAGGATAGAGTCTCCAACCTTCAGATGAGTGGGTGTGACACGGACATTTGACATGATTTTCGTCTTGTCCATGTTCATTTTAAGGCCCATTTATTGATAGGCTCTACTGAGTCTATCGAGCATTGTACCTAGGTCTTCAAAGGTCTCAGCCATGACCACGATATCTTCAGCGAATCGAAGGTGTGTGATATACTCGCGGTTGATGTTAGTGCCGAGTCCTTTCCAGTCCAGAAGCTTGAAAACGTCTTCCAGGGCAGCGGCGAACAGTTTCGGAGATATGACGTCTCCCTGTCTCACCCCACGCTACAGCCGGATAGGTTTCGAATTCTGATCCTGGAGGCGGACCGACTTGTTAGTGTTGTCATACAAACACTTCAGCACTTCGATATATCGATAGTCGATTTGGCACCGTTGGAGAGACTGTAGCACAGCCCAGGAATCGAAGGCTTTCTCATAGTTCACAAACTTTTATCATAAATTAATTAAATTCTTCAATAGACTCTTCAAAGTTGTTATGTTATAGAATACCAATACATTTTCATATCGTAGAAACTACTATCTAATACTAATAATAGTAGTATATCATAAACATAGTTATCTATTAAATCCTTTCGTCTATCTACCTTCGTTCTAATGGTAGAACTATTTGGATTAAAAAAATCCAAACTGTTGTACTGACAAGTAGGATAATACAAATACCTTTCGTAAACCTGCAAAGTTTAGATTAATTTTTTGATCGAGTGAGAGTTTTAAATTACATACCTACGGGTCGAAGTTAGGCGAATATGAAAATTAAATTAAAATAGTTTAACATTATCCTGTATACATTATAGCTACAGGCGGTTACAAAACTGATACAGAGTAATTTATCTCGGGAATTTACTCCCCGAACTCAGCAATATTTTTAAACTAATGGAATTCCCTTGATTTGTTAGTGTGTTCAGAGAACACTTTTCATACAAAAGATTGATCCGTGATTATGAACGAGTGACTGAATGAAAACACTTTATTACACAACAATAAACAGAAAGAATAAAAGGCCAAAAAAGTAACAGAAAATTTTAAAACGGGAGATAGGTATGGAAAAACATAATTCATGTAGGCTGGATTTATTATATTTATTATGTTAACAACACAATTTATTAGTATCATACAATTTTGATATTTAAAACAAATATTAACCTCCTCAACAAATGATAAACCAAAAGTTTGCGTGCAGCGCTTTCATAAACCAGCTTACTAGAACAGTCATCCATTTTCAATAGTTACATCAACAGTACTCTCTCTCATCAGACAGACTGCCAACCAGCCACGCAATAAAATGTCAATGATAAAGTATGGGCCTCGATTTTATTGCTTATTTTCACTATAGCTGGGTGTTGGTTTATGTTTTCAATTTGTAAGATTAAACACTTTTCGTACCGAGGAAGTTTTTGAGTGACGTTGAAGGTGTGCAGTGCGCGAGCGCAGCATGGAAATTGTTTTCCGGGAAAACTATCCTATGATGTTCTCGCCCTCTATGTAAAGCTTTTTAATATTTTGTCGAAAAAGATTTAATTATTAAGAAAATGGAAAGTGTACGTTTTTTAGGGTTCCTTAGCCAAATGGCAAAAAACGGAATATTGTGGATTCGTCATGTCTGTCTGTCTGTCTGTCTGTCCGTCCGTATGTCACAGCCACTTTTTTCCGAAACTATAAGAACTATACTGTTGAAATTTGGTAAGTAGATGTATTCTGTGAACCGCATTAAGATTTTCACACAAAAATAGAAAAAAAAAAACAATACATTTTGGGGGTTCCCCATACTTAGAACTGAAACTCAAAAATTTTTTTTTCATCAAACCTATACGTGGGGGTATCTATGGATAGGTCTTCAAATATAATATTGACGTTTCTAATATTATTTTTTTCTAAACCGAATAGTTTGCGCGAGAGACACTTCCAAAGTGGTAAAATGTGTGTGTGTCCCCCCCCCCCCGTAACTAGAAAAAATATATGATGTACCATGCAAACTTCCACCGAAAATTGGTTTGAACGAGATCTAGTAAGTAGTTTTTTTTTAATACGTCATAAATCATAAACCGCAAATTACCTTTCATTCAATCAACTCAAACATAAAAAATATAGAGTTCAAGACATGTGTGATTATGAATTTATACGGAACCCTCGGTGCGCAAGTCTGACTCGCACTTGGCCGGTTTTTTTTATGTATGTTCACCGATTACTCGAAGACGCCTGAACCGATTTGGAAAATGCTTTTTTGTTTAAAAGGGTATAAAAGGTAAAATATATCAGATATTTTACGTGATTTTTTAATGTCAGACGTGAACATATTCATATAGGTCTATGGATATGTTCACATCCCAAAATAAAATAAAATAAACATTCCAATCTCTTCTTACGTGTAAAGAGAAGAGTAACATACGTTCTCCTTCATAAACCTCACAAATATTGTATTTAAGAACTCTAAAAATCAGTACACACGACAACAAACAATAAAAATCAACAACGACTTAACATCAAGAACGGCACTGAACGAGAGTACAATTTTACCTGCAAACAGTTTGAGAACCAATTCTTGTATATCATAAATTCAACGAGCCTTCAAGACGTAAGCATCTCTCATAGCAAACAAGAGGGCAATATAAAATTTTACAGCCATCTTGGAAGATATTTTCACTTAGGATCTCACTATTCTATCGTGTAAGTCGTAAACAATAGGCATAAAATCTACTTTGTACGTCAATATATGTTTTAGTGAAAAATTGTCTATCTATCTATCTATCTATCAGCCGAAAGACGTCCACTGCTGGACAAAGGCCTCCCCCAAGGATTTCCACACCGACCGGTCCTGTGCGGCTCGCATCCAGCGGCTTCCTGCAACCTTTACCAGGTCGTCGTCGTAAAATTGTCTATACCTACATATAATAAAACTGAATCGAGATTTTGTTTTTGTAAGTTATCTGTAAATAATAACTGCATGTCTGTCATTGCAATGTATATGTATATGTGTATCAGACAGACAAGAAATTCAAAAAGAAATGTTTTTTAGAATACCTGCAAACCTCTAAGCAAGTGACTCTACTCACGAAACTGATCAACTTGCGGCCTTTATCTTTGCTGAAATCGTAGTAACATCAGAGTCACGGGATTAGGAGGAAATATTTGGGTATTTATTTTTTGCAGTTTTCATATTATTCCTCATTCAAAAAAAAGTAGGCAAGAGAACAAATGAACTTCTGGTAACACCCCAAGAACTCCAACTTTCACGCATACGAAGTCGCGGTAACCAGCTAGGTTTAAATAAACACGAAACATAGAGAGGTGATAAAAGTTCGTTCAGTTTACGATGGTTATTAATGTTCATGGTACTATTTCTGTTTATAAGCCGTTCTAATATTTTTATTATTTTATCACAGTTGTAAGGATTGTTGATGAAAAAATTTTTTTAAGTAACATGTTTGTAGCATTGTAAGTGTTAGTACAAACGCGTAGGAAACGTATCCAAGGTTTTTTTTTTGGCCGCAAGGTACTCTTATGTATGTGAGTAGTTTACTGGAAAACTATTAAAGGGTAAGATAGATATAAAAATTAAAGGCAAGAAAGATAAACTAAAAAAGAAAGTTAAGAAAATTAAACTAATAAAAAGGGAGCTCAATGAAACTTTTTGATAGAAAGCTTGTAGCTTTCGAAGAATTTTTGCTACATTTTGTTTAATTTCATCGAAGTTTAGACAGTGGTTTTAATACCTTAATACTGTTAAGTATTGTATCGCTCGTTGATATCTTTTGTATGAGCGACATTTAACTTAGTCTATGTTAAAAATATGACTTAAAATTAAACAGAAACAATGAATTGAAAATTTTAGGGCCACTAAAATAGTCAAGGTTACTTACAATACATAAAAGAACAACAAACAGATTCATTATTCAAAATAAACTTTTTACAAGTAAATTTTAAAATATTGTTGTTTTTAATGTGTTTGAGCAAGATTTTTTTTGGGCTTGACGTTTCTTTTTGCTTCTCTAACACTTCCCAAAACGTTGAGTGTACAAGTTCCGCATGGTAGAGACTTCGTAATAGGAAAAAACGTCGATTCAAAAGAATGTACTATCTACTCAAATAAAATAAAATAAAATAAGAACTTCGAATTTTAGTATTAACCGTGCAAAACTTTGGGACTAAAATTATTTAAATTTACTTTTAAGTTAATAAGTATTTTGTTTTTATTTAATGTTACTTTTAGAAAGTTATTTAAAAAACGAAGACACTGTAAAATAAACATAATCTTTAGATATGATTAGATCTATCTAGGTGTCCCACAGAGGGTATCCCACAGAGAAAATAACCCCCAAAATATCTGCAAAATTTTTTTTTACATATTAGGTATCCTTTATGCCTTTGACCATTATTATTCAGTGTTGGCTATACTGTTGCCCCATTATCCCATTCTCTGATGAATAATGCCAGCAGTGACGCGAAACAGACTCAAGATGACAAATGTTCATAATATTCGGAAAGCCCATAATCGCGTGAATGTTTTTTGGACTTTGTGTATAAAACAAGAGATAAGGAACATTTGTAATGTAGTGTTTTAGAGATTTTGAAGAAAAAATATGTAATTTAATATATCTATGATCGCTTATGTCTGTATGGGCTTGGAATAAATGATTTTCTATTCTATATTCTGTTCAATATATTCGATGAAGTGTTTGCGATATTGAATTGTGTAAACTTTTACCGTATGGATATACATATGTACGAAATTTTTATAGCTATCAATGGTAAAGAACAGAGTTATTAATCAGACGACATAAAAATAAGCTGGGATTGTTTAGTACCTACCTTTTTGCCCCGAAATTATTAGTATCACCTTAGGTAGTTAGGCTATATAAAAACATAGCGCTATACGAAGTTTATTTACAATCATTAGAGCCATTTTATAATCCACAACGTCTGTTATAGCTTTGAGTTCCAAAATCAAATAATGAAATTTACAGCTCAGTGCGAATGAGTGAGACATTAATGGGTACTACGGAACACGACAGTACTGAATATCGGATGTTATTTCGATATTTGGAAGTTCACCGAACCAAATCTATAATATATTATGTAGCAGGGATATTGTCAAACTCGTGATATTTTAATTTCACTAGTGAAAGTGAATCGAAGCTTTTCAGCGGTCCTCGTGCGTTTTGATTTATTGATTCTTTGTCACCCGCCATTGGAACTGAAAACTGACCAATCAGTGAGCGTTATACAATATAGCATTGCACATCCAGTGAAATTATCAATACATCCCTGCCTTATATTGTTACGGTTTATACCTTGTGGATAGAATGGTTAAATGTGTCACACGATAAGAAGAAGTATAGCACGGTATACGTCTAGTGAAATTGAAATACATATCACGAGTTTGACAATGTCACTGCGACATACAGGTATATACCGTGACCGCGTAGCTGTCTATGCAGACAATATTGATATGTATTGTCACCTCTCTGCTCTGCTGTAGTTATTATTATACATAAATGCACTTCACTGTGCGAGGTGAGGGAGTTTCCATGGAAACCATCCATAGTCCAACTAATGATTTTTGGCAGTTGTACAAATATGCATATCTCGTCCGGCCCAGTGTCACTTACAAAGGACAATTTAGGTTAAGCAATTGTCCTTTGTAAGTGACACTGGGCTGGAGGAAGTTAAGAAGTGCCGTCGAAAAAAAATTGAGACAAACTGAGATAAAATACATTACAATTTGAACTAAAGATTTTACAAAAAGTTCAAGTTTTAAATAAAATATAAAGTTCAGTAACTTTATTTTTTCAGCAGTAGTACTGGACAAGTGACATATCACTTTTTCCTGATGATGATGATATGAAACTAAACTTTATTGTTTTATTTTTATAGCT
This sequence comes from Coleophora deauratella, assembly GCA_958295455.1. Classification (NCBI taxonomy): domain Eukaryota; kingdom Metazoa; phylum Arthropoda; class Insecta; order Lepidoptera; family Coleophoridae; genus Coleophora; species Coleophora deauratella. The sequence continues at coordinate 16,118,655 of OY282395.1, forward strand.
TGATTAATAAAAATCGTAGATCCTTCCGAACATTAATCTATGAATGTAGTTTCTTATTGTTTAAAAATATTAGTTACTGTTGACTGGAAAATTTTGTATTGTGTATTATGTTCTTCAATATACTTCGAAATAAAAACAGTGACAGCCAATTTTCTTAGCCAACCTTAAGTTAAACGCAGATATGAGAAAAATGAGACACTCAAAATCGAATAATCAAAGCTTCAACGTAGGTACCAAATTGTATCACCGCTTTTCAGAATTCGAGCTCATTTTTTGGCCGCCTTGGGAAATTTATTCAGAATCGCACATTATTCTTTGAATATCGGCGCGACGATGCGGTCGCACGTGAGTGCAATATAAACAGCGCGCGCGCCGTGAGACATGTTTCGTCACTTTACTTGAAAAATAGTGAGAAGGCAAAACACGGATGGGGTGAGCCTTAGAAATGAATAAAATATAGAACGGTTCGGTTGCGTCCATAATATGCATAAAACTGAGAAATTCATACTTCGAAGAGTACCGCTTGGATTTTTTGTACTTATTGAAGGACAAATGGAAATGTTAGTGATGAGTCGAATGGGTTATAAACTTGGTTCAGTGAGTGTACAAGTATTGTGGGGTAAAAAAATTAAAGGCAACGCAGAAAAAATACTATTTGAAAGAATGTGTGAAACACCAAATAAATAAATAAATTACTTCTCTTTTATAGTTTCGTAATTTGAATTAACTGAAGTTCAAAAGTGACAGAGATTAGTGGTTAATATTTCCAGTATAGTTCTGTGAAAAAATGTCTTAAAAACAGCTGATAGATGGACAGCGTAGATATTGAATCGAACAAAGCTACAGCGATCACAGGCATACTTGGCGGACGTAGAAGTCAAAGTATGAAGCATTATGACGCGTTATACTATTCTATCCTGCACTGTTTCTGTGGCGTAAACTACACAGACGCTGAAATTGCTTGGCGCTCCACTATTCATATCGCAACCGTTGACGCGCCCAATCATGGAAGCTGCTTCAAACGTTTAGAATTTGAACGTCATAGTATTTTAAACCGGCTTCCAAAAAGGGAAGGTTTATTCGACTGTATTTTTATTACTTTTACGATATCTCCGCCGATTGTGAACCGATTTTTATTATATGAGCATTAAAATAATCAGCGATACTAGACAGGATGTTAAACAAGTGCGTTTGAAATTTAAAGGGGAATCAAGTATAGAATAAAGGAAAGAATATTTAAAAAATCCGATGTGCATTTTTTCCAGTTTCCCATACAAATTCTTGATTCAGTATTCAGATTTAGTATAGGAACCTGAAAAAATATATTTGAAGAGCGGATTTTTCAATATTTTTCCTGTATTGTATACTTGATTCTGAGTAAGCGCCCGAAATCTCAAACACACTTTTTAACACCCTGTATAAAAAAGAAATATTATGGTCCCATAAAAATTAATTAAATTAGTTTTAGATTTTTTAAATTAACAATAAGAAAGTATAGTTATTACGATTAAAGTAGGTTGTTTAACATGTTAAGCATTGCCAGTTATCGCCCTAAAGTTTGCCTGAATACACTCTGTCACAATAAAAAAGATAAAGAAAAGTACAAAAAAAGTATCTCAAACAATAATATGTCAAAAATTAAACCAAAATGTTTTATATGACACCGTCGCCGCCGGTAACGAGTGATAGATACAAATACGTAATATCACAAAACATGGCAAATAACGAGAGCTGGACAATCATTTCAAAATATTTACATTTTAATTTTTATACGATTATGTAGAGTAGAGGACAGTGTACTGAAAATAGCACAAAATAATGGCACTGTGCAATAAACCACTCTTTATGAATAAAATTTGCATCTCGTTTATATTAGTCTCAGAGCCGGAGAGTGGCGCTCTTGGTTTGCCAGTTTTCAACAGCGCAAAATATATATGACTTAATTATTATGAAATTAAATCTATTCTGGGGTTTTTTAGTCAAAAAATCACTAAGGTCGCGTTGCACATGTCCGTAGATGTAAATTTATAAATGCCATACACGTGAAGATGCGTGATGGGTGTTAAGTGCACAGGCATTTGCCGTCTGTCCTTTGCAATAATACGGTGGACTTTACTGAAAAAGTTTCAAAATCTTTAGTCGATTGGTAATTAAAAGTCATTTTATGCCACCGTACCAGTTTTTCAACCGACTTCAAAAGAAGGAGGAGGTTCTCAATTCGTCGGAATCTTTTTTTTTATGTATGTTCACCGATTACTCGAAGACGCCTGAACCGATTTCGAAAATTCTTTTTTGTTTAAAAGGGTATACTTTACAGGTGGTCCCATATAAATTTTATCGAAATCGATTTAGCGGATTTTGAGAAAATCAACAAAAACATAGCAAAATTGGAGTTGTTGCGATTGAAGTCGGTTGTTTTTAATGTATTCAGCGTGGTTAATTATTTAATTGTCATTTCTACACAAAAATAAATAACATATGAGCGTTAATCAGCAAAGAAGATTTTTCACAAGATATTACTTTAAAACGACAATAACTAGCCAATATCATTAGTGCTAGACTCGCTAAGTACAAACAGCTATGGGTCGTTCCCCGACCACAAATACTAGAAGTTGAGTTCGGACAGCCTGGTTTAATGTAAGCAGTGTTGTTGTTCTCGGTGCAAGTTTCCCCTTTCTACTTCGGACGCTTTACTGCCTCAAATCATGATTCTCTGATCTTCCTAAGTATCTTCTACAATAGTAATTTTCTGTGGTATAAGTATCTTAATTGTGCGGTTTCATACTTGTAAATATCAACAGGTACCTATATAAAAACTTTATTTTTCTACTTAGCGTTATCCCGGCTTGTGCCAAGCGCCGCTGTCCGACAATTTTCTCCACAATGCCCGATCTATATTAAAACTTGTTGATTTATTGGATAATTGCCCTTCATTTATTTATAGATTATACTTTGGTCATGCTACCTTTGAAAAAAATGGTTCCGTATACCAAAGAGTATAAGCGATACTATTTCCTACAAAATGTGTTACGTTGGATTCATACATACATATTATGTACTGCAATCTACTGTGCAAGACAGAGGCGATTGTGAAGCCAGCCCGAGATTAATTTGCATTCTCGACCAAAACGGATAGTGGGGCCGTTCCGACGGATCTCCCCATTTCCGGACTATATGTATAGTTATACTGACTTGCCCTCTACCTGGTTAAGTAAGTTTGTATTCTGCACGATATATCTATATGTATATATCTATACATTTGAATATCTTAATGGATTGACGAAGATTAGCTAACTTATCAGAGACGTTAACGTTCTTATAAACGTTACTTATCAGAGTAAAATTCAAAGCAGTAACTACTGTTTAATTAATATTTAAGAATCGTTATAAGTTTGCTGAATTTTATTCCCGTAATTTAAAATGAGATCTACATAAGTCAAGGTTTAGTTTACAAAGACCGCCGTCTCAATTTTTAAACTAAAAAAACTCGAAATAATTTATTTTATTTCAGTAGATTATTTACTTCACCCTATTTTCACTCATATACCTACGTATTTCATCTTCTTGGTACCTAATAGATTTGAAGTTTATATTATTTCGCTACGTATAATGTATAGTGAAACTGTCTAAAACAGATACAAATTCAGATAATATTTACAAAAATATACAAGGTGTTAACAAACTGGCTGTCATTACTTTAACCTAGGCTTCTACTAGTGAAACTGAACAATTATCCCAAAGGAACCCATAGTGAATTCGCAAAAAAAATTTAGACTTCTCAGGTGATTGACTTTTTAGAAAAGTACGAATTTTTTTTTTGCGAGTTGACTATGGGTTCCCTGGGAAAAGTTGTTCAGTATCACTAATAGAAGCCCCAGTTTAAGTAATGACAACTTGTTTCTTAACACCTATCAAATAAATTGTAACATCAAAATAGAATTCTCTACAGAACTTATATAGGTTCTATTTATATATCTTATATCGACCGGTACGGAAACGGTTAGCCGAGCAAGACCGCAGCCGTAACGATGACAACCATCCAATAGATCGTTTGCGGCTCTATTCCCACAGTTATAGGTACAGAAACGCATAAATGCCTCATACTAATGGAAATAGTATCGTTAATAGGATGATAGAACAAAATAATTAATTAGTTTATATCTGCAAGTAAATATCAATTTAAAGATACTGAAAGATAGCTTGTACGTAAAATGTTTTATCAAATAGATAGATAGATAGATAGAAAGCTTTATTTGTACAACTGCAGACACACACACACACACACACACAAAAACAATAACAAAATAAAAATAAAAACTGAACAACAAAGAAAAATAAGATGATACATGCATAACTAAACTAAAAAAAAAAAAAATATGCTGCTGCAACAAATATGCTGCTATATAGGGTTTTAAAAAAGTGCGTTTGAAATTTCAAGGGGTTAACCAGAATCAAGTATAGAATACAGGAAAAATATTGAAAAAATGCGATCAAAAAAGTTTTTTTTTTTTCAGTTTTCCATACTAAATCCGAATTGTGCACCACGAATTTGTAAGGGAAACTGAAAAAATGTTGGTCGGATTTTTTCAATATTTTTCCTGTTTTCTATACTTGATTATAACACCTTATAATTTCAAACAAACTTTTTAACATCCTGTATGTATGTTATTATGTATGGAGGTTCACTTATGTAGGTTGTTGAATATAAAACCACTTTTGTAGCAAGAACACTGAACTGTATTTAGTAAACTAATTTAAAATATTACAACGATGTGGCTGGTGTGACGCCATGACAGGAAGAGGTAGACGAGAGGGGGGGGCAACCTTTAGATTGGATACATATTATTTTATGTTTGGATATTTCAATATAGAACACTGTATATACAGTAACCTCTGAGCTATGAGATATTATCGTAACACTCGTTAATGCACGTTTGCTAATACTCACTTTACTAGAATTAGCCTAATTATTACGAGCTGGGAAATATAAGAATAAACCTAGAATAAGCTTTACTATACAGGGCTATCTTTGGAACTGCCGCCCCGACATAATTAACTAGCTTTTTCTAATAACATTCAAACCTTCAAGAAAAGAGCGTACTCCCATATCAAAGGCCGGCAACGCACTTGTGACTCCTCTGGTGTTGCGGGTGTCTATGGGCGGCGGTAATTCTTACCATCAGGTGATCAGTCTGCTCGTTTGCCACCTCTGCCATAAAAAAAAGATCGAAACAATTCGAATATTGTATTCTAGTATCTTGAATTTAACCTTTCGATTCTAAACTATATAATCCTAACAAACTCAAAAGGTTTATTTAATTTTTTAAGCATCTACTTTGCTTTACACATACTTTTAAGTTGCATTTTTTTCTATCCAAAACCAAGACGTAGAAGTAGAAACTCCGTTTCTACTACTTAATTCCTATTTTTGTTTGGCTAACGTGGGTGTTTCGTAACAGATCATTGTTAAATTAAAGAACGAAAACGAAAAAAATAAAACCAAAATCAAAGCACCATGACAAATCAAATCAATTCCGAATGCTTTAAAAACATTTCGTGATTGCAAAGCAGAGCAATAGAAAAATATTGCACCATTCATATGGCCAGAGAGTACTAGCGAGAACATTTGAGAGTAAGACGCCTTATAGCAAAGTGCACTTATATTGATTGCGGGCACGCTATCATATTTTGCTACTTGTTTTGTGTAATTTTGTTAAAACGTGCATTTCATAGGAAACGGTGATTCACTTAAATGGTTTTTGCTTACTGGTACTTGTCAAGTTTCAAAGATTTTTAATTTTAGAATTTTATAATATTTAATTATTTGCATCGAAACGTTTTTTTTTTGGTACATTTTCACTTCCAGTTATGCGATTTGCATACTCGTACTTCACTCACCTTTTTTCGAAAACTTTACATACCTATATAAAATACGTACCTATGCGTATAGAAAAAATTATCAATCCATTTCTTTCAATACTTTGTTTACTTTCCGTGATGTAAATAAAATTATTTGCAAAACCATTTTGCACTTCCTTCAGCCACACTCAACAACCATGTCGCACTAAAACGGGAGTTTCAGGCAAAGTTTTATTTCCAGTTACATTAAGGAAACAAGATACAATTACCTACGTAGAGCTGATGCTAGCAGCGGTTTAAGTTGGAAATCTGATTAATGGAAGAAATCCAGCTGTACATGATAGTGTTTTCGGCGAATCACTGCGCTCTGCGGAAAATGATGTAGCAACCCGATAGGTGAACAGACATACGGAATTTTGTTGCAATACCGAAAGTCGATAAAAACTTGTTCCGTAAAAACTACAATTACTTATATATCGGTTTATTAGGTTTTGCTCTAGGTTTACTATAGGAGCGATTCCACCCGCGTGGTTATTGTTTTTTGACTGTCTTTGAGGGCGCGCAAATGAATTTTCGAGGATAAAACTATTGTATAAACTAAGCTCTTTGCAGAATTTAAATGAAATCGGTTAAGTTATAATTATAACAATAAATATAGTTTTTTTTCTCAAATTTTTGTATTTATGGTTTGTGGTGTAATTTCACAGGAGATTCAATATTTTTACAGTGTGTATAAAGATTTGCCATCCCGTCTTAATTCACTATTCAGATTTAGTATGTGAAACTGAAAAATATAATTGTAGATCGGATTTTTTCAATATTTTTCCTGTGTTCTATATTCTGAGTAAAAATTTCAAATGCACTTTTTATAACACCCTATATTTTTTATGTTTATGACAAAACCAAGGAACTTCTATATAGTACTGTACTACTTATAAGTTCGTTGAGTGAAACAGTTTTTTGAGTAGGAAAATTTACTTTCAGGTATCGTGATATAAATAGTGTGGAGTCCTAGGGTCGCCTGCCTTCTGGGGGCTAGGTGGAACACCAGGACAAAGAACTTGGAATATTTTCATACCTTTATTGGGCTCTGACAAGCGACAGACTGACAAAAACAATAACTATCAAAAGTATTAAAAATATATAAAAACGTATAATATTCAAAGAGGTATGATGAGCAAAGCTGCTAGCGACAAATAGTATAGATAGGTAATAGGTATAGTAGATGAAACTCAAGCAGCTTTTAAACTAATATTACGCGATGATATTGAGGATTATAGCTAAGAGAACCCATCTAATCCGATATTAATGTACAATACAGCGCTGTCAATAAAATATTCTACGTTCTCGTCGATCTTAATTAATAGTTGAATAGGTTTCATTCAGCTGGTACAATGTGTAACAAAATAGGTGCAGGATACCTTAATTAGCGGTTTTGACATGGTTGTATATCATAATCTTAGAAAATAATACTAGTAGGTTATTATAATTCAACTTTATTTCAGATAGAATGCATTATTCATATTTCTAGGTATCTTTAAGTAAGCATGATGTTTATATTTATAAGCAATATACTTAGTTACTATACTGTACTGAATAAAAACTTTTTCTATTCTATGTCGCAGTGATATTGTCAAACCCGTGATATTATAATATCCCTAATGAAATTATGATTTCACGGATTTTCGACAATTGCCTTCGTTCCTTACAATTTCACGAACTCATTAAAATGTTTTTGTAATCTCACGGGGCTGCCGTGTCATACGAATCTGTACTATCTCAAAAAAGGGCAATCTGAGATAATGAGGGTTAAAGTTTTAAACATATTTTATTATGTAGAAAATAAACTACATGGTGTATTGAAATGCTTCACAGCCAGTGCGAACTGAGCATGACGTCTCACATTTGCAAACCGAGTTGACGACTTCTGAGTTGGAGTCTTCTTGTGATAATGCTATACTCCTAAGAGAGATAAGGGCCATCTCAACTAGACTTGCGCCCTTGGAATCACTGATAGAGGACGTGAAGGCTTTGAGAAGCGAGTTCTCCGACCTCAAGCTGCATGTCGAAACATCTAATAAGACCATGCAGGAGTTCTCGACCAAAATCAATAAAATGGAGGACCGCCTAACCCAACTTGAGAATGCCAGAAAGGATCAAACTAATCTGATTCAAATACAGCTTGACAAAATTGAGAACGACATGCAAGAAAAAGAACAATGGTCAAGGATGAACAACATTGAGATTAAGGGAGTTCCTCAAACTAAAAATGAAAATCTCATTGATTTGGTTATAGCAATTGGAAAGAAAGTGCAGTACCCCATCACCAAAACCCATATTAACTTTGTGACAAGAGTGCAGACTCGGGATTCCAACCATACAAAACCGATAGTAGCATGTTTTAACAATCGGTATGCCAAAGAGGACTTCATAGCAGCAGCTCGAGCCGCTTCCAAGATCTCGCCGCTGACTCCGTCCGTGCTGGGTCTTCAGGGTCAACAAAAAATCTTTATCAACGATCATCTCACCATTCGAAACAAGACACTTTTGACGAAAACTAAGAATGTGGCCAAGGAAGTGGGATACCAGTATGTATGGGTGAAACACTCGAAAATTCACGTAAGACGGGACGACCTTTCTCCAATTCTCTATATAAAAACTGAAAAGGACATCTCCAAAATTAAGCTGTGAAATAAGTTATCTGAAGTCAGTACATTATTAAAATATAAATCCAACTTTAATGTAAGTTTGAACACCGCAGATATTACCTCAGCCATCGCCTTTTGTTCGAGTTGCGGGACGGAAGTAGGTAATAAATACTTTCATTACGCTGATATAGTCAATAGCTACCTTATTGTATGGATACGAGAAACATTTTTTATGAATAGGCTACTTATATTTTTTTGCGGAGTATGCAATATGAACGAGTTAACGTGTTATGTAATGCGAGCTGTATTGGCAGGTATGTTGCAGCATTTAGGTTATTTATTAGGTCTATATTTATTATTACTTATACCGAATTACTTCATTATAATTAATGGCTTAAACATAAGTTTTATAGTATGCATTAAAAATGATTCCACTTAGTATTTACTATCAGAATGTTAGGGGGCTGCGCACGAAGACTAATAACTTTTTGAGAAATGTATATTTGAACTCGTATGATATTATTTCGGTAACAGAGACTTGGTTGGTAAATAGTATAAGCGACTCGGAATTATTCGATTCTAGATACCTGGTGTGGAGAAAGGACAGAGATTATGTACGGACTGGCCAATCGCTTGGCGGCGGGGTCCTTCTAGCCGTCCGACGCGATTTTATAGCGACTGAGCGCGCTGAGTGGCGTAGCACAGCGGAAGATATTTGGGTGACGCTTACCGTATCCAAGAGGAGATCGGAGGAAACAGAAAAAATCCATTTATGTACATTATATTTATGTGATGAAAATCGCGGTCATTGTTATAAAACCCAGCTAACCAATTTTACAGAAAAACTTACTGATTAACATTGTCTCACCCACAAGATCGATTTATAATTATGGGGGATTTTAATCTCAAAGATTATATAACATGGTCAAGAACCGGATCCGGTGTAGAACTTATGCCAACTAATATTATAGGGGAGAACGTTCTCAACTTTGTCGATACCCTTAATGCTTGCAACCTAATCCAGTATAATGGCGAACTTAATTCAAATGCTCTACGCCTCTTGTCCCAGCAGATAACCATCACAAACCAATATTTATTGAAGGGAATTTTATTGATCTGCCTAACCTTAATGACAAGCCACGCCAAATATTTGTGTACAGTAAAGGAGACTTCTGTTCGTTATCTAATGCACTCAATGACGTCGACTGGTCTTCATCTCTTATGAATGGGACATTAGAAGATGCTCTGATATTTTTCTACAACAAGCTCTATGAACTTAGAACCGAATACATCCCACAAAAAACACTTAAATCTAATCATTTCCCGCCATGGTACAATTCAGCTCTCAAAAAAATATTAAAGGAAAAACACAAATTCTACAAAAAATACAAAACATATGGTAACCTTTCGGACTACAATTCTTTTTCGCTGTTGCGACAGAGAGCAATTGATATTGAAAAGGAATCTTTTAAATCATATATTAAGAAAATTGAAGAGTCCATAATTGATAATCCCAAAAGCTTTTGGTCGTACGTCAAAAGCAAAAATAAATCAAACGCATACCCAAATATCTTGAAATATAAGAACATTGAAGCGAGTACTGGCGACAAAATAAGTAATTTGTTCTCCGAGTACTTTTTATCAACTTTTTTAGACCCCAATACCAACAGCAATTTAAACAATGTTGAAGACTATGTATCCGCGTACGACTTGCAAATACACGCTCATATCGCTTCTGTTGAAGTATGTCCCAATGAAGTATATAAACTTCTTAAATCACTCGACTTGACTAAGTCGGGGGGACCAGATAATATACCACCAGTTTATATCGTAAACTGCGCTAAAAGTTTGGTTGAACCTTTATGTATATTGTTTAAACGTTCGTTCAAAGAAGGTACGGTTCCTTCGATGTGGAAATCAGCTTTCGTAACGCCGATTCATAAAAAAGGTGACAAGTCTCAAGTTGATAATTATAGGCCAATTTCAAAATTGTGTCTCTTCGCTAAGGTATTGGAAAAAATTGTTTACAATCAGGTCTATTCTGCACTCAACTGTTATTTTATTATAGATCAACATGGCTTTCTCAAAAAACGATCCACCACAACAAACCTTTTGATTACAAACGAAATTATAACAGAAGGTATGGATAGTCAAAAACAAGTTGATATAATCTATACCGACTATAGTAAATGTTTTGATCGAATAGATCACAAAATTCTATTAATGAAGCTTTACAATATAGGTATTCACGGTGACCTGTTTCGATGGTTTTCGTCTTACATTGAACGTAGGAGTTAAGCTGTAGTTCTAAATGGTTACAAATTTAACTGGTCACTTATCCCTTCAGGTGTTCCCCAGGGATCCTTATTAGGGCCGTTGCTTTTTATAATCTTTATCAATGACATTAAGAAATGCTTTATTCACTCTAAAATACTCTTGTTTGCTGATGATATGAAGATACTTAAAATAATTAATAATATCACGGATATAAAACTACTTCAGGAGGACTTATATAGGTTTGACACTTACTGTTCGCTAAATAAGTTGGATCTTAACATATCCAAATGTTTTGTCATGACTTTTTCACGAAAACATACCACAATTGATGTTGGGTATACCTTGCGCAACACAATAATCAATAGAGTGGATGACATCCGAGACTTAGGGGTTATATTCGATAATCACCTTAAATTTGATAAACATATAGATTCCATTGTGTCTAAAGCAAGTAAATCCTTAGGATTCGTAATGAGAACCTCCCACAGCTTCAGTGATATTAAAGTCATAAAAATTCTTTACTGTGCCTTCGTGCGCAGCCACCTCGAATATGCATCACAGGTCTGGAACCCCCAATACGAAATCTACAAGTCACGTATTGAAGGAATACAAAAAAAGTTTCTTCGGTATTTAGATTTTAAAATTCGGCAAAGATCTATCGATTACCAACATAGATGTAAGAAGTATCACTTCCTACCTTTAGAACTAAGACGAAATATAAACGACACTACTTTCTTATTCAATATAGCCAATTCCTCCATCGATTGCCCAGAATTACTATCTAAGATTTGCTTACGCACCAATCAACTCAGTTTTAGGCAGCGCTCGCTTTTGCACATACCATTTGCTCGTACTAATTTAAGAGAAAACTCCTTTATGTCTCGAGTATCCAAAACATGCAATAGGTTTTCTATTTCTCATGATCTTGACCTCTTCTGCTCCAGCGTCTCAACAGTACGCAAGGTTCTGGGTTCAGATTTCTTTGCAAATCCTTGACTTTTTCTTTTTCTTATTTAATATTTTTTGTTTGTTTAAAGTTATCTTAATACGCACTTCAGTTTTTTAAGTTTTTTTTTTCTTTATACGAGTATATACTCAATTATATTGTTACAAATATGCACCTGCTCTTATCTGGTTACCTATCGGTGGAGACTTATTAATAGCATTGTATCTATTTATGTGTAATGTTACTACTGTAAACATTTAGCTGTTAGTCTTCCTAAAATAAATAAATAAATAAATAAATAAATAAATAAATAAATAAATAAATAAATAAATAAATAAATAAATAAATAAATAAATGATTTAAATCACAAAAGTTTCCAAAAATCGAGTACAACAACAGGTCTCAATTATTTTTTTGAAAATGTTCGTATTTTTCACTTAATTCCAAAAAATCAGTTAGGCGTGACAACAGTTTCATACAAACGTTGTCACGCGATAAGTTCTAACTAAAGTTATAACAGTTAGGCTTGACATCGATCTCTAATATAAATTATATTTTTTGAGTTTTAAGTTGCTTTTAGGCAGGCTGGTTCATATTATAATTGCTTAAATAAAATACTTTTAGAATATTAAAACATATGTATATTTAGGTACCTATATTTTTGCAAATAATATCGATAAAAACAGCAAAACTGGAGTCGCAAAATGACCACTTCTCAAAATACCAGTTTGCAAGATGAAAATATCGTATAATATTTATAATTAGGCTAGTCATTTCTGTTTTTCTGAGGTTAGTTACAGTTTTTTCTCAATACTAACATAAAAAATTATATCTAGGTATAATTTTACAACAATATGTATGAACAGATTAATTCCCGAAATTCTAGTTTGCTAGATTACAATATTTACATAGAACTGGAAAATGTATCTTACGATGAATTAACAAATGCAATTAACAAAGTTTTAAATTGCTCCTCTCTCTCAATTTCATAAAGGTTAGGCCGCTGCAGCACGAAACTTAAAGAGTGCATTTCAATCCACCGGTGGATCCAGTAAGGGGGACCAAGTGGATCGAGGGGAGCGGCAATATTTTCAAACGCAAAGTTGCATAATGCCGAAATGAAAATGCAGGAGCTTGCCTTGACAGCAACTAAATTACCTGTTTATTATAGATTCAGCAAAGAGTCAATCAAGAGGTTTCATACCTGCCAAGTCTCAGAAACTTAGAGGTTCCTGTAGATACTGATCTCCAGTTGGATAAACAGGTATAGTATGAAGCCTCTTCGAAAGCCGCTGAACTACTTACTCATACTCAGCACAGCCTGTGTGCATAAGTTTCACGCTAGGCATAGAAACTCAAAAGCTCCTTTCGAAACTGATTTCCACTTGGGTAAACAGGTACAGTGTCCAGCCGCTTAAAAAAATACTGAAGCACATATTTAGATTTGAGTAATGAGTAATGATTTAACTTAAAGGTTACTTACTGATCTTTGCTTAGATGAACAGGTAAAGTATCAAGCCGCTTTAATAATCTATGAAACCCTATCTAGTCCCAACAAGGACCCAGTAAACAATTTTCACGCCTGAAAAATCTCAAAATGTCGTCGGTCGAGTCACTTTAAAAGCTGCTAAATTTCAAGACAGTTGAAATTTAGCAACAAATCTTTGAAGTTTAGAGGTTCCTGTTGATAGTGACCTAGACGTGGATGAATAGGCACAGCGTCAAAACACTTTGAAAGCCGCTGAATCGCCTACTCAGGCTCAGTATTGACTAAGTGAAGGGGTTTTACACCCAACACATCTTAGAAGCATAAAGACTCCTGTCGATCTCAGATCATCTCAGATTGGATGAATAGGTACAGTTTCAAGACACTTTAAGAGCCGTTGAATCATTTACTCAGAATTGGCAAGGACTGAGTGATCAGGTTCCATACCACGCATATGTATGAAACTTAGAGGGTCCTGAAAATATTGATCTGTGCTTGGGTAATTTATCAAAGTGGCAAGCCCTTTTGAAAGTCAGTGTATCACCTGATAAGTTACACTCATATTCGACAGACACATCTTTACTTCGTTTTTTCCTTCTGTATGAATAGTCACAGCGTCGAAACACTTCAAAACATTAGTACAGTAACATTAGTAGACTTCAACATCAGATCTTGAAAACTTCATTATAAATCGAGACACGACCTTATCGCTGATCACCTTGTAATTGGTGGATTTCAAGATCTGATGTTGAAGTCTGGAATCTGGAGAAGTTTCACGGAAATAGCTCCTACGATATTTAGAAAAATATCGAGTTCAAAAAATATTATTTACAACAATGGGTATGGAGAGGTAACCCATCCTTAAAAGCTCATATAAAATAATATTTCATATATTATGTCAATGTGTATGTCCGACTGAAACGTACAGACGGAACGACCTTATATTACTAAACTGTCTAGGTATGTTATAAATCCAAGGAAACAGTACAATATTTATCAAAATATTAAGAGATTTCCTTGGATTGCTCATACTACATAACAACTGATCCGCCAATATTCTATTTGAAGCCCAAACATTTTTTAACAAATTGAGTATAGGTCCCTCAGAGAAAGTTAATGAGTTTTATGAGTAGAGTCCTGTGACATTTTTTCAGGTATTTTACAATATATGGTATGTTTTAGGTATGTGTTCCTCGTTCCTAGGTATCTACGTTGTAACTCTATTTGTGCAATCTTCTTTTTGCTTATTATACATCTATACGTTCTAAGATTTGTAAATTTTGCGTACTGTACGTTTTGCGACTCGTACATTTCGCGAAGTACATAGTATATTTTTACTTATTGTAGGTTCTGCTGATTGCTGTGCATTTTGAGTTTGGTTAAATGGTTATTTTAAGTCCAAAAAAGTATTTTTTTTAAATTTTGATTATTGGTTTCTTGTGGAAAAATGTTCAGTTTCATTAGTATAATATGTAGTTTACATTTTCAGGGATTTTAAAGGACTATATTATATTCTGGGGCGAGACTTAAACAGTTGTTGTCACGTCTATCTGTTATAATTACTTCAGATAGTACAGATAGCCGCGACACGTCATTGGTTTTTGCTGGAGCGCACATCTGATACATCTAAAGTTGAAACAGAAAGGCGTGACAGCACCTCAAAATATTGAAGTTATATCAGTTTGACAAGTTCAATATCTCGAAAACGGCTTAACTTTTTTCAATTGTGTTTGGTTGTAGGTATAGTATAAAGGGAAAAAATACATTTTACACTTGTTACGCGTAACTGTACTAACTTAAGATAGTACATGTTGGTGTGACACGGCAGGGGGCCACTTTAGTGATATTATAATAACCCTAGGTACATTATGAGTCGAATTTTTGGTGGGGAATCTTTTGCGCGCGCGTTTTGATTGGTTAGTTCTTACTAAACTAAATGACTAAATTCTGTTGCAGAACTGGGACTAAACGAACCAATCAGGGAGCGTTACACAATAAAAAGACTTTGCACGTCCAATTAAATGACCAATATATCCCTTCTTACAATATCACTGCATAGGTTTAGTGGAATTATAATTTCACTGAAATGAGTACGTGAAATTGTAAGAAATGGAGACGATTGACAAAAATTCGTGTAATTGAAGTTCACTAGTGAGATTGTGATATTATAATCTCACTAGTGAACTTCAATTACACGAATTTTTGTCAATCGTATCCATTAATGGATCCGTAAATGAGGAACACACGTAAATAAGGAACAACTTCTTCTTCTACAATGAAGAAAACTACTGAGCTTCTATATTCCTCGCTCAAAACGCCGATAGATTTCTAAAGATATTGATTACTAAAGGGTGTTTTGAATTCATATCCGGCCATTTGGTGTAACGGAAACAGAACGGATACTGCCGGAGGCTCTATTCATAGCAGGCGTATTGTGGTCACGTGGTAATAGAGGTCGAAAGGTACCAGAATAGTCGCACCGTAAGTTCATTTTGAAACTGGGCTAATGCAATATTTGCATTTGGCAACATTTGACTCACGGATAAGTCAACACAATACTATGGTGGGTGAAGGAGTTCTGCAACACTATCAGACTGTAACAGTCAAACAACTATGTTGTGAGTAGTTACAATAATTTGTTTAAAACTGTTTGTTCGGGCGCAACACTAGCAACACCGGAAGGGGGTGTTGAGGCGCGCGGGGCGCGCGATTCGGCCATCTTATCAGATCTAACTACTTAAGACGTAAGTACATCTTTTTACTGTTAAATTTTGATTAATTTGGAGTCAGATATAGCGTTATCCAGCCCGTAAGGAACACTGTTTTTTCCCCCAAGGAACCTAATTACAGTACCTGCAGTATTTTACTTAGAGTACCGTAATTATCTAAAAAATCAAATCAAAATATAGTATAAACATTCCATGCATTTTTTCAAATCAACGGATCAATTATTGAAGTTTTTTTTTGCTCTGGTTGTATAATATGTATATGTTCATGAGTAGTATTTTTGCCACTGCTTAGTGAATAAGAATAAGTCGCACATGTAGATATTCTATGTATTATGAAATACAGGGCGTTTATGTTAAAATGAGACTTTTGTCAGGAATAAAGCAACACCATCCCACTGGGATAACCACTAGATGGGTTTATGACTTGACTGCATGCAATATGGTATAGGGGTGACAAGATTTCCCGGAGGAACGCATATTTTATACCACACCCGTGTTTATTATTTTATTTTTAGTCAGCGTTATTCTTTTTCATCCACAATTGAACCCATTTTTGATCTGCTTCTTCTATGAGGAATATGAAACTCATACTCAAAAAGCTACAAAAAATTGGACTCTTCATACCAATCCGTCAGCTGGTTGATGAACTTTGTATGGGAAGTCATTTTTTTTTTCTTTTTGACCATGACTTTCTTGGGAAAAGTTAAACAAGTTTTATGAGAAGCCACTGTTAAAATATTGTCAGACATTTTTGTCACCCTGTATGGTTACAATTTTTCTCGAGATTTTTATCTTAATTACTTTTTTTTTGTTAAGACTGCTGCATAGGGCATGAAGCCTTTCATTCAGATTGAGTTCACAACTTTCTTTTTAAATTATTTGTCACCCACTTGGCCTAGGCACCATACATATGCACAAAAATATCGAACAATAACATTTACTCGAGAAAATATGCAATTATAAAAAATGGAATGATGATGGCAAAATGGAAGCGAAATTACAGAGGATCCCTTTTTAATCGACTTAAAAAAAAGGAGGAGGAATCCTTTTTAGGGTTCCGTAGCCAAATGGCAAAAAACGGAACCCTTATGGATTCGTCATGTCTGTCTGTCTGTCTGTCTGTCTGTCTGTCCGTATGTCACAGCCACTTTTTTTCCGAAACTATAAGAACTATACTGTTGAAACTTGGTGAGTAGATGTATTTTGTGAACCGCATTAAGATTTTCACACAAAAATAGAAAAAAAACAATAAAAATTGGAGTTGCTTGCGATTGAAGTCGGTTGTTTTTAACGTATTCAGCGTGGTCAATTATTTGCAATGGTGAACTATCTTGCTATCTATTAGCGATTCCTAGACGGCAGCTCGCAGCCAGCTGAAAACTTACAATACATCATATTGTGATTTCCTAGCATTTATTATTATTATATTCCTATTTTCACTGAAAAAGGTAAGGCTTTACTTAAGCAATGACCAGGAACTGCCGTTCACTGTCAATACCCTTACCAAAGTGAAAAGAAAATTGTACATCTCTTCTTTTTATAATACTCTACTCATAACAAACTATATCAATGAGTAGAATGATAATCTACTAACGAGCCCTCTATATGTTTTGTTAATAAAAAAGTTCTTACAGCACACAAGTACTCTCACTTGTGTAGAAAACATTTTTGTGTGAAGTATTCACGTTGAAGCACCGCACTTGAGTATACTTCGAAGCATGGAGAGGGCTGTTCTCGGGGAAAAAATCTGGTTTTAGTGAAAGAGGCGATTCAACAAAAGACCCAGATTAGGGAAAGTATTTACCGCTACCGTCATAATGCTTTCTACAAAGTAGTAAAGGAGTCTATTCATGATAGCTGATCGATGTTGCCTGCGGACAGAAAAAATATGTTCGGCCTACGCTTTATGTGACAAATTCTGAGTAGGAACAGCACATCTGATTTCTAGATGTGTATGAGTATCGCGTTGCACACGTCCGTAAGTGTAAATCTAAATGCCCTATACGTGACCGCGGGTGATGGTAAGTGCAACACTAGGCAACCGCCGTCTACACCTTGTGGATAGAACGGTTAAATGTGCCACACGGTAAGAAGAAGAAATAGTAGGAACAGCCTACACTTGAGAAAACACTTGACTAACAGAAGCTAGCCAGACTCTAGTACTAATACAGAAGTACCACATAGATTGTTTAGAAGATCAAGAAATATTTCTAACCCAGATTTTTGTAAAATGAAAATTACTTCTTATAGAAATAAATTGGAGTCAAGAAACTTCACAATTTTGACACCAAAAAAAAGGAAAATTATTTGAATGAAAATTGTCCAGTTATATGTACGTACTACATTTGGGTAATTTTGTAGCATTAAAAACATTGTAAATGCTTACCCCTTGAGAGAATGAGTGGGGCCACTGGTGAGGGGAGAAGAGGTGTATTATGAAAATGATACTTGACAAAACTCGTAACAATACATGCTTCAGTGCTCGACCTTAGCTCAGGGCTGCCAGGTTTTTAAGCTACACTTTTTTCGTATTTTCTACAAGAAGCCTAAGTAAGAAATAGAGAATACCAGTTTATAATTCATTGCTATCGCTTTAGAATCATTGCTAGGTCTATTTTTTACCAATTCATATACATCTGACTGACTCGGTGGCTAAGTGGTTAGCGATCCTGACCTCTGATTCGAGAGTCGTGGGTTCGATCCCCACACAGGGCAAACTTTTCTGTGATGAGCAGAATTGCTTGCTCTGAGTCTGGGTGTATTATATCTATATATGTATGTATTTAAAAGTATATGTGTATGTATATCAGTCTCTGGTTGCCAAGATACAGGGAATCCTAGTTTGGGGCCAGATGACCGTGTGTGATTTGTCTCAGATATTATTATTATTATTATATATAATAAATAAATAATAAATGAATAATAAATATATAATAAATGAATCTATAATGACAGTTGAAATAAAAATATGCTTATTATTTTAGTCGGATTCATATCCTAGGAAACACTGTAGTTTACCTAATGACTTTATAAAACAAACGGTATTTTTTTGTCTATAATCAATAGAAAGGCCCTTTCTTGGGTACGTATAGTATGTACTTAAGGCAGTTTCAGTTTACAACATAGCAATAAATAGTATATAATTTTTATTTTATTTTTGCCCATTTGGTGTTGTGAACAGAAAAAAAACTTTTTTATTGTTCACTTCACAACAAAATGCTTTCTCTCACTAGGTGTATCTAACAGCTGTCATATTAATCATCATATTATAATTCGCTTAATTATAGATCAATTTTGTCTTTTTTACCCTCAATTGGTAAGCCCTTGGCATCATTTCACATGATGGTAAGTGATGATGATGCCGAAGATGGAAGCGGGCTTAACAAGATTCCCCAACGCAATGGGGAACTGGCTATCTTATCTTCATACCTGAACACATCAATGCTGTTAACATTGATGTTTGGCGGCAAGACTTAGAAAAGATGGTGGTAGCTAGCCAGGAGGGCTCAGAAAATGCCCACCACCAACCAAACCGAGTCCTACAAAGTTGGACCCTGCCGGGAATCCAACCCGCGACCTCCTGATGTGAAGCGAGCGGACAAGCCACTGGGCTACGGAGGCGGATAAAAGGCGGAGGTATTTTCCTATGGGTACGATATTATAGACTTTTATTTGGCAGCCCTACAGAGCTCACTCCCCCCCAGGTTAAGTGCACTGTTTACTGCGTGTTGCGCTGATGTTTTTCAACGTGACAACTTGGACTATAACTGCATATTAGACGGCTAGGCTAAATGAGATTTTCTTCTTTGACAAAAATAAAAAAGGAAAGTTTTACAATTTAACTTTTGAAATTATAATTTCATATTTATGACCGATATTTCTCAGTAATGGCAGGAATCCTTCCTAGTTTAATCTAATCAAGACTTCGACTAACTCGGTGGCTCAGTGGTTAGTGCTCCTGACTACTGATCCAAGAGTTGTGGGTTTGATCCCCATCCGGGGCAAACATTGTTTAATGAGCAGATTTGTTTGCTCTGTTTCTTGGTGTATTATGTCTATATATGTATGTATTTAATTGATATGTGCATGTATTCAGTCTCTGGTTCCCATAATACAGGGAATCCTATTTTGGAGCCAGATGACCGTGTGTGATTTGTCGGATATCTGGATATCCAGGTTAAAAGATAAGACACCTGAACAACAATATTTGCCTGAAATGAAAAGGTTGCCTGGAAGAAATCGCTGATAGCGATAAGGCCGCCTTTGCACATTTTATTGTTTGAGTAGCCCTTAAGTTTTAAATGTATTTTTAACCGACTTCAAAAAAAAGGAGGAGGTTCTCAATTCATCGGAATCTTTTTTTTATTTTATTTTTTATGTATGTTCACCGATTACTCGAAAACGCCTGAACCGATTTGGAATATTTTTTTTTGTTTAAAAGGGTGTACTTCACAGGTGGTAACACATAAATTAAATCGAAATCAATTTAGCGGTTTTTGAGAAAATCAAAAAAAACATAGCAACATTGGAGTTGTTGCGATTGAAGTCGGTTGTTTTTAACGTATTCAGCGTGGTCAATTATTATGTTGGTGGGCAATGAAGTATATTTATTATTATTATAATTTAGCTAAGAACCACCGTGATAAAACCTGCTTACAAGTGAAAATAACCTTTTTTTTATGTGATAAGGAAGGCAAACGAGCAAGTGGGTCACCTGATGGTAAGTGATCACCACTGCCCATAGACACCTGCAACCCCGGAGGGGATTGCAGATGCGTTGCCAACCTAGAGGGCTAAGATAAAATGCCTCTTGTGCCTGTAATTTCCTCGGCTGTCTTACTCTCCACACCGGAACACAACAGTGCAAGCACTGCTGCTTAGCGGCAGGATTAGCGAGTAAGATGGTGGTAGCGATCCGGACGGACCTCGCACAAGGTCCTACCACCCGCAAAACCTAACGATATTTTTTAAAGTGTATCCTATGTCACTTTCGGGATCAGGATAAATTTAACGACACCTTTCAAACTAAAATCCATCAAGCCGTTTAGGCTACAGAGCGTGCCAGAGAAATATACATACATACATACATACAGTCGAAAAACATAAACCTCCTTCTGGCGCAGTTTGGTAAAAACCTCATTCAAATTAGTCCATCCAAAAGTTGTACCACAAAACACACACATATCGATATTAAAAACTAAGAACTGTGGCATTGATCAGCTGGCTAGATAACTTTTCATTTTTGTAAATATTATTACGATGACGGGAATATGATTTTGATAAGTTTTGGCTAAGGTTATTTTTTTCATACGTAACTGCATTAAAACTGACCGAACTTGATTTTGATTGTAGTTTTTTCCATATATAAAATATTAACAATGGTACAACGTTGCAAATTTTTCATAAGCAGAGTGGAATTTGTATGGAAAACAGAGAAACCAACTAGCAGCGTATGTTTATAAAGTATAATATAGGGTGACTTTAAATTAGTTCTTGATACGAAAGGCTATGCATGTGCTCATAATAACAAACAACTTTCCCTAAGGAACCCATAGTCAAATTGCAAACAAATTTTTTGGACTCTCCATACTAATTTGGCCGCTCAGTTGATCGATTTGTATGGAGAGTCCCAATTGTTTTTGCGATTTGACTATAGGTTCCTCAGGGAAAGTTGTTTGTAATCATGATCACATGAAATATTTTTTAAATTTTCCAGTTTATGTTGTGCAATAAAGTGTTTTCATTCATTCATTAAACCACACGAAAAACTAAACAAACATTGTGGTATTCTAATTTCTGTAACTCTATCATTATTTCATTTAAAACTGAAATACAGTTGGTAGAATTAGACGGACTTCATAGTCAGTTTTGAAATGCGAATCCAATATAATACAGTGGCGAGAAAAACGCCACTTTATTAATTCACAGCAACACCCTACATTGCACACATTGATGTTTGTAAAGCTTTGAATAATAATAGACCTAGCACGGAACCCTGAGGCGCGCCGGCATTATGCTACAAATGTGCTAACTACTTAGTGTTATACGGCGCAAATGTCGCTCAGAATCGGATTGGGATCACGTTCTCAGCGCGAAGACAGTTTGACGTGCTTCCCTCGACTCGCATAAATTTGCAAGATTAAGCGGGACCCCCAGCTCACCCTGCCTGGATGCGGTCTGTGCCTATTTACATATAATAAATGTTCCCTTTGGCCGTCTCTAGGTCTTCGGTAACAACAGTGATATTAAAATTCTCCGCTATTTTCAACCGACTTCAAAAAAAGGAGGAGGTTCTCAATTCGTCGGAATCTTTTTTTTTTTTTTTTTTCTATGTATGTTCACCGATTACTCGAAGACGCCTGAACCGATTTCAAAAATTCTTTTTTTGTTTGAAAGGGTATACTTCACAGGTGGTCCCATATTAATTTTATCGAAATCGATTCAGCGGTTTTTGAGAAAATCAACAAAAACATAGCAAAATTGGAGTTGCTACGGTTGAAGTCGGTTGTTTTTAACGTATTCAGCGTGGTTAATTATCAAGTACCTATCTATAGAAGGTGAGTAACAATTGCGATGAAAGCTTTACTCTTTACTACTTGACGGAAAGTGGGTACTGCCGCCTATTTATCTTTTTCTTATTCCAAAAAGGATTAATCAATGCCTTGCCAATACTAGAGCGCTAAGATGAAATGCCTCTTTTATCGGTAATTACGATGGGTATCTTGCTCCACCCGCCGGAGCAAGGCTGGGAACTCAGTTGGGTTAACTGAATATTTACAATATAATCAAATCAGATGGCGCTTTCAATATTATGTAGTGAATATTCATTAAATAAATTAAAATTTGTATCAACTAGGGCAATCCCTCTTTATCGCCGGTGTTTGCCTGTGAAACGTGATCGGAATGTTCCCATATATTATCTATTTTAGAGAGTATAGTGATACAGTGCAGTACAGGGTGATCTACAGTTATAGGTGTGTCAGACCTATCACAAAATGTTCGTTTATCATAGGTAATCTTCAGTAGTACGTGACTTCTGGTAATACTTAGTGCAATCTTGACCTTTATTAATGAAGTTTAATGATTATTTGATTTGTTTTTTAATGAAATTTAATTAATTTTTGTGTTTATTAAGGCCTGGGAACTATGTTTAAATCTCTTTTCACAAGATTTATTCTTTATTATACTTTGTGTCTTGTTTAGTTGACACTGTAAAATGTTGCTTAAATAAATTTTCAACTATTAAAAATATCTTGTTTTCATTCATATTTGATTGAACAAGATTTGTGGTAATGCAACGCAACATGCAATCAGCCATAATTAGTACAAAAAGAAGAACTAGAACTAAAATAGGTGTGTAAAGCTGCTTTTCCACCGGCGAGTCGAGGAGGGAAGATAATTTAAATTGTATGGGAAAAATAAATTCTCTTCTCGCACGTCTTCGGTGGAAATAGATTTATTCTTAGATATTTCAATTCTCTTCACTCCTCCCCTCGCCTCGCCTCGCCGATGGAAAACCAGCTTTATTCCTAATTTTAAATTAGTCAGAGCATATTTAAAAAACAATTGAATTAAAATGTAACCTATGTCAACGAAACCTTGCTCTCCAATATCGGCCATACGTCATGTGCAAGAAATGCACAGATATTAACGTTGGTACAAATAAGACAGAGAATTTCATTTATTTTACATGGAATTCCTTTTATCGGTGAAAAACCGATGAATGCTCAAGTGGCCAGGTTGATAAAAGAGAAAAAGGCATCCTACCTATAGCAAAGTTCCATTTTAGAAGTGAATTACACTTTTAGAATTTCGCCGTTTTTGAGGCATTAGTCTTGTATGGGGAGAGGTAGGTATATAAGAACTATCGTGTATAATCAAGCGATCTTAAAATTCAATAACTGTGACTACTAATCATGAAAGTGAACAACTTTTCCCCAAGAAATGTATAGTCAAATAGGAAAAAAGTAAGACTTCCAATACAAAGTATGCTTAACAGATAAATTAGTATAAGTCATTTTTTCGCGAAATATTTATAGGTTCTTGATGAAAGTTTTTCAGTTTCATGAGAAGGTAGCTATGGAATTATTTTTTTCAGATTATTTGTGTCCGTCAGGATGTCTGGACCAAAGTGAGGGATTTGAGTTTAGACACCACACAGATTTAGTACCTAATTAGTACCTACACATATATTTTTTTCAGATTTTATGTGTCGTGGGGGAAACCTTCATAGATATTAAGTAGGTATCTGAAAAATCAGGTAATGTTCGATATTTACTGATTAAAACCCCCATGGTGATCATGAATTGCATTAAGAAGAGTTCTGGGACCTCCTTAAGAACGCACTAGTACTCCTCAAGCACTCCACTGACTTATGAAGCGCACCTCTAGTGATCCTTCCCGTAGTATTTAATGCAGTCTGTCAATATTATGCACTAGCTTCCACCCGCGACTTTGTCTGCGTGGATTTCAGAATTCTGTCAGAGAGAAATAATATGTCAAGGCAGCGCCATCTAGTGACAAAGTAAAAATTTCAGTTTTTTGCCATTCTTCCGGGAATCCTAGAGATTTCCGAGATTTCTCCGGGAACCCTAGAGATTTCTGAGAAAATCATATCTTATAAGTTAGCCGAGTGCTTTATCTATTATATCTACCTACCAAATTTCATCCAAATTCGTTCAGTAGTTTCGGCGTGAAAGTGAAACAAATAAACATCCATACTTTCGCATTTATAATATTAGTGTGATGAGATTTATTAGCGATGTCTCTAAATATAGGAATATGGATTAATACACCCTTCCGCCATTATCTCGCTCTGCTGTCTCTTCCAATCGACAAATAAAAGAAATCGCTCGCAGCAATAAGTCTGGCTTTGCTTTTTTTGTGGTTCTTTTCTATTTTCCTCTTACCCATTTATACAAGTATCAATTAAATTATAGGACAAAATGGGAAATAAAATAAGGTATATGCAGTATACAGATACTTATGATAAAAAAGAATTCGAAATCGAAGTATTTACCTTATTTAATCAATTCATAAATACATTCTTATAACGATTTTAATACAAAATTACCAAACATTTTGCCAAAAATATGAAATTTTAAATTAGTTCGTTAAAGTCTGTTCTGCAGATAACAAAGAGTTGGTTGGCAGTAGATCTGTTGCTTTCTGATTTATTTGCAAACTTCGTCGGTGCGGCGGCGGCAGCGGTAGAAAATGTCCTCACACAAATGGAATGTTGAGTGGAATGGCTGTAAAAAATGAAGATTTTGTGGATTTTCTATTTCGTATGCAAATAAATAAGCTGATTTAATAATATTGAATAAATAAGATATTTACCAAGGCGCACTTCGGAAAAGTCGGGTAAAATTAAAAACAGTTTTAAGAGTATGTGAAAACGTCACAACGTGTTACAAGTGGAGAACTTAACTAATTAAGGTGTCTATAGAGATAAATGACTTTTTTTTTACATGTGACTGCCAATTCTGGGACTAGACAACTTCCTATAAGAAACCTATATGAAATTTGCAAAAAATAATTTAGTCTTCTCATTGTAATTTATCAGTAAAAACGCAGAATTTTGTTTTTTTTTCAGAATTGTAGGATGCTTGAATAAAGTTATTTAGAGTCGTGAGTAGAAGGCACACATAATTATTATAAAAAATAATAATCAATTGTTAGTTATGGTCATCGTAAACTTCACCCCCCCCCCCCCGGGTTTATGGGCTATTAGAAGATAAGTCATGCTCTTTAAATTGGTTCAATAATTTTGATACATTTATTTCGTAGGTGCAGTAATTTTTATACAATATAAATGAATTATAAATTATTTTTGCAACATAAGTCACATTGAGAAATCATTTACGAAACCATCAAGAAATGCTTAAAAGATTCCAAAATTTATATTTCGTGATGTATTGTAGAGAAATCACTTTAACCATTTTAGCTTCGGTTGTACACAATTTTTACTTTACAAAGTTTCCTATTACAATAAATTTCCGTAATCGATGTAACAAAGTCTAAAGGTTTAATTCAGGTCAGATGTAAACGAACTGCAAGCTTGGTAGCTAACGAGTTGTGCCACGCCGCTCGAGTGACCACGCTGCCTTGGAATAAATATAATACATTTATTTTAGTATACTTTTTATTAAGGAAATAATTTTAGACAAAATCTAATCAATATTAAAAAGAAGGTAACGTTAAAGGAAATCCTAATAAAGTACTTTATTGACTATTGATAAGTAAAACTCAGCAATTTCAGCCCATCATGGGTACCCGACGCTCGGTGAATGCTCACTAATGAAGCGATTTTACATCACCCTTCCAAAACAGGGGAAAGCTTTTCTACGTTCTTTCTATTAATAGTGTACAGAGATTTTAAATGTATGAAATTACATGTATGACTGTCTTTATGTATGTGATTAGGGCATTATAGATTGACACCTATAATAGACGTGGGAAACGCAACTTTCATTCACATCTAGTAATCATATCGATACTTCTGGGCTCAAAGGGCGTAAACGCTAAATATACCTTAGGCGTATACGCCCTTTGACCCTAGAAGTATCGATATATGCGCAGTTATTCACGATGTTTTCCTTCAGTGTTTCTGGCACGAAGATAAGAATAGCCAGTTCCCATTGCATTGGGGAATCTTGGTAAGCACGCTTCCATCTTCGGCATCATCTTCACTTACCATCAGGTGAGATGATGCCAAGGGCTTACCAATTGATGGTAAAAAAAGTGTTAGAATAAAACGTTTTTAAATTATTTAATTACAAATAATAAATAATAATTAAAATAGTTTATTTATCTATTTAAAAAAGTTGCTATAGACGATGAGTCAGAGTTTAATAAAGTTTCGCAGTTTCTAAATTCATGACATGAAAATAAACGGATTTTCCATTGAAGTGAAATTCGCATATTTAATGAGGATTCAAATTGCACCTGGCTGACTGCTTTCTGCTTTCCACGGATTTGTGGTAGCTGCGGTTGGTTTTATGCTTTAGTGTAATATATTATTTGTATAGTTTACTGCTGCATAAAAGCTTTGGCGAGAAAACATTCTTATTAGTAGGACTCGTGTCCTATTTGTTTGGTTCTTTTTGCTGTGACGTAGTTCGTCATAACTCCGGAACTATTTAAACTCAAATTTAAATGAAAAGTTATTTATTTATTTAAGAGGAAGCTTCTTAATAAATTTGTAATCGTATTTTTTCAACCTTGTACATAGTTCCTAACACACGTACTTGTATACTCAACGTTTTAGAAAAAATACCAAAATGAGTCCTGGTTCTTTTTGATAGTTTTCATCAACACCTCATATTAAACTTTGTCATGATCGAGGATGTTCCCACTCAGGTGGGAAGGACCGAATCACGGAAGTGCGAAACAATTTTGTAGCGAATACCTGAAGCTCGACTGCACTTAAGATCGAAATTAGCATCTTATTTTATTATACTTATGTTTTTTAAATCACAATTAGGGTAAAAAAAAACTTCTGGTTTTTTAAAAATCAAGTGAAATGCCGCGATTTCGTCTACATAGATTCAGGTTGATGTAAACCCAAAAATTTTACTTTGCATACATATCGACCAGCTTGGCAAGCCCAATTTGGTATGGAATACTGAAAAATTTTGAAAACTGTTTTTTATGATAAGTAGAAGCCTATGTAAACCTACTTCGTTACATTTTTTATCCTGTATTAACCCATCCACATTAGACCAGGAGGTGAAAATTTTACTATGACAATATGATAAAAGAAAATAAAATGTTTGGTTCGTCACGACGAACGCGAACCTTCCTTGCTATTCCTATCTAACTGAAACGAATTTCTAAAACATCTTTATCATTTCTAGCCAATAGTGTCCTACTGCTTTTTAATTTATCGTGATTTGGGGCCACCATTTATTCTTTAAACCTATCTCATGCTACCATATCCATATCAGTCTGGCGCGATACCTGCGCGATGGTCTTTATAAATGTTTTAAACGATATTTGAAAAATCCTACCCTAAGGGTGGGAAAATAGGGGTGATTTATAGCCACAAAAAATATAAAAGAAAAGCTTTTTAACAAAAAAATTAAAACGTCGAATAAAGTAAAAAGCAAAAAATAATAAAGCTTTTTATTTAACTCTAATAACTAAGTTCTTAAACTAATGTAAGTCTACCTAAGTAATTTTGAGTCGGCGCCAAACAATCAAATTAATTAATTGCATTGTTAATTTGATTTGGTAATTTCTTTTAAAAGGTAATTTAGTGATTTTTGTTCATTGATTGTTTGGCGCCGACTCAAAATTACTTAGGTATACTTACATTAGCTTAAGAACTTAGTTATTAGGGTTAAATAAAAAGCTTTATTCTTTTTTTTCTTTTAGTTTTATCGGCGGTTTAATTTTTTTGTTAAAAAGCTTTTATTTTATAATTTTTTGTGGTTATTAATCACCCCTATTTTCCCACCCTTAGGGTAGGATTTTTTCCAGATTTATATGGGACCAATTTCGAGGTATACCCTATTCAATAAAAAAAGAATTATCATAATCGGATTACTCTGTAAAAAGTTATGCGTTGTCATACATAAAAAAAATATACGCGTCGACTTGAGAACCTCCTCCGTTTTTTCGTTAGTTAATAATTGACCACGCTGAATAGGTTAAAACCAACGGCTTCAATCGCAACAACTCCAATTTTGCAATTTTTTTGTTGATTTTCTCAAAAACCGCTGAATCGATTTCGATAAAATTTATATGAGACCACCTGTGAAGTATACCTTTTAAACAAAAAAAGAATTTTCCAAATCGGTTCAGGCGTCTTCGAGTAATCGGTGAACATAAAAAAAAAGATTCCGACGAATTGAGAACCTCCTCAATTTTTTCGTTAGTTAAAAAACCTATAAATGTTGAGAATGTTGACTTCCTACTCAAACGAAAATTCACCACTTGCCAGTTAACACAGCTATGAAATAACAGCAATTATAAGCAATTTGGAGCGGCGAACTGAACTCTTCCTGTTCTCATAAGAGAGAAGGCCGCAAAATATATGGAGTTTCCATATACTTCACTGCCTTCTTTCTTATGCGGGCGATTGTCGCTTACCCTGTCACGGTTTGATTACAGCTATAAATCGTGCGGCTATCTGCGCCGACGACGGGCCATGGGATTTACTCGTAAATTCTCGCCGCCTACCAGAACAAGACAATCTTGCGGACTTAATACAAAATTTAAATGTAGATGTTAATTAACTAAGAATTTCTGTTGGCTTCGCCTTTACATAGACGATACGTGTAACTAGTTTTTAAAATACGGTAATATTGCAAAGCAGAATGTTTCCTAAGTGAAATAGTTTTGTTTTTATATAATTAATAGTCGGTAAAGAGATTTACTATTCTTTAAGATGCGAAAAAACCATTAAAATGTCTATATTTATCTCTTTCTAGGTCAAGCTTTGTTTGGTGGTAGAGCATTTTCTGAGCCAGCCTGGCTGGCTACCGCCATCTTATCTAAACCTTGCCGCCAAACACCAATGCGTTAATGCATTTCAGGCGATGTTAAGATAGCCAGTTCCTCATTGCGTTGGGAAATCTTGGAAAACCTGCTTCCATCATTCGGCATTATCATTTCTCCGTCCGGTGAGGTTAATGGTGAAATAATATCAATGGATTACCCACTGTGGATGAAAAAGAACCTTTTGATGTTTAATATCTTATATGTTATCCTGTATATTAATCTGTTTCAGGAAGTTACTCTACAGGAGTTAAATTAAACGATGCAGAAAATGTTGCTTTATTGCCCCCTCTCATTTTTGATTCTCACCGCGGTGCTGTAATTATCAAACATGGTCATTAATTAAATGGTAAACATTAGAAAATTAATTACCTATGGAACGGCAGGCAACAAGTGGATCTTCAAATATGGATGAACGTTTTAATACTACCTAAGTTTTCTGTGCTTTTTTTTTGCCAGTTCGCGTAATAAACTTTTTTTCTAACTTTCTTTCAAATGAACATGGACACGACGAAAATTATATGAAACCTCCTACTCGGTAAAGCGATTACGGGATTCATCCTTCCTTCCGATTCGACCTTCAAGGTTGCGGAAAGCGGCTGGATGCAGGCAGCGCAAGTCCGGTCGTCGAAATCTTTGTGAGAAGTCTCTATCTAGCGGATTTTTTTCTTGTTGATGACGATTATTAACAACCCATATCGTCCTAACTGCAGGAGCACGGGTCTCTTCCCATACTTCGGGAAGGATAGGCCGTAATCCACACACGGGGGCCAAGTCCGGATTGGTGGCTAGTGGGCTAGTGGCCAACCCCAGTGTCAGAAGTTTTTCAAGCCTCCTATAAGGCCTCCAACATGGCTTAATGACTGCCATCTAGTGATAACAGCCGGCACCAATGGCTTAACGTGCCTTGCGAAGCACGGAAACGGCCGAGATAAATGCCACTAACAGTCAAACCCATACAGGTTATGACCTTGTCTGTAGTCAGTTAACCTGCGTGATCGACGCGACCACGCAAGCCGCACTGAGTCACGACCGCTTCCTACCTACCTACCGAACCTACCTAAAGAATATAAGTACTTAATGTAATTTAAAAAGTATTTTTTAAATAAAATTTCAGAATCTTCGTTATATAGATTTGACAGCTGTCACTTATCATCATTAGATTCACTTGGATATTCACATATTCTAGTTATTCCACTTTCTGCTCTTCTCAGACTTAAATTCTCTTCTCCGTTTAAGAATTTATTCAATATTCATGAAAAACCAAAATCGAGAGTATTTATTATTTCCCACAAGGTGTTATTGGCAAAATATTGTAATTGATACGTCTTCCGTCCGTAAATCAGTTGCTAACAGACACGCACGACGAGCGCTTTGCCTTCATGCTTGGTTTGCCTGCAGATATAAATAATGCACAATTTTAATTTGTTTTTGGCCAAACTATGATTTTACTCTACTTATAATAGAAACATAACTTTACTTTCGCTATTATTTAATGAAAAATCCTTTAAATCGGAGTAGTCATTGGAGATACTTTCATAATGTCAAAAATAAAACTAACTACCTAGTAAGTTTTTCTACTCTTTCTTTGAAAGTGCTAATTATTGAAAAATGCTTTATAATTAATTATTGATGCAGTCAACTACCCTCTTTAATAAATACTGCTTCTTTCAATACGGTTTTAATATGACTACGGCCAGATATATGTAAATTGATAAAAAAAAGTTTATCGCCATTTTATATTCACCCCTATGAAGGTTACGTTTGCGATATAAACATAACCTGGTATAGATTTTCTCATGTCTTTTTTTGTATGGCAGAGGTGGCAAGCGAGCAGATGGATCACATGATGGTAAGAGATTACCGCCGCCCATAGACATCCGCAACACCAGAGGAGTCCCAAGTTCCGCGTGGTAGGAACTTTGTACTAGGTAGAAAAAAAAGACGATTTAAAAGTATGTGCAAAACATCTACCACTTTGATTTGATTTTTTTTATTTTGTTTCCGGAAATGTCTGTGTTAAGGCGACGACATCTACTCTGCCCCCATAGTGAGAAGGCCGCAAAGTATACGGAAACTGCATATAATTTGCGGCCTTTTTTCTTATGAGGGAAGTACTTTTGTCTAGTTGTCCTCAAAATTAACGGTTTCTAGTGGTGTCAATGCGGTCGCGATAAATTAAGCGTTACGACACAGCTGTTGATCCCGCAGATAAATCAAATGCCGTTGGAATGGGTATCCGATGATGCCTATTTACTCCTCGGAGACCCTTTTCGTCGCCCTTTGTTAGAAAACGGTTTGTTGGTTGTTTGTGTGCGACCCGCAAGATGTGTTAATTTTTAAATTAGGTATAAATCATTTTGTATTTCTGAAATTGTGAACTCGTTATTGATGAATAACATTAATAAAAACAGTTTTTAAAAAGACCATTTCTGGTAACATTACAGAGTGTTCACCCACCTTTCAAGTCTCTGGTAGTGGTCTCTTTTACAACCTATTTATGTATCATTATCATCATCAGCGGAAAGACGTCCACTGCCAGACTTAAGGCCTCCATCAAGGATCTCCACACCGACTGGTCCCGCGCTGCCCGCATACAGCGGCTTCCCGCAACCTTCACCTCGTAATCGGTCATGCGTGGTCGCCACTCGAGAACTTTAATGCCCCAACGGCCATCTGTTCTATAAGCTATGTGCCCAGCCCACTGCCACTTATGTGTAGTTAAGTTTTGGAACCTAGGCACAATGCTCGATGGACTCAGTAAAGTCTCCCAACAAGTGGGTCTTGAAATGAACATGGACAAGAATGTCCGTGTTACACGCACTCCTCTGAAGGTTGGAGAATCTACACCCGAAGTTGTTGTACCTGTATATTATGTAATAACTTGGAGCAAAGTCAATTAAAAGGCAAAACATATATTAAAATAAATAAATAAATAAATAAATATCCGGGACAAATCAAACACCGTCATCTGGCCCCAAACTAGGATTCCCTGTACTATGGGAACCAGAGACTGATATACATACACATATACGTTTAAATACATACATAGATAGATAAAATACACCCAGACACAGAGCAAACAAATCTGCTCATCACAGAAACGTTTGCCCTGGGTGGGGATCGAACCCATCAATATACACTATTTTAAAAACCCTTGTCCTTTATTTCCAAACTTCCTACTCACGGTGTTAACACGGCCACTAAAAGTTATCCGATTATTCACATTTACTGCCGTCGACGTGGACATACCATTGGGATTACGCTATAAAATATGTAGGTACTATAAAGTTAACTCAGAAGCAGGACACAATACGACATATCGCACGGTTGGCACCACCAAAACTTTTCATATAAATCACTTGGTTAACTTTATTCAAACGACTCTCGGGCGACATTCGTTCGGAATCCTCTAGTAGTGGGAACTTCTTCGTACCAAGTAGCTCTTTGTGAAAGTGGAAATAAAAGGCAGGCACAGGAGTTACACCATCTCTTTTGAAGTTGGTCTCTGTTGAGTAAATAGGTGGTGCTATCACGTGAACACAAACAAGATGTAAGAAAGTCGACTGGATACGTAATGTGTTCTTGGTAAGTTAGGTTTATTAAATTTTACAGGGAATCGTATTTTTCATTCATAATAATGAACCTTCGTTATGTAAAGTTTTTATAAATTCTGTTAGTTAAACAGCAATATTTATTTTCATGTTTGTTATCGTTTTCATGAGATAATTTGTAATTAATCTTCCCATTGTTTAATTAATCCGACTTTGTTTGTGAACTGGATAATTAACTGTCTAAAATATTCTCTAGACTTCGCAAACTGGCTTCCTAATTTCTGTCAATTCGTCTTTTAACTTTCGAAAGCTGGAATTTGATTACATCTTACTCAGATTGCCTAATTAGGTTGCGTCAGTCCATAAAAAACCTATTCCCAAAATGTACCTTATTCTAAGCTTATGAATATAGTCTTTGTTTCCGAAGTTTGTACAATAACAATTCAAGTTCCTGGCATTTTACATAGCAAAATGCTCTTCTGATGTTGTACAGTCAGAAGCCGCAGCACTTTGTTATGTTGAAAGTGTACACCACAGTGGCTGACGTAATCGGTCATATCGCATAAAACCTTTACAGCCTGCGCAATTGCGCATATTGTAGTGGAAGCCTTATCAATAAATTGTACACCGAAAACATAACTATCTATCTATCTATCAGCCGAAAGACGTCCACTGCTGGACAAAGGCCTCCCCCAAGGATTTCCACACCGACCGGTCCTGTGCGGCTCGCATCCAGCGGCTTCCTGCAACCTTTACCAGGTACAGGAAAACATAACTAGGTACTCAAAATGGCAGCATAAACTTATATTTAGTTTGTTCACATTTTTTCTGCGAAAGGATAATAAGGTGAGGTACAAGCGTGAGTGAAAAGTCGGTGCGAAAATTTCTCCCGTCAATGGCTAGCCTCGTAAGGCCCAATGTCCTATTTTTGGATATAGGTTTAGTTTTATTTCAGACTACCTAAAATTTGAATTGATTTTCGAACTTGTATTACGATTTGAATATTGGCTCCATTTCTGAATGAACCACATTTGAATTCAAGCGTTAGGGTAATTATTTTAGGTTGTTGGGCCGCAATGAAATTTGGTTCGGGTCTTATAAGGCTAGAAAATATTTTCCAGTAACACCTCTGGCCAGAAAAAGTCATCTATACGCCACAATGACGCTGAATACCGCTCAAAATATCTATTTTGTAAATGTCCATAAGTTTTAAATAACTTCTATTGACACAAGTACAGTTCTGTCAACTGAAGTAAGTTGAAATTTAAATATTTTTAAATATTTATCTATTTCCTGGCCTAAAAAGTGTTTAAATAATGAAAACTGATTAAGACTTATAAATAATCATTGTCTTTGACATTAAAACTATTTTAAATTCAATTCATTTATTTATCAGACCACAGTGAACAACTTTGTTAGTGTTAAAATTACCCATCTTCTATAATTTAAGAGCTAGCTGTGCTAGCTAGTGTAGTTCACACCATTCACTCCTATCCAGGGTCTTCTCTTTAACTTTTTTGTACGACATCACATCAACCTTCTTCTTAATTTGGTCCATATAATTTATCCTCGGTCTTCCCCTTCCACGCTACCTTTCAATCTTTCCTTCCATTATGTTTTTAATCAAGTCGTCATGTCTTATGAGATGGCCGATCATCTTTCCTCTTCTATTCTCAACTGTAATTAATAGTGTCCTTTTCTCGTTCACTCTGCAAAAAACTTCCTCATTTGTATTTTTTTCTGTCCAAATTATACCTACGTTCCATCCTTCGTCAACACATTTCGAATGCTTCCAAAATTTCTCTCTGTGTCTTTTGTGTCATTGTCAAACTTACCCTATGTTAGTAAACTTAGCCTATGTTAGTATTCATATCACTCTCCTTTAAGATATTATCAACCGACTTCAAAAAAAGGAGGAGGTTTTCAATTCGTCGGAATCTTTTTTATTTTTTTTTATTTTTTTTATGTATGTTCACCGATTACTCGAAGACGCCTGAACCGATTTCGAAAATTCTTTTTTTGTTTAAAAGGGTATACTTCACAGGTGGGTCCATATAAATTTTATCGAAATCGATTCAGCGGTTTTTGAGAAAATCAACAAAAACATAGCAAAATTGGAGTTGTTGCGATTGAAGTCGGTTGTTTTTAACGTAAAGCAAATCTTTGTTCTTGTTTACTTAGAAAAATATGCAATAATTTCGCATGCAAAGCTTTTCACAAAACATTTTTGTGATAAACAAGTATATATTAGGTAAATGGCATTTTTATTAAGCGCACTCCATCACAGTAAAAATATCTCTTACGGCCTAATCCGGCTCGAGGCGCGCTGGTAATGAAATTTTACTAGATCGGCTCGTATATTTCAAAACAAATTATATAAGGATGGATAGATCCTGTATCTGTCTTTAAACAGGCTTTAACAAAATTGGTGTAGGTCTCGTTAACTGAGGATTGTATTCATAATTCTGAACAACTTTTTTTCTATGACTCTCCATACAAAAATGGTCAAATAAGTGATCAGTTTTTATGAAAAGGCCATTTTTTAGGGTTCCGTTACTCAAAAGAAATAAAGGAACCCTTTTTTGCGGTTTGAGCAAAGTCGTAAGACAAAAGTTGGTCAGAATTATGAGTAGGAATATTAACGGATCCTAAACCAATATGGTTATGACCTGTATAGTTGTTCTTTTCAACCGACTTCAAAAAAGGAGGAGGTTCTCAATTCGTCGGAATCATTTTTTTTTTTATTTTTTTTTTATGTATGTTCACCGATTACTTGAAGACGCCTGAACCGATTTCGAAAATTCTTTTTTTGTTTAAAAGGGTATATTTCACTTGTGGTCCCATATAAATTTTATCGAAATCGATTCAGCGGTTTTTGAGAAAATCAACAAAAACATAATAAAATTGGAGTTGTTGCGGTTGAAGTCGGTTGTTTTTAACGTATTCAGCGTGGTCAATTATTTACTATACAGATTACGTA
Source organism: Coleophora deauratella (assembly GCA_958295455.1). Classification (NCBI taxonomy): domain Eukaryota; kingdom Metazoa; phylum Arthropoda; class Insecta; order Lepidoptera; family Coleophoridae; genus Coleophora; species Coleophora deauratella. Next base: position 16,154,637 of record OY282395.1, read on the forward strand.
CTGTACTACAGAGTTTAGGAACTACGGATGAATATAAGGGTCTACCAAAACCAATATGATATCTATGTATGTATATCAGTCTCTGGTTGCTATAATACAAGGAATCCTAGTTTGGGGCCAGGTTACCGTGTTTGATTTGAAATTATTTGAACTAAGTTTCTATTCAGGCCCTGAATAACTTTCTGCTAGAGCTGAACAATTCGCAATATTTTTACTTTCCATAAAAGTCTATCAACTGACCGGCAAACTTAATTTGACCACGCTTTGGTATAAAAACCATTTATCACTTTAACAAACTTTCAAAAGTAGGCTCTTAGTTTTTTTGTATTTTTTTTACTTTAACAAACTTAATTTGATCACGCTTTGGTACGCACCAACAAAGGAGACGAACAATCACACTATATGGCGTTCCATACCATTTTATGGTTTAGTGATGCGACGTTTCGCATCACCAAACCATAAATTTAATACTAAAATAACCACAATTCTGTGTGGCACTATAAAACATTAAAAATAATTTACCACGTCAACAAACATACTTTCAAAAATTATGCTGTTCGCAACAAAATTAATGATTTGTACTTTACATAAATGTCACACCTCGGACACTTCATACAAATTTCGCGCCATTGTTCACTACGTAGACATTCATTTCATACTGTGATAAATGTTTGTTAGTTACTTACAGGTGAAGCTAATAAAAGTGTGATAATAATGCTTTTCACAAAAAAAAAAAATTCACACTATAAACTATCAAAAGTAAATATAACGAATAGCCAGTTGACAGAGCACCTACGGGGTCCTTATTCTGTGATTCTTATGTAATATCAAAACAACGAAGAATAAGATAAAAAGGCGAGCTATGAGTCTGAAGCTTAGATTTAAATTCCAAGCGTTCATCGGTACAATTTATTCTCCCCATTCTTTTCGCGATTGCGTGAGCCGAAGCGAACTTGGAATCAATGACATATTTATCTGACAAAAGCCTCACTTTTGTCAGGCTCATCTCCATAATTCCATTTCTTCCGATCTCGATGATTGAAGGTTCATCGTGAACGTTATTTCGAAGAAATAAATCGTTTACCTGTTCCTTGAGATTATGTCGGTTTAAATACAGAATAATTATTATGCTCGATTTTTTATTGATGTGAGTATTTATATGTTGTCTTCTATGGTAACAGCAAAATCTCTTTAGGAATATTATTCGTTGTTATGATATGTTACGATAAATATTCTTTATTGCACACCAGGAAAACAGAAAATATATCCAAAAGTATTTTTTTTTTATAATAAAAAATGTTATTCGTTTGTGATTATTTGAGAAATGTCGGTCTCTCCGTATATATTGATCAACTGACCGCCAAATTGGTATGAAAAGTTCAAATATATTTTTTCCTATTTGACTACGGGTTCCTTAGGGAAAGTTGTTTGTTACCAAGAGCACATGCATAGCCTTTTGTAGCAAGAACTAATTTAAAGTCACCCTATATTATACTTTATAAACATACGGTGCTAGTTGGTTTACCTGTTTCCCATAGAGATTCCACTCTGCTCATGAAAAATTTACAACGTTGTACCATTGTTCTTATTTTTATATTTGGAAAAAACTACAATCAAAATCAAACCATCCGTTTATCGCTTGAGGCAACGAAACGTTTAATAAATTACCGTCCATCCTTACGGCGGCCCTGGCTATGTAAATTCGTTTTCGAGCGACACCTGGTCTAGCAATAAATTATTAAGATATCGCCTGAGATTGTGTAAATACGAGTTCATTAATATACGGAGAGAAAAAGCGACCCGACACAGAATAAATATACTTACTTCATTGTGAGATTCTACGGACTCAAACCCTGAATTTCACTTTAAAAAGGTTTCAATTCATAAAAACTGCTTAAATTGTATTAAATGAGTATATCCGAACGTGGCCGATGTTTCGCAAAGAGCGAAGATAAAAAAAAAATAACCGGGACAAATCACACACGGTCATCTGGACCCAAACTAGTGTTTCCTGTATTCGGAACTAGAGACTGCTACCGCATACATAATATGTAAGGCGTCAACACATATCCATATAAATATAAAGAAATAATACATCCACACATTTAAGCAAATAATTTTTGCTATCTGTGATAAACAGACAAGTTTGCTCTGGGACGAATTGAACATACGCCTCTCACTCAGTGCAATTACTAAGCCACCGAGTCAGTCAAATGGAAACTGTATTTTTTATGAAAACAAAATTGGAATCCCTTATAAATAATTCCGTGAAATAAATGGTTGTTCACTAAATAAAGAACAAAGCGATTTCATAGTGACACAAATTTATTATTAGGTATTTCAAAAATATCTGCCCCATTACAACGTTTTTTGAGGTGAACACGTGTTCTGTTACTTTGGCCATTCATCACTCTTTTTTTTTTCAGCTCGTAATAAAAATACATTGTACTTTTGAAATGACCATCGATATTGGAACAGTCCTATAAATAATAATTGTGTTATATCCGTCCATTTGAGTCCATTTTATTTTAATGATTGAATATTGGAAAATATAATATTTATGTCAAAACGTTTTCATAGCTATCTAAAACGGATTTTCCTGTGTTATTTAAGGTTCCGTACCTAAAAGGTTTCAACGATGGCACCTTATTTCTAAGCTTAGGCCGTCTACACTTGAGTGCGTCACTCGTCTGCAACACACACACTAACGCAAAATATACCTATCAACAACGACAACATGCCAATGCTAAACATGGAACTGCGACAAAATGCTACTTAGACGGAACTTAAACAACAAGTATCTGCAACAGACCCAATGAAACCTCTTAATAGTACCTATTGCAGAGTTTTTAAACTTAATTTAAAAATACTATCTATCAGCCTATCTATCAGCCGAAAGACGTCCACTGCTGGACAAAGGCCTCCCCCAAGGATTTCCACACCGACCGGTCCTGTGCGGCTCGCATCCAGCGGATTCCCGCAACCTTTACCAGGTCGACGGTCCACCAAATCGGAGGCCTGCCCACACTGCGTCTTCCGGAGCGCGGTCGCCATTCGAGAACCTTACTGCACCAACGGTTAAAAACACTAATTTGAATGAATAAAAGACCAATCTCGAAGTGAATAAAATACTTTTTTAAGAAAATTTACTTTTTCTTTTACTATTTTTTTTTTACTACGGCTACAATGTGCAGCGTAGTATTGTAGCAGAAAGCGTAGCAATGTGGACATCGTAAGCAAATTGTAGAATAAAACGTTTTTGTAAACGGTCTTAGCCGCTTTGTAAACTACAGTGTAAAAAAACTAATAAACCTACTTAACAACCCACTCATATTTAGAGGAGCCGCCGAACAAACGCGGACTTGTCCACGCAATCACCTTTTTCTTTTTTTTTAACATCTAAAAGTAGACATCTGTGCACTTGTAAAAGATGTTCAATCAATTCCGGCTCTTTCACATAAAAAAAGTACTTCTAAGTTTACTTTTTTATCGATTAGTCTTGAACTTGGACTTGTCTTGTTTTAAATTTTTACCCCTCTTGTAAAAAATCGTTTATCGGACAAGTCTATACTTGTCGCATTTGTTCGCCGGCTCCTCATTTTTTTTCTATCGTTTCCTTATTACTTTTTATCAAAAACTTGCTTTGTCCAGAGCTTGCGATACCGAACTACTCAGAAATAGATTACAAACCTAGGTCACTCATATGTTATTTACATATCTGTAGGTAGTCACGTTGGCGACTAGCTGCCGTCCGCTTTCGCTTCTGAATAAGTGAAGGGAAAAGTCTCCATCACACTGGCTTTGATGGATGGAACTACAATTTTCTTTACTTTACTTCAATGAGGAGATATGTAAGAGAACCAAAGTAAATGACATAGCTCACAGAATCGCTTAGGTATCTAAAGTGGCAGTGGGCATAGCTCGTAGAACAGATGGCCGTTGGGGCATTAAAGTTCTCGAATGGCGACCACGCACCGGAAGACGCAGTGTAGGCAGGCCTCCCACTCCATGGACCGATGGCCTGCACAGGTAGCATGAGGCGTAGACAAAGCTGTTTGGCGCGTCAATCGCGAGGAAACAGCTCGGCTGTTTCTTTCATTAGCTTAGCGTTATAACGGAACATATGCTTTTAAAACTCGCGTCGCGCGCGAGGTATGTCGCCATGTTACTAGGGCTGGTGAAGGTTGCGGGAAGCTGCTGGATGTGGGCAGCGTAGGATCGGTCGGTGTGGAAATCCTTGGGGGAGGCCTTTGTCCAGAAGAGGACGTTTTTCGGCTGATGATGACGTACTTCAATAAGCATTGCATTTTGTTTGCCGTGAGGAATATTTAGTTAGACACAACTTTATAATACCCAGTAATTTCAGAGAATAAAAATGGGGGTAATACAGGCACATTAATAACAATATACCTTTAATTTAAATATATGTATACGCGACGCAAAGAAAAACAAATATAATATGTCTTCCTTTATCTGCGAATTGCATCTTTCCCCTTTTCGCGCCGATCTCCTCCCACATGTGTGTCTGTTTGCATTTAAATATTATGTACTTTAATTTCTAAAGTATCTTACAAAATTTAAGTTGGTTATAATTCTCTATTAATCCTTTCATTTCCTGTATTTTTTTTCTAATGAGCTTGGTAGTTTATTTTAAAAACCGATATCTTCTATTTTCAGTTTCATTTCCAAGTATTGTAAATAACGGTTCCTTTAGAATTACGAGATAATAAGAGATTCTGAAATCAAATTGTATTGTCTCAGCATCCGCTGCCTACTGGCGTAGAACACCTCAGTCGGTTTCCGTTTTTATTGGCACTACAAATTAATTTGTAGGTTCATAAATCTCTTATTTTTTGTCGTAATTAACTTTAATGAATAATTAGCTTGTTCTCTCTCTATTTATGCATTATCATGTTAACAGATATTTCAATACATGGACCTCAAATATATTGAATGTCTGATCCACTATGTAACTATATAGATATACAGATCCACTATGTAACAACTTAAATAAAAATGTAAGTACAAAGTAAACACTCACCATTTTATAATCTTCGTTTTATAATCTTATCGTTAGAACCGTTTCGTAACAAAATACGTCCAACCTACATTGGTCGTAAGATGGCATGATAATTCTTGCCTTGGCAGAATGGCCTTATGAATTTTCTATTCATTCTAAGTGACTACCTGGATCTTTGTTTATTTGTATAAGTAATTTAAATTAAATTAGTATGCCTTCGAAAAAAACTCGTACTGGGTACTGATATAAAATTACACTAGTTTAGCTACTTAGATTTAAAACAATGTGTAATGTTTTACTTCCTTTTTTTAATTAATAAAAACATTTATAAATCTGTTTCTTTATATTTCTAACTGAAGAATAAAAAAATGGAATGCAATGAATAATATTTATTTAAATAAAATTAAATACAATGCAGGGTGTAACAGAAAGGTGTACTAATTTAGCAATTATCAATCAGGCTAAATAACCTGCAAATTCCCAAAAAATACGATTCCAGCAAAGTCATAGAAGAAAAAAATTCAGTTTGATAAGTAAAAGCTCACCTTAAAGTAATGCCCTAAATGTTATTACCCTTAATTTGGCAGAAATAAAAATATTTAAAAATTAATGTTTTATTTAATAATCTGTTTTAAGACATTTTAAATGACCTCAGAAAAATAAAATAAAAAATCTTATTATTGAAGCTTTTGGAAAAATTAAGTCCTACCCATAGGACACTGCCAATTTACGGTCATAGAAGTTGATACTGTGATAAAATAATTTTGTAAGTAGAAACAAAATAATTGAAATAAATATAGTTAGAAATTAAAGTATTATAATGTAATTATGTCAGAATTTAAAAAAAGCAGGTAACTCAAACACAAAACACCACATAACCAATGAATATACTATGCATAAAATGTTAAAAGCAACCGACTTTATTCGAAACAATTATAATTTTGATATGTTTTTGTAAATACTCTCAAAAACAACTTACCAGATTTTTATTTAATTTATATGAAACTGCTTTGGATTAATAAACTATCTAATAACAAAAAAAAATTCGTCAAAATCAGTCCACAACTGCCAAAAATGTCAGGTAACATAATATGAACAAAAAATATAGCAGAATTGAGAACCTCCTCCTTTTTAAAGTCGGTTGAAAGGTTTATGCAAGAAAAGTACTTATGTACATGCAACATACATTATAATATTTATTATTTTAGTCAAAAAACCTACTCCGCTGTATCTTTGGCAGTGCCATTTACGTAGGAGTTGAAGTTTTAACTGTAAATAAGTAAATGAATATCGCATGGATTTAAAAAATATGCATGTATGATACGCTTACATATTTAAGATGAAAATAACACCATTCATGCAGTACATAATTCCTCAAAACCAACAAAATAATTAAAAATATCTAGCGCAGCCCAGGACGCTTCCATTGCGGCTGCATGTTTTTGACACTATAGACATTAAAGTGTTGCTATGACCCGGATTCATTTTTTTCCCAATTTATAATAGTATTTCTAGTGTGTTGAAAAGATAAACAGCTATAAAGGTAATGCTATTTAGACACACGATTTTTTTCAAAGAGATGTCCTACCCAGAGGACACAGGTAAATTAAGGGTTAACTGCAAAATATGACTAGCCAGCTAATTGACGATGAAAACGCAAAAACACTTGCACAATTACTACTCATGTCACTTAGAATAACTTTCAGCGGTACTACGAATCACCCACTTGAGTGTCCCTTACGTAAGTTGCCAAGTGACATAAATGGCTTATCAGCTTTAAGACACTGTCGGTTCACCATCGTCCATTTGAATAAAGTGTGGCGTAAGGACAACCATAATTGGTACCCGATGTTATCGCGTTTGTAACTTATAGTAAAATAGGGCTTCGTGCCCTATTCTAAATGGGGCACGAAATGGCACGAAGCTGATCAAGAGAAAGGTCGTGTATACTCTACAATATGCTGTGCTGAAGATAATATTTGAGTGTGTAGAAGGCTTGATGGGACTTATTCGTCCTTTTAATGTAAGTGGTTTTAGAAAAATCTTAATCTTGAACGTTCTATGAATTGTTGTTGTTTTAATTATCACTTACTTTCTTCGAATAGAAAATCATAGATAAGAATATTCTCGTCCATAGATATTCACACAGGTACTGTTTGAGTTTGTGTGATACATCCTCAACAGCACTGAGGCGTAAAATGTTATACATACATATATCATACTATTCATGAATATAACGAATATTTTTTAAATTTAAATTAGTTTCCCAACGTATATCACGATATGTATGTTATCATCATGTCACCGATATAGTTCACAGAATCGCTAAACTGAAGTGGCAGTGGGCGGAGCGATAAAAAAGCACATAGCTCGTAGAACATAATTCTCGGGTGGCAACCACGCAGCGTAAGACGTAGGGCACTGGGCAGGCCTCATACTCGGTGGACCGAAGACCTGGTGAACGTTGCGAGTACCCGCTGGATGCGGCCAGCGCAGGACCGGTCGGTGAGGAAATCCTTGGGGAAGCCTTAGTCCAGCAGTGGACGTCTTTCGGTTGATGATGATGTATGTCATCATTTTATTTAGGTAAGTATGTAATTTAGAAACTTGGGTACGGGGATAAAAACGAGAAAATTATGTGAATGACTGTTTAATTAGATGCACAAGAAAATTAACATATTATAAGTAAATAAATTCATGTTATTTTTTAATTTAACGAAATCGTAAATGTCGTTTATATATTTTCACAACAAAAGCGAATGTTTCTTTCTATTTTCTTTTCTTTTTCTTTATTTTCATTTTATTTACAATTTTATCCTCAAATACAACAAGAAAAATAAAAATATATGTGAAACATTTATTTTTATTTAAATTGGTATTTACAAAGTTTTACAACTTTCTCAAAAATTAAACCGATTATTTTAGTTAAACTAAAACATTTATTTGCACATTAAGAAGCCTTATAATTTAATTACCTACTTTTTATATTTACATTTATAATCTAAGAAGGCGTTCCTAAATATTGTTAAGTTCACCGTAAAAAGCTACTTAAAAAATAAAAAGGGAAGAAAAATAACGTTTGTTTCATAAATATTAACATTTTAAAAACGTATTTTAATAATGATAAAATGTACTCACAATTTTACAGTGTAACTTTGCAGATATGTATTTGATTTTATATAAAATTACTTAACTGTAAATTCTATAAACACATTGAGAATATTTTCTACCTAAAATTGAACGCTGTGACTTATGAACATAAAGCTACGCTTTTTGATAGATTCTATACGTGTTTAATACATATAAACTGTGTGGAAACGGAAGAAATCGAAGTCCTTTTAAAAATGGAAAAATAAAATTTCACTTAAATTTCGTTTTTCCACTTGAGTCCTTGTGATAAGCCGTATTTGGCTCGGCCAAAATCACATTTAGCGGGTAATGACCGGGTATACAATTTATCACGTCCGTAATTTCATTGCGGAGGCGAGCACTAGCAGCGGAAGTGCTAACAGGGTTAAGCAGAGCGCAGTTTCCTGGCCAGAACTCCGAACTGGAACAAAATATAACTAATTAGGATTACTTTAGTGCATATTATGTAAGGACGCTTGTATAACACATGCACGTGGGATCAACTGCAAAATTACGTAATCGACGCTTTCTAATTACACAACGTAATGCATTTCACGAAAAACTGATACTTCTATGTACATTTGCAAATAAGTTTTATATCGTCGCTCCGGGGTGAGCGGGGTGCAAGTCTGTGACCTTTTGTATTTTGAGTTTTTTTTTTATGGCAAAGGTGGCAAACGAGCAGACGGATCACCTGATGGTAAGCGATTACCGCCACCCATAGACGCCCGCAACACCAGAGGAGTCACAAGTGCGTTGCCGGCCTTTATTATGGGAGTACGCTCTTTTCTTAAAGGTTTATTTTAAACGTAGAAACTTCTTAGTACATGATACTACCCAGTGACTAATGTACCAAGAAAGAAGAATATCAACCAAGGAGGAAGATACTCACCAAGCAACATGGCGTCCTTGCTGTCAGCGAGCGCGCTGTTGCCCACCACCGCCTCGCTGCCTTCCCGCCAGGCAGGCGCCACGCGCGCCGTGCAGCGCACCTGCATGGCCCCGCGCGTGGGCACACGCAGCCCGAGTGCCGTCGACAGCAGCCCGTGCGCGTGCTGCGTGGCCGGGTACTCCACCAGCAGCGCAGGGTCCTTCACCTAAGGAAATCTTATACTTAGTAATCAGGAAACATCGGGAGAGCAGTAGGAAGTAACTATTTTTCAACAATATTATTGTATAAGAATATTCATCATCAACTAAAATACGTCCAGTGCTGAACAAAGGCCTTTCCCAAGGATTTCCACGCTGACCTGTCCTGCGCTGGCCGTATCCAGCGGCTTCCCGCGACTTCCTCTAAGTCATCGGTCCACCAAGTGGGAGGCCAGCTTACACTACGTATTCCGGTGCGCGTTCACCACTCGAGAACTGTAAAGCCCCGACGAACAGCCATCTGCTCTACGAGATATGTGCCCCGCTCACTTACCATTTCAGTAATAATCCCATTAAAAAACTTACTTGATAAATTTGATATAAGAGTTTGTCGTAAATGTTGTAATTAAATCTCAATTCGATCATACCCATGACCACAATTGAACTAGACCAAGTAGACCTTGGGAACACACACACACACACATTTATTATACTTTATATATGTATATGCACATGTCTCAGAGATATTTTCAAACCCGTAATATTATATTCTCACAAGTACACGGAATTTTGTCAATCGCCTCCATTTCTTCGGTGTTTTTGTAATCTCACAGGGTCACTATAGTGATAAGTATTATTTATAATATCCCCAGATATATTATGAGTTGAACTTGTGGTGGGGCACCTCGTTTTGATTAGTTAGTGCTTACTTAGTAACTGAATCACTAATTTTATTACGAAACTGGGATTAAAAGGACCAATGGTCAATATATATTATTTCTAACAATATCACTGTATAAGTCTATTAGAATCATAATTTCACTAGTAGTTATAATATCTCGGGTTTAACAAAATCCCTGCGATACTTAAGTAGAATGTATACCGGCAAAACATTACCCTCACTGTGGACGACGACCAGACTGGATAAAAACAAATATACCAGCTTATAGCTCTCCTCCCTGATCGATGGCAGACATCGCGAACAGCAACGAAGAATAACATGTTATTATTTGAAAATAAAAGAGAGTACCGAGGCACTGGCTTCGCGACGAACAGATGGAAGAAAAATATGAAAGAAAAATAACCTAGACAAAAACAAGAGGATGTATATCATAGAGGTAACAAAGCATTGAGAACTACGTATAATACTTATAAGTAAACCTAAATACAGTACAACAAAAGGCGACAAAGACGTTATGAAATACTTACTAATCTAAGTCTCGACTTTTTTAAATGCCAAAGTGAGTTTGCAACGGAGCGAAGCAACGTAGCGACATGTTTTTTTTTTTCATAGAGATAATTGACAGGGCGGGAAGTGAGATAGACTATAATTTAACCTGTAAAAATATCAAGGAACCCAAAAAAACTAGACAAAGCAACGCTATTTATTACTAAGAGTATAACTCCTTAACCAATTTCATATGGATTTCGCAAAGAGCTTAAATAAATTACAGGGGTAGTTTTATGCCGGAAATTTCATATCTGTGCACAGTGTGCCCAGCACACTGAGCACTTTCAGCAGCTGTCATAAATAGGACATCCATGCGGGCAGAGACGCGTGTAAAATAAAGCTGACAAAGTAAAGCTGGAGTCATACGAAGAAGGATGCGGTGCGGCACCGTAGCGACTTTTTTCGGCGCTTCGAAGACGCCGCATTTTCGCTTGGCCCCCTTCTCACCTCGCCCCGGGAGCAATACTATGAATATTGCTTTATAGCACGCCGCAGATACATCACTCTCTCATATCTCGAAACGTATTGTATGGCTTCTGTCTGTGGCAGTTTTGAGGGCTGCACAATGGAAAGAACTCGATTATAAATTGTACAATATTGTTGTTGTGAAACGGACGGAATATACCTATGTGTGAGTCATGTTTCAACAGACAAGTACAAATTACCATATAGGTCCTATAACCATATTTTCTGATACCGTCTATCCTTTACTTATTTTGATATACTCGTAGTCACAAATCATAAAGTCACAGGAAATACATCGAGCCCATTGCTAACCTACGCTACCCTGAAAACTAGGACCACACGATGTGGTGTAGCGCCCTGAACGATGTAGCTGCGACACAGCGGCGCAGTGGCGTTTTGTACCTAGTTTCAATCCAATTTAAATAAAAGGTTAACAAACTCTTTTCATGTCAGTCAGCTCGTGACCACGGTTGCGTTCGTACGTTTTTACATAAGAGCTGTGTACCTTAGACGACCATCCAGCGTTTCTCAAACTCGGCGATGAGTTCGAAGTGCGGTATATGTCAAGAGGAGTTCATTAAAGGAGCGCACTGCTCCGCATGTGATAAAGATGTGCACTACCATTCTGGAGGTGTCCAAGAGCTTGGGTACCGGAAGCTAGGTATCGAGCGGAAGTCAACATGGCGTTGTCAGAAGTGCAAGCAGGCAGGAATATTTCCACAACGACCGACGCCGAATTCATCCGATACTGATGCGTATTCCAGCTGTGACTATGCTACGTTACTTAGAGAAATCAGGGCTGTCGCGAGCAGATCGGACCAATTAGACTCATTGATAGCGGATGTAAAAGCACAGAGAAATGAATTCTCCACCTTGAAGTCATCAGTAGAGGCTTCCAACAACTCAGTCAAAGAATTTTCTGTGAAGATCAATGGAATCGAGGAACGACTCCTTCAACTCGAGCACGTCAAGTCTAATCAAGCAAACCTGATCCAGGTCCAGCTGGAAAAAATCGAAAATGATATCCAAGAAAAAGAACAGTGGGCCAGGATGAACAATATAGAAGTCAAAGGTGTGCCTCAAAGCAAAAATGAGAATCTTATAGATCTGCTAATTGATATTGGGAAAAAGATCCAGTACCCCATAGCTAAGTCGCAAATAAACTTTATCACCAGAGTGCAATCGTGTGACCCCAATCACACCAAACCTATCATAGCATGCTTCAACAATAGGTACGTGAAGGAAGATTTCATAGCTGCAGCCAGAGCCGCCACCAAAATCACGCCACTAACGCCTTCAGCACTGGGACTTCAGGGCCATCAGCGAGTGTACGTGAATGATCACCTCACGATCCAGAACAAATCGCTGCTGGCGAAAGCTAAGAGAGTTGGCAAAGATATGGGGTTCCAATACATCTGGGTGAAGCACTCAAAAACATTTGCAAGGAGAGACGATTTATCCCCAATAATAAATATAAAAAACGAAGGACTTGTCAAAAATAATGAAGTGAATTGGTGTTCTATACCCGTTAATTTACTATGTTTTGTGTTATTTACTTATGTGTTAACTGCATACATTTATATTCATAGTTTGAACATCCTAGGCAAGAACCCATTCATCCATTGTTCGCAACATTGTATAAAAGCAGGTAAAAAAATATCCTTTCATTTAAATATCGATGTCATTAGCGACCTTATGATTACTTTTCAAAGGTGTTTTTTGCATATTCGACAGTCCATTCTTTTGTGTGAGGTTCTAGAATTGCTGATGCGGTCTTTTGTATTGAGAATGCGTGCGTTGCTATGTACCTATTATTACGATATGAACTTGCATTGGCATTATCTATTTACTGACCCAACGCTAATAACAAAAGTTTATCTTATCGTTTTTTTTCATATTTTTATAGTTAGATACAAAAATGGGTCCGCTTAATATCTACTACCAAAATGTAAGGGGACTGCGTACAAAAACAAGTAATTTCTCAAGGAATCTTTTTCTTCATTCTTTTGACATTATTTCTTTGACAGAAACCTGGTTAGTGGATAGCATAAACAGTTCTGAATTGTTTGACGCGCGGTATCTCATATGGAGAAGGGACAGGGACTATGTGCGCACATCTAGAAGTTCATATGTGCCTTCTGGCGTTCCTCAAGGCTCCTTATTAGGTCCATTGCTTTTTATAATATTTGTTAATGACATCAAAAGTTGTTTTTCACATTGTAAAATTTTCCTTTTTGCAGATGACATGAAAATAGTTAAAATAATAAATAACATTTTAGATACACAACATTTACAAAGCGATCTAAACTCTTTTCATTCCTATTATCTACATAACCGGCTAGATTTAAACGTATCTAAATGTTTTGTGATGTCCATTACTCGTAAAAAAACAATATTTAACCCGGGTTATACTATACGTGGTCAACTCATAAGTAGAGTGAGCTCCATAAGAGACCTAGGTGTCATGTTTGATAACCAACTGCTATTCGACAAACATATAGATACCATAGTGTCTAAATCGAGTATAGCCTTAGGTTTTATAATGAGGACGTCTACAAATTTCAATAACATTAAGGTCATCAAAATTTTGTACTGTGCCTTTGTACGCAGTCACCTCGAATATGCCTCCCAAGTGTGGAACCCTCAGTATGAGACTTACAAGTCTCGTATCGAGGGAATACAGAAGAACTTCCTAAGATATCTGGATTTTAAAGCACGACAAAGATCTGTAGATTACGAACACAGATGCAAACGCTATCACTTCTTGCCTTTGGAGATAAGACGCAACATTAATGACATAACGTTCTTAATGAAAATCGCGAATGGTAAAATCGATTTTCCTGATCTTTTATCTAAGATTAATTTACGCACTGACTTATTAAATTTCCGCAACGTACCTTATGCTAGAACTAATTTCAGACAAAATTCTTTCATAAATCGAATCTCAAAAATTTATAATGAACTCTCGAGTTTACATGATTTTGACCTCTTTTGTACCAGAACTACCACGGTTCGAAGGGTTCTTGCCGCGGAGTTCTTTGGAGATCCTTCAGCCTGATTTCTTTTGATTTCTATTATTCCCTTTTACTTTATTTTAGTGTTTATTGCTATATAAAAAAACAGGTTTTTTTTTCCTTAAGGATGTACATCTGCTTTCATTGTACCTACATTGTACAAGCTCTTAATTTGTTATATATTGGTGGAAACTTGTCAATAGCATAGGTTGATATATTGTTAATTTACCTATAGTTGTTATTTAGCTGTAAGTTTTCCGAATAAATATAAAATAAATAAAATAAAAAAATGTGTCAGGTCCCTGGTAAGTTTGTTTACCTTTTATTAAATTGAATTGATATAAGGTAAACATACAAATATTCAAGTGCGCCGAACCTACGCAGCGTTCACTTGCGATACCCCTTATTTACGCCTTAACTGTATCGCAGTTTTTCGACTAGACTTATAGTCGGGGATTTAGTGGAAGGACCCGTTTTATTTTGGATCCGGCGCTCAAACTCGACATAGTTGTTCCCAAGGTCGTTCTAAGTGGATTAAGCCCGGGAGCCATCGGGAGCCATCCCCCGTTTGGCAGGGGGAGGGGGGGAAAGTTTATTTCTGCCGCGCTCCGTTTGTGGGCTTATATCTCCAAAACTATTGGGACTAGGGCAAGTGAGACATCATTTTCGTATGATTCAAGGATAAGGAATTCATTTCTGTAACAAAAAAATGACTTTCTACATATGAAAAAAGAAATATTTGATAAAACGTATAAAACATGACTACATTTTTTCCGCATATGTGTCGATTATTTTTTGATAGTCCAAGATATTAGCATGAAAAAAATATATTCTGAAAGCCACATTTTCTTGGATTATAAAAATATAAATTTCATTAGAATAGAATAATAAATACTTAGTGAAAAAAATATAATTTGATGCTCGGCAGAGTAGCATAAAACGCGCGGTTTTAGTATCTGTTGTTCTTAAGTAAATAAAATGAATCATCTAGCGCCCAAAAATTATTGTTAAGTAACATCATATAAATAGGTACATAATATTATTATTTAAATATTTCTCGCACGCAAAAATATTTGTCACATAGAACAAAAAATATTTTCCTTAAAAAAACGTAATATGAGAAAATCCGAAAAATGTGACTATTTCTCATACGACTTATGGTGGTTTACTATCTATCTGTCTATCTATCTATCAGCCGAAAGACGTCCACTGCTGGACAAAGGCCTTCCCCAAGGATTTCCACACCGACCGGTCCTGTGCGGCTCGCATCCAGCGGCTTCCCGCAACCTTCACCAGGTCGTCGGCCCACCGAGTCGGATGCCTGCCCACACTGCGTCTTCCAGTGTGCGGTCGCCACTCGAGAACTTTACTGCCCCAACGGCCATCTGTTCTACGAGCTATGTGCCCTGCCTACTGCCACTTAAGTCTAGCGATTCTGAGAGCTATGTCGGTAACTTTAGTTCTCCTACGTATCTCCTTATTTCTGATTCGATCACGTAGGGAAACACCAAGCATAGCACGCTCCATCGCCCTTTAGGTGACCTTGAGCCTTTTTATGAGGCCCATAGTAAGCGACCATGTCTCGAATCCATATGTCATCACTGGCAACACCCTAGTCAAAGGCTTTAGTCTTGAGACACTGCGGTATTTTGGACGTGAACATATTGCGGAGCTTCCCGAACGCTGCCCAGCCGGGTTGGATTCTACTATTGATCTCTTTCTCGAAGTTGGACCTACCTGATGGGACTTTTTGTCCCAGGTATACATATTCTTCAACAACTTCGAGTGTAGAGTCTCCAAACTTCAGAGAAAACATGTCAAACGTCCGTGTTACACCCAACACGGACGTTTGACATGTTTTCGTCTTATTCACGTTAATTTTAAGACCCACTTATTGGGAGACTCTACTGAGTCCATCGAGCATTGCGCCTAGGTCCTCCAAGGTCTCAGCCATGATCACGATATCGTCAGCAAATCGAAGGTTAGTGATGTACTCACCATTGATGTTGATGCCGAGTCTTCTCCAGTCCAGAAGCTTGAAAACGTCTTCCAGTCTCACCCCACGCTACAGCCGAATAGGTTTTGAATTCTGATCCTGGAGGTGGACCGACATGGTGGTGTTTTCATACAAACAATTCAACACTTCGATGTATCGATAGTCATTTTGGCACTGTTGGAAAGACTGTTACACAGCCCAGGTCTCGATCGAATTATAAGGCTTTCTCATAGTTTACACAAGCCATTATACTCTTCGATCTTCCGTATAATCTGCCGCAGTGTATGTAGGTATGTGGTCTACGGTACTGAAGCCTTTTCGGAAACCGGCTTGTTCGGGAGGCTGAAAGTCGTCAAACCTGCGTTCGAGACAATTCGTAATGACTCTCGAAAACAGCTTGTCTTATCTTATCACCTTTCTTCTTCTTAAAGAAGAGCACCAGCACACTTTTGTGTCATGCTGAAGGCGTTCGTCCCTCGAGCATGACGAAATTAAATAGCTTCTGAAGAGTTATAAGTACCGGTTCTCCACCTGCTTTCAGAAACTCAGCCGTTTTCCATCATCATTCGGTGCCTTGTTATTCTTAAGCGGTTTGTGAGCCATTCTTATCTCACACAGGCTGAAGTCTGGGATATATTCGGTATAGTGTCGGGTCAATCTGGCTCTCGGGTCTTCAGCCAGATTACTGACGACAGGTAAGCATGTAGTCGTGTATAATTGTCCGTAGAACTTCTCAACCTCTTCCAACACCTCGGGCTTGGACGACATGACTCTACCATCCTCGGTCTTCAGCTTTGTCAGTTGGCTTTAACCAGCAGACAGATCCCGCTCTTTTATTGCGCTCGATAGCTTCTTTAATACGATTGGTATTAATTGACGTATATCGCGGATCAAGGACTTGGAGATCTGTCTGTTTAGTCACCGATATTGGCAAGCATCTTCAGAGGATTTCAGAATCAGGCTCCATCTGTTCTCCATGAGCTCGCTGGTGAGGTCCGAGATCCGAGATGTTCTTTTTGAACGTCTTAATTTGAAAGCCTTATTCTCAGCCGTTTGGACAATTTCCACAAACCTTCTGCATTCGAAGCGGCTGTGCAACTCGAGCTGAAAGCTTTCGGGGTTTTGGAGTTATATAGGCGCTGGTCGGAGCGTGGACTTCATCAGTTGTCAAGAAAAAAGTTTGACGTGGCTTGCGCAGCACGTAAACGGTTACGAGATTAATGCGCCAATAACAGTCAACTCATTATGGTTATGTATGTATGACCTTTTCTGAAGTCAGTTAACCTGGGTGATCAACATGACCACGCAAGTTAGATAGTAGACCACCATAATACAACGCAAGTTAGATAGTAAACCACCATAATTCGTATGAGAAATAGTTACGTATGTAAGTTTTTATAAGAAAAATATTTTTTGTTTTACGTGACAAATATTTTGTGCGTGCGAGAAATATTGAAATAATAATATTATGTACCTATTTATAATATGTCACTTAACAGTCATTTTTGGGCGCTAGATGATTCATTTTATTTACTTACGAACAACAGATACTAAAACCGCGCGTTTTATGCTACTCTGCCGAGTGATGCTCGGTTTTTTTTTTTCACTAAGCATTTATTACGTTATTCTAATGAAATTTATATTTTTATAATCTTAGGAAATGTGGCTTTCAGAATATATTTTTTTCATGCTAATATCTTAGACCATTAAAAGTTATCAACACATATGTGGAAAAAACCACCCGCTCTTCATTATCTACTTGTTGGGTCGCGCTTCTTATGGGGCTTATATCTCCATAAATATAGGCACTAGGGCAAGTCCGATATCATTTTCGGATATTTCAAGGATGACAAATTCAATTTAGCAACAAAAGAAAGTACTTTTCGTAGAAAAAAATGAAAGAAATGAATGAAATGAATAACTGCTGAAAGTTAGAACCGCGCGGACCGCAGCGTTTTATGCCACGCATTGAATTATATTTTTTTCACTAAGTATTTATTATGCTATTCTAATGAAATTTATATTTTTATATTCCTAGGAAGTGTGGCTTTCAGTCATGCTAATATCTTAGACCATTAAAAAATAATCGACACATATGCGGAAAAAAGGTAGTCATGTTTTATACGTTTTATCAAATATTTCTTTTTTATATATGAAAAGTCTTTTTTTTTGTTACAGAAATGAATTTCTCATCCTTTAGTCATACGAAAATGATATTTCACTTGCCCTAGTACTAATACTTTTGGAGATATAAGCCCACAAATGGAGTGCGGCAGAAACAAACTTTCCCCCCTCCCCCTGCCAAACGGGGGATGGCTCCCGATGGCTCCCGGGCTTAATCCACATAGAACGATCTAGGGAATAACTTTGCCAAGTTTGAGCGCCGGATCCAAAATAAAACGGTTCCCATACTAGGTGTTGCACTAAATTCCCCACTATTATGCGAAATCGTAGCGTCACGCGTGATTTCTGCTAGAAGTTGGCTAGAAGCAAAATTCGGACGCTAAACCGCAACGTGTGACCCGAGCTATTCGAATCTGTAAAACATATCTTAGTACTCCAATATTCAGACAGTAATTGTTATGCTATGTCCTAGATAGGATAGGTACGTAATTTGTATGAATATTTAATGTGCATGTCCCATATTAGTTTTTGAAACAGATACCCTTGAAAGGAGCCTTACAAAGATAGGTGTGATTTGTTATGTAAATTGTATACAATATATAATATCAACTTTTTAGGACTAGGTAAATCAATAAGCAATAGTGGAGTTATTATCACTAATCATCACACCTCGTTTTTTATATGCTCTACCTTTAATAGATTATTCATAAGATGAGTAATTGGAGTAAATCAATATTTACTATTTTAGTCGTCAAACTATTGAGGCACTATTTCAGGCATGAAGTGGTTCGTGGGAATCATGAAAACCTACGAGTAGTCTTTGGGTTTTTAAGAAAGTGACCGGCTGATTTTAAAGTAATTTTATTGCTGTAATTGGATTTATTGGATGGATTAAGTAAAACTAAAATTTGGAAAAAGCTAGAAGAAAGAATTTCGGTACGAAACATATGCCCGGACATGACCAAGTTCGTTCCATATGAGATATTTCGCTTCAAAAATAAATAAAACATTGCAGTTTCTACAGGAAACTTTGAAATTGCTATATGTATATTTAGAAAATATCTTCAGGCTGCAAATCAGTTTTTGATATTCATTGAACCAAAATCATTTTAATTAATTACTTACAAATCGTAGTAGGTATTTATTGCAAAACCGTAAAGGTCAGCTTATTTATTTATCATTTTACACAAAGAATAAAAATAAATGACTCATTCGAAAATCGTTTTTCCTTTTTTTTTATTGAAAACAATATTATCACGTCATCATCTTTACGCGGTACTTTTAGAAATCAGATTGGTTGGTTTTAAGGCATTTTCTAAGCCAGCTTGTCTAGCTATAATATTAAATTACTAAGTGCCAAAAATGTGTTCCAACATGAAAATAAGATAGTCAGTTCTTACCCTACTTACCTTTTTTACACAAATGTTTGTATGTTATAGTTTTTTGGATTCTAAATGTGCCAAACATTCGATCCCTATCAAAATCTCAAATTAAAGCATTTGTTATTATTTTAACCCATTGGTCAAATAAGCTGTTGCCTTTTTCAGCGATTGGTATTTTGAGCCATTAGTCAAATAAGCCATTGGTAATACGGTGTTGGTATTATGAATGCTGGTCAAACGGCTATTGAAATTAAGTATCAGATTCGTGGCTAGGGGTTACCAACCTTCTCCCCGTCGATGTCCCAGCTGAGCACGGCAGCTGGGTAGGACCGCCCAGACGTGCAGTTCAGGAACAGCGACTCCCCTTGTCTATTCTCTTCCTCGTTACCAGTAATTCTTGGCCCCTCACGAGGCAGATCTGTCAAAAAAATATTCGATTAATGAAATCTTAGGTGAAAATATAATAAATAAAATTAATTACTTTAGCGAATGCCTTTAATTGAGGACTAAGTAAGAGCACATAAAATAGGTAGGTTTACGTAACCCTAACTTAACGTAAACGCAATCATATCTAATAAGATCAAAACTATTTATTCGAAGTAGCACTGTACACGTTTTGAAGGTAAGTTTTAGTCTACCTAATATGAAGTTCCCAAGTGGTAGCACTTGAAACTGGTATACCCGCCGTTTGGGGAAGTGTTGCTGAGAGAAGAGAAACGTTGGGTCGTAATGAAAAACACAACTGTGACAATATTTTTATTGTTTTCGCTGATAAGTGAGACGGTAGATACTACTTACAAAACTTATAAATTTTACAAAAACCTGTACAATCGGGACAACAAATTGGACTTCCCATACTGATATTACAATACCTAATCAAAATTTCAATAATGCAAGAAAAAAAATGCTCGACCTCCGTAGAAGTTGTTGCAGAAAGACGTAGTAGAGGAGACACACCTTTCGGTGAGCTTGAACGGAGTTTCAGAAGGCTGCACATAGCTTTTTGTAGGAGGCTGTGTTCTGAATGACTACTGATTCAATTATAAGGTAAAACTTACATATGACTTCCATCCGCCCCTCGCCGGCGGCAGATGCGAAGCTGGGCGCCTCAGCCGACACCTCGCAGCGGTAAAGCCCTGTAGACTTGAGGGTCACCTGGTGAAGAACCACTTTCCTAGCGTCCGATTTTGATAGCTGTTGACAATGTATAAAGGTTTAAATCCAATGATTCTGCATTAATATTGTCCAAATTTGACATTATTCTTATGATTGGACTAGGGAAGAAGATTGTATTATGGGGTTCAGGGAAAGTTATACTGACCACTCCATTTATACCTGACAATACAAATCAGTATGCAGTCGCAAATATTCATTATCCATCTGCAGTACTAACTTGAATTTTCAATATTTTTGGTTTGCTTTGGAAGTTTGGTTAACTTCGGCGAAGACCTTAAATGGACGTCCAGATTCTACTCTTAGTAATAGTCTGTTCAGGCAATTTAAAACAGTATTAACTATTGACTGACGTACAGATTTTATAGTATTCACGAATGAAGTAGTATAAGTTCAAGTTAATCCTATCTTATCCTATTCTATCCTGTAATACCTTTTCTTAGGATACACTTTTTTTACTCTTTATTTTGAATCAGCTTATCCACAAAAAAAAATATTATGTGACCCAGCAATGAATATAACTACTCATCTGCGTAATACTGAGTAACTCTTTGGTGTATTAGTTATTGCACCTGACTTCTACGCCGAGAGTCGTGAGTTTCATCCTCACCAAGGGCAAAAATTTGTGTGATGGGCATGAGATGATTGCTGTGTCTCTGTATGTACTTGTATGTTTAAAATTCTTTGATTTCTTTAGTACAGAGAATCCCACTTTGGGACCAAATGACCGATAACAAGCCATAATGAAAAGTACACTCACATCAACTTTGATCCCATCGATTTTGTAGGCGTGTTTGGGGGGCTCGAACTTGGGCAGGTAGCGGTAGAACTCCTCGTTGTCGCGGTACCACTTGACGGAGTACAGCGAGTCGCCCCCCAGCTCGAAGTCACACTCCAGCTGCGCCGGCTGCCCCCGCACCCGGTACGCGGGCACCGTCACCCGTACTATTCGCAGGAGCAGGGATTCTGGAACAAATATTTAAGAATGCGCATTTTTTCAACAGTTGCCACGGTTCGCATAGATATCGCTAGGGAGGGAGAGACTCCTCTAAATAGGTAAAAAAAGTATCCGATAAAACAGTGATCTAACTTAGGAAAAAGAAAAACAATAATAGAAGTGCGAAATTTAACTTTTGCATAAATACTCAGAATAAAATATCAAGTAATATGTTTCAGTCAGGATAGTTTTTGTTTTATAGCTAGCAACACTTTGTTTAGGATAACATGTCAACTTCCACATTCGTTTCGTTTAAGTTACATATTGGGGTTGGTTGCCGGGACTTGTACCGAGCACACGTCTGCTGAGTTATTTTTTAAATTATTTCCGTTTTCGAGCAGTCTCAACGTTATTTTTGTGATGGGAAAATAGCTGTGAAACCAATTCAGTGATAAGCGGTCATAAGGAGAGGATTAACTCGGGAGACAGCTCCGTTTTCCGAGTTCCAGCAGCAAACCACCACGTGGAGCGTCTTTGAGTGCCCATCACCCTTAGGGCCGCGTCTTTCACTTAACATTGGCGTTTCGCAATTTTTTTTATTGAAGATTCTCCTATTTTTCACTTGACATTGGCAAAATCACGCTCGTTATGAGAAGTGGAATGCCAAATAGAAAAATAGAATAGAATAGAAGTTACATATTTTCTTTTGCGTTTCGTGAATATTTATTTTTGGCTTGTTATTGGACGTATTTTGGTCACTGGTGATGACTGGACTTCATTCTTCGATGCATGTTTGACCTTTAGCTTTACGCAGTAACAAACAAATGGAAAGGCTATACGAGAATAGGAACGTGAATCAAAGAACGACCGTGTCGACATCTCATAGGGTTTTAGAGAACCAAAATGAAAAATAAAAATTCTCAGTGACAACATTGAAACATGTTGACACCCAACTTCTATGACAGTGCTATGCAGAAATAATCACCCAAGTTTTTTCATACTTCTCGAGGTAATGACATTTTTCTCCATTAAGCTGTATAATATATGAAGCCTATCCATCACTGAGTTCTCTACTTTTTTTATCAACCATTATACTTTACGATAGTAAAATTTTACCGACGCCGAAATTTTTCAATATGTGTTTTTTTGGTTTGTTATAAGAATTAACTTTGTCTCTGGTTATAAGATAATCCATCTAGACATATTTCTGCCTAGACAAAATCAACCCAATCATCTTTTTTTGAACCGAATTAATGAAAGGCAGTTAAATTGAAAAATGTATTTTATTCTTTTAGGTGTTTAAAGGGGGATAAACATTTATTTTCATCCCTCGCGTGGCGTATAGTTAAAAAGATTTTAAAATAAATTATCACAGTTTTCTAAAGTCACAGAAGAAATCAAAAGTTCTTGGCGTTTTCAAAATTCTTGGCCTAGAAACTATCATTTGATTAAATATAAAATTTAAATTAAAAATTATTATTTCTCAATTTGTAATACATTAACAATAGCATAACTGCCCTACACGTGACCGCGGGTGATGCTAAGTGCAACACTAGGCAACCGCCGTCTACACCTTGTGGATAGAATGGATAAATGTGCCACACGATTAGAAGAATAGCATAACTAATAAGAGCTCTACCTTGCATGATCCAATAGGCACTTAATTTTTTTTTATATAGCATAACTAATGTAAGCCGCTGATCCAATATAAATATAAATCTTTTTTTGAAACTGAAAACTATTCACGTAACATTTCGAGATATTACTTAAAAATTCACATCAGACACATAGTAAATTTATCATTTATCATGTAGTTAATACTATTTTACTTGTACATTGGACACATTTTGGTTAACCACGGCACGCGTTGGTAATGACGGTTGGTTGAATCTAAAATAACGAACGTTTGAATTTGTTTCTACAATTACTGAGCACAAGCCTGCAGGTTTATTTGATTCAATTGGAAGTTAGCTTTTCATGTTACTAACAGAACAATATTTTTGTGATTAAGACAATGGGATTTGACTACTTAATAATAATAATAGTCACTTAGTCACCCGAGTTACATACTTTTTTATCAATATCTAAAATGACAGTTTGTTCTTAAAAGACATGAAGGGTGTGGAGTACGCAAGCTGCTGACTTTTTCAGGATAAAACTACCCTATGTTGTTCCTCGCTCTCTAGGCTTTTTGTTTTTAAATAATTTTGGTTGATTAGTTACAGCAATAAATAGCATAATGATTTATTATATAAATAAAAAAAATGCTGATACTTTACAATTACTGAGCACAAGCCTGCAGGTTTATTTGATTCAATTGGAATAGAATATGTTTAGGCCAACACTCGCATGTGCACCGTAAAAACTTGTCAGATATCATGTAGTGCCAAGTTCGTAGATTTTTAATCACTGAATGATCTTGATGAAATGAAATGATTACTGTTGAAACAATGATCAGCACCCTGACATACCACACAAGTCGACGAAAATGTACCTACTACTTGCTTATCATGTTAGGAGTGAGTAGGATAACGAGTGATTATTATTAAAGTGCCACTGAACGTTCCACTCACTCCTCACTCGCATCGCAGGCGAATATACATAAGCGGAAAGAGGTACCTAAGTGAAGTAAGTATTGCTTGCTATAAAGATATTTTGATTAAAGAAACAAACCGTGAATTCATCAAACTGAACAAGATTAAATTACACTCTTTTCCTAAATCTTGAATCTTCAAAATTTCTCAAGAGTTTTCCAAAATTTTATTACAGCCTACAAAATGAAGTGTATTCCTCTCACATTTCTGCTTTTGAGTTCGCAACGATACCCAGAGGAAATAGAAGCCGCGGCCGAGCTACGCAAATCGGTAAACGTCATGAAATATTGGCAAAACGTGGAGAGGGTGGGGTTCCTTTTATGACTATTATAGACTAATCTATGGGTTAAATAATTTTATATTATAATATAGGGTAAGGAATGGAGTGGTTATACGTTGAATGAATAACTGTACAGAACGTCATAGGGCAGATGGAGTTTTCTCGTGTGGCACAAATTAACCGTCCTATCCACATGGTATAGGCGGCGGTTACCTGGTGTTGCACTTATCATCACCCTTGGTCACGTGTAGGGCATTTAAGATTTACACCTACGGTCGTGTGCAACGCGACCATCATACACAACTAGTAATCAGATATGCAGGTCTCCTCACGATGTTTTTCTTCACCGTTAAAGGAGTCTGTATGAAAATGCACGTAAGTTTCGAAAAACCTCTTGTTAGGAGGATGGAGTCAATAACCGCAGAGCCACCGACGCTTTTTTTATTAGATGGAGTTTTGAAAGAGAAAAGACCCAAGTAGCACATTGACTGAATAAATGGTGACCTTTGCTCCAAATTACAATTTGAAGTGTAATTCTAGATGTTTAAAGGTTCACGTAGCTTCTCAAGGATGATATAATGCATTCTAAAAAGCTACCAAATCAATAATCTGTGAAAAACACTCCAGAAAATACTCATATCAGCAATGTACTTTTTAAGAGCTCTTTCAATATGTTTAATTACACCTAAAGCAATAAGCTTTAACCACAGCCTTGTTGCAGCCTTAAACAAGCCGTTAATCAGCCCATTCGACACTCTATACAGCCACTTTAACGCTTAAGGCTGAATGATTTGGGGCCCTTTTTTGCTGAATAAGCTCGTAATTCTTAAAGAATCGATACAGAGTTATAACAGTCAAATTGGTTTCCTTTATTCAGGTTTAAGTTTTGTTGGCAGTGCTTATTCAGTTCTTATTCAGCATATCTGTGCTACTTTGGTTATTCTTAAGGCGCTAAGAACAGTCAATCTGAGGAGATTGATGCATGATAAATCTGATAAAATAATATCGACCGTAACGCTACTTTTAAGTTCAGATTAATGAAGGTCCCATCGCGGCGGTTACGTCGAAACCGAACGAAAGATTTTCGATATTTAGAAATTTTTATTACTTTTCTTGAATAAGTTTAAAAAACGTTCAAGTGAAACTGAAAGTATAAAACTGCCGATTTTTGTGTGTTGGTTTCAACATAAACAAATGGTTTCTATCCGAGAGAATTTGTAATGATTGCTAAATACAGGGTTCACAGGTTTTTTTTTTCATCAAAGTTTTTGTGATTTTTATAATTCTGTTCAAGTCAATTTGTTTTGTATTGTTTCAAGTTTGTTATATATATATATATATATATATATACATATATATATATATATATATATATATATTCCTAAAAATAATCGTGATCTTCCTAAAAATTTCTCCTAATATTTTAAATCACATCAAAAAGTTTTGGACGCGCTTAACTCGCTTTTCAAACGCCTCATAAACTAAGTATTAGAAATTTCTTCACGTGACAGCTTCTACGGTTCTCTTTAACAATCCATATCAACTCCACTACTAGGGCAGGGGCACAAAATACACAGATACAGAAGGTCCGCTCAATACGCTCACTAAAATCCTAAGCATATACATGCTTGTAGACGTATACGGTCGTTGTAGGCAAGGTCACGATACTGTTGTGATACTTTTCCGCGTGACCTTGCCTCGAATGACCGTATATTTCTATACGCATGTATATTCTTATGATTTTAGTGGTTTGTATTGAGCGGACCTTCTGTGTCTATTTTGTGTCAGGGGTCTCTTTCTATGTCTCGAATGGATAAGCCGTATTCCACACAGTACCTACGGCTAAATAAGATTAAATAATGAAATTATAAAATTAAAATTAAAAAATATAATTTAATGGTGAATCAAATCCTAAAGAAAACATGCTGATGTTGAAACTTGGTAAGTAGATGTATTCTGTGAACCGAATTAAGATTTTCACACAAAAATAGAAAAAAAAAACAATAAATTTTGGTGGTTCCCCTTACTTAGAACTTAACCTCAAAAATTATTTTTTATCAAACCCATATTTCATAACTGTTACCTACTATGGTTAGTTTAGTTTTGGTTTGGTGCTATGTAAGTACGACAGATTAATTAATGTAACTTGTTACATCTGTAAAAGTGATGAAACAACACTAAAGGTTTTCCTTAATGTGTCTTGAAAAATCACGATCATTTATAATGTACCAACATGTCGAAGTAATAAATACAGTAAGATCAAATGAGTAATAATATATTTTTCCAAAACTTTTATAGTTCTTCGACTAGGAATAATATTTCCTTTCTTTTTCCATTTTCAGATTTATGATAGTTCATATCTTTAAATATATTTGGAGTGCTTAATTTTAAACTAAATTTCTGTCCTTTGTATATCCTCCTCTGACACCACATATCTAGTATTTAAGTTAAATAATAATACCCCTAATAAAATATGAAATTTCTCATATCAACGAAAATCTTATTTTATTGAAAGAGACACATCTCACTATCTCAGCTCACTAATATTATAAATGCAAAAGTATGGATGTTTGTTTATTTATTTGTTCCACTTTTATACCGAAACTACAAAGTACTTTATACGGCAAATTTATTTCATTCTATTATATTTATAAACACATTTTTTTTTTTTTTTTTTTTTTTTATGGCAGAGGTGGCAAACGAGCAGACGGATCATCTGATGGTAAGCGATTACCGCCGCCCATAGACACCCGCAACACCAGAGGAGTCACAAGTGCGTTGCCGGCCTTTGATTTGGGAGTACGCTCTTTTCTTGAAGGTTTGAATGTCGTATCGGTCCGGAAATACCGCAGGCGACAATTCATTCCACAGTTTGGTTGTGCGATGCAGAAAGTTTCTAGTGAAACGCACAGTTGTGGACTGCCAACCATCTATGTGATGGGGATGAATATGTTGTCGCGTAGAACGATGGCGGAAAGAGGCGGCAGGGATCAATCCGAACAATTCCTCGGAGCACTCCCCATTGTACATGCGATAGAGAATGCAGAGCGAGGCTACATCTCTACGCAGCGCCATAACAATAATTTTATCAAAATTATTGTTATGAAATCCTTCATGTTTTTTCGTATAAAAAAGAGGTAGCTTGACTAACACAGAAATACTGTATGTTCATGACAGGGGTACGCAGTGCACATAATTCTCTGTTTTAGATTATTTCTCAGCGAATTCTGTATCTGCTCTGGCTCTGGTCATGGCGACTGGACTGCGAGATTGTTTCACTGATGCGAAGTTGAGAACTGCATGGAAGTGTGAACAGGTCTCGTTACTCCTTGTTAATATTTCATTATTATCAAAGTCTTTATCTCGTTTTCAAGTTTTAATCGTGGAATATAAAGACTTTTGAAGTCGTGAAAGAAAATTTTGATGGCAATACAAGTTTTTCTTATAGCAACCCCAAAATTCTGAATGCATGACCTCCTGATGTGAAGCAATAAAAAGCAATAGTTGTAAAGCAATAATCATATTATGTTAAAAATGCACACATGTTGCCGTTAAGAAACTGACAACGTCATTATTTATTTCAAGTCTTCTGGGTTTACGCGGTAGACTGAAGCAGTTGTGGTTCAGAGAAGCTTCAGTGGTCGCCTCAACCTGCCTGGATGGATGGTCATAACCTGAATTGGTTTGACTGTAAGTGGCATTATCGACAGTTTCGCTGCGCAAGACACGTGCCGGTTGCTATTATTAGATAACAGTCGTTAAGTCATTTTAGTGACGTTACACAAAAACGGCTTAAAAATTTCGGAAGTCAATTAAAAGTTATAACCGTTTCTGTGGTCAGGGTACCTGCGTAATCGACACGACCACGCTAGTCGCACTGAGTCACGGCTACTTTAAATATTGGGAATATGTATCCGAAACAGAAATGTACCGTGAATAATAGCTGATAAGCTACCTAACCTAAGTTTTGTTTAAGGCCCCTTTTACATAAAGCTAAAGATAGGTAAACAAACTTAAGGAAAAAAGTTGGATCCGCATAGCGTTAGGGCTATACATATATAGGGTATGAAAATGATCTCCATAATCCAAAATTGTTTATCACAGGATTTCTTAAAAAAAAATTATTGAGATTTTTGTTTAAGGCCCCTTTTACATAAAGCTAACTTTAAGATTTTAGGTCATACCGTTTAGAAAACCCAGACCTTAACTATTTTGACGTTCAATATCTTTGGAACGGTTTACCTTATGAAAAAAATATGTTATTGGAAATCACGTCTTCCTCATACTAAAAGACTTATTCCACGATAACTCAAAATTGTTATCCCTAATCTATACATATGTCGTGGCCAGATCATATAATTGATCACTTCATGATGTGACCGACCCATTTCATGAAATGGTCGTATTTCATGAAATGGAAAATATCCGCTGATCACATCATGATATTGGTTTGGCCAGATCAATGAATACATCAACGATTGAAGATATACAGCTAAACGCACAGCTATCTCATGAAATGGTCAAGCATTAGTGATCATATCGTAAAATAGTTACAGTATCCACTATTATTATAGGCACTGATATCTTTTTGGTTTTATGATGCATCATGGCGGCATACAATTATTAATGATAAAAAAAGCGGCCAAGTGCGAGTCGGACTCTACTGTAATATAAAAGTTTTTGTAGTTCGTTGTAGGTAAATTGCGGTTTACGATTTATGAAGTATTAAAAAAAACTACTTACTAGATCTCGTTCAAACTAATTTTCGGTGGAAGTTTGCATGGTAATGTACATCATATATTTTTTTTATTTTTATCATTCTCTTATTTTAGAAGTTACAGGGGGGGTGGGACACACATTTTACCACTTTGGAAGTATCTCTCGCGCAAACTATTCAGTTTAGAAAAAAAATATATTAGAAACCTCAATATCATTTTTGAAGACCTATCCATAGATACCCCACACGTATGGGTTTGATGAAAAAAAATTGTTGAGTTTCAGTTTTAAGTATGGGGAACCCCCAAAATTTATTGTTTTTATTTTTGTTTTTGTGTGAAAATCTTAATGCGGTTCACAGAATACATCTACTTATTAGTTTCAAGTTTCAACAGTATAGTTCTTATAGTTTCGGAAAAAAGCGGCTATGACATACGGACAGACAGACAGACATGACGAATCCATAAGGGTTCCGTTTTTTGCCATTTGGCTACGGAACCCTAAAAAAGGCTTAAGATAAAATAGAAGTTAAATGTTGTTAAGACACTAAACTACAATATTTTTTGAAAGTCATTAAAAAAACGAGCGCGGAACGAGTTCGGAATGTATTTCATAGGTTAGTAGATATCAATCTTAAAAGCTAAGTATTAAAAATGTATAATTTATCTGTTAACCAAGATTAGTCAAATTTAAAGAATGCCAATAACTTTTCAACGGATTTATAATTTTTATTAAACCTTTGATATCATGGAAACCCTTAATTAATGATATGGCCAAACGTGGATGGACATATCATTAAACGTTGACGTTTAAATTATATGGTCAGGTTTAGCTGGCCATTTCATGAAATACGACCATTTCGGTCGGCCACATCATGAAATGATCAATTCTATGATCTGGTCACGACACATACATAGGGTGTAAGAAAATAGGGGTAGGACCTGAAGCTTCAACTTTGCATACTGAACAACTCATGTTCTACGAGTTTGTTAAATATGAAATCAAAGAAAATTGAACTTGATCATGATCATCTGTTTAGCCAATTTTGTGTTGAGAAGCCAAAAACTTTTTAAAGATTTCAGCAAAGTCTTAAAATAAAAGTTGTTTACTATGACACAAAGAAGCAATATTAATTCTTACACCTATTTTATTACACCTTGAATAGGGTCCTTCTAAAACCTTTAAAAAATAACCACGGCTTCTTCTCATAAAACTGAACAACTATCCCCAAGGAACCTACGTCACGAAAATATTGATGGACTTCCCAAATTAACTGTTTGAAATTGTCTTTCATTGCGCCATCACTCCTCGGAAGTAATAATCCTACAAGTACAAATTGGCACCCAACATGTGACTCTTAAAATATGAACGCTGCTGTGAT
Organism: Coleophora deauratella; assembly: GCA_958295455.1. Lineage (NCBI taxonomy): Eukaryota > Metazoa > Arthropoda > Insecta > Lepidoptera > Coleophoridae > Coleophora > Coleophora deauratella. Next base: position 16,185,168 of record OY282395.1, read on the forward strand.
GAAAATTGTCTATTCATGTGAAACGGTAACAATATTCTCTGCAATACGAGAGCAAAAAGAGCGGTAAGAAATAAGGTTTCATTTGTAAGGAGCAGAGGGATAACGATAATGTTTTATTTTTTCTTTCTTATCTCTAAAATTACCTTGCACGAGTAAACTCAGCACTGTGAAAAAGACGTACATCCTCATCCGGTATACACAACAGGTTTCATTACATCACACAGTTCACATTTGTGGGGTAAGGAAGCACACTCACAGCTCTAACATTAAAACGAATGACTCATGATTAATTAGTTAGGCTAACTTGCGGCCGCGTGTTGTTTTTGCCCGCAGGAGCGCGCAAACGCGTCCTCTCACCCCGGCGGCGGACTCTCGACTGCTACTTTCTATGTGAGTAGATAGTATTCAGTGCTTTCGACTGACGAACGGTGCTATTTGCTAGCTTGCCTCGACCAATATACGCGACGGCAACCTGTTATACTTTCATGATCTAATGGGATATGGTATGTTCAAAAAAACATTTTTCTCCGTTCTAAGCAACTGATAAAAAAATATGTTGGCCAGTTTTGAACAAACGAACCATCGTTATTTTTTTTTGTATCTGTAAGAGTGCTAGTTTATCTTATTGTAGCATGAAATCTGTATTGTATGACATTTGATCATTAACTATGCCTATTATTCAATCTGTGACTATGTAAACAACTCAAAGTTACCTACTGAATGGATATTAATTACTACCGTTTAATCATAGGTAAACATAATTCAATACAGAAAACGAATAAATCCATTGGTAATAAGGTAATATAATGAAAATATAAACTTTTAGATTTTTTAAATTCAGATTTCACTAAAAGGAAGAGATATGGTAAAACATCGCGTGTACGTTACACTAATATTACACTAAAGTCTTACCTAAATATAGTACTGTAATGCAATACAACGGTGTAAAAAAGTACCTTTTACATCGAAACGACTTAGAAAAATATTTAAAAGAAGTTTTCACCTTCCCATTCAAATTGAGAATTTACGTTTTCTCGGTTAAAATTTAAATACCAATTTTTTTTTACACAACCATTTATAACTATACGAATGTGAAGTCATTTAGCTACTCTTTATTACTGGAACGTGGCGTGGCCAGTTTTTCCAACGCCAAGGAGATCATAACAGTTTATCGTTATTGCTCGATACCGTATCCTGGTATAGGGGCATCGTATCATAAAATCATAAACACTTTCTGTACCCGCGTTATCCCTAACAATATCCTTGGGTACACCCGTAATAAGCGATAATACGTGATCGGTTTTGATGTTCCATTTGGATTATGTTGGTTTAGGTCAAACTCAAAATGTTTTTTTACTTGAGTAGTTTGCGTCGTAAAAATATTATATAATATCGTAATATGTTAAATCGTTATATGTTTATGATTTGATATGATTGTTATATCTTTTTTCTCGTGTAAGTACTTATTATGTATATGTCACCATAAATAAGATTCCCGGAATAGACACGTAGTCAGAATAGTTAATTTCTCTAGCTTTCATCATGAAAAAAACAGTTTCAGTCCATAAGATCGCATAACTCTTGGGCGCTTGAAATACATCCGTTCGTTTCTTTAATATTTCAATATTGTCGATATTTCATGCGAGACTGACAATAAAATTCACTCTTTGCATTCCGTAAAATTGCAGACATATTGCAGAATAAATCATCGATTACATTATCATATAATTTTTCTTGAAAATTACACGATTCAACGTTGATAAGTCCATTTAGCGCAGAGAGGTAAAGTTGACAAGTATCAGAGATTAGCTTTATATTGATTAGCCCAGCGGAACATAACCTTGAGCCTTTTAAAGCATGCGACAGCGACTTGGGAGAATACAAGACAGATTTTGGAAGAAATGTGTGTACAAAGTATAGTCAAATTGTCTGAAATATGAACTTTAATACACGATGAGTTCGCATAATATTCAGATTTTTTCCTTTGCTCTGTCTTTTAGAGTGTTTTTATTAATTTATGGTTCAAAGTGTTTATTCTTTTAAAGTGTTTATATTCACGTTTTTAAATTCATGAACACTAACCATTGAGCCACAACTAGTTATATTCAAATCGCAATTAAATCAGAGGCTGTGAAAAGACATGACGTATAATATAATTCGTAGAAGCTTAATATGTATCTCCTTCACTGTCTCACGTTCATACTCACTTATAACCCTTTAGATTAAAACGTATAGTATTTGATTTCGTTTTATTATGTGACACTTCAGCGTCTGGCGTAGTGCCAAATGACGTGTAAAGTTTAAGAGTCCCTATCCTAAATCTACGAGGTGTCGCGAAAGCGCCTTAATTACTTTTAACTGTCTTCCAAGACCCGAATAAGGACTGAAGTCTGTATTTACTTTGCATTAAAAAAAAATGATAAAAAAACCATAACCATGTATAGTTCATTCCAATCAAAAAAAGGCAAAACGTAAACAAACTGACACATGTCAATGTCATCAGCATACTAAGTTTGTTTACCTTTTGCTTTTTTTAACTGGAATGAATTATATGCCAATCTTGGGATAAAGTTTAAATAAATCTTTGGCTAGTTAAATCGATAAAATATAATTAAGATAAGAAAAGTGACATGGCGTGTGACGTGTGAATGATAACTGTAGTGCGTTCCGAGGGTAGGCTTGGGCAGCAACTGCTCAAGCCTACCCCTGACAACAGGATAGCATAATATAAATCACGTAAGTGTGAAAGAGAAGGTAAAAAGCGGCCAAGTGCGAGTCGGACTCGCCCATGAAGGGTTCCGTCGCAGCAAGTAAGATAATATGTATAAAAGTTTTTGTAGTTCGTTGTAACTTGAATGAAAGGTAAATTGCGGTTTACGATTTATGACGTATTAAAAAAAACTACTTACTAGATATCGTTCAAACCAATTTTTGGGTGGAAGTTTGCATGGTAATGTATATCATATATTTTTTTTAGTTTTATCATTCTCTTATTTTAGATGTTACGGGGGGGGGGACACATTTTACAACTTTGGAAGTGTCTCTCGCGCAAACTATTCAGTTTAGAAGAAAATGATATTAGAAACCTCAATATCATTTTTGAAGACCTATTCATAGATACCCCACACGTATGGGTTTGATGAAAAAATTTTTTTTGAGTTTCAGTTCTAAGTATGGGGAGCCCCCAAAATTTATTCTTTTTTTTCTATTTTTGTGTGAAAATCTTAACGCGGTTCACAAAATACATCTACTTACCAAGTTTCAACAGTATAGTTCTTATAGTTTCGGAAAAAAAGTGGCTGTGACATACGGACAAACAGACAGACAGACAGACAGACATGACGAATCCATAAGGGTTCCGTTTTTTGCCATTTGGCTACGGAACCCTAAAAACGGTTGCTGTCAGAGTGCACCCTTGGAACGCGACCCTGTATTCAGATGATATGACGGCGAAAGTTTCATTAAATATACCGACTTTGAAAAATGATTGTGTAATAATAAATTATGCACTATAAGGCGACGTGTGATTCTTTGCGATTCTAGCTTCGTAGCACTTTTTTTGGATCCCCGATGCAAAAGAGAGATAAATACTGTAATAATAAATTCATCTTCACCTTAAGAAATAAGTTAAGAATCCATGAAGAGCGAGTTTCGTATACGCGTGAGGCGTTCCACTGAGTGTGAACCGCAATTCTATTTACTTTGTGATATTCTCCCGCAACGAAATCTCTTCGATGTGCTCATAAATCGCTTCAGTTGATATAATAGCGTGGAGGGAAAACGCCTAAATTTATGCATGTTGGATTTGAGATGAAAATAATATTCAGCTCATTGTCGAAATTGTTTTGTTTTGTTATGTACTTATTTATTAATTAAAAAGAGTGAATATGTCTAGATAATTTAATTTTCCATTTAAGACCTATTTATTTATTATTTTATTTTTAAAAATAACCAATTTCGAGTAAAATAACATTCGGCGTGTTACTAGTTTTCAAGTTAGACTACTGAATGGAGCTTTTCTCATTTAAAAGTCTTCTGTTTCCTCCATCTTTAAGAAAATCTAGGAATAGGTATATTGTTCTTTCTAAAAAGAGGAAATCATTGAAAAAACTAGATTCACTAACGTAGCTCATAGAATAAGTAAGTCGAAGTACCATGAGGCAGTCCATTTAGCTCTCAGGAGCAATTCATACAAAAATTGCAAATCGCTTATCAGATTATTGACCATTAAGAAATCAAATCTGTTTTTGTTCGGAATGCATAAAAAAGTTCTTCAGATTCGTAAGTCAAGTTAGTATGATGTCGAGTCAGGCTTACCAATTGTGGATATATATATTTTTTTTAAATCTTGAAAGTCTTCAATTTCTTGTCAGCGATTAACCACTGCTGTAAGTATATAGGTTATTTTATGGCAGAGGTGGCAAACAGATCACCTGATGGTAAGCGATTACCGCCGCAACGCCAGAGGAGTCACAAGTGCGTTGCCGGCCTTTGATATATGGGAGTACGCTCTTTTCTTGAAGGTTTGAATGTTGTATCGGGAGCCGGGTCGTTCCCTTCCCTCAAATATGATTGAGAGGAGCGATGACTGACTCCCGCGTTATACTCGTGATCGGGTGCTGTCCGTTCTGGCCTGCTCTTGTCATTGGTGTTTGGTCACAATAATTACCTGTTTGCACATTGTACTTGTATGTTTTTGTTGATCCTTTCACATTCGTTTGTAATAGTATGCAACTAAGCTAACTATATCTTTGTTGTTTACCTGAATTATGTAATAGCATATAAGAATGTTATTTTAAAAAATGTGTTGGAGGGAGTTTCTTTAGGGCCCGACGTTTCTTCTCTCTCCGCAAACACTTCCCGAAACGTTGGGTATACGAGTTCCGAGTGGTAGGAACTTCGTATTAGGTAGAAAAAATATGACGTTCGAAAAGTGTACAGAGATACCTACTTCGAATAAATATTATTTCATTTCATTTCATTTCATTTCAGTATCGGTCCGGAAATACCGCAGGCGACAATTCATTTCACAATTTGGTTGTGCGAGGCAAAAAAGTACTTTTAAACTCTAGAGAAAACAATGTAACATTCTAATACCGTTGAAATAACGGCTTTTTGATATAAGAAGGCATCTTCACGTCTAAGCGGTTAATATGCCTCATTGAACAAAAGTTATTGGATAAGTAATACTTCGGAAATTATTTTTCAGGTTCTTGCGAGTTGTATTAAACGTACAAAGAGGATTTTTTTGCTATTTTGGCATTTTCCAAATCATTGGTAAATCTTTGATACCTTAAGGTGCCTTAAGGCGTATTTTGTATTGTACACAAAACTATTTTTGGATCATTCGCTTTTACACATAAATGTTATTGTGTATAATAACAAAATACATGTAGGGTCAGTTAACAGAAGCTTCTAAACATAAAACTTTTTTCTACGACTTTACGTTAGCAACCCATATCGTCCCCACTGCAGGGGCACAGGTCTTTTCCCATACATGAAGAAGGGAAGGTAAGGCCATACTTCACACACGGGAGCCAAGTCCGGATTGGTGGAGGTTGTGGGGTTAGTGGCCAACCCCAGTGTCAGAAGTTTTCAAGTCGCCTATAAGGCCTCCGACATGGCTTAACGACTGCCATCTAGTGATAATAGCCGACACCAACGGCTGAACGACTGAACGTGCCTTGCGAAGCACGAAAACGGTCGAGATAAATGCCACTAACAGTCAAACCCATCCAGGTTATGATCGTGTACAGACACGTCCGTTAACCTTTGTCATCGACGCGATCATGTAAGCCGCTCTGAGCCACGAACGCTTCTAAGACTTTGCTAAAGCCGAAAAAAATTTTTTTAGGACATTTTGTATCAATGGATCCGGTGCGGTGCAGTGGTCCAACTAGTTGGACTAGGGGTCGTGGTCCAACCCATTCTTGTATACGTAGTTGAACTAACAGCCCCGCTTCACAGTGACGTGATCCAATTCATAAAAAAAAATGATTCAGGAAACTCAACTGCATGGTACAATCGACCTCATGCTCCTACTCCTACTAAATTCTCCTACTGGTAGGAGCACAAGGACATACATGTCCTAATTCTCCTACTGCAATGGGAATGCTTATATGTACAAGTAGGAGCAACAAGATATTACCAAAGTGTGGTTCCTCGTTAGCATACTCATATTTACTAAGCAATCTCAGTAGCAACAAGTTTTTGCCAGTGATACTCGTACTTCGTGTTCAAAAGTACCAGGAGAGCATGACCGAAATTTATTTTTATTTATTTTTATGAGACTGTTTGCGAAAGGTATTCAATATGATAAGTAGAACCTCCAGTAAATGGATCCTTCACCAATTTTGTACCACCTGTGTTAATACTGACTCATAACTCAGTGGTTAGTTAGGACTATCAGGGCAAAAATTTCTGTGATGAGAAATTTTGTTTGACAAAGAGATATTAAATAAAAGCTCATTGTCATAAATTATTATTTAATAACTGATTCGTTTAGTACCAGAAACAGGTATCAGAATTGTTTGAGACTCTGCGCGTAAATAGCAGAGCCAGGCGGGATCGTAACCGTAGCGGAGCGGAGACTCCAGAGGAGCCGTATAGAGCAATCTATCAATGCACAATGTAAATCACGGAAATAGCTAAAGCAGTCCACTAACCTGTACCGGAGCGAAGATCTCTGGGTCCAAGACGTGGTGCGGGATGAGTAGGTGTTTTCGATACACAATGGGACACGAGACTGAATTTATGACAGTGGATTGACTCCGATCCAAATTAATAGACTAGAGATAATTACCAGACATAAACATTATGCGCTTTATAAAGATAGCTGTTATGCGCGCAAACAAGGATATTGAATCATAATTCAGCAACTTTTTGATTTATTCAGTGATTTTCCGCGCCCTGGCTGTCAAAATGGTATTACATGGCAACTTTTATGACTTTTATTTGTGATCATGGTAGCAAATACATTTTTGTCACATCACATATTTTTTTCTGAGACTCATATTTTTGTTGATTTTTTTAACAGTTCACTGCATAGACTAAATTTAACCTTTACTTTTAATTTAAACTTAAAAAGGCGAAAAATACAAATGGATAAAGTTATCTACACTTTTATTTGTGAATATTTATATTTTAGTCTAGAAAGTTTCACTAGCCCAGTCAGTAATAATAAATATTTGTCGTCTTTTTTTATTAATTATTTATAACAAAATCACATTCCATTTTTACAATAAAATGTTCCAAACAACCACCAAGGTTTAAAAAGGAACGCAAGTCTAACAAGTCATGTGAAATTGTGTAATATAAAGGTTGTACGAAGCCAATTCAAACACGAATGGCTTTCCAATAAAACTCCATAGAAAAAAAATTACTTTTCTAACCAACCTTAATAGTCGACTACCAATTTTTGACTTTTGAAAGGACATGCGTACGCGAGCAAATGGTTGTTGATTTTTACGACGTATTAAGGCGCAGGACAGTGAGAATATTATTTTTCAGTTTTTTGATTAGTCTATAGCAAACTCCAGAGCTGGTTAAATTAGTCCATGTTTCGATGTAATTTTAAAAACAACCTTTTTCTAACGGTACATGATGGTATTATAAATATTTATGATTAGAATACAAATCATACTTGATGTTTAGACAATTTCATGGAAATTTTTTGGGTCCCGGGTTTCCCAGTGGACAAAACAAGCATTGTTTCAAAAATAATTAAAGTTGACCCTCCCAAGTATTCATTGTATTTTGTGCGACATAATAACGAAAAAAATGTGAGCAATTTGAGTAAAACATAATTATGTTATTCATTTTGTGGATATTACATTCAACCTGGGTGCGGCATTCTCAAGAAAGAGATAGTTACGTAAATAAAACTGTGCCTATCGATAGCTAAAAAGTCAAAATATAACTTAACTTTTATTTAATTTTATATGTAACTGTGTTTTTAGTACAATAAAGAATTTACAAACAAACAAACTTAAGCAAGAGACAGTTTGATGAAAGGAGACGTTTCACGGGACTATGGAGCTTGGACCTGATCTGTGTACTAAACATCATAAATAAGACATTAGAAACATAGTCTTTTCTAATTGTACATTTCCTTCGATTTACCTTCGTTGCGAGGTTCATCTAGTTTCTCAGATTTAACAATCGCAACACATAAATCACCCAACATGGCGAAGCGAGCGCAATTTTGAGCATTTTACGTTCAGAAACTAGATTTTGTACATACCATTGAAATTAATAATTTAGTTGTCCGAGAAGTAACTCGAAAACCAGCTGTTATGCCTGTAAAAGAGGCAAGGCATATCCGCAGATTTTAAAAATCGTACACCAATGTCAGAAGTTAGAACAGAAGGGTGTTCAGTCAGTCAGAGTCAGAGAAAGCATCTGAGGAATATGTGGACGAAGCCGTAATTTCTGAACGTGACCTACTATTGCAAGATTCAGTGTTACCATTTATATTGTAAAAAGTGCTGACAAAACATTATGTTTGAACCACGCAACTCTGCTTCTAATATTTTTTTCATTATTTTTCCTAGAAAGCCTATATTTTTCTATATTTTTCGTATTACGTACATGTCCAGGCACAAAATGAAACGTGTCCTTTATGAGCACATTACAAAATGCTCATGAAATTCATTGAAAATAACCGCGATATAAATATTTAACAACGATTTGTTTTGTCTGCGTTATACATAATGTCTTTGACTATCAATCAGGTACTAATTTTATCAAGAACCATAAACGTTTACTTTAAGTTTTTGTAATTAAGCAGTACCTACGACCGTTAACAAAATTATCCGTCCCATATGCCTCACGATTTCGTGTGGGATTACTTTGAAGTAATCCCACACGAAGCTTTATTAGCCAGTTCATTTTATGTCCTTTAAATACCTTTAAATACCTTTTAATTTTAATTTTTCAAAGGCACTCAGGATCAAGTATAGAATACGAGGAATAAGATGAATTTCGGACGTGCTTTTTTTTACGTAAAACAATCTGTATATTTTATTTATAATAATTTATCAGGATCATAAAATAAGAATTGTAGTTTCAGAAAAAATATACAGCTATGTATCTTGTATGACTAGCCATGTATTTAATATCACAAGGGAACAAGCAGGAAGTCGAAGAGAAGGCTATGGAAATCGCGATGACTGAGCGGGCAACTTTCTTATAGTCCTGTTCGTATCAGTCGGTCGCAAACGACTTGCTAACTTGTTATCCATGAGAAAGTTGAATCGAAGCTTGCTCCTCTCAAATAACTTATTTTAATCTTTATGAAATATTATTATAGAATGATCGCGAATGTTGGAGGTTACGTCATTTATGATATGGAAATAAGAATTATCTGCTTACTTCGGATACAATTTCTAAAAGTACACATTTAGATGGAGCACCATCTGATGGTGACACAACACAACCTGACCTAACAGTCTGTCATCAATGATTCAGATTTTTGCAATAATACTAGCTTTTCTGATTACACCTACGGTATAATTTACTATAAATAAAGGACTAATTATGTATTTGCTTTAGGGATAAAACAACTTAATATTATACGTAAAATCGCCTTTATATTTCCCATATTCAATTCAAAGAATTGGTTTAGTATTTTTTTAATTATTCTAAGGTATTTTAATCAACTTTAATATCATTACTAATCTTAGGGATATGTATACGTAAAAACGCTTAAATTGTTATTGATTGGAAAGATTTATATTTTTATTCCGTAGGAAAAAATCCTATACAGGTGTTAAAAAAGTGCGTTTGAAATTTTAAGGGGTTACTCAGAATCAAGTATAGAATCCAGGAAAAATATTTTCAAAATCCGCTCTTCAATTTTTTCAGTTTTAAGTAACCCCTTAAAATTTCAAACGCACTTTTTTAACACCCTGTATAGTTTCTTTGGCTACCTATTCGAAAGCTTTTTATACTAATTACAGCACTTTGTAGTGCCATAAAAATTCTGCCATATCGCACTTCCCATCTTGACTTTTCCCCTTTGGTACTTACTTATTCACCATAATATTGTGATATACATACTTACATAATATCCACTTGCCTGTTAGCAGTATAGTGATACTATATTACCTTATAGATAAAACCACTTTTAAGCTATTCATTTAGTTGGAGTCACTCCGGGGGTAAGTATGATAAAGCACCCCTAAAAATTAAACATCTTGTTTTTTGCCCTTTATATAAATGAAATAAAAATCGGAAAAAAATATATGACATAAATCTTATAAATAACTATGCACCTTTAAAATTTCATTGAGGTATCTCAAATAGTTTTAAAGATAATAAATTTTTAAGTTAAGGGTTGACACCCCCCCATTTCCCTCATTATTGAGAGAAGGGGTTTGAAATTTGGTGTAAAAATGTTTCTCTTAAAGAACAATAAATTTACGAGGTAAATAACCTGGAAACGACGTTGGAGCACTTTTAGTATAGAAACCCAGCTATACCCTGTACTAAGCGTCTTGTCATTGCATTAAAAGTCATTTGGTTTGGGTCAACTCTAGAGAAGATAACAATGTCAAGTGCTGGTTTTTTTTATGTGTCGCGTCTCCCTCTTTAGTTTTTCAATACGGGGGCTAAACTAATGGGATTCCTGAATAAGATCGGTAACACTTCGCAAAACGTCGAGTATTCAGATCCATTTTGGTAGGAACTTTGCGCAAGGCAGTAAAGAAATGACGATTCAAAAGAATATTTAAAAACATTTTTAGTTTGACCCTCAAAAAGCCTTCAAAGTTACCCGTCCGGTAATGGACATACTGCAATCAATAATATGTAACAAGCCTTTGTCCTGCTTTGTTTACGACTCTATTCCACGACAATACTGCGATAAAGCAATTTAGCGAATATGAACGCGAGTGGCTAACACAATAATAGCATAATTAACAAACTTTTTACAGCCTTTAGTAGCGCTATTAATGAATAGCTTTAGGCTTCGAATAAGTATAATTTTGAAAATAATTTTCACCACTGAAACGTTATAACTGACTACCTACCAATGATGAACATGTTCATTGCGGCACTGATTTACTGAACTTTCCCAGCGTGCGACATGACCTCCGTGTCTCTCATGCAGTAATTCACCATGGTGCGTCATGATAATTATTGGCCCAGACAGTCTATCAAATTTGAAGGTTAATAATTCCATGAAATTAAAAGATATTTAAAATATCATCTTTTTTTTAAAATATCCTCCGGAGAGACTCCTGGGAAACTGTCCAACACTACGTGTTCTGGCATGCGGTCGCCGCTAGAAAAAAATAATCCCCAAAGGTTATCATTTCTGTGAGCTAGTTGGCCTGCCTATTGGCACTTTAACTTGTTTATTCTATAAGATCGAGTATGTAAAACAACACTATTAGCTGGTGGTATCGTTTAACTTTAAATGACCCACCGTACCACCAGAGGTACGGCCAGGGGTACGGTGGGTCCGCAGGGAAGCTAGTTCGGTTGCTTTAGTTCTTTTACAGATTTTTTCGTTTCGGATTCGATCGCGTAAAGAAACCCCAAGCGTAGCTCTTTATAGCTTAGGAATCACGTTTCAGTACCATAAATCATTACTTGGTTATAGTCTTTAAGAACTGAGGAATTTTAATTTAATCTTATTATTAGTAGAGTATAGTATTTATTAACATGAAACCTCATTTATTCAAAACAAAAATTGCAATTAAAAATAAAATCACACTATGAAAGTGATGCGAATAATGCCTTAAAAGCTTAAAAGGCGTTTTAACCTTTTGCAACTCAGTTCACGCGGGTCCGGTAGGTCAGCTGTAAAGCGTTTTTCACACTAAGGGTTTTTTTATTCTTTCAGCACCTTTACCGTTATACTTTAATCTAAAAATTCACGTTTACGATGCGATACGATAACCAAAAATAAAATCTTACGAAAACCTAAAATTGTGAATGTTGGCATGGCAAGCCTTGGACAAAGATACATTGTACTATCACTAGATCCTCCATATTATATCCTTAACAAAAATACAACAAATCAGCTAACAACCCGGAAGTCAGCAAATTTTCCGCAAGTCTGAAAGTACCTTACAGTAGACTGGAGTCGAAAAACCCGAACATTTAACAGGAAACCAGAATCTCGTGCGTGACCACACCGCCTCAATGCAAATTAGGCTTCCATTTATTCCACACAATGAAACCAAATGACCCCATTAAACGGAACCCAAAAAATTGATAAAAACCACATTTTCGATGGATTTAAATAAACGACTTTTACTAAAAGCAAGGTTTTTGTCCGCGACTTTGCTTGTTCAGTGACAGGATAAAGATAATAATATGTTCTTCTTCACGTCTTAACCAAATTTCGTCAAGATTGGTTGTAGCGTTGAGGAGTCAAAAGGGAACAATCAAATAACCACATTTTCACATTTACAGTATTAGCCAGGCCAGAACCTAATCACTTTTCGGGAACTATAAGATCTCTAATCATAAATATAGCGCGACTTTCACTATTTAATATAGATAACAAATCTTCGCATTAAGAGATTTTTATTTAATCGTATGGCACAAAGTCGCTTAAATAATTAAGAGATCACAGGCATAGAAACCCGACTGGTTTATTTGGTAGTAAAACATTTTTTCAAGCTACCTGGCTAGATACCACCATCTTATCTAAGTCTAACTTCTAAACATCCAATTTTAATAAGTTCGGAAATAGAGATAACATTAACTCCCCATAACGTAGGAGAATCTTGATAAAACCGCCTCCATCTTTCTGTACCATCGCTTACGTATATCAGAATCTTCTACTACAATATAAAGTATTATTTTTGATCTTATCTAAGTCTTGCCGCCAAACATCAATGTTAACAGCATTGATGTGTTCCGGCATGAAGATAAGGTAGCCAGTTCCCCATTGCGTTGGGGAATCTTGGTAAGCCCGCTTCCATCTTCGGCATCATCATCACTTACCATCAGGTGAGATTATGCCAAGGGCTTACCAATTGAGGGTAAAAAAAAAACTCTAACTTCCTCAGCATACTTGCCAGAAATGAAACAGCCAGTCTTATAAATGAAGAAAAAAATCATACGTTAACATAAACACTAAACTGCTTGCTGGCCTTTAAGAGCTCTCAGTAGTTCCACAGCATGCAACGGGTTAAACCACGGAAACATAAAAGGAACAAGCCTGCTTAACCAGTACAAAGGAATATACTTGGTGCGTGACCGAAAAGAATTGTGCAGTCATGAAATTGATTATAACAAGGTATTCACATTATATTTCTTTTTCGTTTATTCCGTCTGTGCCTTTCTTTGTACGATTTTATACGAATTTTATCGGTAACGCTCTGGTTTCAGAATTCCATAAAATGACAGTAATGATCATTTTACATTTTACTTACAGGCTTAAGTTATGCCACGGGTTTAAGTTATGCCAAATGTTCGAACCTATCGTAGTGATCAAACATGAAAAGCAAAATAAAAATTGTCATAAACTCCTTTCACTAGATCAAATTTCCCAGCAAAACTTATCATTTACGAGTATACATAATAACATTAGCCACCTTTACAGGAAGTTTCAGGTTGATAAAATAGATATTATCGTATGCTATCGAAGTTTCAGCATCGGGCCTTAATTTCCCATGGGCCCTTCGTGACCACAAACAAAGGGATCCTGCCCTATCGATCGTATTATCTGCCGGTTCGATTCACTAAACCATGTGGTGGCATAGGTGCATTATGATATTACGCATCATGATGTTGATGGTATATAATATACGATAATAGGAGAGGACCCAGGGGTTTTACTCATCATACTATACAGCTGTTTATGACTTTGACTAAATCGTAAAATTGGTCAGCTGTTTGACCAATTTTTGGGCAAACATTTTTTTGTACGGAGAGTCCACTTTTTTATTTTAGCACATATTTCTTTACTATATCGTACTCTTAATTTGCCAAAATGAGTTTTGATAAAAAACAGACCTAAAAGAGAGACACTTGCGTGTGCGGGGGACGAATAAAGATGCAAATATTTTGTTTGTTACCTTATTTATTGCTTTAGAAATAGAGGTGTTTTTTACCGAGACTGTGTGGCTTGCTCTTTAAGGTCGGTTTTTTTATCAAAACTCATTTTGCCTAAATTTTGAATTCGGTCGTTGTTTTATTGTTTATTTGTTTGTTTGTAAACTCTTTATTGATAAAATAAAATATGTATAAAACTTTAACAGGAGTAATATACAATGGCGGACTTATCCCTTTATTAAGAGTGCGAATTATGAAATGTGAACACGTTACTTGTTCTAACTAAATTTTTCTTCAGATTCGGGTTCAATATTTTTCACGCATGGAATGAATTTCTAAACAAATACAGTAAATAAACGTTTGCGGTAAAAATGGAAAATTTCCGACCTCAGTGTGGAAGTTGAGTATTTATGAAAGGGCTGGCGGCAGTTTGTACTTTACGAGGTCATTATGAGAACCATTAAGTGTGTGATTGCGGGTACTGGGTAGGTTCCTTTTTTCGTTTAAGCGTTAAGCGCATCAACTTTTCATTAACAATGGTCTGACAAAAAGTAATTTAATTTATTTCGTTTTTATACTTGAAACAAATGTATAAATGTAACAAATGTATAGTATATTGTTATGTTCCAGCATGGAGATAAGATAGCCAGTTCCCAATTGCGTTGGGGAATCTTGGTAAGCCCGCTTCCATTTTCGGCATTAACATCAATTATTGTGGATAAAAAATAATTAAGGTTCCTTCCGAAATACTTGTGTGGCGACATCTATCGCACCGCCACAAACTAATCCTAGAACGCTTAAACAAGTACGGCTTAGCTGTAAACATCAGCAAATGCGAGTTTCCCGGTTCGATTCCCGGTTCTTACAGTGGTGACCCCTGACGCTGAACATCATGGCGCAACCTTCGACATCACACTCCGCAACAACCCTCCAGTTGGTAATGCAAGCCGCAGCAGCACAGCAGTCCAGTATATCGAAGTTTACCAGGACCAACGCAGCCGTCATATCGAGCTTCCTGGCCCTGCTACTTCACTCCGAAGCCCCATCAGGTTCGCAACCCGTCGACGCCGCATCGTACACCATGGAACCTGCACGCTTTACTCTTCAGGCAGCAAGTTGTCGGCAGCCCACGCTGTAGAGCGCGCGCTCCACGTCACCTGCTTCCCTTGTACCGCACGCGTGAACCTCCTCGTTCCGACTCACCGTGGACCCGAGTTGAGCACTTCGGCCTGGCGTTCTCGACTCACCGCAGACGCGACACGCATCGTCGCCCAGCCGCACGCACCCGCAACACTGGACCGCCAACACAAGACGGATCGACCTCCGGTCTCGGAGGGGGAGTGATGTGGCGACATCTATCGCACCGTCACAAACTAATCCTAGAACGCGATATCGAAAGTTTCTTCGCACTACGCATATATACGACTTCCAACCATCAACGGTTGGACTACGGCCGGTCCCCAGTAGACATGGGCGTTATCAGTTTTTTTGGAAAACGGTTTTGTAACCGATATGAAGTTTTCATATCGATATCGAAAACCGTTTTCAGATATCGATATGGGTAGCACGATATTAATCGCTTTTCAAACGTAACTTATCTTTTTGTTTAGAAAACGAACGAAAACACAAACTCACGCGTTATCAAGTCCAATCTAAACCAATGTAATGTTCAATTCGCCTATCATCAGCTGATATCCGTTCCAGTTCAATATTCGCTGCATTTCTTTCGCACTAATGAAATGTCTTTTTGTTAGAAAGAGAGAAATCGAATATGTCAAACCGTTCGATATCATATGCTTGGGTTGCGGGAGTTTGTGTTTCGCGCGTTACTTAGCCGATGTATAGTTGTAAAGTTTTACTAATATCCGATATTAAAAACTGCCATATCGATATGTTATGATATGAATCTCATATCCGTTTTTAGTTACGTTTTGATATATCGGACTCATGCCTAGTCCCCAGGCATACCACCTGGCCTGGCGGAGGTACCTCCCTTTTCCTCCGAAGAGTGGGAACACGCACTTCCTACACTTGTTTTTTTAAGCATAACTTCTACTCATGAATCTGAACAACTTTCACTAAAGAACATTAACTTATGTTATTCGCAAAATATTGGCATCCTATACAAAGTCCTAGTAAGTTCACGTCATGTAAATTTAAATATAATTTAAACTCAGTTCACAAATCAGCTGGTAGAAGAAAAATTTTTTTGCAAATTCACTAAATTTTTTTCGGTTATTTCAGAAGGACCGTTTACTTGTACTTTACAAAGTGAGCAAGACTAAAGTTTCATTGAATGGGGCATATTGGTTAGGTTAGGTTTGCTATTTCGAATCGACGACGGGGGGCTTCTACTCGTTATCTCCTTATGCTGAAAACTTATCCGAGCGTCTGTTATTACAGATAGTAGATATGAATTGACTGACTCGGTGGCCAACTGGTTAGTGATCCTGACCTCTGATCCGAGAGTCGTGGGTTCGATTCCCACACATGGCAAACTTTTCTGTGATGAGCAGAATTGTTTGCTCTGAGTCTGGGTGTACTATATCTATATATGTATGTATTTAAACGTATTTGTGTATGTATATCAGTCTCTGGTTCCCAAGATAAAGGGAATCCTAGTTTGGGGCCAGATGACCGTGTGTGATTTGTCCCGGATATTATTATTATTATATTATATGTGATGATTAGGTTGAAGCACAATATAATGAACTATGTCATATGGGGTGAAATGGCTTACTAAGAATAATTAAATTTATTAAAAATCGTATTAGCATAACCAATGTTACTTGCTCATTAATATTTATGGTGCTTCATACAATACTTAAAAGAGAAATTTCAATCTGTACAATCACAACCCTATAACGTATAATCATCATCATCATCACACATCATCAGCCGAAAGACGTCCACTGCTGGACAAAGGACAAAGGGCCAAGGATTTCCACACCGACCGGTCCTGCGCTGCCCGCATCCAGGCAGCGGCTTCCCTGTATAATACTTAAAAATGTAATTTTTAAATTCTTTGCAAACAGCTTATTGAGCTCTTAAATAAATAACAATATTTTCATTGCCTATTTCTGTGATTTATTTAAAAATTAGAGCAACAAGGTCCATGCATGTAAATTTAATTCTCACTACACACACAACACTAGTTAATTAAGGTGGTACATAATTGAGATACATATTCACTTGATTGTGTGGTATGGAGACAGTTACAACAATTCTCACTTACCGTTGTTGTTAGATAAACGAACCACTACACGACTATCTTTGATCTAATTTATTTTTGTTTTGGTCTTGTCGCGCTGGGTAGGTTAAAATTTGCTGCACTTGTGGCGGGATACATGGGGCGTAACGAAAGTAGACTCGTATCAACTGAATTAATAATTTTTGTTTCAAAATAAATTTATACAGGAGAGACAACATTATGTCTTACTTTTTTTCAGTTTTCCGTACAAAGTCTTGATTCACCATCCAGATTTAGTATGGGAATCTGAAAAAAAAAATTAAGAGCAGATTTTTTCAATATTTGGCCTGTATTCTGTACTTGATTCTGAGTAACTCCTTAAAATCTCAAACTCACTTTTTTTAACACTCTGTATATACCAACCAAACAAATTTCTAATGCAATTTCTAAAAAATCTACTGGGCTTAGTCAACAAAACTATTATAATAATGATAATAAATAACTGTATTTGGTCCCGTCACATAAATATTTGCTCTCGATCGTGATCGAACCCACAACTCTCAGTTTAACAGAGAAGAGTGCTAATTCTATGCCACTGAGTCAGAAACTTGTAAAAGAGTCTCATCGTTCATTTATCATGACTTAAAATAAATTAAAAATTCAAGCCAACAAGATTCATATTTCTTTTTAAATTGACATCAACAAAAATGTTTACACTTATACAGGACATTTATACAGGATGTTAAAAAAGATGCGTTTGAAATTTTAAGGGGTTACTCAGAATCAAGTACAGAATACGGAAAAATATTGAAAAAAACCGACCTACAGTTTTTTTTTCAGATATCCATACAAATTCTTAATTCAGTATTCAGATTTAGTATGGGAATCTGAAAAAATAAATATTTAAAGACCGGATTTTGTCAATATTTTTCCTGTATTCTATACATGATTTACTTTTCGCTGTGTTATTGCGCTTAATGTGTAACTACCATCTTACTTTTTCGCTCACACAATTCTTTAAAGAAAATTGGCTGGATGTGTTCCAGACCGTTAGTACGTACATAATTGATGGGACAACATTATTTGTGTTGCAGGGATTTTTAACTCCTGGCACAGCTCCTGGCGCAAGAAGAGGAGAATAAAGAGGAGGTTATAAGTTTGAAGCTTAGGTGTGTCTGTCTGTAGCGTCGTAGGCTCGTAGCTCTTAGATGGATGAACGAATTTGAATGCGGTTATTTTGGCTTTAAAGCAGGTTTTATTGCGATGATTCTTAGCTACATTTGGTGAAAATGGGTTCAGTTGTTATTGAGATATTTGATTTTTAATGTCGAGGGTAGTAATACAACGTTAATGCTCCGTCCAGTGCACACAATTGGGTATGCTAAATTTTTTGTAAAATATGAAAATAAAAAAACCATTTCGAGATATTTTGATTTAAAGCCATATTTTTTTATTTCCCACTCGAAAAAGTAAAATATTGAGTATAAAAATCGAAAAAAGACAATAACCTTCATTTGTATCCCTGTGACGTCACATGCTCACACACTTTTTGGTGTTACCTTGAGTTGTTTATAAACAAACGAAATGACAATTGACCTGACAGTTAACGTTTAAGAAAGCGTTCCAGAACACTTTCATGAGAGTATTTTTTTACCCATACAGCAGGATAAACTAATATAAATATTACAAGTGTAAAAGGGACAGACAATCGCAGGTATATTTTGCCTTGTTCTGGAACGGGCCTTATTATAAACAAACGAGATTTTATTTTATTTTTATTTTTATTTTATTTTATTGAAGAACAAACAGTCTCTTTCTTATATTATTACATATTTCTTGATATTAAAAACAGACCTATAGTTCTCTTAATTATTGATTAGTACGAAATACAAGTACAAAACAATAGGGTATTTCACTATATCACTAAGAAATTGCAGATTATTATTCACTAAATAGTATTTCTTATATAATTGCAAAAATAACTTACTAGATTGATGATTTCTTTAATAAATGTTAGTCAAATACCGTATTGCAGTTAAATAAGTGGTTATGTAACCAAGACAGAAAAGTTAAAAAGAAAAAATAAGAAAATAGTAAACATGACAATTGACTTGACAGGTGACGTTTTAGAGAGCGTTCTGGAACACTTTCACGAGAGTATATTTTTAACCTGACAGCCGGACAAACCATTATAAATCTTTTAAGTGTAAAAGGGACAGACTATCTCAGGTATATTTTGCCTTGTTCTGGAACGGGCTTAGTCGAGATTAAGGCCTGTTCATTTCATCGTAGACATTTGGGCTGTTCGTTTCATAGTTTGTGAACATGTGACGTCATCACGGCTTGAATATAAAAAAATGTATTTAAAAATATCCACAGTCTTAAAAAATGAAAAAATTAAATTAGTTTTTCAAAATGGTCTAAACTATCAGAAAAAAAATTAAAAAAAATACATTGATTTTTTTTAGCATACCCAATTGGAACCGAACTTGTTTGATTCAATAAATAATAATAAAAACAAAACACGATTTTCTTTTATACATCATAAAGGTGTACAATTACTAATTGCCTGTCCTCAGCAGCTAAATGTAGGATCAAGTAAGAAGTTCAGTACGAGAAACAAAGCACTCACTAGCTCACTCAGCTGCGGAATGTCAAGTGTCATTTGCGGTGGATCGTGTTCTATCTTGTTCACGTATGAGATGGTTAGTTTGTAGAACATATATACATGTAACTGGTGTATACCAGTTTTCCTGACTGTGATTATCTCACAGCGAAACAGTATGGATGTCAAAATGGATCTGATGTAAGAAACGAACAGTGAAGTTATAATAAGTACTAGAGGTACAAAAGTTGTTAAGAAGCGAGTAATTCCGAACATAGCGAATGTTTCTCGAGTACCCGATATTTGTGCGATCTTACGACTTTAAACGGTTTTTATTTATTTGTTTATTTATTATTCATTTATAAATTTATTGCACACAGGATTACACATTTTATGTACAATAAAAATAACATGAAATAACGATTTGCATTCCGTTAAGATCCCCATTGTTGATAAAATTACGTAATTTTATGATAACATAGATACCAATATAACTAGTTGAGGGTGACATAGTACGCTTATAGCTTCCCTAAGTTTGTTTTGCTAATATCTTTTTTTTATAATACAGTCAGAAGTTAAGTCGGATACATGTTCCTGTCATTGTCTTACGTCTATTATTCAATTTCTGCTTGAACCTCTGCATAAAATTCTATTCGAATTGGTATATAAAACATCAATTTTCAGAAATCCTCTCAGAATATCATTTATTATATTTATTTAGTCATCTGCTTAATTCTCACAGTCTATTTGAATGAATCAACAATTACCCAACCGAAAGAGGATTAAGAGATTATTCCGTATGAGCAAACATAATAATGTATTTAGTTCAGAAAATTGGGGCGTCGGCGTCGTCGCGACGCGTCGTTATGTTTCCTAGGTATTAAAATAAATGACATCAGAAACGTGTATGATAAGTATGTGCTATAGCGAATAGAGTTTGGCAAATGAATCCGTAACCTGAGAAAACGCGGTAAATTCAAAAAATCTTATTTTTATTTACAATTTATTGTACACAGAAAAGATAAAGACATACATTAAGAAGGAAAGAACATACAAAAGGTGCAGCTTATTTCTATAAGAAATTTCTTCCAGCAGACCTTGGACAGTGAAAGTTGAAGAAAAAAACAGAAAAGACGTGTACAAAACAAAGATACAACAATTATAAAATAGTGACAAAGAATACAAACTTATATACCTAATTCTTAAAATAATACATAAACATACATTAAATAACAAATATATATAATATATTATAATACCTACGTAACACTATATTATATAAATAAAATATGTTTGAATTATGTTTGAATTATATAATATATAAAAGACAATATAATATCTATATACATAAATAATTTACATGGCTGACTTAAGGGGAGAGAGAAAGAAAATGATCTTTCAATTTGTTATTAAATGAGTGTAGACTCTGGCTATCGCGAATGTCATGCGGAAGCGAGTTCCACAGCCTGACGGCATGCACGGAAATAGAATAGGAGTAGAAGTCAGTGGAATGTGGAGGATAGGAAAGAAGAGATTTAAGGTGAGCACGAGATTGATGGTCAGGAGGACGCTGCAAATGGAAACGCTCCTTCAGATAAGATGGTGAGGAAGGATTGTGGAGTATTTTGAAAAGGAGACAGAAGATATGAGTGTTCCTGCGAAGGCGAATTGGAAGCCACTTAAGCTGTTGACGATATTGGGAGACATGGTCAAACTTGCGGAGACCAAAGATAAAGCCAAAGAAGTTTTATATCGTCGCTCCGCTCCTCTATAGAACGCTAATACGTCATTTTCAATATGAAACCGCGTGGACCAAGTTGAGGGGAAAATCTGAGGTGCGGGAGGGGGAAGCTTCATAACTGTTCGAATTTTTGAATCTAAGAATGTCATATGTTTGAATTACGACCAATCACCGCAAGATGTCAACTGTCTAAGGATTTAAATCGTCGAATAGCAATAGAGTATTTGATAAATGATAAAACTCAAAATACGACTGAAATATCTAGTGATGGAGGTAATAGAAAGGATCACAAATATCGAAAATTCTTACGATAATTTTTAAAATGAGGATAACAAAATAAATTAAGCATATTGTTCCTTCTTAAGACATAGACAATACTAATACAAATTCACAAATATAATACAGTAAAAATACATATTAAAACAAAAAATATATATTTTAAAAATAAAAATCAAACCGAATCATAGTTTCCAAAACAAATCTATAGCCAAGCTGGGCGGAAATGTTAGGAGAAAAATTTCCAGCTGTCGTATCTGCTCATAGTCTTAATTCTCGTTTAATTTTTATTTGGGTTCCTTTGGAAACTGAAAATAATTAGAAGAAAAAATAAGTCAAATACATTTCATGTCTACTTTGGATAAAACTATGTAAATATGCAGTCGGATATTTTTTGTTGCTAAACTTTTTGCTATATCTATCGAAAAGTCGATGAAGTGTTTCATCACTACCATATGTTTTGCAACGAAGTTATTTCAATAAAAATTAGTCAATATATGGCTTACTTCTGGTATGAAACCCCGCACGTTTGATTTATTGAGATGTCCAGTGCGGTTTCCGTATCAGACAACGATGCAACTTGGCATTTTTACGATAAATTTACACACATTTTGTCCGATGTTACCTCGACCATTGACAGAAATAGACTGAAAGACGAAAATTGAACAAAAATGACATTTCAATTTAACTTGGCCATATGCCCACCTTGCGGCGAGCGGCCGATGCCCTGTATTGCTAGTCTATAGGGGGTAGCGGGGTGCATGTCTGTGAATAAAGCGTAAACAGAGATTTTTAAGACGCTCGAGTTTGTTTAGTAGCTCTTCTGTTGCATCTAAGTAACAACTATCGGCGTAGTCCAAAATAGGGAGAAGAAGACTTTGCAACAGAGAAATTTTCGTTTTCAAAGGTAGAAAATATTGTAGGCGCTTCAGAGCATGAAATGAAAAATGCATTTTCCGACTGAGTTCATTGACATGAGCGGCCCACGACAAACTCGAATCAAAAATAATTCCCAAGTTTTTCGCTGTACTGGAAAAACTTCATGTGGTATCACCGACTATAGTAGGAAAAAAATGTTTTCATACTTGTTTTTTTTTATTATTGTTTAATAATCAAAAAATATACATAGTTACAAAGTCGGTTACAGACAGTGCTACAAAAACCATTTATAGGTTTGTCTGGGCACTGGGACTCGTCTTTTCACAAATTTAAACTTATAGCTTTACTATAGAATTTATCCTAACATAAATAGGTACAAACTTAAGTCTATAGTATCTATTCTGCATAGACCTAGTGCTACCTTTTCTATCAGTATTGTATCGGAGTAACTTGTTGTGTGCGTGTGTATAGTAAATTATGAGGAGTGAGTGAAATGTGCTTATGTAAGTGAAATGTTATTGTATTTGTATTGAGCTGTGTGATCGAAACTGGTTTGAAGAAACAGAACATGATTTCTTATACATGTTGTTGCTTTTGTTGAGATAAGTTTATTTAATTATTGAAAATATATATGTATTGATATAATATGAAACCACAGGATATAAACATTTTATTTATAAATATATTATTTGTTTTATTGTTTGCTATATTTTTTATCTTTTATTATGTACTAATATATAAATTATACATGCGTTAATATTTTAATCAATTCTAGACTGTTCAAGAAAGTGTCGTTTTAATTTATATTTAATGTTCTTGGGTAATTCTTCTTTTAGTTTCGTGGGGAGATTATTAATTAATGTTGGTATGATAAATTTTAATAAGCATTTTCCATATACATTGTATAATTAATCTTTATAATATATTTATTTATATTGTTTTGAAGTGGCAAAAAGCTGAACTCCAACCTGATGGAAACTGGCCATATTGCTTTAAAAGTTCCTGTTAACAACTCAAAGATTTCTCAAAAAAACAGTGACAGCCACTGACAACTTTTTTTACTGTTTACATGTCAAAACTTTTCAGAAAATTCCAGGTCACGCTTTCATTTGCCAAGCTCTACGTATGACACCTCTGTATAATGCAACTAACTAACTAACTATCGTAACCTGTGGCAATAGTAAGTCACTGTCAGCAATGACAATACACTGTTTATAAGCGCATTGACTTAAAAACGGGGTTTGGTTGCCGGGACTTTGTACTGAGCACACGTCTGTTGAGTTAATTTTACAATTATTACCGTTTCAGAATAGTTTCAACGTTATTTTTGTGATGGAGAAATAGCTGTGTTCCCGATTTGAGATAAACGATAATAAGAAGAGGATTAACTCGGGAGACAGCTCCGTTTTCCGAGTTCCAGCAGCAAACCACCACGTGGAGCGTCTTTAAGTGCCCATCACCCTTAGAGCCATGACTTTCACTTGACATTGGCGTTTCGCCTTTTTTTTATTGAAGATTCACCCATTTTTCACTAGACATTGGCAAAATCACTCCTTCAATGAGATGTAAAATGCCAAATAGAAAAATAGATTTAAAAGCAAAGGTGCGACAACATTCCAAATTTACGTGAAGGTGACTCAAGATTGCTATAACAGGAAGGAAATATTTTAACTAAAGCAGAAATAATACATATTTTCGCCACAATCCGTATTGCAAGAGGATAGTTGTCCAGCTGTATGATAGATAACAATAGGATTGATAAGGGATGTTTTTCATATAAGTTTCGAGATTGAAAAGGTTTTTGAAAGATTGACATCGCTATTGGAGTATAGAGGTACCGGTAACCACTTTCCTTCGAGAGGGCTGTCGATCTTTATGCCACTTTTACTAATATTATAAAATAAAAGTGCATATCAAACTAAATATTCTTATGAACAAAACGGATTGTGCTTCAATTAAGCTTTAAACCACCTGACACTAAGTTTACTGACAAGACTATAGTATTTACACTTGAGATGAATCGTACTCCTAATGAAAATTGCAGCGATTCGCTGCTCTTATAGTGCAAAGTGCGAACGCTACCAAATGGAATGGAACAGAACTGGGACGGAATTAACAATCCCAATTTTCGCCAAATCTACATCAGTTATGATTTCTTTTGCCATAGAACATAATAAAGTCTGAATTCATCTACGAGTATTTATTCAGTACACAACTATACATATAATAAACTACGTCATTCTTAAAGAAGTTTCATCTGTCAACAACACAATATTTGACAGATGTTGCACTATAAATGGCAAGTCATTCATTCGTAAAGAGAACCTTATTATAACCCTAAGCTACCAGTTCGAAGGTCTCTATGTTTCAATTACTAATCTTAAATGCCCTACACGTGACCAAGGGTGATGACAAGTGCAACACCAGGCAACCGCCGCCTATACCTTGTGGATAGGACGGTTAAATTGTGCCACACGATAAGAGAGATTACTAAACTATAGACAAAACTAAGGGAAATATAGAATAAAATGATACCAACGTCTCTGGTATATATTACTAACGAACTTCTTACTACGAACCGGGTCTTCAATCCTTAGTTTGTATAAATAGCTAGCACATGCAAATGCATGCAGCAAATTATGCAAATATAAGAAATATATATTTTGTTTAAAAATTTACTAATGATATAAAAGAGTAATTCAGAGTCTTCGGTAAACATTTTGGCAAGTCCTGAGTGCATCCCTGTACGACAGGCAAAGAGGGCTAGGTGTCAATAATTCCGCTCAGATGGTACCAATGACTCAGCAAATCACATTTCGCAAACGGTACGGAATCTGATCATAGATTCCCATTAATGAATATCGAAAAATGTTATCGGGAGCACCAATTAGGGTAAATATGTATGTGTGTTGCGTGCAAAGTGTTTGCAAAAGTAAGAATTTGACATAATCTCAGTTGTTGGAGACTGATGATAATGTCGACAGATAGAATCTAATCTTTTCTATTTTTCTATTTGGCATTCCACATCTCATTAAAGGAGTGATTTTGCCAATGTCTAGTGAAAATAGGAGAATCTTCAATAAAAAAATGGCGAAACGCCAATGTCAAGTGAAAGACGCGGCCCTAAGGGTGATGGGCACTTAAAGACGCTCCACGTGGTGGTTTGTTGTTGGAACTCAGAAAACGGAGCTGTCTCCCGAGTTAATCCTCTTCTTATGACCGCTTATCACTGAATCGGAATCACAGCTATTTTCCCATAACAAAAATAACGTTGAGACTACTCTAAAACGGAAATAATTTAAAAAATTACTCAGCAGACGTGTGCTCGGTACAAGTCCCGGTAACCAACCCGAGATAGAATCGTATTTTAGTTCAATAGGAAACTGGCTGTGTTATCTCCATGTTGGAATGTACTAGCCAAGTGGGTTCACTCTCCAGTACCAACCAAACAGAGTCGTATACCCGGGATGTCGAATCCTTCACTCATTCATCTACTTACAGTGGTCAGTTAATGATATATACACTTATCCTTAAGCATTTGAGGTACTTACTCAAAGTAACTGAATTTTTTTTTTAATAAATTTCATTTTTGTGGGAATAAGACCTATGTACAATCGACCAAATTGAATCATGAGCCACCATAAGGTCATTTTCTTACAGTCATTCAAATACAAGTAGGTCGAAATTCGCCTGAACATACGTTTCTTTGGTAACGAGCTTGTTATCATTTTATTAGACTAGGTCGGCCATCAGCAATCGTCGTAGGCCAAGAAGATTATATTTCTTTCTAATTGGGTGTGCTAAGTTTTTTATAAGGCATGAAAATAAAAAACCATTTGCGGGTGGTAGGACCTTGTGCGAGGTCCGTCCGGATCGCTACCACCATCTTACTCGCTAATCCTGCCGCTAAGCAGCAGTGCTTGCACTGTTGTGTTCCGGTGTGGAGAGTAAGACAGCCGAGGAAATTACAGGCACAAGAGGCATTTCATCTTAGCCCTCTAGGTTGGCAACGCATCTGCAATCTCCTCCGGGGTTGCAGGTGTCTATGGGCAGTGGTGATCACTTACCATCAGGTGACCCACTTGCTCGTTTGCCTTCCTTATCACATAAAAAAAAAAAAAAAAAAGATATTTTCATTTAACCTCCTGGGGCCCAGAAATTTTGATTTTCGAAAGGTTTTTTTTTTTTTTTTTTTTTATGTGATAAGGAAGGCAAACGAGCAAGTGGGTCACCTGATGGTAAGTGATCACCACTGCCCATAGACACCTGCAACCCCGGATGGGATTGCAGATGCGTTGCCAACCTAGAGGGCTAAGATGAAATGCCTCTTGTGCCTGTAATTTCCTCGGCTGTCTTACTCTCCACACCGGAACACAACAGTGCAAGCACTGCTGCTTAGCGGCAGGATTAGCGAGTAAGATGGTGGTAGCGATCCGGACGGACCTCGCACAAGGTCCTACCACCCGCAACTTTAGTGTAACTTGTATTAAACGAATCAAAGGTCAAAAAAGTAACCGAGAAAAATAAGAAAAAAAATATTTCATGGAAAACTAGGGTTTTCTCAATATCTTATATATACGATAGCTGGTCTCTATGACGTATCAATTTAGTGTCGTATATATATGACATAGAAGAATATTAATTCATAATTAAGAGATTCAAAAGTGAAAGACGCAAGTGTTAACTATGTAAATTTATTAAAAATTTTAAATAATTAAATAATTTTGTCCTCACCAAAATCACAGTTAGCAGACCGACGCCGTGATTTAAAATTTCTGTCCTTACAGCACACATAATCTCCAAGCTAAATAAATTACAACTTAATTATTTATGTTCTAAAACAGGAACTCTTTATATAATATAAAATAATGAATCCCCCTAAACAAAAATACAAAATAAACTCACAAAGAATAAAAAAATACTTCAAAAATAACATTCTACTTATTTCTTGATTCGTTTTTCTTATGAAAATCTAAGAAATATTTGTTGTCTTGATAGTATTTAAAAATATTTCCATAAACTTTTTTAGTATTTACGTTCCTATTAGTGGTATCAACCATCTTCAGCTGGAAAAATAGAAATTTTAATGGTGAAATTTGCAATATTTTTTTCTTCTTATGTATTATATTTACGACGCTAGGTCCCAAGAGGTTAAAGTCATATTTTTTTATTTCCCACTCGGAAAAGTAAAATATTGAGTATAAAAATCGAAAAAAGACAACCTTCATTGGTATCCCTGCGACCTCACGCGCTGACAAGAGGCTGAAAAAATGAAATAATGAAATTAGTTTTTTCAAAATGGTCTAAACTAACAGTTTTTTTTAAATACAATATATTTTTTTAACATACACAATTGTCGTAGCGTAGAATTTCTAGCGCCGCGCCAATAACATACACGAAGAAGATTCTCGTTTTGTTCTTGTGATAAATACTCCATTTGTTGAAAAAATATTGCATTTCATAAACTCTTTGTTGAAAACATTTTTTTAAAAAGACAGCAATATATAGAGTGCTACTTAATTAGGAACCCATAGTCAAATCGCAAAAAAGTGTTTGGACTCTTCATATATAATAAATATGAAATAAGTATGAAGAGTCCAAAAATTTTGTTGTGATTTGACTATGGGTTCCTTAGGAAAAGTTGATCAGAATCAGTAGTAGAAGCTATTATCTAATCTGTGGTAGAAATACTAACTAAAATATCGGGAACTTATAAAGTAGCACCTTATATTTAAAGCGTATAAGTATTTTTCTGCAGTGAGAAGAGGATTATGAACCACATCTAATTTGAGATTCAAATCATGACTGCTTTATCAAAAACATATCTAGTGCAGTGACAACAAAGGTTAAAATTGCATAGAACTCAGACCTGTAATGACACATTTTTATTAATATTTAAAACGTACTAAATACACGATGGAGAAGAAAACCTTACTATTTTGATGGTTTCAAAGGAAATATCGGCAAAGTGAGTCATGATTCAGTTTGGTCGATTGTACTGTACGTATATTTTAATCTCAGTCTAGGTATATCACCTTTTTTAAAAATTTAATAAGCAGTATATTTTACTCAAAAACAATACATAACATCAAACAGATTTGCTTAAAACGTGAAATAATTTGAATGGGTCATGTTAAAAAAATACAAAGAATCGAAATATGTTAATTAAAATATAACGCCTAAAGGCATTGCAAAGAAAAATGCTCAGCCTTACAATGGACCTAAGTGAAAGCCTTGGGGAAAATATTGTTTTTTTTTTTTTTTTTTCAAATGCCAATAATGTCAATACCAGCAATGTAATTAATAAGCGATATAAACTAAACAATAAAACTGGCGTAAGCATAGACTTAGCAAAATATTTTTTTTTTTTTTTACTTTTTAAGTTACATATGAAAATGCATTTTTTGAGGTGACTGTTCATTACTAAATGGAAGCGGCAAATAGTAAACAACTTACATTTTTTTTAAAAAACAATGCAATTGAGAATAATAACAGTAGCAATTAAAATATGTCAAATTTCGTTAGTTATTTGTAAATCCTAACCTATTTATCTAATAACAGGTGTCTTAAATAAATGTACGTTTAGTCGAATTCAATTTAGTTCAGAAAATCGTCTTAAAATTCAAAGAAATACTGTAATTTTTACAGTCATTACAAATTAATTTTAATTATCTAGAATTGAAGGGTCCACTGCAAAAATTATGAATGTCCAAAGTCCGTCATTCGTCATTTTTTCACCATATGTAAACTTAAAACCAAATTATCTTAAAACAAAGAAAAATAAGGACATTCATCATTATTGTAGTGTACCCTTCATTTGGTTTAAGCTTACAAATGGTGACAAAATGACGAATGACGCACTCACTTATAATTAAAATCATTTTGGACATTCATCATTATTGAATAGAATAGAATAGAATATTTTTATTTGCAAAGAATACACGTATATACAGATGGTTGCTTATTATAAAGTTTCAGTATATTCCACCACAATATGGCATGCAAACATTTTGGTACCCATTGCGTCAATCACTATATTTGTTCAGAATCCATGAAAAATTCTCCAAGAGAGTAGTAGCATTTGTCAACTAGCCATTTGCGTAATCTATTAATGAAATGTTTTGTTGTTAATTGTCTAAGCCCAACAGGTAGTTTGTTATAAACTTTGATGATCATCATGTGACAATTTTTTTCATAGAGTGCAGTTCTGTGAGGTGGTAATACAATTTTTGTTAGGTCTCTATTTCTCAGCCTTTGATTTGGTAAAGGGTGACTGAAATATCCCGGGTATTTTCTCACAAATATGCCAACCTCCAGGATGTAAAAACCTGTAAGGGTTAAGAGTTTAAGTTTTTGAAAAAGAGGCAGACACGAATCTCTCGGGCCTATCCCGCACACAGCCCTCACACATTTCTTCTGCACTAGGAATACTCTCTTTATATCGGTCGAATTGCCCCAAATCAACAGACCGTATCTAAGTACCGAAGCAACATAACCGTGGTAAGCAGTTAACGCTGCCTCCCTTCCAGCCTCGCTTCTTAACCTCCCCAATGCATAGACGAAACGCTCTAATTTATTGCAAACCAGTTGAACATGTGGTTTCCATGTGCAGTATTCGTCTATTACAGTGGACCCTTCAATTATAATCGCTAATTTGTGAAAATATTTTACGCAGTATAGGACGTTCTGTTCTCTGTAAGTCAGCTTGTTTATAGCAATTTCTTAAATAATGAATGCCGTTCTAAACGTAGAATGATTTATTCCCTGCGCTGTTTCTTTTTTTTTTCTTCGTTATGTTGTAATTTTTATGACGTGGCTCGCTTCGCTTGCGTGGCTGCCCCGCGTAATCGTATTTTATATCAACAATGGCTCTTATCTGTAAAAACGTATTTGAAATTCATGGGTCCGTTTCGTTAAAAAAATTAACATTATTTTTATGTAAAAAAACTCTCATGATGATAATAAAAAGTCAACCTTCTCATTTTTACTTTTTTAGATACAGAAAAACATTGTTTGCGGTAAAATAAACCTTATTTATGATTGCTGTCATAAATATGTATACGAGTTATTTTTTCATTGGTAATAAAAAACTTCATTGTAGATAAATCAAAAAGGCATTTTAACCATGTTAATGACGTCGCGTCGTCGTATTTGGAAAGGTTTTTGAATACATAATTACATATACAATATTGCTTATAAAATAAACATTATGTTACTCGTAAGAATGTTATGCTTATAATAATAATGAAACATAATAAAGATATATTGGTCATTATTGTATCAATGATATAATATAATAACTGTATTATAAATGATATATATTTTTTTCTATTTTACTACTTCCGTAAATTTGCACAAGGTAGAAAAAGATCAATTTATGTTGAGAGTTTAAAAAACGAGATTTTTGAGTTCTATACCTTAATTTAATATTGTCTTGGCGAAGTATAATTCGTATTTTTATGGAGCATAAATATTTTTTTATAAAAGAATTATTTTTAAAAGCAATTAATACTAGCTACAATTTCTTAGCAGTTGCCTCCCAGCCTAGAAGTACGTAAGTATCCACTCTCAGTAGACTTTTAAAATGTTTTCCCCGCTTTCACGATATCGGTTTCTTCAAGTAAAATATTGGCATCCTGAACTTATTTATTTCCGCCGTCGAGGCCTACGACGTGCGTGCAATGCAGAACATCGTTTGAATGTAAAATGAGGTAATTTAAAAAATACAGAGGTAGAATGATCTTTTTATTCTATTTTCTTGTTCAGTTGACACGGTTTTTTGACGTGGTATCACGTTTTAGAGTGTTTTTTGTGGGTCTTTTTAGTGTGTTCTCGATAGTCCACATTCAAAACAAAAAGTTGTAGTTAAGTGTTACTATTACTAATTGAATTTCTAAAATAAACCAAAGCTATTTCGATCAGCTTGTCGATGGTATGAAAAACAGGCGCGGATACAGGGGGAGCAATTCACCTCCCCCCCCCTGAAACCTGACCGAAGTACTAAATCTTCTATAAAATGCAAATAAATAGAGACATTTCTTAACTATTCAATTTTTTTTTTTCATATTAACAGTCTATTAACATCGACCGCTTCATAAAAGGGTACACTGAAAATTTGCCCCCCCTGAACGAAATTCTGGATCCGCGCCTGATGAAAAGTGATGTTTGGGAAGTCCCTTACTCCCTGTACTCGTAATCAGAGTATAATAAAAAGGTGTAGCAATAATAATAGGAATAAATAATATTTGGAACAAATCACACATGGTCATTTAACCCAAACTTGGATTCCCTGTATTATCGGAACCAGAGACTGATATAAGTATCCTATAGCCTTTCGTATCAAGATCTAATTCAAAGTCACCTGTATGCTATGCATGTGCTCATGATAACCAACAACTTTTCCTAAGTAGCCCATAGTCAAATCGCAAAAAAAATTGGACACTCCATACAAATCGATCTTTTGTTCAGCGGTGGAGGTTTTTTGGCTTTGATGTTGATGATTATTTTTGTTGACGCAATTTATCGTAATTTCCATAATTGAAGTGGCCCTAATGCAGATTTCTTCTTACTTCATGAATAATAAGTTACCAAGAACGACCCCTGTTTCCCGCATTTAAACTGCATAATATAAGAGAAATTTTAGCACGTTTAAAGACATTTTTTATTGGGTCGGTGATTTTAAACTCTGCACAAGAACATTATAAATTTCAACGACTTTTCAAGCTATTTCTTCACGTAATGTAATTTTTTTATTTTGGTTGCAGCCCCGATTTGTTGCTTCTGTTATTTGTTGGTAATATGCATGTGTCTAATTAGACAAAAATAGAGAGTTTGAAAAAAAGTGTATTAATAGGTAATTAAGCTGCTGTTTTAGGTACTTTTTGATCATCTGGCAAAAGTAAATTTGTTTTTTTTTTATTACAAAGCATGACGGCTTTTTCAGTTATGTTGGAATTGCGTATTAAAAATCGAAGACGTGAAGGGCAATAAAACTTAAATACAATTAAATATAGGTATTGTTTTTGATGCTTTCAATTTTTCATCATAATATGAGTAAGGTAAGAAAGTAAATGAATATATTCTATTCTATTTTTGCTCACCGGAGTTTATACTCACGGCGGTGCGTTGACAGTAAAAATATAAGTTTTCAAATTATTATATTCCGATATTTTAAAAATTTCATAAAATAGTTGTAAATATTATATGTTATATATCACTAATCATCACTCACTAATATTATAAATGCGAAAGTATGGATGTTTGTTTGTTTGTTTGTCAGTTTGTTTGTTTGTTCCGCTTTCACGCCGAAACTACTGAACGGATTTGGATGAAATTTGGAAGGTAGATAGATAAAGCACTCGGCTAATACATGGGATACTTTTTATCCTGAAAAACTTAAGGGTTCCCGTAGGAATGCTTAAAAACTCAAAATTTCCACATCGTGACTATCTTAACATTTTCTTTCTTTCTGGACACAATTCTGAAGTCCACACGGATAAGGTCGCGGGCGGAAGCTAGTTTATATACATACTTACTATAATGTATTATAATATCCTTACTTAAGTCGACACAAGCTCGTTACCTTTAACTTTGAGGAATTTAAATGGAAAAGTTAATAGCTTAGTCATGTTCCACCTCCGTTATAATTAAAACGTTAATGGAGAATATAAGACGATCTTAATCTCCTTTGAAAAATCTATGAAGACGGTTGTTTCTTAATTTATCAGGTTCTTTTACAAACCAACCAACCTGTACAATTTCAGTTTTGTTAATTCAATTGAAATGTTACCATAAAATATTATAATAATTTATATTTATTTCAGATATTTAAAATCCATTACAATTTTTATGAAATTAATTAAAATAAAAGTAAACACAAAAAATCATAAAATTCAAAAATGAATTTGCTCATTTATTTTGTTCACATATCATACTTTAAAAAAATCCCGAGAACAGCTATAGGTACAGCACTAACCGCGTAATTTATAAAAGAATGCTGCTATTTTGATTTTTATGGCCCTGCTACTTTAAGAATAAAAAATATTTAAATTACCTACTTAATCGTTTAATATCATTTTCTTCTTTAAACGTTTTTTTACTGAAAATTCGTATTTACTTCATTTACACAAGAATTTATTTATAACTAGTTAAAAAAAAATTTATATAGGGTGAGTTTAAATTAGTTCTTGATACGAAAGGCTATGCATGTGCTCATGAAAACAAACAACTTTCCCTAAGGTACCCATAGCCAAATCGCAAAAAAAATTTTGGTCTCTCATACAAATCGATCAGCCGAGCGGCCAAATTAGTATGAAGAGCCAAAAAAATTTTTTGCGATTTGACTATGGGTTATTTAGGGAAAGTTGTTTGTTATCATGAGCACATTCATAGCCTTTGGTATCAAGAACTAATTTAAAGTCACCCTGTATAACACATTTTATGCATTCCTACTATAATAACTATAGGTACTATTTTGACTATTTTAGTACCTTTAGTAAAGGTAGACACGAGGCCAGGCTCAAGTCAGATTATTTGACTGATACCACAACGTCCAAATAGCAAACCCATGTCTGCCGTCAACTGGCCAGTAATTGATGTCAAACATAAAGCCTTATTATAGAAAGGACGCAGAATTAGTATTATGTGGCACAGTAGAATTGATAGTTACCTCTAAATAATGCTAGAAATGAATAATGAAAATATTTGAAGTTAGGTAGTGAACCCTTTTCAAATGTCATACTATCGATACTTCTGGGCTCAAAGGGCGTATACGCCTAAGGTCTATTTAGCGTTTACGCCCTTTGAGCCCAGAAGTATCGCTATGTCTACCTAATACGTACCTACAATGTTAATTTTTATTGCAGAGGTGGTCTAAACTTTTCATTCAGATAATCAACAATTTTAGATAAGATAATCTTTTGTAAAGTCATCGTCAGTGACTGAAAATAATTGTATATTGGCGTCGATTCGGTTTTCACGTTTAACTTATTTGAGCGAATTAAGCTTAATTTAAGTGTTCTGCCTTTTTTGGTTTCTATATCGAAAAGACAAGGACAGGACGCTTAAACAAAGTTTAGTCCTGTCAAATAAGTTTAATCGTGAAACCCGAATCGACACCAATGTCTATCTACATTTTAGCAGTCGCCAAATTAACATACATCACAACATCTGGTTGTGTCATCACATTTAAATCAGTTCCACGATTGGCTTACATATTATACTCAACGTTCAGCCTTTAGGTAGGCATATGGTTTAGGTCCTAAACCATTGAAGATAGAGTCTAAATTTGAACGTGGGTTTTTTTCCTAAAGGGAGCACTACAAAGGGGATTTTAAAACATGAATCCCTATTTTGGTAAAATATGGCCAATGGATATTACGACGTATTTACATGCAAATATGATGCAAATTCAACGCACACTCAACCAGCATACAGTAAATCTTTGCTATTTTATTAAATGACATTTTATTTAGGCCTGAAAAAATATTGTCAATAAGCTGAGCATAATGGATTGCTGTGCAGTTTTTTTGTTACCACGAAGATTTAATTGCGTTTTTTATGTAACTTATTTCAGTATTTTATGTAGATCAGTGGTAAGATTCTATACCCACAATGTTGAGGATCTGATGATGACCAGTGTCACAACACCTAAACCAAATGTCAGCTCCCAGAATAGCTAGAAGCTTAGAGTTTGGAATCAAATATTCAGTTAAGTATTGTTTGTTTGTTAACTCTTTATTGTACAGTAAAATCACATAACAGAAATTATTATTAAAAGTATTTGGATCCTACAACTATTTCTTGAAGGTCTGATAACTAGGGTCATTTAAACTGGATCTATCGGCTCCCAGAACAGCTTTAATTCTCAGATTTGGTTTTAAATGCTCACTAAAGTGTTTAACCCACACTTTTGAAGGGCTCTAAACAGAATGTCTGATTTACAAAAACAACAATTTCGTTTGTTTCGTTGGCTTTTTTCCGCTGGGTTGTTTTACAAATGATCTGTTGCATTGGTATCGAACTCTAGTTTCTGCACAACAGCAAATTTTTATTTCCTTTTTTTTGTTTTTGTTTTTGGACATGCGTGATAGATTGGTATATCTGTGAGCAGTGAGCCCTGTTCAGCTGTCAC
Organism: Coleophora deauratella; assembly: GCA_958295455.1. Lineage (NCBI taxonomy): Eukaryota > Metazoa > Arthropoda > Insecta > Lepidoptera > Coleophoridae > Coleophora > Coleophora deauratella. Next base: position 16,221,004 of record OY282395.1, read on the forward strand.
GTGATGTCTGTTACGAATTTTATTTACCAAGCCAAAAAATCAAAATCAAAATAGTAAATATCGGCTAGAGAAATTATCCAAATGTCATTCATTTTCATTTAATTACCAACAGTGCCTAACTCTACTACTATGTAAGATTATATGAAAACCAACAGTTCACAATTGGTATTGCTTACAGACAGCTTTTAGGTATTAATTAGCAGAGTACAAGTATAAGTACGAAGCACAATTTTCAATCATGCTCACGGACCGTATGCATTCTTCGTCACTTAATTTCGTAAAATAACGAAAAAATACTTAATATTATGCTATAATGTTGTATCATCAATTTTTATACTACATTTAGGAGTATTCTAGGGTTCAAAGATCTACAGTGGAATAATTTGAATCCTGTGTGGGCAGTGGTCTCACTCGCAAAGGTGATTGTGCGGCTTCAGGAGACAAGATGACGTCGTTAATCTTTCTGTAATGGCCGCCCCAATGCGGACTCTCGTCACGGGACATTTGGAAATACGGGTCAGTTTAGGGGTGCCGACAATTTGTTGGAAATTCCTTTAAAAAATGTGCAGGTACTACATTTGAATTTTGTAGTCCTTGATTTAGTTAGTAAAGTCTTTATTATTAGAAAAAGCTAGGCACTTATGAGGTAATTATTCGAGATCACAAAAGCAATGAGTATTTTTGGTATTGAAGCTAGTAAAGTTGTAAGTGGGATTGTTATGAACTACCTACTTTCTTTATTATACTGTACTTACTTATTACATTCACTATACTCTTTATTATTCTTTCACAGTTTTTTTTTACACTGAAAACAAATATACTTACTACTGGTTGTTGTCCTTTGATCAAATTAATGTATTCCCCCATATTTTATATATTTTCCTAGTGATGGCAACACTACGTGTCCACCTGCGCGAATGGCTCGGTCATTTCAGCGGGGAGTTCGGTTTGTTTCATTTAGGTAAATAATGTCGGGTAATGGACATTTTGCAGTTGTGGCCTGGCTGTTAGCGATGCGTAAACTTGCGTAATGACCGGCTCCGGAAGTTTTCGGAAAGTTTTTCCTGTTTCTGTTTATATTGCACCGCCTTTCTGTGGACATTGGACCGACGACGAGTCAAATCAGTGCTTCCATAGTAAACATTCTATACAAGAGTGATTATTTGTTCACTGAAAATTCTACAATTAGCTTGTAGATTCTACTCTGGATAACTTTCCCCAAGTAGAAGAAAGTTTCTAAATCGACTGATCTATTATTAATTATTAGATTTGGAGATTATTTTCTTCTATTGCATACGTTCCTTGGCAAAATTTACTCAGTTTCATGGGTAACAACTGTTGTCTGCGCTGTTTGCTATTATTATAGATTCTTTTAATTTTACCCCTTTAACACCACAAAAAGAAATTAGCACTGCGATTAAGAAGGATAGGATCTGTAAGGGCTCACCTTCAGCACGTGGAAAGTCCATGAAAATTCCCGGGAATGATGATTTCTTCGGAGGCCTCCAGTCACAAATTTCACAGTGAATTCACAGTTATGCTGATTCGATATTTAGACGTTAATTACACACCAAAACCATTTTATTTAATTTTGAAGAAATTGAGACGCGCACGCACGCTATGAGTTCAGGCCGGTAACTGTCTTCCGGATCAGCGGGGGAAGGGAAAGAGATAGGAAATAGGTATGCACCTGAGTGCGAGGGAATAGGCGAATCGCAGTGCTTTCCTATCTAATAAAAAAGTATAATTTTAATGTTCTGGATTCTAGTAAGATTAGCGTAAACATGCCCCCCGGTTTGACAGGACGTAGTCCTTTCAAAAATAATATGAATTAAAGAACAGCTTCAAAATTATTTATTTGAATATTTTTCTACAGACCGAGAAGCTATTAATATTTTTTAGTAACGGTAAATTAAATTTTAGTTATGGTATTTTATTACTAAAGTTAAGCTTATATTTTAATTTTAAGAAATTACAAACTACATATTTGAACGATATTATGGACTGTATATTTTAATTTTAAATATTATTGTGACGGCAGAGGAAAAACCTTCACTACTGGTCTGCGGTATAATCCAGTTCTTGTCCGAACATCTACTACACGGACAACTCCATCTTTACCGGGAAATGTTTGTTCTATTATACCTAAAGGCCAATCTAACGGGGCACTATTATCAGATTTTAAAAGTACTATAGCTCCCTTTTCGACTGAACGGTTGGAGTTCACCCACTTATTACGAACTTGTAAGGAGTTAAGGTATTCTACCTTCCACCGCTTCCAGAACGATTGAACTAAATTATCAACGTTACGTTTCCTTTGGACCAGAGTAACATTCTCATTCGATAATTCTTCTGCAGGAAGAGATTTTAATGGTGTCATAACAAGGAAGTGAGCAGGCGTTAAGGCCAAAGGCTCAGAAGGGTCACTGCTTAATACTGAGAGAGGCCGGGAATTGAGCACAGCTTCCACTTGAGCGAGCACCGTGAGCATCTCTTCAAACGTGAGCAACTGACTGCCTACTACCTTTATAAGGTGGGTCTTGACACTCCTTATATTACCCTCCCATAGACCTCCAAAATGTGGAGCAGAAGCAGGATTGAATTTCCATGTGATTCGATTCTCACTCAATTCATTGGCAAACTTGTCTTGGTATTCTTCAGAGTCCAATAACTGGTACATATTGTCCAAGTAAGTTTTGGCGCCAATAAAATTGGTACCTCGATCAGAATACATCACTGCAACGGGTCCTCGACGTGATATGAACCGTTTAAGAGCGTTCATGAAGGCATCAGTGCTTAAATCAGAAGCCAACTCGATATGCAGTGCCTTTGTAACAAGACAAATAAATAGGCATATATAAGCTTTCTGACTGTGCACACCTCGACGTCGATAAGGCAGGATATGCAAAGGGCCCGCATAGTCTACCCCAGTGTGGCAGAAGGCCTTTGCTTCTTGCACTCGGCAAGCTGGTAAATCCGCCATAATAGGAAATTCATTCCGAGGATTCACTTTAAAACAGGTGTTACATTTTTGTACCCGTTTGCGCACTATATTGCGAGCTGACAAAATCCAATATTTTTGTCTCAATAGGGACATTAATAACTGGGGTCCCGTATGAAGATATTTTTGATGATAGTAGTCTATTAAAAGGTCAACTATGTGATCCTTTCTAGGAAGCAGTATGGGATGTTTATTATCATAGCTCAAATCTGCGTTAGTTAGCCTGCCACCGACTCTAAGTAAACCATTCCTTTCAAAAGCTTTTAGCTTTAAGAAAGCTGGAGGTAACTTGCCACCAGTCTGGGCTAACTTAAGCTCACCTGGGAAATGAACCTGCTGCAAATCTTTGATTATTACTCTTTCTGCCCGTTCCAAATGAGAAACTTCAAATTTTCTTGGAACTTTCTTTATGAAACGAAGAACATAAATTACAATCCTTAGCAATTTAGGCCACGAGGATATGCGAGAAGCAAGCTCATAGAAGACCAATGGTGCTGGCTGAGCTGTAGGCACAGTAGTAGCCAGAACATTTACCTTCATTTCAGGCGCTTCAGTGACCGACACCGGATCGAATTTATGGACTGGCCATTCAAGAAAAGGTAAATGAGCAAACTGAGGCCCATGAAACCAGAGAGGATGATCAAGCAATTGTGCTGGCGTCAAACCTCTCGACAGGCAGTCGGCGGGATTTTCCTTTCCAGGTATGTGATGGAAATGACAGGGTTCCAATAAGCTTTGTATTTTCGCAATACGATTTGCTACAAATGTCTGCCATCGGTTAGGCAAAGAATGGATCCAAGCCAGAGCTACCATACTGTCCGTAAATGCGTACACATTTGTGATTTGACAGCGAGTAGTATATGTGTCAATTACCAGGCGCATTAATCTCGCAAGTATGAGATTAGCGCATAGTTCCATTCGCGCAAGAGATATTACAGTCTTAGATGGTGCGACTTTAGACTTAGCGCAAACCAGGCTAGTAACTGATTTCCCTGTATTCGTAAAGAACACATTCAGATACACGACTCCACCATAGGCACTTTCAGAGGCGTCTGCGAAGCCTAATATAGATATAAGGCACTCATCACTCACTCCCAGGTGGCGACTGGCGAGGCAGTTTAATATTTTGAAGCAAGGGCAATTCAGCTTCGAATTTCTGCCACAAATCAACCACGTTGGGAGGGGGTACCTCGTCCCAATCAATGTTATCTTTCCATAAAGATTTTATTATTAATTTAGCGAGCAATGTGACCGGTGCCACGAAACCCATTAAGTCCCATAATCGGGCAATAGTGGATAAAATATTCCGTTTCGTGCAGTCACGTGGTTGAGGTGTCACACTGAATGTAAACACATCTTCAGCTGGAACCCAAAGTAGACCTAATATTTTGAGTTGACTGTCAGGACTAAACTCGACTGTCTCCGAAAGACGATGCGACGCAGGTATGTTCAGTAGGACTTCAGGTGAGTTACTAGAAAATTTGACTAACTCAAACCCTCCAGCTGCGAATAAATCGATCAGCTGATTTGACAAGTTGATGCCTTCTGAAACCGAAGAACAACTAGTGGCCAAATCGTCCATATAAATGTCCGTGTTTGCCACACTAGCCGCCAGCGGGAAGCGCTCGCGCTCATCTGAAGCGAGTTGACGCACAGTACGGATGGCCAGGTATGGACTGCAGCATAAACCGAATGGCACTCGAGTCATTTCAAAAATTTTTATCGGCTCATTTATGTCAAATCGATACAATAATCTCTGAAAACGGGTGTCATTGTCATCCATTAAAATTCTTAAGTACATTTGACGTATGTCGGCACTTATCGCCACTGAACGTAAACGAAACTTAAGAAGAATTTGGAATAAATCATTTTGTAGATTTGGTCCCGTGTATAAAATGTCATTTAACGACCTTCCAGATGTAGTTGCGTTACTAGCATTTAAAACTACACGTAACTTAGTAGTACTTTTATCAGTGCGGACGACAGCATGATGAGGTATAACATACTGTTTATTCCCAGAATCGACCTCCGAAACAGTACCGACTGGCCGCAGGTAATTTTTTTGTAAATAGTCTATAAACACATTATCGTATTCCTCCTTAACAGCTGGATTCAATAAAAGTTTTCGCTCTAACGACAAATACCTACACTCGGCCGAACGCAACGAATCACCTAACTCAGAGGTATCATTCTTAAAGGGAAGCGAGACAACGTAGCGGCCATTAGAATCGCGGCGCGTAGTTTCACAATAATAACTCTCGCATTTTTGTTCGTCCGGGGTTAACATGTTAGGTACATTAGGTACCTCTTCTAATTCGAAAAATCGATTCATACAATTTTCGAATGTTAAATCAGTAGTGCAGTAAGTGCGCACAATGTTACTCGCGGGGTTAATGACCGGAGCTTGCCCTACTATTATATAGCCCAACAAAGTCTCAATCGCGACGGGTTCCCCAGCGGCGCGGGAGATTGTATTTGGACCCAAAATACGAGCAAAGACATCCGAACCTAAAATTAGGTCAACATTCGCAGGAGTAAAATAATTACAATCCGCTAATGGAATATTATTTAAATAATCCAAACGCGAGGCATCGATCTTTGCGGTAGGCAATTCATTCGTGATACGATTTACGACCACAGGCTGAATACTGAACCTAACCGAATCGTCGAACCTAGAACGAATGGTTAGACAAGTTACACCTTCTATGGGGTTTGTCACGTCGCCTACACCTGAGACGAATTTATTCTGAGGAGCGCGCATTTTAAGATTCAATCGTTTACAGCATTCCGTGGTAATCAAATCCCTTTGGGATGCACTATCTATTATAGCGCGTAAAACACAAATATTCCCTTCACTATCAACGAAATGACACTGCGCGGTTCCTAGCAAAACCGACGTCGGCGCAGGCATCGCGATCTTACCCCCGTTATCACTACGAGCAGTGGCGCTCGACGCAGCGCACTCGCCTACCGCACATAAGGAAACGGCGGCAGGGCCGCACTCAGGCGCGAGCACGGTGCCGGCAGCGCATTTTTCACGAGATGGGATTTCCGTAACTATCGCGGTCGTACTAGATGCAATCGGTATAGAACCACTAGTCTTTGAATTCGTATTACTGGTGGGAAAATGAAGTAAACTGTGATGACTCCGTTGGCATTCACTACAACGAGTTGAATCAGCGCATTTTGAAATATTATGTTTTATACTTAAACAATTTACACACATTTTATGTATTTTTATGAATTTATAGCGTTCATTAGGGGTCTTTGACAGGAATTTTGGGCACTGAGATAAATGAGAATGTTCACTCTTCCCGCAGGATACGCACTGATCCTGTTCCTGTACGTTAATAAAAGTTTTAACGTTATTATTATTAGAACGCGAACCATAATTACCGCCCGAATGCGAGGTAATATTTTTGCGTAACTGAGTACCTCCCGTGGAGCCCGGTTGCTTCGCATTAGAAGAAATATTTTGCGCGCGTTGCAAAATGTGAGATTGGTTCCGCACAAATGCAATAAATTCCTGACAATTATATGTTTTATTTTTGTCATTGCCAATATATAACTCGTAAGCTTTAATTGTTTCCAAACCCACTTTCTTGCAGGCAATGTGGATAAACAAGAAATCTTCCAAATTATCAATATTTAATTGCTTTAAAGCGGAATAAATTGATGAAAATTTATCAATAAATTCTTCCAAATTAGTTGGCGAATTTTCCTTGACATTGTGCAACGCGAACAATTTATCCAAGTACGTAGCAGCTCGTACTCGTTTGTCATTAAATTTATTAACTAGCGTATTCCAAATGACGCAATAGTTTTCGGCAGTAGGCAGAATACCTTGACAAATACTCAGGGCTTTGCCTTTTAATTTACCTACTAAATACTGAATTTTCTCGCTTTCGGTAAGATCTGGATTTTCGTGAATTACCGCCTTGAAAGTCTCGTAAAACATAGGCCATGACTCAATTTCTCCATCAAATGAACAAAGCTCTAACGCAGGTAATTTTATTGAAGGTTTTTTCTCGCATTTAACCGCGGAACCCTTATCGCGACCGGTATTTTCGATCACTTGCGATAATCGGTGAACCTTATATTTGATACGCGAATGAAGCTGTTCAAATGCAATTGCCGAATTGTAATTCGGTATAGGACTATCTGGACTAGATAACTGGTACCGGTTTCTTTCGTCTAACGTGGTATGAAAATCATTTCGTAGGGTATCAATCGTAAAAGCGTCGGCTAAAAAGTTGTCGATCGCGATAGGGTCGTCGTTCAACTTGCAACTAGCGTCGTAAATAGTTTGAGCTCGACCGTACAAAGCACTTAATTTGTTTTGTATTTTTTGCAAATCACGATCTAATACCGCTGAGGGCGGATCGTTCGGCATTTTACCAATATGGCTGACCGCGCCTACTTTTTACAATGAAATTAACGAATCTATTAATCCGGCTCGAAGGACCAAAAATAATGTCTGCGCTGTTTGCTATTATTATAGATTCTTTTAATTTTACCCCTTTAACACCACAAAAAGAAATTAGCACTGCGATTAAGAAGGATAGGATCTGTAAGGGCTCACCTTCAGCACGTGGAAAGTCCATGAAAATTCCCGGGAATGATGATTTCTTCGGAGGCCTCCAGTCACAAATTTCACAGTGAATTCACAGTTATGCTGATTCGATATTTAGACGTTAATTACACACCAAAACCATTTTATTTAATTTTGAAGAAATTGAGACGCGCACGCACGCTATGAGTTCAGGCCGGTAACTGTCTTCCGGATCAGCGGGGGAAGGGAAAGAGATAGGAAATAGGTATGCACCTGAGTGCGAGGGAATAGGCGAATCGCAGTGCTTTCCTATCTAATAAAAAAGTATAATTTTAATGTTCTGGATTCTAGTAAGATTAGCGTAAACAACTGTTATTTGCGACTTGTCGTTGAAAAAAGTCAATCTGCATAAGTTAAACTCTAAAAAAGAATAGAAAATAAATTATTTTTCATGGAAATAAGTCAGCTACAATAGTTTCAGTACACTATTCCCGTTTTCCACTACTCCTTACTTACAAAGAATAAATTCGTGCAGCTCTAGGTAGCTTAAACAACGCGATGCGACGTCAACATTCGGTACAGGCGAGCTCAAAAGACGGTGTTATATAATAAGTTTTCGGAAGTTAAGTGGAGCGGAAAGTTCCATGCGATTTCTCAATTATTCTCCACAGTGTACTGTTTTAAATTCAGCGACTGTATCGTCACATTAGTTTATTGGTGTTGTTATATTTTTGTTCTAAGACTTTGCTGAAATAGAAAAGAATTCTAAGAAGAATTATTAAAATAATTCTTTAGGCCAATTTTTTATGGAGAATCAATATGTTTTGCAATTTCAGAAAAGGCGTAGAATAAAGATTTTTTTTAGTGTGATGAGTAGAAGCTTCAAAGCGGATCTTACATCCACTTTATTTCACCTGTATAACCTACACGTCCATTACCCTATTAGGGTAGGGTATTATCCGGGATTATTAGGTATGGCATTTATAAAATGACAAAAGACTTGAATCTTCTGTTGAATATGTACTGAATCTTATTGTTAGGTTTATAACAAAAAAAATACTAGAGTTGATGTTTAATACAAGTATCAGCGTATTTCATGTAAAAAAATTAAGTAGGTACATACTGTAAGTTTGTTAGTACCTACGTTTAATTGTTGCCGCATGTAGCCTAAGCTACGATACGATAACTAGAAGTCAGTTAAATTCGACTTTCAAAATTTACTTACAGACCCGGATAGTTATAGATAAAGCTAATAAAGGCGTTTTAATAAAAATCAACTTAGTCTTAGAAGATACAATCTCTTTGGAACGAACGACACAACACTGCAATACTGTGCATCACCAGCATATGAAATAAAGACTTTTTAGTCTGAGACCACCATACTCTGTATTGTCTTTGGCACGGACTTTTTGGCGGGAACTCGCGGCAAGAGTTTGTCATTTTTGTTTTATTATCCAAAAAAAATAGATATCGTGTTTTTAATGCATAATATTGATAGTGTATTGTTCAATAAAGTGCCATTTAAGTGTCTTATATGTAGGATAATGAAATAAAAGTGTGTAGACTATGCTTCGAGTGCTCTCAAGAAGTCCATGAAATCTTAATCAAAAGTGCTATCATTTTGCTGAAGAACAGGAAATTCAAATACGAAAGAACATGGCTTTGGCCTTAATCGAATTTTCCTATTAAGACGAAGAAATACGAAAGAAATGGCTTTTGGCCTTTAAATACGACAGAAGATTTACAACAGACTAGGCTGTATGGCTCTGATCCTTTGCCTTCCCCATCTCGGGGTAAAATAAAACAAAAAAAGTCTTTGGCACTCTAGATTGTCTCTGGTACCAACGAATAGACCAACTTCGAACACTGAGACGGCGTGTGGAACTAAAGCTATCAAACTTTATAACAGTGTCTAATACAATGTTATATGCAAACGTTATGCAACTTCGCCTATAGTTCTATCAAACGGCATAATAATAAACTTGAACGTACATTACCGGATTACCATAATACAGGTCGCATTGCACACGTCTGTAGGTGTAAATTTGTATATCTGAAATGCCAACATATAAAATTACTACGTGCAAAGTTGTTCTTTACTTCATTTTGACTTACCGAATCCTTTTATTAAATTTGATTGGTCTCATTTGTCAAATCCAACGATTGTAAGAAAGCTTTTAGCACGACCCAGTTACTGATTGTGATGTATAATCGATGACAGTACGCGTAATAACTTGTTAGGTTTCCCTTCAGAACTTCAGAATGTCTATAATTTAATTATCATTCTCAACTTAGTCTTGGAGAGCTTTGTTAATGGTATAATTGACTTCTTTAAGTAGTTCGAAAGTTACATAATTGTATTTGATAATGATTGGTTTAACTGAATGGTCAGCTGTCATCACTTTCAGTTCTTAGTTGAACGGATTATTATTTGCAGTTTTTTAAGTTTCAACCTTAAAAGCATCCCAAATTCTTAGTACTAGCAGAAAACAGAATTTATATACTTTTTCAGTGTGGTTGCGTCAAATACCGTTCGACAACGAATGGGGCAAATAATAGGGTATCCGCATTCGACTAAAACCAAGATTGATCACACAATCTCGAAACGTCTATACGTTGTCGCTAGGGAGAAATCGAATACTGTACAACACACACGCACAGTAGTGACAACCGAAACGTAATTTCGGACGGACGGAAGGACAACGGAGGATTAAAACCCATTGCTTATAGGTATGTTACTAATAGTAGCTTACTGTCTTCTCCTGCATTATGTTTTGGTCCAGGCCAGTCCTGGCCAAACACGTCTATATAAGGTGCTACTTTATTAGTGCCCGATATTTTAGTCAGTGCTTCTGCAATTATTGTATTATATGCTCTGAACCGTTATTCGAGACCTATAGAGTGAGACAGCATGACCTACGTCATCGTTGAACAGCCCCTAACGCTCCCCTCCACCCCCTCATCGCCCGCGCCGCATCACGCCACCCGAAGCCCCACCCGATTCTACCTGCTTTTCTACCTGCGAGTGGAGGGGAGACCCGTCTTGCCACCGAGGCTGCTTGCGCTCGGCCGTCACATTGGCATTGACTTTCGTCGTGCAAACACCCCTATTAACAGCGTTGCTGTTCGGTAATACATTTGTAATTTAAATTTAATACAACACTAATTTTCAAATTTGTTTCAGTTTAAACTGTCCTGGAATTTTTTTTTTAAAAAATGAATGGTCGAAATCTTTCTCCACCTGTAGGAGAAACATCCCAGGACTCTGATCAGACACCACGTGGTCGAATGGCGGATATAGAAAACGTTGTCACTACGGCAGTGGCTCACGACCCAAATGCAAGATCTTCTCGTGGTCGAAATAATATAGATTTTTCCGAACCCTCAACATCAGTTGTAAAGAAAAATGCGCAAAAACGTGGAAGAAATCCGTCGCCAAAACCACGAAACTCTTCTCAACGCAAGAGAAAACGTTCTCCTACACCTAAGCGTTCGAAAAGATCTTCTAGTTCTGATTCCAGCCATTCGAGTTCTAGCGGGTCCAGTTCTTCATCATCTTCGTCAACCGATCACCGTCGCCGCCGAACTCACAAGAAAAGACGTGGATTTTCTAAAGATCGCAAGAATTTAAAAAACTTGACTAACCAAGTAAGTGATATATTGTCCTACTTAAAAAACAAGGGTAATGACGCTTCACACAGCAAAACTGCATCAGAGAGCTCAGATTCCGATTCTGAGATCTCCTTACACCCTACAGCAAGTTTAAAAGATTCGTTGCTTTTAAGTGAACCACTATTAAATAAACCAAAACCGCTGAAATCCTTTGATTTTAATATAAACACCAATTTAAAAGAACCTGCTGTAGGGAGCTCTAGTGAGAATAGACTTGAGTTACTGTCGAAACTACACCACTTCAATACAAATGAGTGGGAGAGAGTGCGGTACGTTGAAACCGAAAAGAAATACCTGGCAAAACCCGGTTTCTACGAATTGGACGTAAACACAGAATTGCGTTTTTATGACCCGAACTCCACATGGCTAAAATCACTTGATAGATCTCTAGGAGCTATGACGCATGCAATTATACAACAAAATGAATTGTTCAAAAATAACTTACAGGAATTAGTACAGTGGTCTCATTCCCCTGATTGTGTCCTTAACCCAGATACATTATTCGAAAAACTGAATAGTCTTTTTTCCGAAAAGAGTACCTACATAAAACTGTCCGAGGATTTACTCCAGTTTGTGTGTGGTAGGCGAGCCGACGTTATACAAAAACGTCGGGACAGTATCTTATCTAGTGTCAAAGATAAATTTGTAAAGGAAGATTTACGAAAAATTCCTCCAACTAAATCTGAACTATTTAACCCAGAAGTGTTAAGCTCTTTTTTACAGAAAGCAGGTGGAACAAATAAAATATTTACGACAACTAAGCGTTCTGCGGAAGAGCCATTTGTGTCTATGCAGAATAGACCACGACAATCACAAAACAAACGACCGCGGAGGTCGTTCAAACAACATGATGACGAGCACCAGCCATCAACATCATCCAATTTTCGAAGCTCTTACTCGGGTGGTAAGAAATTCTCAAACAGTAAATCCGGTACGAAACATAATAACAAAAAGTCCTCCACCTCCGACCAAAGTAAACGTAAATACAATAAATATCAGAAGTGACTATTTACAAAAACATTTTTACGGCGGGTGTTTAAAAAATTACATAGATGTTTGGAAAAGTTTCAACGCACCAGACTGCGTAGTAAAAATCATATCAGGTTATCGAATACCTTTTGTCAAAGTACCCCCATTAGTGAACCCAAACATGTTAGCACAAAAACAAACGCCCGTCAGTACGGACATGACCGAACAAATAAAAGAATTAAAAAGGCAAAAAATCTTAGTTCCAGCTCCACATACTCCAAGTTTTGTGTGTCCAATGTTTTTAGTGAAAAAACCGGATCTAACCAATCGTCCGATTTTCAATCTCAAAAATTTAAATCGGTATTTAAGTCAATTCAAATTTCGCCTCATAAACATGCATCGCGTACCGGATTTTCTGCAAGAGGGGGATTGGGCTGTGAAAATCGATCTTTCACAAGCGTATTTTCACATTCCTGTATCTCGGTCCCATCAACCGTTCCTCCGAGTGCTATACCAGTCGGAACAAGGAGTATCAGAACCGGAACTTTTACAAATCACTTGCCTTCCCTTCGGGCTGTCCTCGGCACCCAAGGCGTTCGCGACTGTTTCAAACTGGGTCGCACAGGTTCTTCGCGAGCGGGGGCACAGAGTGATCGTATATTTGGACGATTACCTTATAGTAAATCGATGCCGTCAATCCTTAGTGGAACAAGCTGCGGAAGCTGTCCAACTTTTAACCCAGCTGGGGTTAACAGTGAACTTTCAAAAGTCAGTGTTGGTACCAACCAGAACAATAGACTATTTGGGTGTGATATGGAATCTCAGCCTGAATTCCAAATACTTACCGGAGAAGAAACAAGGGAAAATCAGCCAAATGGTAAGCACTCTCTTAAATCTATCCCAATGGAGCCTCAAGGACGCTCAGCGTCTCTTGGGCATGCTGAACTTCGCATCATTCGTCGTTCACCGAGGTCGGCTTCACTGCCGCCCTATACAAATGGCTTGTGCTCTTCTACCCAAAGACCAGCCACATGTGAAACGACCCATTGTGACAGCAGTTATAAGCGAGTTGAAATGGTGGATAAAAGCAATCGGGTCCGGCACACCAATACACCCTCCCCGAGTCGTTCACTACCTAACAACAGACGCATCGGGAACCGGGTGGGGCGCAGTTCTCAATGGATTTCCCGTCAGCGGCTCCTGGCTACCAGAGCAGTTCACGTGGCACAGCAATCTCAAAGAAATGTGGGCGATCATTCAGACGATAAAAACCTACCGACGTCACCTTCAAAATTCGACTGTGCTGACGCAGTCCGACAACAAAAGCGTGGTAAGTTACATTCGCAACGAAGGAGGCCTCCGCTCTCGGAGCCTGTATCGTCTGACTTGTCTTTTATTCCAACTGTTGGACAAGAAGTACATAAAAATAGTGCCCCAGTACATTCCGGGTCAGTTCAACATAGAAGCCGACCATCTATCCAGACAAAAACAACAAGGAGAGTGGACTCTCTCTTACGAAGCATGCCAGGAAGTATTCGATCGCTTCGGAACACCGAACATCGACTTATTTGCCTCTCAAAACGCGCACGTCACTACAAGGTACGTATCGCGAGACTTCAGAGACTTGAACGCAGAATATCACGACGCGTTCAGCAGAGAGTGGAACTATCCCAAAGCTTGGGTATTCCCTCCGCCTCATCTGATTCCTCGCGTCCTGGCTCATCTGAACAAGGCGAGGGGCTGGTACATATTGATAGTTCCTCGGTGGCAGAAAGTTTTTTGGCGACCGGACCTCAAGGGTCGAGCGGTGAGTGCACCCTTCACAATAAACAATCTGAAGCGGAGATTGATAGACACGCGGACACAGCTACCCCCGGTACGAGTGGATCAAATATGCCTGGAGGCTTGGTTAGTGAAGGGTGGGATCAAAATTTAAAAGATTGGTCTCAAAATGAACTAGAGTTACTGCATTCCAGCTGGAGACCGTCCACTAAAAAACAATACTCTTGTATATGGGCAAAATGGACTTCCTGGTGCAACCAGAAGTCTATAAATCATTTGGCTCCCACAGGACCACAGTTAGCTAAATATTTGGCACACCTTCATCTTGATTTAGGTTTAGCTTATAAAACTATCTTAGTTTACAAGTCTACGATTTCCACGTTGTGTACGCCTAATAATAATTCATTGACAGATGATCCGTTTTTAAAAAGGATCCTTAAATCTATAGCTTTGTCCAATTCTTCTAAAAATATAAAGAAAGTTTTAACTTCCTGGGATCCCCGACTTGTCGTAGACTGGTTGGTTGCCAACTTACCTATAGCCAACACATTATATGAGGTATCAAGACGAACCGCTCTTATACTTTTATTAGCATCCAGCCGAAGGGTTCACGACCTTACTCTTTTACACATTGACAACGACCATTATGAAAATCATTCTGATTGCATAGTCTTGCATCCAGTGTTCGGCTCCAAAACTGACAATTATATCCATAGACAATCATCTTGGAAGCTTACAAAGGCTAGCAATACAAATATTTGTCCCGTATTTTGGGTAAGAAATCTAATTGATTTATCCCAAAACAGACGTTCCGGCACCGACGTTACTGAACTATTCATAACGGCCTGCCGGCGAGTGAAGGCAGCGTCGCGCACGACGCTGGGCGGCTGGGTGAAGTCGCTGCTGCGCGAGGCCGGGGTGCGCGCCGGCGCCGGCAGCACGCGCCGCGCCGCCGCCTCGCTCAACTGGCTCGACAACTGTTCCATCGACGAGGTCATGGCGAAAGGCAACTGGCGCACACCTAATACTTTTGCCAGATTTTATTGTGCAGAGATACGCTCTGTATCGAATACTACTAATGATGACAACAATTTGTCACAGTATTTTCATAGTGTATGATTGATTAGTGAGTACAAGTACAGTGTTGATTATGCATTAAACGATGTATTTAATAAAACAAACACGTAAATGTCAACTGTTTATTGTTTCTTATAATAGTAAAGTGGTATTTAATTAATTTGGTACTTATCATACTTATAAGTTATGAAACATTTTCGTTTAATAAAGTTTTCTTCCAGTTCAGTATTCCTTTACTTCTATCTCTATCTATCACACATTGGCATTCATAGCTTTCTTGCCACCAGGCGATAACAAACACATCTCACTCTATAGGTCTCGAATAACGGTTCAGAGCATATAATATACCTGTTTTACCTGAAATTAAAACAGTTATTATATGCGGTAACCTTATTCGAGACCTATATTTCTAATTCTGCCTGGTTTTCGTTATTACCAGCCATACCTGTGAGATGCAATGTGACGGCCGAGCGCAAGCAGCCTCGGTGGCAAGACGGGTCTCCCCTCCACTCGCAGGTAGAAAAGCAGGTAGAATCGGGTGGGGCTTCGGGTGGCGTGATGCGGCGCGGGCGATGAGGGGGTGGAGGGGAGCGTTAGGGGCTGTTCAACGATGACGTAGGTCATGCTGTCTCACTCTATAGGTCTCGAATAAGGTTACCGCATATAATAACTGTTTTAATTTCAGGTAAAACAGGTATATTTTTCTACTCCTGATTCTGATCATCTTTCCCCAAGAAAACGACAGTCAAATCGCAAAAAAATTTTGGACTCTTCATTCTAATTTGGCCGCTCGGCTGATCGATTTGTTGGTAAGGCCGCCAAAATTATAATTTTTTGTCAGAGCAAACAAAGATAAAATTGTCCCAGTCAATTTCTCTAAAATTAATAAGGTTTAATGTTTTCCTATGATTAAAAATTTTAAAGTGATGAGTTAGCTTACTGTTGCAAATAGGAAACTGAATATAACTAGCATTATTTCGTGAAAAGAAAGTGTTATGTTAGTAAGGATCCTTAATTTTTAGCAATATGGTGTCGTTTTTTGGGACATTAACTTCAGATGGACACTAAAGTTTAATTTTTGAGTTTGGCTAATTACACGATGAAATGTTTAAAAGATTATAAAAAGTGCGCTCTGTCACGAGTAATCACTTTAGGAAAACACTGAATAAAACATTTTAAAATTATATTTAGAATTTTTTTTATTGTTTTTACTTTTGTGTTACGATATTTTGTGTAACGAATTTTCACCCCTACTTTATTATAGAAAATCGAGTTAAAAGCGGTTTTGATATGGCAACACAGAATAGCAGCAGCAATTTTTTTTAAGTCAGCCTTATTGTTTTAACTGTATCTATTGAGTGTTAAAGTGCAAGTCACTTTTTCGTCAGTGCTAAAGTAAAAAAGATTTTTTGAGATTTCTTAAGCAACTAACTGTTTTTTTTCTTGTACCTTATTTGTAAGCATTGGTGTTTATACTTCATACCCTTAAACAAGTTGTGTTAGCGACTATTACGATAAATTGTTGTTATATTTGTGTTACTTCTGTGTCACTTTTGTGTTACTTTTGTGATACTTTCGTGTTATCTTCACACATTATTTCTGTTTGTTTGTCTGTAAACTTTTCATTGATAAAATAAAATATGTACAAAACTTTAACAGGAGTAATATACAATGGCGGACTTATCCCGTACGGGATCTCTTCCAGTCAACCTTATTTTTGTAAATTGAATGTAAAGCTTTGTGCATAATGGTCAGAAGAAAGACCAATAATAGTAAGGAAGTAAGGTAGCCTTTAATGAAGTAGCTTTATACAAAAAATGGGTTACTTTTGTGTGTCTGTAACACAAAAGTTGCTGTGTTGCTTTTGTGTTATAATTGATAATTTTGGCGGCCTTACCCTTGTACGAAGCGTCAATTTTTTTGCGATTTGACTATGGGTTCCTTGGGGAAAGTTGATCAGAATCAGGAGTAGAAGCACTGACTAAAATATTGGACACTAATAAAGAAGCACCTTATATTTAAACAGCTATGTATATCAGATTCAGACTGAAAGTTAATCGCACTATTCGATAACGCTCTCGGCACTTGTTCGACGATCCCGATGATCCTATCACACAAAACAAGACTATTGTACATCACCATACTTACCCTTACCGGGGCGCTGGTGGCATCCACGGATTCTGACACTTAACTAACTGCCTCCGACTCCTCATCCAAGCAACACGGAAGCCTGTGCCCATAACTGCATAATAGCGCCCAGTTTTATGCAGTTACATCTTATTGATATAAACTTGAATGTCTAAATCGCCCGCTTTCCCTGCACTGTGAAGTTTTAAAAGCCCAAAAACTAGAAAAAAATAGTTCCTTTATAGAGTTAAGGCAAAAAAAATTACTGCCAGCTATCGACTTATATACACTGGTGGACAAAAAAATCGACCCAAGATTGCTTTCTCAACTATTGAAAAATTAACTCAGTCTACAAAACTGTTAAACACTAAAAACAAAAAACTAGAAAACCACCAAACTAAATTCATAAGCAGTAAACACACAGTTTTTGAACTTTTGGTTTAGTCTTTTTTTGCTAGATTGTGTTAATTTTTCAAAAGACGTGCAACAAACCTTCTCACTTTTGTCCATGAGTATATGTATTTACTTCGCTGCAAGCCGTGAATAAATGTAGCCCGTGCCCATCTATTGCTTGAAAGTATACTAACTTACTTCGCTGGCTCCGCGACCCAAAGAGGATCTTGGCCTCCGACACCAAAAGAAAGTATAGTATAGATAAAGAAAGTATAGATTAATTAATTTATTTACAGGAAACGCATAAACCGGATTCAGGCGACACGCCAGCTCGGCACTCGCCGAAATAGGTTAATTTTAAATGGGATAAAAAGTGGCATTTTACGTGCCTCGAAGCTATCCATTATTCAGCGATGCCCGCAGATTGCGGTGGTACAGGTAGGGTAGGTATAAATGGAAAATTCCAATTCGATATGGGGAACGAATTAGAAATGTTTTGCGGCTCATGCCATTAGGTCAGCTCTAATGGTTCGTTTGTGAAAGAGTAATTAACAGCAAATGCTCGTTTAGATTAAAAACAAAAGCCAAATGTTTGAATCAAAAAAATATATGTATATGTCGTGGCCAGATCATAGAATTGATCATTTCATGATGTGGCCGACCATTTCATGAAATGGTCATATTTCATGAAATGGTCAGCTAAAACTGACCATATCGTTTAAACGTCAACGTTTAATGATATGTCCATCTACGTTTGGCCATATCATTAATGTAGGGGTGCCATTATATAAAAGGTTTAATAAAAATTTAAAATACGTTGAAAAGTTACTGGCATCTTCATGCCATGACATCTGGCAACAAATCTTGGTTAACAGAGAAATTATACGTTCTTAATACTTACCTTTTAAGATTGATATCTACTAACCTATGAAACACTTTCCGAACTTCAAAGTTTTTACGGTGCGCTCGTTTTTTGATTGACTTTCGAAAAATTATTGTAGTTTAGTATCGTAATGACATTAAACTTCTATTTTGTCTTCAATTTGCGCATTATAAATAGCCTTTTTTTCATTATTAATTGTACGCCGCCATGATGCATCACAAAAACAAAAGGATATCAGCGCCTCTAACGGTGAATACTGTAACTATTTTACGATATGATCACTAATGCTTGACCATTTCATGAAATAGCCGTGCGTTTAGCTGTATATCGTCAAACGTTGATGTATTCATTGATCTGACCAGACCATATCATGATGTGATCAGCAGATATTTTCCATTTCATGAAATGCGACCATTTCATGAAATGGTCGGCCACATCATGAAGTGATCAATTCTATGATCTGGCCACGACATATATACATTTTATACGCAATGTGCGAATCTCTATATAAGCTGTTGGCCTAGACAGCATATAAAGTTATATTGACGTTATATTGACGTTTTATCTTTTTTTTTTATGGCAGAGGTGGCAAACGAGCAGACGGATCACCTGATGGTAAGCGATTACCCCCGCCCATAGACACCCGCAACACCAGAGGAGTCACAAGTGCGTTGCCGGCCTTTGATTTGGGAGTACGCTCTTTTCTTGAAGGTTTGAATGTCGTATCGGTCCGGAAATACCGCAGGCGACAATTCATTCCACAGTTTGGTTGTGCGAGGCAGAAAGTTTCTAGTGAAACGCACAGTTGTGGACTGCCAACCATCTATGTGATGGGGATGAATATGTTGTCGCGTAGAACGATGGCGGAAAGAGGCGGCAGGGATCAATCCGAACAATTCCTCGGAGCACTCCCCATTGTACATATCTCTTTTGAATCCTTTCTTTCTTTATTCTTCTTACTTTATTCTTAATTTTGCATATTTTATTTACAGACATGATATTGTATAATTCATTTATTGATCTAGCATTAAGATGTAATAGAATATAAGACTTAAAAAAAAAATGTGTTGGAGGGAGTTTCTTTAGGGCCCGCCGTTTCTTCTCACTCCGCAAACACTTCCCGAAACGGTGGGTATACGAGTTCCGAGTGGTAGGAACCTCGTGTTAGGTAGATAAAAGAATAACGTTCGAAAAGTGTACACTGCTACCTACTTCGAATAAAATATTTTCATTTCATTTCAAAATTGACGTAAAAGTAACATAAAATGAAATGTACAAGTAATAATTATGTAAGTGCACTAGACTTAAACTGAAATTAAAGGCAAAGTAGGATTAAATTGCATCAGAATACAAATAAAAGGATTTGACTTCAGCAACAACTAACATACCTACAACAAATAACCATAAATATTTAAAACGATAAATATGTTGATATCAATAAAACGCCATTTTTTTATTTCTTGTTTTACTATAAATCCGCCCACAAGCCAACTACATCATTCATGAGCTAACAATCATTTGAAATAACAACACAGCCACCCACATCTTTTCACTCATCATCTGTACATCCCTCTAGTTCTAGTGACATCACTTACTTAATGTCATACAGGAACCCTTGTCACGGTTGTCACATGTCACAATCTTCTGGGTTGATAGCATAGTGATTACATGGGTGTCACTAAAACCGTACCTATCGGTTTTCCTTAAAGTGAGCCAGTAGGTGGTTAATAGTTTACGATTAAATTTCACGAATGTAACAAAAGAAAAAAATGAGGTATAAATGAGTTTCTCAGGGAATGTTGTTTGTTATCATGAGCACATGCATAGCCTTTCGTATCAAGAACTAATTCAAAGTAACCCATTAAAATTACTATACCTATAGCGCTCTCTTAACATTTATTTACTGTATTTCTGTATACCTATGCATCTAAAACTGTTTTTTTTTCTCAGGATACCTAATTATAAGTGCATTTTTTGCAACAATCTTTTTATTTATACATATAAGCGTTGCATTTGCCATATCAGCTGTTACTTTCGCCACTATGGTTCCGCCTTCCTCTGGGGCCCGAACTGGTTTGTTTCACGTTCGGTGCCGACTGAAAATCAGCGCTGCAGGAAACTGCAGCATGTGCTGAGCTCGGAACCGTTTCTCTACACGGCACCCGCCTACTTATATATAAATGTTTAAATGTTATTTCTCATTCTGTCTGCTCTTCTTGTGTATTATGTTCTTGCCTGTATCCTTCTGTATTCTCTTCTGACTGTAAAATGTTTAAACCTGTTTTGTTAAATGTGTCGTGTAAGTGAATAAATGTTATATCTATCTATCTATCTATCTATCTATTTTTGTACTATATGTAACCTGTGTCACTTCCTACCCACTCAACTATCTCAGAGTTTTTTTTTGTACAAGTTCACTTTTGCATTCATAAATATTAGTAAGTACTGGTAATTTGGTAGATACTAGTAAGTACTTACTGTTGTTTGTAGAACAGTATCTACCAAATTAAGGAAAACTTCGATAATGAATGTGCCAAAGTATTTTTAAGTAGGCAAGGTACCAAATTGCCTCTCATTTAATCAATCACTATACCAATAAGTTTGTGTGCTCTCGACGCAAGAGCCTAAGTCTTGTATTATGCAAACAAGCATCGTGATCGTGTGCCAGGATTTATGTGCCAAGTTTGCAACTCGACGTCTTGGGAGCGTCTCTACAGCTCCTACAGCACTAGCTAGACGTGGGTCTTGCTCTAATACTAATGGAATGTTTTGGTAAGTTTGTTTGTGAATATGTTAACCTTTATTAAGATCACATTTTATGTACATACCTTGTTTAAAAGCAATAAAGTCTTTACTTACTTACTTACTTACTTACTTACTTACTTTATTCTGGTTTTTGTTGAGCCACTTTCAATCAAATGTATCTATGAAACATCGTCGATAATGAATTAATAATGAATAAGGGTTATTGATGAATAATGTCACGATTTTATGATTGATGCGTGTGAGGTGAGAAAATAGATTAAATATTGTTTGTGAATGCATAACTGATTTACCCACTCATGAACTAGTTGTTAAATCAAAATCAAAAATCAAAATCAAAAATCTTTTTTATTTAAGTAGATGCTTTACACATACTTTTAAATCGTCATATTTTTCTACCTAGTACAAAGTTCCTACCGCTCGGAACTTGTACACTCAACAACGGGAAGTGTTAGCGAAGTGTTACCAATCCATATCGTCCCCAGTGCGATAAGAGACACTTTCATACCTCGGGAATATTTGCCTGTACTCCATTCACGAGAAGCAAGTTCGATTTCTTCGAGGTTGTGAGGCTAGTGGACAACCCCAGTGTCAGTAAATTTCAAGCCATCTCTAAGGCCTAAGATATGGCTTAACGAGTGCCATCTACTGATAGCAATCTGCATGAACGACCGTGAAATGCAAGGGAACTTGGTAGAAATAATCTCACTTACAGTCAAACCAATCCAGGTTATGCCCTTGTCTGTAGTCAGTTAACTTACATGACCAGGCAAGCAACACAGAGCCACGATCGATTCTGAACCACTATGAATGGTCAAATTCACAATCGAAGGTGTAGAATTTCCTTATTCACAATTAGGCTGCGGCCTGGACGCAAGCGACGGCGACAGCGACAGCGACAGCGACAACTGTTCACGACGCAAGCGACAAGGTCACTGGATTTGCGGCGATGTAGTGACGTGACTCTGTCGATGTCTGTCTGTCGCGATGTCGATATTTCGATATTTTCATAATTATTCTTACTAATGTAATAACACTTAACACTGACTCAGATAATCCTATAATCCTATAAACATAATTATAATCCTGACAATTGATCCGAGAGTCGTAGGTTCGATCCCCACTCAGGGCAAATATTTCTGTTTTTCTAATATTACTACTAACTTGCTAAAGAAGACGTAGATTTAGACAAAACAAAAAGGCGATTTCGGCAACTACTGAAGAATTATGAAGATCAAAGTCGAAATCCGAAAGTTTATATTACAAAAGGATGACTGTGGAAATAGATTATATTCTACAAAATCAGTATTATAAAAGAAAGTGTACAAATGTTTGTGCCGATAAAACTCTGAAACGAATCCAGATACGATCAAGGGAGTTATATGGTGCGGTAGCCCTTGTCCCCCATCCACGAAGAAGGTTTTTGCCTAAAGGGCGTGCTTTTGAAGATATAAGGGTTGAAATTTCACCCTTAAGAATTTTCTAGAATAGAACAGTCCAGAACATTCGAGAGTATTTGAGAGCACTCTACAGCAGTCCCGGAACAGCGGGGTGCGGGGGGTGAGGACCGGTCTGCGGGGAGAAGGTGCGGGGTGTGGCGGGGATGATAAGCGGCGTGCAGGGGGTGAGGCGCGGGTTGCGGGGGAGACGAGCGGGGTGCGGGGCAGGGTGAGGAGCGGGTTGCGAGGGGGAGACGCGGGGTGCGGGGGGAGGCGTGGGGTGCAGGGTGAGAGGAGCGGGGGAGGGTGAGTCGCGGGAAGCGGGGGGAGGAGCGGGGTGCGGGGGGGAGTAGGGTGCAGGGTTGAGGCTTGGGTTGCGGGGGAGAGGAGTGGGGTGCGGGGGACTGCGGGGTGCGGGGTTGAGATACGGGTTGCGGGGGAGAGGAGCGTGGTGCGGGGGGAGCGGGGGGGGGGTGAGTGGGGTGCGGGGGGGAGGAGCGGTTGGGGATGCGGGGTTGAGGCGCGGGTTGCGGGGGAGAGGAGCGGGGTGCGGGGGCGGTGAGGAGAGGGGTGCGGGGTGCGGGGGGAGGCGTGGAGTGCGGGGGTATGAGTGTGGTGCGAAGGTGAGGCGCGGGTTGCGGGGGGAGAGAAGAGGGGTGAGGGGAGGCTCGGGGTGCGGCAGGGGGAGGAGCAGGGTGCGAGGGAGGGTGTCGCGGGGTGCGGAAGGGCGAGGTGCGGGGTGCGGGGGAGGGTGAGTCGGGGGTGAGGTGAGGGGTGAGGGGGGTGAGGTGCAGGGTGCAGGGGGATATCAACTCCCTGAGCGAGGCCGGGCACCCCAGCTAGTATCAAACTTTATCATTTTATTATCTGAAAATATGTTTTCTTCTCAAACTATCGATAGTTTAAACTGGTTTATCGATTAAAGAAGAACGTCCCTAAACGCGCGACGTCCTTAAAATGTCGCTCGTCGCTCGTGTGTCGCCGCGCGTGTCGCTGTCGTCCAAAACAGCTCCATACAAATGTATGGAAATGATCAAGTCGCTCGTGTCGCTGTCGCCGTCGCTTGCGTCCAGGCCGCAGCCTTAATAATCATACTCAGTCCACACAACTAGTTCTGTTCCCGACATATATATGACTATTATTTATGCTAATCATGTTTGCGAAGGTTCTAACCCTCTCAATTATCCTCAACCTTACACATAAGTCTGTCACCTAGACTTATATTGTATTTTATTATATTTTCTTTTGTTAAAACAAATTTTATTACTTACGGTCTAAAATTCAGTATCTGATTCTTTCTTTTTTAACCGACTTCAAAAAAGGAGTAGTTTCTCAACTCGTCAGAATCTTTTTTTTTATGTATGTTCACCGATTAGGCGAAGACGCCTGAACCGATTTGGAAAATTCTTTTTTTGTTTAAAAGGAAAATTCTTTTTTTGTTTCACAGGTGGTCCCATATAAATTTTATGAAAATCAATTCAGCGGTTTCTGAGAAAATCAACAAAAACATAGCAAAATTGGAGTTGTTGCGCTTGAAGTCGGTTGTTTTTAACGTATTCGTGGTAAAATAGAGTATTTTACTCTATACAAGAAAAAATCGAAAACTGCTTATTTACTGTAGTATTTGTAATAAGTAATCGAATTAATATGATTTCTATATAATAAAATGAGAAAATACATTTTATTTTTGATTTACAAAAATCGAGTTTTTTAATCTGTTTTTCAAATATCTGAAACGACAGCCGCCATGCTGGTTGTCATGTGACGTCACAATAGTGGTAAACAATGACATTTTGTTCGCAATATGTGTCAAAATTTTAGTACAGAGCTGTTTTGTTTACTCCTGAAATGACGTCATGGCGGCTAGCGTTTTCGCGCGCTAATTGGGAATGGTAATTTAAAATGTGTTTTTGGGGTACTTATAGGTTTCACAAAAAAATTAAAAAAATATTTTGGACTTTTTCCCACCTAATGATCAATTTGAGATACTTTTCAAAAAATGGTGAAAAACCCTATTATTAGGAACCTTGAAATCCATGCAAACGAAATCACAGGCGTTCCCTAGTGTCCCATATTCATGTTCAGAGTTAGACAAAGAGCTACTTGCGCTGCTTCTCAGGGGTGACATGAATATATGAAGGTATGATGATTAGCAGTTTGCGTACTAACAACATTTATAATGGGTTGATGAATTCCATTCAACAGTTTTAGCATAGTATATGCAGGGTGTTAAAAAAAGTGCGTTTGTTTAATAAATTCTAATTACAATTCTTTTAAAGTTTCCCATACTAACTCTTGATTCACTATGTACATTTAGTATGGAACATTGAAAAAAATTGAAGATCGGATTTTTTAAATGTTTTTCCTGTATTTCTATACTTGATTCTGAGTAACCCCTAAAAATTTTAACGCACTTTTTTAACACCCTCTATAGGTATTAGTATCATCACACAGTATGAAGACACCGTCTCTAAAGACTATCTTAATCCCCCCGTGGGTACAATCAGGTGACGGTCTTCAAGGATGTGCAAATCAAAGAGTCAAGCGGATCAGACACTATCAGTAATAATGACAGTATTTTTACATCAGTATAATGACATTCCATCGTTTAGTATGCGTCAGACCATCATTCCAACCACTACACTATCAGTATAATGTCAGTATATTGTCATTACTTGACAATACTGTCATTATTACTGATAGTGTCTGGTCCGCTTCACGCGCCGTGTGATTACTTCGTAACCTTGCCTCGAACGACCGTATACTTCTATAAGCATGTATATGCTTATGATTTTAGTGGTTTGTATTGAGCGAACCTTCTGTTTCTATGTGTTTTGTGCTGCCACAGTCACGTTCAAGTGTTCTCAGTGTCACGACTATACAGTCGTCTTCCCTGTGACACTTGAACAAACAGAGACAAAAATTTGAAGACGCATAACATTAATGTTTTCATGTTAAAATAAATTGTTTTTTGACAGAGCTGTATCTTGTCAAAGCTAAGTTTTACTATCTACCAAAAATAGTGAAATAGTGAGTGAGTGAAACTCTCAGAAGTGAATTAAGTAAGTCACAAGTGTACCTACTTGATCGGCCTTACTATGCTTCAGTACAATTTAGATAAAACTTTAAATAGTGTTTGCAATTTGTCAAATCTTAAGCGCAATATTTATAAAATTAATGATGAAGGCTTATAGATTATTTGCATTTTGTGCATGAATTTCCATACTTGATAAAGAAACTGCTTGTATTGACACTTCAAAAAATTCAGACTCAGATAAGAGAGTTAGTATTCTAGTTAGATGTACGTACATTTGTATTGATCATTAAACTATACTTACCTATCTACTTTAATGAAATACAACAAAAAGAACCAAATTAAATTGGATTTTCTCAATGACGGCTTATCCTTTTATTATTTGATACCTCTCAATCTGCTCTCAAGTTAAATCAAAAGCTCTAACAACTGTTCCGCACCAGTTTCTTATTACAAACCTAATCTTGAAAGCTCCATCCAACTCAAAATTGGAATTGACGTGCTAGCCAGCATGTGTATATTCATTAAAAAAGTTTTTATGTAGTGTCTAAACAACTTATAAGTATATAACTACTAGTTATTGCCCGTGTCTCTGCTGGCATGTGTATTTTTTTTATCGCTGTCCTGTAAACACGAAAATGTTTTTTTTTCCAGATCCCCCTTAAACTGTGTTCTGCAATATTGTTCCCCGGTCTTTATTTATTTAACTATATGCCGGAGAACATTTACTTTATCTAAATATTATAGTATCAACTTAGTCTCAAAACATATTTCCACTTCTTCGGGAACCGTAAGTTTTTCCGAAATAAAAAGTATCCCATGACACAATGGCGAGATTTGATTTTACAAAAGTTTTGGCGTTTTAAAATATCACATACAAAATATTTCAAATAATTTCCCACGTTTTTTCAATTCGATGTTTAAATTCCAAAATGGAACGAACAAACAAACCACTTTTATTTATCATCCATCTGCAAGTAGTTTTCACACAATAGATTACAATGTCACCCGAGCGACCGCTGTCAGGCGGGCGGGCAGCTGTGACCTGTCACCGTGCGCGGGAACAATTTGATGCTATCCCATCAAGGAGGTTCCGGATCTTCTTAGTCTCAGTATCAGTTGTGTCACTAAGGAGATTGTAACGGATTTTGTAACACTGGCGACCACGGGACCACTATCAATCACTGCGTGGATATAAGGAGTTGGCAATGTACACTTTTAATATAGTTCACCAAGGAGGTAGGTATTTATTTCATTGGTCTTTTAAGTATGAGGAAGGCGAAGTATGATTTGTTTTGAAGCTCTAAAACCTTGTCTCAGGTATATCTTTTTAGCGGGGAATTCGAAGAAGCACTTTGCCATTATTTTTATTTTAGAATCAGTTTTTGTGTATTGTAAAAATTGTGTAATCTGTTACAGCTTTTCTGTTAAGCAGAAACATAATATCTCTGAGATTTTGAGTTTGACAGGGGTCCTGGTCTCTTTTTTTGTTATTGTAAATTGCACTAGAACAAAATTAGTATTTTTACGAAGCCTGTTAAATAGGTGTTTTAGCGCGAATCTTTTTGTTTAAGGAAAATACTAAATTAAAACATATTAAAATAGAGGTCTTCTTGTTCTATAATTATGTGTATATTCATGAGTGAGTGAGAGGAGTGAATTTCAGTAAGGTGGAGTGAGACAGAATATAATCCTATGAGTTCTGTTCGGTCCGCGCTGGAAAAGATTAACCCGGCGTCATGGGGGCGTAAAACTGTAACACGGACGTTGGGGTGGGTCATTCTGACCCAGTATTTTGATATAAGATATTTCAAAATTTTTGTAAGGAAATAATGTTGTATTTCCTGTAATATACCTTTTTTATATGTCGTTTTAGTACGTAAAACAAGGAATTAGTACAAAAACTTAATTGTGTTTATTAAAAACATCTACAAAAACTATCACTCGAAAGATCTTTGAAAAAAAATCTCTCTTCGCTAATATTTATAGTATTTCTAAAATGTTTTATTTCTTTAGTGTTTAATGGCATTTTTATAAACTTTACTTATGTCTTTGGAAAAATAATAAAAAAAAAAAACAGTCAGACTCTTGTTTGTAAATGCAATCAGGGCAAAAAGATACGGTATGTTCAATGCAAATAAATAACATAGATACCACATGCTTTGTGCTGTTATAATAGGTGTTAATTTTCTATTTTTTTCTTCTTAAAATTGTCATGATACACGATTGGTATAAGTAAAACAACCTATTTTTTACTTTTGATCAGACAATGCTACATCGAAATCTGAATCTTCAAGAACCAAAATATTTTTGGCGCTGTCTTTCTTTGGAATATTTTTTTTTCTATTTACCAACAAACAAAAATAAAATTCATTATAAAAATACCAAGTAATTATTTCAAAAACAAACTGTAATTCATGATACAAGTGAAAACACAATATAATAATCATGCAATCATCATCGAGAACAGGGCGTAAAGTTGTTGCACTGTCTACAGGGATGAGTCATATTTACCCTTTTTGAACTTTGAACAAGTGTAGTCACTGTCGTGATCGCTGCCCGGCTGCCTGCTTGTCAACAGCTGGTAGAGCACTTCAAAACCTCCAGCTACTGAAGAGACAGACGGCGTCGCATACATAGTACAAAATTTGTAAGCAATTCAAAGCTTGCCGGGTCATATTGACCCAACCCCGGTGCCGCCGGGTTAATGATAAAAAATGCATGCTAGGACTTAGAAGATATAAAGAGATCTGTGCTTTGAACTTTTCTAGCGGGGCGGCGCCGTATATCGCTAAATCTAAACGCGATACGGACTCAAAGGGTAAACTATAGGCCCATAACTTTGGTACTGATATCTCAAGAGACGGATCTCGCTCAGCTGAATAAATTACGGCACTAGATTTGGGTGATATAAGTCTGAAAGTATTTACTGAGGAAAAGGAGTGTTAAATATGACGAAGACATGATATTAAACGAGAAACGAATTGAAGACTGCAAGCTTGTTCATTCTGGGCAGCACTTGGTTCAGACCTGGTCAATGTCCTTTACTGTCTCATAAAAAAAGTCTTTAAAATTAACGATCACATACTATAAAATATCGTTAAGTAGGTAATTAAATTTTTAACTTAACTGACATTCCTAAATACGGCGACGACCCCAATGAAAATACTGCGAAAACGAAGATCACTCACATCTTTTTCCTTCATTTTGGAGCAAGAGTCGGAATCGCTTGTAAAAGGGCCTTCCGTTTCCGACAGATGAAGCTCGTTGATATTTCCCCCGGTTAGAAAATATGAGCCTGTATTCTGTCACAATTTATCTTGTTTTTCACGTGTCGACATGTTCTGTATAAAAACAAACAAGAAAATTTCGGGACCCTTTAAATAAATACTTAATTCTGACTTTATTTTTGCATTTGATGTAAAAAAACGCTGTGCTTGTGCATATTTTCTCACAAAAATTTCTTTTTTTCGCACAAAAGACAGTTAAATGCTACTTTTTTACAATACACAAAAACTGATTCTAAAATAAAAATAATGGCAAAGTGCTTCTTCGAATTCCCCGCTAAAAAGATATACCTGAGACAAGGTTTTAGAGCTTCAAAACAAATCATACTTCGCCTTCCTCATACTTAAAAGACCAATGAAATAAATACCTACCTCCTTGGTGAACTATATTAAAAGTGTACATTGCCAACTCCTTATATCCACGCAGTGATTGATAGTGGTCCCGTGGTCGCCAGTGTTACAAAATCCGTTACAATCTCCTTAGTGACACAACTGATACTGAGACTAAGAAGATCCGGAACCTCCTTGATGGGATAGCATCAAATTGTTCCCGCGCACGGTGACAGGTCACAGCTGCCCGCCCGCCTGACAGCGGTCGCTCGGGTGACATTGTAATCTATTGTGTGAAAACTACTTGCAGATGGATGATAAATAAAAGTGGTTTGTTTGTTCGTTCCATTTTGGAATTTAAACATCGAATTGAAAAAACGTGGGAAATTATTTGAAATATTTTGTATGTGATATTTTAAAACGCCAAAACTTTTGTAAAATCAAATCTCGCCATTGTGTCATGGGATACTTTTTATTTCGGAAAAACTTACGGTTCCCGAAGAAGTGGAAGTAAAACCTTGTCTCAGGTATATCTTTTTAGCGGGGAATTCGAAGAAGCACTTTGCCATTATTTTTATTTTAGAATCAGTTTTTGTGTATGGTAAAAAAGTAGCATTTAACTGTCTTTTGTGCGAAAAAAAGAAATTTTTGTGAGAAAATATGCACAAGCACAGCGTTTTTTTACATCAAATGCAAAAATAAAGTCAGAATTAAGTATTTATTTAAAGGGTCCCGAAATTTTCTTGTTTGTTTTTATACAGAACATGTCGACACGTGAAAAACAAGATAAATTGTGACAGAATACAGGCTCATATTTTCTAACCGGGGGAAATATCAACGAGCTTCATCTGTCGGAAACGGAAGGCCCTTTCACAAGCGATTCCGACTCTTGCTCCAAAATGAAGGAAAAAGATGTGAGTGATCTTCGTTTTCGCAGTATTTTCATTGGGGTCGTCGCCGTATTTAGGAATGTCAGTTAAGTTAAAAATTTAATTACCTACTTAACGATATTGTATAGTATGTGATCGTTAATTTTAAAGACTTTTTTTATGAGACA